>BTSX01000002.1:9558056-10933395 GCA_036245825.1 Pristionchus entomophagus | reverse complement strand
TATGCATATTAAAATGAGGCTTGAAATAACGCACTTTTCACGAGTTTTCGAGCATGCCTCTTCGAAATGTGAAGCTAAAACTCTGAAATTTTGGCTCCTGGGCCAACTTCTAGTGCTGCTCACTGCTGTGCAATTAAATGTTGCTGAATCTCAAAATTTGCATAATTCTTAAAAATTCAATCACATTTATCTCAAAAACTAAAAACTTTACCCTCGCAAATTTTTGATATGTTGTAGCCCTTGGTCAGGGCTATTCATCAAGCACAAGCACGACTCTCATTTAGGGCACCGAGGGTGTTGAATCATTAATAAACTGAAATTTTCTAATCGAGAGTATCCTTCTCATTCCCCTCATTCCGCGCCACTCGCCGCGCCCGTGCGGTGTGAAATGGGCTTTGCGACAGTGAAACTCAACAGTTTCATCCCAACCCGAGTGTGTAATTGCACGCGAACATTGAACAGAACAATAGTTTATTAATCGCGGAAGAAAAGATCATCTGAAACATCGTTAACAATAGATTCAATGAGATTTTCGTCATTGATGTTCTCTATTTCCTCCTCCATCTCTTCTTCTTCCTCTTCTACTTTCTCCTCCTCATCATCCGTACTCACATCAGTGATCTTCCTCTTTGCTGCGGTAGTTCTATTAGCCGATACAGAAGTTTTTTTCTCTTCCTTTCGCAGTAAGAAAACGGCAGTAAGAAGTTCACTGTCATCTACAGCATTCGTTGCGGATTCTTGCGTTTCGATAGTCATATAAATCTGTCTCTTGGCAATGTCGAGCATTGTTTCCTTAATCGTAGCATACGAGCGAGTGGGGCTCGAACGGCCAGGAAAGGCCAGGCTCGAACGGGACTTTTATACGCCGAGATCGGCAGTCAAAATCATCATTTCAAATAAATTTGCAACCAGAGAACGAGAGAGCAGACAGGGGATTAATCAGATGTGGAAAGAACACGTGCGCCAATCGGCGAGAGGGAGAAATGAGTTGAGTTTCATTTGCGCTCGCGCCTTTCACACCGCACGGGCGTGGCGAGTGGCGCGGAATGAGGGGAATGAGAAGGTTACTCTCGATTAGAAAATTTCAATTTATTGAGGATTTAACACCCTCGTGGCCTAAATGAGAGTCGTGCTTGTGCTTGATGAATAGCCCTGACCAAGGGTTACAACCTATCAAAAATTTGCGAGGGTAAAGTTTTTAGTGTTCGAGATAAATGTGATTGAATTTTTAAGAATTATGCAAATTTTGAGATTCAACAAAATTGAATTGCACAGTAGTGATCAGCACTAAATGTTGGCCCAGGAGCCAAAATTGCAGACTTTTAGCTTCCCATTTCGAAGAGTCATGCGCGAAAAATCGTGAAAAGCGCGTTATTTCAAGCCTCATTTTAATATGCATATTGAGATCGCATGCACATTTTATTTACAGGAAACGATGCAGGACCTCTAGAGCTATCAGAATCTGTGAAAAACCCGCAGTGTTACTTTTTGCTGTACGGATTTCTCCAGAAAGTGGCGAGAATTAGGCGAAAGCACTGTTATGATTCCGTTTTTACCTAAGACCGTCCTCTCACGCGCAATTAGCCCTCCTTTCGATTGTCCGTTCAGGTGCCTCTCCTCCTCTCTCCAGTCTCTCTAACCCGTCTCGTCTAGCGCGCGCCCTCTATATATCAAAAAGCTCCGTTCCACCAATGAAAGCGCAGCGAGAGGTGCGGGAAAAGTCGGGATCCCGAAATTTTTCGGGATCTCGTCCCCTCCCCCTCGCCTCTCTCTGAAATGTCGAGTAATTAGCTCAAGGGCGTCCCCTCTCCTCGGGATCCCGTTTCGAGGCCGATCGCACGCGATAAAAATCGGGATCCCGATTCCCGAAACGGCAACACTAATGGTCAACATTTAACTTTTTAAATTCTCAGCTTTCTCGTCTGCCTATTTTGATCGAGGTCTCTCGACTCGCCATTCCCAATGTGTTCTACATGACTGATGAACAGATGCGGTTGGCCAGTGAAGTGAGGAATTGAAACAGTGATCTCATTAGAGAATGGTCATGCCATATATCATATTCATACCTGTTCAACCCTGGCGGCGAGCATTTTTGGACCATGACCCCTATACGTAGTTGCGCAGGGGTGTCTGACACCCCTGCGCAACGACGTATAGGGGGTCATGGTTCAAAAATAGGTCGCCGGTGGTGTGCACACCTATGATTCATATTTATGCATTGATCAAAGTCTGGGCCCGGTGAAAGATTATCGCAATAGGGCATGCATTAGGGCAATGCTACAGTTGCTAAAGACGCACACAGAAGCGATCGGAACTCGTTTCTCATGAACGCCGCAAAGTCAACGAGTTCAATTCTTTACACTGTCTGGGAGACAGTGTCTACCTGTGTTAACCATAGATTCATTCTAGATGGAATTGCCGACGATCGCGGGATTCGAGGTGGGACCGGTCGACTTGGAGAGAGATGCAGCGACGATTCATGACAATTGGGCGTGGAGCTTTAGTCCGGAGTCGACGAAGTTAGCTTTATTTTCGCTGATGAACATTCTCCCAGCTCACAAGTAACAATTATAATGAACTAAACCAGCTTTTCCATGATTCATGCGCTTGAAAAATTCTGTTATTATATAATAGCATCTGCAACAAGTATTATACAGCTAAACACCAAAAAAATAGTTGAATTCCCAACGCTCCAAGTTGTGAAAAACAAGCATCTTACAGTGCCTATCTTGGCTACTTGCCCGCTTCTGTGGTTCGCCGCTCCTCCACTGGCGAGCCCGTGTCCTGGGATATGTCCTCGCCTTTAGGAGAGGTTTGAGTGCATTGTTAGATTCTATAAACATCAAATTCAGGTTTCGAACCATTTTACGCTGCCGGACTTTCGCGGCAAAGGACTGGCCAATCTGGCTGAGCTGCATCTAATAAAGAGTATGATCAGGTGAACGGTTCCTTGCCATTTGCATTAACTATCATCAATGTTATAATCCACAATTTTATCTAGTTGTATCTGTTAAGCGTATTGAATATGATTCGATTCAGTGAGGGCATACGTCCCTTCAAATACGTCGGCAACAAGATCGTGCGCGAGGCCTCTAACAGAAGCCCACTCTGGACGAGTTGGGAGAAGGACTACAAGCAGAAATATGACACGAATGAGGAAACATTCTTTCCCATGAACCATAGCAGCATCAGGAAGACGGGCTAGCTGTCGAAGACTCCGTTTCGACGGAAAACCGCCGTTGATTGCTTTCGTTTGTTTTACTCTGTTCGATTATTGATTGGTCGATTTATTCTTGTTCTTTCTTCATTTTCTCTTATCTTCGCCATTCATCTCCTCACTTTTCCCCATCCAGATGATTCATCAGCTGTTCTTAGCTCTATCCCCCTCCCCGCTTTCTCGCTCTCTACCAACACTATTTCGCTGTCCTTCCCTTACTTTCTCTGTTCTCCGTTGATAGTGTTGTGTCTCGTTTTCCACCCTTTGGCCCCCCTCGTCGCTCTTCAGTTTCTATGCTCTTAGCAGTCTTTATCTTCCCAATCCTCCTCCTATTCCATAGTCTTCATTCCCTCTCACCTCTCTAGCTGTCCTCACCTACAAGGGGACTATTTAAGCCGTAGATGCCTTCTCTCTTGACCCCACACCCCCACCGTCGAACAACCCCGCTGCTCTTACTGCTCTCCATCTGTGCTCTGCTTTGGATTTTCTGTCCATAAGTAGAGTCGCAGGTGTCGAGCTGGAGAGATCCGCGGTTCGATGCCCATTGTAGTTATTTCGTGCACCGATAAACGAGATTCCCGATAATTCTGGGAAGAATCAATCTCGTTCGAGTCACACGAGATACACAGAACACATCGAAAACACCAGGAACTCCCAGAAGGAGTTTTCTACATGGTTCATCGGCTTACATGCATCCAGGCTCCGCGTGGCACCTTCTCATCAACATCAACGAATACCATCATCATACTCTTCGCCTCTCGTCGTGGTTGACTCAGCATCATTTCGTCGAGTTCGCCTTGTCCAGCATCTTCGAGACCATCCCATCGAGTCGAGTATCGAGCATACCTTTTCAAATCTATCTCGACTCATTCCACATCAATGTCCCTCGCTCCATCGTAGTCATCTTCCATCTTCGATCAAGATGCCATTCCATGGAGCCTCTGCTATTGGCGCCGACATCGTCCAGCATGGCCGCTTCTCTGCTTCCTTCCGCTATGACCTTTGCATTGCCATCCATTCTGTCGATCAGTACTGCAGTCATGCCGCGAGGATTGAGGCCGACCTGAGAGATGCGTCCTCTCCATCACGTGAGCTGTTCCTCCGTTGTGAGTCATGTATTCTCCCACTGGATCGCTATTTGAGCAAGTTCTGGGCGATAATTGAGCAATGGACCACGGCTATAAATGGATTGGAAGACGACCATACCTTCGAGATGGAGAGGACCTCCCAAACCCGCTTCATTCAAACTCTGCTGGGTGATTGAGGCGACTACGGGGAGAGCGATCGGACTCCGCTGCGAGACTTCAGCGCTAATGCAGATAATTGGCTGAGTTGGCTCCGTCTTCAAGCGGCACAGCTTCCCTTTCCTGGTGTTTTCGATGTGTTCTCTGTATCTCGTGTGACTCGAACTCGAAGAGATTGATTCTTCCCAGAATAATCGGGAATTTCGTTTATCGATGCACGAAATAACTACAATGGGCGTCGAACCGCGGATCTCTCCAGCTCGACACCTGCGACTCTACTTATGGACAGAGAATCCAAAGCAGAGCACAGATGGAGAGCAGTAAGAGCAGCGGGGTTGTTCGACGGTGGGGGTGGGGGTCAAGAGAGAAGGCATCTACGGCTTAAATAGTCCCCTTGTAGGTGAGGACAGCTAGAGAGGTGAGAGGGCATGAAGACTATGGAATAGGAGGCGGATTGGGAAGATAAAGACTGCTAAGAGCATAGAAACTGAAGAGCGACGAGGGGGACAAAAGGGTGGAAAACGAGACACAACACTATCAACGGAGGAACAGAGAAAGTAAGGGAAGGACAGCGAAATGGTGTTGGTAAAGAGCGAGAAAGCGGGGGGGGGGTGGAGCTAAGAACAGCTGATGAATCATCTGGATGGGGAAAAGTGAGGAGATGAATGGCGAAGACAAGAGAAAATGAAGAAAGAACAAGAATAAATCGACCAATCAATAATCGAACAGAGTAAAACAAACGGAAGCAATCAATGGCGGTTTTCCGTCGAAACGGAGTCTTCGACACTAGCTGCTCTCTTCCCTTCCGCGTTCATCACAATCGCATGTGATTGACACCTTGCTGTGCTACTATCGATAAAAACACCATTAGATCGAAAATATTTATTCATGCATACAACAAGTTATGTATATAACATTTTTGCGGAATAGATGTAGAAACAGCCACAAAATTTCGAGATGTAAAAACAATGATTATGGGATTTTATTCATTTTTTGGAACAGAAGTAAAAGTGTTCACGATGACGTAGATAACATCGCTTGCGACGAGGCATACTATTAGCTGGTCGTCATTCCTGACAAAACAACACGGCAAACGATCACGTCCACTGCTCGTTCAGCGCAGCAAAGTACATCTGGAAAATCATGAATGTAACTAGGAAGTCATAACTAGAAGCCTACGGCTGCTACGTTGTACGCCGGGTCGTATGCACAGGTTAACCATGAACCGCCTGCGTGCGAGTGGGGCGTATGCCATTGGAAAAGCTCGTGAGGCTTCGTGCGAGCTTTTCACAATAGCATGGCCGGAGCATAGGCAAATTTCATGAACACATATCCCTTTTGCCACGTCTGGCCGCCTTACACATTAGCCAAACACTTGCTTGCGAGTGGGGCGTATGCCATTGCAAAAATTGGAATGACTTTTCATTTGGCATGTACTGGTCCAGGACCTATGTGGATCCCATGCCGGGAAAAAAAGCCGGGTTACGGTATCGATTGGGTACCGTATGAAATATTTCGTAATGATAATGAAATTTTAATCGATTTTGAAAAAGGAGTTTACGATGGTTCGATTCGTCAAGGACTTATCCTCGGGCGATGCCTAGAAAGCGAGTTATTGAGGTTTCAAAAGTGTGAGACACACAAACGGAAGACAGACAGACATGTTGACTTTATAACACCGTATTCACGACCCGGGAGAGCAGTCCAGGAAATTTATTTTTCAAACCCATTTCACACCTTCCATACTATGATGGGTGAATACCCTGGGAACAAGTATTCGGACAATTCCGGTCACGAGTCCCGGAGCCGGCTTTTAGGAAATTTCCGGTTTTTGTGCCGGCTGTAGCGTATCTCAGCTCCCAGACGAGCTAGAAGGATGGCGTAAAGCTAAAAAAAAAACGCTTGAAAATACGACGAAAAACTTTTCTGACAAATGTGAAAAGATTGGACAAAAGATGAAGCAGCTGTGATGAAAAAACCGACAATTAATTTACATAAGAAATGTATTGGAATCTAGGGTTTCAACTTACAGGGGTTTTTATTCTTGATTATGAACGAGCAATTGTACATGCATGTATAAACAAATTTGCATGTATAACCGAATAATTTGCATATCGGAAAAATCTGAGCATATTTTGTTCTGATGTAACTTTATGCGTAGAGTTCAAATTTGGGTGTTAGAGCTCCTCAAATCGTGAACGAAAAAAGTTATGATCGAAAAACTGGCGAAATCGGCTACTTTTCGGATTCAATCGAATACAAATCTAAAAGTCACATAATTGCGGGACCAATCTTTGGAAAATTTCGATGCAGAATTGCAGGGGCTACAAAACATATATAGTCATTACTATGACTTTTGGCGAAAATGGTCACTATGGTCGAAAAATATGAAAAGTAATGTCGAAAAAATGATTTTATAAATGAGCAGTAATTTATCAGAACATTTATTTCAGACCCTTAGGGCACCCCTAAATTAACACAAAAGAGAAATTGGGTCTATCTGGATCGGTTGTGAAAATTTGATTTTTCAACCATTTTACAGTGAAAATCATGTTTCTACCTGTGCCATGGCTGTAACAACAAATAAGTCATGGTTTGTGCACTATGGTACCAAGACCCTTCCAGCACCCAAGCATGGGCTTCTGATTCTCATTGCTAGCTCAACGTGTCCTGGGGGTAGTCTAAAATTACCGAGATGTCGTCTTGAAAATCGACTTTTTAAACGCTACTTTTAATTTCATTTTAGTGAGATAATTATCGCGCTCTGCGTGGAATACCGTATTTAAGAAGCTGACAAATTTTGCTGGCAATCGTAAATTGATTTTATAAAAATAAAATTAGGGTTTTTTGGCTTTTTGATTGATGTTCGCTTGTATTTTAGTTTATTTTTGTTTAAAAAACAGCGAATATCAATCAAAAAGCAGAAAACCCGACTTTTATTTTTATGAAATCAGTTCACGATCGCCAGCAATATTTGTGAGCTTCTTAACTACGGCACTTGGAGCGCTATAATTATCTCACTAAAATTTAAGAGACACTCCACGATATAGTGGAAAGGGTCCACGGATGGCTGAAAATTAGATTCTCTCCCTACTTTTTTCTTAGAATAAGGGTCTCGAGTGCTGATCGCCGCCATTACTAACTAAGGTCTCAAGTCGACTTTGGCGGAGTAACCCACATTTTTTGAGGTCGAAAAAGTCACTATCACAGAAGTGCATGATTAGTAGTTTTTCTGGCGTATTTTCGCTCGTAGAGAACGAATTTTTATACTAGAGATCATGAAAACGCGAGAGAAAAAAGTTATGCTCAAAAACATAATTTTTCAATCCGAAAAAAAAAGTTTTTCAATAAGTTCGGATATAATGCTCCAAGAGCAATATTTCGGATTTTAAGTCACTTGACTAAGTTGCCTGAATGAGTTAAGAGTTTTTCAGAAAAATAGGCAAGTAAAAAATTTTCGACTAAAATTTTTTTCTTGAAAAATGATGAAAATATAAAGTCTGCCCAATCAGCCTAATTCTTTCTGAAATTGATGTTGCAGTCAAAATATTTCAGTTTTTAATGGGAAAAAACGCTCTTGGAGCATTATATCCGAACTTAATGAAAAATTAATTTTTCAGAATTCAGAACAGCTGTTTTTCTACTTTTCGAATTTGCATGAAGCTTGACAATTTTAGCTGCACACTGTCAACACAAAAGTTGCTCGATAGTCAATGACAATGACTTTAGAGTACAGTTCGAGCTAAGTAGTCGACCCATTGGGAGCATCTTCATCATAGAGCAAATTTCAGACCAGAATTAAAGGAACATGTGTCATTTTTTTAAAATTCTGCAAAACACACCATAGACTCACCTACAGGTGCAGTTAACAAAAAGTAGTTCAACCCAAAAAATTATTTTTTTGAAATTAGTTATGATTTTTAATATCACTTTTCGGATCGAATGTTTTTCGAGCATAACTTTTTTCTCTCTCGTTTTCATGATCTCTAGTATAGAAATTCGTTCTCTACGAGCGAAAATACGCCAGAAAAACTACTAATCATGCACTTCTGTGATAGTGACTTTTTCGACCCAAAAACCTGTGGGTTACTGTAACTCCGCCAAAGTCGACCTGAGACCTCAGTAAGTACTGGCGGCGAGCAGCACTCGAGACCCTTATTCTAAGAAAAAAGTATGGAGAGAATCAAATTTTCAGCCATCCGTGGACCTCCGCACAGATGTACCACTATACCGTGGACGGTCTATTAATTAAAAGTAGCGTTTCAAAAGTCGATTTTTAATTAATAAAGTACAAATAAGAGTTTCAGGCGTGTTTTTGCGCGTAGAATTCGAACTACTAAAGCTCTTTAGAAAACGAAAGAAAAAAGTTATGAACGAGAAATGGTAAAAGTCGTGAATTTTTCATGTTCGATGCTAGAAAAGACGTACGGGTACCCTATGATAGGCCTGTCTATAATTTTTATACATGCATATACATACATACATACATACATTTATCATGTCAGGCGGTTGACGCCAGATGGGTATGGATGGTTTCAGATAGGTTTCGGGTCGGTTCTTCGTTCGAGAGAGAATCATTTCCTCTGGTTGGGGGTCAAGGGATCGGTCTTCTTTCCACTCACAGACCAAAGAGATTGGCTGGAGAAAGAGTTGCGATCATCCAGGACGATAGGGCTTCATGTAGAGTGTTCATTGTTGATGACGGAAGAAGGCTCACGTGATTTTAGAACTGAATCCACCAAACTCGAGTCATCAATCGCGAAACAAGACTTGACGAAAATGGTATCTGAGGGACCAAACATCAGAAATCAATATTTTAGAATTTATTCATTTTATCAAATAATTCATCAGAGATTGATGATCTGCCATCAGAGGATGATTCTAATTTTTTTAAAATCAATTACTGATGATCGATTAGCCGCCCTACAGTATACCTCAATATTGAACGACGAGGAGTTGAGCAGAGGATCGGAAGGGAGGATCGTATTGTCGGCGTCTGTAGTATTCACTATTATCGATTTTCGAAAAAAAAGTTCGTTATTCAACCAGCAGTGAATGACTAATTTCTAATCCATCTTTCACTTGAGATAACCATGGACGTTATTATTAACACTCGTATGATTGATCAACTCAGGTGTTTGATTGCTGGAAACAAGTAAGAGGTAAATCGCCCGTATCGAGATAGGAGTCATTCGAGGACGAGGTGGAGGACTGGAAAGAAAAAAATGGGTTCCTATTACTAATCGCCAATCAATCGTAATTCCACAGTATTATCCTAAAGATCAAAGATCAATTTCAGAAATCAGACTACGGAGCAAAAACCTCATCTCTGACCGACTCCTGTCCTACCTCCTCTGGTGGCTACGTCTGCCTGTCATTTGCGGGCGCCTGCTCCTGGAATCAGCGGAGCTGAGGGTTAGCCTGGTACCGGTCTGCTGATTCCATTAAATCCCCTCCCAGATCCCCCTAACCCTCTTTCAATCATCCAATCTTTATATGTTATTCACATTCTGTCACGCCCGTTGGGGTGTATCAATAAATAAATAAATAAATAATGTGCATTATGTTCAATTATACAGACGCAGATTAAGCAGAATGGAGACAAAGAGAGCACTAGTATGCAGTATACCTGGGTAAACAATCTGCGGATTGGTGGGACTCGCGTGACTCCCGAGGCTTCGGTACTGTGAGGATGGACTTTGTTTGAATATCATGACCAATTGGTGCCCGGTTCTACTCAATCCAAGAGATCTCCTCCAATGAACCAAAAAAAAAAGTTGCTATTCGATCTTGAATGACCACTAATTCAGAGTTGAACAGAATGAACTGACGCGCGGAGGTCGTCGAGACGAACGCGAAGAGACTCGAGCTGAAAGTAACATTTATTGGTGTGGATTTCACGGAACTCTCCCCCCCCCCTCTCGTGAAAAGGCCAACCTTGAATTCAAGGGTGCCGTACTTCTTGCCGATTGCGCCTGACAGACTGTACACTGACGCCACTCTGCAGAATAAGTATAAGTAGATCGAATGAACTAAGAAATCAAGTCCCAACGCGATTGTGCTGCAAGATATACCTGGAAGCGGCCTTCAGGGCGGAGACATTGCCGGAGAGGAATCGACCGAGGACATCTTTGAACTAAAACATATACAATCCTTTATCAGCAACTAATACGATCTCTAAAATATGATTAGCCCCGGCGCTACGCATATTATTTTACAAACTTTTTTATAAACAAAAAATTTTGCAAGCCAAATTTTTTTTTACGAACTTTTCAAATTACATTTAAAACGCGTTCTCTGTACTAGTGCATTGCAGGGGGTGGCATAAGGATTAAAACTGGTCGTATCGATATAAAACTTCCTGGAATGGGGGTCGCAAGAGATTATGGCAAGCACCAAAAGCTAAGGTCTCAGGTCGACTTTGGCAGAGTTACAGTACCCCCCTATTTTGGGGGTCGAAAAAGTCGATATCTCAAAAAAAAATTCTATGTTAGAGCTCATGAAATGTTAGAGCTCATGAAACGATGATTTGGAAAAGTTAAGGTCAAAAACCCGACATTTTTGGCCGAAAATTGTACAAATCGAGCTATAGAAAAATTATATGTCCGAAGTGCACTTTCTAGCTATCATATTCGGATTCTGCATCGAAAATTAGGTCTATTTAATTTTTTTTTAGAATTTTAAAAATAAGGCATTTTTTGCTATAGAGGTCAGAACATCAAGAGGTATCAGGCTCGTTTCGAGGGTCAAAACAGATTTTATAAGACAATCACCCCACTAGTAGATTTTCTGGTGTATTTGTACTCGTAGGCATCGATTTTCTACACTAGAGCTCATGAAAGTGCAAACGAAAAAAGTTGTGATCGAAAAACCGGGTCATTTCAGCCAAAATCGAGAGAAAGTTCGAAAATATTTCAGGCATATAGAGTGTATTCTCCTAGAGAACTTCGCTCTATGACTATATATTCTAGATTAAGTTATTTTTTGCGAACTAACCATCAATTCGAGTGAAATTTCAATTTTCGAACTTTCTCTATCGGGTTGAGGAATAAGTAACGCTCGTTTTTCCAATTTCAGATTATGACCTCTCCCGTCTTTCTAAATTGTGCAATTATATTCCGGTTTTTGATGATCGATAAGGGCTTGTATACTCTCTTTAGCGCACACTATATCATATATCTCCGATCATTTAGGCGATCACAATGGCTGGCTCAATTCAAAGTTGTCGCACCTCACCCTGAGATTTTGACAGGTCAGCACTGAGGGAAGAAGAATTATTGAGCCACAATTAAGCTGCAGTAGTAAAGTATAATGGTTATACATTACACTGATGATATGCAGAGGAATATCCAAGTAAAGGCCTGTGTGAGATATGCGCCTAACGAGAGTGTAGGATTTTCAGTTACTGACCGAAAGAAGTTTTGCTAGCCGCGTTTTCTTAGCAATAGATCTAAAGACCTCAATTATGCTTGAATGTGGAGTACCTTTCCTGTTGAAAATATGGACGAATTTTGCTAAGTGTGGAGCATTATCTTTATGAGTTAAATTGCTCGTAAGTCCGATATCGAAAAACAAGCCTCGAAATCGACATTTATTGCTATTTCCTGTAAACCGTACTAATTGAATGTAAGGCCTTAGATGGTTAAATGGACGAGCAACTTTTGCACTATCATCCACCAAGTGGCCACAATTATAGAATGACTACTATGTCTTGGGTATGGTTTAATCCAAAGTCCTCAAAACACGCATTTCTTTTGATTCCGTCACAAAATAATATTTTTGGAAAACTGTTATTTTTCAAATAGGAGCATAAGTAGCACCAAATGTTTATAGTGATAATATAGCTCCATAGTGAGTGACTGGAGCGCACTAGTGTATAGGCCAGCACCTTCGATCCTCAAGGTAGATAAATAAGTTAAGTGAACTGCAATTTTTCACGAACGTTCCCCTTGAAACGTCTATAAAAATACAACAATGAATCGAGCACCATTCTCACTTCACCATGAAAGAGGTGTAGTATCGGGCTGCTCACCTGAGAATGTGTGAATTTACCGAACAGTTTCCACGTTAAATTACACAATTTCGAAAAAAATCTAAAGTTTTCGAAAATTATCAGGTACATTGAAATCTAAATTTCTCTCCTACACAGGAAGCGTGATATTTCTAATAATAACGGCTATGATACTCGAGCATACCCTGAAAAAATGCTATAAAGTCAGCTCGTTTAGATTTGATTGGCGGGAGATATATGAGCCCAAACACGATGCTCAAAAACGAGCGTTACTTATTCCTCAACCCAATAGATTTCGGCTGAAATGACCCGGTTTTTCGATCACAACTTTTTTCGTTTGCACTTTCATGAGCTTTAGTGTAGAAAATCGATGTCTACGAGTAAAAATACACCAGAAAATCTACTAGTGGGGTGGTTGCCTGATGAAAACTGTTTTTATCCTCGAAACGAGCCTGATCAAATAGATACCTCGGTAGATGTTCTGACCTCTATAGCAAAAAATGACTTATTTTTAAAATTCTAAAAAAAATTAATTAAATCTAATTTTCGATGAAGAATCCGAATATGATAGCTAGAAAGTGCACTTCGGACATATAATTTTCTATAGCTCGATTTGTACGATTTTCGGCCAAAAATGTCGGGTTTTTGACCTTAACTTTTCCAAATCATCGTTCCATGAACTCTAAAATAGAAATTCGTTCTCTACGAGTGAAAATACGCCGGACAAACTACTATTCATATTTTTTTGAGATATCGACTTTTTCGACCCCCAAAATAGGGGGTACTGTAACTCTGCCAAAGTCGACCTGAGTCCGTGGACCTTCTCCACTAGCTCCTGGACGGTCTCTTAATGCCAATAGATAGCGAGTGGTTCCACCACAATTCAAGATCCAAATTCCAATTTTTTGACCTACCGAGTTTGAAAAATAAGTGTCTGCATTAGGTCATGTGTTGTATACCATTCGAAAGAGCATGGAAAATTATTTCTATATTCGAAATTTTTTTCATTTGAAGCATGTGCGCCTTAGATAAGCCATAATAAGTGACTGTTCAATCAGTTTTCGGAATCGGAAGCCATCAAGATGCCATTTGCACCGGCTGATTTTGAGCTCATTCGATTCGCCGTGGAATTCTTCAAGACCCACCTACCACCCGAGCATGGGCTCCTGGTTCTCATTGCTAGCTCAACGTGTCCGGAGGGGGGGGGGGGTGATCTCAAATTAGCGAGACGCCGTCTTAAGAGACCGGCTCCGTTATTTTGGTGCATTTCGAACCCTGGCCGGAACCGTTGAGCTAGCAATGAGAATCACAGGCTCATACTTGGGTACTAGGAGGGTCTTGGTCCCGTATTTGACAAACGGTCACTTATTTGTTGTTACTGCAGTGCAGCAGGGAGAAAAGTGAATTACAAGGTAAAAAGGTCGAAAAATCATATTTTCTCAACCATTCTGGATAGATCCAATTTCTCTTTTGCGTTACTCTAGACGTGCCCTGGGACTCAGTAAAAGCTGTTCTGATTGATTTCTAGTCGTTTCCAAACCGGAGTTTTTGGCTTTGAATTTCAGTTTTTCAGATAAAGTTGTAAATTTTTGGCCGATTGGAAAGTAGTCCCTATACGCGTTTTGTAGATCTTGTCTATGTGCATCATAATCATTATTAGAACTGTTCTTTCAGGGATGCAGAAGTCGGATATATTTTATCAAATCTAAAAAAGTCTCGGTTTTGGAGGTTTTTCGATCATAACTTTTTTAGATCTTGTTTTCATGAGCTCTAATAGCGAAATTCGTATTCTACGCTCAAAAATACATCTGAAACACCTATATTCATATTTATCTGAAATTAATATTAACTTTTCCATGACCTGGGTCGTGGTCATTTTTGGGTCAAAAAGTCGAAATCTCAGAATTATCTGAGTATAGGTGTTTCCGAAGTATTTATATACGTAGAAATCGAATTTTCATACTATAGCTCACCAAAATGCGAAAGAAAAATGTTATGACCCAAAAACAGAAAGTTTCAGAGTTTTCGAGCGTAACTTTTTTCTTTCGCATTTTGGTGAGATCTAGTATAAAAATTCGATTTCTACGAGTAAAATACGTCGGAAACACCTATAGCCAGATAGTTCTGAGATTTCGACTTTTTGGCCCAAAAATGACCATGATCATGGAAAAGTTGAAAAATATTAATTTCAGATAAATATGACTATAGGTGTTTCAGACGTATTTTTGAGCGTAGAATATGAATTTCGCTATCAGAGCTCATGAAAACAAGAACTAAAAAAGTTATGATCGAAAAACCTCCAAAATCGAGACTTTTTTGGATTTGATAAAATATATCCGACTTCTGCATCCTGAAAGAACAGTTCTAATAATGATTATGATGCACATAGACAAGATCTACAAAACGCGTATAGTGACTACTTTCCAATCGGCCAAAAATTTACAACTTTATCTGAAAAACTGAAATTCAAAGTAAAAAACTCCGGTTTGGAACGACTAGAAATCAATCAGAACAGCTTTTACTGATTCCCAGGGCACGTCTAGAGTAACGCAAAAGAGAAATTGGATCTATCCCGAATGGTTGAGAAAATATGATTTTTCGACCTTTTCACCTTGTAATTCACTTTTCTCCCTGCTGCACGGCAGTAACAACAAATAAGTGACCGTTTGTCAAATGCGGGACCAACACCCTCCTAGTACCCGAGTATGGGCTTGTGGTTCTCATTGCTAGCTCAACGGTTCCGGCCAGGGTTCGAAATGCACCAAAATAACGGAGCCGGTCTCTTAAGACGGCGTCTCGCTAATTTGAGATCACCCCCCCCCGGACACGTTGAGCTAGCAATGAGAACCAGAAGCCCATGCTCGGTGGTAGGTGGGTCTTGAACCTGTAATAGACAACACACCACTTATTTGTCATTCCTGCGTCTGCGGATGGAGAAAGGTAGTTATCAATGAAAAATGGTCGAAAAATCATATTTTCGCAATCGATCGGAATAATTTCAATTTCTCTTTTGCGTTACTTTAGGGGTGCCCAGAGGCTCTAAAATATACATTCTGATTAATTTCTACTCAAGGGGAAAATGACTTTTTTGACATGATTTTTTGGTTTTCTGGAGAAAATTGACGATTTTCGCCAAAACGACCAGACACCACTATATACGTTTTGTAGCCCTAGCATTTCTACATCGAAATCTGATAATGAGAGGTTCTCAAATTTATGATAAATTTGTCATTTATTCGATCGAATCCGAAAAATGCTTCATTTAGACCGGTTTTTAATCATATTTATTTTGTTTCATCGTTTCATGAGTTCTAGCACCTATATTCGGATTCTACGCACTAATCAACGCTAGAGAAAATTATAGTCAGATTTGTCCGAGATTAAAATTTTTCAACTTTTCCATGACCCCCTTATCGAGGGCATTTTTTTAAAATCTCAAAAGTCTATAGGTGTTTCTGGCTTATTTTTCACTGTAGAGACCAAATTACTAAACTAGAGCTCATGAAATTGCGTAACAAAAAAGTTATGATCGAAAGAATGAAAATATGCGACTTTTCAAAAATAAAATTTCTCTTCCACAGTTCCATGAGCTATAACATACTAAATCTGTCTCAACACATGGTCCTACGTCAGAAACTTTTAAAGTCAGAAAAGTCTGATATGAATATTTTTTTCACTAGGACCATGATACCCCCATCATGGTCACTTTTTGGGTCAAGGCCATGATAGGGGGGTTAAGGAAAAATTGAAAAATTTTAATCTCGGACAAATCTGACTTTAATTTTTTCTAGCGTAGATTAGTGCGTCGAATTCGAATATATATACTAGAACTCATGAAACGATGAAACAAAATAAATATGATTTAAAACCGGTCTGAATCGAGCATTTTTCGGATTCGATCGAATAAATGACAAATTTATCATAAATTTGAGAACCTCTCATTATCAGATTTCGATGTAGAAATGCTAGGGCTACAAAACGTATATAGTGGTGTCTGGTCGTTTTGGCGAAAATCGTCAATTTTCTCCAGAAAACCAAAAGATGATGTCAAAAAAGTCATTTTCCCCTTGAGTAGAAATTAATCAGAATGTATATTTTAGAGCCTCTGGGCACCCCTAAAGTAACGCAAAAGAGAAATTGAAATTATTCCGATCGATTGCGAAAATATGATTTTTCGACCATTTTTCATTGATAACTACCTTTCTCCATCCGCAGACGCAGGAATGACAAATAAGTGGTGTGTTGTCTATTACAGGTTCAAGACCCACCTACCACCGAGCATGGGCTTCTGGTTCTCATTGCTTACGCAACGTGTCCTGCTAGTGGCCAAAATGCTTGCAAATTACCGAGACATCTAATCGCAACCGCTGTCAATAATTCTTCCTCTCTCTTCTACGGGGAGTAATTTTGAATACTGTTCTCTCTATTCTGCACACTACCTTGACGGTGAGAGCGGCTCTGATATTTTTGCTTTAAGAATAAAGTCCCCCATTGGAAGGGAAACTGGGGGACCATTGGGTCCTCTCTCCTCTGCGCTAGAGATCGGCTCAGAGACCCCCTACTCTAAGCTCCCAATGCCCCCCCCCCCCAAAATGTCCCCAATGGTTCTCCAACGTGCTCCCATTTGGAGGACATTGGGGCCCAAGGAGGAGGTTAGAGATAGGGAGAGGCTCGTCTCTAGCGCGGGAGAATGAATTTCCCCCAATGGTCCCCCAGTTCCTTTCCCAATGAGGGTCTTTCCCCCCCCCCCCCCATTGGGGTAAAAACACGAGCGGGGGAAGCTACTATCTGCAATGACATCCATAATAAATACTCACCCTGCTAAATTCTGATAAAATCATCGTCGGGGAGTGTCGTCGCCATCTGATGAACGTCGTCATCCACCTGCCATCAAATTTCATTTTAAAACGACCCCGTACAAATGTTTTTTTCAACGTATACCCAAATGTCACTAGCGCATTGTGCATCATTGTGCAATTAATGGGATCGTGAAACTCTGTGACCAAATTTTTTATTAGTATTACAAAGTCTCACCAGTAGTGAATCGAGTGCGACATGCACTGCCACGTCACTCCACGCATCGAAGACGGACTTTTTCTTCAGCACCTGCGGAATTAATAATCACTGATGTGGTGTTTAAATCCCGGAAAAGTAAACGGAAAAGTAAAAATAGGGAGTTAATTTTTCGCTGGAAAAGTAAATGGAAAAGTAGAAAGATTTGAACACGCGCAATTTCGTATCTCGGTTCCCAGTGAAGCTAGCGACTGGAAAGTCCTCGAGTTTCCTCGCGCTGCCTGCGCGCCACTTTTGCGAAGCTGCGCAGCCATCCTCTCCTCTTTTCACGTGCTCTCTCATCTGGGCGAGAGAGTGTGTGAAAAGCGGAGAGGGTGGCTTCGCAGCTTCGCAAAAGTGGCGCGCAGGCAACGCGGGGAAACCCGAGTCGGTTTATAAGCTTTTTCGAACCTTTCTCCTGTAGAAAAGATTTTCAAGTCGCTAGCTGCACTGGGAACCCAGATACAGAAATTGCGGTAATTCAAATATCAGTACTTTTCCGGCGCGAATTAAAATCTGTCTACTATTCCATTTACTTTTCCAGGCAAAAATTAACAACCCTTTTTTATTTTTCCGTTTACTTTTCCAGGATTGAAGAAAAATAAGAAATTTCAAGAAAGCAAAACCCCGAGAATTTCAGTTACATTGTTTTCCTAAATTGCATAGTGCAAGCTTTATCTAATCCTCCTCGCGCGAATCGTATCCTAAGAAAAACTCACAGGCCAGCTATTGCGAGTTTCAACTCCCCAACATCCCTTACCAGAAAGTGATTGTACAATGTAC
This sequence comes from Pristionchus entomophagus, assembly GCA_036245825.1. Lineage (NCBI taxonomy): Eukaryota > Metazoa > Nematoda > Chromadorea > Rhabditida > Neodiplogasteridae > Pristionchus > Pristionchus entomophagus. Next base: position 10,915,088 of record BTSX01000002.1, on the reverse strand, counting down.
GAAGATAGACAGATCGTTTATTCAAGCCTTAAATAAATATAATTAAATATTAATTCTCGCCTGTGCAGCCGTGTTGGATCCGAACCACTCCGCCAGCTGTTTGCCCTCCGACACTGACATCTGGGCTGAAAGGCGTTCCTTTATTCTTTCAAACTCGCAGAAAGGTATCACCATGCTCTTCTCAGCTTCAGAGCTTCCTAGAGATGAGTAAAAGAAGGGATGCGCAATAAGCGGTCGAAATAATATTCTACTATATAAAATCACAATTCATTGAAAATTCTTTTGAAACTTTTTTTTTTGAAACCTTATTCGTCGAAAATTCTACACCTGTGCTAATATCGGGTTGAGGAATAAGTAACGCTCGTTTTTGAATTTTTTAAAAAAAACTTTACAAAGCACGATAGAATCTAAAAATATTCTCCATGCGCATCGATGACCTTCTGCCATCTACCAGGCAGCTTGTGGATGCCCTCGTGATAGAAGGACTGGGGCTGGTTCTTGAAATAGTTGGTCAGTACGGTCTGGATAGTGGCTCGGTCTTTGAAGCTCTGTCCCTTGAGGAAACGCTGGAGGTCTGAGAAGAGGTGGTAATCGGAGGGGGCAAGGTCGGGTGAGTAGGGAGGGTGGGGGAGGACAGTCCAGCCATAGCCCGCCAGCTCAGCCTTGGTCTTTCTTGCGACATGCGGGCGGGCGTTGTCGTGCTGAAAGTAGATTCGAGCGTCCTTCCCGCGTGTTTGTTCGACAGCGAGTCTCAGCTTCCGTAGCTGAAGAGTGTAGACCTCTGCCGTGATAGTCGTCCCCTCGGGTAGGAGTTCCCAGAACTCCACTCCCCGCACTGACCACCAGATGCACAACATCACTTTTTAAGGGTGCAAATCGGGTTTGGGGACATCTGCTGGCTTTTGGTCCTCTCCGACCCACTGTCTCATGCGCTCATGGTTGTCGTAGAGCACCCACTTTTCATCACCTGTGATGACATTGTCCAGCCAATCAAACCGGCGATGCAGAGTGAGAATATGAAGACCGACCCGGTCGCCCCAGTGAGATACGGGTCAGCCTCCACCTCAGAACGCAATCGATCGAGGTCCAACTCCATGGGGCGACCGGGTCGGTCTTCATCTTCGAGGGAAAAGTCGTGTTTCTCGAATTTGACTACCCACTTTCTCACGGTGGTTACATGCGGGGTATGTGTGGGGTAAACCTGCTCCAGTTGTTCATGAATGGCGGGCGGTTTCAAGCCAGATAGAAAGAGAAAGAGCATCACGTTCCGAATGTGAATTCGGTCGGGGACGAAATTGTGCGGCATTCTCGCCTGGGAGACTAGGGAGAACTGAATCGAAAACATGTGTGGAATGCCCGAGGGGCCCTCTCTCCAGTGTAAACAGGGTGACAGACGGCAACAACAAAAGAGCGAGCACGAGGGTTCTAAAGTCAGAGAGAAAAAACGAGCGTTACTTATTCCTCAACCCAATATTTACATATATAAATAGTTATTCAAACTTTTTCTCAACATTGCTCTCATTTTCATTAGTAATTTAACATTCATTTAATTTTAGATTGAATAAATAAAAACTATTTTATTCACCTCGATGTGTAGCTTGGGAGTGGTGAATTTCCCTGTTTTTTCGACCTCAATCAGTCTCGTATTCACTCTTGCATTCATTCGATCGGCGATGGGAAGATAGGAGAAGATATGAAGGATAAACTCAATTGGAAGTGAGAGGATACCGACCTGGAAAATATCGGTATATACCCTCAGTTTACGACGCCTATCTATCCTTTAAGATTATGACGGCCAATTGAAAACCAGTTGAGGAAACGGTAATCTCATGTGTTTGGCCCAGTATGTCAATATTCCAGCCTCTTGCCTTTTCCCCGTAGAAGAAAATTCCGATAACGCCTTCCAATGCATCTTCTTACACTATAACCGAAGGCAATAAATGTACCAAAAATATAGTCAACAAATGGAAACTAATATCTTGCTAGTAGTGAAGGAGCTAACAAGTTCTTCTTGGAGCTATGAACTTGTTTGCTCCAAGAAGGCGAAACAACTGACGGGGGTTTTGTTTTCTTCGTCGAGTATCCTTTTGCGACTTCGAGTCATTACAGGAGAAAGTCGAGGGCGTGGAGGGTGTCGACTGAGATACATCTGAAGATAGACAGAGAGAAATAGAGAGACAATATTTGGTATCACAACGTTAAATTCAAACCTAGCCTTTCCATGATGGGAGAACTATGATCTATGAAATCTGAGGGTGGAAATGGATATATACAGGGATAACAGTTGGATTGAAATGCAGAAGAAAAAAAAGAAACGCGAAAGTGAACTGAAACGCAATGAAAACAACCGAATTCGAATTTGAAAATTGTGGTTGTAGTTTGCAATTGTAGTTTGTAGCCTGGAGTAACTACTAAACTACGGTATGTTCTGCGCGTCATACTCTTTTTACCTATTCGATTTTTTATTCGATCATTTTTTGAGCTGACAAGCATTGTGCAATTTAATTAATGTTTTCGATGACAATTAGATAGAGGTTAAGGCAAACACAAACACTCGATATCAAACATACTGACCCGCCCGATTTCGGTTCCAGAATATTTCAAACCTCTACAGAACAGTTTGCTATGATCAGTTTGACGGATTCAAGGTTACTCACCAATAAACAAAATGCTTTATCACGAAGACACTAGAAGATGAAAGATCCTGTCTCTCCCACCATTTAGTTTCAAGTTTCAATTGCGTGTGAAACTCCAAGTACCATGGAAGAAGGCGATTTGTACTTTTATTTTATGGATAATTGACGATGAAAAAATTACAAACCGGCACATCATTCTTCAGAGATTAAACCAATCAGACACTACCAATCAATGTTGCCGAATCGAAGAGTAGCTCTCTCCAATCTGCACACTTTCTTAACACTCAGATAGTTAGAGATCGCGAAGAATGGAGAGAGATACTATTTGATCAGACATCACTGGTACCGAGTAAATACCAAGAACTACCAACTAAGCTTCCTTCTCGAGCGCGGAAAGGCGAGGCTACGGTAAGGGGTATAGATCGATATACAGCGCTAACCGATTACAGTATGTCTGTTCTCGGGAAGCAGGAGCGCGCACCCACTGCGACCAGGAGCGATCGATCGTGGTCGGAGAAGGAGCAGTTCTAGAACGACGATACCGTAGTCCGAGTCAGTTATGGATTCTACCATAATCCAAATCGATTCTCGTCGTTTCCGTATCTCAAAGTAGATCAATCGGGTCTACTTTGACCTCATTTCCATATGTTCACAATAACAACTTGATTACTCTCTAATCTCTTGCCCATTGTGCCCTATCCCCCCTGTTCACAACCGCATTTGCACATTCAATCCTCTTCCTACTCCTAGGACTCTCACGCACAATTTCCTCCCTTCCCACAACTTGTATCCCCCTCCTCGGACCGACAGTATGAAGGATCATAAGGACCAGATTACGACAGATCAAAACGGATATCAATAAACGTATCTTTATCGATTAATCACTTCTAGCAGCGACGCAAGGGCATAATATAATAGTTAAAAACCTGTTAGAACAAACGAAATATTGTGAACGATACAAATAATTGTTTTGTAAGGCACATGATGGATCTTACAGGCAAACCGGAAAAGAGAATCGATTGTTGAACTACATACAATAAATGGAGACGATTGAAGTAACCAATAAGTTCAGAATCCGAGAGAAGCTTAGCACTATCACAATATTGCGACTATGAGGAATGAAATATTTTTTAAAGGAATCTCGAAAATAAAAGAACTATGTAATGCAAGAATACAACAATTAAAGACAAAAGTTTAAAACTGTACTAGAGAAGGTGAAGTGGCACAGTTGCTTCAAAATCGTCGTACGGGGTTCATACTTTGGGCGTGTGACCCATTGGGTAGAAAAAACTTTTTTCACAAAAATTTTGAGCTTTGACCTCCAAAAATCGATAATATCAAATTTGATCTATCGCATCAACCCTGTGTGGATGCATAAACATAATCAACCCTGTGTAGATGCATAAACATAATTGATTTACACGTCAGCTTTCAGGTTTCCCAATGGAGGTCCGGACAGCAATCAGCACACGCTCAAGCTCTGGCGTATATGAAAGAGTATCAAAAAAGTTTTATTTGGAGATCGATTCATTCGTTGTGAATAGGAACATGAATATGGCTTCTTCCATTGTAGTCTAGCCACACGAAATCATTCAGTGTTGTCTTGATTACAATTGACCGATCGGAAAATCGAAAATGATCAGAATTATTCGTTTTCATTCCGAATAGTTCTTAGCCTGAAACACGGTTCGAACAAAGTCGTTTTCCGCAAGGTTATATTTGTGTACGAAAAAAACTTCTTAAAGGAGGAGTAAAGGGAAATCTAAAATAAGTAAACTGGCGAATGTGCCCGATGGGGATCTTGAACCATGTTACGAATCCGAAGTTTGAAGTGGCTACGTTGTTTTTGAGCCGAGATACACTCGCTCAAAGTTTCTACAGGGCACAGGGAAAATCAAGATGCGCGGTGCGACAGGGAAGGGAAGGGCCTGATACGTGCCGATCAGGGAAGGGAAGGGGCAGAGACGCAGAGCGAGGGGAGAGGAGGGGATCACTCTGCTCGTCTGCCGTAGCGCTGACCCCAGTCACTGATCTACCGTTTCCCTATCCTTGCACAGGATTTTCGTTGTGAGAGTCTCCGACTTTCACGGTCCTTTAATTATATTTGTGTATGACAAAACTTTAGCATACTGTATAGACTAAAGGGACGAAGCTTGCGGTCTTTAGCCGTATTGATATTTATATGTATATTAAAATATATGCTTTGAAACAATCATCCTGCCAATTCATGTATGAACAAAAGTAAGGATACGTATTTAGAAGTAAAGTTGAAGAGATCAGTTTGGAGATCGAAATATATAAAAATTAACAATACAACTAGGCAGACTCTGATTTGCATTATTTAAGCATACAAATTGCAGATATTACACGACCCCATTGCCATTCCTGGATTGGCTGGAGAAAAAGGGATCCATCAAGTCCATTGCTCGTTCAGCGCCGCAAAGTACATCTGGAAAAAAACATGAGTGTAATTTATGAAAATGTGATAAACTCTCTCCATTATACACACTATTTTGAGTGCGGAATGAAGAGACGGGTTATTAGTCACGCAAACCATAAGTGATACCAATCCTGATCCCGCCAAAGATTTGCAATACCTTATTCGAGTTCTCCTTCTCCGATTTGATCTTCGCGTTCACTTCTGCTTTTCTATCAAACTTCCCTTTCCTGATTAAAATCAGGAAGATGAGAGGGCAGAGGAAGCAGTAGTGCGGAATCACCTGAGAAATGGATCATTCCGATGAGGAAAACCACTTGGAACATTGTCACTCCTACTCTCTTCCCACCACTCCCATGAAGAATGCCAATCCAATGCTTTTTTCATTGACAATCTCGACCCAAGCGATATTGTTCTGTGCCCAAGGCTTTTTGCTTTCAGGGAGAGTGATGGGTGTTCTTATCACTAACTCACGTTAGCAACTGCACTCGTGAAGAGGTACCAGCCGGGGCTCATACTTGAGCGAATCGCTTGACCGAAGCACACAGTCACTGATTTGAATACAAGTTACGACTAAAACCAAAAAAGGATTAACTAACGGAAGAAGACCACATAGACGACAGCGTGGAGAGCAGCGACGGGGAGGAATTGTCGCATCGCTTCCAGATTTTGACGACGATTGAATGTGATGGAGAGATTGAAGGATTGTCTAGATTGAGACGATTATTAAATTCGAACAATTCTGGCAGTCTTCTGAGTAAATTAGAAAACGCTTTCGCAAGAAGAGAACTGACTGGACTGACTCCGTGTTCAATTTGTGCTGGTTGTACTTCCAAAGGACGAAGGAAGCGAGTGCGTTGAGAACATCCAGTACGAGCACAAGATACACGTTGAACATTAGCACCTGAAATTCGAGTAACCATCCCTATTTTGGGCTTCATTTTCACTTGTTTGGAGCCCTAGAACAAATTTAAATGGAGTTATTTGTTTGTGAGACTTACGCTTTCACTATTCGCTGTGAACCCGGAACAATAGGCAGTTCGGCCCTCAAGCGAGTCCTTGTGGTAGGCCATTATCCCGTAAATTGCAGGGTAGACGAACTGAAATGTAAGTTTAAACTAATCTGTGTTTTTTTTTTAATTTAAAATAAAATAGGTCTTGGCATTTACAAAACAAACAAAGATTTAATTCTCACAGCAAGAAGTATGGATACTCTCGCGGTGACTTTCTGTGTTCGAGATCCGAAATGGAAGGAGGAAAGGGCATGCAGAGCCGTCATTCCAATGTGAATAATCACAAAGGAGCAAGCCGTAACTGTGATTATGTAGCGAAGAATGCACCATGCCTGAAATGAAACAAATGATTTTACCGTCAAGGTTAACTATTGGGATGTGTTTGCAACCTTCGCTGGCATAATGCAGACGTCGGTTTTACAACATCTCTCATCATCACGATAACAAAAGCGCCGACTCTCACGCTATCTAGAATAGCTTGTTTGACGCAAGTTCGCAGTGCGCAAACAAACCAGGAAACTCTAGAGAGCACAAACCTTGGGAACCTGGGCGTCGCACTTATCTCTGGCAATGTATCGATACGTCAGTTGGGAACCCTGCAATGTTTGGTCTTCAAAACTTCTTGAACATATTTCAAACCTGGGCGAGAATGAGACAAACAGAGTAAATGACAATAAAGACGTAGAGGGACACGATGAGTTCCTGGATGTGGCTGTGTATTATTGTGAGTAGTAATGCAGTTTCTCCATTCTGCACACTTTCTCATTTCTCTCATCGGCGAAATGAAAACACATCCCTAGTGGTGAAAACAAAACACATCCCTAGTGGTGAGTGCGAGTTTTTTATTTCACAAACACTCCCTTTTTCTCTCGCACGTATAATGCACTCACAAACATCGTCATTCAATCTCTCCTCACGAAATACGCTTTCAAACCAACCACAGATTATTTCAGAATAATTTAGCAAACGAGGAGTTTTGATAATCTCTATAGGGCTAATCTATCAGCCAGAAGACATCATTCTCCACTAGTTGATTGAAGAAATTTGATTTATTTCGGTTTTGGCTCTCTCCATTCTGCACTAACTCGCAGGTCAGAGAACGGAGAAAGTGTGCAGAATGAAGGGAGTCGAAACCCGAAACGACATCACTATTTCCCACCTTCGTGACATTCTCGAAAATAGTTCGATGCAAATAGCGATGAGCGGTGTAGAGAACAAGGACGATAGAGACGACTGATGTTATTATCTGAAAATTCTGAAGATTCTAGATGTTAACTCCAAATGTGGTGAAAAAATTGGGTGCGATGAGGAATTTGCTCTTTTGAAATAATTTTGTGTTCACGCAAATTTCAACAAGCAGATGGCACAAATGGGGAGGAAATTGGGGCGAGAAAAAAACGTTTCCCTCGTCCTCCGTTTTTTCGATCAAAAAGAGAAAAATGCCAGAAATGTGTGTGAAACTGACATAAAACCACTGGAGGCAATGTAGAGGTACAAGGTCGTACAACTCGATAGCGTAGGCACAGTCGGAACTCAGTTGAGAAGATTGATTAGCCATTTTCACTGAAATTTTGAAATGAAAAAGAAGCGGATATTTACGACGCAAAATTCGAGAGTGGGCTGCGCTAAATGAGGGATGAAATGAGAGAAAGAAGCGAAAGAGACGGAGTAATGGATGCGCCTCAATTTCCAGGATGCGCCTAACAGCTGGAAAGGCGGGCAAATTAGAGATGCAGCGCACATTTTGGCTAGGAGTGCCGAAATGGAAAATATGCCGCTTCTTTTATGAACGAATAGAGTCGAGAAAGCGTGCACAGTAGTGATGCCGTTTCGGTTTTCGACTCTCTTCATTCTGCACACTCTCTCCTTTCGCTAACCAGAGAGATAGTGTGCGGGGTGAAGAGAACCTACACCGAAATTGCATCCCTCGTGCACAGTGCAGCGACGTGTTCCTTCATCTGACAACTCTAATTTCGATGTGGGAGTGGAAATTAGGCATCGCGTGAGAAGTGTTCATGAAGCGTGAAGCATTGTTCAATTCCTAAGAACTTGGACGGAACTCGCAGAATCGCCGATGTGAAAACGCATGGGGCGAAATTCTTAGTGGAATGTTGTTGGAAAAGCCACAAGAAATAGTGCAGAATGAAACGGGCTTCATTCCGGCAACTGCAATGTTGATGAAGATGTGAAGGTCGGGCATTGCATGATACATGGCCACAAGGCGTGCAATAATCGCATTGTTTGATTACTGGGAATTTGAATGGAATGAATAATGCCGTTGCGATCAAACGCTCAAGGAAGATATTCAGGGATTAATGTGTGATACTACACGTGAATGAGGAAGTGAATTCTCGCACATCAGAGCTCTTTGAGATCCGGCAAACCTAGTTGCAGAACGTTTCCTATGCTTGCAACACCTAAAAAAAGATACCAAGGTTACCAGAAGTGAGCAGTAACACTTGTTAGCTGAGAACTCATGAACTTCCAGATTCCCAGTCAGCTTTTTTCACGTGTGCCTGGGAGAAACAAATCACTTCCTCCTCCTTTCATCTAGAGGCTGGCACAGATTAGCTCAATAAAGCAGCAAGAAATATTTAGTGAGTAAAATATTTAGTGAGAACGTTTCCTATGCTTGCAACACCTAAAAAAAAGATACCAAGGTTACCAGAAGTGAGCAGTAACACTTGTTAGCTGAGAACTCATGAACTTCCAGATTCCCAGTCAGCTTTTTTCACGTGTGTCTGGGAGAAACAAATCACTTCCTCCTCCTTTCATCTAGAGGCTGGCACAGATTAGGTCAATAAAGCAGCAAGAAATATTTAGTGAATAATTCGATACTGTCACTTTGAAATCTGACGAATTATGAAAGACGGCTTTTTTCGCTGAAAGGAACAAAGCGGTCAGCATCAAATCTAGAGCAATTGTTCAGTGATGAAGCGCGCTCGGCAGAAATGCATTCACGACTAGGAAATAGAGGTTGGTCACTCGGGATGGCGAATGCATAGGGCGCCCTCCTCATTCCGAGTACTCTCTCACCGACCGAGTGGCGTAGAGAGTGTGTGAAATGAGGAGGGCGCCCTCTGCATTCGCCATCCCTATTGGTCACCTCGTGATTTTCCACTACGGAACGCGACAAACAGCCTTTGTAGCATCAAATGATGACCTGAGCAAAGATGTTTCAATGAAAGCAAAGGAATAAGCGAAAATATATTCTAGGAGCAGAAGATTCACACATCTCCGCACAAATCTAATACTATCTCGTAGGAACTCGTAGGAAAATCAAGTATTTATGGTTCCCAGCCAAAACTTTTTGGTGCGTTTTCGAGTAATAAGTCTTTCAGTCTGGGAAAGATAGGTCACTGCTCGTTTCGTGAGGCTAATGAGAATGATGGGCCCAAATTATTACTCTTTTCACGAGAATGTGAAAAAAATGCATAGAAAAAATGCATAGTGAAAAAAAACGATGAGGAAGATGCTATCAGTGTTCAAGCCGACCTTTCTTGATGTACCCGAAGATATAATTATATATGTTGCTCGGACTACTGCTAAACCATATTTATCCGATAAGCTAATTCAGAGGTGTTGTTTTGTAGTGACTGCACGTAAGAATGTTTTTGCGTCAGTTTACCGGAAAAATTAATGTAACGGATGCGTTTCTTTTCGATAATACGCGAGAGCGGGTCGTAGTTTCGAATAGTGAAGCCATTTCGGTTTTCGACTCTCTATTCTGCATACTCTTGTTTCTCTGACCGGTGAGACATTGTGTAAAATGGAGAGAGCAAAAACCGAAATTCCATCCCTAGTTTCGAATGCCGCAAAGACGTCATTGCTCTTGTGAGTGTATTCAGATCTCACTCGTCATTGCCTAAAAAGGTGTGATATGAGGTACGCATTGTCACGAGGCTCGCGTTCTTCTCGGAATGCCAAAACGAAATGATGAACGCATTCGCATATCATTACGGAATGCATAACTCGATGGGATTACCAGGGTGTTATTGCAATCAAGAACTTTGTGGAGTGTCTGCAAGCAATAAATACATTTGAGACTGAATAAGTATGGGGATGTCTGTGATGATGCGATATTCGCTCATGATGTTTATTGTCATTTTCGATTTCACTTAGAAATATATTCAATGAACAAGGGACAACACAATTCTGCTTTAGGTTCGCATCCGTTCTCCGAACTCTCACGTAACTCACCATGAATGTTAGCGATCGGAAGATATAAAAGTGAAAAGAAAGATGCTCGCGACTAAAAGATAATGATATAATGGACGAGATACGAAGGCGGGGATTCGGTAGTGTGTAGAAAAAAATAAAGAAGGGTTTAATCCTTGTGTTAAGTGTCAGGAGGCGTCAGCTAGGAAGGGGGCGTTGCATCATCGTTTACTGCTTCTAAATTACTCGAGATTTGATCTACACCAGTTTTCGTAGTTGATCAGAGATCATAAAATGTAGAAGGATAGTACAGAGCGAAAAAAAAACGACGAATCGATACCGCGATTTTATTGAGCACATTTCGTTTCAAATTGCTATCCTCTTGTCAACTATAAAAGAGTTGTTCGGCAGTTTCAACCATAGAGCTCGAGATGATCCTTCTTTTCGCACTTTTCATCCTACTTTCGGATGCTCATTTCATCAATTATCGCAGAGTTCACTTGGGTTAGTCTAACTTACGCCTATATTTTCTCATGGGGGAAATGTCCCAACTTTATATCAACAATTTCTATGAAGAAAGAATTTATTGAATTTTCGAAATATTCAGCTGAAGTCTTGAAGCTGAAATGTGAAGCTCTTCCCTATCCAACGACATTTGTTGATACTTACTGTTACTTCGTGGTCATGAAATTGGTAAGCGACTTGTCATCGAATTTGCACACACCTAATTAATTTACAGTCGCATTGAAACTATGAAGATATTTGCAACTCAGAATTGAGATTATTATTTCGTTTACGAAATGTACATGAATACGCTTTATTATTAATCAAATTATGTCAGGTCTTCAAAAACGAAACTTCCGCTGAGTGTTCGAGAATAGTCCAAGGAGGAAAGGTGCAGAATAACTACTATTCGGTTACTGTGGAGGTGGGGGGTGTATGATATGGGCGTTTCCTTGAATTCCGGTGGATGATCGTTGCGGTTAGTCGAAAGTGATAGAACTCACTGATTTTTTCAGGTTGCCACAAATGTCCCTGCTGATATTTTCAGTACAATGATGGTTGATGTAACACATCGTTTAAAAAAATATATATTGTGACTTTTTAAGAAGTCGCTATTTCACACGGGCTCGGATTCTGCAGCAAAACACACTATTTGCGTTGTCGGTATGTTTCAAACCTCTTTTCTCAATTTGCAATAATTATAACAATATTATTTCAGACAGTGGTTACGACTGTGAAGCAAAAGGTCAACGATCAAGCGTGATGACTGGCAAATGTGTTGCAATGTCGGATAAGAAGATGACCTATTCAGATGTAATATATTCACCACAGAGAAGTTGCGCGGGGTTTCTGAAGCATCAACGACGCTAACTGTTTTCTATGTTGAAACGTAGGAGTGTAGGCTCGAGAAACGTGGCAAACGCGGCTTATGCCAGTGCCTTGTTGAAGCATGACAAGTTATGGCTCTTTTCTGCATTCCAAGCGGCTCTTCTTTTGTAAAAAATATTTCCTCTCGCCGTTCATAGAAACGAGAGAGTATGCAGAATGAAGATAGTCGAAAACCGAAACGACAACAGTATTACTCACCCATACAGGCTGAACGGCACTGCAATCGCCTTGGCATGGAAATTCCGCCAATCGACAATGACGAAGAGCTTATTAGAGGTAAAAAGTCAAAACATTCATTAAAATTCAATACGTCAATGCATATTTTAGGAGCTCTTTCTAATGATCCAGTCTGGGTCGGTGTTAGCTATCAAAATAATGTGTGGCAACGACAGAAGGCTTTCACAAGGTTCGGTACCTGCGAATCTGATTACAAAGGTAGGTGTGATTTCGATTACAAATACTAATTGTTTGCTCAGACTTCAAATCTGCCGCATTATCCCCTTCGCAATGTTCTGGCTCGTCAATCGGTTCCATCATCGATAAGACGGGCTACTGGACGCTAGTCGACCTGAGCGAGGGCCGGTACGGTAAAAAAAAAAATAAAACATTTCTTAAACGTTCTAGATATCAAGTTGTCTTCTCGAGAGATGCCGAGAACGAGTTCACCGGTGACTTGACGCCAAAACCGAGGTGTGAGTTCGAGTATTTCGTTGTAGTAAAATCCGATTGACTTTGGCATGACTTCGAGAAGGAAAAAGTTTATGAGAAGGAAATTCAGCAAACTACGAGCATGTCAAAGAATCCAACGTCAGCTGCTATTATGAGCCTCGATCGAGAAGTCGTCTATCGACTAATGGACTTTGTGCTCTAAAAGGTTTGCGCTAATAATTGAAGTGCAACTTGCACATGCCAATCAATTTACGTTTCATCTCCAACGTATCAGGTTTTGATCCATGCAAGGCTGAGGGATTGGTGTCGGTGTTCGGCAATTGTGCGGGACTAAAAGTACTGACGGTCATTTTCTTTTTTGACATCAATCGTTTTACAGTGGAACTTTCAGGTTGTGAATGACAGGAAATGTATTTCTGGCTTGAGCTACAAAGATTCGTTGTGCGTACCTTGGGTGAGTTTTAACACTTCATATTACGAGCAAAGATTATTCTCATGCTTTTTAAAATGATTTTCAGGAAACCATGTACGTCGACAAAGTCATTCCGACAGCGCAGGGGAATTTCTCATACCTGTCCGTTCATATTTTTCTCAGCCAATTTTTAAAAAACATTTGTATCAAAAAATGCTCAACTCGGCAAATACTTCTAGAACGGTTCGACAAAATAATGCGTTATCTCTTCAATAAAATACGCTTCTTCGTAGTCAGAATTCTGCAGTTTTAGTAAGACTTGCACCACCGGTCTGGCTGACGCTATTGGATGTGCTCCAAATTCACACGGATCGACCATGCTAACTGGTCAATACACGGATCAAGTAAATATGACTAAATATAATGGAATAAAAAGTAAATTCGCAGATTCTCGCCTTTGCTTCAACTGGCAATGGCTTGATAATATCGTCATGCTGGACTTACAATCCGAGCCTTGTATGCACAATCTAAACTTTCCGATACATTCATCAACTTCAGCAACAGTCTTATTGCCCAACACATCCCCGATACGGCAAACATGGTTGGACGTCTCAGGTCTCAGGTATGTTTTTTTCTCATTCATCTCATTTTTATTATTATTTTTTTTAATCAAATAGGGCTTCTCTTAAGGTTGGCAATAACGGCTAGACGGAGACCGGTGGTTACCCATTTTCTCCAAATGATTTCTACGCTGGGTGAGTTTAAGCGAAAGTATTTTATGTTGTAAATGTGGTTTAAGAATGGGTGTGAAACCCTGCGGAAAGCATTCCGTGCTGATTTCGGGAAGTGGCGGATCGCGTTGTATTGGATATGAAGTGGGATCTATTGCACCTCAGTTCAGCAGAGCACTAACCACTGGGTCAGTCGAAATTTTGCTTCAAAGAAGCAAAGCGTCATTTTCAGGAAAGGAATAACATTATTTCAGTACAAACTGGAATCTTTGGAATGGTTCAATGGAAGAGGATGCCATGGATCCTCTCCTGAAATACGAAGAGTACATGGCCCTACCACGTGTTCTCATTACTCCATTCTAATTTATTTGTCTCAGAGTTCCGTCGCGAAAGAACAATGACGATAAACAAACAGGCTCACTCCATTGTTCACAAAATTATTTTATTTTATTTTACACAATATTACACCTATTATGACAATTCATATACATACAATGCATAGTAGTATTCAGAAACCACACCGCGAAAACAAGTATTTTCCGAACAAACTCACTGAAAAATTTATGCGCGAGAAAAGCGCAAGCGCGCGCTCTTATCCATCTCTCTATCCTGTCCAGTATTGACAGTGATAAAAGCCCATCGGTGAGAGAGAAAGAGAAAGAGAGAGAGAGGCTCGTCTTGATAAGGCGCTCAACTGTCTTTAGGAGCTGCTTCCACCCGCTGTGAGTGTAATGAGTCAAGCCTCTTGAATTTCTATGAAATTCATGTTAATTATTTGAGTTATCCGTTATTATCCTTACAATTTACCTCTAATTTCGTTCAAAATATCGCTAAACTCAACCAAGTTTGCCTTTGCCTTAGCGTGGTTCGCCTGTGATGACTCACCTCTTCATAGATTTGCTTTCGGTGCAAATACTGATCGTTTCTCTCCATTTCATGTCGTATAAAAGAGCGATTTCCATTCAGATGACGGCCGATATTGAAGTTGCTTCCAATGAAGAAGATGAGCCTTACCAGCACTGCTGTTGCTGTTGTGAAATGCACGTGGATGTATGTTATTATTTCCTATTTTGAAACGGTTTGCAACCCAAAGAATGATATTCATACATTTGGTTTAATATTTTTCAAACCATTTTCTTTTTCAACACTTTGCAAGAAACGTGGATGAAGACAACATTTTTAAAATAAAATAATTTCAGAAAGCAGTCAGAGTCCTCGGTGTGATCTACTTTATCGTAGAATTGTACGCCGTCTGGGATCATATCTCGGTATGTTTTTTTATTAGCTCAAGTAATTCCGCTAAAATAGTTGGTAATCGAGGTTAGGATAAACGGAGTTTGAAGTAGTTAATTGGATATTTACAGGACAAAAATCCAACGTTTCCCATCTGCTTCGCAGCAATTACGGGCTTACTTGTGTACGGAATTTGGAAGAAGCAACGCACCGCTATCCTCGTATTTCAAATACTTCTGCTGAGTTCTTTCCCCGACAATAATATGTTGAATAATTTCGTCCGGTGAAGAATTTTGCAAAATATTCTAGAGCATATTAAATATCAATTATAAAAGTAGAAACAAAGGGGAATTACCTGACATCAGAAATTGTTTTAATAATTCATAGAAAATACACTTTATAATTAAAAATTTTTTACAGGCGCTCGTTCTACTGGTAGAATGTGGCATGTTCATTTATGAAGTGAGTTTGATTTTTTTTTATCACAGTGAAGATAAAAAGTTATAGTAATGCATGCTCTCCTCACAATTTGGATCACACTCATGATTCGAAAATGCCTCATTATCTAGATTCCACTTGTAACTGATGCCTGGAATAAGGTGAACGAGAAGCCAAAAGTTGCACAAAATACAACTACACAAAGTCCCGAAGCAGATACACCTAAAGAAATTAGTGAGTTTGCCCTCCTTATTTACCACTGATACTGTGTGTGTTAAAAAATATATAGTTTGGATTTAACATGACGTAATTTGGTTTTCTAAACATAACACGATTATAGTCATAGCAACCATCATTACATTCGTCCATCTCATTGCTCGAATATTCGTCGGCGGCTACCTATTCAAGGTTTTTATATTTTCTTTAATTATCGAACTCATTGAAAGGACTAGTGAACACTCCTTGCGGTGGCAATCATAATTCGATATTAACGATATATCATAAGAAAAAAATATTCACTTAGTGTTGCTTGTAGTAAGAGTTTAGAAGTTCAGCTCAGCACATCTTATTTTGCAGGTTCTGCACAGCTTCCGGCAGTACATTCTGGAAGAAGAGGAGAACCAGGAGACTCCGGCGGCGCCCATTCCCCTCTACACATTGCGCGCCCCCGTCGAGGACCCGCTGTTGCAAACCCCTCCACCGGCATACACCTCCGCCGATTGATTGGAGAGTATCTAATTTTCAGTAAAGCACATTCACTTATATTCAGTAATTTATTTTAAAATTAAAATGCAGGGTTTCATCTATACACTAGCGTAATTTATAGGTCTCGATCACTGTAAAATTTAGGAACAGAATCATATTGAGAGAACTAAGCATCAAGTACTAACAACTGCATAACTGCTAATGCTTATAAAACATAGCGCTTACCGAGTTTCAAGTACGATGACATACTCAGTCACTATCATGATTGAAACAACATAAAAAGCTGAACCGAACATGTAGAAAAGGTACAATGTGAACTGAAATCTCGTTCAAGTGAAAATCTTTCTGTCGTCGTCAATTATCACATTGAACCTATGAATATCGCACATTGTTCTGCATCAATTATCATACAGTATGATAATACATACCACCACCATTCGCATGGGCGTTGCAAATTCACAACCCCTCTCCCTACACTCGCCACGCGATTGCGAATTTGCAAGAGATACGCCACAGAACGCAAATTCGCGAACTTCGAATGGCCAACCCTAATGCAAAGGCTGTTTGAAGTTCAAAACCCGTTAATGATTCCATGAGGAAATTTAAACATCGTATTGCTCAATTCACAAAATACAACTAGACGGTTCGCGAATGCGATTTGTAGAACATCGAAAATGTTTTGAAACATTCAACAAACACATGATTTATAGGTAAACACTTTATCAAAACCCATTACATTTCTAGGTTATCAAATGCGCAGTTTCCTCTTCGTCCTTCTGATCAATTTCTTTAGATCTATCAACCTCTCTCGTGTAGAATCGTAGAATGCCGCAGCATACTATTGTACTAGCTATCGACATAAACGAAGTGTACATGAAAGCCTGAACAGTGATCGTTATCGTTCAGATTCTTTCCACTTAAAAAAAATATACCGCTTGAAGTGTGTTCAATCGATATAAGGGAGCGATCGAATTTCCGCGAAAATAGTCTGAGATCTGAAGCAATTGATATAATCAATGTTGTTGTGAAACTCAATGAGGCTGGTAAAGATGAAGGAATACGCTGGTGGGATTTTGAAAAGAGAAACAATGACACTCACAACTCCAATGATCTGAGCTGACGGCAGGTCTCCGATAGCTATCATCAAGCGAAGCAAGGAGAGGGCGGAGCTCGTTGGTTAGCCGTAATCGAAGTCTAAATTATTAAATTTTTGCCAAGGAAAAGTACGTCATGCTACTCTGCAATGGCATACTAGAACGGAAGACTTGGCGATTTGCTCACCAGACAAATTCTAAGGCTCAGCAAAGCGACACCAATTCCGGCAGACCCTTCCACGAAGTAAGACGCCTTTCAATCGCAAATTCGAGATTAAATGACGGAATCCCTATCAGTGCATACCGTGAAGATCGGCAAACTTGTCGTTATCATTATCACTCTTGTAATGTCAGCACAGGACTCGAGTGCTGAACAAGCTGCGTATACCATTGGAATGGAAAGAAGAGTGGGTGCCAAACAGCAGCAAACCCCAGTACCAGTTTCCAGTGACTGAAACAGCTTGCTTATTCTTTTTCACTTCTTCTCACAATCTATTTGATAAAAGGGAGACTTTATAAGCATTAGACCCATACCTGAATCAAGTAAGGTACTAATATGGATCCCAGGAACGATCCAGCGAATTGAGTATTAGCGACTAGGGAATACACGCTGAATTCAGTTTGTATAGCATATCGGATACGGAGCGGAACAATTTGATTGACTCACACAGGATACGAAAGTCCGAGGAAAATTCCCGGATTAGTTTCGAAAGCGTTAAGTAATAGCGAAGGCATCCAGAACGACAAAGTATTTGAGTAAAACAGTGCGAGACATTGTGCAACCTAAGGAGGTAGGAAGGTCTGGAAAATCACATGTTGATGTGTGAGGAAGCTGTTCAAACTTGTTGATCGCACGAACATTTTAAATATTCCAAGTGCATGTCCCGCAATAGAATTTGATCGGAGCGTTGTCGATCGGACGCTTTTGCGAAGGAAGATAGCGGATAGGATGAGCAGTGGAATCGCAACAATAGGAGCAAAAACTGATCCCAATCGCCAATCGTTGTGATTCGAAACGAAGATCGAGTTTACAGTAGATGATGGTAACCTGAAATTAAAATATATTAAAGATTTCAATGAAGCATGTATTATTTCAGCTGTTAATTTCTTTCAGCTCACATAGCGATTGTTGATACGACAACATCTGCTGTGATGGCCCCAGTGAGGTATATGCCTGACATTTGTTTTTAAAATTTAATTATTTTTTTTATAAAAATAAAAACCTGTGAAGTGTTCAGCTTGAAGAACATTCGCGATAATCCGACAACTATCGCCTGCAACCGATGCGAGAGCCCGTAGAAAAACGAAGATCTAATAAAAAGTATAATATCCTTGCCGAAAGTGATTTTCCTTACCCAGAATTGCTCAGAAGTGACCACGATGGAAGCAAAACTGAATACAATCCAGAAAACAACCGATAATAAGAATCATGT
Organism: Pristionchus entomophagus; assembly: GCA_036245825.1. Classification (NCBI taxonomy): domain Eukaryota; kingdom Metazoa; phylum Nematoda; class Chromadorea; order Rhabditida; family Neodiplogasteridae; genus Pristionchus; species Pristionchus entomophagus. The sequence continues at coordinate 10,896,737 of BTSX01000002.1, read as the reverse complement.
TCTGGAAGGAGAAAGTAAGCATGATATTGGTGAGAACGAGAGCGACTTTTGAGGAAGGAAATCACCAATTGCTACGTGACCAATTGCTCCAGCAGTCTGAGAAGAAATTTGCAATATTTTCTTGAAAGGGCCGCGTGTAACCGTAAATACACACCTTTAGACTCGCTGTTTCAGAGTCCGTTGTTGCAAAGTCCTCCTGAATCAGCAGCAATAGACCTACATCGTCTAATTGAGACTTTGAGACGACAATGTTTTCTCACCTCCCAGTCCAAAGCCATCGTATGCAGAAAGCAATAATATTGTAGGCAGTGCAATCATGACGATCCATTCACGACTTGATAATGTCTCCAACAAACTTTGTAGGACGAGGAAATAATACAAATTCAACCTTTCCTCGATGATTGAGCTCCTTTTGCTGGACATTGATCGGGAGAAGTGGAACGATCGATGAAACACGTAATATTTTGCCGGTTTGAAAGCTCAAGATAACACGGAATAGCGTTTTTCGTTGACCCATCGGATGAGAGAGAGAGAGAGAGAGAGAGAGAGAGAGAGAGAGAGATTTCAATGCAAGCGCATAGTTGACTACACAAATAATAACGTGGTCTTAGAGTTGGCATGCTGCAATTGAACATTATTTGAGTTTTTTTTAGTTAAGAAGAATTTTCAGCATTAATCAATTAAAATTAAAGATGATCTTCATCTGTCTTTATTTGTATTGCGAATGATGTGGTGCATAGGCAGAAACACAACGATATGAGTTGATAAGAGAGTTGCATTGATAACGAATATGTAGGCATGATGCGTCTCTCCCCAAGTTTTCCTATACAATCTTTGTTGAACCATTTATTCGAGTTGGAGTGGAAATCGCCTGTAACAATTTTCCTCCATTGCTGTGATTCTGATAGTCTCAATATAACGCTTATGATAGTTTGAGCGCATTTTTTTTAACGAAATTCATATTTGATCTCCAGTTTGTCCGATCTACACACGGAACTCGCTCAATGTTCACACGAGAATTGTTTTCATGAGAGACGGTTCTTACCAACAGAACGCAGAACAATAACAAGCGACTATTTAAATGATTTTTTTTCTCACAAATTATTATTGATAACACGCCCCAGCCACGACCTCCCACGAGTTGAACTGGCTCGTTGTGGGGGTCGCAGACAGAATCCACAGTTCGGCTCGGCATCGAACGAACATCGGCGCGGTGTAGTCGCTGATCTTGGAGTTCTTCAGAGAGAGACTCCTGAAAGTATCAAATATGCGGTAACAAAAGTATGTCTAAAAACCTGACCAATAAGTTGGATTCCATATAACGGATATTAATCTGTATCTAGCCTGGCAGTGTATCCAGCCGGGCAAGCAGAGAGAGGTGCAACTCGAAATTTTTGAGCATTAGGAAAGGCAGCAGATGCAGTTGATTCCAGCGGTTGATCATCGCAAGCGCACGTGTTCGTGGCTGCAATTTCTGACTGTTCGATAAACATTCTAGACATAATTTCTTACTCGTATGGTCCTGAATACGTGTCCTGATAACCAGTTTTTATTTTACAATTTATTTTATTTTGACCAATTAGACAAATAACCTCCTCGAAAGTTCCCTCGAAAATTCTCAAACTGTCCAGTTTGAAGAAACATATTGAACGAGTTTTTCCCTAATTAATTACTCACCATCATTCTGGAAGTAGGCACAGGTGGCTGCGTAGATTGGCTCGTCAATGAAAGTGATTCCTGCTCGGATGAAGCGAATCACGTATGAAAGTCGTGTCTAGAATTAACTTGAAATTCATGATAAAAGAGACCAAAGAGATTCATTAAATATTCAATAAAATCTCAATTTTGAAGTGAAAACATTATTTTGACCTGGTCCCACAGCATCTCTAGTACACGATCATTGGCAAAGGAGCGATACGTGCCGTTGGGGAAGATCACACTTATTGCGTCCCTGGCTTGTGCTTGACGACGGAGAGTTGAGTAATACTAGTTTATCCACAAGAGAGGGATACAACCTACTCCGGGCTCGCCGGCAACTCAACTGACTAGGGGAGGGAAGGGGGCGAGCGAGTGGAGGGAGAGGGAGAGGCGAGGGGAAGGGAAAGAGTCTGATAAAACAACAATAATAACTGGGATCAGTCCTCTCGATAGGACATCTTGGAAGGGTCGACGATGAGTCTCTTTGGCTGTTGTCGATGACGCGTCGATCTCCTTAGAGCGCCTTCCTGGCCATTCTCTGTTCCGACAACACCGAGACCCCGTCCTCATTCTCTTCATCTACCTCCAATTCACCTTCTGTTACGAGCTCCTTAACCTGGACGCTCGCCTCAATGAGAATTGAATTCCTCTTCCAATCTCCCATCTTCTCAGTATCTGACGGTCTCGGCAGAGTCACTGTCATATCATTCAATTCATTCTGATCCATATCCATGGTCAGTCTTTCTTGCTCCTTCTTATCCATTCCCATAGGATCAATCAGAATCACTCGATCATCCACCTGATCATCCTCCGATGTCGCTTTCTCTTTCTCATCTGCCATCTCCTTGTCACTGATCAATCCTTGACCAGTTACTTCCTCCTTCTCTGATGCATCTGCACACTTGGAGATTCGATTCTGCTCGAGTTTGTCTCTCGGATGTGTACTCCACTTCCACCCTCGATTTTCCATTCACATGCCTCGCTGCCATAAACGAATAGATCATTTCCTCATTCTACACAGGATCTGATGATCTCTTGAACATCTTTCCACTGCTCTCATGTGGAACCAATCGGAAGAATTTACAGACGAAATTTCTTCCCAGAATGTTCAAGTTCGTATTTGAGGTGTACATCACTCCATGGGCCTCTTTTCCATTCATTTCCAACGTGAGAGAGCATTTCCCAGTGAGCTTCAGTCTCGTTCCATTCGCACACTTGTGTAGAGGGATCAGCATATATCCCTCTTATTCTGTGAATATTATATAATTAAATGCAAATATCATTATATTTAATTAATTTCGTTTAAATAATCACTTTACGATTAGAACCGCATTATTTCCGTTGTGTAATGGCGATTTAGCGCCGACGGATTGCGGTAGTTCAAGGACGCTGACGTGTTCCTTTCGTTATTATTTCTAGAGTTGTTCGTTGCGTTTACGCGTGTTGTTGATGTATTTCCGTGCTAGTTCTTGTTTATAAAGTTAATTCTATTTACCAACACTCTCCCTTGCTTGTTTATAAAGTTAATTCTATTTACCAACACTCTCCACAGTATCCGTTATTCGCTAACACGGGGCAGTAAGTAGGGAACTTCGCCGTCTTTTCTCCTTGTCTAACTCGAGTTTCAGCAGTTCTTCTTGTTGCGCGTCAGGGGCTGTGCGTTGACTATCTGGCTGTGTGAACCGGATAGTTAGCGACAGCGCCCTCTGCTGCCTGTGTGCCTGTGTGCTGTGTGATAGGGAAATTATCTGGCTGTGTGCTCCAGATAGTTGACCTTTGCCGCTGCTTCTCGCGTGATTGGAAAGGAGTTATTCTTACTGTGTGATAGAATAGACGGTGATCGTGTTGTGTGTTGCGTGAACGGAATTTAACTGAGTTCGGCCGGAAGTTATCGTCAATAGTGTGAATTGCAGCGACGACACTTAGGACGCCAAGAGTGACGCGTACACCCGGCATCGATTGGCAAGTGAGTGTAAGGTGTGTTCCTTGCTTGGTGAAGGGTGCGGGTTACTCTCTGTGTCTTTACATGGGGGCTGAGAGCCAGGTTTGACAAGTGGACCTTGTAATTTCGAATCGTGACGTAATACGAAATTCGAGTCACGGGAGTGTGCAATTTGGAGAGCGTCTATTTTCGAATCGTGACGAAATACGAGTAATCGAGTGACGCGAGTGGAGTTGAAATCGATCAATAACTGATTGAATTGCAGAATGAGCGAGACTCTTCCGAGTACGAGTGGAAGCGTCCGATCGATGCCGCACGAGACGATCGATAATGGACCTGTGGCAGTCGAGGTGAGCACTGCGGGAAATAAACTGGCTTCGATGGGCGATCATACGAATCCATCGAGTGAGGCTAGCACTAAAAGAGATAAAGTGGATCCGATTGGTGTTAGTGCTAGTGATAATGGTGGAAATAAGGGCCCGCTGAATGAGGATGGCCTTCAGGTGCCTCCGGCGGCAAGCGGCCAGCAGGCGGCGCGTGCCCGCGTTGCGTGCACTTATCCCAGAAATGAGGAGGACAATGCCGCGTACACTCCTCCCCATCCGAAGTAAAGGAGGGACACTAGAACAGTGAAGGGAGCAGCGACCAATGGATTCGAGGTTAGTGACCAAATGAGTCGAGCGAAATTGTCAGAGCTGAAATCGAGTAGTAAGCCGAGGGACATTGTGAAGCGAGTGGGACTAGGTGTCGCTGAGTTGAGAGAGAAGCTTCTGAAAAGAGAACAGGCTGTGAGGATAACGTGTTCCTTGCTTGGTGAAGGGTGTGGGTTTCTCTCTGTGTCTTTACACTTGGGTACTAAGTCATGTTTCTTCCTCTCAGGAAGTCCGATTTCTCTCCACGTGGATTCTGAGATGAGGGAAATATCAGATCCGGTATCAACCAGCATCTCGATAATCCTTCCATTTATCTCCACTTTTGGCTTGTACTGCTCGATACTATCGACCAGACCACTGCAGATCATATTGATTCTCTCACTGGAACCTTCTCTCGACGATGAGCGATTCCATTTATTGCACATGTTACTCAGATGTCCCATCAGTTCACACTTGAAACACGTTGAAGTGATATGAGGGCATGACTCCATTGAGTGCTCATCTCTTCCACATCGAGAACAGAACGACTCTTTCATTCCACTTCTATCACCATTCCTTGGCGACTCTCGATTGGACCTGCTATGCCACTTTGGATTGAACTTGGAGACCGCATTCACCATCGGTGAGCTCAGTCCATTCTGATTAGCGGCTGCATGTGCACCATACACCTTCCGGTAGGTATCTGCCACTTTGAGTACCGTATCCATAGTGGGAGTGTCCTCTCCTATCTGACTCATCACATGGAACATAGTAGATGTGTACCGAGGCAGGTCGATTCCTGCCAGCAGAATCATTGCTTTGAACTGTTCTGGCGTCATCTCACTGATATTCGCCTCCTCGTACACACTGTTCACTATGCCTGACTCTTTCAGATCACTAACTCCTTCAGATCATCACATTTCAGTTTGGACATCTTCAGCTGGAAGAGATCCAATCTCTTCTCAAACTGAGTGCGCTTATCACCAAACAGCTCTTTCATGACAGACACAATCTCATCAAATGACAATTCAGCTGTATTCTTTGGTCGGATGTGATTTCGGAACTGCTTATCCACTCTGTCATCGATCTTTCTGAGCAGAACCCTTCCCTTTTCACCATCCTCCAATCGACTGAAATCATTCTCGAAGATTTCCTTGTGTCTCTCCATCCATTGATCGAATGTCAGTCCATCTTCCGGTCTGTATGAGAACATTCTGATCTGTTTCTCGAGTGCATCCACAGAAGGGCCTCGTCTTCCATTACTGTCAGATGAATCTGATCTTCTCTCATTTCTCTCTTCCAACAACTTCTGGATGGCCTCTGCCTGTATCTGGATGACTTCCTTCTGAGTCGCGACTTCCTCGTTTCTGATATCAGATTGATCATCTGTTGCATCAACTGTGCACTCGTTGGCTCTCCCATCTCTATCTCTCGTCTGATCTTGATCTACTCAATCGATATTTATTGCTTCCTCTCGACAATTCTCGACACGTCTACCGATTCACGTGTCTTCTACTCCGAGAACAACACAAAGCCACGGCCTAGCCTGCTTTCCTCAGAGGACTCCGCCAACTGAGCTAGTGAGGGAGTGGCTTTGCCTCTTCCCAACACACACAACTTCTGAGTGTCTCCCGTTCAGACAATCTCACAACGACTCTACCCGAGTCTGCACAATGCCAAGAGACGATTCTCACTTGAAGGGACCGAGGCTAACAACCTCTCACCACCCTTCCCAGTGCACACTGTCTTACGAGAATTGTGCTTGACGGCGGAGAGTTGAGTAATACTAATTTATCCACAAGAGAGGGATACAACCTACTCCGGGCTCGCAGGCAACTCAACTGACTAGGGGAGGGAAGGGGGCGAGCGAGGGGACGGAGAGGGAGAGGCGAGGGGAAGGGAAGAGCGCGCGCGTGTTGTTTACTTGTTGACACGCGAGCACACTAGAGACTAGACTCGAGAGATCACACTACACACGATCTACTCGAGCGACCACATGGTCTTGTGAGAAGGGGTAACCCTACGATACAACAACACTAAACGATGTTCTTTGATTCGGCTTAGAAGGGATGTGACCTTCTCGAATTTTCCGTGTAAAAGATTCCAAAACAGTCGAACTATGAAAATTTATCACCTTATCACGTACAGCCTTCCGACCGCCTCGCCTTCCACCGGTAGACCGGGACAGATCGGGGAGCCGTTATCGACGAGATACCTCGCTCATACGTGTGCAACCTGTGCTGCTTTTCTCCCAGTACTGGTATGGAAAGGCGCAGGATCCAACTAGAGGGGCACCATGTACAAGACATTTCCCTGTCAGTGGATAGTAGGAGAGCCCCGAACACTGAAATGAGAGGAAGTTGAGCTCTAAGTTGATTTCGGTAGAAAAATAAGATCTGTTCAAGACGTAAATCATCTATGAGGTTGGTCCATAAGTTTTGCTGTTTTTTTCGGCTTGAGGTTGAGACCGTATATTTTCTCTGCCACAAATCACCCCGGTCTATCTTCATAGCATTATATAGAAGCATGTTCTGGCTTTTGCATAGTAGTTAGGAATTGTGCCAAGCTTGCTGAATGTTCGAGAATTTCAGGTCTTGCCAAAGCAAATTCTGAAAAAAAATCTTAGACTTAATTTTGAAATTGTTGTACTCTGCAAAGAATTAGTTTAGCGGATCGAAATACGGTTAACTGTCATGCCATATTGGTGCTCTATCGTATATATAAACGGGAAAGGTGCTCGACTTCGTATCGTCCTGGTACTGGGCGATATCAAATTGCAGACTGAGTAGCATGACGACTTCCTATTCTGAACAGTGTGAAGCAGTGTGACTAGAGAAAGAGTTGTGATCGCTTTCTCACTTCTGCTAACGAGAAACCTCCCACTTCTGAGGTTGAGGAAGCGGTTGCCAAGCGATCCCGCATACCGAGGTGGTTGAGCGATGCTTCCGGGATGTCACGTTGCGGAGTTGGAGAATCTGCACGGGGAGATCAAAAACGCATTAGACGAAAAATCACTCTGTATTTACCAGAAATTCGAAATATTCTTATTCTTCCATCGTTTCTTTTATATACTTGATACTTTTTATTGTTTCTGACTCTTTCTGTTCTTTTCCAACCTGTGATAGAGAGTGTGATGTCTTGTTTACGTTGAACACCCGTTGTGAAGATCCAGGTGGGACGCCGGCGGATATAGAGCGAAAACGGAGCCTGGCTGAAGGATTTAGGGTTTTCATCACGAGTTATTATTTTCGCGACACTTACTTTAACCAACGCAGTATCAGCACAGGCTTTTACTAGTAACACTGGGTATTCCCTTTGCTTCTGCATCGAATCCACGTAATATGTGGCTCTGGCACTTCCGTGTTCTGCCTCATTTATTCGCTCAAAAAATGCGATCTGCATACATAGTATTCAATTTTCGAAAAAGTTGCAAACTCCCATTCGTTTGTGCTCATTATGTTCGTATTTTTTCGTAAGAAACATTCGATGATAGTCAAACATAATCAGCACTAACAAGTGGGAGTTTGCAACTTTTTTTGAAAATTTCAAAATTTGCAGATCGCATTTTTGAGCGAATTAATTATGGTGAACAGGAAAGTGCCAGAGCCCATATCATATGGATCCGATACAGTAGCCACGGGTCTACATAGTTATACTAGTAAGAGCCTGCGTTATTACAGTGTTTGTAAAAAAAATGTCATGAAATTCATAAATTGTGAAGATCGGAAAAATTTTTTCTCAAAATTGTGCAAAGTCTTATTATTCCACCTTAAACTGAATCAGTGAATGTTGAAACATTGAGATATGTATGTGCATATAATTCCAATTTGCGTGAATATCTCGACATAGTGAATAAAAAATTGACTTTATACAATCAGACAGTATCCGTTTTCGCTATATCCGCCGGCGTCCCACCTGGATCTTCACATTTTTTTTTCACACGATATAGCAGGATGATAGCTCGTTTAATTAATAAAATAAAAGTGTTGCTCGTTTGCATACCAAAAAAGCTGACATGAAATGTTTGAATTTTTTTCTTCAAAAAATTGTTATTTCTCCATCAGTTTCAATCGGATCAGGACTAAACTTGGTGTGTGTGATCATATGAATATTCCGTAAATTTTAAGATATGACTTGATTGAAACGATTGCGAAAGAGCAAAGTCGGTTGGGTTACGTTTCATTTTTGAAACTTCCGCCATTTAGCGGAGAATGATCTAGAACACTAAACCCGAGGCGCCTGAGCTACACTCGTCGAGTGCTACCATCCGACACATTTAGAGCGAATTCGATTTTTTTACTAGTGCCAAGCATATGTTCAGTGGGTCAGATAGTCACTCTTAAGCTCTATACTTAGGGGCCACAAAGTGGATAGCAAACTTCGCGGAATGAGGTCAAAAGTAGGCTCAATGTGACCGTCAGGTTCTCAATATCATTTTTGCTTTTGGACGTTTGTCGATAACTCTTCTCTCAAGCCCGGGGGAGCGTCAGGAGCGCGCGCAACTCCCCCAGCCAGAGAGGAGGGAGAGGCGAGACGAGAGAGAAAGGAGCGGAGCCTCTCTCGCACGCGTCTCTCTCGCTCTGCTCTCTCGCCTCGCTCCTCCCGCTCTCCTCCCGCGATCGAGCACAATTCGGGGAAAATTATTAAAAATACAATTTTATGCTTAAAATTCCTCTAAAATACGAACTAACCTATTTCGAGATGGGCAACAAGCGTTCACTGGAAGTACCCTAATCACCCTATTCCCAACCTTTACATCGATTTTTGACCTATTCAAACATGAAGGTGCAAGGTGCCCATCAGGAAACTGATTTTCGAGGGCAAGAGCTACATTTAGCTTTTGAACGTGCGATTTGGTTGCGTCTCCGAGGTGTGCTACCTCGATCTCGCTTTTGAGGGGAATGGTGTCGAGGGAAAGTGGGCGTGGCTTGTGGCCCCTATCTATACTGCAGGGCATTTTTCTTAAAATTTTGGCTCTTTTTCTCGCAGCAAAGCCATCACAACTTTTCTCTTTGCTGTATCACCCTCAAAGAGGTCTCTTTCTACTCATATCACCCCTTTTCCCTTCATATTTTGAATTTCCCGCAAATAATGGATTATTCAGAGGACCTTGCTTTTTAAAAAGCAATCTTTGATCTCAAATTGTGGAAGCTGGTTGAGTTTCAGTCATTACTCCGAGTGGATTTACATGACAATCTTCTAATTTAATTTGCCTCTCCCTCCCCTCTCCCTCTCCTCCATTTCACTCTTCATTCTCCCTCCTCTCACTGGTGACGAGAGGTCGCTCCTCTCCTTTTCCCTCTCTCCTTCCATCGAATCTTCTCCAAAGGTAAGATCTCGTTCGTATCTGCAGAAGTAGGAGATCAGTGATCTGCCATCTCGTCTATGATCTTTGATCACTCACCTTCAAAATGATCTCTGATCTCTGATCTATCTTCCACTTGATCTTTGATCTCTCATATCTATCAGATGGCCGAATCGGAAGAATCTCTCGCTCATATACTCAATTCCGATCCGACGCTCCGCAAACAATCTTCCCTCAGTGCACTACTGAAAAAGATCAAAAAAACCCCGATAGACGAAATGACTATGGAATCTCTTCCAAGAGTTCTTCCCAATCTTATCAAGGTAGTCCCCATGAACTCTCGATCACCGAAAAAAGTCAATTGTAGATTGTGGAGGAGTACTGTACCTCCGAAGTGTACTGTATTGCATTCGAATGTGTCAGTTACTTGGCTGAACCCGACATTGAATTTTCGAAATTGAATAATATTGTCTGGCTTCATCTTGAAGTCTTAATCGATATGTTCTTGAGCGTGTATCACACGGTACGTTTTGTGTTGGTTTTTGGTTCGATAAGTGTGATATCATAAATGTTCAAATTTGGCATTGAAAAGGCAGACTACTCTTCATATTTTCAAAATGAAAAAAAAAATCAATAGTTTTCTCATTTCCAGAACTGCCCGTCTCATGGTGACCAGCACTCTAGAGATGCGTACACAGCTGTCATCAAGTTGTGTGAAAACTTCAGCCAGTCAATGCCTACCCATCTCATCCCGAGAATACGTGAGTTTCCGATGGCATCTCAATATACAATTACCCCAAATTGCAGTCTCCGACTTTCTGTATGAAATAGTGAGATGGATGGAGGAAATGGACTACGAATGGGGGTAAGAGGTTTTCTTTCATAGTCTGACATCAATAACGATGTTGTTGAATGAGAGAAATACAGTTAATCAACCATCCATTCCTTCTGTTTGTAATCGAGAGTATTCTGAGTCGATAACTCGTATTGGATGGAGAAAAACAAGAAAAACATGATCCAAATCTGCCAAATACTTCAGATTGAGTGTACCCGAGATGATATTGGAAAATCTGATCTCTGCCTTCGGAATTGAGATCATTACTCCATATCTGATCCTCATTTCGAAGGATCTACTCAAAGGTCAGTTCACGATAGATCGATTGCATGACTTGTTTTAGTTAATTAGTGAGGTTACCCATTCTTATGGCTGATAATTACCACGTCGATTAATGTCTTTATGAACGTCTAGTATTAAGGAGATTGGAGAGAGCGAAGTGCAGCACTAGCGGCACTCTCCATTATTGTGAAATGTACTGGCTCTTCGAGGGTACTCCCTACTATGATGAAAATTACCATCCGATTCCTCTCTGATGATGTTAGTGATTTGATTAACGCAGAATATCTCGCATAGAGTGGAATTACGCATTCGAGTTTTCACACCTTCCCTCTTGCAGCATCCTCGTGTTCGCTACTACGCTTGTCTTCTTCTGACCTCGCTCTCCAGGAGAATCATTTCGAAGGAGTTAGTTGAATTGGAGCATTTATCCTCTGTTTGCATTTTGATCGATCACTCAGAATCTAAATTAATCTTTGAATAAGTGTCTCGGTCGTATTCAAATCAACGATTTCATCATAGGCGATGGAGGTTCTCCTTCCCAATTTGGAGGAAGAACATCCTCAAATCTCATTGATGGCCATCAATACACTCAGAGATCTCTTGAAGGAATGTCCCAAGGTGAGGGTCAGAAAGTAACTTGTAGATTAAAGAATTACCTCCACTAATTTCAATCTCAGAGAATCGTGACAAAGAACTACGACAATATGAAGACTCTCCTCATGAATATCAATCGCACTAAGAGGAAAGAGCATTCAGATGAACAATTCAAGGTATATTAGCTGAATTTGCAGATAAATACCTTATGATTTTCAATTCCATCTACTCAATTTCTTTCAGATGCTCCGCAATGCCGCATTCTGTGCTATTCTGACCCTTGGAGACAAGACTGACAAGGCCAAGTTCAGCAAGGTTTTCTCTCAAGTAAATCGTTTTCAATTAATGACTCTCTTTCGTTTATCAGGTTTGGATCAAGTCTGACAATACGGAAGCGCAATTTAGAAAGATTAAACGAACCTATTGTATGTACATACATATTTTAGATCTTCGTCTCGCATTTCGAGGGCAATTCGAAGCACATTATGAGAGACACCCAGGTATTACTGTCAGATTAATCGATAATTTGAGTCTTATTACAGTCTCTCGACAACTGCTTTGCCTATGATGGGAAGAAGATTGATGCGATCATCAAATCAAGTTGCAATGAGTGAGTTTCATGAAGAGATAACATGATATTATAGTCAAAATATTTGTCTAGCTTGAAAAACGCGAGTGTATCTTCTGCATCATACTGTAGATACCGAAGTGATATTCTCTAATTCTTGATTCGTCATTTTCAATCCTCCTCCCTTCCCCTCTCCTTCCCCTATTGAATTCCCCCTAGTAAGCAATTCGTGTGGCAACTGTTCGTGTCTTCGTCCTCTCCGGTGCATCGAATGTCTCTGTCGAATCTTCATGACCGACTCCTCCCATCTCACGGTAAGATCTGCTCTCAGTACTCTATTGCGCAGAATAGAGAGAGCAAGAACCGATTGATCAATAAATTGCAGGCTAAGTGTCCGATGTGCCGCTTCAAATTCTGCATGGACGATGTCCATCCCATTGTAGACGAGGAAAATGTCGATGTCTGAATGAAGAAGAGAACCCATCGATTAGAATTCCATTTCAACTCACATCTCCGTAGATTACAACTATTGTCGATAAAATGGTTGTCATAATGGAAGCAAAGATTCTTCTTGCGAAGCCATCCCTACTGACTCTAAATATTCGCTAGTCGTTTTCTTTTCTCTAAATCATCATCAACAGGTCTCTTTCTACTCCTATCACTAGCTGTCCCTCCAAATTTGTTAAGCGAAGCCCTCTCGATCTTTTTCGGGCGCTACCTGTTCCAAGGTTCGATCTCAACAGTATAACACGCGTGTCGCCTAAGGTGGGAATAAACGCTGGCACAATGGAAAATTCGAAAATGAGCTGAAGCCATTTTTCGATAGCTCTATGGGTCCCTCACAAGATAGCGTCGAGTTTTGTTCCAAATTGTTGACCTCAACGACGAGAGACAACGTCAACTTTTTCAGATTCCGAAAGGTGCCATTTTCCAGGCCATATATCTCAGTCCACAGATGTGTAGGAGAAATATTGTCAACAGATAAAATGTGGTAAATAAGACGGAGAATACGCTTGAGTTAATGGCCCATTGATGTTAATATTATAATTTTTATAAATCGATTAAAATTAATATTTTTTACCACATTTTCGGGCCAATCGAAATTCTTATTGCATCTAATAATGCTCGAAAAGACGTTTCGAATGGTTACAAGAACCCCTAAAATATTTGGGTGAGTCTTCAATCTCAAAATTACATCTTTAGTTTTTCCCGACCTCCGCTTCAGTGACCTTTCACGCGGCGAGAGACAGTGATCTACCTCCATGTCGCCTCAGACAGATCGGATCCCCACTTGTATTTTTGTCAATTGCATCTCGTCTGTGGGGTATTGTACCTTGACTTAAGGAAAATCATGATTATTTTACTTTTTAAAGCTCTAGTGATCTGAATCATTTACATGATAACACTTTTGAAATCGCTTCAACAATGTTTTTTAAAGCAAAATAAATATTTTCTAAACCTAATATCTGTGAAACTATGAATGGAGATCGCTTGCTCGAGTAGGAGAGCCAGCGGACCACGTTAATAGGCGCGAAATGTCTAATTCATCATGATTTTCAAACGAACTTTTGAGATCGCTCTCATCCAAATAAGTTGGGGGTTCTAGTAACCATTCGTACCGTCTTTTCGAGCTATATTAGACGCACTAAGAATTTCGATTGGCCCGAATATGTGGTGACAATTATTAATTTAAATCGATTTATGAAAATACTAAAGAAATTTTCGATGGGCCATTTGTTCAGGCACATTCTCCGTGACATTTGCCACATTTTATCCGTTGAACATCTATCACCAAAACCACTGTGGAATGCACAGCATGACTTTGGAAATGGCAATTTTCGGAGTCTGAAAAAGTTGACGACGTCTCTCGTCATTGAGGTCGACAATTTGGAACAAAATTCGACGCTATCGTGTGAGGGACCCTTAGGGCTATCCAAAAGAGATTAATCTTTCTAGAGATTAATTATATTCAAGCGTATCTAATATCGTGACTCTCCAGATCGTCTTGATTTTTCGTCGATACCTTTTCGAGATGTGGTCTCAGCCTGCGCCAGATCTTTTCACTAGTCAATCCAATCCGGAAGTCGGAAACAAGAGTTAATAAATACGAAAGATATGGGATCGATACTATTTTTCTTCTTGATAATTCGTTTTCATTCTGTAAAAAAAACCATAAATCATTATTTGCATTACGTTATTGATTGCATGCAAGCGCTAAGGAGTTTATGCGTATTATCTTTCTCTTATTTTGTTTTCCGAGAACATGCCGAGATCATCATAGTTAGGGGCTACAACGTGGATAGCCGACTTTGTGGAATCTGGTCCAAACTAGGCTTAATATGACCGTCAGATTCTCAATATCATTTTTGCTTTTGGACGTACAGTATCGGACAGAAGTCATCGTTCACAAATGCAAAGTGGTGTAACTTTTGAATTAGAGGGGCGATCTTTCTAAAATTTTGACAGATATTAATCGACTCACTGATGCATCTTATCCGACCGTGACGTCATGCTACGATTTCGCAATATTGCATAGTGATGATGCAATCATATATATGTTCGTCACTTGTGATTTTAAGGTCATTGGGATTTTTTCTAAGTCTTCTCTTTTTTTGTGATGATAGAAGGCCTCAGCATCTACCGATTAAAAAATAGTACTCATGGGGCGTTGTCGTACAGAAGCAGAACACAGGTTCAAAATAGGGTCCCGAAAAAAATAATTTCCATTCATTGACGTGCTAGAGACTCGTTCAAAGGCTCAAAATGACCCTTACAATAATTCCTGATTACCCACAAAGTTCGATATTGATATCTCTTAATTTGAGCTCAGGGCACGAATTTTTCACTTTTTCAAATAATTGTTTTCTTCCTATTTTGGATGATCATAGTTCCAAGGCCGATTTTTGTTCAAATGTATTTTCTAGACAGGGTAGTTGCAAATCCATGGAATATACGATTTTCAACTTTTTAGAGCATTTGGATAACTTTCTCACCCGCGGCAACCGAAAATCAGAGGTGAGTATTTTGGACCCTATTTTGAACCTGTGTTCTGCTTCTGTACGACAACGCCCCATGAGTACTATTTTTTAATCGGTAGATGCTGAGGCCTTCTATCATCACAAAAAGAGAGAAGAATTAGAAAAAATCCCAATGACCTTAAAATCACAAGTGAAGAACATATATATGATTGCATCATCACTATGCAATATTGCGAAATCGTAGCATGACGTCACTATCGGTGGCAATGCATCAATAGGTCTAATGTGTCCTGCCCAAACATCAAACCGATTGCTTATCTGGTTCAAAAGTTACACCACTTTGCATTTGTGAACGATGACTTTTGTCCGATACTGTATGTCGATATTTCATCTCTCAAGCCCGGGAGAGCTCTCGAAGTGCGCGCGCCTCTCCCAGTCAGAGGGGAGATAGGCGAGACTAGAGAGAAAGGGGCGGAGCCTCTCTCGCACGCGTCTCTCTCACCCCTCTCACTCGCCTCGCTCACCCCGCTCAACTCCCGCGATCGAACACAAATCGGGGACAACTATTAAAAATCCAATTTTGTGCTTAAAATTCCTCTAAAAAAAATTCATATTTTCACTCTCCGAACATTGTGATCGTCCTAGAAAGTGTAAAATCCGATGTTTCGTGTCTATTTTCTTGAATTTTGACCTACTCAAAAAAAGTCCGATCCAGTTCGGACAGAGCTCGTTCGATAGGACATGGTCAGAGCTACACAACAAGCTTTTGAGCGAGTGATTTCATCGAGAACGTGATTTGTGTTTCGTCGATCTCGCTTTTGAGGGGAATGGTGTCGAGGGAAAAGGGGCGGGGCTTGTGGCCCCTAATCAAAGTGAATAGAATTTTTTTCGAATTTCGGTTAACACCGTTGATAAAAACAACCGAGGATGCTCGAAATAATAGAAAAAAATTAGTAGGAATCTTAAGATATTAGGAAGCTATAATTTTTTTTAAAGAAGTCTGCAACTGATTGGAGAAAATTTGACGATTGAAATATTTTCCTCGAAACGATTAAAAGAAAGAGAATGCATGAAAAACTTTGAGTTCGTAATCTGTCACTCTTATTTCAACGATAACATTTTCCATCACATTTTCCATCTTCTTCAAATTCTCTTCCAACCACTGGGTTTTGAAGCTGTAGGGAATGTTTGAGGTCCTTATTTCGTATCTTTAGTGAGGCAATTTCCCTTTTCTAGACCCCGAAATACTTTCGGAAGCTGTCCGGAATAAGCATGCTGACATCACTCTTACCATTCGCGTCCATTTTCCAAGCGAATTCTTTTATTTTTGGGAGATTTTTTCGGTTACTGAAATACTCAAGAGCAAGAGCATTCCATC
Source organism: Pristionchus entomophagus (assembly GCA_036245825.1). Lineage (NCBI taxonomy): Eukaryota > Metazoa > Nematoda > Chromadorea > Rhabditida > Neodiplogasteridae > Pristionchus > Pristionchus entomophagus. Next base: position 10,880,525 of record BTSX01000002.1, on the reverse strand, counting down.
GAGGGGAAATCTGACAAATTAAATGATTTATCGAAAACAAGAATTATGAATGTATTTTTGATTAGAAAATTTCGAAGCGACTTACCAATCGCACATCATCTATTTCGTGTATTCTTGTCATTGGAAGAACCATTCCGATAATATCCATAGGGAGAGAAGTCAGATTTAGTATTTGATATTGCGGAATCGGCATCATGAATTGATGAAATAATATCACACTAGTGAATGTGTCAAAATAAGCGAGTTTAGAATATAAGTATGTAGAGAGGGGTGTGCGTTCACTCCTTGCATTTATGAGCAAGCTGTGCCCAAAGTCAACCTGAAACTTGAAAAGGCATCTTATCGATCCATGTATTGGTAATTGAAATACAAAACGGCTGTCATCAGAGATCCATTGGCTACAAGAAAATGAGTGAAATAGATGCTACTCGTTAGTTTGAAGGCATAAATGAATCCATTACAACACAGTGCCTCTTCTTGAATTTTAGTGAGAAATATGTTGAGAACTGTCTTGACGTTGCGCATGATGTAGCAATTTCAATGGAGTTGACATTCTGGTTATCAAATTTCTATATCACATCAAATATGAGTCTAATTTCGCTCGTTGAACCTTACTAGTGAACGAGCGAAATTAGATAATATACTCAATTGGATATCACTTTTTCATGAATACAAACGTCTACGGAACATGAAACGTAGCGTTTTTGAAAGGAATTTCCGGGTTCAGTTCGACTGTTTCAAATTATTAATTATTAGCGATTCGATAATGAATATAATCATAGTGAAATGGTACGTAAGATAATATCATATTAGTACGGACGGAGAATAAGTGGGAATGAAGTCGGGAATTCGTCGTTGTAGTGTTCATTTACTCTCTATGAATGAGCAACTTTCAAGAATCGGTCATCAGCTAAAATCTTGTTATTGTTCCTGATTTATATAGCTTTCCTCACCTTTCATCGAATATTCATTGACAGTATCATCAATACCATTTGGATACAATACACAACTAGTCGAGAACCAAACTGCCTTATTCATTGAATATAACCGCTGAAATCAGTCACCACATCGCACTCCACGATAAGTCTATGAACCCACTCAACTGACCTCTCTCAGTGTCTCTGCGCTTTGGGCACTGAGATATGCAGGATAGCATTTATTGAAAATGATCGACTTGTCCAGTTTTCTTTCGAGCATTTCAACAAAAGTTGGAGCCCAGTCAAAATTGGTAAGACCAATCATGAAATGGATATCGCCGACCGAATGTTTGTCACGTGAGAACTATGGTTCTAACGAAAGACGACAATTCAATCAGGATTCCCTCTGAAATTCGTTAATCATTCAATATTATATATGCTAGAAATGTATTTACGTGGATCGGTAGTCATCATTTTTCCTAGAACCATTTCTAGACGGTGGTTCCTGCAAAGTGTGTGTTTATGTTTTTGCAGAAAACATTTCGAGGACAATTCCTAGCTTAATTCGAATCTATCAACATGTTACGCATGAAAATCACTAACGTAGCATCCACCGAAAGATGGTTGTTGAGAACATTCATTTGGTTGATTTTAGCTCCACCGATTAGCTTGGTTACAGTGTCCAAGTCGATGTTCATGTTGACTTCATTTAGCTAGGGACCACCAGCCCCGCCTCTTTTCCCTCGACACCATTCCCCTCAAAAGCGAGATTGAGCGAGCACAAAGCTAATTCGCGATGAAATCGCTCGCCCAAAAGCGCGATAGATAGCTCTCGATGCCCTCTATCAAAGACGGACTGGCAAGCCGGATCAGACAAGTCTGAGTAGGTCAATAATCGATATTGGGAATAGGGTGATTAGGGCACTTCCAGTGCATGCACACTGCTCGCCAGTTGATATTATATTAAGTTGTATTTTAGATGAATTTTAAGCACAAAATCGGAATTTTACTAATTTTCCCCAATTTGTGCTCGAATTAAATATGAGCGCGGGAGGAGAGCGGCGAGAGAGCGGGAGGAGGGAGAGAGACACACGCGAGAGAGGCTCTGCCCCTGTACAGTATCGACCATAAGTCTACGTCCGAAATTTCAAAGTTCTGTAACTTTTGAACCAGATGAGATTTCTTTTTGATATTTTGGCAGATGGTAGTGCAAGTACTCATACATATGTTCACGAGGTTAGATCATGGTATGATTGCATAATTTTGCATAGTGATGACGCAATCATGACATGGTTTTTCTTGTCGGATTTTAAGCTGATACATTTTTTTCTCATCCTTCCTACTCTGTTTGATAATAGCCTCAATACCTTTTCGATGAAAATAATTACTCATGGGAGGATGACATACAGTGGCTCTAGACTGGATCAAAGTAGGGTCCCGAAAAAATACATTTTCGTTCATAGACATGCTAGAGACTCGTTGAAAAGCTCAAAATAATCGATACCACAATTCCTGATGATCCCCAGAGTTTGATAAAGATAGCTCTTAATTTGACCCCAGTGCACGAATTTTTCACATTCTCACATAATTATTTTTCTCCCTATTTTGGATGATCACAGTTCCAAGGCTGATTTTTATTCAAATGTATTTCCTGGACAGGTTAGTTGCAAATCCATGGAATATACGATTCCCACCTTTTTAGTGCATTTGAATACCTATCCTGCCCGCGACAACCGAAAATCCGAGGTCAATCGATTTTCAAAATCGGATGTTTTTCGACATAATGAATTTTAACATTTTTCATTAATGATATCATGTGCTCTCATATCGAAATTCGGATTCAGAACACAAAGATATGCCAGAAAAAAAATTAGTCAGGAAGTTCTGAGAGAAAATTTTTTTCGTCTAATGATGGGGCATTTTTTGGGTTGAAAATCGATTGACCTCGGAATTTCGGCTGCCGCAGGCGGGAAAGGTATCCAAATGCTCTAAAAAGTTGGGAATCGTATATTCCATGGATTTGAAACTAACCTGTCCGTGAAATACATTTGAACAAAAATCGGCCTCGGAACCGTGATCATCCAAAATAGCGAGAGAAAAATAATGTGAAAAAGTGAAAAATTCATGCACTGAGGTCAAATTAAGAGATATCTTTATCAAACTTTGGGGATCATCAGGAATTGTGGTATGGATCATTTCGAGCTTTTCAACGAGTCTCTAGCATGCCTATGAACGAAAATGAATTTTTTCGGGACCCTACTTTGATCCAGTCTAGAGCCACTTTATGTCATCCTCCCATGAGTACTTATTTTCATCGAAAAGGTATTGAGGCCTTCTATTATCAAACCCAGTAAGGATGAGAAAAAAATGCATCGAGCTTAAAATTCGACAAGAAAAACCATGTGATGATTGCGTCATCACTATGCAAAATTATGCAATCATACCATGATCTAACCTCGTGAACATATGTATGAGTACTTGCACTACCATCTGCCAAAATATCAAAAAGAAATCTCATCTGGTTCAAAAGTTACAGAACTTTGAAATTTCGGACGTAGACTTATGGTCGATACTGTACAGGGGCAGAGCCTCTCTAGCGTGTGTCTCTCTCCCTCCTCCCGCTCTCCCTCCTCCCGCGCTCATATTTAATTCGAGCACAAATCGGGGAAATTAGTAAAATTCCCATTTTGTGCTTAAAATTCATCTAAAATACGCTTCGGAAGCTCTCACGGGCTTCGGAGAAGAGCAATCGGCATACATCCAACGCAAAAATGATATTGAGACCCTGACGGTCATGTTGAGCCTGCTTTGGACCCGGTTCCGAGAATTCGGCCCTCAGCCTGGTGGTCCCTACATTTAGCTTCAACTTCCTGATTCGACTTCCCATGGAGTTACCCAGGAGCTTGAGAAGACTGTCATTGTTAGCGAAGCGTTTGAGGTTGACTGTGTATGCAATTAACGCACTTCCGTTTCTTATATCAGCATGCTTGTCATAAACTTTTCTGATGGATTCACTGGGAATCTTTCTGAGTAAGAATCGAAGTTCGAACAACTTCGATTTGCAAGAAGGAATTAACATCAATATGTCATTGCGTTCATTGAGATATTTGGATGTGCTTACAGAAAGCTCGTACACAAGTTCGATAGTTGCTCGGCGTAGAGCATATTTGTTCACTTGGCGCTTGAGCAACCGACTTGTCTGATTTTCATACATAGATTCCAGAAATGTAAGGTGTACTCACCGATCTAAGGTCTAAAATGGTTTCAGGGGCATATTCGATGATCTTCCATAGGAGAAGTCGTGGTATTAGCTCGAACGAGGATAGATGTTTATTGAGGTGTTCGTGGATGTAAGGGTTCCAAAGGGGGGACATCTGAAAACTGCAGAAATGAAATAGTTGATGAGAATAACTCGCAGAAGAAGAAAATAAATACTTCCCTGGTGAAGATCCCGAGTGTGTTCAATGTTCGTCATAGAAAGAATCATCCTGATTATGTCCATGGGTAGAGCTCCCAGATGAAGCATGTTATCTTGCTGAACTTGGCTTGTTTAGGCGATTTGAAAGATGATAATGGTTGGTTTGTAATGATAGGGTGAAGTTTGAAGAAGAGCAATAATTTCTTCTTCTTTTCTTTCATACAAACATGAACGAGCAATCCCAGAAGGCGCCCTGGAGCATAATGGGGTGGAACTACAATGGTATTGATCGTAAAACAAAAGAGGTCGAAAGAATAGCAAGCGGCTGGAATCAGCGATCTCATTCATTCATTCATTCATTCATTCATTCATTCATTTATTCCGTTAACGTGGGAATTGTAATCTCGATAATAAGAAAGCTACCAATGAGTTGTACTGATTTGCGAAAAAAAAGGCCGGTTGCATATCATCCCTATTCTAAGAGTTTAAAACGACAAAGCCAATTCAGAAAATACGCTGGAGCAGATTTATAGATGAACAGATCATTACCGGTATAATACAAACGAAATCGATGTATTGGATGCGGCGATGTATGAAGAGAGCGCACATGCAAACCCTATTGACCATTTGATTTGCATCCGCGATCGTGATATTTCTTCTTTAAACTGCTCTTGCAATTGAAAGAGAAGCAAGTTTGCATGTGCTGATTCTGTCAGCTTTCAACACCTATAGGCATTTTATGACATGGCGAAATTGAAGGATCCATAGTTCAAGGTGAACAAAATATAATCGATGTTGAAGGGAAGATGAGCACGGTAATTCACTGGAGGAAAAGCCATTTGATAGAAGAAAATCTTGAAGACGAGACAGAGCAAAAGCAAGATCAATCAAATGAGGGATCGCAGATGCGTGCATTAAATAATTGAAAGCGCGCGATTTTCTGATAAAACGTCGTTTTGAATTGTGAATTATTGTCGCCAGCTTCGTTTGACCGTCTCCCATGATTATCTGCATGAAAGGTTTATTTGAGCGCGATTCAGCCGCAGAGCCCAAGACCAGGGACCTATAATAATAATAATTTATCTACGCCCGATTCGCGACGAGATCATAAGTACATTAGAATTATGGCAGAGTAAGGGAGGGGGAGGGGGAGGGGGTTGTGAGTGACTCTCCTGAATCATCAGGGTTGGGAGAAGTCATGGATAATGGGGTGGCTCTCCAGTCGACGTTTGAAGACTCTGATGTTGGGGGAAATGCGAATGAAATCTTGAAGTTGGGAATACCAAAGGATCTGTGACTCTTCATTTTTCACCTGAGCCCACTCGATCATAAGATTTCATAAAATGTTTGTATTTGTATCTTTTTATTTTATGTGCTAATATGATAAATACAGAAAAATACATATCGAGCTGAAAACTTTGATGGAAGAGGTTTTCATTATTCAATGAAAAATGATTTACGATTCAATCAGATCATTAATTATTGGACGATCGAACGAAAAGTATAATTGTGTTATCGGAGGAACAGGAGACATGGTAATGATAATTAAGACGAAAATCACTCATCAAAAGTTTCATTGACTCTCGATGCATGCTTGATTTTCAAGAAGCGATCATTGGCTGAATTTTTTTTCGATTTTCAGCTACGGGAAATTTTCAGCTTTTCAGCTCTCATCAACTAATTTTCACTTGTGTCGAACAAGCAGAGTTGGTTAATATTGTTATTTTAACTATCAATTGTTCACCTGTCACTGAGCACCCATTCACGATTTTTTCAAAGCCATTCGGATAAGCATCGCACTGTGACGTGAAAAAGAATTTTTTTCTGATTTGAGGTAAGCGCTGAAAAATGTTCTCAAAATCATCATTTACAGATATAATATATGATATAAAAATCGTCTCTGACCTCACGAAGCATTTTAGCACTGTTTGCACTGAGATATGCAGGATAATAGTTATTGAAAATCATCAGCTTGTCTTATTTTCTTGCAAACATTTCGAGAAATATCGGAGCCCAATCAAAATTACGTAGGCCAATCATAAAACGGCTACCATCGACATAATGGTTATCAATTTGAATGAGGATGATAGTTCTTACAAACGAAGACAATTCGATCAGGATTCTCGCTAAAAATACGCCAATTCATTTCATTGAGTGCTGGAATTCCCACCTGGATCGGAAGTCATAATTTTTCCTAGATTCAATTCGGCCCGCCGCACATTGTGTCCCACTGTGGTTTCAAGCAGATGGTTCCTGCAAAGTATTTGTTATTTCGCGGAACAATCTACTGAGAAAATAATATAATAAAAACAATGTCAATCTGCATCGAGTAAAATTCACTGACGCCGCATCCACCGATAGATGGTTGTTGCGAATGTGAAATTGGTTTAATTGAATCCCTTCGACTAGTTTGGTGACGATGTTCAAATCGTTCTTGTCATTGACTTCATCTAGGCTCAACTTTCTGATTCGATTTCCCATGCAATTTCTTCGGAAATCAAAATAATTCTCATTGTCGACCAAAACTTCGCGTTTAATCTCGTATTCACCTCGTTTAGAACTATTTCTCGTAAGCAATCCATTGGCGGGCTTTCTGAGCTTGTATCATAATTCGAACAGATCCGATTGATGTTCGAGAATCTTTAGTGAGATAATTTTAATGCGTGTATCACTACGCCGAGTCCATTTATATGCGATAACAGATAGCTCTGATACGAACTGGGTCGTTGCTCGTTGCATACATATCCACTTGACATTGAAGCAATCCAGATGCCTGGAGTGTGTGATAATCATAAGTTTAAATGTTTCCAGTTTAAGATTACAAACAAATTAAACTAAAACCAATCTAAGATCGAAAAATGATTCGGGTGCAAACTCGATAATGTTCCGTACAAGTTCTTGCGGTAGTTGCTCCAGACAAGATAGACTCTTCTCGGCTAGAGCACATTTCGTGAGTAAATTATCCATACTGGAAGGGGAAAATTGTGAAAAAGTAGGTGAACGCTGTTTCGAAGGGCAGGCAGATGAGCAGGGCGTTCGACTGGGTGCAACAACATTCGTAAGGAAGAGTGATAATATGAGTGAGCGTTCAAAAGAGAGGTTTCGTTGTGGCAGATGTGCAAGGCGTTCCACATGATGTGACCATGACGTGGTATATAGAAGCGACTGCTACGTAGAGGATAATGAGAGCAGATGGCTTGAACATCATACCAATAGTCAAGCGTGACAACGCTTCTTGGCGGGAGAGCGGCATATTAGCGGGAAAGAGCATATATTCGTAATACACATCATGATGCACATACCCAGTTCATTAATGTTTATCGCACTAATGTTCTAATTGAATCGCTAATTAATTTATTGCAAAAAAGTGTCCATACAAGTGTAATGAAATAAATAAGAACATATTTATATTATTTGTGATTATATCTTTATATAAAGTTTAATAATGTAGTATTCAGCAGCTCTTGTTGCCGACTGAGCAGGGCGGGTACTGATACACGTAGGGAAGACCGAGGTTGCAATTTCCCGCACCCCTGAAAAGCAAATTTTAATTTTTAACTTTGATTTCTTCGGATATGTCAACCGCCCTGCAAAGAGAATCCAAGGAAGGCAACAGTGATTAGTCAGTTGGTGAAGTTTTTTAATGGCAAATCTGAAATATTTAGAATTCACATCACGGCAGATCGGCCGTTGTCGTGTCAGCAAACGCGCACTTGGTTGCGGGAGAAGGGTTGTAACACCCGCCTGTGCGGATCATTGTTACTTTGACCTCTATTTCGAAATGCTCAATGGTTTGCGAAATTTGCTTATACGGGTCTGTTTTCGTTAGGTTCAACAATAACAGATGGCACTCAAAAAAATTTGCTGTATCTTGCTCACCCGATGTCTTTATGGCCGGGTCTGGCCCTCCAAAAGCACTTGTCGGATTTACAGAAGCAGTTCGCTGAAAATTTAATTGTCTAAAAAACATTTTAGTTCAGAAATCTCAGACCTTTGCAGAAGGATTGAAGGGCAGTGATGTAGTTAGTATTTGCCGAATAGTATCCAACAGACGCGAGATTCTGAAGTCCAGGAAGCTCGCTTTCTCCGAACCGAAGAAAATCTGAAAAAAATAACATGAATACTTTATTCCCTGCAGTAAAACAAGTGATTTCGAATTTCAGCACACCCCATTCAGTTCAATCACGCTTAGTGTATTGTGCAGAATGGAGAGGGCAAAATAACTAAATGAATTTGCTACTTACTGTTGACGATTATGACTCCCTGCAACGCTTTGAACTGGTCGAATGCGCCCAGATTTTCCTTCCTAAATGTATTATTGTGAGGTGAAAACAACGGAACGGGAAGAAGGGAACGGCTCCGTTACCCGGGATCTAGGTCACTCGATACTGGGTAACAGTTGAACGGCTTTCAGGTGTTCGAATCAGTCAAGTAGTAGATGACTTGACGGGAATTCGCTCTATCCGGTATGCTGGTCAATCCGTCGTTGAGCATTTTCAGGGCTGAAATCTTTGTTGTGTAGATTTGTTGATCACGAAGGCAATTGACTAACAAATAGGCCCCATAGTTGTTCCAACTAATGAGCAAAGCAGTTTGAAAATGAGAAATGTCTGCTAGTGAAATGAAACCAGAAACTATTCTCTTCAAATTCGCACGTTCTCTTTCAGGAGAGAAATTTTCGTCACTGATACCTGCGCCGTATCCGCCATTGCGATCACGCCGACTCTCGCGTAGGATTGAGCATTGGTGTCTGTGACGAGCAGATCGTCGTTGCCGTCGCTGAGGAGGGACTCGACGAGGACCTCAGCCTGTGGGTTTATGAAGCGGTTTAATCCAACGAAATACAATTCTTGATTTCACTGATTTCATATTTTTGAGTGCGGATGGACGAATCATGCTGATCGCCAGCATCCAAAAATCCTGAAGTCAAGATGGAATCCGACTAGCTAGTCAGGAAATTTTTTTTACTTTGAGTAGGGTTCTAATTTACATCACTAAAGGGAACCGCATAATAACTCCTTCTCACATCCTGCAGTGCCTCCTCTCCCATGGCCTCCGAACAGTCGAGCACGACGACGACGTCAACCCAGATGTCGTTGAAGTTCCAGCCGGAGGGAACGCCGAGGCGGTCGACGTCACAATCGCAGTAAGGACCCGAGGGAGTGGGAGCTGAGAATGCATGATGAAAAAATGATGAAATATTTGAAAATCGCAGATCTATCAGTGCGACTCCCCTCAATGCAAATGCTTCCTAGCAGGCGAGAATTTGTCATCACTAACCTCCACGGTTGATGGATATCTCGATGACGATGTTGTCCTGGCTGTTCCAGATCTCTGAGGCCTTTTTTCCTTGGGTTCGTAACGCACCTGCGAACAATGGTTGGTGATTCGGAAATGGACGAAAACGAAATTGTCAAGGAAAACAAATAGTGTGGGCAGAAATAAACACTTCTAATACGATGATATTGGATGTTTCAATTACAGTAACCGGAATTTGTGAGGATCAAAATGACAATTATTGTTTCAAAATTGCTGCCTATCTAACCTCGAAGAATTCGGTAGTAAACTTCTCGGAGTATGAGCCGTTGTAATAGCTGAAAAGGACGATTCACTATTTAAATATATCATAGTTGCCTTTGCTCAATTTTGTTATTCAAATTATGCAAATACCCACTTGAACTCCGGCCCTTCCCACGATTTCTGCAGCACGGCGGATCCGGTGTTGGCCGAGTCGAAAGTGAGGGCCATGTCCACGGTGACATCGTGCGATTCCCTGAGAATCAATGGATCTCAAATGAAGGGAAGGTCTGTCAGAAGGAAGAATCCGTCTCCTCATTTCCCACACTCTCTCGTCACTCTGTCCGATAAGAAATCTCGCGAGATGAAAAGACGGATCCTACATTAGTACGGCAAGTGATTTCGAAGCAGTCACGAAAGGCAAGAGATCCAACATAATTGAATCAATTTACCATTCCCCAATGAGAATGAAGGCCCTCTGCTTCCCTCCAGATTCTGGAGGTCGTCACTTCGACCGGAAGAGAGCACGGCGATTCGATCGCCAGGAGTGACCATTGTCACTGGAAATGGAGGACGGCGGTCATAGAAAATCCAAAAGTGGCATACGTGGCAAGAAGAAAAGAAAGCAGAATCTTTCCCTTTTAGAACCAGCAATGTCTCATACACAAACGCAGGTCGAGTGGCTTGAGGATAAGAAAACATTGTAATGTCTCACTCGCATCCAGTTCCAACATGCTCGAGCACTCGACGATAACGGCGAATGATGAGGTTATCACTCGATCAGTCTCGATGGTGATGACGCTGTCGAAGGAGAAGATCCAATCGGGAGCCGCGTCGCGCCTCAATTATCGATTGACTAAAAGTAATGGTGGGTCATATGAGAATACTCGAATGATAGCCTACTCAGTTTATAATACCAAAACTTCTGATAAACTAATTAGAAGCGCAATCTCCTAAATTACAACCCTGTGTATGAAATGGAACCAACTTACGGCCACGATGCGAGTGCGAATCGCTGCTCCTCCTCTCCTAATCCTGCACCAGCGAACACGGTCACATTGCCCCTCCCCGAGCATCGTCTCTTGTGGATCCACATGCCCGTCTGCGGCACTGCGAGGATGGTGCGACCTTGCAGCCGGTATCGTTCCTCCTGAAACCAATATGGGACAGATTAGGATTCTAGAAGCTACAGATATTTCGCCCGAAAATACTTGATTTGTTATTACAGTATTCCGATCGATTGACGATATCAGAACTGGATATCGATCAAACCAAAATTGAAGACCTGGATACCGTAACAAATCCATCACTCGCCTCCTTCAGTGGCTTGAGGATTCCGGGCGGGTCGCTGGTGAGGATGAGGGTGAACTCCTGGTCGCAGTCGAGAGTGACGTCAGCGATGACCTTCAGATAGGGTTGTCAACACTTTTTATTTGGTTCTCTCAACTCAAATCCTTCGTAATGACTGTAATGAATGCAATGTATGACGTCTTGAGGAATAATTGGGCGTTGTTTTGACATGGCTACTAGGCACGCGTCGCTCTCTTCAATCCTCTTGCCCTCTCGTCGCCCAACCGGTTTATCACCCTCCTACCCAACTAATTGATTCGTTCTTTATTCGTCTATGTGCGAGTTATAAAAGTTATTCCAACACGAGCAAACTGCATTTCGCCTTGAAATGTGCCATAGTCTGGTAAAACAAAACAACCTCGTGGAACCCTTGTCGGTTTTGGCGTAGATCTTCTTGAGCTGATCCCAGTTGGTGAACTACAAGTTAAAATATTAATAAAAAATATGTTACGACTACTGCTCAAATATTCCAGAAACTGAATAGCTCTGTATTTTGTTAATTTTTCTAAATATTTATTCTTTTTCTGGAGTAACGATACAACAAAACAAACGCCTTCATCCGCTACCACACAGGCGTAAAGCGTGTTCTGGGCAAACGACGAATTGATGAGCTGCAAAGAACTGCTTACATAGAAAATTGATCAGATTTTTATCATAAGACCGTATCATCCTGTTACCGTAATCCTTTGGGATTTTTCTTACAATAGATAAAATAATAAATCAATAAAATACTCACTCTGTACCGCACTTCCTCGCAAGAGTAGACGGAAGCTTCGATGCCTTTGGCGATTAAGAGTAGAAGTAACAGATGCGGTAGAGCCATCACTAATCAGATGCTCCTACAAATATAATGTTAATTTTCTTAAATGAACTCATTCAGATGGTCACACTCGGCCAAATAAAGAGTGATAGGAAGGGGGAGTCTGAAGTCCAAATTCCGAGCTCAGCTTTTCATATTATATGCACCCTCTTATCTCAGATGCGTCAGATGAGCATCATGCTGCTTCTAATGATTCTGAACCCTAAGATGGACGCTCCAAATCAGTGATCATTCGATCTTTGCTGATAAGCACGCATCAATCTCGATCTACTGGTCGTTGCAAGGATCCTGATCAGGATTTCGTCATTTGATATCACTTTGTGCCGCATGATTTATCAGCATGATGCCCAAACATTTCGTGTCATTCTTCTACAATATCCGTAGTTCCACAAGCAAATTACATGCGAGGGCTAAATCACACAAGTTTGCGATAGTTTCCACCGTTTTATTGGAAATGTCAGTTGTTGCAGATGAATTCTTCCCATCCATCTGTGTGCCTGGGCCGTGTGTACTGGTTAGTGAATACTGCTTCTGGAGGCGTGTTGAACGGAGTTGAAGTTCTATCGCCAAATCTGATCAAAGTGTATAATGCAATTCTCTGCTATCGTACTTTGTAAACAAAACCGAACAAGTGAACAGTTTTGTTTATTTTGTCACCTTTTGAAAGTCGCTCGTGACACAATTAAAAATTCTAATGTTTGTTTCTTATTTTTTGCCCCCCCCCTCCTATTTGCCGGAATCTATCGGGCATGTCACGGTGAAATATTCCTTTAAAATGGAGAAAAAAGAAAGCAAAAAAAGAAAATTAAAAATAAACTAGGGATTACGGTACAAATTACCTACCTACCTCATACTACCGTAATCACTGAATTAGAGCTCTTTTTTTCTCCATTTAAAGGAATATTTCACCGTGACATGCCCGATCGATTCTGGCAAATAGAGGTGGACAAAAGATAAGAAACAAAAATTCGAATTTTTAATTGTGTCACGAGCGACTTTCAAAAAGTGACAAAATGAACAAAACTGTTCACTTGTTCGGTTTTGTTTACAGAGTACGATATATTCTCTAATAATTGTGCTAGTAAATCTTTCAGAATTTCTTACTGCGCAAAATTCGAAAATCGGATAATGGGATCTTTTCAAATAGACGACTGGCATTGTTCATTTCAATATTTTCTAATCAATTTCAATAATCCACACACTCCATTCTTTCTACTCCCCCCTATCATTCCTCTCTCTTCTCACCCTTCAAGACGGTCGAATGCTCTATCGCTAGCGAAGGATGTCCACGTCAAGTTGTTCTACCGACGCTGCTGAGACACAGGTTTGCAAAATTATACTCAAAACAATATTTTATTTTATTTTTGAACGCTTGCAGATTCGTCAAAACGACGCTCTGATCGAGTGGCGGATGCTGAAGTCGCACGAAAACTATGAGAACACCATCGATCGAACCAAGGTGGGAGAAACTCTCTTGTCTAGCCACAATAGTTTCCCATTTATCTGGCCACCTTTGGCCAAAAATGTATGCCTTTGTTTGTTCTGTCAATTTCTCTCGGCACCCGATCAACAATAATCATTCTCCATAGATCATCCATGGCATTACAGTCTTCTCCCATAAGAAATACGCTGCCTTGAGGCCTTGAGGACAGGATGAATCTGTAGCTGAACTACATCGACCTATTTCCCGGTCTCACCATATCACACCACACGCAAACTTTGCGGACTTGGAATATCACTTCTCGTTTCCATACTTCCATCTCGTACATTCTGTTCTTGTTGAAGCACCTTCAGTGGTGTACGATAAATAAACACTTCAGTATCTGATGGAAGTCTACGATGACGCCCTTATCCTGGTCATCTCTCGTCTCTCCTTCGCCGATCGAATGCGCATGCGCGTAGTCAATCGACGATTATATGGACTCGAGTGGAAGGCACTCGTCGAGAATCGCAGCAAATACGATAAACTTGCCTTCCGTGTAAGTGGCACTAGGACGGACGAGAACATTCGGTTGATAACCGATCGAATGAAAACTATTGTGCAATGCCGTATCTTACATATACATATGTTGTCTGTTTAAAATGTTTTTCATTCGAATTTAATCATCCGGCCTAGTTTCTCGTCAGTTATCTTCGTTTTCTCTCAAAAAAAATAACTCATGCTGAGATTAGGGAAAAAAGTCCTAGTACATAAACAAAATCGTACTTTATCAAATAAACCCCTAAATACGTAGTCAAAAATATTATTTCAACGAATAATTTTATTAATTTTAGATGAAAGGAGGTCGGGTGCTTCTCTGGCTGTACACTGATTCTGAGAAGGGCCCGAGTCGCCTCTGCCTCCCGATGGATGACGGAATGGAGATGTTCCAACGAGCAATAAAGTGCTGCCGATTCGAACTCATCGACGTCATAGTGAGCCATCTTCGAAACTTATCTTGTTTGACTCTTTTCTATGATTTCATTTTGTCTTATTGATCTGTAAGCAACACTCTATTTTCGCTCCATTCTTCGAGTTTTAGTGGAATTGGAATTGCAAGAGAGATTGACTGAGAAATGAGCAATTGACAGTTCCCACTGAGGATGGAGAGGCTGGGTGACTTCTTTCAAGTCATTCGACGAGCGAATCGAAGCAAAATCTACCTATCTCCGATGGGCAAGGTGAAATTTTCGTTTTAAAATGCTAAATAAGGATTAAAATCGTCATTCTGTTTCTTCATTAATAATGAATGCAAAATGAAGAGACGATTACTTGTATTTCGCTCTTCATACGTATTTTGGTCATTACCCGTGCTATGAAGGATAATAAACTCGATTTCAGTGTCTGGGAGAGGCGTGGCGTCTGTGGACAGAACACATGATATGGTGGAGCAATTCCAAGCCCGATCGATCAATGGAACACGAGGCGATGGAGGAATGTGCCACGAATGATCAGTTGATCGAGCTTTTCCTGGTTAGTCGAGACTCAACTTTGAACAAGGGCCGTTTGTATGAAAGCCCGAAAAGTTTTCGATTGTCTATACCAGCCGGTTACATGCTGATTGTTCGAAAACCACAGTGGCTTGAATACTAAGATAAGTCCCTTGACTTTTCTTTTTTCCAGGCGCTGCACAGAGCGCGGGTCAGCTCGGTCTCATTTACACGCGTGAGTCTAGCACCAACTAAGGAATTCGGTCGCCATCTGATGGGACACGGCCCCGCCCCCTTCGATGATCCTTCGGTCAGCTTGGCCGGCATTCGCACGTCGTTGAGGAACAAAGAGGTATGCGATTAGTACCACGCATACATGCATGACTTTTGGATGGCTAATATAAATTCTGTAAATATCAAAATAAGCTAATGCATTCTATTTTCTAAAACTTCCGAGAACACATAACTTTTTATCCAAGATATTATTAATTATTTTCATTCATTTCGGGTCTATGCGAAATCTGGATCGGACGATCTGGAAGTAAGCGACAAGGATCAAGACATGATCATCTCCATCTCCCTCGACATCTATGAAGATGAATTCAAACTTACTATCAGAAGACAGTCGCCTCAAGATGACTTGGGCCAGCTAGTCCCCATCCAGGAAGAAGGATAGTCACGTTGACCCTAACTTCCAGTCATGCATAAAGATTACAATGTGCACTTCGAATTGCATTTCAATACAGAAGAGAAAGTGACTAATCGATATTATATTTCTTTCTCAGGCTTAATCTCACTTTATCAACCCCTGCACACATTCAAGCAGTAGAGAATCCAGCACAGAAGTGATCCTCCTCGAACGACTTGGCCGCTCGAAGATAGCAGATGTAGCTCTGACGACAGACGGGATCGTTCACGCAATTGTCCTCGTATGAGGAACGATAGAAGTACCTGAAAATTATCTGGTTCGTATCGATCGAAAGGCGCTATGCATCAAAAGTAATGAGGTCGTTTCGGTTTTTCTACCCTCTCCAATCTGCACACACACACTCTCTCTCTCTCTCATTTTAGACTGGTGAGATTCTGTGCAGAATGGAGAGAGCCAAAACCGAATTTACATCTCTAATCAAAATACAATACTAGGATATCAAACCTCGTTTTCTAAATAATTTGTGTTCGACTCTTTGAAAATAAAAATGTGAATATGGAATAGTATTGACCAATGGTATTTCTTGAACAGCTCGTCATCAGCTACGAGTCGGTCTATCAGCGCTGCCCATGAGGCTGGAGAAAGATCGGGAAGACCGTAGGCATCCTGAAATGAGCAACGTTCGGCTCAGCATGAGCGATGTAGGCAGGTAATAGTAAGCTTCGATTCATAGTACTGACCTTGGTGGTGTACTCGAGGAACCACTTGGGCTCTTGATCTTTTGCATTCGCTTCATCGAGATCGGTAGTGTAGGTCTCTGCGTCGAGGACAGTCTGGATATTTAAATTATCAACTATTTCTTCTCCGACTTCATATATTTCTGCACTCAGAGGCGAAAATATGTGTGTTTTGCGCCACGTATTCTATTCACCGCAATTCTCCCTTTCTTTGCTGCATCATTCCATCATCATTCGTAAGTCAGTCAATCATTTCACTCACATAGCTAGCTCCCTCGTATCCTCCATCGATCGTGTAAATGCGATATGCGGGGTTGCTGTACCAGTAAGTGGTGATGGATGGAGTGATGAAATTGAAATGGGTGGGGCGGCCAGCTGGGTTAGACTCCTCGTAATATACCTGACAGAATAACCTTACTTTGTGTTGGACTATTAAGGCGGGGCTGATGCATTTCTATTTCTATTATATGTTTGATCATTGTTCATTTATTTGTGCCTAGGGAAGCATCAGTACCTGGAACTGATCCCAATGCGTGTGGCCATAAAACTGGGCCGCGATAGTGTTCTCGAATCTAAGAGAATTGTATGGATGCAAATTATAGAAAAGCGTAGGAAGAAAAAAATCGATCAAAATGTAAAATATAACCTGTTCACAATCTCATAGAAGTTGTGCGCCCATCCCTTAAGGCAGTAGTCATCGCCAGCAGGAATATGAGAGATGATGTGCACCTCAATACAATTCCACGCCTTATGCTTACAAACTAAAAAAATATTGATCTCATTTTTTTTTGCAAATACCATATGTGTTTGATCTGTTGATTAGGAAAGTCTCACTCATCAAAAGTATTCAGACAAACCTTTCAAGTGGGATTTTTCGAGGATTAAATTTTCAATGCACCTTTTCTCCCCTCTTTTCCGAGTCGAGCAGTTCGTCGACGAGCCAAGTGAGCGTCCCATCGGGATCTGTCTGGTTGAGGTAGATGTAGCTGAAAGGATCCAGTCTTTCGGCCTAATCTGCCTAATCTTTTCACCGAATCTACTATAAATCATTAACTACATGAATCGGAACATTGAGATACTTCGAAAACTAACAAATTCCAGACAGAGCAATAGACGGAGTTGATGGAGATCAGCTTGAGGCCGGGCGAAGGTCGCTCAACGTACGATGCTCGACTGGAAACATATTATCTTGATAATTTCATCCGAGTTATTGCGACTGGATACTGCATAGAATATTTTGATTTTAAAAAATCACGATAAACATTTGAAACTTACTACTGCACCCCTTTCACTGATTCGCGCGTGATCCATTTCTTCCAGTTATCAGCCAGGCTGTTGTAGAGCCACGTGGGCCCGCGCGTGTCGTACTCCTCCATGTTGTGAGGCGCCATTCTGGAAAGCAGGGACGTCACGACAATTAGAATCCTCAACACAATTTCGAAAAGTTAATGAAGACCTCGGCTCTCTACTTGAGTCCTTCAGTTCCTCATTTATTACGGAAATAAAGTAGACGATGCCGGTGTTTCCTTGTATTTGTTTCCCCACATTTCACTCACGCGTCCATGGGGACTCCCTCGTGGTTGCCCACCGATTCGTAGATGGGCGTGTTGGGGAAGTAGTTGTTGAGGACTTGCGTGACGTTGGCGAGATTCGCCTTTGATAAAGGAAAAAATAGCACATCTCAATCAAATTTCGAAGCCTAAAACTAATGTTTTGTCTTTAGTATCCTTGATTTTCATCGAATCGGATATTATTAGACTCAATAAATCAATCAATGTATCATATCAGGCTGTTAGAGCTCAGACGAGGATGAGGCCATATTATTCAAGGGATGCAGTCCACAAGTGGTTCAAAATAGCTCGCATATGTCTTTAGGTCTTTCATTATTAGACTATGAACCTTATAAGGTGTACCTGGGTCTTTTCTTTCGTGTAAGCCCACTGATCATGCGCCTCCATGTCACCCGTGATCACAATGTAATCGACGTCCTGTAAATATAAACAATTATAGTTATTACGCATTCAGGCAATAATATCTGATTTCGGAGCCTATTCTCTTCAGAGAAATTATTAGTCCATCACGTCAAGAGTCACAATATCGCCACGTTCTATTCCGAACAAATCGAATTGAGAATGGGAGAGATCATAGATCACCGAGGCTCTCACCTTGTGCGTCTGCGAGATGTGCCTCATCGCAGCGTCGAAGGTCCGATAGGGAATGTCGCAAGCGTAGACTGCGCCCCACTTGCCCGCCGGAACTTTGATCTTCGTCCCGTCTCAACGTTTTTGATTGCAACATGATTTTGAAATATTGTTTAGCATTTGTACTACTATTAATTGCATTGGACGTTTCGTGACGTGTTTGTGGTTAACACAATAACCAAGACAATTTACTTGCTGGAGGGGCTCCTTCAACCGGCGGGTAGTTCCTGCAGCACAGTTGGTACGAGTCGTAAGCGTTGTCGTCCTGATAAATTCACTTTCATTCTCACTATCGTTGCTAAATATTCAAGCACTATCAAAACAAAGCATTTCTTCGCTTGATCGCATTCTCAGTCAATCAAAGTTGCTCACATTCTGCAGCGTTCACATTTATTTTCATATAAACTGGGGAAAGAGAGGTTGTTGGGACATTCAAAGATATCACCTTGCAGTCTGCCTCGGCGCCTATCGTGTATTCCCGGTCGACGTGGATATCCGACAAGTGCAGCACGCGCTGCGTCTTCTTCGGCGCCTTGAATTAAATCTTTATTTTTAATAATAATAATAATAATTCAAATATGTGAAATGTATGATAATGGGCGAGGCACCTAGAAGACAACCTTCCAGAGATATCACTAAAGAACTATCGTTCTTTTCCGAAACATACATCCTCGACCAGCGGGATAGTGAGCAGAATGAGAAGAGGCTAAATATTATGAACCAACATACCGTAACCGTAGGCCATGCTTTCACTGGGGGCTTGCCTCCTGGGATGGTCAGATTCCAGAGGACCTGCAGTGAGCTACTATTAGTGCAAAATTTTAGACGCATTTCTATCGCGGTTCGAAGTACACAGTTTCTATTTATGTTTTTTTTAAGATTGCGAAATGAACACACTTCCAAATCTATTATAGCTAAAGGTTTTCAATCATCGGTGACGCATAACCGCCACAGATGAGTTGCGATCGACTCGAAGCTATCTTACTGAATGAAACTCACCTTGAGAGGATGCACGGTGGTTCCGCAGTCATCGACGAAGATTCCACATAGCTCCTCGGGCGTGAAAACGACACGCTCGAGAACGAAGTAGAGTTGGTCCTGAAAAACAACATGAAACTTGCTCGAGTTCTATTAGTTCAAGGCGAATCCATTCAGAAGAGAACAATAGCAAGAAAAATATCATATTTTTGCATATAGTTATTCCGCAGAATTCAGAAAAGATTTAAATCTCTGAAATCAAATATGTTTCAACAGGTAATCATAGACGACGAATCGCTGCTGACTTCGATGCTCGCCTGGCTACTATTGGCAAAATACAAATTCACTCACGGCGTAAGAGTCGATCATTGCATCACAAACGTACGGCTGCCAGAGGTCGATGGTTACACATGCTTTCCTTGAAAATTGTTTTCAATACAAAAATTCATTTCGCTCTTGATAGTAAACGTAACGTCCCATAATTTCCAGTAACTCTATCTCTTTCAGAATACACCGATAGCGTGTGAAATGACGAGTTATCGAATCGCCACTACTCACTTCAGAAACTCGTCAATCTTCTCTTCCTCCTCCTGATCTGCTAGGAGCTGGTTTACGCCTGTAACGCATCAATTGCACTTCCCGTGACGTTACGTGTCAACACATGGTGACTGGGTGACGCGACACGGTGTCACGCGTCATATCGAGTGACCGTGACCTACCCTGCACGATTGTGGAGCAGAGCACGCAGTTGATCTTGTCATTGCGAACCGCGGTCTTTAGCGCGTTCGTCATCTGCGTTTAGTTCTCAGGTGTGAACATTTGAAACCACTTGGCTCTCTGAATCTCTCTTAAATTGAGTGAATCGATCTATTTGATGATATTCAGTGGCATTTTCTACAGAATTCTCTTACCTGCGAGTCAGAGATCATGGGCGGCTTGCCATTTCGCCTGGCGGGAATCGCATGGGAAAGGGCGGTCGGAATGAAGCACAAGGCGAGAAGCAGCAGTAGCCTACCCATGGCTTCTGAATGGGCATTGCAGTTACACACCTCGTATAAATGCTCTAGAAATTGTGAGATAAGAAAATCGAGAAAAAAACTTGTCGAGGAATCTCAGTTCAGATCGGTGAAAATGAAGAGAGAAAAAAGAAGACGACTTGCAAGTCTGATCAGAACAGGTTAATGGCTAGATTTTCGAGCAGCTAGACTACATTTCATGTGCGATTACGTGATATTCCGTCACGAAACGACCATACCCAGGTTTGATGTCAGGGTCAAAGTCACGGCACCATATTTACGAGCGCTGATCAAAGAAACAGCGCACTACTCTCTTGTTGTGCTCGAAACAGAGCTAGAAGACGCAGGATACATCGAAATACATTTTCGATAATATAGTTAGAGGTGTTCTAAAGCGAACAAAACTTATAATCATTTTAGAAAAAAAAACCCTGCGAAAGCGTTGATCAAAATAATTCAAGTATTCTCGAAATATTTCCAAAGACACGCAACATAAGCGGTAGCCAGCGATATTTTCATTTTTCTTATCGTTGCTAAATTTGTACGGTTTGACAAGGTCTGCTTTGAGAAGAATATCTTATCCTCGACCTGAAAATTAGGAAGACATTTGTGTTGATAAGATTATAGCAAAGACTCCACTCTCCTCTTTGCATCCATCAAGGCGCAGATCAAAAGAGCCGAATCCGCCAATAAATGCAGAGCTGAGATCATGAACAGGTATCGTGACATCACAATTCCTAAGTTATCGATGTTTCAACCATTCAAACATTCATTTTCGAGTACCAGTAATTCCAACAGAAAGGTAGTGGAATTAAGGGCAATCATGGTTAGCATTAATTTAAAATATCTGATATTATTAAATAACATGAGCTGCTTTCTCTTTCAGTCTAACCATTTCCAGATTCATATCAAAATACTAGACTAAGACAATAGCTCAGTTTGATTCTAGTCCAATTATGCTGGGCTACGTGAGATTTGTCACCAATCCGAAGGGTTTTCCATTCATAGCAATACATGTATTCACTGAAACGGGTCTTTACCGGATTTTAAATAGTCCTATATCAAATTCGACACAGTGTTTTCAGCGTCGAAGCGTTATGTCATATTTGGAATTTAAAAAAAAAGCCTAATTAAAACGTAACTTGTTCATCCAAAAGAAATAATCGACCTGCTCAAATCTCCATGACATCATTTATTACACTTTTAAATTCTTACCACTCCTCCCCTGAATCTGCACTATTACTCTTCTTACCTCAGAAGCAGTCGGTGTGAAATCATGAATGATGGATGATTTTTCGGATACCTGGAGACATTCCTACTGCAGGGGCATGAATAAATCGGTGATACTCGATCGTCTTCAAATATTTCGAGCTGTTTTTGCGCTGAATTCCACTCGCATCGAATCCTTTCGCTCGCATTTCTAACGATATTTCTTGAAGACTAGTCTGACAGTTAATATCGGTGACCAATATGCGCGAGAGAACGTGCTCTACAAGCAATTTGAACTGCATGGTTGCGTAGCCCCAGCCAAGCAGTCGTCGTCGCCGTCTGTCCCACCTACAAGACCACACGCATCCTTCCCGTATTAAACTAACGCGTCGCTCATGTATTAGTATTCTCACTCATATTCCCCTATCTCGTACATCCTCTACTTATTGAAGTACACCTTCAGTATACAATGGATAAATTAATTAGGTGGCGCATAGCGTAGTCGTCTAGAGACGACTGTAAAATCGCTTACCGTGGTGGCACCTTTTTATAGTCTGGAAGCGCATTAATCCCGACGAAAGTGTGCGTGACAGGAAAGAGATGCGTTCTCCATTCTTCGAAGCGCGACCCTTATTATTTCGAATCGGAAATAAAAGCCCCACTCTTTTTCCATGAATTATTCAGTGTCTCTGACCGCTACGTAGCCTCGCCGCGATTTCGATTCTCGGAAATTTCTCGTTTGTTCACATGACAAAAACGCTTTGTTCGGCTCAGTCCCGCATCATTTCCGCTGAAGTTTGGCGCTTCTCCTATACTACTTGTTCGTCCTTGCTTCATCGAGTATTTGTCATCGCGCGCGCAAATAGTGGAAGAAGTCTCTCAATGAAGAGGGAGGTCTCCCCCGCGCTAAGCGAAGATTGAAATTCGCCCCACGATTACTACTGAGGCGTGTATTGCGACGATGAATTCGGAGAGAAAACACGGGTCTTCGCAAGCCCTTCCGGAAAAACGGAATTCTTCTCGTTCCGGGTTCAGGAATGTAGCGCACTATGATCTGATCTCCGCTTTCCCAGCCCTCGTTCTATGCCTGCCTTTCTTGCTCCTGCATGCCATGCATTCTTCAAGCGCCGATTACTTTTTTCCACACTCCCCCCCCCCTCATTTTTGACTGCGCTCTATTCTTCACTGCACAATTCTTGCGAAAAAAACGGTGCATTCTCATCAGAGCGCGATTATGAATTTGCATAATGAGCTAATTATCTCGTCAAAGTGTGAAGGTCTGGCTGTCAAGACCCATCTGTCAGTCACTAGCACTTTGAATGATGCGCGCCGTCATTTTGCACGTTGCTTTAACTCGTCAGGATGGCGAGGCCGTATTCAAAATGTGGTAACACATCATCAAATCGTACGATATTTTAGCGAAGCAGCGCAATGACCGGTCTGCTACAGCCAGTGCAGTACGGAACGCCATCCACGTCGGATCAGGCACGATTTTGGTAGTATTGATTCCCGATCCAGTTCGGTTTCATGGCAATCATAAAAATTGAGTTGGGCATTCGATGATTACTGGTATTCTGTTCAAATCTCCATAGAAAAAACACAGAAAACTTAGGATCTCTTCATCAATGATTCATTCTCTCGTTTATCAGGAAGACGACGCCTCCATCTGCTCCAGCAGGCAAGGTCTCATCATCCGATCACATCACTCTTCCACAGTGAGCATCCGTCTTTGTTCATTCCCACGAATAGCTTTTTTGGAAGTAACTATCTTGGGCTCATGACTGATGTGAAAATAGTTTTCACCCTACTGTAATGGCTAAAAGCGAAAGTCAAATGAGCCGAAAATAGACGTGTCTGGTCGAAACAGGAAATATTTGAGGATCTAAAAACCACTCATCAGAATCTGGCATTTGAGCGGCTAAATTGCCTTATAAGCGCTTCTTCTCGGACAAAGTTCGTCTGTTCGAAGGTGTTCGGACGTGTGGGAGAAATGTTCCAAGTCAGGGATCATTTGAGAGAAGAGTATGAAGTACGGATAGCCGTTTCCTTATTCACACACCGGACGAGGGACGGTAGAGTATGTGGTGTGAAGAGACGGCGATCCGAATTTCGAACTCTATTTCAGTGAAAGTACTGTCAAATATGGATCTCGCCACTTCCAGTTTTAGCCCTCCTCCACTCCAATCTCATATTCCCTTCTGCCGATTCTGTTTTGGTTGTGACCGCGCGCTTCGGTATGCATAGAGTTGTCGTGAGGGGGTCGCCGAGAGGAGATTCCGCATTCCGGGGTGTCTGGTTTCAGCGTTACGCACTTGTGTGCAAGGCTATTCCGAGCGAGTAGAGTATATGTGTCCTTTTGCGGATAGTTTTTGAATGAACAAGATGTTGCCTTATCATTTGTATACGTTATGTTCATTTTATACGGTGTAATAATAAGAGTGCGCAATTCTGAAAGTATATGTGTCCTTTCTTTGATACGCGCGAGCGGCTTGTTGCCATGCGTCAGTGACGACAGCTAATACGCCATTGCAAAACACCTGCGCTGCCCGTATATCTCATCACCTATTCATCACCCTTCTTCTGCCCGAGTTAACCCTTCACTCCCACGTCTCCGCTGGCGCCGCTTCTCCCTTGTTTTGTAAGAGTTGACTGCGTGGGTTGGGTAATTATATCTAAATCCTGCTACTCCTTTCTTTCATAATTCCACGAGTCTCTGCACGTGTAAACCGCCCAAGTGAATTGGCATCCATATTTTTTGCTATTTCCACCTTTTATTTATTCATAACTCTTCTTCTGCTCGAGTGAACCCTTCACTCCCACGTCCCCTGCGAGTGTCGGTCATCCCTTTTTGTTGTGTAGGAGATGACAATCCACTCTGCGTGGGTTGGGTGGAGATCAGATGAGCGCTTTGTTCTATGTTCGCTTGATCTTTGACTATAAAATCGCTCGACTTGGAAGCATCATCACCTTTTTAGCATAAACTTTATGGTGATTTCACCGCCACATCAGACCATCTTGTGCTTTATGACGTGTTGTCTCTAATCTCTGGTTCAATATTTTTTGCCATTCTTCCCCATTAGGTTAACTTCGAAGTCTTCTTCTTATTTTCTGATCTGATGAACTGCAATTCCTTCTGAAGCCTTGAACTGGATAGTCTCACCGTCAAGCCGTATCCAATTTGACTCAAAGGTGTTAGTTGCACGTCTTTCGAGTCCCACATGACGTGGGTTCAACAACAGCTCAACTTTTGCAATTTCACTTCTCGACTAGACGGAATTGCTTCCCTATTAGTTCTCTGTTCTCACACGTCACTCAGCTACCGTATCAACCCTTTCTCCTCCCTTCTTTCCTACAAGGGGTTCCTCTTTCCGGGTCAGTTCTTCCGCAGTGAAGGGACTGTCGCTTGTTTCGACATGATCCTATCAATTTTGACACGTTCCCCATACATTATAGAATGTTTTCTCACGTGCTTGGAAAGGAAATCCCCATTTCCTAGCCGGAAATTACCCCTTCAGTTGTTCCGAAGCTCATATTCTCGGATATGCGTAAACTCATGGTTCGTACACTTGAATTGGTCACATTCGTCCCACCCCTCTGCAAACACTCCTATTTCATCGAGAGTAATTTGCTCCTCCTCCTCCCTCTCATCCTCCACTCGATATGAATTTCCCCATCCTGCTCCTCACAATTTCGACCATTTTTTATGCGATTGCGCAGTTTGAATGACCACTTTTTAGTCATCATACTAACAATTGAATAATCGTGACAAACGCGTTGGGAATCCCAAGCCAGACAGTAAAACCGTACAAGCGTGGCCGAATTTCACACTTTCGAATGAATTCAATTACTGCTCCTACTCGAGAAAGCTGTTTTTAACTTGGCTGGGCGTCATTTCCACGTCAGTTGGGCAATTCATCTGCCTCCCCGTTCGATTGTTCCTTATTGCTGTCTACCGTAGTCAGTCCTCTCTCTTTTCACTCCGTTGCTCATCGCATTGTATCGGCGAGATTGCAACGAAAATTGAATAATTAAAAGTGAAATCACGCTCGGTTTGTGTTGTTATATGTCAAGATCCGATTGACTGTTACGCTTGAATCACTCCAATGTTTCAACATTATGTTGCCGCTTGATATTGAGTGTTGCCGAGTCTACCTATTTTATGCTAAAATTTGGGTAATTAAACCGTGATTTTCTTGTGAAATCGTTCTTTTTCTAGCAAAAAATCGTTGCAGTTGTGGCAGGCGAGGAATGGTCAATAAGGCTGCGCGATCTCGGCCGATCATCGAAAGATGATGGGAACTCTATCACTAACTACGGGGTAAACCAAATTTAGCTTCAGAATCTATCAAATGTTTTCCTAAAATATATTTTACTATCTTCCTGTCGCACCTCGGTAGACTAGGAAGCAACAACTTGGCACGTTTAGGCCCGTATCATCATTATCTTCAGTCCATATTCGGCTTTTCGTTCTGTGTAGTGTAAGATAGGACAAAACCATTGAGAAGCCAACTCGTATGTATCTCTAGCACTATTGCTATTTCGTCAGCTCAGAAGTGATTGCAGTCTAGATTGCAGCTGGAGTAGGGGGCGTTCAGGTACACAACAGAGTAAAATAGTAGTGTTCGAATTCGTGTTGTTTGCCTATTCCTGCCCAATGATCCCAGCATACATCGATGATCCCGTAAGTGTGCGGCATTCGTAGCACGATAGCTGACCATTGGACTTTTTATGTGCATCTTGTAACCTGGGTATGACAACATTGGTGAAAAATTCAGATATGTGAACTACCATTCCATTACGGAGAACGAGTAGTATTTGGGACCATCGATATATTTGTAAAATGCTGTTTTCGGGATCTATCACACTCATAATACATATTCAACATTTTCCTAACCTGCTCGGACATGACCATAGTTCACTCAGAATTCACGCATACATCGGTTGAGAAAGGGTAATGCGCTCGGGGTTTTGCACGGACCCTAAATATGGTGTTGCTGGTTGCAAAAATCTGCTGATTAACGCGAGGGTGTAAGCTAGCAAAGACCCGCGTACACGAATGAGTCGGCAAACAAAAGACTTTGCGACGAACCTGATAAGAAATGAGCCGATAATCAAATAGAATCGCGCAAAAAAATTCTATTATTATTCTGTACTTTCATTACTCTTTCATTGTCAGACGCTCGACGAATGCAAGCTTTATATATGGTGAATAGTTTAACTGTTGAGCGATAACTTTCGCAAAAAACTTTCCGATCTCCAACAGATTCTTCAGTCCTGAGGCTCCATCGTGCTCTTCCCGATACTAGCCTTCGTTTTTCCTCATGTTCTGACATCAATTTAGCCGAGGCGGCGTGAGATTGTACATGTGGGAACTAGAGACGTTGCTTCATCTATTGCCTCTATCCTCTCTCGACCACCAGAGACGCGAGAGACCAGGCGAATGGAATAGATACGCATGGACGATTTGTCATACCTAGTAGGAACCTCGTGAGAGTTGTAGTGAAACGGGCGATGGGAACTCGCTCGTGATTGATAGCTGCTAGTGGGCGCAAATTTGTAGGTGGCGAGAGCAGCGATAAGACAAACTCGGTCGACATTTGGTCTCAATTCTCCCCTGCAAGGGAAGAACTGCAAAAAAATGAATGATTTATGTATGATAGTTCAAGATCTTCTATGGTCCGACGATGATTCTCCGACAAGCCAACAATTAGTAAGAGCTTGAAGCCACAAGATCAGCTAACACAAGAAGTGGGTAAGCGAATCAGTTTGTGATCGAATGAGTAACCGCTGTTCCCCGATCTATCGACTGGGTTAGGCGAGCTGGAGGGATGATTAGCAGAAATCAGCACTTAGAGCAGCGAAGCAAGCGTCAACCTACCGTACAATCGTATCAGATTGTGCTTCTTCTGTGTCCCTTCTATGTGTCCCTTCTATGTGAGGTTAAATAAAAATACTCCGCAGTAACACGTTTCAAAATCTGTCAGAACAATCCAGTATTATCCAATGATGAGCAACTCCTGGCTGAGTAATACAAATCATTCCATTGGTTCCATTCCTAGTAAATTTCCAGTCAGCTTATCGGTATTGACCTCTTGACCTCTTCTGGCCTCTCGAAGGTTCGAAGTTCGTCACATATCCTGTCAGGATATGCAAGTGGGTGACGAATCTCACACGCCTCTTCACAAATCAAAATGGGAAACGCACATCAGTCCCCACACAAAGACAAAGGGTGCCTCTCTTCCTCTTCCCCGCCCCCTTCCCCTTATTAGTACCCGGCCGGATTTCTCCCCTTACACCAATCTGTGAGACTACTCACCACTACTCCAGATTGTCTCCGTCTCTTCGTCTTCGCTTCGTTCTGTTATTGTTCATCCCAATACCCGCCGCTCTCCGTTTTTCTCCCCGCCCTTTCTCTGCTCATTCGGCCGCGCGGCGCGACGAGAATAGGAAGAGGAGTCTCACTCTGGATTTACGGCCCTCATTCTGGCCTATCCGTTCCGCCCATTCGACGGCTGCCGAGAATTACCGGTTCTGGCTCCTCCGGCAATTAGTCGGTTGAGAGATGACGAAGGATATGAGGCGGCGGGGCCTGCTCACCTTCCTTCTCAATCAAGACGCCGATGATTTCACGCCGCTCGTCGCTTACTCAAATGTACGGTTTCAACGCTTATTGTCCCTCATTATCATCATTTTTCTACACCGATCTTTCATGTTGGTCGAGATTTCTCATGCGCTTCCTTCATACCTCTTGGTCGTTCTTCAAACGCGCTATTTTGGGAACATTCCTCACCGATTAGTGATAATCATAGCAAGTGGATCAAATCTATCTCAGCAATCTCAATGTGACAAGATCTGTCTCGTGCAGCTCAGATATCGTTATTGATTGATTTATCTTTAATTTTGCGCATAATAGTAGGATACATCATAGCCTACTAGCAAACATCCGGTTACAACGAACCAGGAAGCAGACTCGACACTGAAATTAGCCTAGACCTGCTGGCTATTGTTTGTGCAACGCCGTGCAACCTCCCTCCCACTTATAACTACCAGGAAAGACACTTGACATCATCATCACCCTCACAAATGTCACCGCGATTCGTGAACTCTGCGGTGAATGCGCAATTTCTCATCTTCGTGTCAACATTTCCTGATTGATAACCTCCCTCGCACGCAAGTAGATACTATCTCTGCGAATAACAAGCGCTCTCGGCACGTTTTCCAATTTGCGCCGAGAGGTTTTAGTGCGGGGTTTACTACATGAATGGGGTCCAGACGAAAACAGGGGTGTTAAAGGACCAGAAAGCAGTTCGGAACGGCGAGGAGATACTAATGGCAGTGGGAATGGGGCGTGTGAGGAGCAAGGGCGTGAATTATGAGCCGCTCGTTCGTCTTCAGTCTCGCCCTCGAGGGAATGCAGGGGTGGGGTCAATCATGAGGGGTTCACTAGGGAAAAATACATCTATAAAAAAAAACATAAACATCATAGCAGACATCAAAAATGTCACCCCGATTTCTGAACTCGGAAGTGAATGCCCTATTTCGACCGTTGCGACTCCGTCATTAAAAGATTTCATTGTGGAAAAAGACCGAATGAACGTATCTGTAATTC
Source organism: Pristionchus entomophagus (assembly GCA_036245825.1). Lineage (NCBI taxonomy): Eukaryota > Metazoa > Nematoda > Chromadorea > Rhabditida > Neodiplogasteridae > Pristionchus > Pristionchus entomophagus. Next base: position 10,851,194 of record BTSX01000002.1, on the reverse strand, counting down.
AATCCTTGAACTAGTTATGCGTCACGGGTTCCCTTCCATCATAATCTTCTCGCCGCCCGACCCATTCACTTAGGCATTCATGGAGTGTTTGGAACTTTTGTTGTGATGCCGCTGCGACCAGGGCAAGGAGATATCTCTGCATATCAAAAAGCGGGGCAGGCGCGTATCGAATTGCTTTATTCTCTGTTGCATTCGAAGGGAGATTGGGGCGTCGCTTCCAAATGCATTAAGAGTCTCCTCGCCGCAACACAGAAGCAATCGGGAAGTGGTGCCTTTGTTCGGATATTTGCGACTAGACCGAAAATTAGAAGAAAACCAGACCGATTTTTTCTACTAGACTGAAAATTAGACGTTACTGGAAGAAAAATCAGTGTGACAGCAGTAACAACCGAGATGTTAGCATTGACGAGTGAGCGATAAATGGAACGGTGTAGGGTGAAAAAATACTAATTATTATCTAATATAATTAATTTCAGTCGACGTCTCCCGAAGAGACAACGGCTCTAAAGGTCACTGAAGACGCATATCATAACCCTCGATTTTACACAATACGGGTGCGTTTACTTTTTTGACCAAAATAATAAATTATTTTATTCATTTAAAAATATTTTCAGTGTACACGCAAAAGATTGTTGCTGTTCTCCATCTTCTTTCTCTCATTACTGGTAATTTTTAACAATTATTTAGTATTTTTGCGAATTCTAAAGCTTGCTTTTCCAGGTATTCTCCTCTGTTCTTACGGCTGCTATTTTCAACCAGACTTTACTGAATAGTGAGTGAAGCCCTCAATGATCCCTGATTATCCTTTCTAATTCGCTACACATGAAACCCTTGGAATTGGTAGTACTATGTTGTGAGCGTGGAGGGCTTTAGTGACTACATTTTTAGCGGGGCGAGGGATGGGAGGTTCGCTCTTTTTGATGGATCTGTCCAATCTCCCTCTCCAATCTCTTCTCACACGTCATTCTCTTCATTGACTCACACTTTTATGCGCGCGGGTCTGAAACGCATCACGTCTGGGTTGAATTAGTGAGAGTTCCGAGTAGAGATGGGAGTTAATGGGAGCGTTTCATCGTTTCCAGCGCTTATGGCTTCTCTATCCAACGAGAGATCGTGGGGAATGTGTCACCCCGGAGTTTCCAACCTCGAGTGAGGGAGGGAGTGGGGGAGGTACGTCAGTTTGTATGGCCATTGAAGGGTGTCACTTGCACAACTCTCAAGCTCGCACACAGAAATAAAGTAGTAACAAGCAAAAACGCTAGGTGCTAAAAGAAGGAGCTACAGCGCTTAGTCGTTTTCGAATGTGAGGGAGGTGGTGAGCACAATTCGAGACAAAAAGTCTGCAAACCGTGTCTGAATAACATGCTGAATACAACTGTGACGAGTGACGTCGAGATATTGAGAATGACCTAAGCGAAAAAATTTTAAAAAAAGAAAGAAATGGACATACTATATCTGACAAAAATGTTTTCGATCAATAATCAATAAATAATCATGTCTCATTCATCAGCATGTACCACCACCGGCTGCATCACAGCATCAGAAGCGTTGCGACGCAACTCGGAGTCGAGTGCGGCGGCTTTGCACCGAATGGGAATCAGTGACATCGCTGATGACCGACCCTCTCCGTGCGATGACTTCTACGAATACGCCTGTGCCGGGTGGCAGGAGAAGTGAGTTGGATAATCTATTTTGACGACGTACTGAAGATCACACACACCATTCTCAAAAACTCTGATGGCTTAATAATTTAACGATAATCTTCTACTCTCCCGCACGTGCATGCATCGCACATAAATAAATCATGCGTTAAAAATAGGTGCATCAGAGACCTTCTATCATCAATAGGCATCTTTCGCCAATCAAGTATGCAACTTTCCAGCACCGTCCAACGAACTGCGAGCGGTAAAGAGTGGAATTCCATCCACGAGACAGCTTTCCGATCCTTCGACCGAATAGAACACATCTTCACGCAAAGTGAGGTTCTTCAAGCGATGTTGCATCAGGTTTCGTAAGATTCGATGTATTATTATTCACCAAACTGATACTTCTTCTTCAGTTATCGGCGATCAGGCCATTAATGCACAGCTCACTAATTCACAACGGGATGCCGTCACCACTTACAAGGTTCCGCGTTCAATTCGCAGATGCGAAGTATAATATTTTTGAAATTCAGAAATGCATGAACGACAATGTGGAGGATGCTGCACAAGTGTACGCTGAGATGTACCAGGTCTATTTCTTTATTTATTTTAAAACAAAATTTTTTTAAATATTAATAATTTCAGGAGATGGAGGGATGGATCACTACAGCAACGAATGAGAAGAGCTTGGAGGACGTGCTCGTGGGGTAATACATTATCTGTTCTGGGTCTAATGATTCCCTCATCATTACGATTGGAGATTCCGGATAATCGCTCTTCATATTGCGTGCAATATCACCGATCAGAGAAAATAGAGAGCAGCAAAGAGAGTCATTCTCCGAATCAACCCGAATATTCAGATCGTATCGAATGAATGCCATCTCGGTGTTTGCCCTCTCTGCAATTGTCAATCCCAGAGAGAACACCCATGCAGTCATAACGGTTTTTTTTTTAAATTTAAAATATAAAATAATTTGATCACTAATATCAGCGTCAAAACGTAAATATTGCAAATTTGAGCTGGAAGAATCGGTGCCGATCCTCGGTTCCGCCTTGTACTATGCTGCTCCGACGGACTTCGATGTCGATTTGCTACTGGCCGGGAAGTCCGGAAATCCTTACGTGAGTTTCATTGCATGTCATCAAATATGTCATCATCAGTCGAACCTTCTAGTCCAAATATCTAGTTTATATTCAGTTATAGTCTGAAATGAATTTCTTCTTCTCAAAGATGTCTTCCTCTTGACTAGACATTTGTTATTGCATTCATCGCTAATAAAATCTCAATGACGGGTATTGCATACGTGAATACAATGAGGACGGGAGAGGCAGACAATTTAAATTTAAAACACCAATTCATAAAAAAGAACGCTAAAAATTAAGGCAACTCTTCCTCCTCTCATCCTCCCCCGCACATTTGACTTCAAGTGAAACGAAAAGATGTCATGATGAAATAATCCCATCGAAACAATAATCCCTGTCAATCGTGGGTCTGACAAGCGCGTGATTAGCACACATTCGCGACAGGAAAACAAATGGGCCAAGAACCAATCGAGGGACGTTGAAACTTTTTTGATGGGTAGCTAAAGCTTGAAGCCGGGCTCATGAAAACAAATCTTTGAGGATTGAGTTAATTTCAGCTGGCGATTCTCCTCACTACCGGCTACGAACTCGCCGGAATTCTGGGCATCGAGGCGACGAAGGAATTCCGCGTGGGACTCGGCCATGCCATCTTCTTCGACGCGAAACTCGCCCGAATCTCGCCATTGGTGAAATTTTCGATAATATTTAATTTAAAACATTTACATATTTTCGAAAATCGCTTTATTCAGCTTCACGGCGATTCCCCGGAGCAGATGGAGACGACACTGGGCGATCTGAAGAGGATGTCGAGAGGATCGGTGAGAGATAATTTCGTTTTTTATGATTCGAAATAGCGCGGAAATGAAATATCACTCGATAACATAAATATACCGAATAAACTGCTTATTTCAGTTCAAGTTCTACGATTTCCTCCGAACATTCATGGGAGGGCCGTCCCCTCTTAATACCAAGATCATCGTCGCACCTGGTAAGATGCATTCGGGGAATATCTTTAAAATAAATTTGGATCTGCAAACCTAATTTTTTCATATGATATTCATCAAAATATTGAAAAACAATTATTTAAGTCAACATTTCAGGTCGCGCCTACCTGTATCGTCTGCTGGAGTTGCTGAACGAATACAACTCACCGGAAGGTATTACTTTATTGATGCCTAAAAATTCAGAAAATCCTATTAAAAAATTGCAGCTTTTTTACATGTCTGTGGTTATTGTTTTCTAATGGTAAGCGAAATCGAGCGCCGACTCACCAAATAGAGGGAGTGAAACTCATCCAATTCAGGAGAGGCGATCATCAAAGACTACATCAAGTTCAAGCAGTTCATCATGCTCTACATTCACAGTGGACCACTGACAACGCACAAATCGCCCGAGGGACTAGAGGCAAGCGATAATAAAAAATCAAAGATCAACTTCAAGACTGAAGAATGCGCATGCATTCAAAAAATAATGCGCGATTGCTTTGATTTTCAATAAGAACCTGACTGGAAAACGGCTGCATTTTCAGATTCTGGATCTTCTCTACAACGGCAAAACCGACCGCAACACCTTCTGCATTAAGCGTGTCGGGATGTCGAATCAGCTCGGATTTGTTTCTCTACTGGAGAAATTCTTCGGACAGAGGCTGCAAGAGGTACAATAAATACAGCACCTTAATATTTATTTAATTGATTTAATATTTTTATATTTAATTAACAAAAAAATTCAGAACATGAAGTACGCCAAGGAGATCGGCGAGGCTATGAGGAAGGAGTACATCGACACCCTCAAGACGTCAGTAGTGGTCGATGAGCGAGACCGGAGAGCGATGATCGAGAAGGTCAGTCCAAATATTGGAGTGGATTTAAATTTTGGTTAATTTCCAGGCTGAAATGGTACGCATCAGACTGGGAGTTCCTGAAGCATCTCGCAATGAGACGGCTCTCAAAAGGGAATCGGATATGGTGAGTGATTTCAGCATTTTGAACATTTCGCTTCTCGAATCGTCAACTGCTTTGCTGATATTTTTCCTACAATATCTCCTGTACTCGAATGCGCAATATCTTCCTACATAGATGATGAACGATTCACTGCCATGGACGATCTTCTTCCCCAACGTAATGGGCAACATCCACTTCAATAAGATGTCTCGAGTACATGGTAATTAATTATTATTTATTTAAACTTCTAAATTATTATTATTCATTTATTATTCGCCATTTTTGCTTCTTCGGTCCCGCTTCATGAGCTTTTTTGAGAACGGCTAAATTTGGTGTTTACTCAGCAGAAACCGAATACTGAGCCATTTCTGACTAGACCGTACTGATTAGAGACAGAAATACCCGTTTTTTTGGTAATACACAATCCAACATATGAAGCGTTTAATTCGCTACTAAATTAACTTGAAAATAGGTGGAGGAAGCACCATATTTCTCTCCTGTTTTGATGCTTCTCGAAAACAAGAGCAACGAATGACGCGGCCCGCCACAATACAGAGTACGGAAGCACTTTGACCTACCGTATTTGGCCTTTTTCGTCAAGGGCTCACTCGAATAACTGGTTGTTGCCCTTGCTCGCACCCACGTAAATCATCAATGAGAAATACGAGAATTCGGACAAATAAGGAAGTTCGTAACAACTTTTTTGGGAGGAAAGTTCGATAAGAAAAGACAACTGGAATAATTTATGAATGCTGCAAATACGAGAGCCAAGCATTAGTTGACTAGTTGTCAGATAGATAAATCCATGTTCCGATCAGAAAGATTTGAAATTGAGAGAAAGGATGAATTTTTCAAGAAGTGTTCGCTTGAGAATGTCAGAACACATTTTACAAAAAAAATTGAATTAAATAACAATAATATTAATTGATTATGTGACTATTTATTATACAATGTATTTTTTCAGAACCTCTCAATCCCGAAGAGTGGCCGGCCGACACGAACACCTTCAATGTGAATGTGCACTATAACTTCGAGTCCAACTCGATCCTTTTCCCCATTCTGATGATGCTCGATCAGTTCATCGATTCCACCCTTCCGAGGTGTGTTAATCATCGAATTCCCTTCCTTTCAAATTCCACTCGTATTATTTTCGGAGATCGTAGATTTAAGATTCTTTTTTTTTGTTGTTAAATCGCAACAAAGAAGAAATAACTTCGGGCGGATTGCAACTGAAAAAAAGTACAGGAATCGAACCGAATCAAATAGGTTTCACCCCTCTCACTGCCCCCTCATTCCCTCTCGTAGATTAGCCAATTTGATGGGAAGAGGAAGCGAGAAGCCTTTGTGTGTCCTAGCATGTGAGGAAATGAAATGAGAGCCTCTCTCTTAGGGCCTCGTGAATCCCCAAATTGGCTGCTCGCTCGAGCATTAAAACAATGTCAAAACACACATTTTACATGGTATAATTTTTAAATTTAATAATTAATTAATTAAAAATTGCAGTTTCTACTCGTACGGAGGCATCGGAGTGTTCGTCGGCCATGAAATGTCGCACGGCTTCGATTTCAAAGGTACATTGTTATTGCCGTGTCGAGCTGTCTCTTGTTTTTCTGCCCAGCTTCCGCTTTATTGGTGGCGGCTCTGCAGCTTGCAGATGGGGCAATATACCGAATGAAAAAGAGAGTAGAATCGAGAATGAGGGAAAGAAATGGGAGATAAAGCCGGTCTGAATACCGTGAAAAGTCTCCTCATTAGGGAACCTAGCCGGCCAGACATCGGCAGGATTTTCAGACTGCTTCTGTGTCCATGACATCACTCAGCCGTGTCGGTTTTGCATTTCTGCTCGACCGGCAAGAGAGTGTGCTGATTGGAGAGAGCTAATAGCCCCCCTAGCAGTCGTTTATCGTCTGCAAATCTAATTGTTGACCGGATTCCGTCGCGTCTAATGATGATGCACCACCCGAAGAATAGGAGGCATTTGTTATTCCCCTCCCCTTCCCTCTCACCTCGACTTTGCGGGGGATAATAATCCCGACTGCGCGTGTCGCTTCCTCTGAGATGCCAATCTTCTCTCATTTCTGCTCCCCTCTCAGAATCCATTTTGCCCTCAGTCAGAGCTGCGAGAGTGTGTGTGAAACGAGGAGAGCAGCATTCCCTGCCGAACCTACTCATTTCTCGAGAATCCATTTCGCACCCACACCCGGCCGGAAGATGCTGTGTAATTGCTCATGGGACTGAATAGAGTGGGGGGGGAGAGGGGCTTAGGGATGTGCACCCGTAGGGGGACCAAGCACCACAAAGCGAACTATGGTTCCTGATTAGGTGCCGGGCCGAAAATAACGACGGCCCTGCTGATCATTACGCTGTGTTCTTCAGCGAACAAACGACCGGAAAATGAGAGGTGGGGGAATGATGAGTGTCAGTATTCCGACCACGATAATGGCTGCTGAAAAGAGTCGCTCAGTGATCGACTAAGAAAGAGGAAGTGGGACAGAATTGGAAACGTAGGCACGCGAAAATCGAGTGGGAAATGAGGACGAAAGCAGCCGGAAAAGCACGTACTTTCACACGTAGCCGCGCATTGAAACAGAGAAACACGTAGTTGTGTGCGTAATGAGTGAACTTCTTGAAAGGTGCTGTGTTGTGCGGATTTCGAAACTATTCATGTATTAACCCAACTTCTCATATTGTGCCAGCTATAAGCTCTATGTATGAAGCTTCACAAACAACTTATAGGCATGTGTCAAAGTCATCCGTGGAGTAGATGCGAGAACTCTAATCCGTCTCGATTCCAGGTCGTCGTCACGGTCCTACCGGTCTCGATCAGAACCTCACTGTCGGCCAGACTTCCCGGAACTACGAGGAGAGACAGAAGTGCTTCCAAGCTCAGTACAAGAGCCTCGGCGAGATGGTAGGTCCGAGAATAGTGCAAAATTAATGAGATGAAAGTGCGCCAAAACGTCTAGACTTGGTCAGAAAATTACTAATTCTTATCATTTCAGAGAACCGAAGACGCTGTCCTGTCTGAGAACATCGCCGACAACATCGCCATAGATCTGGCCTACAAGGTGTGCTGTTGGGTTACGGTAGATACGGAGTACGGTAGGTCACATCATAACTCCCGTTCAGGCCTGGAAGAAGAACAACGACCTCGGCAAGAGCCTGCTACCAGGATCGGGACTGAAACCGGAAAAGGTGAGGTTTTGATTATCCTTAACCTTTTTTAAAAAAAATTTATCTAAATATTATTTAAATTTAGTATTTATTAATTAAAATTCAGGCTTTCTTCGTCGCCTATGCTCAGAATTGGTGCGCGCTGTCAAAAGCGACGTCAGGCACTCATTCAGTCGAGAAATTGAGGTGACTATTCATCCCTATTCATCCCAGTGCAGTAGTAAATATTTTGCTGCACACACACGACCTCTGAATGAGAGTGACCTACAAGTGGCTTGTGCTAGCCCGTAGTCTTTCTTCGCCCCCACCAAGTATATAAGGGGCACAATCAAAAAGGCACAAGCATTCTCGGAAGAGCCGGATAGTTACGGGGAGTCAATAACCATATGGATTTAAATGCGTGCGATTTCTGATGTCAATGGCCTTGTTTTCAGGGTGCTTGGACCCCTCCAGAACTCGCGGTCGTTCTCGGAAGTATTTAAGTGTCCGACCGGCTCATTCATGAACCCATCCAAGAAATGTTCCCTGTGGTGATGAAGCCACTCACGATCCCCCTCATTCCCTATTCCCTTTTTAATCAAACACACATCTTATTCTTCTCCTTCCCGCATAGCACACCCATAACTTCACCGTACTATCATCTGATGTATGATGACATTCCTTCCCATGAATAGACTTTCCACTCCGCTAATTAACAATTCATTAGCCCGATTCAGCCATTCAATTTATCAAGCAGCAGCCATCCGCCCCCTATTTAGGAGGCTCATCGTAACGTTCCCCTCCTTCTTCTTCTCCACTCAAATGACCCGCGCTTCCCTAATGCGGCGGCGTTTGCTAGGCTCATTTACCCCAGTCTCCTCCCTTCATCCACCACAGTATACGCCCACCATCATGATATTTTTGTAAAATGTGTTTATTACTCACCCATTTTCATTTTCATGTGCAACCGTAATGAGAGAAATGATTGAACAGCAGCATCTTTTGTGTGTATTACTTCCGTTTTTTGCGTATATTTATTCTCTTGAGATTTGCCCTATTTTCGCTTCCAAACACTGCATCAGCAAACCCTCTTCCACTCTGCTTCCAATGTTGACTCTGTCGTCATTCTGATGTCTCAAATCCTCATTTGACGCCCTGAGATTTCATCCCACCCTCCATTTCTCCCCCCGAATCTCGTTTCCTGTTTCATTCTCATACTTTTCCGATCTCACCCAATCCCATGATACTCGTCGATATACCGTAATCTCATAAGCTACCATAACCTCACACTACCGTAATCATAAGATACTCACTACTAGTCTCGTCGTGTGTCTGTTTCACCCATGGAATAAACACTTTGTGAGCGTTAATTGAAGATCGAGATCGGATTACGCGAGTGTCTAGTAAACGAAATCTGAACTAGACTCACTCGTGACCCTTAGGCCCCCGACAAAAAGAAAAAAGGCGTTTATTTCGAACCCAGTTCCTCTTTTTTTCCGAAGATTTGACGAATCCAATAGACATGTTTGACCACTCCGTGACATGTTCCAGCAGTCGTAATTCAGTCCCATGAGACCCCATGATGCAGGCTCCGTAGTCTGAATTTTCCCGACAATGCAATCAGCTGTCGTTTGGACTTTCTTTGTAGCAGGAAAACTATTTCCACGAACATGCTTCCATTCGTCGAATAATCAGTGGGGCTAATATACTATTCCTGCACATTCCCACCCTCTCTGCCTAATGCAATCGGCAATGGGTAGTGAGTATCCACTCCGCCCCTCTAATTATGCCCCATTATGTGTTGCACAACCCCTGCTCAGGCCTCGGTTATGCAGTGGATCTCCGAGACCACTAATCGCGGTCATTCCTTTGCATGTTCCAGTCGGAATCTTCTAGGAAGTGACTTCTCTTTCTAAATTTTGTAGGCAGTTTTCCTTTTCTTTCTTTGCCAAACCATGTTCCTTTCTGTAGATGCTCCATAATCTAAAGTCTCCGGACAATGGAGTCAACTAGCATCTAAACTTTGCTTGAAGTCGCAGTGTATTTTTCGACCAGTGATCGAGGTTATTTTGAACGACTCAAGGAAATAACGTGAAATTCTAGCCTTGAGGATACTCGAGACCCTTTGAATCTCCTCATTTCGCTCGCTATTTCGTGACTGTGACCGCCGTGGGACAATGGCAAAAGTAGAGTCGCATCCCTGAAAGCCTCAGAATCATCGAACCCTTTACGAACTCAACCCTTTCATAAACTATGAATTCCCCCATAGCATCAGCCCAGTTATTGTGTTTTTGCCGCTCTAATCCCTCGTCAATTCATGTCATGTACGCCTAAATGGTCGTCTTTGATGATGTTTTTTCTCGCGAATGTGGCCTTATTAACTGTTTATTGCCAGCAACAACGATCACTTTGAGGTAATTCGCTTGCCTCTTCAAGCAGTCTCTCATCCTGTTGCCTGCACTCTTCCCATTTTCAAAATGTAAGAATTATATTATTTTCTGGAATAAATTTTGTCTTTTTCGAAGTCTGCAGTAAGTCTTACCTTCGGTTCTCATAAGCGTAGTCACTCTCCCATGTAACATTCTCTTGATTGTGATTGGACGTTATCTTATATGTTGTCATTCAATCTAATTTAAATGAACTTATCGTAATTGGATTAGCGTGGGAAATACCGTCACAGTTCTGTGTCTCTAGTTCATAAATATCGAAAATCAAGATAAGTTATAACTCACATGATTCACATGATGTTAGACCCGTTGGGGTGTATACAAATAAATACCAAATAATATTAATAATAAATAAACAATCATTTGCAGGATGCGATGGTTCCTGCTCCTCCTCATCTCCATAGCCTCCGTCCACTCCTTCCCTCACCACGAGCAACCGGCCTACAAGCGATTCGACGCCTTCTCCCCCCTCCTCCGACCCTACTCCTACCAATTCTCCGGCCCCAGCAGCAACGCCCAGCTGCTGGACCGACTCTACCTGCCCTTCAACACCCCGCTAGACCGTATTCCGTCCAGGCCCAGCTCCCGACTCATCTAGCCAAAGCTACCGTAACTGCTTCTAGCAAACGTCGACGACACAACTGGCTCTGGTGTCCGACAGAGCAGAGTTGTGCCCTCGAGATTATCCCGCTCAAGTTTCCCTGAATTCTAATCGTAACTCTCTCAATTTTCCAGAATAAAACAGGTTGTTATCTATTGTTTTTCCCTGTGTTATCCATGATTCCAGAACAAAGTGAGAAATAATAGTTCATTTTCTCGTTCAATTTTATGAACCTTCTCGTCTCTTCATCTTTTTCAGTATTCATCCGCCTTCTAAGGGAGGGCTTATGTATCTCCTAGCATTAGTTAGTGAGTATTCCATTTTGTGAACATTTCGAGACAAAACACTGCTTCATTGCTTCATTATGCGTGCGTTTTTTTTCAAGACTACAAAATGAATTCTGCATGGACGATTCATCCACAATATCTTCTTGTGTTCATAACAAGAGCAGGAACATACGAGTAATTTCATATCACGCGTCTTCTGAGAGATTGCAGGAATCCGACCCCTCTGAGGAACTGGACCATGTTTTGCAAGATGGCAGAAGAAGGCTCGCTCCCCAACCACTAGTCCCCGTCATGCGTTCCCGGCGGTCCTCCGATTATTCCTTCCCCGGATGCTCCCGAGGGACAAGACGCTGTTCATGGTAATTTTTGGGTCAAAAAGTCAAAATCTCAGAACTGTTTGACTATAGGTGTTTCCGACGTATTTTCACTCGTGGAAATCAAATTTTTATACTAGAGTTCACCAAAATTCAAAAGAAAAAAGTTATGTTCGAAAAATCGATCAGTTTTAGTTTTTTGAGCGTAACTTTTTTCTTTTGAATTTTGGTGAACACTAAAATTTGATTTCTACGAGTGAAAATACGTCGGAAACATCTTTAGTCAGAAAGTTTTGTGATTTCGGCTTTTTCACCCAAAAATGACCATGAAAAAATTGAAAATTTTTCGTCTCCGAATAGCCTGACTATAGCTGTTTCTGGATCATCTTTGCGCGTAGAGCTCGAATTCAGCATGTCAGCTCATGAAATAAGTGTAGAAAAAAGCTCGAAAACTACTCGAAAAACCGACTTTTAGATGAACTTTCGATTTTTCTCACTTTCCCCAAATTTCGATTATTCTCACTTTCCCCACCCCTCCCAAGCTAAGTTATATTTTGTTCATATAAATAGATAATGAGTACTCAAAATCCGTTTTCAAAACTATGGTAAAGGGGGGGTCGCCGAGCCAGGAGAAATTATTTTGTGATTTTAGATTTAGTTTTTAAATTTTCTCGGTATGAAGATCGGCTCTCAAGTTTTTGCACTCAACATCAAAATTTCTTATAATATTTTTCTGCACATTTTGAGCCCAACAACATCCTCATAGCTCATCTGCGAGCTTAGATACGCTAGAGCCGGACCCAGATCCGGAAAATGCCTAAAAGCCGGTTCTGAGAGAAATCGTGGACGTCAAAAATTTTCTCGTCCCCCATATACTCTAGCATAATTATTTCATAATGATTGTCCAAACTCTGGGCTCCCAGTTCCTAGGGGTCATGCAATCTCTGAGAATACACGTGATATGAGGCCGTTTGCGTTAGGGTCAACAAGTGGCTGGAACAGGTAAAACATAACATATGCTCAAAAGATGTTCCCAGGGGTAGTTTTTGATACTGAATCGACTGAAGAAGCCCGTTTTTCGATCTGAGCCTTCTGAATCCCGGTACGACCCGACGTCGATTTGGACAAAATCGGTTTCTGCGATAAAAACTGATCCGGGAAGGGTGGAATTGGCCGAAATCTCGCGCACGCGACCAGAATTTGATTCTCTACAAACTGAAAAAAAATTGAGGCTCTATCTTTTTTCGTTTTCGCTATTAAAAGTCGATTTTTTGAAAATCGAGTTAGTGTGGGAAATCCCTCAGACAATTTGTAGAGAATCTTCTCCCGATCATTTTGGTATACAAGGTTAGGGTCTTGACTTCTGTGAAAGTGGTTTTACATCGATTTAAGTGTCGTAAACTCGCGTTTTTCGGAGTTTTTTGAGTGCAACTTTTTTCTTTCATGATCTCTAACATAGAAATTCGGTTTCTACGTCCGAAAATACGCCAGAAACTCCTATAGTCATGTGTTTCTAGAAAAAAAATTTCTACCCGAGATCATGAAAACTTGAAAGAAAAAAGTTGCACTCAAAAAACACTTAAATCGATGTAAAACCACTTTCACAGAAGTCAAGACCCTAACCTTATATACCAAAATGATCATGAGAAGATTCTCTACAAATTAGCTGAGGGATTTCCCACAACTCGTTTTTCAAAAATCCAATTTTTCTCGATAACGAAAAAAGATAGAGCCTCAATTTTTTTCACTTTGTAGAGAATCAAATTCTGGTCGCGTACGCGATATTTCGGATAATTCCGCCCTTCCCGGACCAGTTTTTATCGCAGAAACCGATTTTGTCCAAATCGACGTCGGGTCGTACCGGGACTCAGAAGGCTCAGATCGAAAAACGGGCTTCTTCAGTCGATTCAGAATCAAAAACTACACCTGGGGCCAACTTTTGAGCATATGTTATGTTTTACCTGTTCCAGACCCCTGTTGGGCCCTTGTTGCAAACGGCCTCATATACCATCTGGAATTATCTAGGCTCATTCCTAGAGGCATACACTCAACTGTCCACTATCAACTATCGTTATGAGATTTCCTTTTCGTGAGCATTTCGAAACATAACACTCTTTCATTGTTTCATTATACGTGCTTTTGGTTTTTTTTTCTTCAAACACATTCAAATGTCCACTGTCCACGTCGTTATGTGGCATTATGTAGTGACTAGAGACCAACAGATTATGCGCGCACAAAATCATTCTAGCAATCAGTTGTGACCACTAGCTAGGTGCTAATTGATCCTTGGGGGAATCGACAACCTTTACAACGGGAAATATCTAACATTTTTCTGTGTTAATGAATAATAATAAGAAAAACACTCTCACGTCAACTAAGCTGTCAAGCGACCGGTATAGCCAACTCTCAGTCTGTTCAACGAAAACATCCCTGATGTCTAAAATACCGATAGGTATCGTTCTCGGAACACTGTGTGGTCTTGAAACAATCACGTGAGGCACATTTAGTGTTTTATTCCGTGTCTTATTTTCGTTCCACTTGCACACCTAATCTTTCTCGCGTGTTTAACAGTGTACATAAGTTGATTGTCGAGTATACGTCAAATCCTTTCATTTTCCGAATTGGGTGTTGAATTGCAACGTGTGTCCTTACCTCGTGCAAGCTTTCTTGTGTATTTGTTCACCTGATGTCCATGTCCGGTTTCTGTGTCAGCTGAGATTCATGAAATACTGAGATGAGAGATCGAAAAGGTCTATTCGAGTCCGAATACTGGAAAAGATCTGTTCTTTTAAACATATATTCTCATCGATGACCAGCCTGTTTTCCCTCGTTTATCTACCTTCCGGACATCCGTATCCGGGGGTCAGTGTTCGAGGGGAAATCCGTTCTGAGATGATATCATATGCCACACCTCTATTCCCCTGTTTTGAACCCATTCTGTATCATTCCTATACCGTTTCTCTAGTGCTTGCCCTGCTGATCTGCTAATTAGCCGCTCTTTACCAATTTTCCAATGAACATTAGGCGGCGATGGAACAATCGTAATTCCCCATCTTCGAGCCTCTCCTGTACGATGTTTGAACCGTTTCTCTAGTGCGCGCTGACTTACTCGCTAATTGGGTGTGCTTCTCCCATGTTGTTCTCTCCAATTTCATTTAGGCGCTAAAGAGTGCTCATTTCTCATGTTCATCTAGTCTGTCAGGGGAAATGCGAGATCATTTGAAGCGAGGAGAGCCTGCCTTCCATAGCCATATTTGAACTGTGAAGACGTCTTCATACCGTCTTTGCTTTAGGTAGTGAGTATCCTCCGCCCCTCTAATAATGCCCCATTATGCCTTGCAACCCCGCTCAGGCCTCGGTTATGAAGTTGATTAGTCACTATTTTAGGCCCTTTCGGAATCATTCATGTACCAATTCTATAGTGCGCTGACTTACTTGGTAATTGGCTGCGCTGCATTCATGATGTGCTCTCCCTTTCAGTTCGACACTAAGCTCATCGAGTCCACGCTCCCCATTTGGAATACTATAGTATACATGCCAGAGAAACAAGATACTATTCAAAAAGAGGAGAGCGGGTATTCATTAGCCATCTTTTGATTTAGTCTCTGTGTGGGGGCGGCTCCTTGCCTCCCTCTTCTCTCCTTCAATTAGCCCTCTTCTCCCCCATCTAGTGTCATTTGTGAACGACGACGACGCCGTCCTTGCACTGTAGTGATGTGTCTCTGTTTTTCTCTGAGTGTCTAGTATTCGTATTTTGGGACCTGGCTAGGTGTCGAATTCCAGGAAGCTATTTCCGTCGCCTTACGTAAGAGATGGCACACGCTGCAAAGTAGCTTAGATCCGCAATCTGAAATTGCAATCTCTTCGTCAGACCCTATTCTTAGCCGTTGATTCAGTGCTGAAGCTCCGCTAATAGCAATCCAGCGCATCATTAGCTCTTGATGCTGCAGCTTCCTACGCATTTTTCTCTTTTCGATTAATTTATGATACAGTTTGACTTATTGTATCCATCAAGTTTACAGGTCAACCTGCTATGAACAGTCGATCGCTCGTAGCTGCTACTTTTCTGCTTTGTTGCTGCCAACTTGTTCTCGCACAAATGAGACACTTTGATACGTAAGTTCACGCTTTACTGTTCAAAATCTTTAAAGAAAAGGTCAAATTAGGCGCTTAGACTTCTGAAGTCGCATGTATATTTTCAGATATTTCTTCTAAAAAAAATACTTTCAGTCGCACGCAACCTCGGCCTATCCTCAGACTTGACGGCGGGATTCTCTACAGGTATAAAACAATAAATAGCCAACAACAGCCATATCTGAAATCCGCAATTTCAATTCACCGTTAATTAACTGCCTTGTGAGGGAACGCAAGATTAGTCAAATTTATTAGCCTATAAAAGTGCCCAAAACACTTCTTCAACAATGAGCTGAAATTAGATTCAATTATGTTTTGTCTGCAGGAAGCACCAGCTGGAACCTGCCTTGATGAGACGTGCTCCGCCTGAGGAAGTGATAGAGCGATATGCGAGACGGTGAGATAGCATCATCCTATCGTCTTCCTCTCCAGTGTTTGAAATTGATTGAATTGTCTTTGGTCTTTTGAGGATATTGCAGGAGCTCATACAGCAGACAGTACTTACAAGTTTGAAAATGTTCAGGCATCGAGAGGAAAGTGAGCTTCTCAACCAGCTGAATCCGACCGGCCAACCTCTCTTCTACGGTCTTCATTCACGCCGACTTCGGCCCGCCAGATACGCAATCATGCTGATGCGATCATAAAATCGATATGAAACTCAACGTTTGCCTATACTCCCTTCAGTTTTGTTCGATATTGTAGTATTTTCTAATCGTTACATTTCACGGGTATGTTGCCATTGTGTACGTAGCTGTCTCATGCTATGTTTGTCGTCCTGTAACGATTCTCGGAATAGCACAGTACCATGTGTACTATTTGCAGAAACTTCCGAAGAGTGTGATAAGTTAACGTTCTGCACACTTTCTCATTGTCCTTCTGTAAAATCTAGATTATATTCGCATACTAACAATGAGATTTATATTTCTTTGGCCACGTTTGGCCAGTTGTGAGTCCAGAAACAGAGGAATAAACTGAGATCAAATGTTCCTTGATTGCGACATAATCAGGAAAATCACAATATGATGTCGTCGTGGCCCTCAGCTATCCCCCATTTATCTGTTCCTACTGCGAAAAAGTGCAGAATGTAGAGGTTCAAACCCAATATTATAGTTGTCTATAAATCCTTTTGATTTGTTACTCGCTTCAGCTATAGAATTCCACTAATTTTTGCTGCTTCACGATTGTGACAAGCATCTCTACAGAACTGGCCTGAATAAAACTGAACTAATGGGCATGGTGTCTGACTGGCATGCCGACGCAGGCAGGTTCGACTCCCGCCCGCAGGTGACGCAGGTGATTGTTACTCGCTTCAGCTATAGAATTCCACTAATTTTTGCTGCTTCACGATTGTGACAAGCATCTCTACAGAACTGGCATGAATAAAACTGAACAGGTTATGTTTCTCAGAATTCCGAGCGTGATGGAACCCGTTGGTTCAGTTGATAAGTGATTGCATGGAGGCGCATACTGCGGAGGCTAGATGATTTTTGATGATGCATGAAGTCACAGATAAACAAATCGGTGATCTGAAATAATTCGTTACGCTGAAATGGTGTAATAGAATTACTTTGTTTATTACTAATCTCATCATTTGACTGCCGATTTGTCTTTCCAATTTGACTCTAGAGATTTCGAGTACTGATGTCGTTTCGGATAATACACCCCGCACCATTAATCATATTCCAATATTCAAACGGAAGGGCGAAGAAGAAGACATCATTCTCCCTATTATTCGTCCCACTCTATTTCTTTTCTCCAAAAGCAACGTTGCACAATCTTGCTTACATTGTGAGAGGTACTGTAGGTTATGGTAACAGCTCGAACAAGCCAAAGTTCGCTATCGTATCAACAATGAGATGTCATTTGCTTCTAATGCTCTTTGAACGCACTCAATTTCGACAATTCAATTTGCAAGACGAATCTCTCTTCTTTCTTCTCTTTTCATTCCCCCGTTTTGTGCTCGTGCTGAGTAGTCGACCAGCCCTCCCTCTCCTTCCTGGGCCGACCAACGTCATCTCCTACAGTGACCAGTTATCGATCCATAGCAACACCAATCGCCGTCCTACCTGGCCAAATCTACCATATCTTCTGATCTCTCTCGTTTCCTACTCTTCTCTCTGGATCACAAATTGATTACATTACTCGCTGTCGCCTTCACTAACCCAATACGGTACTCCTAATCCCGATCTCCAACTGATTACTGTACTCCCAGTAATGCGATCTCTCCCCGTTTTCCCCCTCGCTCTCGCTCTTCTTCCACTCTCGACCTCTCTCAGATGCTCAAGGCAACCGGAGACGTGGGACGGTGAAGGAACTCCATCGCCTCTTCAGGTTCAATCAATCAACTTCCTCATGCAAAAATGTGATTGTAAATAATAGAGTGGAATTAGTTACTGTAGATACATGACAGTACGATGTCACAACTAGGTGGCAAAGGATTAAGAATCTCAACGTAGTGATACAGATGGTAATCTATAGGTAATGCAACTTTAGTTCGCAAGGTTGGATAGATAATGAAACTGATCACCGTTTCGTCACTAAAAGAGTGTGAACGGCCTGTTTTCAGTTGGATCAGTCCTGTCCTTCGCATCACAAGTACTGCTCGATTATGAAGCTGACCGACAAGGCCCATCCACACAGGAGGGGCCATGAGTTAGGCTGCGGACCATACTGCCCTAAGGTGCAATCGAGGTAGAATTAGTCGTGGATCAAGGAATGGAAAAGAGAGAAATTAGTACAACATTGCATAGTAACCATTCCAGGAAGAATGTCAGGCTCCTTTCAATATGGTCGGGACGTTCATGGTCGAGATGTGCTGCTGCGCAGACGACAACTGCAACGCCCCCGCTGCAAAGACATCGGCGACTCTTCCTGCCACGTCTGCCCCATCGACCGACGCGCCAGCGCTCCTTAGAAGTTCTGGAGCGGAGCCTAGAAGCGATAACGTCGGTTCCCAGAATGACAAACCCGTCCCTCTCGTTCTCCTCCCACTCGCAGCAGTCGCAGCCATGATTGCTGCACGCAACTGACCAGACACTGACCTGACGTGAATAAAGTTCATAAACAGCGATAAATCACGTTCCGTGGATAAGAAATTTATTGTAAACACCACAAGGGATACTGTATGTGAGAAAACAAATCACTTCTGAGGTAGGAATGGCTTTGTGGGAAGGATAATGGGATCCCGATGAGATTTTACCATTCTGCTTAGGATACTGTATGTGAGAAAACAAATCACTTCTGAGGTAGGAATGGCTTTGTGGGAAGGATAATGGGATCCCGATGAGAGTTTGACCATTCTGCTTAGTTCCCAGGAATCCTTGTGTACGAGATGGGATTCCCATTCCAGTCCAGGAATACCAATCCCCTCTCATTCACTCTCATTCTGAATGACTCGCGCGGTCTAGCTCATCGAACGCGAGAGTGAACGATTGAGAAAGAATGAGTGAGAGAGTGAATTCGATTGAAAGAATCCCAAACAAAACAAAGAATCCTGTCAAAATTGTGAATCCCAACTTCACAACGATCGTCCCACTCATTTGCATCAATGGCCAGGAATGAGTGGGAATCATTCCGCGCTTTCGCGGGAAATGAATCTACCATTTTTCCCACGAAGCCATTCTGAGGAGTACTGTATTTCACGATATCTGATCAAATTAGTCGAAATTATTTGTAAACTTGTCGAAAAAACAATGGAAATAAATTTGTTTTAATACTCATTGACCACATTTTATTTCGATTTGCAGATCTGATTCAATTAGAGAGGACAATAGAAACGATTCTCCTCCTCTCCCTCCTCTTTCACTCGCGCGGAGTGGTCGCTCCGCTCTCCCTCTCTTCCCTCGTTCAACCAACGTCGTCTCCTACAGTATCCAGGTATCTATCCAAGCACACCACCCATCGTAATCTACGGTTTAGTGCACTGTAGGCTTTGCTCTTTTTCTATTCGACTTAGTTTTCCTCTTTCGGGATACGGTAAACTGTTACCGTACTCTGAGGAATGCGATCTCCCTCCGTTCTCATCATCGTTCTCGCTCTTCTCCTGCTCTCGACAGCTATCAAGTGCTACAATGAGTCTCCCGAAGACGGCCCGGAGGTTCGAAACGAGTGTACTCTCCGATGAATGTTCAAGAACGCCTGATTTCCCCATGTTTATTAGCGTATGTACAGTAGGTAAAATCAACAACGAACGAAAGTATCCAACATGATAAGTGAATGCAGGGGCTATTCAAGATAAAATATCGAATAGCACAAGAGATCGCTGATCTGAGATCAAAGATCAAGAAAGAACAATGAACAACAATTGCTACAGTGGTGAACCAAGACGGAACGACTCTAAAACCATGCGAGATTCCCCAAACTACGATACAAACTAAGGGGGACGAGTAACTGGATACAAACGAATCTGTACAGTAATTCTACAGTAATCCAGACTCGAAAGACGCATGCGAATGTGAGGCAAACGATGGTACAAATCACTGAGCAAGCATTAACAATGAGTGATTATTGGGGCAGCTGGGCACCGTAATAACAGTGAGTGAATGCATTGGAAACAATGAAGGAGTTGGACAGCTATGTTAGCGATCTACGGGCTATGTGAGTTATCTTGGGGGTGAGACAACAAGAGTTGGTGAGTACGGTAGTGAATGTACTCAAAGTACTGATCGTGATGGTGAAGTGAGTTGAGTGTGGGGGTACGGTAGTCGACGTTTCCCCCATCAGATAGAGTGAGTTCTGCGACGATAAGTCTTCGGGATGAACGTCAGCTGAGTCTTCTCAGAGTTCGGGCAGTGTCTGATTGGAATTGAATGAATGAGGGCATTGAGACGACGATTCCTAAATCACACCACCCCACTACGCCACGAAACTGACGATTCAGTGTGATTGTATCTGCCGCGGGCTCCGCAGATGCGACACGGCGGCAGCTGCTGCAAAGAGTATGGTCAGCTGATTCCGAGCACGTACTTACAGTAACCCGACTACTCCCTCCCGATACCGTATCCCGATGACCTACCGCGAGAACTGGGCAGTTGTGCTTCGTGTGTCCGGTCGGATCCTCGTTCACACTGCGGCAGTACGAACAGTCCTGAAGGCGTACAGAATTAGGGAAAAGAACTAGGGATGGCTTGTAAGGTAAGAAAGATCTTATTCGGAATTTTGCTTTTCCACAAATATTTTTCGAGAATTTCACATCCACAATTGTTCTGCCTCATCTTAGCTCTAATTGCACAGATCGAACGAACCGAATTCCACAACTGTAGTTACAGTTCAAAACTATTGAATGATTCACACCGAAAATGAAGTCTACTGCTAACTATTAGTCGCCTAGCTACACAAATTCCAACACAAAAGTACAACTGAATCTTCTCTAAACAAGTTACTAAAAACTTTTAATACCGTAACCTCTGATGCATTTCCCCCTTCCCGGAACCCCTGCCATAACCAATCGCTCATCAATTGCCATGGTACCTTACGGCTATTACAGTAAGGTTCAGCTAATTATATCGACATTCTATCGATACTACCATAACCCCTAGTCAGCAACCGTACCACCGATCCACGGCTGCTGCTCGACCCGCGACTGCTGTTGCTGTGGTCGGAGCAGCTGTTGCGACGCGTGCTGCCGGCGACCGCGACGCTGCTGCTGCGGAAGGCGGGAGGCACGCGGACGCGTCCCGCGAACGAGTCGTGCTGCAATGCGGCAGTCATGCATTTTCAGTATACTCAATAGACCAACTAATGAAGTGACCCAATCGCCGGGCATTTATGGTACCAATCGTTCACCATGTTCAAGAAAGTTCGAGAAAGCGCAAGGTTTGCTGTCAATGAAGTGATGATGTCCACAACAGTCAGCTATTCCAGAGAACAAGGCAAACTCTATCATGCTTTCCGCGAAACTTAAAACCAACTGGCAGATGTGCAATGGAGAACATTCTAGAATACCAGCGACAACTTGTCGTAGTACACGACCAGCACTACAGCCACGCATCGAAAGTAGCTGACCCCATTCTCATGTATGGTGTGGCATCGTGTACCGTAATTGTGTGGGATACGGCGCCTTATCTGACTGCACTCCGCACCACACCCACACGCCGATATTCACCTGCTGACTCTGATGCAGCGCGTACGGTGGCAGACTGGCGAGGTGGGGAGGCAGGGGGGCCGGGGGCATGCGACGGCACATGACGTCGTCATGAATCTGTGAATGGGTTACAGTAGATGGGCCGAGTTAAGGTACGATTAATCGATCAAGTTTAATCGGCACTACGCCGGATGAGAACATTCGGATGATAACCGACTGGGTGAGCACAATTTGCATACGAGAAACAACTGTTATGTAAGAAACGACATTGTGAAATAGTTCTCAGCAAGTAGTTTAATATCCGAATGTTCTCACCCGGTCTAGAGGCGTTTTATCAGTGTCGACAAATAACTAATTCCCTCACTCCGAAATAGTTGGCTCGAGCTATGGTTTGATATTCCCACCACGCACCTGCAGCTCCCGCAGTGAGAGGCCAGGCGCCAGCCATTGCGGCGCCTGCTGCAGCTGGCGGAACGGGGCGCAGCGAGGCGGCGCCACGTGCGCCATATACGGCGCGCCAGGAAACGACGACGGCGGCAGCATGGTGGAGAACTCGATGCTGGGCCTGCAATGTCACTGTAAGTTTTCCGTAATTCACCTGGTATACGGTAGAGGTGACCAATGAATTTCCTTCAACACCCCTCGTGTGCCAATTACGGCGAGGATAATGAGACAGACCGCGGTACCAATTGGGGTCGAAATAGCATAGAAAATAGCGAGGTGGAGCAATCGATACCGCGGCGGGTTACGGTAGGTGTCACTGTTACCGTACCTCTGGGACGGGGGCGGGGCTGCGATGGGCGGGGCCACGTCCAGGTGGCGTCCCACCCAATCCGCGTTCGTGCCAAAGGCGCCCGGCGAGCGGAGACTCTTTCTGATCGACGTGTCACCCTCGCTCGGCGAACTCGGATACTGGAATGAGGATCGATTACGGTCACCCGGCTAGCATACCGCAATCAGATTGGATATTGAAATACAAGGTTGGAAAGCATTATGTATATCACATGTTGGATCTTTATATTCTGCACGTTCTCGCCGGACTAGAGTGTGTACTAACAATACCAAAACAATAATCATCCTCAAAAATAATACTTTGATATAATTCAGCCACAAAGTACCGACTGGATGGAGAAAGGGAATGAAAAGGTGTTGAATCCTACTGCACACTCTCGGCCCGGCTGGTTGGAGTGTGCACAATACACCACCACAGTGACCTTAAGCGACCTAACAAATCCGAGCCTAGTGCTAACAAATCGGTATAGACTTTCCTCGATTCTTGTCATCTCTCTCCAGTTAGAGAGACGAGAGATCAAGTGAATTGAGGAGAGTAGAGTTCCGATTTTTCATCTCTGCTAGAGCCCCTCACCTCATTCAGAGTGACGAGGTCGGGCGAGAAGAGGCTGCCGAAGATCGGATGCTGCTGCGACTGCTGCAGATGAGAGGAGGCCCTCGACCAGCAAGATTCCTCCATCCATGAGGACACACTGCAACACGAGAACATTTGGAATTGATGCCATTCCATTTTGGAATAGGTCAAGCCCGTATGGTATTGCATTGCCTTATAGTTCTCTTACTAGGGGCTATGAGAAGTCATTCCCCTGTGCAAACGCGCGTCAAAAAAAAAGCTACACTACCCAGCTGATACCGTAACCGACGGTGGTGCAGCAAGTGCGCGCCCTCTCCTCTCACCTCGCCGTCGACGCGTCCTCGGCCAGGCGGATCGAGTCGGCACGGGCGCGCGCATTGACGCGTTGCGCACGGCTCTCCGTGAACTGATTTAACTCGGCGCTCACGTCGTCCTGGCGAGCGTGGCCGCCAAATCCATGCATCTACAAGCGAGAAAATCGATAATTAGACTCGAAATAAACACAAAACCCGGTGAGTTTGTCTTTATAATGGATCATTTGCAAAACAATTGATAATTCGGCCTGAAATTGGCGCTAAAATCGAACCTTTTTAGCTTTAGTTTCACCAGAAACGATAGAGCACGAGCATTGAGCATTTGGGTTCCAATTGGACATCACCAGATAGAATCACTCACGTTTCGGTCAGACATCGGTCCGGTAGGTCAGGAGAAACGACGGTGAGGGTGTCGCGCGCGTGTCGGTAGGTCGGTCGATGGTGGGCGCTGTCGGCTACCGTCCCCACAACTGGAAAAGGGGGCGGGTTAAGGGAAGCTGGCACGATAAGTACTCGAACATCAATCAAAACGAGAGACAACACGGAAGAAACGCGACTCGCATGCGAATCGTGTTTCCGCTCGCAAGCAAGGCTACCACTTCCACAAGTACAATTTGAAAGTGATTGGCGTACACCACGCGCGTGGATTAGGAGCAATGACGGGTAGATCAACGCAAACTAGGATAACAAGGGCTGGCTATTAGAGCAGTCAACTCGCGGGTGAAAGAACACGACTAATCGAGTGGGAACGGGAAATAGTGAGGTGTTGAGCTCGAATAGCCAATCCTAATGAGAATGCGAGTCGCAAGATCGAGACAAGACCGGGAACGAGGGAGCGGAGGAGGCTAGAATGAGAGAGAAGAGTGAAAGAGGCGGAGGAGCGAGAGAGCGCCAGACGGTTAGAGTGCGCGCGAGAGGTGTCAATTCCAAGCTCCTCCTCCTTTGATCTACCCTCTCCTCTACGCTCATAGCACCTCGGTTAGCTCACAAATTGCTTCAAAACGCGTACAGATGGGTATGCGCAAGGTAACGGACACAATTTGATCGGTTGAGAACAATCAGTCATGATCAAGGATAGAACAATGGAAAATTAGAATGTACAATGGAAACACTGAATAACTGGGTTAAATTGGAGCAGTTCCTAGTAGATTAAGTTACGGGAAGAAACGGAAAGAGAACGGGAGAAGAAAAACGAGCGATGGGAGACGAGACGAAACATGAATGAGGCCAGAAAGTGGGTTGGGCTGACCTCTCTCCCTTCCCTTCCCTCCCCCTCCTCTTCACTTGATCTACCCTCACCTACGCACGTAGTCTGATCGATCGGGTGCGGTGAGTGGATCTTTGATCTCTTGGCGGGTTACTTCCGTACTTTCTCTGGTGTGCGTACCAGCTTGGAATCAAGCTCGAATCGGTGTCCCCAAGTCGCGTCCAGGCTTGGGGGCAACTTGGGGGCCGCCATGATTCCACGTGCTCTCTCGTTTTGTCTCTTTCTCTCGATCTGTCGCCGGGTACATCAAGTTGGAATCAAGTTGGTTTCTTGCACCGAGTAAAAGCGAGAAAGTATTGAGAATCGAGAGATCGGTCCCTCAAGATGCCCCCAAGATTTGAGGCAACTTAGGTATAAGGCTAGGCAACCGATTCAAGCTTGATTCCAACTTGGGGACGCACATCAATGTTGGAAGTTACAGGATCTCGATTAAACAATAACCGCGACCGGATAGTGCATTGTGGAGGGTAGATCACTCCATTACATCTCAAAGATAAGATAAACGTTACAAACAGAAAACGAGAGTAGTAAGAAGACAAAATAAGATACATGAAATATCAAAGAGAAAAGATCAGACAATGTCTGATTCCACGCTAGTTGAAGGAAAGCGATTGAAAAGTGTCTGTTCTTCCCCACTCTTTATAAAATGCTGATCTAGCGAATTTCAAATTGAATCGACGTCAGCCTCTGGAGACGACTTTACTCTGCAATCTATCGATAAATTCGGTCAGAGTACGGTAACTTACTGAAGTCTACAGTATCTCATCGTGGGAGGAGAAGCGGTCGTCATGAAGCTTTCTCGCGTGCCACGGGGTTGGGATTAGATGAATGTAAGTAATTAGAATACGGTAGGTCGTTGAGCCAGACTGTTTACGATCGTGTGAGATACTGTGGACTACGGTAAGCTACCGTAATCTGAGTGAAACCGATTCATTTTCCATTGTCGCTATTCGTGCAGTCTCTTCCGAAGCTGCTCGCGACGTGAATTCCTTGGTTGCTTACTATCGTCCCGTACTGTTGATCTGCTCCATGCGTCGCAGAATCCGCTGAAGAGTACGGTAGGAACACGGTAGCTGATGTGTACGATAGATTACTGTGCGGTAGGTGAGGAGTAGGACGAGTACCGTACTCCCCACAGAAGACGTATGTCTATTCCCATTTCATCTCTCTCTATTCTGCACACTAAGGTTGAAGATGGATCAGTTTGGTTGAAGATGGAGTGTGCAAAATAGAGAGAACAGCAACTTGGGCCCTTTGAACCTCCTCACCCTTCTCCTCTATGCACTTTCCGAGCCGAACATAATGGCACCCGCCGGCTCCTTCAACTAGAATTATCTGCGTGCGTCATAATAATGAAACAAAAAATGTCATATTTTGGACTATTACGTGGCCGCGAATAGTTGTCAGCTTATCAGCAAATTTGCAATAAATTCTCTCAAACACAAAATTTCCTGGCTCGCTCCTCACTTTCCGAAGATAATTTAAAAACACAATCTAAATCAAGACAATAACGTTTCAAAATCCCCGGAGGCACCAATACAACAAGTTGAATCTCAATTTCGCCTCATTCGATTATTTCTTATACAAAATAAGTACTGCAAACATAGCTTATATCTTCTCAGCACCTCACATCATATCTCACTGTAATGCAACTCTGCCTAGTCCTATCCGCCAAAATCGAGAAATTAAACCAATTGGGCAATATCCGACTCAATTTCCCAACAAATAGCATAATGAATCGTGAGAGCACCCTTGATCTAATAAAGTTTGATTCAAACCGTCATCCTGTACCAAGTGAAAGGTTTAGCACGGAAATCTTAGAAGATTATGGTAAGTTAAATCGATGACATCTCCTCTAAACTATCATACCCCATACGTCGACTCCTCCCTCTCCAGAAGACGACCCATCACGAGCAGCTGTAGGGAGCGCATGTGGAACTCGTCCTGTAATAGATATTGAATAATTAAATATTTAATTACAATTTTGGAACTGTAAACATCCAAAATAGGATGATGTGATAAAGTGAAAAATTCGTCTTTTTCGTGCCCTGAGGTCAAATTAAGAGCTATCGTTACCAAACTTTGGTGATCATCAGGAATTGTGGTACGGATATTTTTGAGCTTTTTAACGATTCTCTATCATGTCTATGAACGAAAATCCATTTTTTTCGGGACCCTACTTTGAGCCAGTCTAGAGCCACTATATGTCATCCTCCCATGAGTACATATTTTCATCGAAAAGGTATTGAGGCCTTCTATTATCACACCGAGTATGAAGGCTGAGGAAAAATCCATGTAAGAATTTTGATTGTTTGAAAAAGTATTGCTTCATTGCGTCATCACTACGCAGCAACCTAGGAGTTCTGTGATATCTCAATGGCATATCCATAACACTCGGAGGGTGTGCTATGTCATGACCAAGTATGAGCAAGAAATCTCATAACAGTCAAAAGTTATGAAAGAATGAAAAAGTGACCCATGACTTATGCACGATACTGTAGATCAGGCTATCCGTACACTTTCTCATCATTCCATTAATCATCTCTTCTTTCTTCTCTTTTTTTCCTCTCCTTTCCAATTCTTGATTATTCCTCCTCTCTTCCATACCGATGAGATCATGAAGAGGTGCTAAAAGAACGTTTCTAATATTAGTATCTGATAATATATTTATCGTACTTTCATGAAGAATGACTCACTAGGGATAGCGTTTCGGTTTTAATATCTCTCCAGTTTGCACACTTGCTTCTTTCTCCGTGTGTGCAGAATGGAGAGCGACAAAATCCGAAATGAATCCCTACAACTAATCATTCCATCCTTGACCTCTCCGATCGAATCTCCAGCGTTGAGGTGAACATGAAGAAATTAGCGATTTACTTGACTACCGTATTCGTGCTGATTACCGTATCGACTACTGTAATCGCAAGCGAATGCTCAAAAACTAATTCGTCGCGTCACGCTTATGCAAACATTAGCAGTTCGCCCGATCACCACCAATACAGTGATCCCTACCGTAATCGCGATGGCGATCCCAACGCGGGTGGGAGGAGTGCATCAGGAATATCGTAACCTACCCCCTACTTATTATGATAACCTGAACGATCCTGAGGAGCGAATTGTAGATAGTACAGACCGAGATGATCCTGTGGATTTCGCCTGATGATATTTGTAAATTTGTGTGTCGTTTTCTGGCGAAGATTATCTGTGATAAAGATAATTCTTGTTCACTTCCATATCGATACTGTATTGATGCCGAAGCGAATAATGCTCTCTCCATTGTGCACGCTTTTTCTCTTGTTCGAGCAAGTGTGCAGAATAGAGAGAGCGACTATTCGATCTCATCACACTACTGCAATCGTGTAATCTATATTCTTTCAACAGGTGATAACTCGATATTGCATTTGCTCCTACCGTAGTTCCCCTTCAGTACACGCACACGCTACACTACACTAGATATTGCTCACTCCTGATTACTGTTTCTTTATTCAAACATCTAGACAATGGTTTACTGTATCTCTTTCTGCCCAATTGGTTACTGTATCTCCTTTCCTACATACTATGGTGTGCGGAATGGAGAGAGGAGCTCGAATAGAAGGAAACGAATCACCATGTCTGACTGTGAACTAGTGAGCAAAACTCAATAAGAGAAGTGGATAGCATGTAGGAAAGGAGATGCAGTAACCAGAGGAGCAGAGAGAAATACCGTAAACCATTTCCAAGGTGAATGAAGATATAGTACTCTAGTGTGCGCGATCGGTACAGTAGCCGGACGTGGTGTACTGAAAGAAACTATGGAAGGGGTGCACTATGAGTCATCATAGTTCTGACCAAGGAAAGAGTGTGCAGAATGGAGAGAGCATTATTTGATTCTGAATCAATTCGCCTATAGATAAAAGAACGTTGGGCGGCAAATTTACCGGTCAAAGTAGTGGGGTCGTGGTGGGCCGGAGGTGTGGGATAAGATTTAGGAATTAGTATGTTAGGTAGTTGGGATGGTGCCGGATCGAATAGCACGATCGACGAGCCGATCAGATGACGTTGGGTAGGTCATAGATGACGTCAAAGTTGGGACACTCGACTTTTTTAGTTTTTCGACCCTGGGTTCGGTCACCGTTCTCGGCTCTTTGTCACGATCGCAAGCCCGATCTTGCAACCACTAAACCACGCTTTAAACTTAATAAAGCTCTTCAACCAAAACACGGTTCAAACCGTCACGGGTCACTCTACAAGACTGTCAACTCTATTTGGCACTCCCTCTTCAACGCGGGTTCGAATCCCCGCCGGTGCAAAATTTTGCAATAATTTTCTCGTGCTCGGGTCGTGTCCGGAAGTGGTCGGGGAGTGTCAATCCCGGCATGGTTGTGTTTCAAACTGGAATTTTATCAGAACCGGGTCGTTCTGCCTGGGTAGCGATGGGATCTCTAGCCGTGGAGAGGAGGGGTGACAGTCACCTCTGTGATAACTTTTCTGACAGTGACCAGGGTGGTATTTTTTTCTGACAGTGACTAGGGTGGTAATTTTTCTGACAGTCATCAGGGTGGTAATTTTTCAGACGGTCTTCAGGGGGATTTTGCAGCATTAAGAAAGGCTAGACAACTAACTCTAATAAAAAACTTACGGCGTACCCCTAGCGAGCGTAGCTCGACTAGTCACATCATAAATTGATCTCGCCATAGGGCATTACTGAGAACGGGTAGCCACTTTTTATTGGCTTCTCTGGCACATTTTCGGGCGTTGGAATCGAAATAAGTGTGAACTCGTGAGAATATGAAATGAAAAAAGTTTTGCTCGAAAGACATGATAAATAAACGAAGATTGCCGCACATAGTGAGATGCAATTCTGAAGAACTATAGGGAAGTACGTTAAGCGCACGTTAGGATTTCGAAGATGACGTAGAAGATGACGTAGACGTGTTTTATTTGTCGAATAGTGCTCTCTCCATTTTGCACACTCTATCACAGATCTCAATGAGAACGAAGAATTAGTGTGCAGAATAGAGAGAGAGGAACTATTCCTTTTGTATAGAAGTTGTGTCTATTCTTTGTTTCAAAACTGTTTCAAAACTATGCAGATTACGGTTATTAATAATGATGTCTGAATGATTACTGCTCTGTCCATTATGTGCCGACAGGTAGAGATACGAGAAAGTGTGCTGAATGGAGAGAGCTACTATTCAAGCCGTAACCACTAGGAGCGAGGAAGATAAGCTGTCTGGTGCAGGTGCTACCTGCTCGAATATCATTTCATTCTTCCTCCAACTAGCTGGTGTAGTGAATCCGACCGAACCCCAGGAGACAGAGAGTGGGGAATGAGTGGGCGCTCGAACGAGTTCGGCGCAAGAACCAGTTCGAATTGGGATATGCTTCAGAAACAGATCAAGTTCTGGACCATCACTCTGGGGTGGTGGACGCGGCTTGTGGATGGCCCTGACCGAACCCCAGGAGACAGAGAGTGGGGAATGAGTGGGCGCTCGAACGAGTTCGGCGCAAGAACCAGTTCGAATTGGGATATACTTCAGAAACAGATCAAGTTCTGGACCATCACTCTGGGGTGGTGGACGGAGCTTGTGGATGGCCCTGACCGAACCCCAGGAGACAGATAGTGGGGAATGAGTGGGCGCTCGAACGAGTTCGGCGCACGAACCAGTTCGGAATGGGATATGCTTCAGAAACAGATCAAGTTCTGGACCATCACTCTGGGGTGATGGACGGAGCTTGTGGATGGCCCTGACCGAACCCCAGGAGACAGAGAGTGGGGAACGAGTTCGGCGCATAGTAGTGAATCCGGATCGAATAGTGGCTCTCTCCATTCAGCACACTCTCTCAGATGAGGGAGTGTGCAGAATGGAGAAAGCTAAAAATCGAAATTACGTCCTCGATTTGGTATGTTAACTATAAACTAGTTGTCGTATCACCCCCTCATTGGCCATTCCACTCCCTTCCGTTGTACTTACGAGGTCATCATTGATTGAGTATTCGAAATTTGAGTGAAACCCTTTTCAATCGCTAAAATATTTCAAATGTTGATATATTCATTGCTATCATGATATATTTACATGAATTTATTTGCCAAATTGAATTGGATTGCCAAAATTGAACTTTTTTTTAAAAAGTATCACAATACTGTAAACATACTGTAAGTCCACAGTACTGTAAGCAAAACCAAATGTGGCAGGAGTTTGGCTCCGTTTCAGCATACTGTATTCGGTACATTTTGATTCCTTTTCTATTGATTTGTGTGCTATTTTTATAATATAATTCTTGCCATTCTTTGCTCATTTCATAGTTAGCATGCGGCTCTTTCAGATGAGCAGCAGTATCAGTCTGCTACAGCTGTTTCAAAGCGCATTTGGACGGCGAAAACAGGTGAGTTCTCATTTTTTCTTGCCTGTTGCAAACATGTTGCAAACAAACCTAACATGTTGCCTTTACTGGCTATAGCTCACACACGGCCCACCTAGAGATGTGCGTATTTCGCTAGCTCGGTTTAGTTTTTTTTAAGTGGAAATGAATACTGTCTGGGAAACCGAAATAGTGATTCAACTTTAAGTCTTCAAGCCCTTAATTTTCATCATTTCAGCTCAAACCAGAAGTCCGAATAGACCGGCCGAGGAGTGATGGGAAAAAGGAAAGATGTGAGTGAATTATCTTTGAATAACATTTTGAATTTTCATGAAGGTAGTGGTGTTGTGTTTCACGATTTCTACGACATTGGCCGATTAGCTTCTTCGCCAATTATTATACGAGTGAGACAGATGCAGCGTCATCTTTCACTACCCCGGATAGTCGTTTTGTTCACTATCAATCACCATTGACGATGCATAACTGTCTCCATTTTTTGTTGACGGTTGTAACGAGGAAGAGAAGTTAGACGTATGTTCTTCTTTTGAGTTAGATTAAATTATTACTTTATTTATTATATATTTATAAATATCTCATCGAATTCAGGGTCTGAGTGACGACGTCGTGCATAGATGCTACATGGACGTTCTCTTCCAGCCAGGTTTGAAAGAATTACGATAATATTGGATTGTTGCAGAGATCAATGGGAAGACGACGGGTGAGCGAATCGATGAAGGATGAATACGGAAATGAGGAGAAGAGGAGATACT
The DNA here is from genome assembly GCA_036245825.1 of Pristionchus entomophagus. Lineage (NCBI taxonomy): Eukaryota > Metazoa > Nematoda > Chromadorea > Rhabditida > Neodiplogasteridae > Pristionchus > Pristionchus entomophagus. The sequence continues at coordinate 10,819,454 of BTSX01000002.1, read as the reverse complement.
CGATGTATTGTTATGTGAGTTATCTATGGGCTGAGCCGTTATTTGAGACGAAGAAACAACATTGCAATTGTAATGACGAGTTTTCACAGTTCGTAATAGTTTTCGTAATAATCGATTGTCATTGAAAGCAGTCGACACTGATTTGAAGACCGACTGAAACATAAATAAACATAGACACTTGTCGGGAATAATTAGACAAATGAAGCAAAAATATGCCTGCTTAATGTAGTACGTGATTTATCGATAAAGTTCATTGTAGGAGACAACAAAGAGATCGTTCGGTGCCTTCTCTGATCTCGTGGAGCAAGAGAAACCGATAAAATAGAGAGAAGAAGAAAGAAGTAATTTGTGAGTGGTTAACTCTAGCGTTTCCCATTTGGTAACAAATATACTCGTTGAATTGGAGCTTCGGAGTTGAGGGAAGAGTCGTCCGGTCATTTCGATCCCATTGAAACGAGGGTTAACATAGTAAAAATTAACTATGTGCGCCTTCCCCTGAAGCGTTCACCGCAAATTTGCTAGTCGCTGGTTTCTTGTTACGTAGTGTTGAGAAGAGCGGCTGGAACTATTGAATCTCATTTCGACTTTCGCACAGTTTCCAACTCAAAATATCTGCCCCCTGCGCGACTCAGAAAACCCTCATAGTGTAGAAATATTGTAGATTATAAATCCTGGAACGGATACTGTAGTTATATCGTTTCCCCATTTTCTGCAGATTCGACCGCACCTTGTGTGTGGCGGGCTTTCCTCAACTGTTCGACGCACCTACCGTAATCAGGTGATCTCCCATTGTTTCCTTCTCTTTGAAAAGAATAAAACTCGATTCAGCGTGGACTGTGCATGATCCTTCAATTTTTCATCTGCAGGTCCTTTTTTCTCTCTTTATTCCTTCTCCCTTACTCCTCCTTCTGATTTCTTCTCCCCTCACCGTCGATACGCGATAATACGGTAAAGAGGTGAGTAAGGATATATTTCGGATTTAGCTCTCTCCATCGCGTACATTCTATCGGCGGTGTGAGAGAGGATATAGTGTGCAAAATGGAGAGAGCCGAAACATTATCCATATTGGTCAGTCAACTAGAGTTAGTGGTGAAAGAAGAGAATATCACGGAATGCGAAAAATAGCAATTTTAGTGCTTCGGAGAAAGAAAACTATGTTTCCGAGTGGCATTTGAGGCACAAATGTATGACCGTTGCATAGCCATCACCCCCGCGAATATTCCATGAAGTGGGTTAACGACGGCATCGCGTTTGAAAGAGTCAGTTGATCAAAAACGATTTCTGAAATAGTGCCCTCTTTGTAAGAAGCTTTACGCTTATTTTCGAATAATCTGAGCAAAGCGTCTGAAGGATGTTGTTAACGGGTCTATGAGGCACCTCAATGCACAAAATAAATAACTAATTGAACTCAATTAAAGTCGGAATTAATTTTGAAAAACAAGACATTGAAAAAAATCAGTTCTCGATACTCGCGAAAGCTTTGACGAGCATTTCTGTAAGAAAATTCGTCTTGGAACACACGATGCCCTCCTTACATGTGGTCTTTGGTCCGATTTTGGTCGAACAATTTTTGTCTCAGAATCATGTCCCTGCAAGATTTTCCGGCTTATTTTTGAGCGTAGAAAACGAATTTGCTAACTAGAGTTCATCAAACCTCGAAAGAAAAAAGTTATGCTATAACGAAAATATCAAAAAATATTTGCTCGGGATTTTGTTCATAACTTTTTTCTTTCGATGTTTCATGAGCTATAGTTAGCAAATTCGTTTTCTACGCTCAAAAATAAGCCGGAAAATCCTATAGGGACATGATTCTGAGACAAAAATTGTTCGACCAAAATCGGACCAAAAGGGGGACCACATGGTGAAAAAGTGGTCAGGGTCGAGAAAAAATTTATCTCGAAAAAATATGACTAGGAAATTTTGGTTTTTTTTGCACGCCGATTCCGAATTTCATTGTTAGAGCTCATGAAAACATGAATGAAAAAAGTTGTGCTTGAAAACCCTCGAAAACTGCAAAAATCGCAGGTTTTTCGGACAAAAGTGGCTGCCTTTTTTTTCCCTATATTCCGATCTTGCTGATTTTTGGATTGTGAGTTCGAGAATGGATTTTTCAAATCACTTTTCGGCGCTTTTTGTAGAAATCGGTATTAGTAAAGTTACATCACTTTGTTGGAAAACCGACAGCCCCGATCCAGCGCATAGATGAGGTATGACATCACCAACATTTCGAATCTATCCCTCTGCTTCCTCATTCGAACGCTTTATTGGAAATTTCTCTATCATAATTTTGAAGCGAGTTATGGTCATTTTTGTGAGTCGAATTTGGCATAAAATTTCATAGTGTACCAACTTTGACCTAACAATACTCGGAGATGAGACCAGATATCAAAATTCCGCAAACGTAATTTGAAAGAGCATCATCGAAAGTACTTAATTTTAACTTTTCAGCAGGATCGGTTATACGAATTCCTACCGCCGCGGTATGGCCATTTCTCTCGAATCTCTCGCGATTCCTCTCATAAGAGGCCGTTTGCGTAAGAGTCAGTAAAAGTCCAACAGGGTCTGGCACAGCAAAAAATCGAATATGCTCAAAAGTTCGTTCTAAGGGTAACTTTTGATTCTGAATCGACTGGCGTTTTCAGTTTTTCGATCAGAAGCTTCTGAATTCCAATACGACGCAACGTCGATTTTGCCAAATTCTTTTTTTACGATAAAAATAGCCCAAAAAGTCAAAATGGCCACAAATCTCTAAAGACTAAATCCCTTTGCCAGTTTGTATAGAATCTTTTCCTGATCATTTTGGTATATAAGGTTAAGGATTTGACTCTCCCGTGCGATCGGAGGCAACCTAAAACCGCGGCCTACTCGCGCTTTTTGAAGTTTTTCGAGCGCAACTTTTTTCTTTCGAAGTTTCATTATCTCTAACATAGAAATTCGGTTTCTACGTGCTAAAATACGTCAGAAAATACTTTTAAAAAAAATGTATTTCTGAGAATATGACTTTTTCGACCCTGGTATGTCAATTTGGAGATGTAGAAATCATGACTTCAATGGGAGCCGTATCGATGTTTACCAAAAGTGACCGAATTTTGCACATTTTGAGTCATTAATCGCGTCGGAATAGCTCATCATGTTTCCTTCGGCAATTTAACATAACTTTTGATGCTCGTTCGAATGTTATGCAACATGATACCGAAATCTGAAATTGGAAATAATCGATTTTTGGAGATCAAAGATCAAAATTTTTATGAAAAAAAATTTTCAACCTAAAAGGGTCACATACCCAAAGTATGAAGCCCGTGCGAGAATTTCACCAAACTATGCCGCTATCACCCCTTTTTTCCTATGCTATTGTAGTACAGAGAACGCGTTTTAAATACTTTTGCCGGCACTTCTATGGCTAACTTGTATAATCATTCGAAAGCGGGGATCAAAATGCACCTACAAATTATACCCTCATCGATTTTAATTGTGCCTTTCATACACAGTATACAAAAGTTTGAAAAAATGTAACATACCGGTTACATACTGCCAAATCAGTGCGTAACATTGCTAATAAAAATGGGTTTATGCATATTTATATGTGTTGTGGGTATAATTTAATGAATTCCCAGAATTTTTCCGTCATTTTGCGTATTTCGGCGTCAAATATAGTGAAGGAATAGCTGAGATATCACGCCTCAAATAATCACAGCGTTGATTTGAACAACGAAAGAATGTGTGGTATCTGAGCGTGCGCTTCCCATGTGGTGTCTTTTGTCACACTTTGTATTTTCAAGGCAATTTAACTACCCTTCAAAGTGGTTCCTGAAAAAAGTTTTCTTCGTGAGCTAGGGTTATTGTTTGATGCTTCATCGAATTACACAACCCGTCTGTCGATAACTATCTTCAGAACAATGCTAGAAACAAATATGAATATCTTGAAAACCGCTCGAAAAACCCGTGAAATTCTTGAATACGGTCATAGAGCACGCGGTGATGATTCGAATTTTGCGCTCGCACATCGATTTGGGTAACTTAGTTTCTACTGAAGAAAACTGTCTCTCCAACTTTTGAACTATATTTTCAACAGTCTTTCACCGCGTAGGAGGGGGATTCTGAGTGAAACACAACGTGAAATGATCCAAGAGACCGCGCAATTTCTCGCAAAAGTGCGGAATGACTCGGTGAGAGACAGTTAAAAATAAAGTTCAAAAGTTGGAGAGACAGTTTTCTTCCATAGAAACTAAGTTACCCAAATCGATGTGCGAGCGCAGACATATCATTCGAATCGTCACCGCGTGCTCTATGACCGTATTCAAGAATTTCTTTTTTCAAGAATCCCCCTCTCTTCCCTCCTCATAGGGAAGGTGCGCATGTTTTCTCTCTCGTTTAATTTGTATTTTCGTGTGTCTTTCCTTCTTCCCCCACCCTCCCCATGTCCAAACGGGCCACATCTGGGGGAACTTCCCCCAAGGCAAAGCGCGGCACTCTCGATAACCTGATTGTGTCCACTCAAGCTCTTGCCTTGAGGGATGCTCCCACTGGAGTGGATGAGTCCTTATGGACTCAAATCACCTCGGTCTTGAGTCAGATGGCCACATCGGTCGACTTGCTCCTCTCTAAGGACAATGGTGATTCCCATGTGGGCATTTCCTCCTCCCCTTCCACATCATTTCCCATTGTCGCATATCCGCTCCTTTTCGCAATGCCGATCATTCCTCTATTGATTTCCTGTTCTCGTTCCCCCTCTCTCATCCCATAATAGTGCACACTTTTGATTTCCGCAAAACTGACTTCTCTGGACTTGACAATGCACTTTATGGGACTGATTGGGAAGCGATACTCTCTGACTTTATCGATGTATCCGATCTGTATGATCGATTTGTGTCTTATATCATTGCGTTATTCCCTTCGTTTGTCCCTCTCAAAACGACTTCTCTTCCTTTTGACCAATACCCTTCTCATATCAAATCACTCCTTGCCCATAAACGCGCCTTGTTTGATAAACTCCATCTTCGCCCTGTTCTGTCCCAGTTCTCTCAAGTTTCGCGCAAATTAGATAGTGAAATACGAAAGTATATTCGCTCTTATGAGAATCGTTTGCTTGCCAGTAACCATAGTCGCTCTTTCTATCGCTACGTGTCGACCCGTTTCAAGTCTAAAGGGCAAACTATTCCCGCTATTGTTGCTCCTGACGGTTCCGTAGTCGCTTGTTCCTCCCAGAAAGCAGAAACTCTAGCTGATTATTTCACCTCAGTTTATACTAGTGACGACGGAACTGTCCCGACCTGCCCCTCTCTAGTCTCCCAATCCATTCCTGTCTCTATTATCCTCCCGCACGAAGTCGCCTCCCACCTTAGTCGTGTCTCTTCTTCCTGTTCTCTCCCCTCTGACAACATTCCTTCCATTATTTTCAAGAAGTGTTTTACTTCTCTTTCCACACCTCTTGCTCATATCTTTAATTACAGTTTAATGCTTGGTAATATTCCCTCTCTCTGGAAATCGTCTATTGTGGTCCCTATTCCCAAAGTAGCTTCACCTTCTTCTGTTTCTGACTTCCGCCCAATTAGTCTCACCCCAATCCCAGCTAAAATCATGGAACGATTGCTCAAGCCCACTATTATTGATTGGTGTACCGCCCATAATATTATTCCCCCCGAGCAACATGGTTTTCTCTCTAGACGTTCAACTGTTACCCAATTACTTTACTGCACCCAATCTTGGCGCGATTCGATTGATCGTGACTATTGTGTTGACGTTGCCTATATTGACTTAGCTAAGGCTTTTGATAAGGTCTCTCACAGTAAATTATTGCTCAAGTTAGATTCGATTGGTATCCGTGGTTGTTTGCTGAATTGGATCTCAGGTTATCTCTCCGAAAGGAGTTTCAGAGTTCGAGTTGGCGATGTTCTCTATTCTGAGAAACCTGTTGCCTCAGGCGTCCCTCAGGGGACAGTATTAGGTCCAATCCTCTTTCTGCTTTACACTTTTGATCTCCCTAAGGTATTCTCCCCCTACCCTAAACTCTCTTGTCGGCTCTTTGCTGACGACATCAAACTCTACACCACTTTTGATCCACTCTCTCCATCCGACGCCCCCACTCAACTTCAGTCCGGGATTTTGGGTTTTACGGTATACTGCAAAACATGGCAGTTAGAAGTTGCTGATAAAAAAGTGCAACATAGTTCACATAGGACAACACAATCACAGAACCACCTACTCTCTTCTTTCTAGCAATCTTGCAATCTCCGACTCCATTCGTGATTTAGGTGTATTTATCGATCCTCTATTGAACTTCGACTCTCATATTAAGATTGTATGTCACAAATCAACCTCACTTGTTTACCTCCTCTTTCGCAGTATCAGCTGTACTATTCCTTCCCCTTACATCTCCGCTTTCAAGTCATTCATTATCCCCGTATTAGAATATGCATCTCCCGTTTGGTCCCCCTCGTCCAAAGGTCTTGTTCGGAAATTAGAGAAAGTACAACACTTGTTTACTAGACTTTTATACTTCGTTGTTCCAGAGTAGCTCCCATTGTTCCATCCTACTCTGATAGATTATCTCTATATTCATTGAATACTTTGTACACTCGTCGTATTGTTATCGATATTGTCTTAGCTCTCAAAATTTTTGCCAACTTTGTTGTTATAGAACCTACACATTTTTACACATCGTGCAATTAGTAGAAGTAATGGTTCGTTTGTTCTTCATCTACCCCCGTTCAAGAGAGAAAATCTCAAAGTATCTTTTTCTCACAGAACCGCTCGCTTATTAAATAAATTGCACTTGATTTGTAACCCCAAATTGTCTATTCCTACTATTAAGAATCACATGTTTAATCATCCTAATTTACCTCGTGCATTCGGAATAGAAGTTTTGAGTCTGTGACCTTCCCTCCAACCCACCCCCATCCATTCGCACCCCCTTCCCCTTCCAACTCGATCTACCTCGTCAAGCACTTCCATCCAATAAGACATATATTGGATCAGCGGCCAGTTCCTACCGCATACGAGGCTCCCTCGCCTCGACATTCCAATGTGCGACTCCATGAGAGATACGTAGTTTCAGAGATTAGATGCGTTTCAGCTCGTTGATTTATTAAATGACAGCACACCTCCGGTGATATTACGATGTTCTTCTTTGTAAACAATTAATTTCCAGATAGTATACGGGTTCTTTAGGCGCCTGGGAATATTCGCTACGATGACTGGTGATTTATCTATTAAATTAATTCCAGGATGCAACTACGAGTTGCTGCGGTCGTTCGGTGCCTTCTCTGAACTCGCTGAGCAAGAGAAGAGAAAAGAGGAATAATTTGTGAGTCGGTAATGTTTCCTATTTTGGAAACAAATATTCTCGTTGAATTGGAGCTTTGGAGTTGTGGAAAGAGTAGCCCGGGCATTTGGAAACTAGTGCGAGTGGGTATTTCCGGTTGTAAAATGCAATTTGCATAAGCTTACAGTTATCTTGCATAGAATAATTTTCAACTCAAATTATTAGCCTGTTTGTCTCGAGTTTTATAACTGCTCTAGTACAAATGTCATGGCTCTCTCCATTCGGCACACTTTTCGCCGATTAGATTAGATGGATTGTGCAGAATAGAGAGAGATGGTAGTCCAATTGCGACCCATGATTACCAGTCAAAGGTGCTGAAGTTGTATTAGGATTTTTTTGATCGATATTTCACAACTATTGAAAAAAGTCAAGATTGCCACCAAATAGTTTGCGAGAGCAGTGAGATGCAAAAGCGTGTGGAGATTGGGAAATGATCGTAAGAGAACGAGTGAATGAAATGAATGATGACTTTTTAGAACCGTACAACATCTTTTCATCGCACGGTTTGACCTCTACTGCACGGAACAATTATCGTGAGTGATATCTTCTGTAAATTCAATTATTGTATTCTCGTTCTGACATTTGAGTAGAGTTTGTGGCATCGATGTTTCAGAGTTTGGTTATATTTGAGAATTTGCATCGTGCTCAGTGTCACTCTGACTACTATGGCGAAAGAAATCTAAAATATTGAGAAGTCACATTACAAGATGATCGTTCCAATGTCATTTCAATTTGAGTTTCGCTACGTATTCATAGAATATTTTTGGCGGGTAGCGACGCGCAGTGATTTACTTAAGTATATTTATATAAACAAGTGAATGATTTACCAATACCGCGAGCAAGTTCCGCAAGGTAACAGCACGCTTTTTGAATGTTCATCATGGAGGGGCTTCGCTCCACAATATCCATGATGTCCTCTAGTGTGGGGAGCGAAAAAAAACAACAACAAAAACTGACTTTTTGCTAGGAAACCCCAGTAGAAAGAGTGTAAATTGGAAACCGACAAAATCTATGAGGAATTGAATACTCCAGTAAATGAAGCGGAAACATATTGACAGCAGAGCACTCGACAGATGACATCCCGTACAGTGATCCTTGTTCCTAGAAGGCCACCTAGTAAGGGCGGGCCCCCTCTCTCCCCCATCACCTAGTAGGCCACCTATAATCGTTCCTAGTTGGCCGCCTATAAACGTTCAATTCCTAGTAGGTGGCCTAGTATGTTTCCGAGTAGTTTACATAGTCTGCCACCTACTCGGAAAACTACTCGGTGGCCTACTAGGTAGGAAATACCAGAGTTTGTAATGAGTTGCATAGTGTGCTCTCCTTGTCCGGTTTTTGCTCTCTCCATTTTGCACACCCTCTCGCCGATCATAAAGAGTGTGTGCATAATGGAGAGAGCTGGAACCGCTCTAATGAGCCCAATTACTCTTCCGAATGCAGGCGGAAACCCGGTTTGCCTGATCGGATAATAGCTTTAAAATCGCCCAAGGTTTATATATTTTTTCGAAATGCTCAAAACCCCGCAGCAACGATGTTTCAGAAGCTAGTTATTTTTTCTGCGTTATGAAGTCTCCGTAAACTCGTTGCTCCGGGATTTCAGCAGCTAGATTTAGTAAGTGAGAGTTCCCTATACCACTGATCTTGACAAGACTCTGGATTGTGAACAATTAATTTCTGTTACGTGCATCTCTTCCAACGTGTGTCTCCGAAAAGGAAATCCGAAAAATCATAGTAGAAGCAAGGTGACTGTTTACAAACCCGGAGTTCCTTGGTTACAGACAATAGATGTAATGCGAAAGAGAACCTGATCCGTGGTGATCGCGACGATGCTAGCTGATCAATAATCAATTTATTTAAGACGATTCCCCTTTTGATAGTGGGCCCACGAAAGCCGTCTTAACCACGAAACATCACTCTTAGCGGCATATCGTCGTCGAAAACTACCTTGTAGAGCATTTTAGATTGGTATATTTATCTCTTAAGAAAGACTCAGCTATCGTAAGTTCTATAGCTTATCTGCTCTAGAAAGCTCGCTGAAACTTATAGTCACCATACAATAATTTGATGCGATTATGTTACAGTTATTTTTTGGGAGGGGAAAACGTAACCGATATTGCAATAGTGCTATCTATACAGCTGTCAGTAGAGATGTCGTTTCGAATTTTTTGTACTCTATTCTGCACACTTCTCTGCCTCGCCAGTTAGACTGGTGTGAGAGTGTGCAGAATGGAGAGATATGAAATGGTCTCCTTACAGTAGTTGAATTTTATTGTATAATGACACACTGGTACTTTTAATAGCACGTGGTTTACTTGAATTTTCGAAACTAGTTGACTTCGAGTCCAACTGTTCACGAAATATCTTGGGAAATAGCATCCACAGTGGTTGCAGCTTTGTTTTTGGACGATTTAAGCACGTGGCAGTTCGACAAGGGATGTCAGAAAGAAGAACGACTCTCTCCATTCTGCACACTCTCTCATCGCTCGAGTGGTTTATTAGCGCATAACGTGGAAGACATTGGAAGAAGGAGTTCGCGTCAATGCGATTCACTACATTTTTTTCGACTGTGCAGGCCGTTCATTGCTCAATTAGCAAACGAGGTGGTTAGTATGAACGTTACTACGAAAAACTTGCGGGTCGCTGTATTTAGTTTTAATATGAGGCCGTTCGCCTTATTTTCGAGCAGATCTCACCAGCTTTGGCACAGCTCAAAAAGCTCATTTTCACGAAACTGTGTCTTTTGGGGTTATCGAGGCTACTCAACACGATGGACATACTCATTTTGCCCCCAGACCCCTCGTTGGCTTCAGATGGCGTCACGTCGATATCACGTTTTGACGTGCTAATAGACACCCGAGAAGGCTAATTTTAGGCGAAAATTGTTTCTGGGGCAGAATTGCATGGCGAATACGCCTGTCTAGTTCATTTTTCATGATTTTCAAAAATAAGTTTTAAAAATGTTTTCGTAGAGGCAATTGCATGCTTAACAACCTAGTGATATCGATCGGGCGTGACGAGAGGATTCAGATTCTATATTTTGAGCCAAATCGGTCATCAGAAATAAATTTGAGCTAACAAAAACTGATTGGAATAGGCCAGGAAACGAGGGTCTCTCCTCTTCCTACGCTTCCTCACATGCGCGCTCTCTCGATTCCCCACACTCTCTCGCCCATCTGGCCTGGGAGGGGGAGAGAAGGGGAGAGACTCTCGTTTCCTGGCCGATTCCGATCACTTTATGTTAGCTCAAATTTATTTCTGATGACCGATTTGGCTCAAAATATACAATCTGAATCCTCTCGTCACGCCCGATCGATATCACTAGGTTGTTAAGCTTGCAATTGCCTCTACGAAAACATTTTTAAAACTTATTTTTGAAAATCATGAAAAATGAACTAGACAGGCGTATTCGCCATGCAATTCTGCCCCAGAAACAATTTTCGCCTAAAATTAGCCTTCTCGGGTGTCTATTAGCACGTCAAAACGTGATATCGACGTGACGCCATCTGAAGCCAACGAGGGGTCTGGGGGCAAAATGAGTATGTCCATCGTGTTGAGTAGCCTCGATAACCCCAAAAGACATAGTTTCGGGAAAATGAGCTTTTGAGCTGTGCCGGACGTTGCTCGAAAATAAGGCGAACAGCCTCATATGCTCTTGCGACCCATCCTAATTTCAAAACTAGTTGTGACTTATCTAGTTTTTAGTTCCTCGTTGGAAGGGTATTGTCATGATTCTGGTTGTTCAAAAAATATTTGCTTCGGGCATTGAGAATGAGAAGGTGTTTGTTTGGCGGGATAAAAAAATATATAAAAATAGTGATCTTAAAAATGCGGAAAAGAGTGCAATGTCCTAAGCTTCCTTATGGAAAATAAAACAAAATATGATCTCCTATTTTTTCCAGGGCGCTCGTTTCAAGAAAATGGTGGGGAAAAGGAGCAGGCGGATGCGATTATGTTCGCAAAGAGCATGGAGAAGATCGGTGAGGGGGATCTATAGGTACAAATTTCGGTTGTTGCTCTCTCCATTTTGCACACGCCATGTTCAACCATACGGACGATAGAGTGTGCAGAATAGAGATAACTAAAAGGTGATTAGTGATAACGACATCTGTAGATAATCAGTTGAAATACGATAAGGCAACCATGCTTCGATTGATTGAAGATATTTATAACGTGTATTACGTGTTTCCGAGAGGAGAAGACACCTTGTGATTCTGTGTTTTGTCTGCCGGGAATAAGGGGAGGTGAGTAGGGAGATGATTAGTAATTATTTTATGCGATTGTGCTACAATTATTTTGTGGAAGGGGAAAACATAACCGATATTGCAATAATGTTACCAATACCGCTGTCAGTAGGGATGTCGTTTCGAATTGTTCACACTCCATTCTGCACACTTTCTCTGCCCCTCGGCAGTTAGACTGATGTGAGAGTGTGCTGAATGGAGAGAGTCGTCCTTCATTCTGGCATTCCTTATTTCGATCGTCTAACGACTACTGCCTCACGTGATGGATCTGCCGATGATTGGTCAGTGGAACCATTATTAATTTGGATTTAAAAATATTATTTTCTTTAATTGATTAGAGAAAAGAGACACTGAACTTTATTCGAAAAATGAGGAATAGATCAAATTATTTTCGAACGTATTAGCACAAAGGTGCTCGGTTAATGCTATTCACCTCATGTTCTATTTCTATATCCTGTCCATCACGGCTTTTGATTGTATCATGTGCTGTGCTCTGTATTTTTTTTTCGTCCAAAAAAACCGAGGTGGAAGCATTTTCTCAGACGATAACTACACCATGAAACACAGTTGCCGCTTGCAAAATTCACTATTTTAAAATTGGCTGCTACCAATGCTGAAGTAATTATTACTCACGTGTTTCCGTGCCATAGAAGTCGGGTCGTGCGACGAGAGGATGTTACACAGCACGATGTTGAGCGGTGCTAAACAACTGTTACTCTTTTTGTACCAGCAATTACACAAGCATGATCACCTCCCAATCTTACTCCACACCTTTGGTAAAGAAAGGAGAGAGTGACGCGGAAACCCGTCCTTTCCCTCTCGAGAGAGCCGCCACTGCCAGAGATTCCTCTAGAGTAAAGCGCGCACAGATGTGCTTCACAGACTCAATGTTGCAATATTTCTTAAACAACCAGAGTCAAGAAAAAAACGCCGGTCGCCTTCCCAAAAGGACCTAATAACATATTGATGAGTCACAACTTTACCTGGTATAAACTTTTTCGAACAAACACAATAGATTCAAAGATTTTCAAAGACAATAGATTTAAAAAAGACTGTTCAGTTATTTTTCACTCTCATTTATGGCAAAGCGTGTTGTTGGTGTATGGTAATAGACAGATACAACTAGGACACCATGCAAAACATGTAAAGATCGCAAGAAAAATAGACCAAAATTTGATTGAAAAGATTTTAAAAATCTACAGTAATCCTTTCGGGTTCATTTCACGCTCAATGGTGTGGGGAGTGCGGTTTCCCGTTATTGCTCATTTTTGTTCTTGTCTGAATTGCCGTGCAGTAGTTCCGCAATTAGCTGACTTTTGTCTTTTTATTCTATTGAAACAAAAAAATGGCCGATTTCGACAGTTTTTAAATCATAACTTTTTTCTTTCATGATCTCATGACCTCTAACACCCAAATTCGAATTCTACACAAAAAGTTATGTCAGAATAAAATATGATCAGATTTTTCCGAGGTGCAAAATTTACCATTTTTTTCATGACCCCCGGGTTCATTGTCATTTTTTGGTCAAAAAGTCAAAATCTCAGAACTTTCTGATTATAGGTGTTTCTGGCGTATTTTTACTCGTAGATGTCGAATTTTCATACTAGAGCTCACCAAAATGCAATAGAAAAAAGTTACACGCGAAAAACTTGAAGTTTTTGAATTTTAGATCATAACTTTTTTTCTATTGCATTTTGGTGAGCTCTAGTATGAAAATTCGACATCTACGAGTAAAAATACGCCAGAAACACATATAATCAGAAAGTTCTGAGATTTTGACTTTTTGACCAAAAAATGACAATGAACCCGGGGGTCATGAAAAAAATGGTAAATTTTGCACCTCGGAAAAATCTGATCATATTTTATTCTGACATAACTTTTTGTGTAGAATTCGAATTTGGGTGTTAGAGGTCATGAGATCATGAAAGAAAAAAGTTATGATTTAAAAACTGTCGAAATCGGCCATTTTTTTGTTTCAATAGAATAAAAAGACAAAAGTCAGCTAATTGCGGAACTACTGCACGGCAATTCAGACAAGAACAAAAATGAGCAATAACGGGAAACCGCACTCCCCACACCATTGAGCGTGAAATGAACCCGAAAGGATTACTGTAGATTTTTAAAATCTTTTCAATCAAATTTTGGTCTATTTTTCTTGCGATCTTTACATGTTTTGCATGGTGTCCTAGTTGTATCTGTCTATTACCATACACCAACAACACGCTTTGCCATAAATGAGAGTGAAAAATAACTGAACAGTCTTTTTTAAAAGTCAGTTGTAGTTTATTGTGTGCGTGGTGTGCCTGATAAATTTACGGCCCGGCTCTCAGCTTATTGTACCCTCTGAATTGATGTGACTGTTTATGTAATTTCGATGCAGAATTGCACGGGCAACAAAATGTATATAGTGATGACTGGGTGTTTTGGCTAAAATGGGCAACTTGGTCGAAAAAATCGAAACATGATGTCAAAAATGTGAATTTCTCAATGAGCAGTAATCAATCAGAACATTTATTTCAGACCCCCAGGGCACCCCTAAATTAACGCAAAAAGAAACTGGGTCTTTCTCGATCTGTTGTGAAAATTTGCTTTTCGACCACTTTACCTTGAAAATCATGTTTCTCCCTGTGCCATAGCTGTAACAACAAATAAGTCATGGTTTGTGCACTATGGTACCAGGACCCTTTCAACACCCTAGCATGGGCTTCTGATTCTCATTTCCAGCTCAACGTGTCCGGGCAGGGACCAAAATGCTTGCAAATTAGCGAGCCGGTCTCTTAACAGACGGCGCCCACCACTGGTAGATATTAATTTTTAATGCAATTTCCTTGAATCTTTAAAAATTCTTTGGAACACTTGTACTTTTATAGAAACTGCGTACACAGTACGCGGTTTACTTGAATATTCTAAACCAGTTGACTTCGAACACCAACTTTTCACTAAATATTTTACGAAATAACATCCACAGTGATTGCAATTTCGTTGTTGGACGAGATAGGCTTGTGACATTTCGACTAGGGATTTCAGATTTAAGAACGACTCTCTCCATCCTGCACACTATCTCGTCACTTGAGTGGTCGACAGAGTGTGCAGAATGTAGAGAGGCGTTCTCAATTTTGGCATCCCAAAATTCTATCCTCTAACGACTACTGACACACGTGATGGAACTTCCGATGATTGGTGAGTGGAAGTTATTAATTTAGAGTTTTAAAAAAACTTTCCCTTCACTGAGCCTTATTTTTTTTAAATGAGGAAAGAAAGATTATTTCTGTAATCATAAGCGCATTGCGTGGAAGATTGGAAGAAGGGGTTAATGCTATTCACTATATGTTCTATTTTTTCGATTCGACACCTGCCATGCATTGCTCAATTGGAAAACAAGGTGGTTGGTATGAACGTTGCAACCAAAAACTTGCGGGTCACTGGATTGAGTTACCATTTGCCCTGGAGACCAATCCTAATTTCAAAACTGTGAACCAGGTTCAGTTGTGATTCATCGAATTTGTATTTATTCCTCTTTGGAAGCTGGCAACATTATTTCCTTAACGCTGAATGTTCAAAAAATATTTGCTTCTGATATTGAGAATGAGAAGGTGCTAACCAGGCGGTGTTGTGTATCGCAAAATTGATTTCAACTCAGTGGAAAATATTGCAGTGATCCTCCTCAGCTTCCTAATGAAAAATGAAACATAGTATGATCTATTATCTTATTTTTTCAGGGCTCTCGCTTCTAGAAATTGGTGGGGAAAAGAGCAGACGGATGCAATTACGGTGGCGGAAAGCATGCAGAAGATCGGTAAGGGGGTCTATAACCATGTATCGATTGATTGAAGAGATTTATAACGGGTATTACGTGTTTACGAGAGAAGAAGACACCTTGTGATTCTGTGCTTCGTCTGCCGGGAATAAGGGGGAAATGAGATGGGAGCTGATTAGTAATCGATTCCTAGTTTGTCTATGATTATATTCAAAACGTGTTTCCTGCGTCCTCTTATAAAATGTATGTGATCAGCCTGAATCATTGGTATTTCATGCTATCTACATGGTCGCCACGGTCTATTGAAATGTAATTTAACTTGGATTGCTGCTCTAAAATAATATTGATTGTTTGAAGTAGACCCATCTAAGGAATCGAAAGTGTAATACATTTTCCAGGTTTCTATTTACTCTATTTTCGCTAAGAATTCTAAATACTGGTCATCGTATCTCCATTCTTCAGATTTTTTAGTCCCTCGGCTGGTCGAGATAGTGTGCAGAATGGAGAGACGATGGCCCGCTATTCGTGCTTTAGCGCCGTCCACTTCTTCTCCTTCTTTGCTTCTCGTCAGGTTTGATACTTTCCGGCGACTGTTATAACGCCTCAGGCAGTGTTGGGGCTTGTGATGAATCTTTTCCGGTCATTCCCACGGTTGCTGCACGGCCGGAGTCTCGCCTCACGCCAATTGGATACGGTAAGGTTTCCTTTTTCTTTGTTAAAACTTTAAAAACACATATTGAAGTTAAGTGGACAAAAAACCTGTTGCCCATGTGTTTCACCGAAAACAAGAGTGTTGAGATCTTTGATAGATCAGTTTATCACGGAGTTTGAATTTGAAAAATAGTAGTTTGACGATCTATTCCATTTACAGTCGACTTATCGAATGCGGCGGCGATGGCAATGAATAAGAAGAAGAAATTAGATTTATGGCAGATCGAATATTAACTCTCTCTATTTTGCACACTCTTAGTGCTGACCGGGATAGTGTACTCAATGGAGAGATCTAATATTCGATCCTTTATTGGTAGTAGAGTGTTATTAGCTTCCGGGAATGAATATGTGTTTATCACGCATATAGCCGTCCACTTCTTCACCTTCGGTGATTTCTGATAGATTACTCAATTTACTAGTGACTACCGTAATCCGATGTTGATTATTGTTCTTGCCTAAATCAGCTTGTGTTGTCCAAGTATCCAATTATGCGCGATAAAATGTTTTAATCTGAACTATCCATGAAGATAGTGATTACGAGTTTGCGACTCGTTCGATATCGTTGACCCCCATTGATTTTCTGTTTCAGCTGATCTACTTTGTTAATGATTCAGGAATGACACTCCGAGAGACGCGTCTGTCGACTGTTGAAGATTTGAAGAAAAAGGTACAAAAGATACAAGCTTGTGATTTTCATTTTTGTTCCTCTAATCGGACCCTAATCGATGTTTAACACCGTCCGATAGACTGGATAGAGGATCGAGGGAATTCTGACACATATAACTCCTTGTAGAACAGCACTGGAGAGCTTTTCTCCCTATATGTGACAATCCTCTTTCTAATTTGTTTACAATTGCATTTGGATTGATTTATTGAAATTGTATTTCTTTTGGTTAATGCGTTATTAACGAAATTCTCAACTTGGATTTATATCCCATTTGCTCATCGTGTTTATCGAATTTTCATTGCAGATCACCGATTTCTCTTTCAAGTCCGACGATGTTCTCGTATCTGTGATTTCGAAGGCATTCGACGTCTCTCATATGATTATGAAGGGATCCAACGATAGTGTGAGTTGCTCACTCAATATACGGTAAGTAGTAAAACGTTTATGGAATCTTGCACTAGGACAGAAAGTACTGTGAGAACAGAAACTCTAGCTTCTTGGTGTGCCCCAGATCGAAGAATTACATTCGCATTAGGTTGTTGCACGCGGAACGTAATTATTTTTGTTGCTGAATCACTCTGGGGCACACCAAGAAGAGTTTCTGCTCTCACAGTACTGCTACTGGGACGTATCTTTCATAACAATTGGCCGATGCTCATCGAGCATCCGATCTAGTGTTTGAAATCTCACGTCAACTCGCAATAAAATGTGCATCATTACAGCGCATCATCACAGCCTTGAAGTCTCTTGCGTCCGAACGATCTCTCTGCTTTCAAGACGAGAACTTTATGTGAGATTCATTAATTTTTTGTTGTTGTTGTAATTTGAACGATACAAAAGCGAAGCCAAAATCTACTTGATAATAATGTGTTATGCAATTAACTTTTGTTACTTGAACAACAATTTATCATTTTTTATTATTTTTTCAGCGATCCATCACTCCGTTCGATGACGTATGGATTCTTGGAGTCTTTCCAATTGACTCTTCTGCACTTGTATGAAGAGAAGAATCAGAAGAAGGAATCATCGGAAATATCGACTCAGACTGATGAAGTGAGCTGCTTATTTTGAAATGACTAAGAAGCCGTTGTCTTTACTCGATTTTGCCCCGTACTAGTTGCTCTCTCCATTCTGCACACTTTCTCGTTGTTATCTTTAAAATGCACAGAATGCAGAGGTAGTACTATTCGTTCCGTCACCATTAAATACTACAACGCTATTTATTTTCTGAGCTGTTTAGATTCATGAGGAACCTAATAATTTCGTTCATTGGCCTCGATTGATTGATGTTGATAATTTATCTCCAGGCTATTCGAATCAATGTAATGACGATGACGGATTTCGCTGATGGACTGGTTTCCACTGGGAATGAAGAGATGGAGAAGGATCACAGTAGCACTGATTCTCTCGAGGTTATTTTTTCCCTTTGATTCATTTTCCAATTATTGTAAGATTCAAAAACTCAGTTAGAGTCATGGACTATTTAGCATACAATAGGCATGATGAGCGGAATAAAATATTCGCTAATTATTTATTTAGTTCTCCAATATTCCCAATCTTTCTCCTATGTGATCCTGGACTCAAAATGCACTGATTAAATACAAACACTGAAGCCTAGAATCCCTTATTAATGATTGCTAAACACAGTAGATTGGACCGTTCGTAATAACAAGTGAAACGGTTTATTTTCTTGCAATACTTTGTTCAACGCTCCGCACATAATTAGCAAAGAAAAACACGAAGATTTTTTACTCCGTCTCTCATGTCGTTTCAATTTAGATAATAAGCAGTGTAATTACTTTTTTTCAGAATTCTCGAACGGATGATATCACTAATGGAGGACTCGTTTCTTCTGGAAAGGATGAGATAGAGGAAGAAGGAGAGAAGATGGGCGTCGATAGTACCAATACGGATCCCAAGGTTAGCTTTTTCTTTGCTCATGATTTTTTAAATTAATATATATATGAGCCTATTCGCCTAAGCATTCAGCACACTGTCTCGTACTTCACATAGGGAAGAAAGTGTGCAGAATTGAGAGAGAAGAATCCCGAAAGACATGAATACTATGCATCCCAGAAAGACCTTCGTGCTTCTCACATTATTCGTGTTCATCTGAAGGAGGAAGTTTGGACGTGTTCGGAGTGCGAAGCCATTTTCCTTTTCGAGGTCAGACTAGAATAGTCATGGCTAATTGGAATTCTTCTCTCCTCGATTCGCGCGCTATCTCATTTCTCTAACCTGCGAGAGAGCACACGAATCGAGGAGAGTCGTTTCCGCTATCACTAGCCTAGAGCCTAAGGATAGATATCGAATAGATACGGAAGCGTATCTCAAGTGAGATAAAACGAGTAAGATTCGTGTTCATATTTGAAAGTTTTTGTTCAATTAGAATTTGTTAATTTCGAAAATCCATTTTATAGCATTAAACGATTGCGTTTATAGACGGAGCGTGATCACCACAACAAGGCTGTGCACTCGCGGGAGGATGACCCCTTGTGGAAGGGTCCGTTCAACATTGAGAAGAATCCTGACGCCATTATCAACATCTTCTTCCCTAATTATCCCAAGTATCCTGATTAGTCAGAGGATTCTCATTTATCTACCGTAGATCGATTTGTTTATACCGACAACTTATTATTTCAATAATACAAGTACAGAAGTTTCCCAGATCGTGTTTTTTGCCTGGTGTTTTTGTTATACATGTCCTTTCTCGAGAAGACAGTAGTTGATTGCCCATAGTGATTAACAATCAATTGTATCGATAGCAAAATGTAATATCGTATCTTCATTATTTTTTGTTGTTTTATTATTCAATAATTAATAATACACAGAACAGTCTTACCGAAGTGTAATCGTTAGTGGACCAATTGTCTCTTTTTTACTTCATGTAATTGTTGAGAGACATATTGATGATAGTCGGTTATTATACTCATGAGTTCTGCTTCTTTTCTTTCTCAATGCCCCTTAATGTTTCACAGGAGAGATAAATCATATTTATCACGACTACACGTTTATGGAGAATAGGAGCAATGAAGGGAATTCTAAAGGGGGACACAAACATCTAGACAATTCATTGATCGATTGGGCTACGGTATACTTTTCTCCTCTCCTTTCCAATTCTTGATCATTCCTCCTCTCTTCCATACCGATGAGACCATGTAGAGGTGCTGAAAAAGTTTTTTTTATATATTTGTATTCAAATATCTTTTTAAACCTTGAACATCGACTCCGCAATCTGACCCCAGTGTTTCGTTTGAAATTTGTTCTTCTCGTCGTTCACAATGGCAAACACCTGAAAATTGTTCATAATTTTATTGATTTTTCAAATGCATGATACAGTACGTCAGTACCTGCAGTACACAATATTGCTAGCGCTGCAATATCATGCTACATTATGCTACAGTAATAAACAGTATTCCACAATACTTACGCGTTCACTGATGAACTGAGCAATATCGTCATGGTTGTTTGGAGAAACCTGGAAATATATTAATCTTCTATGGCCTACGACTCACTATTGATAGCGGTTCGAATTCTAGGTCTTTCCATTTTGCACACTCGCTTCTTTCTCCGAGTGTGCAGAATGGAGAGCGACAAAACCCGAAATGAATCCCTACAAACAACTAACCATTCCATCCGTGACTTCTCTGATCGAACCTCCAGCGTTGAGGTGAACATGAAGAAATTATCGATTAACGTGATTACCGTATTACCGTATTGGCTACCGTACTCGCAAAGGAACGAATCTACAAAACTGAAAGAAATTAAATAAATCTCACAAATCCTTACAATATCAGCCATGACTCCAATGGCAACTCTCTTCGCAACAGGCATCCATCCACGAGGGAAATTCCAGATGATGGAGAGGAGACGATAGATGGAAGTGAAGGAGGAGGCATCCTTCGTCTGAGAGGATCGAGGGTTCGATGCCGGACCGGTGCAGATTCATCTTTTGCCAACTCACATCCAGTGCCAGGGTCTGCTTGCAAATGTCACGTTCCCATTGGGGAGCCAGAATGTCCTTGAGGTAGTCTGTCTGGAAGGATTACTTCATTCTTAAGCAAAGTGAAAAAATAGGAGGATAAAACAACTCAAGTCACATTGTGCAGAAAAGTGTGCAGAATGGAGAGAGCAACTATTCAATCCGGCATGAACATGGAATAATCCCTCGCCTTGAAGAATTCAAGGAGTTTCTCAACGACTTCTCCATTCTCGGGCAGAGAAACGTTGAGACCGTAGATGAGAGGAATCACCTGAAGATTGCGTCATCATTACGAAATCAATAACGATTTTTTTATTGCTCACCACTTCCATATCCTTCACGATGAAGCTATCCTTGAACAATTTCTGGAGTTCGGTCGATGGCTGCATTATGGGATGTAAGAAACAATTTTATTTAACGATGTAGGATCCCTAATTTGCTATCCGAACCTTGCACTGGTCACTGATTCGTGTCACAGAAGCTCTATGCAGGTGGAAAGAGTTCTTGACTCCGCTTGCTCCTTGATCACGGTAGGTCTGGAATATTGATTAATCAATCGTCAAACGATAATCTCCCACCTTGTATAACTCGATCATCATATCAGAGCCTCACGATTCGGCCCGAGGGCGATTCGGCCACAACTGGAAGATAGAATAACATGACACGCCAGAATAGATGACGTCATTCATAGGCTCATTGTGCAAACTTTGAGTGTGCTGAATGGAGAGAGCTACTATTACATCCCATAACTCCAACTCACGCGTAATTTGCTTGTCGCCGTCGAACAACTTGAGCACAGCGCGACAGATGGACGGACCCTTGAGGGCCGGGGGAGCATTATCGGAGGGATATTCGGAGTGATCATCCGAGAGTCTCGAGCCGAGCTGTTGCACGGAGAACTCGAACGTCCCGCCTGCATTGAGGATGGGGTTACGGCAGGCATCAACCGTTAAGCGATCGGGAACTAATCTTATTCACCTACTTCAATGTCTATCCGAACTGATCTTATTGATTCCGGAATTACGGTAGAATCTAGCATGATTTAATTAACACTCACTCGCGTCCAGTCTCAGCCGCGGTCTGCAAGTCCAGAGGATGTGCGAGTGGTAGAAGGGAATGGCGCGTAAGTTGGTGCAGACGTCAGTAGGAGCACATGGCTCGTCGAAGAGACGGGCCATCACCTGAATCATTGCGTGTTAGTATTATTATTTTTACATTTCGGGCAGTCATCAAAGATCAAATAAAGGGAGGAACGCAAAGATCAATTAAAAGACAGGGCTCAAATATCAAAGATCAGATATTGGGGAGAGCTCAAAGACCAAAGATCAACCTTGAACATCTCAGTCGTGTAGGCCTCGCGCCCAGAACGGAAAGCAATGAAGGGAGCCTGCTCGCTACCCACGCACACATCCTCCAGGGTGCGAGCACGAGGAAATCCGAGACGGTAGGCTGAGGAGATCAAAGATCAACGATGAGCGATCAAAGACCAAAGATCAAACACTTTCAACGATAAGATATCTTGCCACATTACCTGTAAACGTTGGATCAATATCAGCTATCTGATTCATCATTTGATCCACTGCTTCTTCCATCCCACTCCTACCGACGTCATCTTCTTCAGTCGCAGCAAAGTTCTCATTGACCTTCTAAGCGGACAGATTACGGTAGCTCAAATCTTGCGTACGGTAGTGTTACTGAACCCACGTTGCGATCCTGCAGGGGGTGATCGCCCGACTCGAGTGGGGCCGACTTGACTGCTCCGGGTGGTTTCGAATTGACGGTTCCGGATGGCGCCGGGTTCAACTTGCCGGCTCCGGCCGGAACTTTCTTCTCCTGCGCGTCCTCGTTGACTGGCTGTCTCGTCGAGAGCTCCTCCATCTTCTTCTTGTTCTTGAGTGCTTCCTCTGCCTTTCTCTCAGCTCGAATAGCCGCGAAGATTGGATCCCTCCGAGCGTGCGCCTCCTCCAGTTTCTGCAATGATCTTTGACCTTTGGTTTTTGATCTCTGATTCGAAACTCACATCTAGATGCTTCTCGACATCCTCGTCCGATGGCTTGCCGCGCATGCAGTAGATCTTGGCTCCTGACTTGAGATCGGCACCTTAATGGAGGTCAAAGATCAGAGTTCAGAGATCAAAGATCAAAGATCAGCAGTCTACCAGTCGGCTCGGCTCCGTCCGTGAACACCATGTACGGCCCGGCGCAGTTAACGTCGTTGAAACTGGAGATGTACTCCACCTGAAATGGGTTCATCTTTGTTCTAAAACATAGTTTTTCCACCGATTACGGTAGATCATGCTACGGTTACGGTAGAGATACTGTACTCACGTTGGGATTAACGGAGGCCTTGGCTACCCTGGGCCCAGGCCTGAGCGCTGGTCGGTTTGCGTGCTTTAGGCATGGATCGATCGAGTGGAGAGAGAGGGAGAGAACAGCGCCGTATGACGAATGGAGGAGAGAATGAATGAGGGAGAGAGAAAGGCTCTCTGTTGTTCCATGTGTAAATTGCTTGATTTGTTTACGAAGTTACATGTTATTGAAGATTTCACACGTAATGTGGAGTAAACAACAAACAAGTCGCGACGTTTTACTGGGAACGCGCCAAAGCGAATTCCCGTCGAGACCTCACTCGTGCTCTCTCACTTTCGCGTGCTCTCTCGAAATTCCCCTGACCGCTCTCTCTTGTCTCCCTCACCCCATGCAAACGCCGTGCAAGCAAGAGCAGAACAATCATCTCCTCCTCTTTTTCTTGATATTTTTCAAATGGATTGTTCAATAAAAAAAAATATTTTACGCTGTCGAATCCAGGAAACATGGAAAAATGAAAGTTTACATGATTTTCATGTCCATGCATAGGGGCCACAACGTGGGTTTCTGACTTTGCAGAATCTGATCTAAAGTAGGCTCAATGTGACCGTCAGGGTCTCAATAACATCTTTGCTTTTGGACGTATGTCGATAGCTCTTCTCTAAAGACCGGGATAGCGTCAGAAGCGCGCGCGACTCCCCCGCCAGAGAGGAGAGAGAGGCGAGACGAGAGAGAAAGGGGCGGAGCCTCTCTCGCACGCGTCTCTCTCCCTCCTTCCGCTCTCTCGTCGCTCTCCTCCCGCGATCATATTTAATTCGAGCACAAAATCAGGGAAATTATTAAAAATGAAATTTTATGCTTAAAATTCCTCTAAAATGCAAACTAAACGGAAAATCTTCCCGCAAACATGGTGACTCTATTGGAAAGCCCATAAATCGCCATTTCTCGATCAATTTATTAATTTTAGTCCAATTAAAACTAGTTTGATCTTGCATGCGGGTTACTCAATGCATAGAGGAGGTCAATAGCTGCCTTTCAAGCTTTTGTGCGAGTGATTTGGTTGCCTAGTTAAGTTGTGCTCCCTCGATCTCGCTTTCGAGGGAAATCGGGTGCACCAAAAGTGGGCGGGGCTTGTGGCCCCTATCCATGCAGAGATGAGTTTCACTCTCTCCTCTTGAGTCAGTCATCCGAGAAATCCCCCTAATGAGAGATTTTTGAACAATTGCGAACTCATTTCACATTGATTTTTTTTTCAGACCTATTTACTCGGAAGCGGAAAGATAAATCCCTCTTCGGGCGCGAATAATTATTCGATTATTTCACTGAAATAATTTTATATTCTAACGTTCTTCAGCATCGCATATTAGGTGATTTTTTAGACGATGAGCAATATCAGAGCTATCTGATGCGAAGGCACTACACATCGCTGTTTCAAGATTTTCGGATTCACATTCGGATGAGTTTCACTCGGTCTTCTTGAAGCGGTCGTCTTGCAAATCAATGATTACTCTCTGATTCCTCCTTTACAACAAAATCAATGTTCTCACTCACTAATGGGTCTCACGGAAATGTCGATTTGGAACGTTCTGTAAAATAATTCTGACATGCATTTCTCTGTCTCTAAAACATGCATCAGATAAAAAAATTCGCCGCGCACTTTCTCAGTGAGATGAGAAATCAATGATAATGATGCCCCTCGGAATAAAACTCGCAATCAATTCATCAATTGATGGATGGTTTTCCCTCAACAAGAGTTCATAAATGAAATATCATCGTTTTGCAACTTGTCCCGAGCAAGCTTCGATCATTTAGACGTCAGCACTATACAATAATGAAAATGTTTTGAATAATTAAATAAAGAACAGCCTTTTCTCCTATATTTCCATACCAATCGAGTTTCTGTGTCAACACGATGGATAGATCGATCATTCATTGTGGGTCGGGCGCGCCGTAGAGAGCGGTTCGCTCTCTTCTTCCTTCTCGTCCCAAGGTAACTCCCATCGCGACTTCCAGTACCCTGATCATGCTACCGTATTCATACAGTATCCTCTATCGTATCTATCCATCCATTAGGAATTTAAATTCGGTTTTGGCTCTCTCCATTCTGCACACTACCCCGCCCACCAGAGAAACGAGAGAATGTGCAGAATGGAGAGAGCTGAATATCGAAATGGCATCACTAATCGATATCCTACAGTATCCATATCGATCCCTTTATTCAGTGATGTTGGACCTCACGGACGTTCTCTTCCTCGGCTACGACTGGCCTCCGCCGTCTTCAGACGAGGGAATGGGAAGAGACACCATCATCTTCCTTCTCATTCTAGTACGTTTCCAATAGTGATGTCGTTTCGGTTTTCCACTCTCTCTATTCTGCACACTCTCTCGTATGTTAGACGAGCGAGAGATTTTGCGAACCAAGGAGAGGTAACACCGACACGACATCACTAGTTTCCAATCGATCTACCTTCTAAACGTTGAATCTTGTTTTGGACCACGTTTCCGACAATAACTTATACTTATTAAAAACATTGAGGCGCAAGCCATCTTCCCTTCCTATCTACTTGAGGACTGTGGACTTACGATTGACAAACTGCCCAGAATGTGAGTGATATGTCAGATAATTCTTGTTTTGTTTTTCGTCTAAAGTGATTTCTATTGGGTGAAGGACTGGGGGTATAATAGCAGGAATTAGAAATTTTTTACAACTGAACTTCAGATGATAACCGACCAGATGAGAGCCATAACATGTTTCTACACCAAAACAGTATTTTCTCATTGAGAATTCTTGTATTTCACTCAAACCGAGAGCCGCCCGAGAAAATACTGGGAGACTGAATGTTTTGGTTCTCATGGGATGCCTATCTAGTGCCTTCAACGAATTAATCAGGGATATTCAGATTCGACGATCCGGTTTCCGTCGTGAAGTATCTTGATCTCGAGGTATTCGTTGAACAATTTAAATTTTTATTTAATTATATTTTCGAAATTTCAGATCGGACAAAATCGCCTCTACTTCTCTATCATACCGATTCTGTTTTTCTCCAGTGAAATCGTCGTTTATGGGTGATTTCTACAATTATTTCCTATATCAGAATATTTTAATCGATTATAATTGTTATCAATACTTCATATTTTCAGTCCAATCTACTACCTCTTGATTGCGAATGGAATCTCAATTATTTCCTTCATGTGTAAGCAGTATTTAAAAAATAGAGTCATTGAAATTAACCTTTTCAGATCTTGGCAGCGATCTTATTCGAAAGAAATACGGGAAAATGAGGTTAGTTTCTATTTGAGGGATAGCTGAGTCTGAAGTTTCCTAAAACAACAGTGATCGATCGTGTTCAGATCTAAGCACGGTTTCACTCTTGAGGAAATGCATGCTATCGACAATTCGTTCAATTTCTTCAATAAAACACCTAGTGAGCTTGATCATCCGCGCTTCATTTCTTCTCATTCTTACTAGGGCTGCTCGCTCGTGCTCGGCTCGCGAGCCGCTCGCGTAAAATTTCTTACTAATTGTTCAATGAACAATAAATACGTTGTTTTGCGTAATACTCCATTCGATCGACGAGATAGTGTCGAAGATGTGTGTATTATTATTCCTCAGAGCCCTCTCTATTGCCACATTGATTCATTGATAATCATTCAATTTCAGTTGCGGGATTTGAAATTCGTGGAGGCGCAGGATTCTTCATAGACACGGGACGATTCGGCTATTCAATTGAGAAAATAATCGACTTCAAATTCTCCGTTATCGACTCTACTCAGGATTACGACGTGAGGAACTAGTAATGTTGTTTCGATCTTCAGCTCTCTCTATTCTGCACACTCTCTCGTCTGTCTGGCATCCGATATATTGTGCAGAATGGAGAGTGGCAGAACCGAAATGACATCTCTGTTATGTTGGCCACGTCAATGAGTGCTTTTATTGTTATCCCACGAATGGTATACGCAAGCACTGTGATTAGGGGTGGATAGAGCTCTCAGCAGAAGTAGCGCCTTTTTCCAGTAGTATAATCGGATCCAAAGTGATGAAGAAATTATCGTCAAAATCTGATAAATAACTTCAACGTGTATTCACAAAATTAATTCAGAGGGGTGATATGGCGTGGTTGCTGTTTGAAGCAGAACATCACATTGAGAGCAGAATGAGATACAGATTCAAGTACGGTAATCTCATATTTGCTATCACAAACTGATATCTTAATTTTCAATATTGTTACTTCTATTATTGATTTTTTAAAATTTTTCATCCATGAAAATTTCACACTTCAGTAGCGAGCAAAATTTTTTTTATAGATATCAACTCTTGAATGCCAAATGTTTTGGCAAAGAAAATGTCAATTGACAAAGACGCAATACATTCCAATAATCAGGATTCGCGCACGCATGCTGTCTTTCATGCGTACCAGGATTGCTGTAGAAATGAAGTGGAAGAATGTCCAGGATCGATTCGTTGAGGTATTATATTTTCGAAAACGTTAATTTATATATTTTTAAAATAAAAAGATAAATAAAAAAATAAAAGAGTTTTTTTTATAAAAAAAAATAGATGCAGTTTGAGGTATTCACCAGCTACATCAAGGACAATGCGAAATTCGTCATGCGCGACACTGCGGTAGGTCAAACGGAGAGATCGATAATGTTACCAGATGAAAGATAAGTCCAAAACTCAGTCCCTCGATCCCTGCTTCTCCTGCCACTCGAATCCGTCCGATGTCGTCATCAAGAAAAACTGCACTGGGTCTGTTTATTTTTCACTATAGATAAGTTAATTATCTCTTCATTATGCGATCTAACTTTGAAGAAGTTTCGTTAGAAGAAAAAATCCTCAAATTTCGAACAATGGTTTCCCGTTTGAAAATCGTAGCTATTGCTCAGTAGAAGGCCCTCCTCTGGGTCCTCAAATCGTGAAAACCCAAGCTTTATTTTTGTTACCGTAGCCAATCGTTCTTCTCTCAGTGACTAAGTGATTCCTCATATTTCTTGATTCTGATTTTCCCTCAGTAATTCCTGCACCGGCTGCTTCTGCCGTCCGACATAGTGTGCTTCCTGTCTGGCGCGGGTCTTCGCTGCCGCCCAGTCGGTCGATGACGAGGAGAGACGGAACGGTGGGAAGGGGGGGGGGCTCTCTCCATTCTGCACACTCTCTCGTCGCTCTAAATGGCGAGAGAGTGGGCAGAGTGGAGAGGGCCGAATAACGAAATGACACCACTTCTTGCTTCCATTAGAGTTAATGAGAGGAAAGTTCGGCGCACTTTTTTCTTAAGATACTGATAAAAATTGGGGAATAAAAAAACAATTTTCTCTATTCTGCACACGCTCGAGTACCGATAGAGTGTGTGAAGTGAAGAGAGTTGTTCTCCATTCTGACATCCCAAATGTCAACATTTTCAGACATCTTGTCCCACTTGTCGTGCCGCCTTCTGCGCGAACGACGTCCTTCTCATCGTCGATGAGGCTGATCTTTGATCTCTCCAGATGATCCCCAAGACTGTAGATCAGAATTATTCCTTCTATTCAGAGTTCTTGCAATAAAGTTGCAGAAATCCTCCGTCGTGTTTTACTGTGATCATAATTGGATCGTCTCAATAGAGCATTCATTTTTTTCACGCAATTTATAATTACATAATAATTTTTACAATTTGGTTCACTGCACGATTGAGCGAAGTTGTTTTTTTTCATTTATCGCGTCTCTCGATCGCTTGGCCACTATTTAGACACTGTCACATCTCGAGTGCGCCGTGATTCACTGGTTGAACCACTGAACTGGAGGCGTAGAAACATCCTAGAATGGGCTAAGGTAATTCAAAAACGGATGTTTTCCTACCCTAACTGTCCTCGCATCCCAGCGTTAGTCAGTAGCAGTAGCAGAGAAGGCGAGAGGGCCTTGATCATAATGACCCAGGGAATTAACATGAACACGTCGGAAGATCCCTCATTTTGGTAAATTGACCAGTAAATCTGAAATATATAAATTAAGGTTCGAATAGTATGTTTTGAGTTCACATTTCATTGATCAAGTGATGATATCAGAACGCACAAGCTGATAAGAGATGAGACCTGGTAAGCGATAGACGGAGCATTCGTTAGCAAAATAAGAAACCCGAGGAAGAACAGACGGGTTTCGTTCGAGTTTGACACCTGGAACAGTAGCCGCATGATCCACCTCAACTCTTGTAACAAATTCATTCCAAAATAAGCGACAAATTGCAACATTTCGAATGTGAACGTGATAAAATCAATTGCTGTGTTCCTAATTTCGATAGTTTATTTGCAAAATGAAGTTTATGACACACCTTCGCTCTGAATATCTGGATGGCTATTATAGAATTGATCAGAAAGCAAAGTCCGTTGCAAGCGAAGGAATGAGAGCTGATGAGGGTGCTGCGATTTATCTGCAGATGTATATTCACAATTTTTATTTTTAAAAAAAGCTTTTTCATAGCTACTGTCCTCCACTGCCAAAAAATGTAATTTTACACCCTCGAGATAATTTTGTCTCCACTTTCGTGATTTCTTCTCTAGTAGAGTTTTATGGTCGAGAATCGCATGATGAAACAGGTGAGGTTATATCATTTCCGATAATCGTCATTTATCCAAGCCGGTTCTCTTGTGAAATGGGGTAAATATTGTGAAATACAAAACGGCTTTTCGTACCGTCTTGAAGCCGGCTTCAACCCGGCATTTTCAACGGCAAGCGGGCTTGCCGAGTCCTTTTTGTCATCACTAGAATCAAATTAACCCCAGCTCACCGTCGGAAAATGCACCTTAGATTCAGCATGCATCATGTAGATCTGAAATTATCTCCGTAATTGAATCGTGAAGCAAAATATGCACGCCTTCTCACGTTATTTTAGGAAGCAGTTTTGAAGAAAGATAAAAATGACAATTGAAATTTAACCGGTTCTGTCGCATTTTCGTTGGATATATCAATGAAAAAGCCGGGAGCCGCAATTGTCACGAAACAGGATGAAAATGAGAGGAGGAGAATGGCCGGAATCAGTGTGAGTGTGAAGGTTCGGGTGAATAACTGAAAATTTCAGAAAATATAAAGATTTTGAGGATACTTTACTAGTGTTTAGAAGAATATCACTTTGCATTCTGTAAATTATTGTGTTTGAAGAGCAAGATTGTGCAGAGTGGAGAGAGCAAGTATGTGGCCTAATAAAATTACGCCTCACTCTTTTGAACACGAAAGGAAAGAGCAGCGCGAGAAATCGATTCAGCGCAACACAAAGATTGGTGAAATCTTGGATGACCGGAAGGTAGTAAATAACCCTGAAAATATTGTATGAAATGAGATAATTGTACATTTACAAACGAGTTAGAAATGGAAATCATCCAGGAATACTCTGGTCTCCAATCAGAGTTCCATTCCTCATATTGGAATCTGGAATAGAACTGAGATGTGCCGGGAAGAAAAGGAAGATAGTAGACGAATATGTTCATCGTGAAGGAAATGAGGTCCTGCATATTCATTACATTTAAAAAAATATTAATGAACTCACAATTACTCCAGTGAACACGAATAATGTGTAAAAACTAGAAGCAAACTCGGCTCTGATCGTGAGCAAAACTAGCTCGATTATGTAGAGAAAATAAAGCGGCACAGATATGATCATGTAGACAATGAATAAGATTATTCTCGTGTGCATATTGTATCTAAAACATAAACAATTATATTATTATTTCATTATTTCTAAATAAAAAATACTTCAGTCGTCCAACGAATACTCGTCTTGCTGAGAGGCTTGAAGGCTTGAAAGCGGGGGTAAGTGTTTCGGCGAACCAGCAATTACACCTGCAGGTGTAAAAAAGATAGTTGATAACTCGGCGAGCTAAGATCACATTATTTCCACCCATTAGGGTCCATGTGTTCAAGGAAATTAAATTACTCCGGCCCTGCAATTTCGTTCTCTTCTGAGTAGCAATCGGAAGGTTTTTACGCCTAAAATACGTAGGGAACGCTAGTTCGGAAAATGCTCAGAGGCCGCTTTTCCGAGCCCACGTATTGCGTGAGATTATGTCGTGATGTGAGCACGAGACTCTCAAGTCTTCGTGTGATTTCCATATTCCGAACGAGAACGAATACCGACATTAATGTACTATAGTAATTCCAGATCTGTCGGAATACTGCGAATGCACAAGGAATAATTCATTGTCTTTCTACAGTTGATACACAAATGATTGGAAAATTAGAGCTAGACAATTACAGACTCACAAGATTTTAAAAGTTACATTATTCACAGTCTATTTGCAGAGAGCGAGTGCCTGGCAGACATTGAGGGGCGAGTACTTCTTCTCCAATTGCTCCTTCACCTCGTCCATCTTCTGCAAAAGGAATCGGTTTTTTAGTAAAACTAAATGTCAGAAATATCGCGCGCTCTGGCGAGTATTTTTGTCAGTTATCTATCTCCACGCAGTCATCTTCTGCAAAAATCAAGTGTATGATACGGATCTCAGTTCAGCTCTCTTCGTTCTGCATAGAACTACGGGCCTATTTTGCGTACAATTTTGACAGGCGGAGTGACGATAGAGTGTGCAAAATGGAGAGTCGATAATTTCGAAATGCTAGCCATTATTTCCAACTCTACCCACGTTATTGAAGGCATTGACGCAGATCTGGGCGAACGTCGGGCCCCAGAAGGCCAGGCACTTGTCGTCGAGGGTCTGAGAACAGGGAGAGCGTTGATCAGATTACGTTACGAACGGGACTAGCGATGACAAATCGGCATCCGACTCTCCTCCTTTCGCACGCTCTCTCGTCTTTCTAGCCGGCGAGAGAGCATGATAACTGAGAAGTTCGGGAAATTTTGGCACACACCTGGTCACGATCAGGACATGTTTCCAATGATCAACCTACCTTCGTATTAATGCCTTTTCGGATTTCTCTTCATTCTGCATACTTTCTCATTTCTCATACCGGCGAGATAGTGTGCAGAATGGAGAGAGCCAAAATCGAAACCACATCGCTACTTCCTAGGACTGGAAGCTCATTCGACTTGTTTTGTTTATTTCTCTTTTGAATGAATATCTCAAAAGGCGATCGTTCATTCCACACTCGTCGTGCTTTTACTCTAAATGTGAAACATAGAACTCACTAGGGTTGGCTATTCAACCCCAGGTAGCTACGGTCGCAATCCCCCTTCGCCTAATTCCGCAAAAGGCGAGGGGGAGGGATTGCGACCGTCGCTACCTGGGTTTAATAGCCAATCCTAAAACTCACGGCCTTGAACTCATCGATTCTGTCGAAGTACTTCTGCTCGTATTGATGCACGAATCCCTGGCAGAGAGGACACACGAAGACGCTTTGCTGAGCATTATAATATTCTTTTAAATTATTGTTTAAATTAATTTTTTTTTGGGTGCAGAAACCTCTCGAATTGTTCTTTGCTCGATATCCACGAATTTATCGCGAGTATGAAACTTAGTTGAAACCGACGATGATTGATCATACCATCTTCGGTTTCAACTGAGTTTCACTCTCGCGATAAGACGAAGTAATGGAGGAAGGAACGATGTGCTCCCGATTCCCGGTGCAAAATCAGAAAAAAGAACGCACCTATTTTAATCAACCACAGAAGATTAATAGAATAATAAGCAGCAAAATAGATAATATAAATTGATTAAAAACCAACCGCTGCTTGCTGCACGGGCAGTGCCAGAGCTGCAGCTGCGACAAGGGCGAGGAGGATAGTGGATCGGAGCATCTTTTTAAATTGATTATATTATATATTATATATTAATATTACAACTAATTATCGACGACTGAGGCGCAACGTGATTGCAAACGCTGTATTTCCTCCTCTTGTGAAATCGCCTAGAAATATATTTTTGAAACATTATTAATAAAATAATAAAACAATTGATTGACGCGCAGACTCTCAAGACGAAAAGCCGAAACTGTTGCAGAATGATGCGTCCCTTATCAGTTTACAATTCGAGCATTGCCGTCTCTCCATTCTGCACACTCTCTCACCGATCAGAGAGGCGAGAGAGCGTGCTAAATGAGGAGGCATCGACGAACCCAGCCTACTTATCAGTGATGATATCAATCTAGAGGATTCAAAGCACCACGTGTCCATCAGGCATGGCTGACTCTCTCCATTCTGCACACTATTTCGTAGTTCTGATCGGAGAGTGATCAAGCTGAATAGCCTTATTCTGATAGTTTCTAGTGTCGATGGAGTGACAAGAGAAACAAGATAGAGACAGGCCACTGATCGATCCACAAGAATACGCAGATCTAGTGATGCTGAGCCGAATGTTCACTCTCTCCATTCTGCACACTATCTCGTTTCCCTAAAGTCCGGTGAAAGAGTGTGCCGGATTAAGATATCTCGATCGTCACTACTGAGCTCCATTGAAGCCTGAGAACACAATGAAGTGCTGTAGACTGTTGGAGGAATGCAGGAGGTCAGGTTAATATCGAAGCCAATATAGAAAACCCCAATGTTACAATAATTTACAATATTATTGATTTTTTTAAAAAAGTAAACCATGTCTTGACTGGATCATTCAGTCGTATCTGTTCGCGATCTTATCCCGCGCGTGAAACATAGCACCAATCGCCTCTTTCCAAGTCCGATTCGTGATAATCTGATGGTCTTCTCACTATTTTCCAGTTTTTTTCCATCGTCTGCGGAACGCTGATTAAAGAAACTAGCATGTTCCAGGCTTCATTCATCAGTAAAAAAATCAATTCATGAATTGGCGAGTTCTAGCCGTCGGAACACTATAATGCACACTGAAACACGGCGGTGCACACATCGGGGATTCGAGGATCATCGGCCCCGTCCAACACCTGAGAACTTAATTGTTTAAATATCTAAATGAAAATATTGTATTTTATTTTAAAATATACAAATAAATATTTTCTAAATCTTCCCCTCGATAAGAAAATGAATAATTCAAAAATGGCCACATCCACCTGTGTGAGGAGAGTATCCAATTCGTGAGCGACCACCTGCAACGCATTGATAAACATTATTGTTAGTGATGTCGTTTCGGTTTTCGACTCTCTTCACAATCTCTCTCAGCGGCCAGAGAAAAGAGAGAGTGTGCAGAATGGAGAGAGTCTAAAACCGAAACGACATCATTGATAGACATATTTGAATATTTTTTATTATTTGAAAAAGGCAGACAGAAAGAACCATCTTGTACTCAATTGCCTTGTCTTGTACCGAGTGTGAAACTCAGATGAACCTAATGACGCACAATGAGACCTTTGAGAGCCATTGCGCTCATCGAATATATATGTTTCAGACTGCCTACGAAAATGAACAATGGGGAATGAGAATGATTTCATTGAGAATAAGGGCGAACAAAAATAATTCAATGAAAGGCTTATCCCCACACTCCTACTCCATAGTTTCTCGAAATCATAGCTAGTCATCACTGGCCTCGCTTTCTCCATGATTATGCTATTGTTCCTTCAAGTGGTCAAAAATAATGTCTTTTTAATAGTCATAGTAAGCTTACCATACCAAAGATATAATTAAATTCAAATACCTTTTCGCAGATCTTCTCGAAGTTCGAATTGTGATCGAAGAGTGTCTGGCAGAGTTCCAAGGCTGCCTGAAATGATTTTTTTTTTAAACTATTAAAATTACTTACGATCGTGATATTTCCCTGCTCCCTGACTACAGATCCCTCGAAGGCTCTGAGAATATATATGTATATTTCTTAAAAATAAAAGCTTGTTGCCGTTGCCGTATCTAATTATGCGCTCTCCATTTTGCACACTCTCTATCTCTCTCTCTTCGGTCAAAAGCACGAGAGTGTGTGCATAATGGAGAGTGCACTATTCCGGCATCACTTACTTACCGGATCACATCCCTGCACACGGTGCAAGCGATCTCACGCGCTTTCGAGGTTTTTTCCCTGAACGGAAACTAGACTGAAATGTTAATAATTCGAAACAAACGTCGGTGTATCAGCAAGGGCTTGTAATGAGAGAAGCAGTAGTATTGCCACAACTAACATGATCTGACGCGAAAATTCATTGTAGGAACAGAATAGGAGATGGTTTGCACACGATAAACAGCTATTGAATCCCTCTTCCTATTATGATATTAGCGCAGAGAATCACACACAAAGTATTACTGATACGCTCTTTTGAACGGTTGATGCAATTTTTAATACCACATAAGCTCACAGAAAGTTACATTGTTACAGTTACAGTTACATTGTTACATTGTACAGTATCTGGTAGTCGTCCAAGGTTGCGCCTTGATCTTTCAAGAGTGTTCTATTCAAGGCCATATGGCGTTTTCTTTTATTCACAATAGCAAGGACACGGCAATATTTGTACACGATAGACAGCTCTCATAGAACTTCTCGTTTGATTATAACGTTTCAAGAAGACTGGAGAAGCTCAAAAAATAACTGGTTGATCATTGTTCTTTTCGAGAGGATTCAATCTATGCCACAGGCAGATTAATTACGGGTCTAGCGTCGGGCGCCATTTGCACTGTCTTGATGAGGTCTTTGAGATTGCAGAGGCCGATCTTGTCGCACACTTGGTCGGGAATGTAGCCATCCTCGATGCCTGGAAAGATCAAAGATCAGTCGGCTTGGGCTTGGCTAAGTCAAAAGATTCTATCCAGATCAATCCGATCGATCAAAGATCAATACCCTGCACGATCTCGTCGAGCTTCGTCTTCACCAGTGACTCGCAGACGGCGTCGCTCCACTGGTCCGAGAACTGCTCGTGGCATTTGGCGTCAAATTTCTGTAAATGAATGTTTATTTTTTATAATGATCGATAATTGAATAGGGCAATTCAGCACAGAATGATATATTTTTTGACTGCAAGTTAGCAGTTGATCCGAGATTGCGCCTCACATTTCTCTTTATGCAATGCGTGAAACTCATCGGATTTTCTTTCGTTTTCGAGTAAATTCCATCACTCGGTGTTCATAGTCGACAAAACAAAAGTTGAGAGATCAATATCTTCATTTTTAGAGATTGACCCATCAACTGTTATCGACTAATATCAATTACAAAGATCACTTACCTCCTCGATGTGGTCTTCCTCATTGAGCAGGAGGTTCTCCACGTACTCGACGATCTGAAAGAAGGTATATTTTAGGAAAAAATAATTTAATTAATTAATTTTTAAAATAAAATAAAAATGTACCACTACGCAGTCAAAGCAGACGTCTGCTTGAGACTTTGTGATGTAGAGCAAGGAGAGGAGGAGAAGCTCGAAACACAGGTGCATTTCTGCAAAGCAAATTTGTGTTTCAGAAGAAATACAAAACCGAGGCACGAAGTTGGAAGATGATCTTGTGTAGTTGGACAGTTGGTTCATAAAAACATCAATCGTTCGTGAATTCGCAATACTACTCGAAACTTAAAATAGCAAAAAAAATATTAGGGAAGGTTTAAAAAAACCATTATTTTGAGAGCATCGATCTCAGTTCTTCTTATCTCCTCCCGCTTTCGTCGCTTTCCATCTTGCTTACCTTCAGTCTTCGGTGACACTCCTTCTTATCAGCTCCCATCACGCCACTCTCTGATTGTTGTATAGTGTCAATGATCCAGTTCGAACGAAAAGTAATCGATGAAAGGGAGGGGAAATGAAGGAGAAGTGGGGCTATCAAACAGACGCTCTCATCATAATTCAATCAGAGGTCTTTTATTTGGACATCTTTGGTTTTGGATCTTAGTGTTTTACTGTTTAGACTCAGTGTATAGATTCTTAGTGTCGTCTCATATGTGACCCCCTTCATTTGTGAGGGGCAGATCGGTGCAATCAAATGGAGGAAGTGGTGCTTCGACTTTGTCTGAATCTATTCACTGGTCATTCATGAATATTTATCTGGATGAGCAGACTCTCACACAATGCATGCAAAAAGGAGGAGTTTCTTCCTTCGATTCCGCACGTTTCTGTCGGAATCCGCAGCTGCGAGAAAGAAAAAGATTCATTCAGAAGTGTATCATTTTAGAGACCTACTACAT
Source organism: Pristionchus entomophagus (assembly GCA_036245825.1). NCBI lineage: Eukaryota > Metazoa > Nematoda > Chromadorea > Rhabditida > Neodiplogasteridae > Pristionchus > Pristionchus entomophagus. The sequence continues at coordinate 10,782,495 of BTSX01000002.1, read as the reverse complement.
GTCAAATCTGAAATAATACATCCCGTTCTTTCATAATTCGTTTCCGGCCTTTGTAGGTTGTGTCAGGTGAACTTCGTCGCAAACGAAAAGTGTACGTATGTAGAGTATGTATATCGGTAAAGCCACAAATACTTATGCGACGGAAATGCGTTCATCCATACATGAGCACTACGTGAACTATTCTTAGACTGAAAGAGGACTCGAAAACATACCTATCGCTTTTTTTTCTATTTCTTCAGCCTATTTCTGTTTCTTCAACCATCAACTATATTCATCTCTTCATTTCTCATCATTTAATCTGCAACTAGAAACACGAGGGAGTATATGAAATCTCCGTGGCTCCTCAAGGACTCGATGGAAACGTGCGAAATTGAAGAAAGAAACTTCTCCTCCTTGCTTCATTCGCGTGTTTTGATTCGCCCCCACAATTGCCGTACTGATTGCAGGGTATTCTTGTTTTCCACCAATGTCTGATGAGATCAGGATGTGAAGTGTGGGAGGAAGTTTGGCAGAGAGGGGATGTTTCCGTATTCAGACCTCTCCATTCTGCACACTCTTTCATCTATCTGACCGGCGAGAGTGTGTGCACAATGGAGAGCACTTGTCGATCTGGCTTTACTAGAGAGCAACACCAACTATGTGATGAATATCGATCAACCATATTCTGTTTGCCACTCTTGCCAAACGGGAAAGGGAAGGACGGCGATAGTGTTTCGGACACAGAATTGTTTAATGACCAGTGTTATTAGCTAGACAGCTTCTCAATGCATGAGACAATGACGAGTTGCTATCTTCACGCACCGAACATTGAAATAGACCATCTTGCTATTCCTAACCAAGATCTTTTCCGAGCAGCTTCTAGACGGATTAGCCATTAGCCTGCAGCCGTATTTCATAGAGATTCTACTGTGCCCATAGTTGTGCCACAGTGTGTCGCCACTATCTCCTCGAGTTCTTTCCAGAATCCTAAAAAGGCTGAACTGGGCATCGTTGCAGACATAAAGTCCTGATTGGATTCTCGGCAGACTCCGGAAACCAGACGAAATATGTGTCGGAACGCGCACTCATCCATAAAAAACTATTCCTGTCCGAGACCTATCCCTAACTGCTGATAGACGGGTAGGATTCCGGAAACCCTTATGTCTGCAGAATAACCCCGGTCACCCTCCGAAAAATGCGCACGAAGTTCCGACGATTCGGAACGCGCACTCATCCATGCACAACCAATAGTATTCTCGAACTCGAATTCCAACGATATATTTGACCTTTCAGAGATACTGTAGATTTAGTTAACTCTAAGAACGGAAATGCGTCTTCCATTCTTCCTCTCAGAGCTCTGATCCCCAACTGCAGTGCAGCAAAACAAGTACTTTCATTTCCAACCACGGAAAACTGCCAAAATAGACGACGGAAGATCTCTCTATCTCTGTACTCGCCTACGCTATTATATTGTTATCCTCTCGTCCGTCCATAACTTCCTGGAGGCGATTCCTGTACTCGGAGAATACGGGCATACCCAGAATGAACGCCACTGTTGTTCTCAGCCGTCGATTATACCCTCAGAGAACCGGCTCCACAACAATAGAAATGGCTCCAAACAAACGCCCTAGGATATTGCTAGAGATCGAAAACCGTTTAATCGTTTCTCCAACTTCAGATAGTTGAGTAAGCGGGTTCGGAGAATGGAGAGGTCCAGTTGAACTCTTCGAATGGACACAAAATATGAACAACTGGACTGGCTAGAGGTCATTTCGATTCAAATTATTGGTCGTATTGATGACTCCAACCATTATGCACTGTATTGGTTTTTTTTGAGAAGTACCTTCCTGCTATGAAAAATTGCTTAGTAGAGATGTTTTTTCGGTTTTGCCTGTCTCCATTCTGCACACTCTCTCGCTTGTCAATCCCCATTTTGCAGTTCTCCCGGCCCTAGACTAGAGTCAATTGCACCCGTGTAGCCAAAGCTTGGTCTCTGACCCCTTGAGACGAGAGTGGCTGCCCCACTGACTCTACGGAACTGGTAATAAATCTTCACCGTCTATATAGCATAGAAGAATTGAAATGAGGCACTCTTCCGAGAGATAAGTCCATGCAACATTGAAGAAATCTAACGGTTACCACTCTATGGTCCAGACTAGAATCTAGTGCGTCCGTGTTGCCGTTTGCTCTCTGACTCTTTCAGGTGAAAGTGTGAAAAATTAATATTAGCTATTCCTCAGAGAGTTAATTCCTGCAATAAAGCATTGAACAATTCTTTAATTTTCGCTCAACGTTCCAGGCTAGAATCTAGCAGCTAACAGCTTAGTCTCTGACCCCTTCAGTGGCTGCCCACTGACGCTGCAAAGAGGTTTCGGGCGCCCATAAAACTCGAGAGTCGTATCTCATATCTCGCGAGAGGTCCGGAAATAATGAAATGAGCACGCAATGGGTTCTAGTCTGGGAATTGCGTTTCATTGCAAAGGAAGTCTTTTCTCGGAAGCATCTGCCTCGATTCTTCATAGTCCACTTCTGCTATTCTTAGCTTCAGGGAAGTATCCAAACTCCGAACTAGGGGGCACAGTTTCTTCCTTCCACTCCAGGTAGAGATTATGTGCGAAATGATTTGAGCATGACCCGACCGGTATATTTTAAACAGTACGGGAAGTTCACGTGACTCTAGTCGTAGTTAGATCGCTATTATCACAGTTCTGTGTACTGATTGTATCGCATTCAATGCATACATCCGGAAAATACTAACGTGGTTATGTTGATCAACCGTTGATATCAAACTAAAAAGCTGAAATACTCCTCAACACTCTATTTTCGACTATCCGGATAATAAGGAAGTGAGTGAGCATTTATCCAGCAAACGAAATAGCTGTACTGTAGTGAATCTTGCGTGATGCTTAGATCTCTAATGGATAGTACATCTCCTAAGTTCAATTGTAACCAATCCCATATTCCTCGGTTGCTGAATAGAGATGTCAGAATACAGATTTCGTCTTATCTGCGCTCAGACCGACGAGATAGTGTGCGGAATCGATAGAGTCAGTGGTTCTTCATTCTTCTCAGTTCTGTTTTCATCATGTCGTCCTCTCGGAAGTGCCTGCTGGCAGAGGGACAATGACATGAACGAACCGCACTCTCTCTATTCCACACACTCTCGTCGGTCAGAGTAGCGAGAGAGTGTGCGAGATGAGGAGACAATGGGCAGAGGGGCAATGAGATGCATGAATAGGGAAGTAGTCTCGCTCCCTCCGAGATAAGACGCATGAGTCCAGTCGAGGTGCCCCCATACGACCCCGAGGTCCGCTCGAGCTTGTCTGTGATCTCTGGCAAAGAAAAGGGATTTTGTTGCATTTTCTCCTTTATCGCAAGGTTGAATGGTCATTCAGCTTTGTGAAGTAGTGTCGACCCTCTGATGCTGTCTATGATCTATGTTAAGTTAGTTTTGATTCAGGTAAATCGGCTGGCCATTTTCTTGTCGTTTTTCATCTTCATAGTGAACCATGTTCTCCGACTCCAGTCTCAGGAACTGTTTGTTTTTCCTCACTATGAACAGCCTCTCCCTCGTCCGCTCCGACGGTTCTTTTCGCCTTGAGGGAAGCGTGAAACTCAACCCATTCAGTCTCTCTTTGTGCCATACAATACCTGAGTTCAGCCAATGTCTCTTGTCTCTTGTCCCGTGAACCTATTGTCGATAGAGGTTGACTATGGTCTAAGGGCTGAGCCTTCCCTTGAATTCAAGTAAACCCTCGATTCCTCAGAGAACAATGGCACCAATGGCGATAATCATGTTTTTCTCTCCAATTTTTGCGAAGCTATCACTTCCGCAATCTAGTATTGAGCAATGAGCGAAACTCAACTCATTCCAGTCGTAATTTGTCATTGGCAATCGTTCAATAGCAGTAGCGCTAGTTCTGTGATATGATGATAGAAGTGAAATGGTTTATGCGCTATGATTACTCTACTATTATTATCCCTTTGAGGCCCATTAGGTTGAGTCAGGGAAGCAATTCACGCTTATCATAACGAATAACTCTGTTTTTCTCACGTGTCGATTGAATCACCGGGGAATCAACGGAAAATAGAGATCAACCTCTGGCTGAAGATCGTAAGATTGAAAGCATCTTATTATTCCGTCCTTATATTTTCTCGCTAGTTATTTCCCACTCGGTACCTACGTCCTTCCCCATTTATAGCGAATCTTCATCGGTCAGAGCATCAGATAGTGGGCGAAATGGAGAGACTTGACTTCCCTTTTTTTCTCATGCACTGTACTTTGCATTCGAGCTTAGGCCGCGGCCCTCGACTTCCAATTATTTCGATCCCGAGAAATTCGATCCCAACATTTTCCGCGGAAATCTGAGCGTGGGAACTCCGACTACAAAGTTTCGAATTTTGTTTGTCAAGCATCCGGTCTCCGGATTCCCGGAAGGAGGATGAATGCTCGGCCACGTCAGCTGACTAGACCCAATCCCCGTCTGTAGCCTTGCCGGAACGATTAGTTGCCCTCTCCATTCTACGCACTCTCCCAGCTGCCTGATTAGCATGAAAGTGGGGAAACGTGTACAACCACTAACAATACTGCCATTAAATTAGTTTCAGTAATCCCAAAGAAAGGCATGTGCATTGGCGAAAGGGGGGGGGGGGGGGGGGGGTGGAATAGAGCCTCGTGAATTCGACAGTATTGTTCCTTTTACTGCCACAATCAGGCTCGGAAGTGGTGAAGAAAGCTGTCGGAAAAGCATAAAGGAAGTCTTCCCGGTGTTCATTCTAACTTTCTTGAGCTACCTTTAGTCTATCCCTTTTGTCGAAACCAGGCTCTGAAGTGTGGTAGGTCAACCAAGCATTAGGGAAGCCATTCCGGTTTTCCGCTCTACATTATTGTGGTCATTCTCGACTTACCGTCCCTACTGGCTATCCCTTTCTTAAAAATCAGGCTCGGAAGTGGGGTAGGAAGCAGTCAGAAAGGCATCATAGCCCATTTTGCAGGGCGCTTTATGCATTGCCAATGAGACTGGCTATCGAGCTGAAAGTTTTGTCGCTTTCTTCGTATTGTATTTCTCACAATCGGCGATAGAGATCACGATTATGTATATTCCGTATATCTAGGGAATATCATAAATTGTCTTCAGTCACAATCACCTGCGGTATGTTTTTACGTCTCGACATGTGATAAAAAAATCGGAAAACGACTCTACTCATTTCGCCTGCTATCTCGTTTCTATGACCAACGATAGAGCGCGCGAAACTAGGAGAGTCGATTTCGCTTTGACATCATTAGCCTCGACATTTGAGTGTTTTCCCCCAGATGTCAGTCAATCCATTACATTTACCTAGCGTCAGTCGACTAATACGTGTGTTTCCGCGAATATTTAGATGTCAAGGGATGATCTTTGGTGGTCACTCCGGTTACGAAAGGTAGCCAACCGCAGTCAGGAGAACGAGACCTACCTAACAGCAGTTCTTCATGCCCGCCTCACAAAATGTTGTCGTCGGTAGACTGTGAAATTGCTTGAAGCGTGGCTGTTGTTTTGCCTTTTTTTGTTAAACTAGACATCATTTACTGTAGATCAGCTTCTAGTTACTGTTATTTCATAAGATTGTACATATATCTTGCGAAAATAATAGTTCTCTGGTAGCTCTAGCGGGCCAGATTGTGTGCAGAATGGAGGGAGTAACCATCCAACACAAGCTCCAATCAATCAGTCACGGAAGCAACTATTATTCCATCTTCCGGAGAGCAACCCCGTGTAAACTCCACTACATTTCGCCCCCTCTTCCCACCTCCGGAACCCTATTTTTCTCGTGTTTGTAGTGGTGGCGAGAGGGGCCGGAAATCGAGGCTGAGAGTATCGGAATTGTGGCTAAAATGGGACTTTGGCCGAGCAAACGACGTGAAACGTGGGCATGTTTACTGCAGAGATGGGGCCAACCCACGTCTTGAGCAATGACCAGGCTCTCTCCACCCTGCACACTCTCTCGTTTGACTCTCAAAAAAGGGAATGTCTGGGTGGGAGAGAATTGCAACCCCGCTTTTATTGCGCGGCGACGACCAGACTGCTCCATTAGCCCAAGAGGGCTTTTACTGTCTTTGAAGCGTTGCTGTAATCCGGAAAGCTAATTTTAGCGGCTTTGCACGCTTGAGATAGTTTCTAATCCCTTGAGAATATCTGGTCAGTTAGCACTTGCTTATTTAGTGTCTTAAGAGCCGTTCCACGGTTTAGTGAAGCTTTTGGGAGGGGTCGACGGAGGACTTTTCTGCAACCTATGCCAATAAGTTCAGGGTGAAGTCCCCATACATAGAGCTGATAGCTGGCCCAATATGAAATGTTGGGGTGCACCCTCCGCGAAATGCTGTGCATGTCCCAAAAAAGTCGAAAATTTCATCCATCAAAAAAGTACGCTCTTATAGATGTTTCTGACGTAATTTTCGATAAAAATAACGAAAAACATAGTTTTAAAGCGAAAGGACATCGATAAAAGGTCGAAAAGTAAAAATTTCGTCATTTTTTGGACACCGTGAAAAGTTTTTCCATCAATCCCCATTTTTTTATTTCATATTCGGATTCTACGTGCAGAACTACCCCTATTTCCAAATTTTCACGTCTTGTCGAGTTAGAGCTCGGATTCCACGGCTTTCCGCCCGAGGGTCTCTAGGGGGCTGACGAGAGAACGATGATGAGAGATTTCGCCATTTCGACATAATACAGTCACAGGGGATGTTACGAACTCGACTACTGTATAATGGATGGTGTTTTCGTTGTCTGTCTTTATTGTTCGGGAGGCCGAGGACCCTTGTCCCCATCTCTCTCGAAAAATCTGTACTATGTCTCGAATAGTCAGGAGGACGAATCTCCACATTATGCGTAGTCTCTAGTAGTTCTTCATTCTACCATCCTTAGTCTCGAGTTTTCAGAATGATGGCAATGTGGACTGCAAATGTTATTTTCGCTATATTCATTGAAGGGTCCATATTTATCAGATAGGAGTGCTTGAGGGTTTTTAGGGCGTGATCAGCTCTTGAATGAAGAGCGACCAGAAAAACATCGTAGTTGATGAATCTTGAGCTAGCTAATCGCGAAAATCCTATAACCATTGAATTGTAGACGCTCTAGTCTTTGCCATTTCATAATAGGGTGAGTAATTATGCGTTTCCTCCTGTCACACGCTATTTCTTCACACCAACATGAGAGAAAAGTGAAAAATCACGAACTATTGGTCGCTGAGCGAGATATTATTCACTTTCCTTAGATGATTTAATTGAATACTAATCTGAACGGGGAAGAAAATTCGCGATATGAAGGCTTGGCTTCGGTTAGCGTGAAATCCACGATTATCTCTCAATTTCGCGATTTTTTTGCTTTATTTAAGGATTTGTCACGGCATTTGGATACTAAGAAAGGGTTTCTGATGATTAATGAAGGGTAAATGTACTGTAAAGCATTTGCTTGAGCGCTTCCGCATTGCAACAAATCCACTAAGACGAAGACCATACTCTTATCCTGTCTTGGAGAAGAAGAAGCAGTTTCTGACAGGGAAACGCACGCTTCATTTGCCACTGACTGATGAAGCACCGAGGGAAAAGGAAAGTAGCAACACTGTTCTTTTCTCTTGCGATACTATTTCCTGGAGTACCTCCCTCGACCTGCTTTGGATGAGTTTTGGATGAGTAAACATTGTTCTTTCTTTTCTGCCGTACTACTCTATCATGGAATATATCCCTATAGTTCAGGGCTTTGATCCACCGCGGGTTGCTACCTTTTCCGAACTTGTTTCTCTGGTGAATAAATGGGTCCTTTCACGAATACCTCCACGAATCTCAGGCATCTTTGGAAGCGGCATGTAGGCCTCCCACCTACAGGAAAACGTGGCGACCTTTGGCAGTTCCTGTTTGTCGCTGCACAGAAAATAGAGTCTCGCCCACTGCGGGTAAGGTTGCTGTTTCCCTGACCTCGCGACTACATACTTTTCGACAATTCCTGCAGCTCGTTTTGTTGGTGAAAGGTGCATTCATGAACGCCCTCAACCACTCGACCTTTAACAACCTCAATTTGCCCTTGCACGCACAACGGAATCCTAGCTTTTCCGTGGCGTCATAACTACATTGTTGTGTGTGCAAGCCAGCTTCATGAACTCCTCTTTTGCGAAATCTGTATCGAGCTCAGTGGATCCCACTCCTCACGGTTTTGGCTACACTATCACTGAGTTCAGACTAAGGTTTCAAGCCGGTCGTAGAATAGGACGAATCCGCCAGATGATCTCTTCATTATTATCATAATTATCCGTAGTTCATTGCGTCCACTTCCGCAACTCACTAGCCTTCGAAGGCACGATTAAACTGTTTGGACTTTTGCTATTTCGTTTTTTTAACTTCCGCAACTCTTCGCTAGTGTCTAGAAGTCGAATTGCATTTACGCCCGCTCATAAACCCGCTGTTGCGACCTCTCTCGTGACTCCAATTTGTCTCTGCATCTACAATGGGAAAGCGGTGTTTTCTGCCGCATAGGACAAGCCCCATGCGCCCTCTGTGCCCCCTTCCTCATTGCTCAATCGCTGTAACCCCTTCCGCATAGAAAAAGGCTAACTGCACTCTATGTATTATTGATTAGAGTTGAGGTAAGTCATAGATGAGTCTTCGTTATTTTGCACAGTCGTCACTATAAAAATCGATCCCTGAGCCCCTTCTAGAACCTCTGGCACCCCCACGACTTGATCTACCCTACCTTCATACCCCTGTAACAACCCGCCGTGCTACTAAGACTCTACGGAGGAAAGTGATAATGGAATTGCTTCGCGGGATCGGCGGAGGCAGAAATGGCTATGGGATTGCTTGCGGACGACGCACACCGAAGCGAGCGAGAAGAAGTAATTACCTTTTTTCTCGCTTTCGCCGACACAGGGCAATAGCATTCACCTGCCAATGCACTGGAGTTCTCCTTCCCCTCTTTCCCTCGGACAATTCCTCTCCTCATTCCGCACACTCTCTAGAACAATAGAGCAACGGGATCGAAGAGAGGACATTCGACATCCCTATCCGCCTCGGCGACAACATCGACTCATTTTTCAGGGTGTTTAATGTGCAAATAACCGCCCAAGGCGATGCTAACTTTGGCCCCACGTAGCAAAGTCCTTTCTAGACGACCTGTGACAAAAGTGAGACCTGCAGGTTGTGGTTGGCAATTCATGCAAGGTCTATTTTTGCACGCTGCTACTGAGAGTGTGCAAAATCAAGACACAAACGTCATTCTATTTAATTGCCACGAGTATTGTTTATCCGCGATTTCGCTCATCCGTCTCATTGCAAAATCCGTTCTTCTTTCTTCTTCCACCGAGAAGCAGGAAATATAACAGGAACCGTGGTCTGGCCTGCCGAGACTTACAGTACTATCCAAGTTTGGACGGCGAGTTGCTTGTAGTACATGAAGCCATAACTTTCCCTTCAACATATTTACTACTCACAACAACTACTAATACTGAAGCCCAGTCATCATTATTAGGATATATTGCATACTGATATCATTCTCCATGTTATCGACTATCAGGCTTCAATGGTAGTACCGAGGTTATCGGAACATCTACTATCTGGCTGCTTGGTTTGGTTGTTCGCCAACAGACCGCGGAAGTCCCTCTCATGAAGCCGGGTCGTTCTCTAGTCAATGCAATATTCAGGGGCCGCGTCAATTACTTGTCTCACCCCCTGTCAGTCAGTCCTTCTCTTTGTCACACGTCGTTCTATCCCACGTCTCCTAGGGGCGCGCCCCCGCATGGCCTGGCTTGTTCATCGATCTCCTGTACTCTACTAATAGTTCCCTAGTGGAAATACCACGGATTTCAAGTAGGGAATCAGGTCAGCGGAGATCCCACGGCCAGACAGTCTCCTACGTGGTAGAGGGCACCCCACATGGCCTTCTTCAGGCTTGTTCGTCAGCCTGCATTTCTGGCTTGTTCAGCTTAATAGCTCCCGATAAGTTTCCTAGCAGCCTTACAGTGAATGTCTTGCTTGGATACATGCGAGGTGTGGCCGCTTGTGAGTCAGACTCTTCTCGCATCGGGTACACACCCCGCATGACTATGTCCCCGCTCTTGATCTCTCGATGTACGGTTATTTGGGAATACATAACGGGCCTGTCGAGAATGTTCTATTGTACTATTTTTCTTGTCGTTACTTCCTCCTTTTGTCGCTTACTTCTTGATCAACAATTTCTTTGTCCAGTGACGTGCCCGCGGAGTTGAATCTTTCTCACAATGCATGGCGAAAATCTCATTCAACTGCTACCCTTCATCCATGCCAAACACCATTCCTGGGGCTATCCCTTTCTTCGGGCAAGATCATGTTCACGTCATTGTTTGAACTTGTGTAGGATCGCCCACGCTCCTATTCCCCTATTTTTATTACGTCCACGGTAACCCGAGAAATCCATCATTCACATCATCATATGCGGCTAGTCGATTTTGCCTCCCACGCTCCAGTAACTTGTGGGAAAGCTCAAAGCATTAGTTACAAACTCCCTCGGTTATGGTGGTTGCGAGACACTGCCTTGTATCTCGCATTTGTATCTCAATGAGCATTAGGCGTTGCGAGAAAATATCCAAGTTTCGCAGGAGGTGGAAATCCCACCGTGAGATGATTAATTTCTGACGCATGACAGTGGCTGTTGACTCAGCGCCTTGTGTTTTGCTTCGGACAAGTCTTTCATCATCCTTTTGCTGGGCCATCTTCGTCATCTCACACATACGAAGGAGAGCCTGCGAGGAGAGCCATGACTGAACTCCAATGTCGACGCTTGACAATCGAAAGATCTACAGCCATCATCAGCTGCTTAGTCAACTCCAGCACCATTCGGCAGGGATCTAGTCCATGACATCATCACCCCCTCATTCCCCTCTCTCCGGCCAATCCTAATCGTTTCTCATTGCGCTCCTCGGGGGGGGGGGGGGGGGGGGCGGGGCCTCGGAGCTCTGAGTCCGAGGCCCCGCCCCCTCCCCCTCTCGGCTCTCCTACCTTGCCCCCGTAGAAGTAGTAGGCAGGAGGAGGAGAAAGCCAAACACTTTTGGCCGATTGTCTCCTCTTTCTGTCGATGCGCAGTAATGACTACCGCTTACTCATAATGGATATCGTCGTGCGCGTCATAATTTTTGTGTCGCTTCTTCTTCTCCCCTCCTCTCCCTCCTCCAACCCGTCCTGGGGCATCATAAATGTATGAATGCAATGGCAGAGGATGGGGTACTGGGCTCTCCCGTCTCAACGACCCGGGGGGAATGGGAGGTGATGATTGGGCCAGTGGGATCGAGCATCGCACCTATCTGGAATGGATGCCGAACGCCTCTTCAACTCCCCCCGTCATCACCTAGCCCCAGGAGCGGAGCTATGTCTCCTTCTCTCGCCCCTTTAGTTCTCATCCGCACCTAGCGCCCTTGGAGCTGGTCCTCGCTTGTGATTATTCTGCTTTTTACTATGGAAGCTCGCGTTCATCACTGGCCTGTGTCCCTCTTTCATTCAGTAGTGCGTCTGAAACTCAACAGAATATCTGCGCAGTCTGAGAATTAGCTCTTCTCGAATCTTCATCTAGGCCACAGTCTTCTCTTCTCGGTTTCCTTGTTTGTAGATCCCAGCTGACCGTCTCCCACTAATTTCTTGTTGTTCCCTCCGTTTCTTGGATACCTCTGCTCGTCTCTGATTCCCGAGCTGCTTTTTCTCTTTACTGATTCTCGATTCCTGGTGATTTCCGCGGCGTTTCGATGCTTCCTTCCATTTTCAATGGTGATTGCAGGGTAACTCACACGTCCGGAGCCCTTCCCGTCATGAACTTCCTCGCCACCCTCATCCCCCTGCTGTGCATCATCGCCGCCTGCTTCGCCACGCTAATGGACAGCGGTAATTAATTAATTAAATAGATTATTCTCGAGATTTATTAACTTAATATGGCGCTGTTACTGTAGCCTGCGTCCATTCACATCCGCTACTCATCCTACACATGACTTTACCGTCGCGAGTGAATGAAACTACTTTCATTCAGGGGCCCGACCAACAGGGCCATTGAATAAATTTTCGAATATATTCTACGGAATTAGGTGCTAGGCGGCTGAAACTTCCCACACCGTAGAATCAAAGATCGCATTAATGGCAGAGGGAAAATACAGCTTCCATCGAGTGAAATAAGAAGATAAAAGCAGATGGCTTGAGGCAAGGGATGCCATTTCGTCTCTCAACTCTCCCCTTTCAACACACTCTCTCGTGAGAGATAGTGTGCAGAATTGAGAGAGCTGAACCGACGCGACTTCGCTACTTGATGCTGTAAAGTTTGCCTAAAGGCGCGAGAAGAAGAATGTTTAATTTGACAATTCGCGGGCAATTTAGCGGCTAGCGAGCTAGCGTCTCTCAAGCTTCACTAGACAACGAATAGCACACTTTTCCTGCGCATTTCCTTCCTGTTTCCCTCTCAAGTTCTAAGAACGACGGAGGGTCTTCGCGCGAGCGCAATTTTCATGATTGAGGGGACGGATCGGGGCCGAAAATTGCTGCCTATCATCGCATCTTCCCCTTGAGACTGGGAATGCAGATTCGAATAGTTGCTCTCTCCATTCTGCACACTCTCTCGTTTCTCTGACCAGAGAGCGTCCGGCATCACTACTTGATATCATGTGAAACGTGGCTTTCCGCCGTTTTTTTCCGCGCGAGTCTGCAGCAAAGAACATGAGAATGCGCGGAATTCGCTGAAATAATGAATAAGAGGAAGGATAGGAGAGGGGTAGAGATGCCAATTTCTCTGCTCTGCTGGGATCTTTGTTGCGTGTAGGAAACACATGAGCTATTGCTTCGCATTCGCTTTTATGGTGGGATTCCGAGAAAAGGAAGAGCGGAAGTGTTTCTAGTTGTCTTGCGAGATTGATCAGTAAAGCTAGTCAAGAAATTAGAGTCCACAGATCGGTAGTCGTTTCCTCTTCCTATTTGCGCTAATCGCAATAATCCTGGGTAATTTGGGTAGTCGCATCCTCATTCGTCTCTAAAGCAACTAGCATCTGCAGAAAGTTGGAAGAAACTCGATCATCGATTAACCAAAATAATTAAATAAACAATTTGCAGAACAGCAACAGCAGCAGCTGCGGCAACCCATCGGCTACGGCTACGAACAGTACCTCGATGGTGAGTGATTGTGTGATATTGGATCTCTCCATTTAGCACACTCTCTCACCAGTCAGAGAAACGAGATAACGTGCAAAATCAGGAGAGTCGTATGCAGATTTATCATCACTAGTGAGAGATAGTGTTGCCGAAGTTCTCTATATTTTGCACACTCTCTCACCAGTCAGACAGATGAGGGACTGGGGAGAGGCACTATTCGCTCCTACATCAGCTACATTAGTGATCGATTTCGCAATATTTTCGAAACTCGAAATTGAACCGGAAGTGAATTTCGCCCGATTTCAGAAGCCCCGGTGAAGCGCGCCCAGACCTTCGTCCGATTCGGCAAGAGAGCCCAGACGTTCGTGCGCTTCGGACGATCGGCTCCGAGATTCGAGGAGGATCAGTGATCCATGATCTTTGATCTCTACCAAAACAACACAATCCGGCCAAGATCCCTTCATCCCATCACTCTAGTAGCCTCTGAAAGCGTTGCAATCCTCCCTCGTTGGTCTCATATTATTTTCCTCTTTGTAATTTCTTTATTTTACCCGCTCATCAATGATAAAGTGTAGAGGCTGTTGAGATTCAGAGTGATACCGGCTTATCTTACAGTTGCGATTGATGTGAGGGTAGATTCCTCGCTTCTGTTTCTCTATCTGTTTTTTTCCAAACCTGTAGCTATATAAACTCATAAATCAGATCCCATGATGGCATGGAATGAACAAAATACTTTCCAAAAGTATGTGATAACATTGCCCAGTTACACTCACAAGAGAAGCAAGTGGATAGCATGGAAAAGTGACGGCAGTTGGGTAATTTGAGCCGTTTTGAAGGGGTGGCTATTACTCATACGGGGGGGGGGGGGGAGGACCGACATCGAGGGAGGTCAGAGGAGTGATTAATGCTGAGTAGCCGGGAGAAACATTGGGGGTGGAAGGACTAGATAGAACTAGATAGAACCACGAGCCTCCCACGATATATTAGATTCGCTGGAGTGGGAGTCGAAGGGTCACTAGAAATAGAGTTGTCTGTCCAACCTACTTCCAACTCTACCGTCGCCTTGTCAAAAGGTTCATGTCTCCTCGCTGAATGGGTTTTTATCGCTCTTGGCTTTTGAGCAGTTGCTGAAAGCGACATCAGGATCATATTTATAGGAACGATACGCTGCACTAACGATTACGGTAGTTACACTGTAATATCACATGTTGAAGCAGAACTATTGTACCTGATCGATCAGCTGGTGGCGCTGTGAATAGACATGAGATACAATAAGAGACTTTTGACCACTGAACATGTATCCAAATATATAATGGGGCACAATTTCTGATGACTAATAGCGTCATTCACTGTGCAATACTATTTTTCATCGCAGCTTGACTCGATCTGATCAATGGATAATCTAATCTCAAAGCAGGTACGGTAGCAGAGCCAGTATCACTTTTATCTGTTTTTCTGCACTTCTCACTTGGTCGAGAACATCTGACAAGTAGAGCAGTTGATTGCTTTCAAGACATAAATTGACTTCGAAGTTAAACACAGAATGTATGATATTATGTTGGAGTGTGCACTCGCATAATATCTGAGATCGAATAGCTAAAGACTGAAGCTAAAAACTGTGTATTCCACTGAAAGTACGATGTTTTCGATTGAAAATTCTTGACATAGAACGCGTCTGAACCTGGACTCTCTCGATTCTGCCCGCTTTCTCGTCGTTCTGACCAGCGAGTGAGTGTGCAGAATAGAGAGAAGGGAGTCGTCCCTTTTCGTTGCTCTTTTCCCGAGACAGAAGGGGGTGAAAGAGAAGGGGAGAAGCGGAGGGTACGTGTTTGTTAGGACCTCGGGAAAAGGGGAAGACGCTCCTAGGTGTATCTAGAGGGTCAGAGAGACGAGGGAGTGTGCTGAATGGAGAGAGTCAGAGGAGAAACGCTCTCGGACATTTCGTGCGGTAACCTCGTTGACTCCTCGCTCCTTGACTCGTGGATCGAAGGAGGATGAAGGAGGGGAGAAGAAGAGCAGAATAAGAAGAAGAGAAGGAGGGAAAATATGCACAGATTGACGGCCACCTCGGTTTCTATTCTGCACACTCTCTCGTCTGTCCTATCATCGAGATAGTGTGCAGAATGGAGAGAGCTAGAGCAACACTAATTAGGCACGCTGATTTTGGCTATCTTGCTCGGGATTCGCAGCTCTGATTTTGTTCGGACTTGATAACGAGAGTATCGCGCTTCCTTTAGACCGTTCAAACATATCGGTTGTTTAGCCCCTCTTGGACGGGTAATGTGAGCTCAACAGTCTCGAGAGACTAACGATTTGTTCGAACGGTAGTGATTTCATCGGGTTTTCCATCGGTTAATCCCCGACTACCCTTTAAAGTTTCTTGATGTAGAATTATCAAAACTAATTTCATTCTTCACTCGACCAGCAACCTTGTCGATTCTTTCTTGTTGCTTTACGTCTCGTCGTGTCAATCAAGTCTGGTTTTCTCATAGATGGGAACCTTTTCCATGCTCGATTTCTTATTATTTTCTCGTCCAAGAAGGTGTCTGATTCAGGGATGTCGTTTAGGTTTTCGCTCTCTACATTCTGCACACTATCTCGCAGGTCGGAGAAACGAGAGAGTGTGCAGAGTGGAAAGAGCCAAAACCGAACTTACATCCCTAGTCGTATGGGGGATGCCCATACGAAAAGGCTTGAGACAAAAACTCTTGAGAATTATAATGCGGGTTCAAAAAAAGAACAGTCCAGGATCATCCCGGGAAATATTTCGTTATGTTCGTTTTCGAGAGACAATTATTGTTCAGCCATGCCTATGGTAATACCGGGCGGGGAGCATCGGCTCATCAAGATTCGAAAGGTGAGCCTGTATTGATCTTTGATCTTTGTGGATTTGAAATTTGATCTTTGAGCCGACTGTCCAAGACCCCGTCATGCGAAACCAGAACTATTTCAACAAACGATGTGCGAATGTATTTCACATGGAATTTCTAGTTTCACTGAAATCTCTTCGCTCTATGCGAACTGGGTCAACTTTTCCTGGATTTCTGATATCCGCGGGGAAGTCATCAGCTCCGAGAAGAGGCTATTCGCAGCACTTCTCATTCCGAGTAAACGGCGTAAAACGAGCGTGCGTATGTCAATCTTCACGACGAGCGAATGCGCCGTCGGAATTAGTGATGCCGGTTCTCCACTCTCTCTCTCCATTCTGCACACTCTCTCGCGTGTCTGACCGGCGAGAGATCATTCCGAGCGGAGAGAGCAGGGACAGAAACTGGTCGGAATGACGGGATAGAGGCGCTCGAGAACTAACTTTCACATGTGTCGGTATTTGCAAGGGAGCAAGATTCGGGGCTAACATGTAAGGTGTCGAAAATAGCTGCTTGACAGCCAACAGAAATTGAAGATCAGGAATCAGCTGACGTTTCGCACTAATCCCTCAGAATGCAATGCACTAGTAATGTTGGATCGAATAGTAGCTCTCCTTTCGAACGACGAGATAGTGTGCAGAATGGAGAACGCAAGTGTTCGATCGGGAAAGACAATGCGCATTTCAGGTAAATCGGAAGCGCCTGTTGCGTTACGCGATCGCCTGTTCGTTTCTGGCGACGGTGGTGGGCATGACAGGTAATAAATATTGTTATTTTAATATTTATTATTTTAATTTAATATTTTAATATTTATTAAAATATTTTTGACTTATAGATTGAAATACGAGGGAAGCATGAAGATGGGGGAAGACGATAATGAATTTGGCTTTGCCAAAGTAGGCACAGTGCATACTATAATAGTCTTTGTTTTGTTTTTGAAGTGTCAGAGCTCATGCATCGCTCCGTTGGAGGAATATCATTCCATTATGAAGTTCAAACCGGCATCACTTTTGTTATGAATTTATACTATTGCGATATTTCGTCGCGAAAGGGAATGAATCGCACCCACTAGGGATATCATTTAGGCTTCCAACTCTCTCCATTCTGCACAACACTATCTCAAAACTCTGACCACTGAGGGAGTGTGCAGAATGGAGAGAGCTCTATTCGAACCGGTTATACTAGTACGCACTGCTGTGAAATCTCGTAGACTAATGTCAATTTGCATGGCCAATGAGCTCTAGAATGGAATCTGATTATCTCGATTTGAGGGGCGATTGAGAGAGAGAGAAAAACAAGTCTTCCGGTACAGACGAACGTCTACGCATCAGAAGAAAAAAACTTCGTAAAGGGGAAGGAACCCCCGGTCTGATTGAGAGATCTAAGAATAGTACTGACCAATGGGTAGAAACCACTGACCACGGACTACCTTACTCCCCACTGACCGTAGAAAAAAAGAGAGCTAGAACCGAAAGAATCTTTGTGGCAAATAATATAATTTTTCCACATTATATCTTCTAACAATGTAATGTTAACGAATAGCGCACTCTTTCACTAGTCAGAGCGATAAGAGAGTGTGCCGAATGGAGAGAGCTACTGTTCGACCCGGAAAGACTGTTATGTTCTGGCTGAATATGGCATCTCCTCGGCCTAGTCTAATTTAAAAGGAAAGAGACTAGTGATTGGAACTACTCTCCTCGAGTCGTCGGTCAGAGAAAGAGAGCGCGACATGGGGGCAATCGGATTCCGATTTGTCATCACTAAAATATAACAGGTTCGATGACCGATAACTGGCTCTACACGCAAGAAGTCCTCAGATACTTCGTGCTCCCAAACGCAACTCTCCAGGTGAAATATTATTAATAATATTAATAATATTCAAAAAATAAATATTATCCATTACAACTCTAGAAATGGATTTGGCATGTACTCACACATATGATCTCATTACCTAGACGTGCCCTATCCAGATGATTTTCCCATGATTTTCTGAGAAAGAATCGCATCTGGCTCGAATAACAATTGTTGACTGGAGTAATGAGGAAGCTGGATGAAAGGGAGAACTTCCTTCTCTATTCCCTAATTCGTTCATTGGCCAGGGTCTGGGAATGAGGAACGTCTAGCGATATGAAACTCGTGGAATAAAAGAAGCCTTGGAACCAGGAAGAGAATTTTAATCTAAAAAAAACTTAGAAAGGATTCTGGGGATTTCAGAGTGAGACCGATGTTTTTTTCCTTGACCAACCCAGGATCATTGTACACGCTTTTATTATTTAATAGGTGGCCGCTCCAAAAAAACAGATTGAACAGTCTAGAAAAAAACCGCATGAATTGTGTTTTTGATCGGCAAGGGAAGAAACATTATTGAAGCTCAGAAGTGAAAAATATTATTGAAGCTCAGCTCGACCCTCTCTCATACACTTCATGAAACATAACTTGATTTCTCAACAACAAAATAGTGAAACTATATTTTTAGCACGAAGAATTCGGCTCGAGTGAGGTCTACTGGAAGAATGCGACCCTTGGACCGTGGCACTATTGCTGGGCTGATCGTCAGTTTATTTATTTTTATTTTCAATTATGTCTCCATTTTGCACTCTCAATCACCGATCAGTCAGATTAGTGTGCAGAACAGAGAGCTGAAACACGAAATCGCACTTTTTTTAGTGAGAACCTTGCGAAATACCAACCAGGAACTCCCTCAGACTGTTGTTTTGCTGCTTTTTTGTGTACAGAAGCCTGCGAACTTCTCAAATTGTAGGAAGTTTGGTAGAAAACCTTGAAACGCAGTTGAAGGTTGACTAGAACAGGTGGAAAAAGCAGCTTCCTCGTTCAATTTGCTACTGCCGTGTCAACGGGATACAATTACTGAGAATGTCAAAGAGAGAACTTGCGACGCTACGTAACTGCATTTCCGAATGAATTCAATGCCGAGGCAAGAATTACAAAAAAGGTTCGGAAAAGCGAAGAACTGCCTAGAGATGTTGCGGGTTTCGCACGGTGAGAACCTACACAAAAGTGGATGAAAATTATCAAAACCGATAAAATGCAATTTATCTAACTTATGTTATTCAGCCCTTACCGAGCACTTCTGTGAACTCGTCAACTACGATCAGGATGATGACCCGGCTGACGTCACGAGTGGTGTGCAGCGTGAGTTGGGCAGGGCGACGTTTAATAAACGTCGCTTGTTGAAATTCTGACAGGAAATGCTTCTGAGGATGACATGTATTTATTTATTTAGTCTTCTGACTATGCAGATGAAAACGATTATCGTACATGGTGGACAAACCGTGACAGATGATCATTTTTGGCCATTTTTGACTTTTTTGACTTCCAGGGAATGCTTACTAATAAATTCCAATTTTCATTTCTTATTTTTTGTCCGCCCTTGTTTACGGGAATCGGCCGGGCATGTCCTGGTGAAATATTCCTCTAACATGGAGAAAAATGACAGCCGTAATTTGAAAAATTGGTTGATTTCGTAAGCCGGCATTTAGCACACGCGAGGCAGCGAGCTGGTCGAATCGCGTCATCATTTTCAAATTCTCTGCGTATTTTACTTTCCCCGTATTGTTTAGACGTTCTGCCCGTTTATTTGTTGTAATTATAATGATCCAGAGTACCAGGCCGACCTGGCGGACGCCTCTCCTCGACAATACGAGCCTTACTTGGAGAAGGAATGGAGGTTTTCCTCAAAGGTCCAACTTTCTCTTTACTTTCTTTGAAAATAAGAGTGGGATTGTGTTTGTTTGAGCTGTTTCAGCTCCGTACCCACTCATCCCGATTGAGGCGAGGGAATTGTGTTTGATTAGTGGTAGGCCAATCCTCGGTGGAGGTAGATCAGTCTGCCATTGCCGTGTATTTTCAGTAAAATAACTAGTTTCCTTTAATATTAGAAAAAGGGATTCAGTCTGGAAAATATTTTTTTTTAAATCCTACACTTCCTACTTCTCAGTCGGTCGGATGAGCGAGAAGGAGAACGAGTACCGGAACCTATCCACTTCCAGGTACGCGAAGGGGTACTGTAGACGAGGTTACGGTAACCGCGGATTACTGTACTATATACTGTCACGGTAATCACTAATGTCTAAACGATACTGTTTATTTAACTGTTTTATTTTATAAAATGAATTGATTCTGACTTAGGAGCAGTGATTAGTCGATCCTTGCCCACACTTCAATGTTTTACTATCAGTCTATACTTAGTTACTTTATTGAATGTATGTTTCAAGGCCCGCTCACTCTCACTCGATGCCCTGCCCCGGATGTCCTCCATTCGCCATCATTATGTTACGATGACCAGGTTTGAAATTGTCCATTTACATTTGAATTGCAAGCTGCGGTTTTTGGATTATTTTTTGCTTATTTACATTTGCACTTCTCTAATTTAATAAAATCTAATCACATCGACTCTCTCGATCTCCTCTCATTCTCACTTCATTTTCCTCACTTCCCCCCTTCTCAGTCGGTTGGATGAGCGAGACGGAGGAGGACGCGGACCGCAGCCCGCCTACTTCCAGGTACGCGAAGTTTACTGTAGACGAGGTTACGGTAACCGCTGGTTACTGTACTCTATCATGTCACGGTAATCACTAATGCCTAAAGGATACTGTTTATTTAACTGTTTTATTTTATAAAATGAATTGATTCTGACTTGGGAGCGGTGATTAGTCGATCCTTGCCCTCACTTCAATGTTTTACTATCAGTCTATACTTAGTTACTTTATTGAATGTATGTTTCAAGGCCCGCTCACTCTCACTCGATGCCCTGCCCCGGATGTCCTCCATTCGCCATCATTATGTTACGATGACCAGGTTTGAAATTGTCCATTTACATTTGAATTGCAAGCGGCGGTTTTTGGATTATTTTTTGCTTATTTACATTTGCACTTCTCTAATTTAATAAAATCCAATCACATCGACTCTCTCGATCTCCTCTCATTCTCACTTCATTTTCCTCACTTCCCCCCTTCTCAGGTCGGATGAGCGAGACGGAGGAGGACGCGGACCGTAGCCCGCCTACTTCCAGGTACGCGAAGTTTACTGTAGACGAGGTTACGGTAACCGCTGGTTACTGTACTCTATCATGTCACGGTAATCACTAATGCCTAAAGGATACTGTTTATTTAACTGTTTTATTTTATAAAATGAATTGATTCTGACTTGGGAGCGGTGATTAGTCGATCCTTGCCCTCACTTCAATGTTTTACTATCAGTCTATACTTAGTTACTTTATTGAATGTATGTTTCAAGGCCCGCTCACTCTCACTCGATGCCCTGCCCCGGATGTCCTCCATTCGCCATCATTATGTTACGATGACCAGGTTTGAAATTGTCCATTTACATTTGAATTGCAAGCGGCGGTTTTTGGATTATTTTTTGCTTATTTACATTTGCACTTCTCTAATTTAATAAAATCCAATCACATCGACTCTCTCGATCTCCTCTCATTCTCACTTCATTTTCCTCACTTCCCCCCTTCTCAGGTCGGATGAGCGAGACGGAGGAGGACGCGGACCGTAGCCCGCCTACTTCCAGGTACGCGAAGTTTACTGTAGACGAGGTTACGGTAACCGCTGGTTACTGTACTCTATCATGTCACGGTAATCACTAATGCCTAAAGGATACTGTTTATTTAACTTGTTTATTTTATAAAAATAAATTGGTACTGGCTTAGGAGCACTGATTAGTTAGACCTTGCTCGGTTCATATTTATTTATTTATTATATTTTTGAAGGACCGTTCACTCTCCGTCGCAGCCCTGCCTCGGAAGCCATACACTGGCCCTCCTTCTGCTATGCTGATTAGGTTTGATACTTTCCTATGGCATTATTATCGCAAGTGGCAGCGTTGGGGCTTGTTTGATACCTTACCAGGCATCCCCACTCCACTCTGCTCCGGCCCCTCTCTACTTCAACACAATGCGGATTCGGTGAAGTATATTTTATCTAATTTCTATTTTTTCTTCTTCTTCTTTTTATCTGAGAAACTTGGAAACAATTTGAAGTAGCGAACAAGTAAAACAACAAAGAAAAGAACGCGTTTCAGCTACCGTAATCTTCGAGCGGGACACAACGAGGGGAGAACAAGAACAACAGGAGAACAGGGAACAAGGAGGAGAGGACAAGGATACACGAGGTCAGTTGGGATCACGAAACAAATAATAACTTCTGAATAAACAAATGTGAAACTTCTGACAATGATAGCAATAGGAAATGGTATTTACAATTTGAATGAAGGATGAAGTCTAATAGAATTCATCGTCTCGGCTTAATGTGATGTTAGGAAAAGCTTAGTCGTGAACAGGGGCGCCCTTATTCTCAATTACTTTTCTCATCTGGGGTTGGACTCGTCTGATATATTCTTTGCATTTCTCAGGGGTCAATGTATCCTTCCACCACGTAGCAATTCCCTCTTTCAGATGACTGAGATTGGTCGGCTTCCAGCAGTCTTGAAGCCATCGCTTCAAATTCGCCCATACCACCTCGACTGCGTTAATGTCTGGACTTTCCGGGGGCCAGTCGATAGTCTGTTGAGTTGTACGTTATTGTCCGATTGTTTTAAAAATTGTGCCATTATACGCTTGATAGATTTTATGAATGAGAGTATCTGTTCTTGGTTTCGAGTTCGCAGCCGTTTATGTTTACACACTTTCTCGATTGGTTGAATGGCTATAGAGTGTATGCAATAGGAAACAACGACACACCTTGATCTGTTCCTTCTCGAGGTACTCCATAGTTCTTGCTGCAGTATGAGAGGGGGCGTTGTCTTGAATGAGGTAGACATGTTCTCCGAACGTTTTTCTGAATTGACGCGAGAAATTCCAATACCACAGTTACGATATAGTATACAGTGTTGGCTAGCTATGAGTAGAATTCAATAATCAAACCTCGCCCATTTCTTGTACGCAGTCTCGAGTACGGCCTGATACATGCCGTTGTTGATCTTTGATCCTGTATCGAACATGACGAGGGGAGTAGCGCCTCTCCAACTGATCCCTCCCCAGATCATCACCTGAGATTGGGAGATGTTCGAAGTTCATCATCTCGTTATTACTTCCATTGTTTCTAGTTGTTTCTATGGACTGAAAGATAATTATTTACCTTCACCGGGTTCTTGTGCACACTCTTGACTCTCCTCTGAACATCTCCCCTCAAACAGAATACAAATCGATTGTTTGCGGATAATTGCACACAGCATTCGTCTGTGAAGAAATGTGCAGTGAACATATTGTCCTTCTCGATTTGTTCTCTGCAGAAGGCGAGACGGAGAGGGCGGTTCACGATACGAACTGAATGTCCGTATCGGGTGTTGTAGCACTGGAATCCGCTCTCTTCACGGATCCGACGAACGACGTCGACAGAGATCTCGAAATGGGGAGTACTGTAGCACGGTAATACGCTAGCTTCGAATAAATATAAACAAGTACGGTATATACAATTAGAGGATTAGTAAGCGTACCTCCTCATTGAATTCGAGTTTGATCGTGGCTGCGACTGACTGGAGAGTTGATTGGGAATCATCCAAGTAGCAACGGATTACGGTATCTCGGATTGAGGCATACAGGTCCATATCTTTGATCGAAGTGGGTCGATACTCGCGAGGGATGAACTTCTTCTTCAGCACACGCGCCACTGTGCTCCTGCTTGTGTGGATGTTTTGCTGAGCCAGCAATTCGACGATTTCCCGATAGGACTTATCATCATCATGCCATCCGATGATGCAATCTTTCCAGTGCTTCTCCAAAGGTCTCCTGCCTTGCGACTGCAATAGTCATAATATGATCTGCTACCAATATGCTACGGCAGATGTGAGATAAAAACGATTACGGTAGATCAGTAGTTATCTTACGTACCTGAATCCGAGATGTTGGAGACATCGGAGAAGTTGAGATATCATAAAAGAGAGAGGGAAAAAAGACGAAATAAACGAGCAGCAAAGGGGGCGGAGTCGCGCAGCAGCTGCGTCAAATGACGAAATAGTGATGCAAAGGGTGAAAGCCAGCTCAGGGATCTGTATTCTAATCTGTCGGTTAATTTGTTCTTGCTTGATTTTTGTTTCACATCAGATTCAATTCGTGATGCCGGATTAAGACCGTTCTCTCATCAATTCGCGTTTCTTAGATCGTTGAGAGATAATTTAAATTGAGGAGAGCGGGTCTTAATTTGGCATCACTATTTCCAATTCTATCTGACAGATGTCGAATATTCTGAACTTCAGGCATGTCGTACGCCCTCGTCAGAGACGGTAACGTATTCAATATCATTGACTTGGATGCTATCAAAGAAGGAGCACCGTCAAAGGCAATGCCTGTGAAGTACAAGACAAAGGGTGAAAAAGGACTGAAGCCTGGGATCTTCATCGACTATGGAAAGAAGCACGAGATGCAACAATTGATGGAGAGAGAGGCGGATATGCTTATGAAGAAGTCGCGGGGAAGGCCGAGAAAAGAATTTACGAAAGGGGTGAGTTCGGCTAATCGTTCTTACCGTCTTTTACTTAGGCTATACCACTCGCACATTTGTTGAAATGTTACCGCACTCAATACTACCGTAACACTCATGTTAAAATGCCACCGTACCGTTACCAGATATTACTTTTCAGTTCTCGGTCTATCCAGCAAATGATGAGGAGAATGAGAGAAGAAATGAGGAAGAGGAAGAAGATAGCACAGTCAATAGAATGACAATGAGGACAAGACCCAGCAATCCCTCTAAATCACCTACTGCTTCTCTCGCTTCTTCCGTCCAAAACACCCCTGCAGTGTCACCCTCGCGATCATCAGCAGCTACAGTGCCCCCGAATGGAATGGGTACGTTTAGTGCTAGAGTTCTAGACCTTTCCACTGCTCTAGAATCCCGAATACCATTAAACTGTACGCCTTTCGATTACAGATGCTGATTTATTTCGATCGATTCTGGATGAGAGACTGGGTCCGATCGAATCTTCAATCACCAACTTGAAACGATCAATTGCAAGAATGGAAGGCAAATCAGCGGATGATTCAAATACAATCGAATGTATCAATGACAAGGTTTGTACAATTTTACTCCGTATCATCTGGTAATACAAATACACCACAGGTGAAATTAATCGAGAGCAGAGACAATGGCCTAACAAGCAAGATTGATAAACTATCCAACTCCCTCGATCGAATCGTCGATTCACTTCCAGCACCGCCGCCCCGTGAGTTGTCAGCAATTGTTAAGATTCCTCCATGAAAAATTATTAATTGAGTTGTTATTTAATAGCACAAATGAAGTAATGTATTCAGGATTCAACTACACTTACATTCCGAGGGACTATGTGAGACTTCATGATACGATGGGAGTTCACTTACTTGAATTCGCGACGACCATTTATAAATACATGTTCCCTGACGAGAGACATCTGAAGCTGGAGGATAGAGACCCTGCAAAAGTGAAATGGTTTTATGATGTGAGTTGGACTTCCCAATTTTGTCTCGTGAAGAGTGACATTTTCCATTTCAGCTACTCTGTCATAGAAGAAAGATGGGAGTGGGACCCGAGCGCACGCGACAACTTAAGGACGTGAGGAGACGATTGAATAACAATGTGTGGACGCACAACAATCCGAAGAAGAAGGTTCCCCATCCTCCTAGTAACCCTCGTGCTCAGAACGGTAGATTTGTTTCTCCCTTCGTCTCTCACTCACCCTCTCCTAGTAGATCACTCATTCGACCTACTAATGATTTCGTTCCCTCGTCCTCTCGCCCCCGCCCCTACCCTCCTAGAATTTCCAACATCTCTCACTCACCCTTCCCTAATAGATCGCCTATTCGATCCAATATTAATTTCATTCCCTTCTCTCGCACCCGCCCCTACTCTCCTAGAATTTCCAATCACGAGGTATACAATGAAGAGGAAGAAGAAGACGACTTCATGCCTATCGACAATCAGAGAGGAGCATCCTATGGATCGGTTTCTAATCGCTATAATCCCGAATATGAGCATGATAGTTCAATCTGGGACGATGAATTCTATTAGACTTCATCCTTCATTCAAATTGTAAATACCATTTCCTATTGCTATCATTGTCAGAAGTTTCACATTTGTTTATTCAGAAGTTATTATTTGTTTCGTGATCCCAACTGACCTCGTGTATCCTTGTCCTCTCCTCCTTGTTCCCTGTTCTCCTGTTGTTCTTGTTCTCCCCTCGTTGTGTCCCGCTCGAAGATTACGGTAGCTGAAACGCGTTCTTTTCTTTGTTGTTTTACTTGTTCGCTACTTCAAATTGTTTCCAAGTTTCTCAGATAAAAAGAAGAAGAAGAAAAAATAGAAATTAGATAAAATATACTTCACCGAATCCGCATTGTGTTGAAGTAGAGAGGGGCCGGAGCAGAGTGGAGTGGGGATGCCTGGTAAGGTATCAAACAAGCCCCAACGCTGCCACTTGCGATAATAATGCCATAGGAAAGTATCAAACCTAATCAGCATAGCAGAAGGAGGGCCAGTGTATGGCTTCCGAGGCAGGGCTGCGACGGAGAGTGAACGGTCCTTCAAAAATATAATAAATAAATAAATATGAACCGAGCAAGGTCTAACTAATCAGTGCTCCTAAGCCAGTACCAATTTATTTTTATAAAATAAACAAGTTAAATAAACAGTATCCTTTAGGCATTAGTGATTACCGTGACATGATAGAGTACAGTAACCAGCGGTTACCGTAACCTCGTCTACAGTAAACTTCGCGTACCTGGAAGTAGGCGGGCTACGGTCCGCGTCCTCCTCCGTCTCGCTCATCCGACCTGAGAAGGGGGGAAGTGAGGAAAATGAAGTGAGAATGAGAGGAGATCGAGAGAGTCGATGTGATTGGATTTTATTAAATTAGAGAAGTGCAAATGTAAATAAGCAAAAAATAATCCAAAAACCGCCGCTTGCAATTCAAATGTAAATGGACAATTTCAAACCTGGTCATCGTAACATAATGATGGCGAATGGAGGACATCCGGGGCAGGGCATCGAGTGAGAGTGAGCGGGCCTTGAAACATACATTCAATAAAGTAACTAAGTATAGACTGATAGTAAAACATTGAAGTGTGGGCAAGGATCGACTAATCACTGCTCCTAAGTCAGAATCAATTCATTTTATAAAATAAAACAGTTAAATAAACAGTATCGTTTAGACATTAGTGATTACCGTGACAGT
The DNA here is from genome assembly GCA_036245825.1 of Pristionchus entomophagus. Classification (NCBI taxonomy): domain Eukaryota; kingdom Metazoa; phylum Nematoda; class Chromadorea; order Rhabditida; family Neodiplogasteridae; genus Pristionchus; species Pristionchus entomophagus. The sequence continues at coordinate 10,755,348 of BTSX01000002.1, read as the reverse complement.
ATATAGTACAGTAATCCGCGGTTACCGTAACCTCGTCTACAGTACCCCTTCGCGTACCTGGAAGTGGATAGGTTCCGGTACTCGTTCTCCTTCTCGCTCATCCGACCGACTGAGAAGTAGGAAGTGTAGGATTTTTAAAAAAATATTTTCCAGACTGAATCCCTTTTTCTAATATTAAAGGAAACTAGTTATTTTACTGAAAATACACGGCAATGGCAGACTGATCTACCTCCACCGAGGATTGGCCTACCACTAATCAAACACAATTCCCTCGCCTCAATCGGGATGAGTGGGTACGGAGCTGAAACAGCTCAAACAAACACAATCCCACTCTTATTTTCAAAGAAAGTAAAGAGAAAGTTGGACCTTTGAGGAAAACCTCCATTCCTTCTCCAAGTAAGGCTCGTATTGTCGAGGAGAGGCGTCCGCCAGGTCGGCCTGGTACTCTGGATCATTATAATTACAACAAATAAACGGGCAGAACGTCTAAACAATACGGGGAAAGTAAAATACGCAGAGAATTTGAAAATGATGACGCGATTCGACCAGCTCGCTGCCTCGCGTGTGCTAAATGCCGGCTTACGAAATCAACCAATTTTTCAAATTACGGCTGTCATTTTTCTCCATGTTAGAGGAATATTTCACCAGGACATGCCCGGCCGATTCCCGTAAACAAGGGCGGACAAAAAATAAGAAATGAAAATTGGAATTTATTAGTAAGCATTCCCTGGAAGTCAAAAAAGTCAAAAATGGCCAAAAATGATCATCTGTCACGGTTTGTCCACCATGTACGATATCTCAAAAAAATATCCTAATATATATTGTTTTTCTACTTCTCGTTATGTCGACCACGATTATGAACTCCAATCATCTCTTTATTCAAAGGTTTTGTGAAACCGATCCCATTCTCTGCCGATCTGCCTGAAAATAAGAAACGAAATAATGGCGGAGATAAAGAATACTTTTCAGAAGGTGTTCGGAAGGCCTTCATCTTCATGATATCGGGAGTTTTCCTGGATGTGCTCGGTAAGGACTTTCATGGCCAGATAGTGCTCTCTCCATTCTGCACACTTTACCGCGCCCGATCAAAGCGACGAGATAGTATACTGAATGGAGAGCCATTTCTCGGCACTCAGAATGAGGAATTTGATCCTTATATGAAATGTTTTGAGATCACAGCTGGAAATACCAACCGAAACGAGATTTCATGAGAGTGTGCAGAATAGAGAGAGATAGAATACAACTACATTCCGACCGTACAGGGACGATCTCCTGTCTCATCTGCAATCTGCGCTCGAACACGTACGCCACCCTCTTCATCTGCACGGTTCTCCACATTCTCGCAGGTTTGACCTACCTTTTAATCGATAATCATATCCCAAAGCGAGAATAAGAAACGGATACAGTGAAATCGTTCGTCAAATGCTTTCCATGTGCACTGTTGAACATGTTATCGCCGGTCTGATCTACTGTTTCGATAAATAATGATCATGCATCAAAGCACGCTTGATGAAGCCGTTAATGTAGCATCCTTCGACGTTGTTCCGAACTTAATACAATAATTCTCGGAAGATATATTTTTTCAGGAATCGCAAACTTCGCGTGCATCATTGTCTACATGTCTGCGGTGTCGAAGGAGGTTATTTGCTTATTTTTAATAATTTTTTTAAAATATTAAAATTAATTAAGGTCGGCAACAAGATGTTCCCCGCCACGGAAATGGACGAACCACTCTTTCACTACCAGTACGGGTACAGCTTCATTATGCTCAAGGTTCGTTTGGGAATACCCGTCATCATGTCGTTTCGCATGCTCTCTCTATTCCGCACACTATTCTATCTTTCATGTATGTTAAAAATGGTCCGGTTTGGAGAGAGCGAAAGGCGAAATAACGTTATTAGAAATTCCCTTGAATCCCATCAATTTTCATCGCTATATCTTAGCATCTAGATAGCGATCGATCACCGCTGAAAAGACAACGGGATTTTTTTTTACATATACCATACCTGACTATCAATTTTCTTGAGAACAGGTATAATTGAAGAATCCTTTAAACTCATCTCAACGTTTCGATCTCGAAGTTTCGGATGTTGAAAGCAAATAATCGATCGCTTCAGTACAATAATTAATACAATTTATTAGCATTTATTAGATGGTAATTGATAAAAATTAATTGAGGTTAATTTACTAATTAGATCTCCTTCCTGCTCACCGAAGTGGCAGCGCTCTTCTCTGTGGTTGTCTTCATGGCCAAGAGAGACGAGAGGACCTTCCATCGGTTCAAGATACGGTCATTGCTCAGCACTGCGTGAGTTTTTTATCCATGAAAATTGGCATCCGAATCTCCTCAATTTGCGTGCTCTCTCGCCTCTCTAACTGACGAGAGATCATGCAAAATGAGGAGAGTCTATGGCTATTCGCCAGCACTAGTTTATTCTATCGATTCGGATAGGGATAAAAGTTTATCGCCGGTTAGACAAGCGAGAAACAGAAAAAAGATAAGCTGAAAGATTTTCAAAAACGATTGAACTTCCGCTTCCGCTCTCTCCATTCTGCACACTTTCTCTTCGCTCTGACGTACGGGAGATAGTACACTATCCCAACAGTATTGAGGTCAATAGGCACCCGAAATCTGATAGCCTTTTGTAGCTTTATTAGGAAGGAGGCCCCTGCTTCTCCATTTAGCACACTCCCATCACCGATCGGCGAATGAGTGTGCAAAATGGAGAGGGAAATATCCGAGATATCATCAATAATTGGCACAATATCGTACATCCTGTGCTTGGTAGAGCACCGATAAATAAATATAAATATATGATAAATAGGTTTATATACAAATCGATAAATCCAACTGCAGGTTATCGCCGCGAAAGACCGACAACGCGGGGATAGCCTCTCCCAACGGGCGTATCTCCCCCGTCCACTCATCCACCCAGTCCACCCTCCCTCCCACTCCATCCACGGAGGAAGAGGAGGAGGAGGAAGTCATCTTCTTCTGAATCCGAATACATTGTGGTGAATGATAAACGACGTTTGAAGAGATTTGATGTGTTGTTTCGTGATATCTATCTATCTATTGCGCATGGAACCTGACGTTTCTGCTGATGTTTTCTTTGCTGATCGATTGACAAGAGGATAATGGAATCATTGTTGAAAAGAAATGAATGATGAGTCGGATAATCAATTAAATGAGTAATTATCTACGGAAGCTTCCATAATTCGAGACCACCATAACCTACCAGCTAGAACGATCCCACTCATCAACTCGAATCCCACTCGAAGATGTGCACCAATCTGACGCTCCTGACAATTGAAGAAATAATATTAATTGACCCCATACTTATGTTCAACTGATCGATTTTCCTAGACATTATCTCCTTTGAAGATTCGTTGAAACATAACTAGTCGATGAGTTTTGAATCTTGAAGGAGATGATATTTTTTTTTAAATTGGTACAGTTTTAAACACTACTGAATCCCGATAATTTTTTGGCACTATTGGTGTTGTAATTTAATATATTTTCAAAAATTATATAAAATAAATCACTTCACGGTCGAGAACCGCGAAATAGGAAATGTCAATGTCGAAATGTCGGTTGATGATACACGCAGCAAGAATTTCACCATAATTTTCAAAATTTGAATTTATCTATTTTTCTCTCTTCTTTCATCACCATCCTTTTATTTTATGTGCTTAATCGATTCCGCACCTTCAGACGGACCCGGCCGTTTCATGATTTATTTGGAGGATATCATAGAACGTGAGTTATCGTGTCCCTTCTTTTCGCGCCTTCTCGTTTCTTCTCGACAAACCGCCTTCAGATGCACAATTTCGAAATTTTTGATGTGATAATTTATTGCCCGGTTGATGATCTACTCTTGCAGTGATCGAGGATGTACCGGACGAACTGCAACGGCGAGGTGGACTCATTCAAGACTGGGAAAGACAGGCCTCCGGTCAGTTCTTGAGTCTATTCCAAGCCCATTTCGAAATTGGCCATTTCCAGAATACAAGAGAGAGGCGGACAAACTGACCGCTCGTCTCAACAACGAGAGCAGCAATCTGAGAGACGATGAGAAGGCGCACATATTCTGGCAGATCGCTGAGGTGCGCATGGCTTTCTTGTCTTGTATTAAACCTTATTGCTGAAGCTTAGATCTTAATTTCATAGCCTATTGTCAAACGTTAAACGTGAACTACTCTGATCTTTTCCTTGGTAGACGAATGATATGTGGCAATCGGGGCTCGGATAGCAGCTGTGCCCCTCTCTCTCTCGTTTGCACTTCTTTACCTTTCCGAACAGCGCTCCATCGACGCACCGCTGTTCCTCTCAATCCTTTTCATGATTATTTTAATCGAATCAACTGCCTGAACCATTTCACGCTCAAAGGAAATATTGATTTTGCTACGAGAGAAAAGCGCGAAGGATAGGGTCGTTTTGGAAACTTGATCAAATGAAAAATGAAACTGGATAAGAAACAATGAACACGATTGCAGATGCTGAAGTTGGCACGCGAAGTCACTCAGAAGAAGGCGGACATGGCAGCGAAGTGCCATCGACTCGTCCAGGTGAGAGAGAGGTGTTGACGCTCTCCATTTTGCACACTAGGATATCGGGGCTATGACATTTTCGCAACGACGTAGAACTTATTTTGTAGGAGTCCTAGCATCATGAGATTGATGTCATTGTGACAAACTAAGTTATGCCCTGTTGCGGAAATATTTTACCCCCCAGAGAGCCCTTTTCGGCCTTGACGCTCTCCATTCTGCACACTAGGATTTCAGTCCATTATATTTCCACTCTCATCCGAATCCCTTGCTATTAGCTGAATGTATTGGGCATTGTTTTGACACAACTACCGTACAGTGCGCTACAGTGCGCATTCGTGCGTTTCAGTGGGGTGATATGATTAAATCGGGATTGAAACGCACTTGAACGAATTGATGTCAACACAATTTTTTTAATTACCTCACTCGAATGAAAAGTATTGGGTTTGTTTTGCCATCTTGAGTACGATTGCGTTTCAATCCTCATTTAATTGCCCCATTTCTTCAAGGCCCGCGGTATTCCGAGGCCATTGTAAATTAACCCGTAATGAGAGAAGAGAGGCACTCTCTAGGCGACGCTTCGCACTATACTAGCAAACAAACAGTGGGCCTAGCGGTTAATCGAGAGCAATATGCAGGCTTATCTTCAGGGAAAGGCCAAAGAGAAAGTTTAAAAAATACCGAAGGGAAGATAAAGTCCACTCAATCCATTCCAAATCCAGGCCCTCTCCGAGCGCGTCTCCGAGTACTCGTACCACTGCAAGCTGGAGCTGGAAGTGGACGCGCCCGGATGCACGGCCAGCATCGAGAGTGGTGAGTACTCTAGAATTGTGAAGGATGATGGAAATTTGAAACTCAATATCACCGGGAATCTGCAATCCGAGACATGTGTAGTGATAATGGCGCTTCAAATACACCGAGATGCCCAACTATTTAAAATAAATAAATTTTGTCTTAGGAAGGGTTTGTCCCATTGAGAATGGCGAGTCGGGAATGCTTTTATAGGTTGTTTGAAACACAAATGTTGATGTGATTATTGGTGGTGACGAACACTTGTGATTTATATGTGGAAACATGCATGAAATAGTACACATATTGTTTTGGTATGTAAGCCGCATGTAGCGCAAGCTTCGAGAGTTGTGAGTGGTGACATTCACTATGATATTTGGTAGAAAGCGATGAAGATGCTACAATTGCTTGACGTGTGATCATTGCAAGTATGTAGGAAACGTGCTGTCTGAAATCACCAGGTTGGCAATAGCGTGGGACCAAATTCGAAGTAGATAATTCAGCAACACAAATACCCGTTGCCCTTCTCCTCAAGCAATGGCGTTGTTACTGAATATTAGTTTCAACTTGTGTCAAAATTTGATAAATTACTTGGCTAGAAAACACTTGACTGTAATTAGCTATTTTCCGAATAAATCTTTTTATTTTTTATTTTTCTTGGCAATCAAAATGTGAGTGAGTTTCGCCGCTCCGCGGGGGTTTTTTATGCATGCGCAACATGAAGCAGACTGGTGGTTGCACTTGACAAAGTTGTGACGGGTCGTAACTAAATTTTAAAAAAAAATGTATTTTGTGTAATGCTGATAACGCAGCATCTCATACATATTGCTGTAAACTGCGAAAAGGGCTATTCACACTATTACGATTACACTGGGCATTTTAGCGCGCACGAAATAAAGCTATGTTTCTTGGCAGAAAAAATACAATGCTATTCTGGCTCAATTAATTAATAACATTAAATTAAAATAAATAATTGCAGCGTTCGTACAAGAGACTATGATGATGCGAGCGGCGGCGGCGAACAGTGCGAGAGGAGGAGGAGGGGCGGAGGGAGGAGGAGAGTTCCGCGTCCCCGAGGAGAGACTGCAGCAGCAGCACCTGATCAGGTGAGAATTTGATGTCCTTCGGGTTTTGACTCTCCATTCTGCACACTCTCTGACCGGCGATATAGTGTGCAAAATGGAGAGAGCGAAAATCGAATTTACATCTCTATTGAGAACAATGGTCATGAAGACGGCGTGAAACTTCGATTTTCTGAATTTCTGGGACCCTGGACATCTGAGGACAAGGGCAATGTTGACAATGTGAAACTAATGATGAATGTTGTCTTTACTACCAGCCATGTAGGAAATATTACTTGCGAAATATGAGGACAATATGAAATTCGAATTCACCGAGTTCCAAGACCTAAAAATAGGGCTGTCTTCATGCGCAGTTTTTTCATCACTGCATGACTTTCTTCATATTGCTGGGTTGTATCGATGATCCAGAAGACTACCATTACTGATACGTGACCACTGCAATTATGATGGAAGTGTGTAGTCCGAAATCACGCGGTTCCTTTTTTTTCGATGTCGGTTCTCTTCCTGCGGGCTAGTCAACACAAAGGGCATTGTGGTGTCCAAATGGAACAAATTGTGTGCCCTGAACCGATCTCCGTGGTTGCGAAGGTCTAATCGAATAACCTAATTTTCGTTAAAACGAAGAATTTTTTGCTGCTTTCAAGAGTAAAAAAACTAACCCTAGATGACACGGAAGCCCTGGAACATTATGATGTTGTTTTTTTTAAAAATAGGAACTATTGCATTACAATTTACAAATAAAATAAATTTCTGAATCATAATAAAATAAATTATTGCAGAGATTGGATGGGCTCGTCGTCGATCTCCCGCGAGAGCACGCCGTACGGAGGAGGAAGGGGAGGAGGAGGAGGCGCTGCGATGACGACCAATTATGGGAAGAGGACGAGAGATAGCAGGTCGATTCATTATTAACTAATAACAATTATTTCAATAGTAATTTATATATTTTGTTCGTTCTCCGGCGCGTTTTCACCGATTAATGGTGGATTTTTGTTGAAGTATGGACGAACTGAGATAGCCAGTAGATCGATCATCATCACTTGCTTGTTGTTTGGGAGGAGTGCGATTGGCTCAAATTATGGGAAGGGAGCAAATTGAGACACCCTCCGATGACCGAACAATTGATGAATATCATCGTCTATTTTTGTTGATCTTTCGCGACGTTTTTCGCTGCAAATTCTGAACCGGTGCAATCGTGATCCACCCCGTCCGTTTCTGGTTTCATCAACAGACAAAATGAGAGCTTGTTTATACTTGCACGTTATGAGATTGAGTGCTATTTTCAAAACCAAAATATTACTTTTATTGTAACGTTGTGTAGATAAATAGGAAATGTTACGCGCGCATCGGAAATTGCACTCGCTCTCTCCGTTAACTAAACCTGTATTAAATAATTCATAAAATTATTTATTTTAATTAAATACTATATCTTTGCAGCATGACCTCCTCTCGGGCGAGCAGCGCGCAGCCCTTCGACCTGCAGCAGGGGGCAGGGCTGCTGCAGCAGCGGAAGAGGAAGAGGGACCGGCAGCGGGAACGGGTGAGGGATTATGAACAATAGTAGTGTTGTCGGATCGAATAGTCGAGAGTGTGCAAAATGGAGAGAGCAACTATTCGATTTGGCAACACTAAGCAAAGACAAAAAAACAGTAGTTTCTCTTTTCTTCTTCTGAATGAATATATTTAGCAAGTACGTACACATAGAAATTGGGAAATACCTTTCGAAATCTTAAAATCAGTGAGTGTGCGAAATAGAGAGGACCGCAAGCGGGAGCGGGTGAGACGATTTGTGAAAGTGCAATTATTAAAATATTAGATGAGTTTCGCCGAATAGCTATAGGAATGGATTATTCAAATAGCTTTTTGGGATGTTTTTTGATGGCTCTAAAGCTCGTGTTTCGGAAAATGTCTGGCTTGGTGATTGTGCGATTAAGTGGTTCAATTTGTGGAGAGATTTTCAATCGTAGTCGATAGAGCTGGAATTTGCATTAAAAAGAGCTGATGTTGATAAAAGGGAATGCGAATGGGGAGAGCTATAGTGAAAACAGAATCGGAATCATTGTAAAATAATTTGGAGGGATATTTTTCGCCGATGTTAGAATTCGTTTGTCGGATTGTGCCAGGCATGGTGGTTGCGTGTCTCATTGGATTAATATATTTGGAACCTTTCTTGATTGTCAATTGCTGTACGTATTCTTGTCTCAATAATTCCTCATATTTCGGCAAAGCACCGCTGAGCACGCATAACCGCTATTGTTTGAATCAGTAACCCAGTGTTTCGAGTTTTGCTTGGCCTTCGAGTGGTGGCTCTGTGCCTCACTCTTGTTATATCTTCTGAACATCTCATTGATGGACAATGCGTTGTCTTCTTTTCTTTTAGAAAAATAAAATAGCTTAGCACGCTTAATCCATCTGGGGGTCTATCGTTTGAGAACTCTACTGTAAAAAAAAGTTGTGCTAAACTCGTGTATGAAAAAAAAACAGAGTTCTAAAATGATACGCCCCTAACCCGCTACCTCCCCTTTCAGCAGCCGATTCAGCGGTACGAGCCCACTCCTCCGTCGCCGCCGTCGTCGCGACAGCTGCAGCACCTGCAGCAGAGAGGGGCGCTGCTGCAGCAGCTGGGGCCGAAGGAGCCATCGTCGAGCTCCACGAAGATGTCCTCGTACATGCGGAAGAAGAAGGAGCGAGAGCGCGAGCAGCGCAAGCTCAGAGAGGTCAGAGAGGTAACACGTGTGCCACACACCACCCCCGTCCCCGGACTGGCTATGAAGCTGTGTAGCAGCCCCGGGAGGGGCAGCTACACAGCCTGAAGACTGAGACTGAATGCATGATGATGATGATGATGTGATCTCCGAGAACGGCTATGGGTGAAATGAGAGTGGATTCACAAGCTGAGTGTGGTGCAGCGATTTTTTTACACAGCTATTAGGAGTTGATATTTAAAAAAAATAAAATCTATTTTCAAAAAGGAGAATATGTGATATCATGTAAGAAGATTGAGTGTGCAACGGGCGAGATTCTAGACCACTGGAGAGCTAGAAAAGGTCCAGAGTTCGAGATGAAGGGGGTTCGGACTTTCGGAAGGCCATTTGTGAGGTGTCCGGAGGCCTAAGCCCTTCCTAGCAGACCGATATTTGAAGGGGCTCGGCTCTTATTTTCCGAAAAAAAAAGAAGTTCCGGACCATTCACCCTTATCAGCTCACCAGTGTTCTAGACGCAATAGTTTGGATGTCTATACAACATGGAAAGCTGGTCGTATTGTCGCTCGTTGTGATCCGCATCAGATATGGCAGTGGTGAAACGCGCATCTTGCAGGTTCACGCGAATCGCGAGCGCTCGAGCCAGCAGCGCGTCATCAAGCCCGAGCCGTACGGTGAGTTAATCAAATTAATTAATTATATTAAATTATTAATTAGTTTTAATTGTCTAATTATTTTTAAATAATGAATTATTTAATTAATAAACAATTCCAGACGACGGCTACGAGACGCAGCCGGCTCCGGCATCGCAGCGAGGCCGCATCGGACGACCGCCCGGCAGCAGGACGGCTGCTGGAAGCACGTGAGTGGAATGGGGGGGGATCGCCAAAATGAAGCTGCGTAGCTGCCCCCGAGAGGGGCTGCTATGCAGTCTGTTTGCAATTTCCATTGAAAAATCAAGCAAATGTTTGGTGGTGAGTTGAAATGGTCCGTTCAGATCGACCTTGATAAGGCACTGGTGGGATGTTGATAGTGATTAGTCTTTGGGAGGTTGCGAAATATATTTTAGTAATGTAAAATCGCGCTTTCATAATTTCTAGCAAAAGGCGTATTTTGGTTCCAGGTAGTCTTAACTTACGAGTGAATTGGTATAAAATGATCTACGACACGATGTCATTGTTTAACAATTACGTTCCTGCTCATGCACAGAACGATTTATCGGAGAAGCGTATTCGCTGTTAGTGTATTTTATTTAGTAACAATATAGCTGGGTGTGTAAAAGATTGAAGAAAAAAAATTCCTTGTTGTCGGATCCCTTTTGCACTCCCTTTCTCTTACTGCGGAGAGAGAGAGAGAGAGTGTGTGTGCAAATTGGAGAGGGCTCATATCTCGCATAAATTCTTCCCTTTTTTCTTACCTCTTGACACGTGGTAAATTTTGATTGATTGATTGAATATCCTTCCCCACTGCAGTCCGCTGCACCATCACACCGCCACGCTGCCGGTGCGACGCGAGGAGATGATGATGCCCGAGAGGAGGGAGGAGCAGCCGCAGCCGGAGGACATCTTCGCTGGTGGTGAGCAGGAGGGGTTACGGTAGGAGAGGGCAGGGAGGGATTACGGTAGGAAAATATGAAGTAGGGTTTGGCGATGATAGTTTGCAATTTAAAAAAAACTTAGCCAGTCGGTTCCGGGTGCCAGTGTAAAGTGATGGTGTGAAATATTTTCTCTGGAGCATTGAGTAACCGTTTGCGGGATGAGGAAATAGATATTATGGATGAAATTAGAGCTGTAATAAACACATTTTGATTTCTCCTCCTGGTGATTTCGGGTGCTATTGAGAACCTAAACGGTCTCCGTTTCGCTTCGGAGCAATTATGATCGGAATCGCATCTCAAATATAGCACTTCTCTCTGGTCTACCAAAGAAGCGCGCACTCGGTGATGCACCTGTTGATTCCTGGTGCTAGCGTCAAATGATAATATTAAGTATCCTCGTTAGAGCAATGTGTGCTGGCTTGGTTGTCGAAAAAATATACCTTCACCTCTCTCTCATTTCCAGGCATGTCCAGTGCTATTGAGAATCTCAAGTTTCGGTTTCGCTTCGCAGCAATAACTTCTGGCAAATTTGTGGAAATACAATACGTGGATGCGAAATGGTCACCAGTGGTGTTTAGAACTGAGCCATCTTATTTCTTTTAAATTCGGCCTAATAGATTTGCGCACGCTCCAAGTTGTGATGAACCTGTTGATTCCGGTTTGCAATGGAAACTCATAGGATCAAATGTTTACTGAGGCGTATTGAATCGGAGCTTTGATGTGTAAAATAAATATTATGGATGGAATTAGATCTGCCCTAACGCTATGATTTTTTAACGCTCTGACTAGGTGATTTCGGATGCTAATGAGAACGTAAACGGTCTCAGTTTCGCTTCGGACCAATTATTTCGATCCGTACTATAATATTTGAAAGTGGAGTATATCCTAGTAGTGCTTAGAACGGGTTGAACGAAAATATAAAAAATATGCTAACGGGTTATGTGGTTATGGTGTCTGACTGAAGTCCGCTATATCACCGGTTCGAGCCCCACAATCGACCATGTTTTGCAAGATGGTAGGTTTAATCTTCGATCAAAACCTTTTCCCTAGAAACAGTCCCAAAAGCTCTGATATTGTTTGTAACTCTAATTCGAGTTATTTTGTGTTGAAAATGCGCCATTTGAAGCTCAAATATATTTTTTTTAACAAAAAAGATCTCTGGCCTACCACAGATGCGCATATTCGATGTGGCGTAGCGCCTGTTGGTTCCGGGTGGCAGTGTGAACTGATAGGATCGACTGTTTTGTTTAAACTAATACGTTGAACTTTAGTTGTCGAAAAAACACCTCTAATGATGTTCCTCTGAACTGCGAGAAAGTGTACAGAATGGAGAGAGCAAGGAATAGAAATGACCTCTCTCGTTTCGCAGGCATGTCCGATGCCGATGACGACGATCTACTCAAGTTCCTCAACGACGAGATGCCCGGAGGCATCGCCGATCATGACGATCTCAATCTGGTGGGAATTTGATATTTAGTAAATTAATTAATTAATAGCTTGGCGCTCTTACACTATAAAAATCGTAGGGAATTTAATTCGTTAATTTATGCATCGTATTCATAATGAATTTGTTGGCGATCTTACACAAGAACATACCATTTTGTTTTCTGCTGGACATTTTGACAAGCTGATTTCGAGTGCCACTGGATCTCTTTAAATCCCGGCGCCGACTACGTGTGATAGGTTCCAGAGGTCAAATACGTGTGTGAAGTCGGTCAACAATCGGCGGGTATACTTTTGTTGGTAAGGGGGGACCCTTACTTTCAAAAATTTTTGCGCAATTTTTAGGGACCGCAGCCGGAATATTTCAGTCCGGAATATTTGGCTACACCCACCAACGTTATCCCGTCAAGCTACCGTAGTTTGGCTTTCAAATCCTTTAATATTTTTCTATACTGATGAGCAGGGAGCGGAACGTATGTCAAAATCGACATGAGAATTTTTTTTAAAGTGTTGGCAGCCGATTCCTTATTAAATTCTGCACAAAATATGTCAATTTGGAGAGGTAGAAATCATAACTTCATGGGGAGCCGTATCGATGTTTACCAAAAGTGACCGAATTTTTCACATTTTGAGTCATTAATCGCGTCGGAATAGCACAAATCATGTTTCCTTCTGCAAATTAACATACCTTTTGAAGCTCGTTCGAATGTTATGCAACATGATACCAAAGTCTGAAATTTGAAATAATTTTTGGAGATCAAAGATCAAAATTTTTCTAAAAAAAATTTTTTCAACCTAAAAGGGTCACATACCCAAAGTATGAAGCCCGTACGACAATTTAACCAATCTATGCCGCTATCACCCCTTTTTTCCTACGCTATTGTAGTACAGAGAACGCGTTTTAAATACTTTTGCCGGCACTTCTATGGCTAATTTGTATACTCATTCGAAAGCGGGGATCAAAATGCACCTAATAATTATACCCTCATCGATTTTAATTGTGCCTTTCATACACAGCATACAAAAGTTTGAAAAAAACGTAATATACCGGTTACATACTGCCAAATCAGTGCGTAACATTGCTAATAAAATGGGTTTAGGCATACTTATATTTGTCATTCTCGTTCTTGTTAGTCGTCGCGAGCGGTTCCTCTCCACTTCTCTCTGATAGAGAATGGAGAGGGGGTCTATCCCTCTAGTTCCCCTCGTCTATTCCACCAACTCAACAAGATCGGAATCTCCATCCAAGCCGGACTGGTCACCGTGTGATGGGTATGACCTACTAAGATGTTTGGCCTCTCAGATCCTAGGCTCGATGACTCTCGTTCTGAGATAGATCATTCGAGTCTGGAGGGCACGAGCTCAAAGAAGAAACTAGAACACGTATGGACTAACGTCTACCAGTGAGAATCTTCTACGAGCAATGCGATCCAAAGCCCTAACCTACTCGGAGGATCGGAACACTTTCTCCAGCGATTGATTCGGCCTGTGATAAGGAAAGAAGACCGATCCCTCGACCCCGACCCAGACACAATGGCTATGTTGAAACGAGAAGAACGACCCCAATCGGATGCCCCATCTTGATCAGCGCCCAGAAAGCGACACTGATAAATTCTGATGAATTATGATATGTGTTGTGGGTATAATTTAATGAATTCCCAGAGTTTTTCCGTCATTCTGCGTATTTCGGCGTCAAATATAGTGAAGGAATAGCTGAGATATCACGCCTCAAATAATCACAGCGTTGATTTTAACAACGAAAAAATGCGTGGTCTCTGAGCATGCGCTTCCCATGTGATGTATTTTGTCACACTTTGTGTTCGTCGTTCCTTGCTCATTCTTTATCATTTATCTCTTCCTTCAATGTACGAGGAGACATTATTATACCTTATTTTTACAGTCCCCGCCTAACGGCGGGGACTATTTTCCCCAAAAATCGGCGGGTATAGTGTGTTACTTTTCACCTAGTATTTGACCTCTGATAGGTTCTGCACAGAAAAGGAAAAAAGCAAAAAATATCCCATAGGCATTGCGCGAATAGCGTGTGGCGTAAAAAAAACCCTTCATTCTTTGCCCAGTAAAAATATTGACTCATTATTAATAATCAATAATTTGCAGGGTCTGGAGGACGAGAATCTCTTCGACATGGCCTCATTCGGCGCGGACCTCGGCAAGGCACTGGAGAAGATTGTAAGCTTATTAATATTTTCATATTAATTTTTATTTTATTTATTTATTAAATTTAATTGTCTTATATTACAGCAGAAGGAGCGTCCGCCCTCCCCTCTGGGCCAGAACATTTACGGTACTCTGAATGCTCCCACCAAGTCATCGGGTTAGTATTATCTTTCTATCCTGCCTCTATCTTGCATCTCGAAACCACCCCCAGTTTGATACCCTCGGGTTTGTTTCCTAGTTTTACCTGTACAGAGCACTACTCTCTTCACACACATCACCTCAATGTGTATTTGAAACCCAGTTTTTTTCCTATTCTTATCGTCAGCTGTAGAGGTGTTCTTACCCTCGGGCTGTTTAATCTCACTAACCCCTCCACACACCCAGGCACACACTTATCATACATGCATTGTACCATTATCGATTGTTTTACCCGTTATAAATCGTTTGTGAATTGTGTGACTGGTGTTGGGAGTGAAGGGAGTGAGTGACATCGAGAATCAGTCCAGACCAATTCCAAGTCAAAAATGTGCCCAATTTTAGCGGCCGGATCCTCTCGTTACACAAACAAGAAACCGAGCAAAGCCGATAAGAAACGGCATCAGGTTGGTTCACGAGAGAGTACTGTAGCGGAGTGGTGTCGGATCGATGACTGAGTGAGCCCCATTCTGCACATTCTTGAGTGTGCAGAATGGAGAGCCTCTCGCTCGATCAGGCATAGCTACCGTAGCGGGGCAGACACTGCCGATCGATATGGGGTGGAGCTATCGTAGTCTCACCGTATCGATTGCAGGCTCAGCCGCGACAGTACGTGACCTTCGGCGCGGGCGAGAGTATGCACGGTCGGCAGAGGCGGTACGGTATTCGAGCAGGGGTGTTTCGATTAGTGAGGGGTACGGTAGTCAGGGGAGAATAAATTATGGTCAGAGATTAGTTTGCACAATCTATAGAGCAGAAGGCAAAGGTTTAATCGATAGTGTCGACAGAACTGTATTGATCGTAATAGTTCCATATTTGCCTTTTTGCACCCATGGAGGTATGGATGTCGGAGTAATAGTTCTCCCAATTCTGCGCACTTGCATTGCTTTGTTCGACGAGATGGTGTGCTCAATGGAGAGAGTATCGATTATTTATTGTGCGCATATAGGTCATTCGTTTCCTTTAATTCTCGAAGATTTCAATGCCATAGACTGCATGATGCATTTTTCATGTAAATAGTAGCCAGCATGAGGGTCTTCTTCTGACGATCCAGAGCACGTTATTTTTGGCCCAAAATCAAAGGAATTCCATAGACGCGTATTAAATTTCTCGGTGACTTTGAGTTCTAGTATGCAATGATAGCGTCGCTTGTTGCTGTTGAGACCGATTTGATTCAGTTCCGGCAGATAAATAAACAATACTTTGCTATATGTTCCAGAATGACGCCGCGGGCTGACATATTCTCGCATGATCTAGAGACGCGAGAGAAGAGACGACGACAGAAGGAGGTGGGTTGGGAGGGGGGGGGTAGCTCTCTCCATACTGCACGCTCTTGTCGCTCTGACCGACCAAATAGTGTGCTGAATGGAGTTAAAATTCACTTTCATCCTTAGATGGTGACTCAGTTTTTTTTTCGATTGGTACTTTTTATCCGGTGATTTTGGGTGCTAGTGATACTTGTTAAATACCTAAATTGTCTCCGAGTGCTAGTTCGAATTTTTTTTACTATCACCAGGAAGATCTGCTGCCTAGCGGCAAATTAGCTCCTGTGATAAATTTATCATTGAATTAGCATTAATAATATTTTAATTAAAATCAACTTTATTAATTATCAGGAGGAGGTGGCGCACGGTGAGTACAGCGGGTACGGGCGCGAGTCGCGGGACGTCTCCCTCGTCGACGACATGTACGGCACTGCGGCACAGGAGGTGGGTACTTGGTAGCGAATAGTGCGCTCTCCATTCTGCACACCAACCGTCCTGTCGAACTTGTAAGATAGTGTGTCTAATGGAGAGAGAAACAGAACGGAAACGAGGGGACTACAGCACAGGAGGTGAGAACTAGTGAGGTCGTTTTGGTTCCCTCCTCTCTCCATTGTGCACACTATCGCCTTTCTGACCAACGAGAGAGTGGGAGAATGGAGAGAGCCAAACCCGAATTTGCTTCCCTAGTATCAAAAAAAAATCCCAATCAAGCGAGAAGCGCCCAGCGAGTTTGATGCTGCACACTCCTTATGGTAGCGGACCCATGCTCGTCACTGTGCTAAGATTGTGGACAATTTGAAAAAAAAAAGATTTCCATCATGCGCCCAGCGAGTTTGCGAGTTTCATGCTGCGCCCTCAGTACATATCTTGCTTTTTGTCCTCAAGATAATAAATCATTAAATCACCACTCTCAATCTTTCTCGACCCTAGTACTCGTTGGTGGTCTCGTTTCAATTCCCTGTACTCTTCTGCACACTCTTCTGTTTCGCTGACTGGCGAGATAGTGTGCAGAATGAGGAGAGTAACAAGTCGATCCGGCAACACTAGTGAGTACTTGGGTTGATATTGTAAATGATGAGAGTAGTGGTGTTAGGGGAGGAGAGATTGACCTGCAATTATTTTGAGGAGAAATAGCAAGATGTGTACGGAGTGCGAAACATGAAACTCGCTGGGTGATTGATGGATATAATTTTTGGAGTAGCTCACGGCCGTAGCATAGCGATGATCATACCTCCGCTAGTATAAGGAGTGTGTAACGTTTATCTCGCGGGGTGAAGCTACACTGTGGGTTCTCGTTCAGGTGTGAATAGAATGTTTTTTTTTTGTAATCGGAGCGCTCTCAGGATTACATTGGCATAGTATCTAAGCGTATGTAGTGATGGTGCAACTTGCTTTTCATTGGGTGATTTCATCCTCTACATTTTCCCCCGATTAGCTGTTTTTATTAGTTCTCTCCTCTGAGTATGGTGACCGACTTGGTAGTGTTCTACTCACAATAATTATTGATTTTTAAAAACAAATTTTAACAATTATAAAAATAAATAAAATTATTTCTTGCAGGACGAATCTGATAACACGCCGTACTGCTACTGCCACAAGCCCAGCGAGGGAGTCATGGTGGGCTGCGAGGGAGAGAATGTACGATATTATTGTTTTTATTATTATTATTATTATTATTATTATTATTTTGAAAAAGGCATTAGGTTTTAGCGCAATTATAAAGCGATTATGCAATCGAGCCTGTTGATTCCGGGTGTCACTGTGACGTCTTAGGATGGAATGTTAGCCCACGAGAATCGTATCGTGTGTCCCAAAATTATCTACAATTACAATTTCTCTTTTTTTTCATGATTCTGATACCGTAACCCAGTCCCTTGTCATTCCATACAGTATCCTATTATAGTTACAGTATCCAATACGATACAATATCCTTTGCAGTGCCCGCACGGCGGCTGGTTCCACCTGGAGTGCTTGGACATGGACGCGCCGCCCGCCGTGGACAAGTGGTACTGCAACGAGTGCCAATTGCAGCGAGGAGGACGAGGTTCTGGTGCCGGCGGACACTACGGTGTCATGCGTACCAGTCGCTTCGGACCCTTATTATGATTCGATGCTATCTCCATTCGGCACACTCTTTCGCAGCTCAGACAGACGAGATAGTGTGCAGAATGGAGAGAGTCGTGCCACCGCTCCTGTGCCAAAGCCATCCCTCTCGATACGACGCCAATTGGCATCCGTTCTCACAAGGCTGGGGCCACCCGATTAGAAACCCCGCCCACACCCGGCCTTGTCTTGCTATTTAAACCCCCCTTTGCATCGTTAGGTTCACTATTACATTGGCTATTATCGAGTAATGTTTCCTCCGTATTCTGTGCTCTCTCTCGATTCTTATGCTAGTTGCTATTGTTTGTTTCCTTATATCATCAGTTTCCTAGGAGTGTGCTTTTGAAGTTGTGTTATTTCGCCCTTATGCCACAATTTTCCAATTATTTTTACATGTTTTTTTTCAAAAGCCAGTGATTTGCCTCGTCTAACGCCGATCTTTCTTCATTTATTTCTCTCTCCGAACACGTTACATTTCTATCAGGTTGCTTCCTGTCTCTCAGTTGTTGTTGTTTCTCTTTCCTTTATCGCGCTCAACCCCTTTATCGATTACGGTAACTCATTGAATCGATCGGTACAGTAACCCCTGCTTTGCCCGGCCACACTCCGTGTGAACCATATGTAGAAGCTCCTATGCGCTCCAGTGACCTGCCCCTGTCCCCTTTGTGATTCTGCTATGTTGCTGTCGCCTTTCAGCCACTTTGCTCCTCTTTTAATTTAATATCTTTGCTGAACGTTGTCGCATCCTCTCTTTCTTGTATCTAGAGCAACGAAATCCGGGTGATTGTATCTCCATTGTGCACACTATCGTCATTCGACAGAGTGTGCAAAATGGAGATAGAATGACCCGTATTATCGAACTCTTCATGTATCATGTATCCACTCTGATTTCTCATCATTTGTCACAACCCCCTCATGTTTCTTCCCCCGATCGATCCCATTCTTGACGACGAAAGCTAATAACGCGTG
Source organism: Pristionchus entomophagus (assembly GCA_036245825.1). Taxonomy (NCBI): domain Eukaryota; kingdom Metazoa; phylum Nematoda; class Chromadorea; order Rhabditida; family Neodiplogasteridae; genus Pristionchus; species Pristionchus entomophagus. The sequence goes on along the minus strand of BTSX01000002.1, from coordinate 10,736,477 downwards.
ATGATTTCCTGTTGTCCGAATAAAGTCTTTCCCATGAACTGAGCTACCGTAATCGCCTGGCTACGGTATCCCTTCCGTGATCTACCACATCGCTCGTGTCTCTTTTTATTGATTGAGCCAGATTAAAGGGGCATGTTATTGGTAAATGCAATTATGTTTTCTTCAGAGCTCTCAAGAATTTCATCCCCGATCGCCCCACGGAAACCGTATCTCATTGCGCAATCTGAACGATTTCCGAGTAATTATGGCGAAATCTATCCAAATCCTAACTCGGAAAAACGAAGTAAAGTTTGTCGCAGGGTGTTCGGACAGGTTTCAAGTGACTTGCATGAAACTCGTCGGAAAACTCTTTTGATGGTTCCCGGAACGATCATAAATCCAAAAGCAAGCCCAAACTCGTCCGTAAACTTGTCAGAGTGGTCGTCTGACGAGTTTGACTCTACAAGCACTTGGTAGAGTTTCATGAAAGTCATCGGGAAACTCTTCCGTCGTTTTCGGAGAATGTACTATTTTTTTCACGCTCAGCGACTGCGCCGTAAAATAAATAGACGCCGAGTTTAGTCCATTGAATCGGAATCCAGGCCAGCCACGGGGTATGCCCCAGCAAACAAGCTGCGGCCGCATGAGAACCGCGCGCCCTCGCGTCCACCCGGCTCCGCCTCCTTCGCCCAAAGTCATCCCTCTTCACAGTTCGAATTATTAGCGTTATTAGCGTGTCGTTTTCTCCCGAGAATAGGCTCTATTACTGGCTAATCGCATTTGACCGAGGTGTTCACGTGTTCTTGGGCTGTATCAGGCTCAATCCAGTCCAAACTAGTCCATTCCAGACTCGCCGACCATGGATTTGGATCAGCTGACGGACGAACAAAAGGACAAGCTCCGACAATTCCAGGTTGGCATGGATTTTGGACTAAGCTGAGATCTAGTTAGCCCAAATGGCCTTGGCAGCTCTGGGTTTCATGGATGGAATAGGTGCCAGGGTGTCTTGATCGTGTAGACCTTGTCGGTGGACTAAGCAATAACATCTGCGAGAGCTCACGTGGGGAGCATGCTCTCACAGAATGCTTTGATTAGCGTGACGGTCTCTTATTTTGACCATCAACTTGTGTGTTTCATAGGTAGATGACATTCCGGAGATCGGACTAGTGCATCAATACGAGCTCGGGACGATTTCTAATTACGAATCTCAATCTGATCCAGAGTGCGTAGCAATACCATCTCACGGGATGTTTGTTTGCTTATTAGCACTGTAATTATGCATTGATTTATAGCTAGAAGCGCATGGACCACCCTGGCTGTCTGTCTTGCCAGTTTATATCATCTAGAATAGTCAATACTGCTTTAGAACGACCTGTACCAGAATCGTTTCCTAATCAGTTGAACCAAAGCTACCGTAATCCTTTTTCCAATCGATAAATTATGCACAATTTCCCCTTAGGACATCTCGAACCTGGAGGACATCGATCTCGCGACGGTGACGCTCGCGTCGTGCGACTGGAATCTGGAGACGGCCATCGAGGCCCATCTGGGTGGAGCGCCCGTCGTCAGAGGTGGGCAATCTAGTAACCTTAGTCCTAACCTTAACCTTAGTCCTATGGTGGCCTTAGGTAGGTGTGTGTAATGACAGGAGATGGGTTGTGAAAGGCTAGTGTTGATGCAAAACCTGTGTCAATGTCTGTGCTGAATCAGTCGTTGTGTTTTGTTGTTTTTACTGAATTCACCGAGAGTTGTGGGATGTTGGGATGGATTTCGGACTAAGTATTCTGAGGTGGATCGCGGAAAATTATGATTAAGGAAAGGAAGGGGATCCCTAAGTGGGCTTTTATGAATGGGAACGAGTTAGACGTTATTTGTTGTTGTTGTTGTTACTGAAATCACCGAGGAGAGTTCTTCTGTCTCCCCCCATGATAAGATAGTAGGGAAGGAGGGAATGGAAGATGATGATGACAATTTAGAAATCGTTGAGAAATAGTGATGAAACCAGCTTGGTTCAACAAAACCATTGAGATTGTGTTTTCTCTGTTGGAGTAAAAAATAATATAACATAATTCCAGGACCATCTCTGGGCATCAGTGCGATGGACTACGTCCGCGATTTCGTGAATATTTATTAAATATTTAGAATTTAAATATGTATTTTCGAAAATAATATATTTAAATTCGCTTATTTCCGCAGGACGAGCAGCCGATGATGGTGGACCAGGAGGATGAGGATGGCGGCCCGGTGCTGCCGCCGCACCGCTACTTTGGCGGGCGCGCAGAAGCTGCACGCGCTGCGGCCGAGGAGGAGGAGGCGATTGCGGCAGCCGTTTCTGCATCGAGAGCGGCAGCAGACGAGGAGGACGCGATCGCCGCGGCCATCGCTGCGTCCGCCACCAGCAGCGCCACCTCGAGCGTGTCCACCTGCCCAACGGACAGCCAGCGCGAGCAGAGAGGTGCGTGATAGGAATGTACAATAGCTTCGGTTCTGGCTCTCTCCATTTTGCACACTCATTCCGAACAGAGAAAAAAGTGTGCAGAATAGACAGTCGAAACCTAAACGACTTCACTAATGGGTACTCGACAGGTGGAAACCATTGTAAACACGGGAGCATAGGGATTAAGTAGCATGAACGAAACGGGAATAGAACTGGCTAGATAGTGGACTGGGTGTGAAATTCAAGAATCTTCTGATTGACCAAGTTTTTGATTTATATCTCATGCATCCCATATATCGGTTCGTAGCGAAATTCTGAGCAGTTATGAACAGCTGGAAACCCGAATTTGACGGGGGACGAACGATTAGTAAATTTCCAGAGTATAGGTAGATTGGAGTTTTTCGATAGCTGTATTCGATAGGTCATGTGCATGCTGACTAGTGTAGTTGTAGAAAACAAATATTTTTTATAATCTGTAATTAAACTATATAGGTTTTTAAAATTGTCACGTTCGGTGTTTGGTAAGCGAAACGGAAATTTATTGAGAGATATTTTTGTTCCTTGAAATACGACTGGTGACGAAACCTCCAGTGAACGAGGAAGAACAGCGTGTACTTGTTGCCCCCGTGCACTTTCCACTCGCACACTGGACAGTTGCACTCTCAAGAGGTCCCAGGGGTCTGGAGGGGCAGGGTGTAATTTCACTCTCTCCATTCTGCACACTCCTATCTTAGACGCACAGACGAGGGAGTGTGCGAAATGGAGAGAGCTTGTACCCGAATCATTATTACTAGTGTAACCTGACCTTCCCCCGGAGTCTAGCCAATTCATTCCCGGCCCTACCAGCCACCCCTGTAGGTATACTTTAAGTGAATTTGAAACTTATTGTAATCTCTGAACGAGCTCTCGTCATGAGTCTCATCCATCCTTTTCCCCCTTTCATTCAAGTTCCAATCTGAAACAAATCTGACCTTCTGCTCCTTTTCTAATGCACCCCTCCTTCAGCCGGCGCCGGTCGTTCTTCTCGCACTACTGCCGCTGCAGCATCCGCAGCTGCTACTCCTACCGCCACAGCCGCAGAGCCGGTCGCTCGCCCTGCTGCAGCTGCAGCCATGGACTATTCGGAGGACTCGGACGAAGACTATGACTACGCGATGGAGGAGCAGGACGAGGCGCCCGTGGCCAGGGTGAGCAGACGGGGTTACGGTAGATGTTACTACGGTAGAGAAGAAAGGGGAAGTACGGTATCGATTGAGTGTTGCCGATGTGTTGGATTTCTCTACGGAGGAAGAGTGATGATTTTTTTTATACACCCTGGCGATCTTTTAGTGACATGGTAGAGAAAGTATGCAGTAAGTAAGGCGGGTGTAGCTGGAACCGCGCAGGTTGAGAGGTGTGCTGAAATACAATTCCCAACTGATTGCGCATGTTGAGAGTTTCGAGATTATTGACTGACCTCTTCGCATTGTAGACAAAGTGTGAATAGAGATGATGTAGTGTGGGTGAAGCAGTAATATCTCTGGTTGATCTGGAAATTTAAAAATCCGTTTTTTGAGCTTGTCTTCAATTGGAGCTATGATTTTCAATTCGCGTTTGTAGCCTATTATAGTAGCATCGACATCTGACCATTTAATTAATTAATTATACAATTCCATCTCAGGTGGCGTCATCGTCGAATGGTGGCGCGAGTCGGGCGAACGACTTCGGTCTGCCGCTGATTCCCACGGACTGCGCCTCGGCGCTTGAAGGAACCCAGAATTTCCAGTCGGTATTCGAGGCGAGGTGAGAGGGCATTTGAATCATTAATTTAATTTAATTTAATATAGGCATGGTCAATGTCATTGAGTAGAGACTTGCTGTGACCGAAGGCTAGGGCAACATCACTGCTAGGAAGTCTCCGAGCGGTTATGAAGCGGTTTTGGCACTTTAACGCGGAAATGGCGGGAAAATGAAATTGAAGTTGCGGGTCGGTAGATTTGTGTTGTTCACTTGATGCATGAGTGCTCGTAATTGCCATCATCAATGAATCATCTGTGTGCCCTTCACAAAATATTACTGAATACTCGAGTTTTTTAATTGACAGTTTCCGCTCCGAATTGCCATTATTTTTACGAGTAGGCGATACAACATGAATGTTTCAGGTTCCTAGGTTGAATGGTGCTTCATGATTATCATTTGAGCGTGAATTTTTTCATACGATCTGATCGCACACAGCCCTTGGTTTAACTTTAACAATTTATCTCATGTCTATGTTGATTGTAGCCGTTATGGTATTACATGTGATCTTGGGATCTATTCGATTTTTTTCTCATCGTAAATGTAGCTTCGTCAGTATTGATTACTACAAAAATAAATAAATAAATAAAACATACTCATCATTCCAGATACGGTAAGGACGGTCGTGGCCACCTCATGCCTCCGTTCTTCATAGGGTCTATGCAGGCTGCCATCAGAGAGGCATTTGACTGCCCCGACAGACCCGTCTCCGAGCGGTGAATATTCTTTATTGTTTTTTTTACAATGTAGTTTATATCGTGACGAATTGTTTTCATTATACGTACTGCAACGTGGTTGCAGTGCGCTTAGATTTTACGCTACTTCCATTATGCAAGTGTGCATGACGCTTGTCTGTCCCGATTGGCGACAGAGTGTGCAAAATGGAGAGAGCGAAAATTTGTCTCTAGTGTAGTTTTGATCGAGAAAAGGAAAGAATTGTTCAACATATTTTCAATAACATTTTTTAAATGCAGACGTCCGCTCGCCCTCTACATCCATCACGACGGCTCCGTCGCCAGGAACATCTTCCCCCAGGCGGTGAGTACTGTAGTATTACTGTGGTGAAACGGTAGGGTTACTGTAGGCATGCGGAAAGGTTACGGTAGTCACGGTAGAGGCTATAGTCAAACGATACGTCAATAGAAATACTGAAATAAAATCGGCCGCGTTTGATTTGTGTTTCAGCTTGTGTTCATCCCTTTACGTGTTAGGAATTTTCGATTTATCGGAATTTGCCTCTTTTGTAAAGATAGGATAAATACTACAATCCCCTCTCTTACCTGCATGCCCCAATCCATTGCGCTCCTGCTGCAAGTGCTGAGATATGATCAATACAAATAATGAACGAAACTCTTGCGCGCTTGATTCGAGTTTCAGCGTGTGCTCTTCTGTTGGCGTGTTAGGCATTTTCGATTGGAATAACACTCCTAGAAAAAATACTCCCTCCCTGTTGCATATGCTGATCGTTCCCCTCGGCTGCAGGTGCTGTGTTATGAGCAATAGAAATACTGAACGAAAAATTCCCCGCGCTTTGGAGTTTCAGAGTTCGTTCATCTCTTTGCGAGTTAGGTGTTTTCGATTAGTCATACTCAGGCGTTCCTGAATAAATATCCGCCCTCCAAGTTGCGTGTTCTGATTGTCCCCTGCTGCAGGTGCTGTGCTCGGACCAGGTGCTGCAGCTGCTGCGGTCGCAGTTCGTCGTGTGGCCGTGGGACGTGACGGCGAAGGAGAACGAGGAGAAGCTGGTCGGCTGGCTCAGCGACTGCTCCCTCTATGATGTGAGTCTGATCTTTGGTCAAGGGATACGGTAGATCGATATTATGGGGTGTACGGTAGTCTATAATGTGAGTCGAGACGGGATCCATTCAGGAGCTTGGGGATACGGTAGTGATGCCGGATCGAATACTACGTTCTCCATTCTGCACACTCTCGTCTCTGATCGCTCAGAGAGTGTGCAGAATGGAGAGAGTACTTTTCGATCTGGCATGACTAGTATGCGGTAGTACGATGTGACGGGGAGGGGGGGGGGGGGGTACGGTAGTCATAATGATATGAATGAAGACAATAAATGTGCGAGCGCCATTTCTATGTCAATTGATTTTTTGTCAGCTTCCTGGAGTCTTTGTTCCTGGAGTCTCGCAGTTAGTTTAAATAATAGGTACTCCTGAAACAGCGGTGGTCGTTGTTTATTCAATGAAAATTTGATTGCATCAAACTGAGTCTTCGACTTTGATATTTAAGAAGCTCTGAAACATTGATCTTCATAGTGTGCCTAGCGTTTCCTGTAACGAAGATAGTCGAAGTTTGGTCAATTTGATTTCACTAAATATTAATCATATCACGCGTGTCGCCTAAGATTCAAGTAAAATGGGGGGATGGTTGGCACATTTTCTGACCCATTCGTTTAAAAACATTTTTGGATAGCCCTTAGGGTCCCTCACAAGAAAGCGTCGAGTTTTGTTCCAAATAGTCGATCTCAACGACGATAGACGACGTCAACTTTTTCAGATTCCGAAAATGCCATTTTCCAGGCCATTTATTTCAGTCCACAGATGTGTTGGAGAAATATTGTCAACAGGTAAAATGTGGAGAATAACACGGAGAATATGCCTGAGTGAATGGCCCATTGATATTTTCATAAATCGATTAAAATTAATAAATTTCTCCACATTTTCGGGCCACACAGAATTCTAAGTTCATCTGATAGAGCTCGAAAAGACGGTTCGAAAAGTTACCAGCAACCCAGGAATTTAATAGTGGAGAATACCAGAAAGGTGCACCTGTAAATCTTGACGAGTAGTGCATTTCGCACTGATCAACGTGATTTACTGGCTCTCCTTCTCGAGTATGCAGTTCTCAGCCCTGGAGACTGTGTCCTTCGTGGCGCAGTTGGTTAGCCGTTATTCTTTTATTTTGCATTTTCTAGATGAAAATGGTTCAAAGCCAAAATTGGTAATTCGTTTTGCAATATTTTTCGCAAGGGCTTTTTATTCATATCTTGATAGATATTTTGTTTTAAAAGTATTAATTTTGCATTAAACTTATTCGTTGCACCGATTTTCAATGTGATATCATGTAAACCTAAGACGTCTAGCACTTTAAAAAAGTAAACTAATCAAGATTCTATACAAATCGATATAAAATACTTCAGACGAGCCACAAATGATAATACGATAATACGGAATTGATCTACCTGATGCGACATGGGAGGTAGATCACTCTCTCGCCTCGTAGAAGGTTAATTATAGCTGTTTATGACATTTATATATACATTCGATTGGCAGAAACGATATATGAGAGACATTACATCATTAATAAATCATAAAACAATGAAAGGAATCAATTGGGAGCTAGAGAGGGTAGATCACTTCCTGTCTCTCTCGCCGCGTGAAAGGTCACTGACCAAGAGGTCGGGAAAAACTTCAAACGCACTATTCATATCGTCTCCACGAATGAAATCTGGGGTTGCTGGTAACTTTTCGAACCGTCTTTTCGAGCTTTATTAGAAAAGCTAGGAAATTCGTGTGGACCGAAAATGTGGTAAAAATTATTAATTTTAATTGATTTATGAAAATACTAATTAAAATATCAATGGGCCATAAACTCAGGCATGTTCTTCGTGTCATTTTCCACATATTATATGTTGACAATATTTCTCCAACACTTCTGCGGACTGAGATAAATGGCCTGGAAAATGGCACTTTTCAGAATCTGAAAAAGTTAACGTCGACTCTCGTCGTTGAGGTCGACAATTTGGAACAAAACTCAACGCTATCTTGTGAGGGACCCAAAGGGCTATCGAAAAATGGTTTCAGCTCATTTTCGACTTTTTCATTGTTCCAGTTTATTCCCACCTTATGCGACACGCGTGATATTAATTTTTCCCAAAAAAATTGAAATCAATTAATTCCTGATTTCTATTCCTGATTGTTTTTAGGCCCGTCCGATCGTGGCATCTTTCCTCAAGAACATCGATCGTTTCCCCGTTCTCATTCTTCTCTCCAAGGACGGAGGACAGCTGAGGATGATCGACTTCGTCAATGGTTAGTTTAAAAAAAAATTATTCTTGTTTTTTTTTTTTCTTATGGCTCATCCGTGTTATTGTTGAAACGAACCTGCAGTTTGATTTTAAACACTGTTGAAACGTGAAGACACGGAGAAACTTTTTCTCACAAGCTTCCTTAATTATTCACCGAAAAGTCCTTCGTGATCGCTGTAGAGATACACCATCAAGTTTTAGCTGTTTCTGAACCACAAACTAACTTGGAAAATTCATATTTTTTAAAAATCATTGAATAATTAAACAATTAATTTAATACATAATTAAATATTTTTTCCAGGCTCTGAGAGCGCCGACCAGGCGATGGAGAAGCTTCTTATGTGCATGGACGCGTATGCGTCGTCCAAGGTGAGAACAGAGAGGGGGATTACGGTAGTATTGACGAATCGATTAGTGCTCTCTCCATTTTGCACACTCTCTCGTTTATCTGATTAGCGAGAGAGTCTGCAGAAGGGAGAGAGTCGAACGACATCGATATAGAGTACGGTAGTCCTGTGGTCTGACGGAAGGTATATTTATTGATTGAAGCATTACGGTAGTTAGCGGTTACTGTACCATCACCATTATCGATCGTCGCTTCAGATCTCGCTGGAGAAGCAGGAACAGGAGCGATTCGAGAGAGAATCCCTGAGGAAGGAGCAGGAGAGGGAACTGCAGGAGTCACTCGCAGTCGATAAGGAGAAGGCCGAGAAGAAGGTACGGTAGGGGGAGCAGGAGGTATCGAGAACTGAGCGGATACGGTAGATTATCGGGAGGAAGTGCTCTTGGAAATAGTGGAGACCGAACATTGATGCGGAAATTGGAACGGATCGTTTGATGTTGCATGGGTGATAGTTGAGAATTTATTTAGAAGCAAAAAGCAATTCGGTGCTGAAGAAATCCATACGACAAAAAACTTCTTTGATGCTTGCGATATTTTATTTTCAATAGCTAGCTAATTCCGATCGAGATCCCTGTTTGCTAATATCGTGAGGTCTGGTGGTAGAAAAAATGTATTACAATAAATAAGTAAATTACTACAGGCTCGTGAGATTCGCGAGGCGAAAGAGGCCGAGGAGCAAGCGAAGAAGGAGAAGGAGGAGAAAGAGGCTCATATTGCTGCACTCAAGGTACGGTGGTGTGGTTATCACAATTTGTCTATAGAAAACAAACAAAAAAAACAGAAACGGTGGTGGTTTGAGGTTGCACGGACACCTATTTGGTTCGAGTAGTCGGTACGAAATCAACGAAGCCGTACCTCGCGATTGAAAATTTTTATAAAAATGCTAATTTTATCAAGTGCTGTTTGGTGCTGCATCTCATGTATTGCCATGCGGTCGGGAAGATGATTTAGCTGAGACCTGATCACTTAAAAAATATTAAATAAATAAATAAATTACCGCAAATTCAGGCATCGCTTCCGGATGAGCCAGCGGCCGACGCGCCCGACTGCTGCCAAGTCCGCTTCAGACTCCCCGAGCAGGGAAATGTACGTTATTTATTTATTTATTTTTGTTTTTTATTCATCTACAAGAACGAAGAACTGTAGAGAGGCGCAACTCAGAATTAATAAGAAGCGATTTCTGACATTTCCGACTTTCTTCTGGCACAGCTCCAAAATGGAATCCTCTTATATTCTGGCTACAGCTAGCACTCGATGAGTGTAAGTGGGGGATATTTCGGAAATTTTGTCCTGGTGCGTTTTAGCCTCAGGGCATGAAGTGATGGGGGTGATGACGTCATCAACCAAAATCCGTAAATCGAATCCAATCAATTTGAGAGTGGGTTCGATGGATTCCTCATAGAATTCTAAGACTCTTTTACTCTCGGATATTTTTCGATCCCTCTCCTTCAAAACCTGAAAATCGATAAAAACCAAAATTTCGTCACACTTATACAATTCTCATTAACTTCCCACCGCGTTGCCAGTTTTTTTATTTGCGTAATCAATGCGCTATATAGGGACACTCAACCTGTGAAAGGGGCGAATTTGGATCGGGATACAAAGGATGTTCAGTAAGCCAAAAACCGAGCTTGTCTGAGGGTATGAATTCAAATTTATTTCACTATGTCGAGGTATTCACGCAAATTGGAATGTTATGCACATATATCAATGTATCAACATTTACTGATTCAGGTTATGGGTGGCACAATACGATTTTACTCGATCTTGTGAAAAAGTGTTTTTCGACCATCATGATTTATGATTTTCGCCACACTTTATTTAACCAACGCAGTAATGGTGCAAGCTTTTACTAGTAATAGTTTGTAGTCCCTTTGCTTCTTCATCGAATCCATGTGATATATGGCTCTGGTACTCCCGTGCTCACTCTCATTTATTCGCTCAGAAAATACGATTTGCAAAGTTTGCAATTTTAAAAAAAGCTGCAAACTTCCACTTGTTAGTGCTCATTATGTTTGTAATTTATTGTGAAAAACATTGGATTATAGACGAACTTATGAGCCCTAACAAAGATGTGTTATAATAATATTGTCAACAGATAAAATGTGGCAAATAACACCGAGAATATGCCTGAGGGAATGGCCCATGGATATTTTCATTAGTATTTTCATAAATCGATTAAAATTAATAAATTTCTCCACATTTTCGGGCCACACAGAATTCTAAGTAAAGACGATAAGTAAAGTGCTTTTCAAAATCTAGACGTGTAGTGCCTTTCGCGCTGATCTACGTGATACTGGGTATTCTCCTCGAGTATGCAATTCCCAGCCCGTGAGACTGTGGCCTACGTGGCGCAGTGGGTTATGCGCTTTTCTTTCTTTTTTTTGCATTTTCTACATGTGAATGGTTCAAAGCCACAATTGGTAATTAGTTTTGCAATATTTTTCGCAAGCGATTTCCATTTATATTTTCACAGAGTATATTATATCAGATTATATATTATATTTCAAAGTGTTGTTTTTGCATTACAATTATTAGTTGCAACAATTCTCAATGTGATATCATATTAACGTAGCCCTCTAAAAAGTGAAAATAATAATAATAATTTCATTTAAATCGTTGTAAAATACATCGAAGACGAGCCACAATAGATAATAAGATATAGGGGAGCAATTGATCTACTTGGGGCAACAGGGAGGTAGATCACTGTCTCTCTCCCGCGTGAAAGTTCACTGACCCAGATGTCGGCAAAAACTTTAAAAGAACTTTACTTATCGTCTCCACTATTGAAATCTGGGGTTGCTGGTAACTTTTGGAACCGTTTTTTCGAGTTTTATTAGATGCACTAAGAATTTAGATTGGCCCGAAAATGTGGTGAAAATTATTAATTTTAATCGATTTATGAAAATACTAATTAAAATATCCATGGGCCATTCACTCATGCGTATTCTCCTTGTTATTTGCCACATTTTATCTGTTGACAATATTATTCTAACACATTTGTGAACTGAGTTAAATGGCTTGGAAAATTGCACTTTTCGGAATCAGAAAAAGTTGACGACGTCTGGCTCTGGTACTCCCGTGCTCACTCTCATTTATTCGCTCAGAAAACGCGATTTGCAAAGTTTGTAATTTTAAAAAAGCTGCAAACTTCCACTTGTTACTGCTCATTATGTTTGTAATTTATTGTGACAAACATTGGATTATAGACGAACTTAATGAGCCCTAACAAGTGGAAGTTTGCGGCTTTTTGAAAATTGCAAACTTTGCAGATCGGGTTTTCTGAACGAATAAATGAGAGTGAGCACGTAAATGTTGATACATTGATATATGTGCATAACATTCCAATTTGCGCGAATACCTCGACATAGTGAAATAAATTTGAATTCATACCCTCAGACAAGCTCGGTTTTTGGCTTATTGAACATCCTTTGTATCCCGATCCAAATTCGCCCCTTTCACAGGTTGAGTGTCCCTATATAGCGCATTGATTACGCAAATAAAAAAACTGGCAACGCGGTGGGAAGTTAATGAGAATTGTATAAGTGTGACGAAATTTTGGTTTTTATCGATTTTCAGGTTTTGAAGGAGAGGGATCGAAAAATATCCGAGAGAAAAAGAGTCTTAGAATTCTATGAGGAATCCATCGAACCCACTCTCAAATCGATTGGATTCGATTTACGGATTTTGGTTGATGACGTCATCACCCCCATCACTTCATGCTCTGAGGCTAAAACGCACCAGGACAAAATTTCCGAAATATCCCCCACTTACACTCATCGAGTGCTATCTGTAGCCAAAATATAAGAGGATTCCATTTTTTCACTGTGCCAAGTATCTGCATGAGAGTCGGAAATGTCAGATATCGTCTCATAAAGATTTGTGTGGCGAAAATCTAGCTTGTTTGTAGCATCTAGAAATCGCTATTTATTGACTTCAAACATCATGGCTTTCTTGTCAGTTGGGTAATCTGGAGAATCGGAAAGCACAATAACTAGCGAGTTTCATGATGTGACAAACCAGTTAGATTTTGGCATCAAGAATGGTTCATAATTCTGAGTTGCACCATTCTTCAGTAGTTTGAAGAATCCGTTTCGAATAAAAACGAACTAATAAATAAATGAATGCATCTATTAATCAATCAATAATCCGTCCCTGATTCAGGCACTACGTCGATTCTCGAAGACCTCTCCCCTCTCGGTCGTGCTGACGTTCCTCGAGAGCGAGGGCTTCCCTGTCAAGGACTACCGCATGATGAACTCGGAATTTCCCCAGAAGAAGGATGTGAGTTCTGTAGATAAAAGGGTTACGGTACCTCGTGACTATGGTCACGGTATCTGGTGCCTATGGTCACGGTATCTGGTGCCTATGGTTACGAGTACTGTAGTACTGTAGTGTAGTGAGTACTGTAGCTGATGGCTACGGTATCTGGTGACTCGAATACGGTAATGTATCGATTTTCTCTTCAAGATTTCCGAGTGGGACGCCAAGTCGACTCTGGCCGATCTGAAGATTCCGACTCGTGAGGTTATCAATGTGGAAGAGCGATAAGAGGAGAATCAATCAATACGATGTGCACAGATACCGTATCCCCACCCCATCTCCTTCCTACCGTATCCCCCTCCCTCACTTGTTCATGATGTGTGTTTTAATAGATCCAATGATGTTATGTGTTTCTTCCTTCGTCGTCTTTTTTCTTCCTGATTACTGTAACTCCTCAGGGGTTGTTCGTCCTTTGTGAATTCATCAGAAGCAGTGATTCTGTTGTGCAAACACTAATGAGTGCCCATGCTCACACTTATCTATTTATAAGATATGCGATCACTGAATAATGCTAAGCTACACCCCCCCCCCCCCTTTTTTGATATTCATTTCGAGATTTACGTGTTAGCCACACTGAGACATGTAGATCGTTTCCGTTCCCCCACCGTACCCTCATTTATCTCTCTGTCTCCATTCATACTTGAATTGGCTTACTTCATGATCGGATCCTTTATCTCTGTTTCGAGCCCAATTCCGGGTATGCAAAGCCTCATTTTAGATTTTTTTCTCTTTTCTTTTCTCACCCCCGTTTCGATACTCGTATCGTGTATCGTATCGAAGTTCTCTCTTTTCCCCGTTGGATTTTTCTTTCTGTATATCATTGTATTATTTTCCATTTGGTTGATGCACAAGTTTGTTTATCCCCCTCCCGAAAATTCTCAAATACAGTTAACGAAGTAATGATTCACGACGAGTTCCTTTTCCATTTAGCCTTATTGTAGGCGGAGCCAGAACTTTTTAAGCGCGATAACACGCAAAACGTCGAATTGCCGTTAACACTATGTTTAGTTTGATTCTGCACATTTTTCTATGCTATGTTTTCACTTTAAGAGAGGAATCGCGACAGGCTCGAGAGTTTTCGCATATTAGCGGACTTAGGAAAAAGTTACCTCGATTCCGCTGAAAAGTTAAACGTAAGTACTTCGCATGATGCTCTTTCAAATTGCGTTTTCCGATTTCCGACATCAGGTCTCATCTCCGAGTATTGTTAGGTCAAAGTAGGGACACTATGAAATTTTAGGCCAAATTAAACTCACGAAAAATACCATAACTCGCTTTAAAAACATGCTAGACATGCATGGCCAACCCTAAACTACCACCGATTTTACTCGAATCTTACGTGACACGCGTGTTATATGAGACCCTATATGAGAAACGAGAGCTTTCTGGCCTATAAGCGCACAAGGAAAAATAGAATTTCGCCATAAAATTCACCTAGTGTCAACTTTTGACGTAGAGTTTGAAAATCGACCTTAGGAAGCCGTATCTTCAAAACTGAATTCCCTATGGCACACTTCTCGTGCAAATGGTAAAATATTATCTCGAGAACCACGCTTCGCAGACCCACAAAACTTTTTTTTCTGTAATTGGGAGTGAAGAGCTAGCTCATCTGTGGAAAAGTTAAATCCGTTTGAAAGATTAAAAGAGATTTCAAACTATGAGCATTGAATTCCTCGTCCAAAACTGCATACGTGATATTATTTTCATGAGGATAAAAATACCCCTTGGTGATCTACTGGCTCGCCGAAGAGAGAAATTCGTCAAAAAAAGGAGTTTTTCGAGCACAACTTTTTTCTTTCGTGATTTCATGAGCTCTAACATAGAAATTTTTTTACTATAGTTTTGTGGGTCTGCGAAGCGTGGTTCTCGAGATACTATTTTCCCATTGGCACGAGAAGTGTGCCATAGGGAATTCAGTTTTGAAGATACAGCTTCCTAAGGTCGATTTTCAAACTCTACGTCAAAAGTTGACACTAGGTGAATTTTATGGCGAAATTCTATTTTTCCTTGTGCGTTTATAGGCCAGAAAGCTCTCGTTTCTCATATAGGGTCTCATATAACACGCGTGTCACGTAAGATTCGAGTAAAATCGGTGGTAGTTTAGGGTTGGCCATGCGAAGTTCGCGAATTCACATTCCATCTCTCTTGCGAATTCACAATCGAGACGCGAGCGTAGGGAGAGGGGTTGCGAATTCGCATTATCACGGTCAGGGCTTCTTTATTACTAGAGGGCGCGCACTAGACGCGGCGGGTTCGGCGAGGAGGGGGAGAGGGCGCAATGGGGGCGGAGTCTCGCACACGACAAGCGATGCGAATTCGCATAGCTTTGCGAATTCGCATGCGCTCTCCCTCCTCTTGCGAATTCGCGTCTTCGCATTCTCATGGCCAACCCTAGGGTAGTTGACACATTTTTTGACCCATATGTTTCAATATGAGAAAGATTCTGAGATTTTGAACAAATACCTGCATATTGCCTGGAGCTAGGGCAAAAGTAAATTCGAGGGATTAGCTCCATATTTCCACAAGAGGTAGTACTCGGTGAGATAGGCACGGCTCGTTACGGTAGGGCCTCGCGAAATCTATCACAGCCGCATAACGCATTTTAAAAAAGCGCATTTCGCGCGCTTTAAAAAAAAATTCAAATCGGCGCGTCACGCGGCCAGCTGCATTTTTGCTGATTTTCCATTTAAAAGTTATTTTTATTAATTCGCGTAGAGTATTGCTTTTCGTTATATACTATGTGCGATAGCCAGCGATGTGGAAGTTTTTTTTTTTGTGTGGTCAGTTTCTTGATTCAAATCGGTCTTGACCGACTTATGCACGTTCGCGTGAACGACTCTTGTTTGAATGTTATATTTCATCCTTCTCTCTTTTGCGTTTTTAGGGCTATGTGATCATATAACATAGTATGCTCGATATCACGGAGTTCTGTGCGTCTAGGGAAGTGCTTGGATTCCAATTCTGATCGCGTCTTAATAATGTTTTACACCTTTTTGTGAATCACTTGACCCGACCATTTACTTTCAGCTCACCATTTGTTCCTATTCCACCCTCTATCTTTTTCTACCATAATATTATCGGTAGTAATGACCAAAACTTATTTCGATAGCTTCTTTATCATATTTTAGAGATTTTTCCATCCTGTTCACACGACCATTTGAGTTCTACTTTAATTATCACACTCGTTTCGGCCTCTTTATTTTTCTGCAGTAGTGCGCTCGATGCTGGCAACTGAAGGACGAATTCTAGTATTCTTGAAACCCTAATATTACACGGAACTCTACTTCTCCGCTTAAGAAATGAGCTGCCCGCCCATTCCCAGCCAATTTCATTATCGCGCGCCGTCAGGGATTTCCGTACCGTTGTATCCTAAGAGGGAGAGGAGGAGAGTGGAGTGGGGGGGGGGGGAGGAGAGTGTCAACAACTCTCCTCGCCTCAGTCGGCTCTCGCTCCCTCTTCCTTGGTAGGTGCTTCGTTTCTCTCTCTAGTCAGAATTTGGACTTGGTTCCAGTCGAGTCACATAAGAAGCGATTTCTGACATTTCCGACTTTCTTCTGGCACAGCTCCAAAATGGAATCCTCTTATATTCTGGCTACAGATAGCACTCGATGAGTGTAAGTGGGGGATATTTCGGAAATTTTGTCCTGGTGCGTTTTAGCCTCAGGGCATGAAGTGATGGGGGTGATGACGTCTTCAACCAAAATCCGTAAATCGAATCCAATCGATTTGAGAGTGGGTTCGATGGATTCCTCATAGAATTCTAAGACTCTTTTACTCTCGGATATTTTTCGATCCCTCTCCTTCAAAACCTGAAAATCGATAAAAACCAAAATTTCGTCACACTTATACAATTCTCATTAACTTCCCACCGCGTTGCCAGTTTTTTTATTTGCGTAATCAATGCGCTATATAGGGACACTCAACCTGTGAAAGGGGCGAATTTGGATCGGGATACAAAGGATGTTCAGTAAGCCAAAAACCGAGCTTGTCTGAGGGTATGAATTCAAATTTATTTCACTATGTCGAGGTATTCACGCAAATTGGAATGTTATGCACATATATCAATGTATCAACATTTACTGATTCAGGTTATGGGTGGCACAATACGATTTTACTCGATCTTGTGAAAAAGTGTTTTTCGACCATCATGATTTATGATTTTCGCCACACTTTATTTAACCAACGCAGTAATGGTGCAAGCTTTTACTAGTAATAGTTTGTAGTCCCTTTGCTTCTTCATCGAATCCATGTGATATATGGCTCTGGTACTCCCGTGCTCACTCTCATTTATTCGCTCAGAAAATACGATTTGCAAAGTTTGCAATTTTAAAAAAAGCTGCAAACTTCCACTTGTTAGTGCTCATTATGTTTGTAATTTATTGTGAAAAACATTGGATTATAGACGAACTTATGAGCCCTAACAAAGATGTGTTATAATAATATTGTCAACAGATAAAATGTGGCAAATAACACCGAGAATATGCCTGAGGGAATGGCCCATGGATATTTTCATTAGTATTTTCATAAATCGATTAAAATTAATAAATTTCTCCACATTTTCGGGCCACACAGAATTCTAAGTAAAGACGATAAGTAAAGTGCTTTTCAAAATCTAGACGTGTAGTGCCTTTCGCGCTGATCTACGTGATACTGGGTATTCTCCTCGAGTATGCAATTCCCAGCCCGTGAGACTGTGGCCTACGTGGCGCAGTGGGTTATGCGCTTTTCTTTCTTTTTTTTGCATTTTCTACATGTGAATGGTTCAAAGCCACAATTGGTAATTAGTTTTGCAATATTTTTCGCAAGCGATTTCCATTTATATTTTCACAGAGTATATTATATCAGATTATATATTATATTTCAAAGTGTTGTTTTTGCATTACAATTATTAGTTGCAACAATTCTCAATGTGATATCATATTAACGTAGCCCTCTAAAAAGTGAAAATAATAATAATAATTTCATTTAAATCGTTGTAAAATACATCGAAGACGAGCCACAATAGATAATAAGATATAGGGGAGCAATTGATCTACTTGGGGCAACAGGGAGGTAGATCACTGTCTCTCTCCCGCGTGAAAGTTCACTGACCCAGATGTCGGCAAAAACTTTAAAAGAACTTTACTTATCGTCTCCACTATTGAAATCTGGGGTTGCTGGTAACTTTTGGAACCGTTTTTTCGAGTTTTATTAGATGCACTAAGAATTTAGATTGGCCCGAAAATGTGGTGAAAATTATTAATTTTAATCGATTTATGAAAATACTAATTAAAATATCCATGGGCCATTCACTCATGCGTATTCTCCTTGTTATTTGCCACATTTTATCTGTTGACAATATTATTCTAACACATTTGTGAACTGAGTTAAATGGCTTGGAAAATTGCACTTTTCGGAATCAGAAAAAGTTGACGACGTCTGGCTCTGGTACTCCCGTGCTCACTCTCATTTATTCGCTCAGAAAACGCGATTTGCAAAGTTTGTAATTTTAAAAAAGCTGCAAACTTCCACTTGTTACTGCTCATTATGTTTGTAATTTATTGTGACAAACATTGGATTATAGACGAACTTAATGAGCCCTAACAAGTGGAAGTTTGCGGCTTTTTGAAAATTGCAAACTTTGCAGATCGGGTTTTCTGAACGAATAAATGAGAGTGAGCACGTAAATGTTGATACATTGATATATGTGCATAACATTCCAATTTGCGCGAATACCTCGACATAGTGAAATAAATTTGAATTCATACCCTCAGACAAGCTCGGTTTTTGGCTTATTGAACATCCTTTGTATCCCGATCCAAATTCGCCCCTTTCACAGGTTGAGTGTCCCTATATAGCGCATTGATTACGCAAATAAAAAAACTGGCAACGCGGTGGGAAGTTAATGAGAATTGTATAAGTGTGACGAAATTTTGGTTTTTATCGATTTTCAGGTTTTGAAGGAGAGGGATCGAAAAATATCCGAGAGAAAAAGAGTCTTAGAATTCTATGAGGAATCCATCGAACCCACTCTCAAATCGATTGGATTCGATTTACGGATTTTGGTTGATGACGTCATCACCCCCATCACTTCATGCTCTGAGGCTAAAACGCACCAGGACAAAATTTCCGAAATATCCCCCACTTACACTCATCGAGTGCTATCTGTAGCCAAAATATAAGAGGATTCCATTTTTTCACTGTGCCAAGTATCTGCATGAGAGTCGGAAATGTCAGATATCGTCTCATAAAGATTTGTGTGGCGAAAATCTAGCTTGTTTGTAGCATCTAGAAATCGCTATTTATTGACTTCAAACATCATGGCTTTCTTGTCAGTTGGGTAATCTGGAGAATCGGAAAGCACAATAACTAGCGAGTTTCATGATGTGACAAACCAGTTAGATTTTGGCATCAAGAATGGTTCATAATTCTGAGTTGCACCATTCTTCAGTAGTTTGAAGAATCCGTTTCGAATAAAAACGAACTAATAAATAAATGAATGCATCTATTAATCAATCAATAATCCGTCCCTGATTCAGGCACTACGTCGATTCTCGAAGACCTCTCCCCTCTCGGTCGTGCTGACGTTCCTCGAGAGCGAGGGCTTCCCTGTCAAGGACTACCGCATGATGAACTCGGAATTTCCCCAGAAGAAGGACGTGAGTTCTGTAGATAAAAGGGTTACGGTACCTCGTGACTATGGTCACGGTATCTGGTGCCTATGGTCACGGTATCTGGTGCCTATGGTTACGAGTACTGTAGTACTGTAGTGTAGTGAGTACTGTAGCTGATGGCTACGGTATCTGGTGACTCGAATACGGTAATGTATCGATTTTCTCTTCAAGATTTCCGAGTGGGACGCCAAGTCGACTCTGGCCGATCTGAAGATTCCGACTCGTGAGGTTATCAATGTGGAAGAGCGATAAGAGGAGAATCAATCAATACGATGTGCACAGATACCGTATCCCCACCCCATCTCCTTCCTACCGTATCCCCCTCCCTCACTTGTTCATGATGTGTGTTTTAATAGATCCAATGATGTTATGTGTTTCTTCCTTCGTCGTCTTTTTTCTTCCTGATTACTGTAACTCCTCAGGGGTTGTTCGTCCTTTGTGAATTCATCAGAAGCAGTGATTCTGTTGTGCAAACACTAATGAGTGCCCATGCTCACACTTATCTATTTATAAGATATGCGATCACTGAATAATGCTAAGCTACACCCCCCCCCCCCCTTTTTTGATATTCATTTCGAGATTTACGTGTTAGCCACACTGAGACATGTAGATCGTTTCCGTTCCCCCACCGTACCCTCATTTATCTCTCTGTCTCCATTCATACTTGAATTGGCTTACTTCATGATCGGATCCTTTATCTCTGTTTCGAGCCCAATTCCGGGTATGCAAAGCCTCATTTTAGATTTTTTTCTCTTTTCTTTTCTCACCCCCGTTTCGATACTCGTATCGTGTATCGTATCGAAGTTCTCTCTTTTCCCCGTTGGATTTTTCTTTCTGTATATCATTGTATTATTTTCCATTTGGTTGATGCACAAGTTTGTTTATCCCCCTCCCGAAAATTCTCAAATACAGTTAACGAAGTAATGATTCACGACGAGTTCCTTTTCCATTTAGCCTTATTGTAGGCGGAGCCAGAACTTTTTAAGCGCGATAACACGCAAAACGTCGAATTGCCGTTAACACTATGTTTAGTTTGATTCTGCACATTTTTCTATGCTATGTTTTCACTTTAAGAGAGGAATCGCGACAGGCTCGAGAGTTTTCGCATATTAGCGGACTTAGGAAAAAGTTACCTCGATTCCGCTGAAAAGTTAAACGTAAGTACTTCGCATGATGCTCTTTCAAATTGCGTTTTCCGATTTCCGACATCAGGTCTCATCTCCGAGTATTGTTAGGTCAAAGTAGGGACACTATGAAATTTTAGGCCAAATTAAACTCACGAAAAATACCATAACTCGCTTTAAAAACATGCTAGACATGCATGGCCAACCCTAAACTACCACCGATTTTACTCGAATCTTACGTGACACGCGTGTTATATGAGACCCTATATGAGAAACGAGAGCTTTCTGGCCTATAAGCGCACAAGGAAAAATAGAATTTCGCCATAAAATTCACCTAGTGTCAACTTTTGACGTAGAGTTTGAAAATCGACCTTAGGAAGCCGTATCTTCAAAACTGAATTCCCTATGGCACACTTCTCGTGCAAATGGTAAAATATTATCTCGAGAACCACGCTTCGCAGACCCACAAAACTTTTTTTTCTGTAATTGGGAGTGAAGAGCTAGCTCATCTGTGGAAAAGTTAAATCCGTTTGAAAGATTAAAAGAGATTTCAAACTATGAGCATTGAATTCCTCGTCCAAAACTGCATACGTGATATTATTTTCATGAGGATAAAAATACCCCTTGGTGATCTACTGGCTCGCCGAAGAGAGAAATTCGTCAAAAAAAGGAGTTTTTCGAGCACAACTTTTTTCTTTCGTGATTTCATGAGCTCTAACATAGAAATTTTTTTACTATAGTTTTGTGGGTCTGCGAAGCGTGGTTCTCGAGATACTATTTTCCCATTGGCACGAGAAGTGTGCCATAGGGAATTCAGTTTTGAAGATACAGCTTCCTAAGGTCGATTTTCAAACTCTACGTCAAAAGTTGACACTAGGTGAATTTTATGGCGAAATTCTATTTTTCCTTGTGCGTTTATAGGCCAGAAAGCTCTCGTTTCTCATATAGGGTCTCATATAACACGCGTGTCACGTAAGATTCGAGTAAAATCGGTGGTAGTTTAGGGTTGGCCATGCGAAGTTCGCGAATTCACATTCCATCTCTCTTGCGAATTCACAATCGAGACGCGAGCGTAGGGAGAGGGGTTGCGAATTCGCATTATCACGGTCAGGGCTTCTTTATTACTAGAGGGCGCGCACTAGACGCGGCGGGTTCGGCGAGGAGGGGGAGAGGGCGCAATGGGGGCGGAGTCTCGCACACGACAAGCGATGCGAATTCGCATAGCTTTGCGAATTCGCATGCGCTCTCCCTCCTCTTGCGAATTCGCGTCTTCGCATTCTCATGGCCAACCCTAGGGTAGTTGACACATTTTTTGACCCATATGTTTCAATATGAGAAAGATTCTGAGATTTTGAACAAATACCTGCATATTGCCTGGAGCTAGGGCAAAAGTAAATTCGAGGGATTAGCTCCATATTTCCACAAGAGGTAGTACTCGGTGAGATAGGCACGGCTCGTTACGGTAGGGCCTCGCGAAATCTATCACAGCCGCATAACGCATTTTAAAAAAGCGCATTTCGCGCGCTTTAAAAAAAAATTCAAATCGGCGCGTCACGCGGCCAGCTGCATTTTTGCTGATTTTCCATTTAAAAGTTATTTTTATTAATTCGCGTAGAGTATTGCTTTTCGTTATATACTATGTGCGATAGCCAGCGATGTGGAAGTTTTTTTTTTTTGTGTGGTCAGTTTCTTGATTCAAATCGGTCTTGACCGACTTATGCACGTTCGCGTGAACGACTCTTGTTTGAATGTTATATTTCATCCTTCTCTCTTTTGCGTTTTTAGGGCTATGTGATCATATAACATAGTATGCTCGATATCACGGAGTTCTGTGCGTCTAGGGAAGTGCTTGGATTCCAATTCTGATCGCGTCTTAATAATGTTTTACACCTTTTTGTGAATCACTTGACCCGACCATTTACTTTCAGCTCACCATTTGTTCCTATTCCACCCTCTATCTTTTTCTACCATAATATTATCGGTAGTAATGACCAAAACTTATTTCGATAGCTTCTTTATCATATTTTAGAGATTTTTCCATCCTGTTCACACGACCATTTGAGTTCTACTTTAATTATCACACTCGTTTCGGCCTCTTTATTTTTCTGCAGTAGTGCGCTCGATGCTGGCAACTGAAGGACGAATTCTAGTATTCTTGAAACCCTAATATTACACGGAACTCTACTTCTCCGCTTAAGAAATGAGCTGCCCGCCCATTCCCAGCCAATTTCATTATCGCGCGCCGTCAGGGATTTCCGTACCGTTGTATCCTAAGAGGGAGAGGAGGAGAGTGGAGTGGGGGGGGGGGGAGGAGAGTGTCAACAACTCTCCTCGCCTCAGTCGGCTCTCGCTCCCTCTTCCTTGGTAGGTGCTTCGTTTCTCTCTCTAGTCAGAATTTGGACTTGGTTCCAGTCGAGTCACATAAGAAGCGATTTCTGACATTTCCGACTTTCTTCTGGCACAGCTCCAAAATGGAATCCTCTTATATTCTGGCTACAGATAGCACTCGATGAGTGTAAGTGGGGGATATTTCGGAAATTTTGTCCTGGTGCGTTTTAGCCTCAGGGCATGAAGTGATGGGGGTGATGACGTCTTCAACCAAAATCCGTAAATCGAATCCAATCGATTTGAGAGTGGGTTCGATGGATTCCTCATAGAATTCTAAGACTCTTTTACTCTCGGATATTTTTCGATCCCTCTCCTTCAAAACCTGAAAATCGATAAAAACCAAAATTTCGTCACACTTATACAATTCTCATTAACTTCCCACCGCGTTGCCAGTTTTTTTATTTGCGTAATCAATGCGCTATATAGGGACACTCAACCTGTGAAAGGGGCGAATTTGGATCGGGATACAAAGGATGTTCAGTAAGCCAAAAACCGAGCTTGTCTGAGGGTATGAATTCAAATTTATTTCACTATGTCGAGGTATTCACGCAAATTGGAATGTTATGCACATATATCAATGTATCAACATTTACTGATTCAGGTTATGGGTGGCACAATACGATTTTACTCGATCTTGTGAAAAAGTGTTTTTCGACCATCATGATTTATGATTTTCGCCACACTTTATTTAACCAACGCAGTAATGGTGCAAAAAAAAAAAAAAATGTGGTGAAAATTATTAATTTTAATCGATTTATGAAAATACTAATTAAAATATCCATGGGCCATTCACTGATGCGTATTCTCCTTGTTATTTGCCACATTTTATCTGTTGACAATATTATTCTAACACATTTGTGAACTGAGTTAAATGGCTTGGAAAATTGCACTTTTCGGAATCAGAAAAAGTTGACGACGTCTGGCTCTGGTACTCCCGTGCTCACTCTCATTTATTCGCTCAGAAAACGCGATTTGCAAAGTTTGTAATTTTAAAAAAGCTGCAAACTTCCACTTGTTAGTGCTCATTATGTTTGTAATTTATTGTGAAAAACATTGGATTATAGACGAACTTATGAGCCCTAACAAAGATGTGTTATAATAATATTGTCAACAGATAAAATGTGGCAAATAACACCGAGAATATGCCTGAGGGAATGGCCCATGTATATTTTAATTAGTATTTTCATAAATCGATTAAAATTAATAATTTTCACCACATTTTCGGGCCAATCGAAATTCCTAGTGCATCTAATAAAACTCGAAAAGACGGTTCGAAAAGTTACCAGCAATCCCAGATTTCAATAGTGGAGACGATAAGTAAAGTGCTTTTCAAAATCTAGACGTGTAGTGCCTTTCGCGCTGATCTACGTGATTTACTGGCTATTCTCCTCGAGTATGCAATTCCCAGCCCGTCAGACTGTGGCCTACGTGGCGCAGTGGGTTATGCGCTTTTCTTTCTTTTTTTGCATTTTCTACACGTGAATGGTTTAAAGCCACAATTGGTAATTAGTTTTGCAATATTTTTCGCAAACGATTTCCATTTATATTTTCACAGATATTATATTTCAAAGTGTTGTTTTTGCATTACAATTATTAGTTGCAACAATTCTCAATGTGATATCATATTAACGTAGCCCTCTAAAAAGTGAAAATAATAATAATAATTTCATTTAAATCGTTGTAAAATACATCCAAGACGAGCCACAATAGATAATAAGATATAGGGGAGCAATTGATCTACTTGGGGCAACAGGGAGGTAGATCACTGTCTCTCTCCCGCGTGAAAGTTCACTGACCCAGATGTCGGCAAAAACTTTAAAAGAACTTTACTTATCGTCTCCACTATTGAAATCTGGGGTTGCTGGTAACTTTTCGAACCGTCTTTTCGAGTTTCATTAGATGCACTAAGAATTTAGATTGGCCCGAAAATGTGGTGAAAATTATTAATTTTAATCGATTTATGAAAATACTAATTAAAATATCCATGGGCCATTCACTCATGCGTATTCTCCTTGTTATTTGCCACATTTTATCTGTTGACAATATTATTCTAACACATTTGTGAACTGAGTTAAATGGCTTGGAAAATTGCACTTTTCGGAATCAGAAAAAGTTGACGACGTCTCTCGTCGTTGAGGTCGACAATTTTGAACAAAACTCGACACTATCTTGGGAGGGACCCATAGGGCAATCGAAAAATGGCTTCAGCTTATTTTCGATTTTTCCATCGTGCCAACGTTTATTCATTAGGCGACACGCGTGCTATAGACCTGAAAGAGGCGTTTGAAAAAAAAGTTCTCAGAACATAACCAATATGGTATTCATTTTGAAGCCGACATCGAGTGCTTCATTTTTTTTGTTTATAGTTTGACCTGAAAATGATCTTGGAACAAATTAGTACCATGAAATTTCAAGAAATTATAAAACTTTAAAAATAAACTAATTAAAATTAAAATTTCAGAATTTAATGAATTTTCAAGGTTCGTAAATTAATTTCAGATCAAAATGTCAACGCAAAAAATTAAGTACTTGCTGTGGGCTTCAAAATGAGTACCATATTGATGAGGTTATGGAAACTTTTTTTTTCATCTGCCTCTTTCAGGTCTATAGCTCCGATAGGGGGATTAAAATTAACTTCTCTCATTTAGCTGATTCGACGCAGAATTCAATGCTCTACAACATGCGATAATTGCCGGAGTGCGATTTTGAACTTTTTCAAAATTAGAATTAAAATATCAGAATTTTCAAGATTTTTAGAATTTTCATGGTACTAACTTTATCCACGATCAATTTTAGGTCAAACTGTCAACACAAAAAAGAAAGTACTCAAAGTGGGCTTCAAAATGAGCACCATATTGGTTATGTTCTTAGAACTTTTTTTTCTAACGCCTCTTTCAGGTCTATCGATCCGAAAGGGGGATTAAAATTAAATTATCTCATTTAGCTGATTCGACGCAGAATTCAGAGCTCTACAAGATGATGTTAGAGCCGTGATGCTGTTTTTTCATTTGAAATTTTAAACATTTAAAAACAATTTTCGAAAGTTGAAAAACTCAGTTTGCGATCGAAATCTCGGACCAACTTATAACGTGTTTTTGTTGTCTAGGCATATATGTAATATTGCCACACTAACTTTGGACACAGATCGTTCGGTTATTTTTATCTGATTTTCGATTTTTCAAAATTCGATATCCCGCCATTTTTATGTTTCAATGATCTGGACCATATAGCGTTTGGTGATGGGGAACCATGGGGGTATCCAGGGAAAAAGTTTGGGCTGGATCGGTGATATCGATGTCCGGCACATACTCCAAAATAACCGAGCCGGTCTCTTAACTCCTTTATGTTTATCACTCCGAATCTATGAAACGAATTTTTCAAAGTTTAGATATTATTACATTATATTTCTAATTTCCTATCGTCGCTCCGAGCAGCGCGCTGATTATTAAGAGCAACGTCCGAAACCCCCAATATATCACGTGTGTCGCCTAATATTCGAATAACGGGTGGCACATTGAAAAAGTCAAAAATTATTTTAGCTCATTTTTCGACAGCTCATATGGACCCTCACAAGATAGCGTCGAGTTTTGTTCCAAATTCTCGAACTCAACGACGAGAGATGACGTCAACTTTTTCAGGGTCCGAAAATTGCCATTTTCAGAGACATACAGTTCCTTGCACAGTGGATTTGGTGAGAACTCGTCAACATGAAAGATGCGCTAAATCTCACGAAGAATATGCCTGAATAATTGGTTCATCGATATCTTCTTTATTATTTTTGTTAATCGATTAAAACTTTTTGTTTCAACCACAAAAGATAACCAAAGAATTTCATCTCGGTAAAGCTCGATGAGACGATTCGAATGGTATGCTGAACGTATGCTTTTTAAGGATGCGGGTCAGAAATTATCGACCTATTGGGTTTCTCCGAAATTGAATCTGATCTTGATTTCCAGCAGTTCCTTGCCGCACCATAGTATTGGGCGAGATTGAGAGCGTTGCTATCATGTCTCTTGTGGCGCAGTCGGTAGCGCGATTGCATACTTTTTGAACGGCCCGGGTTCGAGCTCTGTTTTTGGCAAAGATGTTTTGCTGCATTTTCAGAGCTTTTAAAAATAGTTTCTTCTGTTGACGACGATCTCAGAAGACGTCGATGATGATCAGATAAAATTGTTCTATTAAAAGTTTGCGTTTTAAATTTCCATGTCGCTGACGACGTCTGGATATAGTTTCGCCTCGGATACCAAGAATCAGAAGCAACAACTCAGCAAAATATCTTTGCCAAAAACTGAACTCGAACCCGGGCTGTTCAAATAGTATGCAATCGCGTTACCGACTGCGCCACAAGAGACATGTTAGCAATACTCTCAATCTCGCCCAATACTCAGGTGTGGCAAGGGACTGCTGGAAACCAAGATCAGATTGAATTTCGGAGAAACCCAAAAGGTCGATAATTTCTGGCCCGCATCCTTAAAAAGCATACGTTCAGCATATCATTCGAATCGTCTCATAGAGCTTTACCGAGTCCGACGATGAAATTCTTTGGTTATCTTTTGTGGTTGAAACAAAACGTTTTAATCGATTAACAAAAATAATAAAGAAGATATCGATGAACCAATTATTCAGGCATATTCTTCGTGAGATTTGGCGCATCTTTCATGTTGACGAGTTCTCACCAAATCCACTGTGCAAGGAACTGTAGGTCGCAAATGGCAATTTTCGGACTCTGAAAAAGTTGACGTCGTCTCTAGTCGTTGAGATCGAGAATTTGGAACAAAACTCGACACTATCTTGTGAGAGACCCTATGGGCTATCGAAAAATGTATGGAAACATATGGGTCAAAAAATGTGCCAACCACTCCCGATTTTACTCGAATCTTAGGTGACACGCGTGATATGCTTTAAATACTCATCCATCGCACATTTGTAGACGCCATCGGTTTCACTATTGATTAGTTTGAGTGCATTGCTTGAGCTAGGTCAAAGGCAATTGGTACCGCGTCAGCCTGGCCAGAGGGAAATATGAGGCGAGGGATAATGCATATTATATCTATGTCAGTCCATAAAACATCTCTACCGATTTTTTCCTCCTTTGTCTCACTGTTTCCAATCTTAAAATATTATTCACTGCTTTTGGGAATGGATACGTTGCCTATCCGAGAGCAAAAGATCTCTAACACCCGTATGTCCTTCCGAGACCATGGGAGTCTGTCTTCTATCGAACTACTGCCTCGTGAGCTCTTTCAAATGATAATCGAATATGCACCGAAGACTATTTTGGATCTCAGACAGGTAAATTAATTTTATCATTTTCTACATAAGTACCGGCTGCGTTTCAGACATCTCAGTTGCTTAAGTCTCGAGTTGACGACTATGCACTAGATCGAACCTCAGTTTCACTCATCCAAGAGCTACGCTTTAACGCAATCGAATCTTCAAAAGATATGAAGATGGTGATAATCGTTTCGAAGAAACATTCGAAACTGTTCGAGTTGCGACGAATGCTCTGCCAAACTCTTCGACTCATCAAGAAACAATACGTGGGTTAATTTTAATAGTAAAAAAATAAATTCTTTTGGCGTGTGGTTTGTTGAAAAACAAATGTTTATACACGTAAGATCAGTGTCATCTGAGAAATTGGCAGCAATTTACATATAATATATTTTAAAAATCAGGTGGGTGTCATAAAATTAAAGAAATTAATAAAAAAAATTGGGCCTTGAGAGAGGCTATTTCTGGCTTGATCTAGTTGAGTGAGCCAAGATGATGCGCCGGCTAGCTTGACTCCAAGTTGAATCCGAAACGAGTCGTACTTCTAAGGCCGATAAGGGTAGCAGCTCGCCTAGCGATTAGGAAATAACATAAAAAGAAGTAGAGTATTAGCATGGGCTCCTAAGGTATGTGTCTAAGCGATTGCGTATTAACAGGGTATGGGGAGGGGTTGAAGGGGGGGGGGGGGGGTAGATCTTTCATTGCTCAACAGTAAAAACATTCAATTGCTGCACATCAATAAAAGTAAAGAAATCCAATTCTCTAGCTAGAATTGCGATTGTTCATTACCGGAGAAATTCACATTACGTTTGATGAAAATGAACAAATAGAGAGTAAAAAGACAATGACCCTTGAGGTGATAAGGCGGTTCAGGAAAACAACAAAATCAGAAAAGATTGGATCAGAAAAGTCGTTTCAGAAAATCCACTTCATAAATTAACACTTCAGAAATTTCAGAAAATTTAGACTTGCGAAACTGTTTACGCATCATTAAACTCCTTTTCCCCCTGCGTTATTTATCAATACCGTATCAAATTAAGTAGAATAGTCTGAAAATACAGTGCCGCAGAGTGCCCTCCCTAACAAGGAGAGGTTCGACTCCCGCCCGCAGGTGATGTTTTGCAAGAGGTAGAGAAAGGCGCGCGCCCCAACCACTAGTCTCCATCAAGCGTTCCCGGCGGTAGGCCGCCCTGGCCTAATGGGCATGGTGTCTCATCATGTCGCATCTAGTCTCAGACCCCTTCAAAGTGCGAATTCAACCGGCGATTTTTGGCTAGAGCGTCATCTCTCTCGTTTGCCCCGATCGGTCTGCGAAAACAGATTTCAGAAATTTTGGGCTGCATTTTGGGCTATTTTCTGAGACGTCATCATTTAGCCTTCCTCTCATCCCCTCTCCTCATTCGCCCTATATCACATATATTCTGAGAGATTGCATGGAATCGACCCCCTTGAGGAACTGGGAGCCCCGACTTTGGACACTCATCATAAGATAATTATGCTAAAGTATATTGGAGACGAGAAAAACTTTGACGTTGACGATTTGTTACAGAACCGGCTTTTAGGCATTTACGGTTCTGCGTCCGGCTCTATCGTATCTCAGCTCACAGATGAGCTACAGGGATGGCGTACAGCTCAAAATGTTTGGAGAAATATTCTAAGAAACTTTTCTGTTGGAGCCTAAGAGCTCGGAAGCCAACTTCAATGTTCGAAATTTGGAAAAATGAAAAAAAAAAAAAAAAAAAATACACAAGAAAAAAGTTATAAAAGAATATCCGAAAATTTTAAGTTATTCAACATTTTTGTTTCGATTTTGGTGAGCTCTAGTATGAAGATTCGATTTCTACGAGTGAAAATACGTCAGAAATCCTATAGTGAGATAGTTCTGAGATTTCGAATTTTTGACCCAAAAATGATCATGACAAGTTGAAAATTTTTGTTTCCGAATGATCTGACTATAGGAGTTGCTGGTTTATTTTCGCGCGCTGATTCCGAATTTCAATACTAGATTGCATGAAATGTTGAAATAAAAAAGTTATGGTCGAAAAACTGTCGAAATAGCGAATTTTTCTTATTTAATGGCTCATAACTTTCTTCCGGCATCCCTATTTGAGGTAGTGGAAATTTCTCCTACACTTATGAAAGTATGGGGAATCCGAATATGGTATCCGCTTACTCGGAAAGGTGGGGTCCTTGGATCAGAAAATTTTTTTTTGATTTTCTGTTCAGTTTTTCAAATTTCTCACATTGAAGTTGGTTTCCAAGCTCTTAGTCTCCAACTGAAAAGTTAATTAGAATATTTTTCCGAACATTTTGAGCTGTTCGCCATCCCTGTAGCTCATCAGTGAGCTGAGATACGATAGAGCCCGACGCAGAAACGGAAAATGCCTAAAAAGCCGGCTCTGTGACAAATCGTCGAAGTCAAAGTTTTTCTCGCCACCAATATACTTTAGCATAATTATCTTATGATGAGTGTCCAAAGTTGGGGCTCCTAGTTCCTGGGGGTCCTGCAATATCTCAGAATACACGTGATATAACAAAAAGCCTGATTGGAAATTTACCGGTCGAAGAAAAATACATGGGCAGAACGGGGGGTTGTTAGCAAGATTTGGCAACAATATAGGTTTTGTTCTACGCTTCGAATCGCGTCGAGCTGCAATATTGCCGAGGGGCTCAGATGACGTCGGGTAGGTCAAAGATGACGTCAAAGTCGGACACTCGAGATTTTCCATTTTTTGACCATTCAACTGTCTGTCCCGCGTTTCCCCCTGGATGGAAACCAATACTCTTGGGTATTTTCTTAAAGATAAACATTTCGAAGTTCTAGGACCACTCTGAAGCGAGATATGGCAGGGCAAATGTTTGAAGTTTGGCGAAATCGCTATTCGGGAGCATGGCAACTATATAAGTGGTGATGGCAAATACTAGGTGGTGCAAGTGTGAGGTGGAGAAACCGCTGGGGAATCGATGGCTATTTGGTTGATACGATTACTTCAAAGGCGGCTGAGCAGCATCTGTTTCTGTGAGGTACTATCGGTTGAAAAACGGCGCATCGAACTGGCATGGTGGCGAGGGGCTCCGATGACGTCGGGTAGGTCAAAGATGACGTCAAAGTCGGAACACTCGCGATTTTCCAAAAATCGGCCCTTCAACTGACGGTCCCGCGTTCCCCCCCCCCCTGGACCGAACCCCCTACATACGGGTCGTTTTTGAAAGCTCTCGACAAGATCTACAGGTTGTGGATGTTACGGCCGTGTTACTAGCCGACCCCCCTGAAACGAGATATGGCAAACAGAAATGGGACACTCGGTGAAACATGAGTGAATATCGTCCAAAGTCCCGCAGAGTCTCCGCCCCAACAAGTGGGGCACGGAGGGTCACCGTGGGTCACCGGAGGTCACCCCGACTTTGAGGCGGCCTTAGACCCCTTTAAAATGCGAGTTCGACTTACTATTTTTGGCAATGGGCTTTTCTCATGAGGGTCAATCGATCTATGAAAGCAGATTTCCGAAATTTGCATTTTGAGCTACTTTCTGAGACGTCATCATTTAGCCCTCTTCTCCTTCCCTCCCCTCATTTTCATAAACGACCGATCCCTCGATAGGTGAGAGTGAGGAATGGGTGAGGGGAGTAGAGGGGAGGGGAGACGGGTCAAGATGACGTCTCAGAAAGTAGCTCAAAATGCAAGTTTCGGAAATCTGCTTTCACAGATCGATTGACCCTCATGAGAAAAGCCCATTGCCAAAAATAGTAAGTCGAACTCGCATTTTAAAGGTGTCTAAGGTCGCCTCAATTCGGGGTGACCTCGGGTGACCTACGGTGACCCTCCGTGCCCCACTTGTTGGAGCGGAGACTCTGCGGGACTGTAGCTATTCGGGCGGGTGGTAAGTATCAGGTTGGTACGAAAATTCCCGCGGGTTTTCACTTTTATGGTTTCTGACCTCTCTTGTTCGTCGCATTTGCCCGATCAATATATGACTTACGTGTTCGATGAGGGCACGTATACCCTTCAAAGCGCACAATATATGAGGCCGTTTACGATAGGGTCAACAAGTGCCGGGAACAGGCCAAAAATCGGATGTGCTCAAAACCCGGTCCTAGGGGTAACTTTTGATTCTGAATCGATTGGCGTTTTCAGTTTTTCGATCTGAGCCTTCTGAATCCCGATACGGCACGACGTCAATTCCGCAAAATCGGTTTCTGCGATAAAAACTGGCCCCGAAAGGGCAAAATCGGCCAAAATCATGCGTACCCGATCTGAATTTAAAGCTCTGCAAAATGAAATTTTGGACGAAGCTCTATCTTTATTCGTTTTCGAGTCACGGTCGTTTTTTGAGTCGTTCCTATGAGCGAGTCAAGATCTATTGTGTTCGAACAGCCGTTCCATGCTGATTCTAATTATGAGAGGAATCGCGAGAGACTCGAGAGTTTTCGCATATTAGCGGACTTAGGAAAAAGTTATTTCGATTCCTTTGAAAAGTGAAACTTAAGTACTTCGAATGATGCTCTATCAAACTGTGTTTGCGGATTTGCGATATCAGGTCTCACCTCCGAGTACTGTTAGGTCAAAGTAGGGACACTATGAAAAATTTTGTCTTGTGATCTCTCGTCTCCCACTTGATCGATCCCTCACCCCTGTGCAGCAGGTGCAAGCCGATTACGATCACGTTGTCATGATGTCTGCCCTCATTGGATATCCAGTCCGTCCCATCTCTGTCTATCGTATGCCCATCTCTGACCCCAATTGCTCCTTCTCTCGTCTCACCAAGGTTCTCATGCCCACTAGACAACACGCTCGATTGTTCCTGGCTCACTGGAGGATCCTCTCTACTCATCCTCACTATGGAGATGTGCATGTTCGTGAGTCGATTGCCGATCCCAAGGAACGGAAGAAGACTCCTCCCTCCAAATGGTACTCGCACCTCCTTCAGCCAATCCCACCCCTCCTTCTGCCAATCCCACCCCTCCTTCAGCCAATCCCATCCCTCTTTCTGCCCCTTCCGTAACTTCTCTCCCTATTCCTGCTCCTCCCCCTCAGCCAAGGAAGAGACTCGATTCGCTGATGAGTCTCCGCACGAACCCATCTCGTGTCTCTCCCCCTCTCCGTTCTCATAACCAGAAGAAGAAGACAGTCCATCGAGAGTATCGTGCCTCTCCTCCAATCCCCTATCCCCTCATGCATCCCCATTAATTCCACCCTCAGTATTCCTTCCCTTTCTCGCATCCTAATCCATTCTCTTTCCAATATCCATTCAACGGCATCACCTCAGTCTATCCCCATCCGGGAAACTGCTAACTAGTCGCCGGCCACACACACACGAGGTAGATACTTTGACTCCTCTCTTTTAGATGCGCGCGACCCTCCCCCTCCCCCTCCCTCTCCTCCTCCTCTCCCCCCTTCCCCCCTCCTCTCTCTTCTCCTCCCCCTCTTCCTAGATCATCACTTTCTTGCCAGTACTACAACATTCGCTCATTAGTAAACAAGCTAGACTCTTTCCGTTCCCACCTCTCCTCTACCAAACCAGACATTATTTTCCTAACTGAAACCTGGCTCAGTAACAAGATCCCTTCCTCCCTTATCACTGGTTCACTTCCATACACCGTAATCCGTTTCGATAGGACATCCCGCGGAGGCGGTGTCTCTATTATCCTCCGTGATCATATCGCTTTTTCCACCGTATCCCTTCCATAGACCGAATACGAGATTTCTTTTATTGATCTTTTCCACTCCTCCGCTTTCATCCGTTTATGCATAGTATACCGCCCTCCTATCTACACCCTTCCCAAGACTGAGTCCTTTATTGCTTGTCTTTCTGATCTTCATGCCTCCTCCTCTCATCCCATTATCTTTCTCGGTGATTTCAACTCTGATTCACTCAGTTCTACCACTTCTCCTATTGATCGCTTATTTATTGATTTCATTCACTCAACAGATCTTTCTCATTTTAATGTGTTTCCTACTCGTGGTCTTAAATGTATTGACTGGATTATAGGGAATGACTTCTCCCTAGTCACTACTGTCTCAGTCATCCCCCCTTTCCCCTCCTGCGACCACTCCGGCCTGTCTTTCTCTCTTTCATCCCCCCTCTCCCCCTCTCTTCCCTCTAAGATTCGAGACTATTCCCGTGTCGACTATCCTGCCCTTTCCACTCATCTCTTATCCATCGATTGGTTATCATTGTTCCGTGACTGCCTCGACATTGACGCTGTCTATTCTCAGTTTTCATCCACTATTCATTCTGCCATTGACCTTTTTGTTCCCTACCGCACTCCTCGTCTTCCTTTCCTCTCTTACCCCCCTCACATTGTTCGGCTTATCCGACGTAGAGACTCCCTATTCACTCAGATTCATATTCCCTCTTCAGGCCCATTTTTGATGAATGTAGTAAGAAACTTCTATTTGAGATCAACAACTGGTCTCGTTACTCTACCCGTAAGAAACTCTCGTATTAATGACTTGTATCGTCATGTTTCATCTCTTACCAAACCCAAGCTTTCCATCACCGAACTCGTCTCCTCTCAGAATGTACCTGTTTATGACAGTCTCTCTAAGGCTAACACCCTCGCTTCAGAATTTGCCACTCATTTCACCCTTGATAATGGCAACCTTCCCCCTCTCTCTTCCTCCCCAATCCCTCCCTCTCTTTCTCTATTCACTATTTTCCCTCATGTCGTTCACAAAACGTTACGTAAATTATCTCCCTCTTGCTCCACGGGCTATGATGGCTTTCCCCAAATTATTTTCTCCAAATGTGCCTATGCTCTTTCTACCCCCTTGGCTGACGTTTTCAACCTTAGTCTCATCTCTGGGGTACTCTCTGCCTGGAAACACTCCCTCATCACCCCCATTCCCAAACCAGGCAAAGACAGTAAACTCCCTTCTTCGTACAGACCCATTTCTATTATTTCTCCTGCTGCTAAGAGCATGGACCGCATACTTAAAGACCACCTCAACAGTCACCTTTCTCGTTTCAACGTCCTCCCTTCTAACCAACATGGTTTCCGCTCTGGAGCCAGTGTTGTCACAAACCTTCTGACCTGCCATAATGACTGGACCATTGCTCACTCTAATAAACTCATCACTGATGTCGTTTATACAGATTTCACTCGTGCTTTCGATGTTGTTCCATATCCCAAACTCCTCGCTCGTTTATCGCATTACGGTATCCACGGTCACTTGCTTTCGGGGTCCCTACCAAAACGTCCCCCTCGTAAAACTTCCCCACTGGCACTCAGAGGCTAAATCGAGAGAAGGCTAATTCCACAGCCGTCTGAGAATTTTGACGTCAATATTAAAGTTGTAGAGCATGAGACGATGGTTCTTTCGACATATTTGGTTTCTCGAAAAGTTGAATTTGAGTATAGATACGAAGAAAAATGTGTAATTTCGTAAATTTTCACATTTTTCTTCGTATCTATACTCAAATTCAACTTTTACGAGGGGGACGTTTTGGTAGGGACCCCTTGCTTTCGTTGCTTGAGTCTTTCTTATCTGACCGCACTTTCTCAGTCCGATTGTCCTCTGTCACTAGTGATTCTTTCCCCATTCTCTCTGGCGTGCCACAAGGCAGTGTACTCGGCCCTATTCTCTTTTCCATCTACCTTGCTGACCTATCCCAAACCCTTTCCCGTTTTCACAATGTGACTGTACAATGCTATGCTGATGATGTCAAATTGTATGTCTCTTACAATAAGATCACCAAAGATAGTATCACCTCCGAATTTCAAACTGCGCTCAATTGTCTCTCTGATTGGACCAAACGTAATCAATTGTCTTTATCTGCTTCTAAGTGTACACATATTCGCCTAATATCCAAACTGCCTACCCCTCGTTATCAGATTGATTCCATTGACCTACCACTTGATAATAATGTCCGTGATCTAGGCGTTCTGATTTGAAGAATTC
This sequence comes from Pristionchus entomophagus, assembly GCA_036245825.1. Classification (NCBI taxonomy): domain Eukaryota; kingdom Metazoa; phylum Nematoda; class Chromadorea; order Rhabditida; family Neodiplogasteridae; genus Pristionchus; species Pristionchus entomophagus. The sequence continues at coordinate 10,700,181 of BTSX01000002.1, read as the reverse complement.
ATGCTCTGTTACGACCCGTGCCCAAAAAGCCACCTCTAAATTGTTTCTCCTTCTCAAAGCACTCCCATTCAATTGTCCCTCTATTCTCATCCGCAGTTACAAAGCCTATGTTCTCCCTTTGCTAGAATTTGCATCCCCCTTCTGGAACCCACACTACCTTAAGGACATAGCCACACTTGAAAAGCATACTTTCACTCGTCAAGTTTTCTATCGTTGTTTCCCTTCCTCTTCTTACCCCTACACCCTCCCCTCCTACCAAGACCGCATTAACACCCTTAACCTGCGCGCACTTACTGAGAGGAGAGTCATAGCTGATCTCTGTATGACACATACCATAATGACCGGTTCCTCTATTATTCCCCGTTCTTCGTTCTATGTATACAAGCCCACTCGAGATCGAGTCTCCTCTTTTGGTATCAACATTGAATTCACTAAATGTACAGCCAGATTCAATTCATTCCCTGTAAGATAATCTCGAATGTACTCTCAACTACCCGACTTTATTCGCACCGCACCCAATGTCAAGATTTTTAAACGTCGTTTAGAAAACCACCCCCTCATTAATTACCTCTCCCATCCACAGCACTAATCCCCTCGTCTACTCATAATTTTATTATAATTTCATAATATTCATTTTCTTGTTGCGCCTAGTGCGTAGATAAATTATTATTATTATTATTTTAGGCCAACTTCGACACACGAAAAACACCATAACTCGCTTGAAAAACATGCTAGAGACAATTCCAAAAATGCGTTCAAATGAGCAGGCATAGGGCAACATTTTGTCTGTTGATGATGTCATTCTTCGTATGTGCGCCGAAAAGTGATTTGAGAAAAACCATGTAACAAACACCACCTCCATATACCGTAATCCTGTTATCGTGAACTGACTTTTCTGCAAAATAAGTTTAAAAATCGGTTCTTTGGCAATAACTCAATTAGTTTTGGTCGGAGAGCCTCATCCTCAATTTTATGTGAAAGAACAGAATCCGCTCCACAATTCGTATGACAAGAGCTAAGAGGTCCGATGCACGGTAAATTTACTGTTATTTTTAACGTCCGAATTCTCCAAAATGACCGAGCTGATCTATTTTGAAAAAAATCGAGCGTTAAAATCACAGTAAATTTACCGTGCGTCGGACCTCTTAGCTCTTGGCATACGAATTGTAGAGCAGATTCTGCTCTTTCACATAAAATTAAGGATGAGGCTTTCCGACCAAACCTAACTGAGTTATTGCCAAAGAACCGATTTTAAAACTTATTTTGCAGAAAAGTCAGTTCACGATAACTGGATTACGGTATCTTGGGTTACTGTAGAATGTCGAGTTACTGAAGTACACTTTGGCATATGGTACTTTTGGACTATGATCCCTATACGGGTACATGATGGGCCTGACAAAAAAAAGTGTCAGGCCCGTCATGTCCATGTATAAGGGGGTCTTGGATTTGGTCATTTTTCGACCCCGAGTACCATATCCCAAAGTGCACTCAATTAACTCCACATTCTACCGTAACGCTAAATACCGTAATCCATTTATCGTAAACTGAGATACATGTCAAAACAAGAAGTCGCCGGCGGCGTGCACACCTATGGTTATGGCCGTTTTCATGAGGCTATTTTGGTCGTAAATTTCGTGCCTATTTTGAACTATCAATACTCGGAGATGAGATCCGATATCACAATTCTGCAAAATCAGTTTAAAAGAGCATTATCCGAAGTACTTAAATTTTAATTTTCAACAGGATCGGGGATACTAATTTCCTACCGCCGAAGGGTGGTCAATGCTCTCGATTCTCTCGCGATTCGTCTCTTTTAAGAAGAGACGTTCCACGGTTTAGTGAAGCAATTGGGAAGGGTCGACGGAGGACTTTTTTGCAACCTAGGCCAATAAGTTCAGGGTGAAGTCCTCATACATAGAGCTGATAGCTGGCCCAATATGAGAGGTTGGGGTGCTCCCTACGGGAAATGCCAGACATGTCCCAAAAAAAGTCAGAAAAATCATCCCAGAAAAAAAAACATTCTCATAGGTCTTTCTGGCGTATTTTTCGATGAAAATAACGTAAAACATAGTTTTAAAGCAAAAGGACATCGATAAATAGTCAAAAACTGAAAATTTAGTCATTTGTCGGTCATCCTGAAAAATTATTTTCACAATCCACATTTAAAAAAAAAAAAATTATAATTCGGATTCTACGTGAAAAACTACCTCCCGTGCATTTTTGACGTCTTTCATTAGGTCAGCCCGGATTCCGCAGCTTCCCACCCGAGGGTCTCTCGGAGGCTGACGAGAGAACGATGATGAGAGATTTCGCCATTTTGACATGATATGGTCACTTTTATATCAGATTTTTATCCAATCAATCGTAATTAAGCATTTGTGCCGATGTTATGGGGTTGTGATATCGGTAAAACACGAAAAAAGTGAAAAGTCGGAAAATCACTTTCAAAATTTCGAACATTCATAAGTCATGTTTCTGAGCTTCAAATGGTGTATTCTCAACGTAAAATCACTCGGATCTAAGTTATAAACAATATCTGAGAGTTGTAGCCGATTTGCGAATATTTATTTTTTTAAAATATTTTCGAAAACAGAAAATTTCGAACTTTCAATACAGGCGAATCGCGAAAGATTCGAGAGAAACAGACGATCCGCGGACTTAGGAAAGTTGTATCCCCGATTCCGCTAAAAAGTGAGCGATAAGTACTTTGAATGATGCTCTACAAAACTACGTTGGCCGATATCTGCTCTCATCTCAGAGTATTGGTAGGTCAAACTAGGTAACCATTTAAATTTTTGGCCAAATTTGCTCCAGGAGAATGATCATAACTCATTATCAAGTAATCCTGACAAATCCAAAACGGAATTCCAATGAGGAGACAAAGGGTAACATTTTGTCTGTTGACGATGTCATTCCATGTTCATGCGCTGGTGGGGGGTGGTCGGGTTTCTAAAAAGGTTACATAACTTCCCAAATCGGCAGTTTTTCGCCGTTTCTCTTTTTTTTCTTTTCTCGTGCTGATTCCGAATTTCGATAGGGGAGCTCATGGGAACGTAAGAGAAAAAAGTTGTGCTGGAAAAACGGCGAAAAACTGCAAAAATCGCAGGTTTTTTGGACAAAAGTGCGAGCTTTTTTTCTACCCCCTCAGATCTTTCTGATATTGAAGGTGGTGTTTGGCACATGGTTTTTCTCAAATCACTTTTTTGGGGCTTCTTGTAGTATTGCCGATTCCGAAAGTTACATAACTGTTTTGGAAACCCGACCTCTCCGCACCAGCGCATGAACATGGAATGACATCGTCAATAGACAAAATGTTACCCTATGTCTCATCATGCGAATGCTTCATTGGAAAAGTTTCAAGCATCATTTTGAAGCGAGTTATGACCATTATCCTAGATCAAATTTGGCAAAAAATTCATTGGGTACCCACTTTGACCGACCAATACTCTGAGACGATATCGAAAGTCGGCCAACGTAGTTTTGTAGAGCATCATTCAAAGTACTTAAGTTTCACTTTTTAGCAGAATCGGGTTTACAACTTTCCTAAGTCCGCAGGGTGCTCGAATATCTCGCGATTCTCCTCATAAGTCATGTATCTGGGCTTCAAATGGTGTATTCTCAACGGGAAATCACACGAATATGAGTCATGAACAATATCCGACCATTTGGGACGGATTCTTGATAAAAAAGTTTGGTCGAAAAATTTCCATCCAAAAATGACAATTTCAATTTTTTTAAATAAATAAATATTCGCAAATCGGCTACAACTCTCAGATATTGTTTATAACTTAGATCCGAGTGATTTTACGTTGAGAATACACCATTTGAAGCTCAGAAACATGACTTATGAATGTTCGAAATTTTGAAAGTGATTTTCCGACTTTTCACTTTTTTCGTGTTTTACCGATATCACAACCCCATAACATCGGCACAAATGCTTAATTGCGATTGATTGGATAAAAATCTGATATAAAAGTGACCATATCATGTCAAAATGGCGAAATCTCTCATCATCGTTCTCTCGTCAGCCTCCGAGAGACCCTCGGGTGGGAAGCTGCGGAATCCGGGCTGACCTAATGAAAGACGTCAAAAATGCACACGGGAGGTATTTTTTCACGTAGAATCCGAATTTGGAATAAAAATATGTGGATTGTGAAAATAATTTTTCAGTGTGACCGAAAAATGACTACATTTTCAGTTTTTGACTATTTAAAGGAGGGGTTGCAAAAAAAGTACTCCGATGGGTCGGTGCAGAATCTCATGGAACGTCTCTTAACACGCGTTCTCTTTTCTGTAATAGTGCAGGGAAATGGGGAGAAGGTGGCACAGTAAGTGAAAATGGACGTAGGGGGTAAAACTTTGGGTGTGTGACCCCTTGGGGTCGATAAAACATTTTTAAAAAAATAATAAATAAAAATTTCATAAAAATTTTGATCTTTGATCTCCAAAAATCGATAATTTCAAATTCGAGATTTCGGTATCGTGTGACATATCATTCGAAAGAGCATCAAAACAAATGATAGAAGGAACCTTGATTTGACCTATTCCGACGCGAGTTGTGACTCAAAAAGGGGAAAATTCGGTCAGTTTTGATAAACATCGACACAACAGACCATGAGGGTGTCATTTGCCATGGCCTATTTTCGGATATTTTGTGTATTTTTTAATGTAGAATCTGATGGAACTCTAAAATTTTTTCACGGCCGTCGTATCGAAATCATCAGTTATTCGGGCCTACTCACCTACTTGATCTGAAGATTTTGACTGTTTTTTCGAGCATAACTTTTTCCAATCTTCGTACCATCAGCTATAATATATACATTCGGAATCAGCGCCCAAAAATACACCAGGAACTCCTATGTACATGTTTTTTCGAGACGAAAATTTTTTCGACTTTGACTATTTTTAACCATATTTTTCACCATGTGGTTCGAAAAAACAGTCAAAATCTTCAGATCAAGTAGGTGAGTAGGCCAGAATAACTGATGATTTCGATACGACGGCCGTGAAAATCGTTCTTTTTTAGAGTTCCATCAGATTCTACATTAAAAAATACACAAAATATCCGAAAATAGGACATAGCAAATGACACCCTCATGGTCTGTTGTGTCGATGTTTATCAAAACTGACCGAATTTTCCACATTTTGAGTCACAACTCGCGTCGGAATAGGTCAAATCAAGTTTCCTTCTATCATTTAGCCTAACTTTTGATGCTCTTTCGAATGATATGTCACACGATACCGAAATCTCGAATTTGAAATTATCGATTTTTGGAGATCAAAGATCAAAATTTTTATGAAAAAAGTTTTTTCGACCCCAAGGGGTCACACACCCAAAGTTTTAACCTCCTACGTCCATTTTCACTTACTGTGCCACCTTCTCCCCATTTCCCTGCACTTTTACAGAGAACGCGTTTTAAGTATTTTAGTACAATTTTAATAATTTTCTCTGAATTGTCAGTCGAACGCATGAGGAGAGGGGCGAGAGAGTGGGGGGGGGAGGGAGAGACGCACATGCGAGAGAGGCTCCGCCCCTTTTCACTCTCGTCCGATTTCCCTCTCCTCTCCATTGCCTGCGCGCGCTTGGTTTTGGTGGGAGAACTCGTTTCAGAGAAGAGTTAGAGACAAAAGCTAAAAGGACAAAATGTTATTCACAACGAGACCTACATCATGAGCAGATTAACGACTCTGTGCGCCCAATTTGGAATATCAGCCTGCGGTCTCTACCTATTTATAGCTATTTATTTTATAAGAACGTTTTTTTTTCAGGGATGAAATTTTTTTTGGGACATGTCTGGAATTTCCCGTAGGGTGCACCCCAACACCTCATATTGGGCCAGCTATCAGCTCTAGGTATGGGGAATCACCCTGAACTTATTGGCATATGTTGCAAACAAGTGATCCGTCGACCCCTCTAGAAAGCTTCACTAAACCGGGGAACGGCTCCTAAAAATAATAGGCCGATGTTCCGACTAGAATAATAATGAATGAAATCGAATGTCGAGGAAGTAGCGCAATGGCGCGCTTTCTCCCTTTTGGGTCGAGACCTCGGGTCTCGGTCTCGATCGGGCAACCCTATTGCTCACTCAAAGAGGGCTAGCTGGGTTCTTTTCGAAGATAAGAGGATCCTGTTTTTTTTGAGAAAGTACCAGAAAACATCGCTTATTATGATTCCGTTGTGACCTGACATCATGCGGAATTAGCCCTCCTCTCGATTGTCCCTCCTACTGCGTTTCTCGTTCGAGAGGAGAGAGTGCGCTCTAGCCCGCGCCGGGTTAGAAAGGGGCGGGGGAGGCGGGCGGAGAGGGACCGGAGTTTGCACGCTGAGCGGGAGGAGAGGTGAGAGGGAGGCCGGGTTTCCCGACATTTGTCGGGATTCCTGACCTCTCTGGCCAAAAGTCGGGAATCCCGACAGGGGCGGGCAGAGAGAGAGAGCGCGCGCCGGGAATCCCGATCCCGATCCTGCAACCCTAACGCACAGTTAACACTACTATTTACTTTTTTTATTTTTTATTTCAGGGATATATTTTGGAAGATAATGCCATGGTCGTAGATGTTCTGGATCGCTTAGGAGAATGCAAAGCTAGAGGAGTCGACAAGGTGAAACTGACAGGATTTGGTCATAACCAGTCAACTTGGGCGACTGTCTTGCAACTACTCGAAGGAACTCGAATTAGATGTTTCGGAGTTAACATCGGCACGCTTTCCGATTATGAAATGCAAGTGTTCCATGCGCATGGTTTTTCTTTTGGGTTTATGCACCCTGCTTATACAATTTCTTATACTCCTTTTTGTGGACCACGATCCTGATCTCATTTCCTGTCGTAGTAGGAATACAATTTACAGCATGCATTCTTCCGTGAACTATGAAGTTTAGCCAAAAGTTCTTAAAATAACCTTGTTTAGAGTATATTTCCAGGAATTGTATGCTGCAAATTATCAGCATACATAAAATCGAACACATCTCACTCGTTGTTATTCATAGCACAATTTCAAATACGGGTAAGAATTAACATCAACAACTTCAAATAAAATAAAGGTTTCAAATTTTTAAATTGCAGTTGGATTTCTTTATGAATTATCCTCACTCGTTCGATCTATCCACATCCATCAACACTCTCACTGTGCAATTCGGAATCACCGTAACTTCTTGTTCGGTCTCTACGATGTCAATTGGGCGCCGATTATTCTCGAAATGTTTTCGAGAAAGGTCGACAAAATATTCATAGTAAATCATAACTACTCGGCATATCTTTCCAAGACAAACGCAGATGTTCTCAGAAAGGTATGTCGCATACTTTGATATGTTTTTAAGTCATGAATATTCACCTTTTTACCAATTCTAGGATTATGTAGGACCCTCTGTTCTCCGGTTAGCCACGGCGCGCAGCGCCGGGGAAATTTTAAGTGAAGTTCAATAGATATGTGAAAGCAGATTTCAGAAATTTGCATTTTGAGCTACTTTCTGAGACGCCATCGTTTAGTCTTCCTCTCCACCCCTCCCCTCATCTCCATAAACGACAGCTCCCTCGAAAGATGAGAGTGAGGAATGGGAGAGGGGAGTGGAGTGGAGGGGATTAGAGATGAGTCAAAGACGACGTCTCAGAAAGTAGCTCAAAATGCAAATTTCGGAAATCTGCTTTCACAGATCTATTGGTCTTCACGAGAGAAGCCCATATCCAAAAATAGTTTTAAAAAATATACATTTTAAAGGGGTCTAAGGGATCCTCAAAGTCGGGGCGACCTTGGGCGACCCACCGCGACTGCGGTACTGTAGTGGCGTTCAGGATTTTTGAGTTACTTTTTTTTGAGTTAATAGATATCGGCCGTTGAAGTCGCGAAATTTCGAACCCTCTGGCAGTTTTGCACCTTTTCTGAAATACAATCTCTCAGAGGCAAATACACGCTCCTACCAGCATACCGTAGATGCAGAATTCCGTGCTGAATCGAATAAGCTTACTTTAGAGAAGATCGGTTTCCATGTGTAGGTGTCAGCTCTTGCCAAAACTTAGCAACAAAAAAGTTCCGTCTGCAAACTTCCAGAGGGGAAGACCCTCGCCTCGCCTCTCTCACTCGTCAACAAGGTTGTAAACAGGAAAGCTTCCAGAGGTCGGACACCAAAGTCCAAGATAGAGAAAAACTAAGGACAGATTCGGAATCAGCGCCATTAAATACCCCTGATAGTGTGGTTTGCTGGGGTCGAACATTCACTTCCGGTTTTGAAGGGCGAGTTCGCATGAAAATTAAAATTTTCAAAAATCATACGGCGACATCACTACTATTGAAACAGGCTAATAACGCGCTTCAAATGATATATTTCACGAGCCTGTTCGATCATTTTGAATCTGGAGGTCTTTGTTATTTGTTAAATCAAATGTGAAATCAAGTTTAAATTGAAGTTTGAACTTTGAAATGTTTATAATACTCCTCTGCTATGGACAAGTTACATATCAACCGAATCAGAATCTCGCACTGAGAATGATGGTGCTATTTATTTGAAATTATGAAAGTTGAAATTTGAAATGCTGATTTCATTTTTCGAATTTTCAAAATTGTCACCTTTGTTCGTGTGACTTGTCATTCAGAGCTAAATTTGGAAAGAGTAAAGGCTGTTATGTTCATTTCCAAGAAATGTCTTTGGTTCACTTTGTGCCCATGGTCTGGGGATGCACCAAAAAAATTCAGCCCGAAAACTCATCATTGAAGATGTTCAGAGGAACATGCAAATTCTGGCGAAGGTTCGCTGAACTAAAATACGCTTATATATTTTGAGGAGTATCCGTATGATCATCTCTTGAACCAGTAGTTTGCACAACAGGCACACATCAGAAACATTTTCTATTATGGAGTGGATACTCGGGGATGGTATCAAGGTTCCTTTCCTGCTCGCTATATTCCTTTTGCAGTAGTTAGTATCACGTCTAGGTTGTCTCTTGAAATGGCCTCCATAGGCTTGTGGTATTGTCCAGAGCCATCGCCATGCCGAGGTAAAGTGAAATCCGAGTCGCAGAGGAAACTGCGTTGACTATTCGGAAAATGTAATGCAAGGACCTGCGAGCGCGCTATCATACTCACTCGCTGGTCGTATATCGCATCAAGAGTGGCTCTCCATATCCCCTCAGTGGCCTTGCGGTTATCGCAATGGGCCAACACCCAGCCGACCCGGGTTCGATTCCCGCCTGCTACGTCGATTTTGCAAATTTTCGATTTTTTGCTTTTTTTTCGATCACAATATTTTTCGATCAGAAACCACTTCATAGATTTTGCAGAAACTCGTTATCAAGGGGTATCTTGACCTGCTGAATACAATGACGGGGGTCGGACATCGAAGGAAAGACTTTCAGACCCTATTGGACCGGGAAAAAAAGCCTTTTTCACGTTTTTTGAACCTAAGTGCCGACAACTCGGCTCAAAGTGGTGACAAGCGGTTCATTCGAAGAAGTGAACCTTACATAAAGCTAGAAAGCTTAACTTTCAGAAACGAAGACCCAGGCTCAACTCCCGGGAGTACTTGGAAAATATGTGGTCAGTGTTGTTTGTCACACCCAGGGGTACACGTCATTTGGCTCCCCGATGAGTTTTCGGGCTGAATTTTTTTGGTGCATCCCCAGACCATGTAATTTTTTTGGTGCATCCCCAGACAAAGTTTGCCAAGTTTGATGAGCTTGCATGCACTTTGAAAATTTCGTGTTGGCTGACCCCATTCAGAACCGAAAAAAATAAGTCTAAACCCAAATTACGCCGGTGCTACGCGGCGGCGTCAAACAAGCATCAATCACAATGAAAGGAGTCTCGACAGCTTGAAAACAAACGAAAATATTTATTCAGATGATAAATTGTTCTGAAAAAATATGGCAAAAACATTTTGCATTCGGGCGGATTCGAACCCGCGTCCACGATTGCATGATAGAAAATGGCCTGAATGGCATATTTGGGGACCGATATTGACCAAATTCAAATAAGTTCTTGATTCAGAATTCCACGGCGAATCGAATGAGCACAAAATCAGCCGGTGCAAATGGCATCTTGAAGGGTACCGGTTCCGAAAACTGATCGAAAAGCCACTTATTATGGCTTATCTCAGGCGCGCATGCTTCAAATGAAAAGATATTTCGAATTTAGACATAACTTTTCATGCTCTTTCGAATGGTATAAAGCACATGACCGTATGTAGACATTTATTCTTCAAATTCGGAAGGTCAAAAAGTTAAAAAAAAAACTAAAGTTAGAGTTCGGATCTTGAATTGTGGTGGAACCACTCACTATCCATAGGCATTAAGTACAACAAGTTTGAGATCGATACGACCATTTTGAATCCTTGTGCGACTCCCTGAAGGAGACCACTGCACTAGTGCAGAGAACGCGTTTTAAGGATGACGGAATCTAACTGGTTAACCATGTCTCAGAGGGAAATACGATATCGGGCTGACTGACTGTGAGATGAGAACGGAATGGGTCAAGCTTGTTAGCAATCGAACGGATATTGAAGCATTGACATGAAATGTGCGTCGTCGCTAGCTCGGGCTGAGCTAGTTTGGGATAGAGGTGGTGGTGGTGGGACTGAGAGGTGTGATGGTCACAGGGAGGCTGATCGGAGGGAAGAGATGGAAGGGAGGGTTGTGCTGGTGAGAGGTGGACTGAGATCGACCAGGTGAGGGAGGGAGGAGGGAGAGGAACGAAGCCTCTTCTTGAGATCCTCCAATTTACTCCTCTCGATGATCTTGCCAGCGTAGTTTATGACATCCTTTCCTGCATTCTTCATCGCTCGTATGGTCTCACGCAACTTGAATACGGCTTCTCTCTCCGCCTTGGTCAGGGATGGTCTCACGAAGGCTCTCGGGAATTGGATGGGCAGGGAACGGGACTTAGACAGGAAAGCTTTCTGGGCCGTGCGAGTATGGAACATAATCTTCAATAGGCGACCATCCCTCCTATCTCCCATTCTGAAGACACAAGCCGGAGAGTGCTCCAGCTCAACGAGATCGGTAATGGAAGTGACTGTTTGAGGTCATCTGCCACTCTCTCACTGGCCTTCTTCGCACTAGGCTCAGGGAGTCCAGATACCACGGTCGAACTAGAGAGGAGAGCCTTCATTTGAATAGCACATGAGGTCAACAGAAGGTTGATGGGGCGATCTTTCTTTGATGGGTCTGAAACTAGATGCGACCTGATGAGACGGCCCGCTTTAGGGAGGAAACTCTGCGGCACTGTAATTCGCGCAACCTCATTTTCAAAAGGATGTTGCCCTGTTGCCACTCTCCCGAGATAATAGGCATCGATATTAATTTAATAGACGTTTCATGATATAGTGCAGCTATTGGGAGGGATCGACGGAGAACTTTTTCGCAATCTATGTCAATAAGTTCAGGGTGAAGTCTCCATACCTAGAGCTGATAGCTGGCCCAATATGAGAGATTGGGGTGCACTTTCCGAAAAATGCCAGAGGTGTCCCAAAAAGTCCGAAATTTCATCCCAGAAAAAAATAGGTTCTTATAGGTGTTTCTGGCGTTTTTTTTATATGAAAATATTGAAAAACATAGTTTGGAAGCGAAAGGATATCATTAAAGGTCGAAAACTTATATGAACATTATATGAGCATTATTTGAAATTTTCGGAATTATTATCATAATTTTTTTCTTTCGAACTTTTGTTTGCACTAGTATGTATTTTCGGTTACTACTACCAAAAATACGTCAGAAATTCGAATAGTGACAACATTGCTAGACTAGAATCACATTTCAGCAATTACCGATTCTTGGAAAGAAAGTCTGGTTCACGGCATCGTGTATAGCCTACCCAAATGTATGCACGTACCTATACAATAACCACATCGTACGAGGTATGTTATTATATTTCATATTAATTATTTACATAACGAGAGATTCATCATTTCAGTGGATTCATCTGTGCTCAATTCAAGTTTTCTCAGTATTAGACACAAGCAAAGAGAACAAGAATCATGTTTTGACGCCTATGTACTTTCTTCCCCAACTTTAACGATCTGATAATCATAAAGTGACTAAAAACGTACCCTTTAGTGATGACAAAACGGCTTCGACTCTCCTCAATTTGCATTCTCTCTCGCTGGTTAGAGAAACGAGAGATCACGCGAATTTAACAGAGTCGGAGTCCGATTTACCATCACTAGTACCCTTGTCCTTGTCCCACACGTTGATGTACCTTTCCTATGACTCATAATTTGTCTTGACCCATCCTGACTATCGACCATCGATCAGTAAGGATTCCGTACAATTCGTACAGAAAGCAAACCAATAGACTCTCAAGCTGGGGGGAAGAGAAGGGACTATATCCCCTTTGATAGCAAACGCCTGCCCATTAGATATGCAGCCCCCCTATAATAGGGGAGGCAGTCTATCGACTGCAGAAACTCACACTCGTGAGTTCTCCAATAGCTCCCGATCTACCATACCATTCAATTTCAGCTGTTCAACGAAGCTTTCGAAACTTTCTGAAACTTTCCAAACGTTCAAGCAGAGTGTGAGCTTCCAAGCCATTTTGGCAAAATTTCTTTCTTTTTTTGTAATTTGGTTTTTACAATTATCAACGCGAGTGCAAGCTCACCATACTTTGCAAAATAAATCCATAGAGTGGTTTCTGAAATATTGTGATCGAAAAAAAAGCAAAAAATCGAAAATTTACAAAATCGACGTAGCAGGCGGGAATCGAACCCGGGTCGGCTGGGTGTTGGCCCATTGCGATAACCGCAAGGCCACTGAGGCGATATGGAGAACCACTCTTGATGCGATATACGACCAGCGAGTGAGTATGATAGCGCGCTCGCAGGTCCTTGCATTACATTTTCCGAATAGTCAACGCAGTTTCCTCTGAATTTCGGATCTCACTTTACCTCGGCATGACGATGGCTCTGGACAATAACCGCAAGCCAATGGAGGCCATTTCAATGGACAACCTAGACGTGTTACCTGACTACCGAGAAAGGAGGCTAGCGCGCAGGCAGGGGAATCTTGATACCATGTCCAAGTATCCAATCCATAATCATACAGTCAACTTTCAATGGTCGCATGAAAGCGATGAAATGTTCTGAAAATTTCAAACTCTATCAAGCCAGTGTGAGCTTTTTGCTTCTTTTTATTATTTTTATAATACCCCATTGCTACGCGCGGGTGGCTAAATAACAGAAATAATCGATATTCAAGGCGGAAAAGGACTGAGAAAAATCAAAGCAAAATGAGTCCTTTTGTGGCGCGCCACTTTCAAGGCTCGCGAACTCGGCTTTGACAGTCGCTCTGTCTCGGGCACTTCCCACTCGTTCCCATCAGTTTTTGTTTTTGTCATGTTTAATCGCTATTTGATTATGTGTGTGTTTACAATGACAACTGGCAGGTATCGGGCCGCGGTGGCAAGATCCGTCGGACGGCCGGGTTTATCCTTCGAAAAAAAGATCCTTCCTTCGGCTAATTTTCATAGACTCGATTATGGTAAGAATAAAAAAGATAAATGCATGAGAAGTGACCAATAAGTCTAAGCATATGACCCATTTCAGAGGCTAGGCGCCCCATCTCAAAGGTTAAGCGCCCCATTGTAACAACCAAACAGCGTTTACCTAAGAGCCGTTCCACGGTTTAGTGAAGCTTTTGGGAGGGGTCGACGGATGACTTTTTCACAACCTATACCAATAAGTTCAGGGTGTAGTCCCCATACATAGAGCTGATAGCTGGCCCAATATGAGACGTTGGGGTGCACCTTCCGCGAAATACTGTGCATGTCCCAAAAAAGTCGAAAATTTCATTCTCGAAAAAAATATGTTCTTATAGGTAAAAAAATAACGAAAAAGATAGTTTGGAAGCGAAAGGAGATCCAAAAAAAGTCGAAAAATAAAAATTTCGTCATTTTTGTACCACCGTGAAATTTTTTTTAGTCAATGTCATTTTTTTAATTCCATATTTGGAATCTACATGCAAAACTACCTGTGCTCTGAAATTTTCGCGTCTTTCGGGCTGTTAGCCCGGATTCCGCAGCTTCCCGCTCGAGGGTCTCTCGGATGCTGATGAGAGAACGATGATGAGCGATTTCGCAACTTCGACATGATACAGCCACTTTTAGATCAGATTTTCATCCCATTAATCGTTATTAAGCATTTGTGCCGATGTTATGGGGTTGTGATATCGATAAAACACGAAAAAAGTGAAAAGTCGGAAAATCACTTTTTTGAAATCTCAAAATTTCAAAAATTCATAATCATGTATCTGAGTTTCAAAGCGTGTATTTGCAACGGAAAATCACTTCAATATGAGTTTTGAACAATATCTGTGAGTTATAGCCGATTTGCGAACATTTTTTAAAATTGTCATTTTTGGATGGGCAAATGATCAAGAAATTTTTCGACCCAAGCTTTTCTCTTGAAACCGTGCCAAAAGCTCAGATATTGCTCACAACTCATTTCAAAGTGATTTACCGTTAAAAATTCTCCATTTGAAGCTCAGACACATGACTTATGAATTTTTGAAATTTTGAGATTTCAAAAGTGATTTTTCAACTTTTCACTTTTTTTGTGTTTTATCGATATCACAACCCCATAACATCGACACAAATGCTTAATAACGATTAATGGGATGAAAATCTGATATAAAAGTGGCTGTATCATGTCGAAATTCCGAAATCGCTCATCCTCGTTCTCTCGTCAGCATCCGAGAGACCCTCGGGCGGGAAGCTGCGGAATCCGGGTCCGAAAGGCGTGAAAATTTCAAACGGTAGGTAGTTTTGCATGTAGATTCCAAATATGGAATAAAAAAATGACAGTGACTAGAAAATTTTTTCACGGTGGTACAAAAATGACGAAATTTTTATTTTTCGACCTTTCATCGATCTCCTTTCGCTTCCAAACTATGTTTTTCGTTGTTCTTATAAAAAAAAATACGTCCGAAACACATATAAGAACATACTTTTTTCAGGGATGAAATTTTCGACTTTTGTTGGGACATGCACAGCATTTCGCGGAGGGTGCACCCCAACATCTCATATTCGGCCAGCTATCAGCTCTATGTATGGGGACTTCACCCTGAACTTATTGGTATAGGTTGTGAAAACGTCATCAGTTGGATAGGTGCAGAATATCATGGAACGTCTCTTAGGAGACACTATCTGAGATTCGAGATATACAGTATCGATAATAAGTCTAAGCCCAACTTTTCAAAGTTCTGTTGAACCAGACGAGATTTCTTTTTGATATTTTGGCAGGTGGTAGTACACTTACTTGTACACTTGCTCAGTGTGTTGTAGCTTGGTAGGATTTCGCAAAGTTGCATAGTGATGACGCAACTGTTACATCTGAATTGTTTTCTCAGCCGTTAAATTTTTTGTGGTGATAGAAGACCTATATACCTCTCAGATAAAAGTAAGTACTCCCTGGAGGTTGCCGTGCAGCTGCCTTAGACTGGCTCAAACATGGGTCCCGAAAAAAAAGATTATCGCTCATAGACATGCTAGAGATTTGATCAAAAGCTCAAAATGATCCTTACCACAATTCCTGATGATCCCCAAATTTTGATAACGATAGCTTTTTATTTTCCCTCAGGGCACGAATTTTTCACTTTTTCACCTGATTTTTTTCTCCCTATTTTGGATCATCACAGTTCCAAGGCCTCTGATTTTCGGTTGCCGCGGGCGCGAAAGTTATCCAAATGCTCTAAAAAGTTGGGAATCGTATATTCCATGGATTTGCAAATAATATGTCGAAGAAACAAATTTGAACAAAAATCGGCCTTGGAACTGTGATCATCCAAAATAGGGAGAAAAAAAACATATGAGAAAGTGAAAAATTCGTGCCCTGAGGGCAAATTAAGAGCTATCGTTATCAAACTTTGGGGATCATCAGGAATTGTGGTAAGGATCATTTTGAGCGTTTGAACGAGTCTCTAGCATGTCTATGAGCAAATATCCATTTTTTCCGGACCCATGTTTGAGCCAGTCTAAGGCTGCTGCACGGCAACCTCCAGGGAGTACTTACTATTATCTGAGAGGCATAAAAGTCTTCTATCACCACAGAAAATTTAACTGCTGAGAAAAAAATTCTCAGTTTAAAAAAGGTCACGAAATACTATGTAACAGTTACGTCATCACTATGCAACATTGCGAAATCATACCAAGCTACAACACACTGAGTATATGTACGAGTAACTACCACCTGCCAAAATATCAAAAAGAAATCTCGTCTGGTTCAAAAGTTACAGAACTTTGAAAAGTTGGGCTTAGACTTATTATGGATACTGTACAGCCGCATAAGGAAAAATAGATTCTCACCAAAATTATGCCCCAGGATCAACTTTTCACGTAAAAAAAATCTACCTTAGGAAGCCGTATCTCGAAAACCAAATTCCCAATGGCACACTTCTCGTGCCAGGGGGGAAAATATTATCTCGAGAACATCGGAGACCCACACAATAAACGTAATTCTGAAAGATCTCGGCGAGATAAGCATTTTTCCTGTTGGAAGTTAAAGGCTAGCTCATCTGTGAAAAAAGTTAAGAACTGCGAAAAAATAGAAATTGTCACCTTGAAAATTTTTTGAACCGCGGTGCTTTTCTACTTATGAGAGGAATCGCGAGAGATTCGAGTTTCGGGGTATTAGCGGACGTAGGAAAACGTTTGCTCGATTCCGCTGAAAAGTGAAACATAAGTACTTCGAATGATGCTCTTTCAAACTGCGGTTGCCGATTTTTGATATCAGGTCTCATCTTTGAGTATAGGTAGGTCAAAGTAGGGACACTACGAAATTTACGACCAAAATTTATTCACGAAAACAGCCATAACTTGGTTTAAAACGAAGCTAAAGACGACTCCAAAAAACAATTCGAATGAGGAAGCGGAGGGGAGTATTTCTTATGTTGATGATGTCTTTCCCCGTCTATGCGCTGGAGCGGTGCGGTCGGTTATCTAAAAAAGTGATGTAATTTTCTTAATACCAATTTCTCCAATAAACGCCGAAGAGTGATATGAGAAAAAGCATGTGGCGAACACCACCTCTTAAATCAGAAAGATCGGAGGTGGTGAAAGAAAAAAGCCCGCACTTTTGTCCAAAAAACCTGCGATTTTTACAAATTTTCAAGGTTTTTCAGGCATAACTTTTTTCATTCATGTTTTCATAAGCACTCATATCGAAATTCGGAATCAGCGTGCAAAAATACACCAAAATTTCCTATAGTTATATATTTTGGAGATAAAATTTTTTTCGACTCTGACCACTTTTTCACCACGCGGTCCCCCTCCGATTTTGGTCCGATTTTGGTCGACTTTTTTTTGTCTCAGAATCATGTGCCTATAGGAATTTCTGGAGTAGTTTTGAGCGTAGATAACGCATTTGCTAACTAGAGCTCATGAAACATCGAAACAAAAAAGTTATGACCGAAATCCAGAAAAAACGCAAACGGCTTCATATCGTGCATAAGTCATGGGTCACTTTTTCATTCTTTCATAACTTTTGACTCGTATGAGATTTCTTGCTCATACTTGGTCATGACACAGCACACTCACCGAGTGTTAAGGTTATGCCATTGGGATATCGCAGAGCGCCACGGTTGTTGCGTAGTGATGAAGCAATCAAGCAATACTTTTTCAAACAATCAAAATTCTTACATGGATTTTTCCTCAGCCTTCCTGCTTGGTGTGATGATAGAAGGCCTCAATACCTTTTCGATGAAAATATGTACTCATGGGAGGATGACGTACAGTTGCTTTAGACTGGCTCAAAGTAGAGTCCCGAAAAAAATGGATTTTCGTTCATAGACATGCTAGAGACTCGTTCAAAAGCTCAAAATGATCCTTATCACAATTCCTGATCATCCCCAAAGTTTGGTAACGATAGCTCGTAATTTGACCTCAGGGCACGAAAAAGACGATTTTTTAACTTTATCACTGTTTACAGGATGTTTACAGTTCTGAGGGTGATTTTCGTTCAAAGGTCATTCCAAGACACGATGGTAGCATATCCATGGAATATACGATTCCCAACTTTTTAGAGCATAAGGATACATTTCCCGACCGCGGCAACTCAAAATCCGAGGTCAATCGAATTTCAAAATCGGCTATTTTTCGACATAATGAATTTTGACTTTTTTCATTAATCGTATCATGTGCTCTCATATCGAAATTCGGATTCAGCAAACAAAGATATACCAGGAAAAAATGTAGTCAGGAAGTTCTGAGAGACAATTTTTTTCGATTCATTTTTTGGGTTGAAAATCGATTGACCTCGGATTTTCGGTTGCCGCGGGCGGGAAGTTATCTAAATGCTCTAAAAAGTTGGGAATCGTATATTCCATGGATATGCTACCATCGTGTCTTGGAATGACCTTTGAACGAAAATCACCCTCAGAACTGTAAACATCCAAAATAGGATTATGTGATAAAGTGAAAAATCGTCTTTTTCGTGCCCTGAGGGCAAATTAAGAGCTATCGTTATCAAACTTTGGGGATCATCAGGAATTGTGGTAAGGATCATTTTGAGCGTTTGAACGAGTCTCTAGCATGTCCGTGAACGAAAAGCCATTTTTTTCGTGACCCTACTTAGAGACAGTGTAAAGCCATTGTACGTGATCTTCCCATGAGTACATATTTTCATCGAAAAGGTATTGAGGCCTTCTATTATCACACCGAGTAGGAAGGCTGACCAAGAATGAGCAAGAAATCTCATACGAGTCAAGAATGAGCAAGAAATCTCATACGAGCCGTGGCGCTCTGTGATATCCCAATGGCATAACCTTAACACTCGGTGAGTGTGCTGTGTCATGACCAAGTATGAGCAAGAAATCTCATACGAGTCAAAAGTTATGAAAGAATGAAAAAGTGACCCATGACATGCACGATACAGTATCGACCATAAGTCTATGTCCGAAATTTCAAAGTTCTGTAACTTTTGAACCAGGTGAGATTACTTTTTGTTATTTTGGCAGATGGTAGTGCAAGTACTCATGCATATGCTCACGAGGTTAGACCATGATACGCTTGCATAATGTTGCATAGTGATGACGCAATCATGACATGGTTTTTCTTGCCGGATTTTAAGCTCGATGAATTTTTTTCTCATCCTTCCTACTTGGTTTGATAATAGAAGGACTCAATACCTTTTAGATGAAAATATGTACTTATGGGAGGATGATGTACAGTGGCTCTAGACTGGCTCAAAGTAGGGTCCCGAAAAAATGGATTTTCGTTCACAGACATGCTAGAGACTCGTTGGAAAGCTCAAAATAATCCATACCACAATTCCTGATGATCCCCAAAGTTTGATAAAGATAGCTCTTAATTTGACCTCAGTGCACGAATTTTTAACTTTTTCACATTATTTTTTTCTCGCTATTTTGGATGATCACAGATCCAAGGCCGATTTTTGTTCAAATGTATTTCCTGGACAGGTTAGTTGCAAATCCATGGAATATACGATTCCCAACTGTTTAGAGCATTTGGATACCTTTCCCGCCCGCGGCAACCGAAACTCCGAGGTCAATCGATTTTCAACCCAAAAAATGACCATGATACGAAAATGATACATCATTAGGCGAAAAAACTTTTCTCTCAGAAATTCCTGACTAAATTTTTTTCTGGTATATATTTGTGTGCTGAATCCGAATTTCGATATGAGAGCACATGATATCATTAATGAAAAACGTTAAAATTCATTATCTCGAAAAACAGCCGATTATGAAAATCGATTGACCTCGGAATTTCGGTTGCCGCGGGCGGGAAAGGTATCCAAATGCTCCAAAAAGTTGGAAATCGTATATTCCATGGATTTGCAACTAACCTGTCCAGGAAATACATTTGAACAAAAATCGGCCTTGGAACTGTGATCATCCAAAATAGGGAGAAAAAATAATGTGAAAAAGTGAACATTTCGTGCCCTGAGGTCAAATTAAGAGCTATCGTTATCAAACTTTGGTGAGATTCAGGAATTGTGGTACGGATCTTTTTGAGCCTTTCAACGAATCTCTATCATGTCTATGAACGAAAATCCATTTTTTTTCGGGACCCTACTTTGCCAGTCTAGTGCCACTGTATGTCATCCTCCCATGAGTACATATTTTCATCGAACAGGTATTGAGGCCTTCTATTATCAAACCGAGTAGGAAGGATGAGAAAATTTTTTATCGATCTTAAAATCCGACAAGAAAAACCATGTCATGATTGCGTCATCACTATGCAACGTTATGCAATCGTACCATGGTCTAACCTCGTGAGCATATGTATGAGTACTTGCACTACCATATGCCAAAATATCAAAAAGAAATCTCATCTGGTTCAAAAGTTACAGAACTTTGAAATTTCGGACGTAGACTTATGGTCGATACTGTATATCGAAACGGAGAAGAGAATCTCGGGCGTTCGATACCAGCGAGTGGCCACGTACAACTGTAATTATTTATTTAGAATGATTTTATTTAAATTTTTAAAATATTGATGTGAGTAGTGCGATTAGAACTATGCAAGCGGGAATTAGCAAACATAAAATACAGGTTTTTTTATAGTCTCTTATAGCAACAACGTTAAATTAGCCGCTAATTTCTGCTATGTAAAATGTCATTGGAAAGGAGACATAGCTCAATCTGATATGTTTATCAACATACTGTAAACTGAATAGAGAACTAAACCAAAACGTTAGCCAGATCGAATAGTGCTCTCTTCATTTCGCACACTCTCTCGCCCATCAGAGTGATTAGAGAGTGTGCAGAATGGAGAGAGATACTGATCGACCCGGCATGAAGGGACAAACATACTCTACCACATCGTGTTCTAATCACTATTCCTTGTTTAACATTTTTTTGCATCATGACGAGCCTGCATATCATCCTCTCCATTCTGCACACTTTCTTATTCCTCAGACAGACGAACAAGTGCGGAAAATGAAGAGGTCTTTCCCTCGAAGCTAACTCTTCTCGAGAGCGGAAATAATAGAGGAGACGATGGATTCTCTCCATTGAGCGCACTCTTTTGCCGAAAGGAGAAAAAATAAAGTGTGCTAAATGGAGAAAGCGGTAAGACGAGTAAAGAAGATGAGCCTACTCTAGCACAAACATGCGAGTGATGCTTTTGAGCACTTTTTCACTGGAGAAGCGAGAGGGAGACTCTTTCCTCTCTTTCTCTCCTTATCTCTCGATATCATCTCTCGGATATTATCATCGGCGCAAGACAGCCGCGAGAGTTGTGTTTCATGAAGTGTTGAAAAAATGACTGGCCCGATTCCGTTGATTCCACGTCTTCGAATTCTATAAAAACAAATTATCAGAAAATCCGGGTATTGAACAAATTAAACTTAATGTTTGTTATGAGAGCGCGTACTCAATGCTCGGTGCTTCTATACATTTCTATAAATGCGAGAGAAATAGATAGTCCTTCCCTTCTTTTCCTCTCCTTATCTCCCTATATAATCTCTACCATTATCAAATCAACGAGAATAAGCATGTCATTATCAATCAGAAATGTTTTCGAAGGCAATAATATTCGTGTTAATCTCGGCTCAGAAGTCATATCGGGACTGCAATAGAACATTTTATTGGGGTGTCCCAAAAGTCTTTTTAAAAATTTTGAAAAATAATTTTCTCAACTTCCAAGAAATTAATCGAGTCTTGCTAACCGGCGATGATTGGAGCTATCACTGCTCTTTAGTCTCAATACTTGAGCCAGGGCGATCACACTTTCCAAGAACGCTCTTTAGACTAGACCTTACTAAAATCACCTATACTGAGTTTACCTTAAGCGGTGAGGTAAAAAACTGGTTATTGTCTCCGATGAGTGGAGAGAAGAAAATATGCAATATGATCGTTATTCGAACCTTCCGAAACGCATTGAATCATAATTACGAAACTCAAAAATTTTCCGCAATTGAAAATATTTTATAAAAATTTGCGAAATTCGCGGCAATAATAGTTTCAGTAAAAAATAAAAGTAATAATAGTATTATTTAAGGGATATCGATTGTCAAAAAAGCTTGCAAAAATCAAAAACGAAAAATTTTACCCTCTCGAAAATGATCCAAAAGATTTGACCTACTTCTGTCAACTAATTAGAAAACTACTTTCTATCATTTTTAAGTGACACTCCATCAGCATCTCCTACTGTGGTTTCAATCAGGATTTCAGATCTTCATCCTCTGTTGAATTAGGAATTTTTGAAATTAGGGCCGCGAAATCCACTTTTCCGATTATTGCATCATAATTATGCAACATTTCCGAGATCTGACGACGGAACAAATAGTATTTTTCTACCACTGATAAACGCTAGAAAGTCTTTGAGATTGCGCCTTGAAATGCACTTGAAATAAAATAGAGAAAAAATTTTAAAAAGACTTCGGACACCCCAATATGTTCTGAAAATCCACAATAAATTCTCTTTATCTCTCTGGGGGCAGGGGGCAAATCGCTATTGTACACGTAACATTCAGGTGCTGAGGACAGATTAGACGAGGTGAAAACCTGAGATTTCGAGGGCACAAAAAGACGGAATAAGTTAGGATGAGAGTATCTCTATTAGGAATGCCTGATGAAGCTGCTCTCTCCATTCTGCACACTATATCGCTCTCTGGCTGGCTTTTCTTGAAGGATTGACAGTGTGAATGATGCGAAATTGAATTCCATTGCGAATTCTATGCAATTATCATTCCATCGAGAGAATCCGAAAGGTGAGTGTGCAGAATGGAGAGCCGCTCTTCATTCTGGCTATGTGTCGGAGGTTTTCCGCAAGAAGCTGCGAATTCGGTCCCGAGGATGTACGGGAGGCTCGGGAACTTCCTAAGAATTGAAAAATCAATATTCAGCAACTGAAGATGGGGAAAGCTCTCTTTAGGAATATCAAGAATGTTGTAGGCTAGCACGCTTCCCAGATGAAGCGGATGGACCTTTCAAAGTAGTGTGTTTGCTCAGTTTCGAATTTCCGTGTCACCGCATTTCATGTGGATAGACAGGTTGAATCAGGAGAAATTTTTGATCAGATATGGGATAGGTCAGCACCAAGAATCTCAAAACTGTGACCTACTTCCCCGCTCCTGTGGAAGAACCAAAAGGCTGACAATCACCACCCAAGATTTATTGATTTTATCCAACTATCAATGCTAATTCAATCGCCAACGAATGTTATCCAAAAGCTTTGAAGATGGTGTGAAACATATGATAAATCATGCGAAATAGTCAAACCAAATCGGAACCTGGCTATCCTCAATTCGTATGCTCTCTCGTTTCTCTGACCAATGAGAGATCGAGCTAATTGAGTAGAGCCATTTCCGACTCGACATTATTAATGTGAAATGAAGAGATCTCACCTTCTTGCTTGTTTTCCTCTTCCGATTTTTGTCTCTTTCTTTCAATCGCTCTCTGATGAGGGCTTTCTTCGAATTGAGCAGCTTGAGACGCTCAGCTGAAGAGACCGGCTCGGTTATTTTAGAGTATGGGCCGGACATCGATATCACCGAAACTTTTTCCCTGGATACCCCCATGGGTCCCCATCACCAAACGGGACACTATATGGTCCAGATCATTGAAACATAAAAACGGCGAAATATCAAATTTTGAAAACTCGAAAATCAGATAAAAATAACCGAACGATCTGGGTCCAAAGTTAGTGTGGCAATATTACATACATGCCTGGACAACAAAAACACGTTATAAGTTGGTCCGAGATTTCGGTCGCAAAATGTTTTTTTCAACTTTCGAAAATTGTTTTTAAATTTTTAAAAATCTAAATGAAAAAAACCGCATTACGGCTCTAACTCCATCTTGTAGAGCATTAAATTCTGCGTCGAATCAGCTAAATGCGATAATTTAATTTTAATCCCCCTTTCGGATATTTAGACCCGAAAGAAGCGTTTGAAAAAAAGTTATGGTACTCATTTTGAAGCCCACATCGAGTGCTTAATTTTTTGTATTGACAGTTTGACCTGAAATTGATCGTGGATCAAGTTAGTACCATGAAAATTCTAAAAATCTTGAAAATTCTGATATTTCAATTCTAATTTTTAAAAAGTTCAACATCGCACTCCGGCAATTATCTCATCTTGTAGAGCTTTGAATTCTGCGTCGAATCAACTAAATTAGATAATTTAATTTTAATCCCCCTTTCGGATCTTTAGACCTGAAAGATGCGTTTGAAAAAAAAGTTCTCAGAACATAACCAATATGGTACTCATTTTGAAGCCAACATCAAGTACTTCATTTTTTGCGTTGACAGTTTGACCTGAAATTAATTTTTGAACATTTTAGTACCTTGAAAATTCATAAAATTCTGAAATTTCAATTTTAATTAGTTTATTTTTAAAGTTTTATAATTTCTTGAATTTTCATGGTACTAACTTGATCCACGATCAATTTCAGGTCAAACTGTCAAAACAAAAAATTAAGTGCTCGATGTGGGCTTCAAAATGAGCACCATATTGGTTGTGTTCTGAGAACTTTTTTTTCAAACGCCTCTTTCAGGTCTATAGATCCGAAAGGGGGATTAAAATTAAATTATCGCATTTAGCTGATTCGACGCAGAATTTAATGCTCTACAAGATGGAGTTAGAGCCGTAATGCGGTTTTTTTCATTTAGATTTTTAAAAATTTAAAAACAATTTTCGAAAGTTGAAAAAAACATTTTGCGACCGAAATCTCGGACCAACTTATAACGTGTTTTTGTTGTCGAGGCATGTATGTAATAATGCCACACTAACTTTGGACCCAGATCGTTCGGTTATTTTTATCTGATTTTCAAGTTTTCAAAATTTGATATTTCGCCATTTTTATGTTTCAATGATCTGGACCATATAGTGTCCCGTTTGGTGATGGGGGGCCATGGGGGTATCCAGGGAAAAAGTTTGGGCCGGATCGGCCCTAACGGCCGAGTCCTCGAAAATAACGGAGCCGGTCTCTTAAAATCTTTTTCGCAATTTTTCTTATTTTCGCTTATATCTGATATTCCCTTTGTTGTTTTTCAGGGTCAATGTCTCCCCCGACCATCAAGAACCAACCGAGGGCAGACGGGTCATCGATGTATAATGATCGGCAGCAATCTGGAGGGAGTCGCCTAAGGTGGGAATAAACGTTGACACAATGGAAAAATCGAAAATAAGCTGAAGCCATTTTTCGATAGCCCTTTGGGTGCCTCACAAGATAGTGTCGAGTTTTGTTCCAAATAGTCGACCTCAACGACGAGAGACGTCGTCAACTTTTTCTGATTCCGAAAAGTGCAATTTTCCAAGCCATTTAACTCAGTTCACAAATGTGTTAGAATAATATTGTCAACAGATAAAATGTGGCAAATAACATGGAGAATACGCATGAGTGAATGGCCCATGGATATTTTAATTAGTATTTTCATAAATCGATTAAAATTAATAATTTTCACCACATTTTCGAGCCAATCTAAATTCTTAATGCATCTAATAAAACTCGAAAAGACGGTTCGAAAAGTTACCAGCAACCCCAGATTTCAATAGTGGAGACGATAAGTAAAGTTCTTTTAAAGTTTTTGCCGATATCTGGGTCAGTGAACTTTCACGCGGGAGAGAGACAGTGATCTACCTCCCTGTTGCCCCAAGTAGATCAATTGCTCCCCTATATCTTATTATCTATTGTGGCTCGTCTTTGATGTATTTTACAACGATTTAAATGAAATTATTATTATTATTTTCACTTTTTAGAGGGCTACGTTAATATGATATCACATTGAGAAAGAACACTTTGAAATATAATATCTGTGAAAATATAAATGGAAATCGCTTGCGAAAAATATTGCAAAACTAATTACCAATTGTGGCTTTGAACCATTCACATGTAGAAAATGCAAAAAAAAAAGAAAAGCGCATAACCCACTGCGCCACGTAGGCCACAGTCTCACGGGCTGGGAATTGCATACTCGAGGAGAATAGCCAGTAAATCACGTAGATCAGCGCGAAAGGCACTACACGTCTAGATTTTGAAAAGCACTTTACTTATCGTCTCCACTATTGAAATCTGGGGATGCTGGTAACTTTTCGAACCGTCTTTTCGAATTTTATTAGATGCACTAGGAATTTCGATTGGCCCGAAAATGTGGTGAAAATTATTAATTTTAATCGATTTATGAAAATACTAATTAAAATATCCATGGGCCATTCCCTCAGGCATATTCTCCGTGTTATTTGCCACATTTTATCTGTTGACAATATTATTATAACACATCTTTGGACTGAGATCTGTTGACAATATTATTATAACACATCTTTGGACTGAGGCTTTCAAAAAGGCACTTTTCGGAATCTGAATAAGTTGACGACGTCTCTCGTCGTTGAGGTCGACAATTTGGAACAAAACTCGACACTATCTTGTGAGGCACCCAAAGGGCTATCCAAAAACGTATACAAACATTTGGGTCAAAAATGTGCCAACATCCAACCGATTTTACTCGATTCTTAGGTGACACGCGTGATAGGTTTCATAGCCAAACAAGACCCGTCTTTCCTGAGAGGTTTGATTGCGGAGAAGGAGCAGGAGTTAGTTTGGTGATGTTAAATTCTACAGGAGGCTAAGATCATTATAGGAAGCTTCGACGAGAACATAACGAACTCCTTGCTCAAGTTGAGTTGTTGAATAATGGAGGAGCACCTAAGGAGGAACTTTTTGTGAAGTTAGTTATTTGAGAAACTTTTACCAGTAGTTTTTCTGCGAATCTGTGTTTTACAGCTCCAACATGAACAAGTCAGAGTTGGAGACAGCATCAAAAATACTATCAAAAATGGATCTCAGCAATTCAAGATTGATCACAGGGAGGTGAGTCACTCTCAGTCTACCGTGACCTACTACTATTTCTCAGACACTTGTTTGTATCGACTATCCACTCCGTGGATTATTTTTCTCTACATCTCTGATTTCCTTCCCAATCGTGACTCTTTGAGTGATCCGTTTCAACTATGTCTGTCACTTTCCTCCTCTCTTCTCAATCGATAACTGATGCTAAACAAAGGTTGATCTGCCCATTACATTCGCAACATATTTAATTCAGTTAATTACAGACTCCTTTATTCTTCACGACTATTAATTCAGTAATACTCTCAATCTCACATTCCAATCGGTGAGTCATGCTTTGCCACTTTCCTCCTCTTGGCTCAATCGATAACGCATCCTAAACAAATGTACCCTTTCCATTCACCATCCGTCTAATTCAGTGGATTGCAGATTCAGTTTCCACCGGTGATTGATCTACCTTACTGCAATCAATTCAAGAAAACAAGTCCAATCTGATCTACCCTTCAAACCATTCACTTTCATTTGACGTGTTAAATCAATGCTATATTTCTATTGTTTGTGGAAGGCATAATAAAGTCCAGTTGCCAAACGTGTGTTGAACGACGAACTGAAAGAGATTGAGCTGGAATGGGTTTAAGAGACCGTCCACGGTATAGAGGTACAAATGTGCAGAGTTTCACGGATGGCTGAAAATTAGATTCTCCTCGTACTTTTTTCATGAAGTAAGGGTCCCGAGTGCTGATCGCAGCCACCATTAACTAAGGTCTCAGGTCAACTTTGGCGGACTTACAGTAACCCACAGTTTTTGGAGTCGAAAAAGTCACTATCTCAGAAGTAGCTTTTCTGGCGTATTTACGCTCGTATAGAACGAATTTCTATACTAGACATCATGAAAACACGAAAGAGAAGCGATACTTCCGAGTGATAGTAGCCAATCGGTTTCACAATTAAAAGAATTTCCAGCACCCATAGAACGAGCTGTGATAGGCTAATAAGAACGGGCCGATAAGATAACGATGTTATAGGTCTGTGGTGCGGAAAACAACGAAAATGAGTGATTTTGGGTGTTTTAAAACTGCAAAACTATAGTTCCGAGTGAAAGCTCAGGTATTTGCTTGTGATCGTAAGGCACCCCATGTCCCAATGGATGTTCCATGAAAGTGCTATCAGACGGGCCGAGCGTTAACGGAAGTTGTAGGTTAAGAAAGACTGGAGAAACAGTGCAACGTTTGCAAGAAGAATAACGCTTATGTACGAATAATATGAGTAAACCGTATGAACGATAGTGTGCATGGGTATGTCAGGCTAATTGAATTCAATTAAAGATGGAATTAATTTTCAAAGACAAAATACTAAAAAATCAGTTATCGATACTCGCGAAAGCTTTGAAGAGCATTTCTGTAAGAAAATTCGTCTTGGAACACACGATGCCCTCCCTACACATAGTACATTCCTTATTTTTACGCATCCTGTGGATAATACTGATCTTGAATTTATTTTTAAAAATCTCAGATGCATTATGTTCCGTTTTTGTGTAATCTTGAGAAAACATTTTCGCAATGTGAAAATGCTTAATTGCGAAGGCTTCATGCTCGGCGACTATTTCTTTAGAATTATTTTCATTTTTATATTATTATTTTCTATATGAGGCCGTTCGCCTTATTTTCAAGCAATTCTAACCATCTTTGGCACAGCTGAAAAAGGTCGAATTTCTGAAACTGTGTGTTTTAGGGTTATCGAGAGTGGTGAAGACGATGAGCATATTCATTTTGCCCACAGACCCCTCGTTGGCTCCAGATGGCGTCACGTCGAAATCACATTTTCACGTGCTACTCTGCTCTCGAGAGTGATAATTTTAGTTGAAAATTTTTCCTGGGTGTAGAATTGCATGGAGAACACGCCTGTCTATTTCATTTTTCAGGATTTTCAAAAATAATTTTTTAAATATCAAGTTCTCGTAGAGTCAAAAGTAGTCTTAGCAATGTACACCACGCGATCGGGCGTGACGAGATGGTTCGTTTCCTATAATTTCATCCAAATTAACAATGCCACCGATGAGAAATGCAATTTAAAGTGAGTCGAAAACTCGTCTAATGAGGCTCCTCTGCCCCTTCCCTCCCCTCTTCCCTCGTGCGCTCTCTCCATTCCCCACGCTCTCTCGTCGCGCAGGGTCAGGGAAGGGAGAAAAGGGGGAGACTCTGCCTCTTTTACTGACAATCTCGATACACTTTAAATTGCATTTCTCATCGGTCGCATGGTTAATTTGGATGAAATTATAGGAATCGAATCCCCTCGTCACGCCCGATCGCGTGGTGTACTTTGCTAAGACCACTTTTGACTCTACGAGAACTTTATTTTTGACAATCATGAGAATTGAACTAGATAGGTGTTCGCCATGCAATTCTACCCCAGGAAACATTTTCACCTAAAATTAGCACTCTTGAGAGCTGAGTAGCACGTGAAAATGTGATTTCCACGTGACGCCATCTGGAGCCAACGAGGGGTCTGTGGGCAACATGAATATGCTCATCGCTATCACTCCTTTCACTCATGTATTCGTTCTATACGTGATAACCACTGTTTGGCTTATTAGGTAGCGGCTTTATCATGCTGGGGCGAAGACAACGGATACAATCGTGAGATAGAAAGACAAGCGAGATGTAAGCACTGGGTGCCGGAGAAAACGACATGAGAATGTCGGAAACAAAAGCTAAAGTACATGTGAAAAAAGACGTCGATGAAACAGGGAGCGAAGTGGGTTGTGAAACAATTTGTTGAGAAACAAAATGACAATAGCACAAAGCGAGGGTAGGGATGCAGAAAAGACAGAGGGATAAAAAACCGAGGGGAAGACGGAATAATATTAGAATATCGAAGGGAGAAGTGCGGGAAAAGAATAGGTTAGGAGAGGGGGAGGGCGCCACCTTGGGCATCTACCGAATCCTTGATGTACGGGGCCATCCCTCCGGGTGACCTCCATCTGCCCCTTCGTTGAAGGGCTTCGATTGGGACGCCTCTGCCAATAGAGTCCATGTCTCCCCCCGCCCTCAACTGGTGGGGCGTGATCCGGGATATCCTCACAAGAGCGCAGAGAGACGAAAGATCCTTCCTGAAGGCGTCGCTAGAGATTGGCCTCTCTGGGTGGGAGAGAGAAGGGAAGAGCCAGGGGGACTGGGGTACTCTCTCCCGATAGTCGTGGAAGAGGGAGAGGGTCCGAGAGTCCTTCTCGAGAGAGACGAAGGTATCCCTTCCCTCCCCGAATTGGTCGTTCTTAGCCCTCTTGACAGAGATCTTGAGGAGGTCAGACGACCAATGGAGGTCATCCCATCTTAGGGCAAGGAGTTTGCTCACTCTGAGCAGGGCAGAGAAGGATAGAGAAGCACCTAGGGCAGAACGAGTGGATAGCAGGTCAGAATGGTGGGAGGAGGCGTATTGTACGAGGGAGTCAATATGAGAGCGGGGAACACTGGAATGGTGGGCGACAACGAAATTTCTACGAGTTGAATCGTGGAGATAAGACAGAATATGGGCGAAAGCGGGGGAAAGGGGGTCAGAGTAGTGGGTGAAGGCGGCCGAGAGGGTCTTCAAAGTCGAGAGTGATCTCCCTTCTTGAATCTTCTTTAGACTGTAGATCACTAGGGAGGTCGGGCAGGCGGGGTCCAAGCCTCTCTCCCGGGCATACGCTCTGATGGAGGGAAGCGATAAAACATGAAACCTTGCTGGTATCGCAATCTAGGAGATGCTTTAATTCAGATTAGAAATGGATCCCTTGTAGGATCTCAGAGTGGAGACGGCCTTAGCTCCCTCTATCGATTGGAGGAGGACGGGCAAGAGGGAAGGCTCGGTCGCGACTACGGTAGCCGAGAGATCCTTCATCATCATTCCCTTATGATCTGGAATACGCACGTTCTGTCAATGTCCATCTCTTTCCTTCGTCTACTGCCAGTCACTGGGGTTTGGGAGGGCGGGGATATGTACTAAGGGCGGGTGGGTGGGATATTCCCCAGAAAGCCTAGAATGGGGAGAGGAGGCGATAGACGCCACGGGGGGGCGAGAGATGTGCAGGGTCGCGACGCGGCTCGCGCCGCGCGCGGGAATTCGAATCGCCAGCCGCTACCGTATTCGCCAAACATCAATTATCACTCCTTTCTCTCATGTATTCGTTCAATACGTGATAACCACTGTTTGGCTTATTAGGTAGCTGCTTTATCATGCTGGGGCGTTAGAATTAGATAAAGTGGAAGTCCAATAGAAGGAGAACAAAAGGGGAATCTAGAAACGGGCGGGAGAAAGGACCCTGATTGACTGTACTCGGGATGATAATGGCGTTTCCCTCTGGGTACATGATGAAGTCTTTAACGAACGAGGGAGTGTGACTGGGTGGGAAGAGGGAAGGGAATGCTGGGTGGGAGGTCCAGTAAGGCATTCCTAGCACTCCCTTTGCTCTTTCTCTTCTCATCCAGCCCAACGTTTGACAAATGAGGGCGGGAGGGGGAACGCACCAGAGAAGAGAAGGAGCTCTCCACCATCGCGGGTCGGAGAAGACATTGACGGCAAGGGCGCCTCTGGACGGGACTCTGGAAATGAATCTTTGACATTTTGCGCTCTTCTCGTCCGCAAACATGTCCAAGTCTGGTCTCCCCCATCTCTTCACAGCCTGATCGAACACCCATTTCTCGATGGCCCAATCGTCCCCATCAAAGTCTCTGCTAGCTAGGTCAGCCTCCACGTTCATCTCTCTCGGTACCCAATGAAACTTGAAGATCGCATTTATTCTAGCCCTAGTGTTCTCGACTCTCTTAGCCACCTCATGCAATTCCGGTTTCATAGAGCCCTTTCTCAATATAGACATTGCGCCCTGGTTATCCCCAAAGAACAAAACATTGAGTCCCTGCCATTCGTGCTCGAAAGTATACACTGCAAATTCGATAGCCCTCAGCTCTCTCAAGGTGCTCAATTCTTCCTTCTCGGATGGATTGAGATTTCGAGAGGAAGTGATCACCTGACCATCAGACCTCTTGATCACTACCCCCAGACCAATGGCGGAAGCATCAGTTTCCACTATCACATCGGACTGCCGAGGGGGAGACACGAAACGTTTGACCGATCTGTCCCTTAGCTCTCTAAGCCATTGATCAAGCTCACCTTTCTCTTCCTGGGAAAGGGGGTAGCAAGTCGTTTGGGGTAAGGATGGCCTCTGATATGGAGTGGTGAAGAGCACGAGAGAGGAGAGATGAAGGGATCTCATAGCCGAGCCAGGATCCATGGTGGGATGGGGTCCAATGCACTTTTCGTCGGCCGTGGAGACGCCAGCACTCTCCAAATCCTCTCTCACCACTCTCACGGCAGCCAGAAGTTCCTCCTCTGATTGTGTTAGGATCAGTCCGTCGTCCAGATACAGGGTAATATTTATACCCTTCTCTCTCCACACTCTCACCAGCGAACGGAATACCTTAGTGGTTAATGCCGTTACGATCACGGGTAAAATTCAGTCTATAGCCGGAGTCGATTACTGAGAGAGCAAAAGATGTGGCCCCAATATTACGCCAGAAATGCAGCTTCGTTCCCAAAGTCAGGAAAGGGGCTGGGCTAGGATTACCTTCTCTGATTGATGGGGCAGACATTCTGGAAATGTCCCCACTGGCCGCACGAGTGGCAAGGGCCCTAGGAGGGCAGCGAGAAGTGGCCGCTTCGAGAGCTGCTCTGAGCAGAGTAGCCGGGGTGGGCCGAGAGGAGGGACGGGGGTCGGGAGGCGCCTGCCGTGACATAGGCCGACGTCCTGTTTCGAAAGGGCTGTGGGCCGGGAGGAGGGGAGTGAGCTCTTCTCTTGCGGTCATTCGAGGGAGCACTCATAGCAGCATGAGTTGGATCATCGCCGAGCTACCCGAGGAAGCACCGGCTGTGGCAGCTTCCAGTGCCTTGGCCTTGTCCGCCAGTTCAAGGACCGAAGGGTTCTTGTCGGCCATAGCGAGAAGAGCGTTTCTCTCCTTGATGAAATCGATGACGCCGTCGATGAGTTCGAGGGTCTTTTTGGCGTTCTCCAACTGGTTCAGGACGGACACATTGAACTCGACCTGTCGAGAGAAGCCAGTCCTGGACAGGGTAGGGGCGGTGTGGTTCGGGACGGGGGTCAACTGCGCCAGCAGATGCTGTACCAGAGCGTCCATGGAAACAGAGTCGGCTCCTCCAACCGGAATCTCCTCTACTCTATGAGCGTCGTCTCCCATGTAAGCTGGAAAAGTCGTGATCAGCTGCTCACCTCCGCGACAAAACCGTATGATAATATACACGCATTCCGAAAAAACAGATAAAACGTAATCGATATTCCCCAGAAAGCCTAGAATGGGGAGAGGAGAGAGGAGGTGATAGACGCCACGGGGGGCGAGAGATGTGCAGGGTCGCGACGCGGAATTCGGATCGCCAGCCGCTACCGTATTCGCCAAACATCAATCTTCACCACCCTCGATAACCCTAAAACACACAGTTTCAGAAAATTGACCTTTTTGAGCTGTGCCAACCCTTGCTCGAAAATAAGGCGAACGGCCTCACTGTGAAAGCCAGACCTGAGAGCATTATTCTGAAAACACGTTATTTTTGGTGGTCATCGTGCTTATTTGTTTCAACATCTTAGACCTTTTTGTCTGGCTTTATGTTTGCTCAATATGCTTGTTCATTTATTTCAGAATAATAATGTATTAAATTCAATGCTAAAATATATTTAAAACCTCATCAAAACTTTTACAAGAAAGATTACGGTACGTTGGAAGGCAAAGCGTCGGAGGGTGTAGCCAAATATTCCGTGCTCAAATATTCCGGCTGCCGTCCCTATTTAAGAGTGACTTTCTGAGCCAGTGAATATACTCGGGTTTTCCCGCGCTGCCTGCGCGCCACTTTTGCGAAGCTGCACAGCCACCCTCTCCGATTTTCACGTGCTCTCTCACCTGGGCGAGAGAGTGTGTGAAAAGCGGAGAGGGTGGCTGCGCAGCTTCGCAAAAGTGGCGCGCAAGCAGCGCGGGAAAACCCGAGTATTTATTTATATTTGCTTGGCACAAAGCAAAAAATCGAAATCGCTCTAAATGTGTGAGATGGTAGTACTCGGCGAGTGTAGCTCATGCGCCACGGGTTTAGTGTTCTAGATCGTTCTCTGCTTAATGGCGGAAGTTTCAAAAAACTACCGTAACCCAACCGACTTTGCTATTTCGCAATCGTTCCATTCGAGTGATATGCCAAAAATTACAGAATATTCAACTGATCACACACACTAAGTTTCATCCCGATCGGATTGAAACTCATTGAGTAAGAACGATTTTTCGAAAATATTTTCAAATTTTACCTTGTCGCTCTTTTGGCAGGTACCCGAGGTACTGTTTTTATTTGATCAATTAGAAGAGAAAATACACAGCTCACCATAGTGCACAAATGAAACAAAATAAAAAAATAAGTTTTAGAGAACTTCATCAAAGACCGCGGTCAACTCATTGAAAAGTCAGTTCGTGATAGGCCACCTACCGAAGTCAATAAACAAACAAGTCAAAATTAACAAGCTTACTTCGCAAATTAAAATATTATTTCGCTGTCATCGATTGTATTTTGATATTCCAACCTGAATAATGCATCAACTATAATTTTAGAATGCAAAATAAAGAAGTTCATTTTTACAGGTGAAGTATACTGTATGTATGCCCATCATGGTTATACATTCTAAAATTATAGTTAATGTATTATTCCGATTGGAATATCAAAATACCATCGATGACAGCGAAGCGAACTAATATTTTAATTTGCGAAATATGCTTGTTAATTTTGACTTGTTTGTTTATTGACTTCGGTATGTGGCTTATCATGAACTGACTTTTCAACGAGTTGTCAACTTTCACTGATGAAGTTCTCTAAAACTTATTTTTTGTTTTGCTTTGTTCGTCGTGGTAAAATTTTAAAATAATTTCGAAAAATCGTTCTTACTCATTGAGTTTCAATCCGATCGGGCTGAAACTTAGTGTGTGTGATCAGTTGAATATTCTGTAATTTTTGGCACACTCGAATGGAACGATTGCGAAATAGCAAAGTCGGTTGGGTTACGGTAGTTTTTTTTAAAACTTCCGCTATTTAGCAGAGAACGATCTAGAACACTAAACCCGTGGCGCATGAGCTACACTCGCCGAGTACTACCATCACACATTTAGAGCGATTTCGATTTTTTGCTAGTGCCAAGCATATCTTCACTGGGTCAGATAGTCACTCTTAAGGTGTGCTAGCTCCGCCCCCTCACCTTAAATTTTGCTTACAGTTTTTTCGTGTTATCATCAGGAAATTTCCGTGGACCTGACAAAACCTCATTTAAGGGACTTTACGGAACTGCTCCTGTTATTTTCCCCTGCTCGAAAGCCCGGATTCACATATTAAATTAAATTATTTAAATTTAAACTAAATTATTGTTTAATAAAACACGTGTTCTGGGTATTCATGTGGCGTCAGTGAGCGATTATTGATAGCGTTCAAATGTTTTCCGGCCATTTCTTTTGCCTGAACAAAACGGTAAATGTATTTTATGTGATGGAGAGCCGAAAGAGCTACGAGCCATTAAAATAAGACATTATATAATTAATGATTTACAAAAATGGCCACAAATACAGAACATGTCAAATTTCGAATTCGCGGCTCGAATGTTGCGCATGAAACGGCATGAAATATGTGAGCGTTTTAACCATTCCCCCAAGCACAGCTCCCGTTGCGGGGACGTCGACTTTTCCGGCTTGCCTAAACCGCCGTGGATATATCTGTAAATATTTGTTATGCAAATTTACTTTTGAAAAATAAAGATAATTTTTGAAAATTACGAACCTGACTTAATCTATGTACCGTATACACCCGCATTGCGCAAGTGCTTTGCGTCGTCGAGGAGCTGGTGAACGGCGTACTTGTGGTGTCTCTGCGTCTCTGATCCGTCTGTTGCTCTATTTTACACTTTGTTTTCGTGTTACTGGTTTATTCTTAGCTTGTAAATTTCTTTTTGTAATATTTAAATGAATATCATAGGTCACTTTGTCACTCACACTCGTTTTATAATTCGAAGAGCGACCTACTTAGCGACAGTGTGTTCTATTAGAATCTGATCGAGCTGGCAAGGATCGTGGTATGATATTCGCAAATTCGCATACATTTGAGGTCTCTTCAGAGTGCCTAGATTGCGTTTACTAATTGCAGAAACGTGGCCCACTTACGCTCATTTTTTTGTAATGAAAGTTGTTTCACTCTCGTACGCTGTCCAATCCCCGTACACCATTTCAGTTCCATCGATCATGGAATGGGATCGGTTGACGGACGAACAGAAACATCAAATTCGACGATTTCAGGTTTGGATGTTTGACTTCGTATCTTATGTGTTTCATTTATAGATCATGTACCGAAATTCATTTAACAGCGTCAATGATTTTATTTATTTGATACGCCCCAAAGGGTGTGACAGCATGTGAATTAACATATACAGTAATAAGAAGAGTTGAGGGAAGGAGGAAGGGACAGGGATCGATGTAGATGAGGGGAGGGAGGGGGGAGGGAACTTCGTATATTGCACATTCCCAGAGTTGCTCTTGATTGACGAGGTGGACGAAGCCTCGGAACGGGAGGAGACCGTTCGATCCATGTATATCGTATGGATCAGAGCAAGGGAGGGAAGGGAGGAATGAAGCTACAGTTTTGGAATCTCTATCTGGAGAATGTGGGTAGTGTCGGGGTTAGACAACAGGCGAAGTTTGATAGTAGACAGAGATAACTTGGGATCAACAATTTTATGGATCTTACAAAGAAAGCGAATAGAACGGTGAGAAAAGGAAGATCGCAAATTCTCTCTTCGAGCAATGGGAATATGAAGAGAGAAAGCATTATTTCTAGAAGACACATTACGAAATGAATAGAAACTAGACATAGGAAGATTTACAATCCCATTAACAATCTTTAGAGAGAATACAATATCAGCTACTACACGGCGAAGGTACAAAGATTTTAAGTGTGACTGGGCTAGTCTCTGATCATAAGAAGGCGGGAATGAAATATGAGGAGATGCACGATAGTGCAACAGTCGCGTGAAGAGATGCTGGCATTTCTCTAATTGTCTAATGGGGCCTTTAGCGGAAGGGGACCAGACTGGTGATGCGTATTCGAGAATGGGTACAATGAATGAACGATAAGCTCTAATGTAGGGATCACTGGACGTACATGATACAGATCGAAAAAGCAGATAAATTAGCTTTAGTGCTTTTTCACAAATGAGATCAGTGTGTGGAAGGAAAGAGAGAGTTGAGTCGATATAGACTCCAAGGTCCCGAATAGGTTCGGGGGGAGACACAATGGAAGGAAGAGAGAGGGGTATGGAGTTGAGAGAGTATTGGAAGAGGGGATTGTTTTTGCCTATGTAAAGGGCGGTGCACTTCTTTTCAGCGACCATCAACTGCCAAGTTTCGCAGTATTCTAAGATACCCTGTAACCCTTGTTGAAGTTGAGAGGGGGTGGATGGATGTTGGTCAGGTTTGTGAGTGATGTACAGTTTGATGTCATCAGCAAAGAGACGGAAGTTGACTAAAGGGAATGGAGAGAGAGCCCGAGGGACATCGAAAAGGTAGATGAGAAATAGAATCGGAGCTAATACAGTGCCTTGTGGGACACCACTGAGAACCACTCTCTCCGAAGAGAGAGAGGAGCCAACTTTTACCTGTAAGTGACGATCGAGCAAGAAGTCCGAAATCCAGTTAAACAGACAACCACGAATACCAAGACAATTCAATTTATGGAGGAGTTTAGAATGAGAAACAGTATCAAATGCCTTAGCTAGGTCAACATAAACAACGTCAACACAATCATTCCTATCCATTGAATCACGCCAAGATTGGGTACACTCAAGAAGTTGGGATACGGTAGATTTGCCACGGACGAATCCGTGTTGTTCAGGTGGAATTATGGAGTGGATTTCGCACCAGCGGACTAATTTGGGCTTGATGATTCGTTCCATGACTTTACCAGGAATGGGAGTGAGTGAGATGGGACGGTAGTCGGATAACAAAGAAGGAGACGTGACTTTAGGAATTGGGACAATAACTGAAAGTTTCCAGAGAGAAGGGACTTGACCCAACATCAAACTGTAGTTCATAATATGAGCAAGTGGTTCAGATAGAGTCAAATAACACTTCTTGAAAATAACAGAGGGAATTCCATCGGAAGGAAGAGAGCACGAATCAGAAACACGTCTAAGGTGGTAAGCAATATCAATTGGGAGAATAATAGAGAAGGGAATGGACTGAGGAATAGTGAGGGGGCAGGTAGGGAGAAGTCCATCATCGGCAGTAAATACAGATTCAAAATATGAAGCAAATGCCTCGGCCTTATCAGTGTCATTGGTCAGATTATTACCATGAGAGTCAAATAGAGAAGGAGCAATCGATGAACGGGGTTTAAAGCGAGTGGAGATGTAACGATAATAAGAACGGCTGCGATTGCCAGATAACAACTTGTTTTCTTTGTTACGAATGAATTTCCTTACTTCCGAATCAAGTTTAGATGATACATTTGCGAATTGAGATCTAACGGGAGCAAGAGATAGCTTGTTAAAGAGACAACGTTTGTGCTTTAGAAGGGACTTGATGTGAGGAGGGTAGTTGTCAAAGGGAAGGAATTCCTTCTTGAAGGGTACAAAAAAAAAAAAAAATGATGCGAGAATAAATTAGGGTACTTATATATCTACTGTTTGCATGCCCCGACATGAGCAAGATGCACGCCTGGAAATTGGCATTTTCATAATGCGATATTCTCATTCAGACAATAACCAATATGTGCGAAGCATATTCAATTACTACACTCATCGTGACCGAGTGGGATCTGGTGAAAGCAATTGAGATCTACCTCAGTAAACCGTCGTTTTCTTCCTTCGGTCAGCGGTTTGGATGGATTTTGTTATTCTATAGTAGGATTAATGACAGGGGATCCAAACATGGTTTCTCAATGAAATATTACAGAGTTGGACAATATGAGGGACGGTGGAATAGAAGATGATGACAATTTAGAAATCCTTAAGAAATAGTGATGAAATCAGCGTGGTTCAACAAAACTAATAGATGGGATTTGTTCCTGGAAATACCACTGACGAAGAAACCGCAGTGAACGACTAAGATTGTTTACTTGTTACCTTGAACGTTCCTAGAAAACTGGACAGTTGCAGTTGCAACGGTGGTATGCAGGGGATGTATGTGA
The DNA here is from genome assembly GCA_036245825.1 of Pristionchus entomophagus. NCBI lineage: Eukaryota > Metazoa > Nematoda > Chromadorea > Rhabditida > Neodiplogasteridae > Pristionchus > Pristionchus entomophagus. The sequence goes on along the minus strand of BTSX01000002.1, from coordinate 10,661,215 downwards.
TCTGAGGTTTATCCCGACACTATTTATTTTTCTCAGGCGCCTCTGACAGCAATTCCGATTCGAATGCTAATTCATCTTCAAGTGCAACTGACCAACAGGTAATTTGGAAACATGATTCGTGCTGATTTTATAATATTTGTAAGTGCAATTTTTGAGTACTAGTGAATGGCGAAAATTTTCGTTAAAATTTTTATTGCGATACATACAATTCACATATCTTATTATAAATATTATTTTACTTAATATATAACATTAATAAAACATTTCGCAGCTCCTCTCTTTGTCACAACCAGGAGTTGTGGTACAGGAAATTCCCGGTACGTCAAATTCTACTTCTTAGAAGATTTATCGTGCATTATGGAATTCATTAGATCTCACAAATGAAATTCGAATAGGATTTTTTCCAGGATTTTAAACATATTTCCCGTTCGCTTCAGAAACCGGGCTCGTCGGAGTACTTTGTCGTGAAGAGATATTCTGTGCACTCAGAGTGAAGAGGAATCGACTACTTCCGGGAATGTGGATAGTCATAGGGGTGAGCTGGCGTAGTGTGCAAAATAAAAACGCTCTCACATATTCCCACTTGGTTGCATGAAGAAGCCGAAAAGTTTCTTTAAAAATCTAAAAAAAACACGAGTAATTCTAACGAAAAAAATTCTACGGTTGTGCACATTTTTAATGCTATAAATTCCAGCGATGTGAGGAAACTGGAGAATGGTTTGAGAAGAACTTGGTTGCTCCTATCTACAAGACCGTTCTCTTCGGTGACTCATTCTCAGTGGGTTTTGTCGTACTATTTTTATATTTGATGTGAAGACGATTCGTAGTGGAATTCAATATGTTTGTTGTTACTGATGTGCAAAGATATTCTCATCCAGCTCCTAACCAGTGTGCTCGTGTCGCGTGTTGTCTCGAGTAATCCGAATGGCTCTGTTCTTCATCCCTTCTTCGGGTGCGGTTTCGTTTTTCAATAATTCTTTCATCTTATTCTTTATTTTCTTTAAATAGAAAGTTAATGAATTGTTCAAATCGCAAAACTTCCACTAAGACTAGTTATTCGTAGGCGTATCTCCGACGAAGATGTACTCGTGTCTCATCTAGCAGATGGATTTTACGATGTACGGTATGGGGAGAGGAGTGAACCGGGGGGAATTCCGGTCTATCTTTCTCGTAAATAACTATTATATGGTGGTTTAAAGAACTTCCGGTATATAAAAACTCGATGATTACCCAGGTAGAACTCGGACTGACATCGTCGTTAGATGAACCACCATTCATCAAAGTGGAGGAGCGTGTGGATCCCCGATTAGTCATCGCTGAACTAATGGATGATATTCTTCAGAGAGTGGTAATTTTTTTTCCAAAAACGGCTCCTGGTTATGTTAACTTATGGCTTCAAACGTGATTGTCGATTTAGTTCATTCCCCTCCACTCATCCCTCTCCACTGGCGCAGCGACCGGTGCAGAGGGTGTATTGAATGGCGAATGGGAGGGATGAGGGGTCAATCGATTGACAAAGGATAATGGATTTGCTCAATCCATTGATCATTTCAATAATCGTTTGATCAATTGTTAGACGGTATCTAGTAAGGATATGATTAGCAATTTGAAAAATGTAATGGAGCAGTTCTTATTTGACACTTGCGAGATTTTAATTTCAATAGCTAGCCAATTCCGATTGTGATATCTCTTTGATCGATGTGTGATTGAGTGATGGAAATTCGGAACTCGACTCTCCTCATTTTGCGTGGTCTCTCGTTTCTCGAACCGTTGAGAGAGCACGCGAATTCAGGAGGGCCATTTCCGTTGTAGTGTGAGTGAAGCAGTAATATTTCTGGTTGATCTGAAATCGCTTTCTTGAGCTTTACTCCAATTGAAGAAATGGTTTATAATTCGCGTTTGGTGTCTATTGGAGTAGCACAGATCATCTGACCATTTAATTAATTAATTAATAATCTAAATTTATCTCAGGTGGCGTCATCGTCGAATGGGGACGCGAGCAGGGCGAACGACTTCGGTCTGCCGCTGATTCCCACGGACTGCGCTTCGGCGCTTGAAGGCACGCAGAATTTCCAGTCGGTATTCGAGGCGAGGTGAGAGGGCATTTGAATAATTAATTAATTTAATTAAATTAAATATAGGCTCAGCATGGTCCATGTCATTGAGTAGAGTAGACTTGCTGTGACTGAAGGCTAGGACACGATCATTGTTAGGAAGTCTCCGAGTAGATATGAAGCGGTTGGAACGCGGAAATCGCGGGTCTAGGTGCATCGATGGTTCCCAGTTATTATCTGATCCTGCGTGATCAGGGCGATCTAATATGGCCTCGTCAACAATGATTACAACAAAATAAACTTAAAATAAATAAATAACAGTCCTTATCATTCCAGATACGGTAAGGACGGTCGTGGCCATCTGATGCCCCGGTTCTTCATCGGGACTCTACAGTCAGCCATCAGAGAGGCATTCAACTGCCCCGACAGACCCGTCTCCGAGCGGTGAGCGATATTTGTTTATTTATTTTATAGAGGTTTTTAAAAATGGGATTTAACAATTTATGGAGAAGGGATAGATGCACTATTAATTTGGAATATTATTTTTAATCCATAAATTTTATTTATCATACTTATGCAGTGCGCTTGGATTTTACGCAATCTTTATTCTGCACATTCGCTCGCCTGTCCCGATTGGCGACAGAGTGTGCAAAATGGAGAGAGCAAAAATAAATAATTTCGTGTCGAACAAGGAAAAGTAGTGAGATGTGTAAGAAAATAAATATTATTTAAATGCAGACGCTCCTTGGCACTGTACATCCACCACGACGGCTCCGTTGCCAGGAACATCTTCCCCCAGTCCGTGAGTACTGTGCGATTACTGTGACCACGGTGATACGATATCTCTATGAGTCATGGTATATGAATAAATGATACATCACCCCTCCCTGGTTTATTCTCTGATCGCCCCCCCCCCCCCGCTGCAGGTTCTGTGCTCGGACCAGATGCGGAAGCTGCTGCAGTCGGAGTTTGTCGTGTGGCCGTGGGACGTGACGGCGAAGGAGAACGAGGAGAAGCTGGTCGGCTGGCTCGATGATTGTGGTTTAGAAGAGGTGAGTGATAAGATCTAGTTTCATCCATAAAATATTGTATATTTACTAGATGGCTATTTGGTATATATTATTCGGTTGTTATATCGCGTTGTTAAATTTCTAGCTATCAACTAGAAATAATTATTTTTCGGCAGTCCAGTGTTTTTAAATTCTTTATTATTGTTGTAAATTATATATTTACAGGCTGCCGTCGGGATCGCGTCCGCGATGTGTAGAATCAACCGACTACCGGCACTCGTTCTCATCTCAAGAGAAAGATATTCATTGAAATTGATTGAAATTTCGTATGGTGAGGGCATTTAAATCATAAAAATTCCGTGACTTTTACATAGAGACCGCAGCGTGTCGCACGAAATAGCTTAAGGAAAATATTCTTTACATGAAATCGGTAGTTCTGAAGCTCCTGATCATCGAAATAGTAATAGATTTTATCAAAAAATTCAGTTCAATCAGTTTAAGCGGTTCAAAAACGGTTACCTTTGGAACCGCCTACATTGACCCGAAATTGTTAGAGCTGGAGCGATTTTCGTGTGTACACTATTTATTCATACTGGAACTTCCGGTTTATTGATTTTTTTTTTTTCCTGTGAATTTCAGTCTTAAAAATATTTGGCGATATCAAAATTATCGAGCATACTTGACCAAATGATTTATATTTATCAAAATTCTGATATAATACTATCTTTCGGATGAGCACCTCCTGATCGTATTTATTCTCTTTTTTGAGTAATTTTATCTGTAAGCTTTTTCGAGTAAGCAAAGTATATTCTAGTGCACATGATATATGAGTTCTAATATTAATATTTTGTACAAAAATTAAACAAAGAAATAGCTTTCGCTGAGCATTCTTGACTAAAGTGTGCAGTTTGGAGAGCAATGAACTGTTTCAAGCGTCACAACGAAAATTCGCTTCACTTCGGCAACCAAAGCTCAATGAATCCTGATAGAGGAAAGACAGCGCTACGTTTTGGTGAAAAAAGCTAAGGCACACTTCGACGCGCTAAAAAAAGTTATTTGACAAAAAATAAAGCCGCGCTAAAAAAAGTTATTTGACAAAAAAAAATTTTTTTAATTATAACTGTACTGCCAGCGTCTCATAAGAACAAGTAAGTTTCGAATATTCACAGTGTCGAGATAATAGGCATCGCTATTAATTTAAGATAAAATTTCAATAAATACATTTAAAAACCAATAACGGTAAGACAAGCCGTACAAAAATGACCGGTCTCTCTTTTCTAGTCCGTTGAATTACCGTATATGAGCCCGTTCGCCTAAGAGAGACGAGCTCGAGAACATGCAAAAAATAATGTATGCTCAAAAGTTAGTACTAGGGGTAACTTTCGATTCTGAATCGAATGGCTGATTCCGTTTTCCGATCTGAGCCTTCTGAATCCCCATACGGCACGACGTCAAATTGGCCAAAATCTGTTTCAGCGATCAAAACTGATCCCAGAAGGGCTAAATTGGCCGAAATCTCGCATACAAGACCAGAATTTGAAGCTCTACTAAATTAAATAAAGATCGAGGCTCTAACTTTTTCGATTTTTGAGATTTGGTCGTGTTTTGATAAAATGGCGGCGCCCCATAATTTCTTTCACAGTAGAAGAGAATTTTCTCCTGATCATTTTGGTATAGGGGTGATCCGAAAGTTCGTTCACTGTTTTAAACATTTTGCCCTAGTTCAAGAAGCCTAGAGGAAACCTGTGAGTGGCCTTATGCAGTTGAGCACAGGAAGTCATAGTATCAATTTTAGTGCTAGAATGGTGGAGCTTACAGTACTCAGGGTTGAGAATTTAGAAATATAAATCTTCGAACCACGCGTTTGTTGGTTTGCCTCCTCAAACGAACTTCGTCGGGATCGATTAATTCAAGTTTCTTCACAGTATTATTGCAAAAGCACTACTTCATAAATATATAAAATATGAACTGAATCCACGCATTTCCCAATTTTCAGTAGGCATTTTCCTAACCCATACGTTCAACTGTGAAATTTCAGTATGCGATAAATTAAATAAGTATGATTAAATTTCTCTCCAATATACCCAGGATTTAGAGTCATATGGATTACAGAGAACCAATACACACCTCCAATTTGCGCACACTGTCATTGGGGTTTTGTTTAATCGCGCTGCGAACAATAGTCTGATAAACTTGCGAATGACCATTGAGTCGGGTCTGTATCCAGGTCAAGCGATTCCGAAGTCAAACTGTATTGTCCAATTGAAACACATGGGAATATTTGAGTCAAGATTGTCTATCAGTTTGATGTTTTCAAGAGTGAAATCCATCGCTTGCATTCGTAGGAATATTTTATGAAGCAAAAATATTGAGAGTGCACATCAGTATCCATCACAAAATAAAATAATTGAAAACAGGAGAGACGAGCTGCTGACAATTGGGTATTATAGAATGATATGTCAATGCTTGCACTACAAAATAGTATTAACAATTAGGATGATTGATCATCAAGTCGCTTTACACAGTGTTTCGAAATTTTAGTGAACGAACTTTCGGATCACCCCTATATATCAGGTGAGGGCATTTTCAGTGAGAAAAGTAGTTTTATGAATGATTTTCCGATTCCTGGAAAATCATTCATAAAAGTTGGAATCGGAAAATGTTTCATAAAACTATTTTTCTCACTGAAAATGCCTTCACGAAAATGCCTATACCAAAATGATCAGGAGAAAATTCTCTTTCAACGGGAAAAGTAATTATGCGGCGCCGCCATTTTATAAAAAACCGACCATAATTCAAAACGGAGAAAGTTAGAGCCTCGTTCTCAATTTCATTTTGAAGAGCTTAAAATTCTGGTCGTGTAGGCGAGATTTCGGCCAATTCCGCCCTTCTGGGATCAGTTTTGATCCCAGAAACAGATTTTGGCCAATTTTACGTCGTGCCATTCCGGGATTCTGAAGGCTCAGATCGAAAAACAGAATCAGCCATTCGATTCAGAATCGAAAGCTACCCCTAGGACTAACTTTTGAGCATACATTATATTTTGCATGTTCTCGAGCTTGTTGAACCTGACTCTTATGCGAACGGGCTCATTTGTTAATTTGGCGAGCAAACAGCGTTTTCTAGCGGAAACAATGATTGAAATAAAATAAAACAACGGTAGCCCTTCAACTCGCCAAGTTACGGTAAACATTTGCTTGTTGTCTGATTTTCAGGATTGAGAGGCGAGGAGGGGGGGCGGGCAATTTCGTTGGTCTTGCACGGATCAGCTTGATTGCGCTACAATTTCCCCCGTTCTCCAAAAATTTTCCAGCTTAACATTTCTGCGCACATTTGTTATGCCTTTTTTCGCGGGCGTTCAAGGCATCACTAAAAATTTGGACTAAAAAGCCGTGACTAAAAAGAATTTGGATATTTGGCTGTTATGCGAAAGGCGTGATAATTGGATTTTAATTTCACAATGAATGTTTCAGGTTACGAAAATGAAGATGACGTGTACGATAAGTTGTTCAATACCTATGTGTACACGAACATGGTGAGCCGAGGAAGCACGGTAGAGTACAGTAGCTTATGGTAAAGAAGTGGCCTATACCGATTTATCGTCATTCCTGTTCAGACTGCGGAAACCTTGGGTTACTGTAATTTTTGAGCTGTTTGAAATTGATCGTAAGATGATTAAGTTAGCAAACCTTGATTGGACCGGGATTAGTGCGGTAGGAGTACGGAAGAGGTACCGTAATATTTGGCGTTAGATTAAAGAAGGATACTGTTTGTTTCGGCGGTATACTGTATCTTCTTCAATCGTGTTCATTCAGTTTTCGCTAAGAGAGACAACCGAAGAGGATCGAGAAAGAAATGTGCGAGAATCACTGAGGTTGGAACAGGAAAGGACCCTGAACGAGGCAAGCCTGAATATTAATGAGAACTGATTGTTCGGTGTTTCATGGGCGATTGAAAAGAATGTGTAAGGATTAGAGACCGTCTAACCGATTAATGGATTCACGAATGACGAGAAATGAGATTCATTCCATTACGTCCGAATGACGGATTCAATCGATTGATAAACGAATTGAGCCAATTCATTGTCGATTGAGTTCATTCCCCTCCACTCATCCCTCTCCACTGGCAGCCCGGTGCTGCCGCCGCACCGCTACTTTGGCGGGCGCCCAGTAGCTGCAGCGCGTGCGGCCGAGGAGGAGGCGATTGCGGCAGCCGTAGCTGCGTCCGCCAGCAGCAGCGCTACCTCGAGCGTGTCTACCTGCCCGACGGACAGCCAGCGCGAGCAGAGAGGTGCGTGATAGGGATGTATAGTTTCGGTTCTGGCTCTCTCCATTTTTCACACTAGCCGGCCAGAGAAAAGAGAGAGTGTGCAGAATAGAGAGAGACGAAACCGAAACGGCTTTACTAATGGGTACTCGACAGGTGTAAACCATTATAGGCAATGGATAATAGGGATTAAGTAGCGTGAACGAAACGGGAATATAACTGGGTATGAAATTCAAGGATTACGTATTCTGATTGCACTCGTTATTGAATTACACATCGTTCATGTCTTTTATCGGTTCGTAGCGAAATTCTGAGCACTTGTGAACAGCTGGAAACGCGAATTTGACGGGGCCGAATGATTAGTAAATTGCCAGTGTCTAGGATGATTCGTGTTTTTTTCTCTCAATAGGTCTATGCGATTAGTGCTCTCCTTGGTCCTATAAAACAAATAATTTTGATATTGAACAGTTGTGGTGGGGTTTTAAAGTTTCGAAGTTCGGTATTTGACTAAGCGAGGCTAGGAAATCGATTGAGAGATATTTTTGTTCCGCGACAGCACTTCTGACGAAACCACCTGTGAACGAGGAAGAACAGCAGCGTGTACTTTTTGCCCCCCCCCCCCCGTGCACTTTCCACTCGCACACTGGAAGTTCTCTCAAGAGGGGTCCCAGGGGTCTGGAGAGGCAGGGTGTAATTTCACTCTCTCCATTCTTCACACTCTTACATCAGACGCACAGACGAGGGAGTGTGCAAAATGGAGAGAGCTTCAACCCGAAATATCATTACTGGTGTAGCATGACCTTCCCCCGGAATCCAGCCAATTCATTCCTCCTCTTTTATTCCAAACCCTACCCGACCCTGTAGGTATGCCTCAGAACAGTGAATTTGAAAATTTATGCAATCTCTGAATGCGCTCTGGTTCTGAAACGCATTCCTTTTCCCCTCTCATTTTCTCATTCTCAAATCGGGGGTTCGAATCTTAACCTAATCTGAACTTCTGCCCGTTTTTAATGCATTCCTCCTTCAGCCGGCGCCGGTCGTTCTTCTCGCACCACTGCAGCTGCTACTCCTGTCGCCGCAGCCGCAGAGCCGGTCGCTCGCCCTGCTGCAGCAGCTGCAGCCATGGACTACTCGGAGGACTCGTACGAAGACTATGACTACGCGATTGAGGAGCAGGACGAGGCGCCCGTGGCCAGGGTGAGCAGACGGGGTTACGGTAGATATTACTACGGTAGGGGAAATATGGTATCGATTGAGTGTTGCCGATGGGTTGGATTTCTCTACGGAGTAAGGTGTTTTCACACGATGTCAAGCGCATAGTGGGGTGGTAGAGAAAGTATGCAGTAAGAAAGGCGGGTGTAGCGGGAACCGCGCAGGTTGAATGGTGTGCTGAAATACAATTCCCAACTGATGTTGAGAATTGCGAAATTGGTTTGATTACTGTGTCATCGTCAAATTGTAGAGAACGTTTGAGTAGGCATGTTGTAGTGTGAGTGAAGCAGTAATATTTCTGGTTGATCTGAAATCGCTTTCTTGAGCTTTACTCCAATTGAAGAAATGGTTTATAATTCGCGTTTGGTGTCTATTGGAGTAGCACAGATCATCTGACCATTTAATTAATTAATTAATAATCTAAATTTATCTCAGGTGGCGTCATCGTCGAATGGGGACGCGAGCAGGGCGAACGACTTCGGTCTGCCGCTGATTCCCACGGACTGCGCTTCGGCGCTTGAAGGCACGCAGAATTTCCAGTCGGTATTCGAGGCGAGGTGAGAGGGCATTTGAATAATTAATTAATTTAATTTAATTAAATATAGGCTCAGCATGGTCCATGTCATTGAGTAGAGTAGACTTGCTGTGACCGAAGGCTAGGACACGATCATTGTTAGGAAGTCTCCGAGTAGATATGAAGCGGTTGGAACGCGGAAATCGCGGGTCTAGGTGCATCGATGGTTCCCAGTTATTATCTGATCCTGCGTGATCAGGGCGATCTAATACGGCCTCGTCAACAATGATTACAACAAAATAAACTTAAAATAAATAAATAACAGTCCTTATCATTCCAGATACGGTAAGGACGGTCGTGGCCATCTGATGCCCCGGTTCTTCATCGGGACTCTACAGTCAGCCATCAGAGAGGCATTCAACTGCCCCGACAGACCTGTCTCCGAGCGGTGAATACGCTTTATTATTTTTACAATTTAGTTTAAATCATGACGAATTGTTTTCATTATACGTCCTGTAATGTGGTTGCAGTGCGCTTAGATTGTTTTTTTTCTGTCCCGATTTGGAGAGAGCGAAAAATTTCTCTATTGTAGTTTTAATCGAGAAAAGGAAAGAAGTGTTCAACATATTTTCAATAATATTTTTAAATTCAGACGTCCGCTCGCCCTCTACATCCACCACGACGGCTCCTTTGCCAGGAACATCTTCCCCCAGGCGGTGAGTAATGTAGGGTTACTGTGGTCAACCGGGGTTACGGTAGTCATATGGTATAACCTCAACCCATCGATATCTCTATGACAATACTGAAGGAAAGTCCGCAGCGATAGATTTGAGTTTCAGCATGCGTTCATCCCTTGGCGTTTTAGGTATTTTCGATCTAGTCTTCTCTGTTAGTCAAGATAGGACAAACAATGCAACACCCGTCTGTGGCATGCCCTCTAATCCCCTCCCCTCGGCTGCAGGTACTGTGCTCGGACCAGGTGCTGCAGCAGCTGCGGTCGCAGTTCGTCGTGTGGCCGTGGGACGTGACAGCGAAGGAGAACGAGGAGAAGCTGGTCGGCTGGCTCAGCGACTGCTCCCTCTATGATGTGAGTCTGATCTTTGGTCAAGGGATACGGTAGATCGATATGATGGGGTGTACGGTAGTCTATAATGTGAGTCGAGACGGGATCCATTCAAGAGCTTGGGGATACGGTAGTGATGCCGGATCGAATACTACGTTCTCCATTCTGCACACTCTCGTCTCTGATCGCTCAGAGAGTGTGCAGAATGGAGAGAGTACTTTTCGATCTGGCATGACTAGTATGCGGTAAAACGATGTGATGAGGAGAACGGTAGCCATTATATGATATCCCTGAACTCAATAAATATTCGAGCGCCCTTTCTATGTCAATTGATTTTTTCTGCCCATGGAATCTCGCGTATATTGTTGCGCTCGCAGTTAGTTTAAAGAATAGGTACCCCTGAAACAGCGACGGTCGTTGTTTATTCAATGAAGATTTGATTGCATCAAACTACTTTGATATTTAAAAATATCAAATCTTCATTGAATAAACAACGACCGTCGCTGTTCTTAAAAGAAGCTCTGAAACATTGATCCTCCTAGTGTGCCTAGCGTTTCCTGTAACGAAGACAGTCCAAGTTTGGTTAATTTGATTTCACAAAATATTAATCGCATTAATTATTCCTAATTAAAATTAATTAATTAAACTATTCCTGATTGTTTTAGGCCCGTCCGATCGTGGCATCTTTCCTCAAGAACATCGATCGTTTCCCCGTCCTCATTCTTCTCTCCAAGGACGGAGGACAGCTGAGGATGATCGACTTCGTCAATGGTTAGTGCTATTTTTTTTATTAGTTATTGTTTTGTTTTTCATATGGCTCATCCGTGTTATTGTTGAAACGAACCTGCGGTTTGATTTTAAACACTGTTGAAACGTGAAGACACGGAGAAACTTTTTCTCACAAGCTTCCTTAATTATTCACCGAAAAGTCCTTCGTGATCGCTGTAGAGATACACCATCAAGTTTTAGCTGTTTCTGAACCACAAACTAACTTGGAAAATTCATATTTTTTTTAAATCATTGAATAATTAAACAATTAATTTAATGCATAATTAAATATTTTCTCCAGGCTCTGAGACCGCCGACCAGGCGATGGAGAAGCTTCTGCTGTGCGTGGACGCGTATGCGTCGTCCAAGGTGAGAACAGAGAGAGAAGGATTACGGTAGAGTACTGTAGTGTTGCCGGATCGATTAGTGCTCTCTACATTTTGCACACTCTCCGCTTGCCTGGCCGGCGAGAAAGTGTGCAGAAGGGAGAGAATGGAACGACATGGCTGTAGGGTACGGTAGTTCTGTGGTCTGATGGTATGTATATTTGATTGAAGCATTACGGTAGTTAGTGGTTACTGTACCATCACCATTATCGATCGATCTTCAGATCTCGCTGGAGAAGCAGGAACAGGAGCGATTCGAGAGAGAAGCCCTGAGGAAGGAGCAGGAGAGGGAACTGCAGGAGTCACTCGCAGTCGATAAAGAGAATGCCGAGAAGAAGGTACGGTAGGGGGGAGGCATCGAGGACTGAGATACGGTAGATTATCGGGAGGAAGACAGTTGGAAATAGGGAAGACCGATCATTGATGCGGAAATTGGAACGGGTTGTTTGGTGTTGCATGGGTGATAGTTAAGAATTGGTTTAAAAGCGAAAAGTAATTCGACGAAGTCAACCAATATAAAACATATTCCTTGAACCTTTCCGATCGAGATATATGTTTGCTAATATTAGGAGGGTTGATTGTGGTGGAATAATTATCATTTAATTACTACAGGCTCGTGAGATTCGCGAGGCGAAAGAGGCCGAGGAGCAAGCGAAGAAGGAGAAGGAGGAGAAAGAGGCTCATATTGCTGCACTCAAGGTGCGGTGTGGTTATCACAATTTGTCTCTAGAAAACAATCAAGAAAGCAGAAACGGTGGTGGTTTGAGGTTGCACCGACACCTATTTGGTTCGAGTAGTTGGTGTGAAATCAATCAAGCCATTCTCGCTATTCAAAAGTTTTAAAAAATTTATCAAATGCTGTTTGGTGCTGCACCTCTATCTCATGTATTGCCTTGCGGTCGGGACGATGATTCAGTCGAGAATCCTTTTTTTTTAAATAAAATAAAAATTAATTAACGCAAATTTAGGCATCGCTTCCGGATGAGCCAGCGGCCGACGCGCCCGACTGCTGCCAAGTCCGCTTCCGACTCCCCGAGCAGGGAAATGTAAGTAATTTTTTTTTGTTTTTATTTATCTACAAGAAGGACGAACTGAAGAGAGGCGCAATTTAGAATTAACAAATAAAGATCTGTGTGGCGAAAATGTAGCTGGTTTGTCACATCTAGAAAACGCTGATTTTTGACTTCAAATATCATGGGTAGTCTAGAGAATCGAAAAGTACAAAAATTAGCGAGTTTTAGATGCTACAAACCAGCGAGATTTTCGCCGCACGAATGGTTCATAATTTTGAGCTACACCGTTCCTCAGTGTGTTGAAAAATGCAATTCGAATAAAAACGAACTAATAAATAAATGAATGCATATGATCGATGGATCAATCAATACCCCGTCCCTGATTCAGGCAATCCGTCGATTCTCGAAGACCTCTCCCCTCTCGGTCGTGCTGACGTTCCTCGAGAGCGAGGGATTCCCAGTCAAAGACTACCGCATGATGAACTCCGAATTCCCCCAGAAGAAGGACGTGAGTACTGTAGATGATGGTTAAGGTAGCTCGTGACTATGGTCATGAGTACTGTATCACTGTAGTGTAGTGAGTACTGTAGCTGATGGCTACGGTATCTCCTGACTAGAATACGGTAATTAATCGATTTTCTCTCCAGATTTCCGAGTGGGACGCCAAGTCGACGCTGGCCGATCTGAAGATTCCGACTCGTGAGGTTATCAATGTGGAGGAGCGATAAGAGGAGAATCAATCAATACGATGTGTACAGATACCGTATCCCCACCCCATCTCCTTCCTACCGTATCCCCCTCCCTCACTTGTTCATGATGTGTGTTTTAATAGCTCCAATGATGTTATATGTTTCGTTTTTTTGCACATGCTCACACTTACCTATTTATAATATATGCGATCACTGAATAATGCTCAACTACATCCCCCTCTTTTTGATATTCATTTCGAGATTTACGTGTTAGCCACACTGAGACATGTAGATTGTTTCCGTTCCCCCACCGTACCCTCATTTATCCCTCCGTCTCCATTCATACTTGAATTGGCTTTCTCTTCATGATCGGATCCTTTATCTCTGTTTCGAGCCCAATTCCGAGTATGCAATGCCTCATTTTAGATTTCTTTTTCTCTTTTATTTTCTCACCCCCCTTTCTATACTCGTATCGTGTATCCGAAGTTCTCTCTTTTCCCCGTTGGATTTTTTCTGTAAATTAGCCCATCATTTTTGGAATTGTAAAGCGGTCCCCTATGCGTGCGATAAAATTATGAAGAAGAATACTGTATTGGACTTGCTACTGTACAGGTTACGGTGGTGTTGGATGGATTAGGGTAGATCAAAGCTTGGAATAGTTGGGCTTCGGGCCCCTGGTCATGACTGCAACCGCGGACTCGGCGATATCATCAGTTTGCAGCTGGGACATGTTCCAGAGGGCCTGAGAATCGATAAACGATCAATGGTTACGGTAATCGATAGTGACTAACCACTGGTGATGGCGTTAGGGTATTTAGCTCTTTCTATTCCGCACACTGCATACCCGATGAGAGAGTGTGCAGAATGGAGAGAGTTAAATCCGAAATGACAATGCTATTACTGACCACATAGCGAAGCGACTCCTCCACAGGATGATCACGCGCGTAGTTGAGAACAATCTGAAATAATAGATTCAGCGCCCTGTCATACTGTATCTATCTCAAGAAATCGATAGATTGAGGGGTACGGAATCTAAGTCGGCAGGATAATTGATTTAGAGATACCGGTTGGGTATTTTTGTGAGAAAATTCAAATCAATAGGGTGAAAATCAGATGGGTTTCAATGATTATATGAAAGGAATGCGAAAATGGGTATCAGAGATCGCAACTGGATATCGAAGTGAAAAATAAATCAATAATTTTGTACAAACATCATGCCATCAGAGTACCTTTGTTCCCTGAACGGCTACTGGCGAGGAGGTAGCGATGACTTTCGCTGTTTCCTAAGTTATTTATTTTAATTTATTAATGAAAATTTATAAATACCTTAGCCACAGCCATCACAGCGTCATAGGAGTCGCAGACGCGAGAAACGAAGCCTGTGAGTAGATCAGAAATCAAAGATCAAGCTCTGCCCACTTGGAATACTTTTTTCTGATCTCTCCATTCTGCACACTCCCTCCTGAAAAGTGTGTGCAGAATGGAGAGAGAGCCGGCCGAGAACCGAATCAACTGCCCTACTAAGAGAGTTTCCGATACGAACAGTATGAGCCTCCATTCTGAACTTCCGAGTTTATATTCCCGATGAGAGAGTGTGCATATTGGAGAGAGGAGTAATCGATTCGGTGATGCTACCGTACCTTGCTCGAGGGCCTCCTTGGCGCCAAAGTGGCGCGCCGTCATGGCAACTTCTCGCAGCCAGCCGTGATTGCCGATGATCAGAAGGGAGAAATTGATAATTAGTGAGGTACGGTAGATAACAACCGGCTACAGTATCTAGAGCGATGGAAACGGCACCTATCGTGATGAAAGGTAATCGATAATTTACTCGAGATAGTGTACCTTGGGAAGGCGATTGAGCGAGCCGACATCGGCCGCGAGTCCCACCGCGACTTCCTGCGAATATCGATTGTATCCTATGATCGTGAAATAAATACCTTGACCGAGAAGTCGGTTTCCTTCGAGCAGTAGCGAATATCGCAGGCTGAGGTGATGTCAATTCCGCCGCCTGAGAATATTTATTATCGATCGATAAATGCGGATACGGTTTTTTTTTAGAATAGTGGCATCACACTACCTCTAGCGCAGAGAGTGTGCAGAATGGAATGAGCTAGTATTCTCTCAGACAATAATGTTGTATCAGAACTCTCCATTTTGCACACTATTTGATCAGCGAGGAAGTGTACCAAATGGAGAGCCTCACTATTCGAGCAACGATACTGTAATCGATCAATAAATACTCACCGATACAGTGGCCATGAATCGCAGCGATTACAGGCTTACAGCACTGAAGTTACGGTAAGGTATGATTAGGCAGTAAATAGATTACTAACCTTCTCGATCAGCGTGAAGGAGTACTGCATCTTCTCGAGATCACGAAGAATCTGGAAGGAGGATTGCGGTAGGGTGATAGGTTCTCTCCGCTGAGCTCAGCGCCATAATAAGGATGCAAATTCGGTTTTGGGCCTCTCCATTCTGCACACTTTCTTTCCGTTCAGAGAAACGAGAGAGTGCGCGAAATGAGGAGAGTCGAGTTCCGATTTGCCAACACTAATTATCTCCATGAGCAGGTGTGCAAAATGGAGAAAACTGAAAACCGAAATTATGTTATCGCGAATCCTGACCTTTCTGCTTCTCCTAGCAACGTCCATGTCGTCATCCATTACGAGACCCGAGCTGAAGGCTGCAATCGATATTTGTTGGTTACAATAGCTCCAGGGCACGGCTTTTTGCAAGAGTGTGCAGAATGGCGATTCCACTAATCGATGGACGCTCATTTAGGAAATATAACGGTTTCAGACGACAGTAAATTAATCAATAATACGCAGAATACGGTATCTGAGGGTTGCGGTAGCCGTACATTGCAGATCGATTCCGGTTGAGAATGCGCGGCCGTTGCCGGATATGATTACCACGCGGCAGTTCTCATCCGTGTCCAGCCTCGTGAACACATCGCCTATCTCACTGAAGATCATAGATCAATATGCTCTCTCCATTCGGCACACTATCTCGCCGGTTAGAGCGACGATAGAGTGTGCAGAATGGAGAGAGCTGACCACTCACTCCCAGATCTCCTGATCGAGCGCGTTCATCTTCTTGGGCCGATTCAGCTGGACATGAAAGACGCCATCGCCGATGTCACTGACGATCAGGCAATTGTACGAGTAGGTCATGACTGGAATGTTTGGATTACGGTAGCCGGCGCTCTCGCTGTTGGCTGGACCTTGGTAGAAAATGACTTGAGTTTCACTCATTGTACACAATCGAATGGGAACGCAGGGATAATAGTGATCATTATGCTTGTGGTAGGAAAAAAATAATTTCAGTAAATTCCAGAATAATCGATGAGAGATACTGTGGCTGATTACGGTAGGTTGCGACAAAAAGACGTATCGAGAGATCGCGAAAAAAATTTAGAAATGAGCAAATCACAAGAGGGGTCAGCCGTTCCCTCTACCTTTCCTTATCAACCTCTCTTCGCCTCTTACAAACTACACTCCACTGCAAGAACCTTGTAGTCAAACCGTGCCTCTCCTGCAACTGTTTTCCACTTTTCCCCAAATTCCAGCACTCTTTGGAACGTATACTAAAGAGTCAGAGGATCGCATTGTGATAGGAAATATATTTTATATTAATCGATAATAATTCGAAAAATATTATAAATAACTCAGTTCACGATTCGCACGACCGTCGAGTAGATAGTGCCCACTTTCGCGCGCTACAAGCGCGCAAAAGTGGGCGAGGCGTAGCGTGGCGATTCGCAGTTCGGGTCGTTTTTTCTCTCGACTTCTTCCCGATCACTTGGCAGTTTATCCTCCGTGATCGGCACGTGTTGTGCTCTTTCGATAGCCCGCGCGCTCCCCTATCTCCCCCCGTTTTGATCTACCCAATCTAGGCTCATTCTGTTCGTTGGCGCGCCTATCCCCGAACCGTACTTCGTACTGTACTGTGCTTTTGTAAGTTAGAACCGTGTGTTTGCTTTAATTTCGCCCCTTTTTCGTTGGTTCTTGCACCGCTTCTCCGTTAGCCGCGCCAGTTGCTCGCTAAGGTTGCATCATTTCTTGGCTAGAGAGACGTCTTCTTCCTTAGCGCAGCTGTTCATCTAACTTGCGAGGGGGACGCCTAGCATTGTCTGTTGAGCGAGCGAGTACTTCTCCCCTTCCTTCTCCATCCAAACCCTCTCACACTTCTTCAGTCTCTGAGCCATTCTTAGCTTTATCATCCTGCCCCACTTAGATTCTCATTCCTCCCCTTTCTTTTCATTCTGCGCGGTCGCTATCCACCCGAAGAGTTATCCTCCCCCTCCTTCCATCTAAATCCCTTCCTCCTGAGTGACCTATCGTCGAGATTGTCTGTGTGGAGGAAGTGCGCAAACATGACCGAGTGAGCGAGTAGAGTTCGCAAATAGAACGTGGTGGGACCGAGAGCGGCGGGTGAGCAAGAGCGTTCCGTTACCCGAGGTACCACTTGTAGGGGCGAGAGTTCTCAGAGATCACTCATTTTGCAATCACTGCTACGTGTTATCAAGCGATTTGCATGCGCACTTTCAGTTTGCTAGCCATTTGCATCCCATTAGGCACCGTTTCCATCCATTTCAGTCGTTTCCCGTAGAGACGAGCGCGTTTTTCCTCCCTTTTCCTCCCCAGTTCACTCAATGTCAGTCATGTTCACTAGGAATGTCATTTCGATTCTGACTCTCCCCGTTCTGCACACTGTCTCGTCGGGCAGACAGACGAGATAGTGTGCGGAATAGAGAGAGAGATGAGAGCCGAAACGGCATCGCTCCTTTTCAGTCATGCTCACGGTCATTCGTGGATGCCAAACTGTCAATCATTTGCAGTTCTGAGCGCTGATCACTTTTTCTTTTTTTTCGCTTTTTGCCTATCGCATCCCTATTCTTGATTGTCATTATCTTCCTTCCACGACTCCCCATAAACTGTTTAGAGCCCCAACGCCGAATCATCGGATACTGTAAATAAGCAAAAGCGATCATAGCGGATAGTTTGGACAGCAGGGACGAGAGGAAGAGGGGAGAGGGTGCCACGTAATCACCTATCTGTTTCTCTCTAGCACCTCCCGATCCCTCCCCTGCTCTCTCCATTCTGTACACTCTTCTCGCCCCCCTCCTCTTCCTTCCTTCTTCCCTGTCCTTTTGATATGATACCACTACCCCGTGGCAGGGAAAACACGCCGCTACTATCGATTAGATAGGGATCAGTGATGGATATTGATGCCGTTTGATAATAGGACTCTCTCCACTCTGCACACTCTTCCGGACGAGAGAGTGTCCAGAATGGAGAGACTTCAAAGCCGGTGCGTCTATCGATTAGATGATAGCCATAGATAGATATCATCGAGAAGATCTGCGCCAGGGGGCGGGGCAACAGCTTTGAGAAGGGAGGTTGACTGACCCTTCACTCTTCCCCCTCACCCCTCTTTCACCCGTCTATGACCTTGCCCCGCTATTGGAAAGGAGAGCTCAGAAGAGTATGGGGAGATATGCAATCGGACGATTTAGAGACGTGTGATCCGAGAGTTATTGATTGATTGTATTGCCGTGCTACCGTATCCTATCGCTTATCGATTACTGATGTATTTTACAGGTTCGGCCCAACTCTCGTGTGAGTGCGTCGTCTACCCTCACTCGGACCCGATTCTCCCCTTGATTTGGACGTGACCAGGTGAGGAAGGGCCGGGAGGTAGCCGAGAGCCGGGGAATATCGATCCAGTCCAAGCACGGGACTGGATCGGTTTCGGCGCGATTGGATCGCGAACGAGCGAGGGAAAGGAAAGTAGGCTGTGACCCGAGGGGTGGTGTTCGAATTGGGGAGAAAGGGAGAGTAAGAGAGCAGTGGAAGAGAGGAAAAAGTGGAAAAAGGGAAGGAAGTTGAATCATTGCGTCAGCCTTGCGGACGATTGCCACTTATTGATACGACTAGGGGATTCGGAGTTTCACTTCCTTATCAATAGTGAACTTTGTTGGTGCTAGATTCATGAATCATCACTAAACATAAATTATTTATACCGCCCACGGATTCGTGGCTGCACTTCACGATCAGTAGTGACCGGAGTCTGTATTTTGCGGTTAAAATTCTGCACGCTTCTGTGAATTAAATTATTTATGCAATCATCCAGCGATAATCTAGTCCCACACGCTTGGTCAATGGCGGTCATAGTTTGCGTGAAACTGGGATCAGCCGGGAGGGGTGACCTCTGATTTGCATTTGTTGAAAGGCGAAGAGCAAGGATGGAGAAGGGAGGGGACACGGTGAATTCCTGATGGTCATCCTCTTAAAGTACAGTCGGCACACTCTTCCCCCCGCTGTCTACTCTTTGGGCGAAGGGGCGAGGGGGGAAGTGCGTTCCCTCCCTCTCCCTCTATCCCTATCGCTCGATGCCCTTTTGCCCTCTCCCTCTCCTCTCCTTTCCCCTTCTTTTACTATCTCTTCTTTTTTTACTATGTGATGTGATCACCCTGGGTGCGTGAGCCGATGATAGATAGGGGAGTTGTAACTCGCGAGGGTCAAATGCCGGGTTGAATTTTGGTCTCTCCAATCTGCACACTCTTGCCGGCCCGTGTGAGTGCTGATTGGAGAGAGCTGCCACCTCCTTGCCCCATTCCGGAGATGGTATCTACTTGAATGTGTGCGTGGGAATCAATACACACTCCGCATTGTTTCTTTACTGTTCGATTCACTTGCAAGAGTCCAGTCTATTATTATTGAACCCCGGAATATACACCATTGATGTTTAGTAATTAGGACACCTTTCAAGGCTGGGAGTTGAAACGTCTAGAAGTACAAAAAGTCTGACTGACGTTCTAGGTCACACCCAGGCACGTGTTTATGGCAGGCGTGAGAGAGTGAATGAAGGGGGTCTAATTAGCGTCTTGGACTGGATCTTGGAATGGTTCGATGGTAAGACACTGTAGTTTAGAGATGAATCGCAACAGCGTTGTGGCCGTGGATTGAGTGAGAAACAAACGAGATGCAAACACAGCGTGCAAATATTTCTCGAGAACTGCAAGGGCACATGCAAATGCGAGGCGCAGTATCCTACTGTATACTGTGCTCTCCATTTTGCACACTCTCTCTCCTGTCAGACAGGCACGAGTGTGCGAAATGGAGAAAGATGTTGTCTGAAATGGTTTTCTTACTCTACCGTAATCCTCCCCTTTTCAGCCCGGACCCCCCGCGCCCGTGACAGCCCCTCTTCGGACCCCCAAACGAGCAATGGACAGCGAGACCCCTATTGTGAACGGAACCGGTGAGTGCTGGTACGGTAGCTGTGTGGGGATACTGTATCTACGCGAGGACCGACTAAATCACTCTTGACTTATCCCTAAGAGGGTCGTGTGTAGAAGGAACGACAAACCACCGGGAATGATTGTGTGACCCGATTCATAGATCCTTTTTTTCGCCTTGCTTCCTTCTGAAATTTACTATAAGTCATTTTGATTATTTCGTGCAAAACATTTTCTCCCACGTCATCCATCCCACCGTCAACACTACCCTCATCAACAGATGCTAACTACTGGCGTCTCTAGCAAGGCAAAGGAAATAGCGTCTCCCACTTTTTGCGCTGTCTTTTTCTTCCTTCCTTGACTCCTTCCCTTCCCACGCCTTTTCCTCCTCTCGAAGCGAACACGAGCTTTTCTCTTGATTTTCTATGCGTTGATTGATGACTAATACGTGCGGGGAGTGGAACGGCCGAAACGGCCAGCCAACCTGGCCCTTCCTTCCTCCTCATTCTCCCCCTCCCTCGGCTATCTTGCAGATTCCCACGGAAGGCGGAGGAGAGGCGAGGGCAAGCCAATTTTGGGAACACAAGCTGTCCGACTGAAACCCGACACTGCCTTGTCCCCTTCTTCCTCCCCCGGACGACCTTTTTTTTGTTTCCAAGGCGGGACTATAGATAGGACCAAGTGAACCTGGTACTAAAATAGTGGGCGATTCCTACCATGGCTGTATCATGTTGCACAGTCGCTTGACCTCTGGTGAGTATCGTGCTCTATTGATTCGACTAGTCTCGACGATCAAAACACAAACTTTGAAAAAATCCCTGATTAGCTTGCCCGAACCAGGATATTACCTCAGTCTCGGGGAACCAATCAATCAATCGATAGTCAATAATCCTATTTGCAGCCGCCACCGAGGCACCCGCCCAGGTCATGGACTACACCCTGGACTTCCCGGCTCTGGAGGCGCCGGCGGCCGGCCCCACCACCTCCGCCCTGTCCCGCCCCGCCCTCTCCCATCCGCGTCCCCCGCCCACCTCCAACTGGGGAGCCAGACCCGGAGCCGATGTCAAGACGGTGAGTGAGGGGTTACGGTAGTGGTGTGGATTACGGTATTCGCAACCAATCACGGCTAGTTGGCGCCAAAATATAGAATTGTTTTAACCGCGCTGTGTGAGAGATAAGGAGTTAAATTGTCGAGGAGGAAAGCCAACAGCATTAGTGGTGGCGGTTTACTTGCGATATAATGAAATCTGTCTGTCTGGCTGTGTGACAAAAATTGCACACGCCCACTTTCAACTGGCGGAGTGAGATCAGTTGCTGATGTACAGGCTGAGAGAGGAGTCGCCACATATCAGATGGATAGCCAGAGATAGTTGTGTGTTTTTCAAAAGTGTATAGACGATGCATTGGTTGATATCAAAATTTGGAGAGGTTAGGAACGCGCTGAATCACGAAAATCGCAAGTTGTGTAACTAGAGCGGTGACAGTCTCCGAGCCTCGACCACCTCCAACAGGAGGGAGCTAGTCGCGGTGATGATGCGTAGACCAGAAGAAGGAGTTGCCTTAGTGGAGATGAGGGATTGAAGGCAGGTTATTTTTTTATTCATCTCAATCATCGATTACATTAATTGTGATCAGATCTTGGAAGTGTTATGGGGCTCTGCATCCGTGATTCACTAGTTAGGGTGTTGAATGGCGCTGTGTGATCGCCGTCAATAATACTTTTTCTGCGATTCTAATTTCATCCGTATTGCTTGTGAAAATATTCTCCGATTCTTATGAGCGCGCTGAGACTTGAATGACGCTTGTGCGGGAGGTTAATGCCGCGGCTTGAGACTGCAGTTAGTCTGCCATCAAGAATGTTTTATTTTATACATCATCGACCGCAGCAACACTACGTGAAATAAAATTGTAGAAAAAAAAAAGGCGCTGAAACCATGATGAGACATGAAAGGTTGTCGAGAAGGAGCATTCATTAGGGATTGTTGTATTGTGTGTGTGTTTTTGTTAAAGAGATTCATTCTCGTGGCATCGATTTTGATTGTATTCTGGAATTCTTACGAGCGCGCTGAAACCGTAATGACACTTGTGCGGGGTTGATGGGTACAGGGCGCTTATCGTCTGCCATTGCAATCTCCCTGCCATATACGAGTGATGTCAAGAGTCTGTTGCGGGGTGGAATAGCAGCGCTCTCCATTCTGCACACTCTCTAGTCTCTGTGCTCGGTGAGAGAGTGTGCAAAATGGAGAGAGGCAACCATAGTCGCTATCTGGCCGACTACATTGCTCCTCATTCCCCCTTCTTATCTAGACGCGCACACGCTCTGTAGGTGTATGGTCAATGAAAGGGAAAGAAAGAGAGAGAGAGAGATGACGGGAGCCTCCAGATTCAGTCGAATAGTGATGATTAGCGACAAAGCACATTACCAGAATCGCTTGTCACTGGATTCGATGATTATACATAATGGATGAAACAAGAATGCTCCAATTGTTCTCATGAATTTTTGCGTGAGAAAGCGCGCAGGAATAGTGGTGATAATGAGGGGGGGGGGGGGTGTATCATTTTAGAACTGGTCGTTTTAGAACTGTGAAATTTATGTTAACCTTAACCGAATGTACTTATTGACCGACCAAAAGTTCTCACGGTGCTTCCTTAAGACTTTGGATTACGGTTAAGGCAACATTTTCCAGTTCTAAAATGACACACCCTCGATAATGAGGCAAGAGGGAGGTGGAAATCAAGGGTCACGTGATGATCATTGCTATGCACAGTGACTGAAACCAGAAAATAACATGCAGCGAATCTTGAATTGTCCCTCTCTGTGAAGCCGCACACAAGAAAATTGATGATTTTGCTCAGAATCCTTGCCTGAATCGAGGAAGACATGATCTAGATGAGTATGGATAGTGACTGAAACCAGAAAATGACCGGTGGTGAATCTTCGATGGTTTGCATCTGCGGAGCAACGTATATGAATAATGGTAAATAATGAATCTCATTAGCGAACTTGTTATCAAGGGTCGCATGAGCATCATGGATATAGGCAGCGACTGAAACCTGAATGTTACAATTGATGACATTTATTTTACGGGAGAAGGCGCATGGAGATAGTGATTTTTTGGTTGTCACAGATGCGAGGAACATATTGAGGGACGCATGGTGCGCATGATGATACATTGTTCTCGAAACGAGAATGTGCGGGTTGATGATGGATGCTGTTATCTGTTCACGCGGTTATGTTATTTTTGGTATTTTATTGCATCACAAGATCAGAATCAAATGAAAGTCGATGCACATGCCTATGTAAAGTTACTGAAACTAGAAATTGCCGGCGACCTGAAAAAAAGGCGAAATCCTTATCCGCGCTAGCTTGCATGCTTGATGATGGGCGTGTTGGCAGTAGCGAGCATTAATCACTTCCAGATGACGTCATAAATGTTTTTTGATCTCTCGATTGATCTTTGATCTTTGCAGAAGTTCGTACTGGACGCTGACGAGCGCTCGCTGAAGGGCAAGTCGTTCGGACCGAACACGGATGAGCAGCAGCGCGCCGGAAAGGTGTCCAAGGAGACTGGTGAGTCGAGATGGTTGATGATGTTTGATCGGTTTAAAAGAGACTGTTGAGGAAGGGGTGGAGGCACAGATGAAAAGGTACCGTCAAACCTACAGTCTAATATCTACTACTACGTGATTTTCTGAAGCAAAAATGGTTTACCATGTAATTTTTGACGTAAAAGGTTTCAAATGTCTATTACCATGTTGTTTTTGCTAGGTATTTTCGAGAAACCATGTATTTTTTGATGGTGTCGGGATAGTAATTTTATCTGTGGGTGGAGGGGACTGGTGAGATATGTAGTATTTGTGAAGAGAATGTGATCGTCGTATTGCTGTTGAGGAGATGGGATGAAGGATGAAGGATTGCTGCAGCGGGGAAGTGACGGGTGGATGGGAAAGCGGGAACCGTTTTGGTTTTCAACAATGTTGGCGGTAATTATTAATCTTGGTAGTTTCGGAGAGGTTTTATGGAAGAGTTGTAGCCGCAATATGGCGGAGACTTCCGTTGCGTAAGTTTTCATTTGTCCCAAAGGATTCAGAGATGAATTGCTAGAGCCGGCGATAGGTGCACGGTTAATGGATGAGTACAACGGGTAAGTGGCTGGTCACAACGAAACTCGGGGAGCTTATATCCGTTATGAAATCACGCGTTGCTCGGACAACGATTGCCATCCATAGTAGATGTGGTGTGGCGTTCACCGCCAATTCCTTTCTTGCAGGTACCCGCATCGAGCTGTCGGAGGCGCGCGACGGCACCCTCACCGTCATCATCTCGGGACCCAAGGCCAAGGTACGGGTTCCTTCCTGGTTCCTGGTACCAGCTTGGTACCAATCATCTGGCTTAAGCGGAACGCTATGGTTTTGCGCACTCTCCATTCTGCACACACTTGTTGTTTAGACGGGCGACATTGTGTGCAGAATGGAGAGAGCTGGGGGAACGAAAGGGAATTTCTAATAAAATAGACCATAATTGTACTCCTGGGTACCGGATCCAAATCCTTGTCCTGATCATGGTACAAGCCTGGTTCCGACATAGATCTGGTTCTAACCCTGGTTCCGCTCTCAGGTCGAGGAGGCGCGCGCCAAGGTGATTCGCGAGCTGCAGACTCAGGCGACGCGTGAGGTCTCCATCGCCAAGGAGTTCCATCGCAATCTGATCGGCAAGGGCGGAGACGCGCTCAAGGTACGGTAGCGGAGCAGGAAGGAGTACGGTAGCTATGTTTCTATGATTTTTTAATGATTGCATTCACCACTCTGACTGGTGATGAGTGTAGAAGAAGACCCTTGAATAGTGGGTGAAGCCTGGATGTGACGAGCGGGAAAAAATTAAATGTCACCTGGCTGCGGCATCCTGTCTGTTTTATCAGGGTCGTTCCCACAGAAGTACTGTAGCCGGGATTACGGTATCTGATGGTTGATCCGTCGAGGTATACTGTAGTCTGATCTTTGATCTCTCCCGCTTGCAGGCGCTGGAGGTGGAGACGAACACGAAGATCAACATCCCGAATCGCGACACGCCGTCGGATGTGATCAAGATCACGGGGCCGCGCGAGGGCATGGAGCGTGCCGCAGCGCACATTCAGCGCGTCGCCGCCGAGCAGGTGCGTTTTGTGTGGAGGGTACCGAGAAAATTGCTCGATTGTCACGTACGTTGTGGATCAGCGCTGTAGGCCCCCGATTTTTATCGATTTGCAATTGTTCTTGTGGTTATAATTGTTGGCATTAGTGACAGGAAAGAGGTTGAAGGCTGAGAGGAGCGGGGATGTAACGTGTAGCGGAACCACTTGGCAGATGACTTTAGGACGATTTTTTCCCCGAAGAGTGATAGACATATTGTTATTAGGGCACACCTCTTGAGGTTATGAGTTAGCTGAAACCTGAGTGGGCCTACTTTTGCTAACAATGGCATCGTAAATGGAAGATAGTTTATTGCCAGATGCCAGACTTGCCTGGAAGTTACCGGGCTTGACAGTCAATTAAACTGTTGTATATGAGCTGAAACCTGAGTGAACCGACTTTAGGATTATCATGCAATCATTGATTTTTCAATGCAAAATTAATCCAACTACTTGTGGTGGTTCTTTTTCTGTAGCAGCTTCTGAATCACGCGCGCATCCCGTTAGTGATTAATATATTAGTTAAATAATTAATTATTACTAATCCATCCTCTCTGCAGGCTAAGCTGGCCACTGAGCACATCGCTGCCGCCCGCATCTACTACCCGTGGGTGCGCGGACCGAACAACGAGCTCATCGACTCCCTCACCGGCCAGTTCAACATCAAGGTGAGAAGGGCGCCTATCGGAGTGGGCGGAGCCTAGCCGAAGCGTGCACGACTATCGCATTATTCGGTAACTGAATATCGTTAGAGACTGCAGTAGAGAAATCGAAGCGCCAGCCTATCGGAAGGCAGGGACATCGGATAGCGGTGGTCTCTTCTATGAATGACAATTGAATATTGAGTGAAAACCTATATTCTGCTTGTAGAAATATTGGATGTTTGGACCAATAACTTATTGTTGTTATTGTTTCCACCGACAGCATAGGGAAATTATGTTCCGAGTGAAACATGTCTCCTCCCTGGTCTAGCAGAGTTTGATTTTTTTCGGTACGAATGTTCGTCTATTAATGATCCCGTCTCCGATAGCAATTACGGCACTACTGAAACATGACTTATTGTCCGAAAAGTTGTGAATATTCTCTGTGTTGTTTTCGAGCAAAGCGCGCAAATCATCTCTGAAAAAGCGCCAATTAACAATACAGCCTCTGTAGATAACACGAGCTTTCTTGTTTCGAGTGCACTACATGACAATGAGCATTGCGCATCCCTCGATCCCGTTCTGTCTGCTTTTTTCAAAATCGCCAATTATCGCTGCTTTCTCTTCACAGATCAACCTTATCACTGCGTAAATATATCCCAATTATCGATTATCCATCCTCCTATTGTAGATCAACATCCCTCCTCCCGTCTCCAACAACGAGATCATCATGATCACGGGAGAGCGCGAGGGAGTGCTCACCGCCGCCGCCAAGATTCGCGCCATCGTCGCCGAGAAGGTACGGTAGATTGGGGATACTTTAAATGGCATAAATCAATTACCGATTTAGACCGTAGTTTACTGATTGACTACGGTATCTCTCACATTAACGGTAACTGGAACATATATTTGGGGATACGGTTGATTTGATTATCGATCCGGGATTACGGTAGAAGATCGATTGATTGTGTTTTTCCATGCAGGAGGCGATCGCCAAGTCGCTGACGGTGTCGATCAACCGCGCCCAGCACCGCTACATCATCGGCAAGCAGCGATCGGGCATCGCCGAGATCCTCCGCAGCACCGGAGTCAGCGTCGAGATGCCCGAGGTACTGTAGTGGCTGGATAGGGTACGATAGCCATGGGGGATGGAATGTGGTACGGTAGAATGAAGGATGGATCGATAATTGTGGTGGACAGATTCTGTGGTTTTGGTCTGGATTTTTATTGGGATGCCGAGGACCAATCATTAGTGATCCCATCTTCGACGGGCAATTGAGTATCGAGTGAAACGGGTATCCCACAAGTCGTGGGAATAGTGGAACTATTTCACGGATATGGGCTGCTATTATTAGTGACGCCGCCGTCAGTGAGCAATTGAATTATGAGTGAAACCAGTCTCTACTGGTAGTTAATGGCGGCTTATTCTGTTTTGCAATATTAGCTTAACATTTTGTTGCCTGTTAACCCTAAATCCATTGCTGACTGGGTGTCTAGTCAACAAATAGGTCATGTGAGAAACCTCTCTTCTCCTTGTCAGATGTGAACAGTTGGGTAATGGAATGAGCAGGAAAAATCATTGATCATGATGGCATTGGACAATAGGCCTCAAGTTGAAACCTCTCATCTCCTTGCTATCTTCACTTTTAGGAAAATTTTATCGCCACTAACTCCCTGTCAATTAGTGAGACCGTTTCCATTGTAAATTGAGTATGGAGTGAAACCTCTCTGATGGTAGGGTTATTGCCGGGGCAAGCGCTGTTTCTATCAATGAGACCAAACATTTTCAGTATCCTCGATGGACCAAAAATATGTTGTGACAGGACAGAAGGGTTGCTTAATATTTAGTCACTAAACAGAGTTTGTATGAAATATATAGTGACAGGACAGTGGAGGGAACTAAATATGTAGTGAGTCGAAAGTCGGGCATTTACCACGGTACCAAAGCGTATGACTGAGACCATCTCCAATAGTTTGTATTTCTCGTAAGTGAAACCTCTCCTGCTCCAGGTGGACACGGCGTCCGACGTGATCACGCTGCGAGGAGACCCGGCCCGTCTCGGAGATGCCCTCACCCAGGTGTATGCCCGCGCCTCCTCCACCATCACCGCCCAGAGCAAGGTGAGGGTTACGGTAGTTGCCTCGGATCAAGCAGTGTGCCCTCTCCATTCTGCACACTGTATCGCGTTGGTTAGACAGACGATAGATAGAGTGTGTGTGCAGAATGGAGAGAGCCATAGCCGTGACGTCATCACTAACGAGTATCTAGTGGGCTTGTATCCTGTTTGGGGATACTGTGTGAAGAGGTTAGCTACGGTGATTGATTAATTTTGATCTCACACGATCCACGGCACGTGTAAAATTCATCCCGTCGGTGTAAAATTAAAGGAGGTGTAAAACCTTATGAGTGACTATCTGACCCAGTGAACATATGCTTGGCACTAGCAAAAAATCGAATTCGCTCTAAATGTGTGTGGTGGTAGCACTCGGCGAGTGTAGCTCAGGCGTCACTGGTTTAGTGTTCTAGATCGATCTCCGCTAAACGGCAGAAGTTTCAAAAAACTACCGTAACCAATCGACTTTGCTCTTTCGCAATCGTTTCAATCGAGTCATATCTGAAAAATTACACAATATTTATGCAATAAAACCCCCTAAGTTTCATCCCGATCGTATCAAAATTCGATGAGAAAAATCTTTTTTTTTTTGAAAAAAAAATCACTCTTTTCATTTCAGCTTTTTTGTTACACAAACAGGGTACATTTTTTATTTGATTAATCAAATGAGCAACCATCCTGCTATATCGTGCGCAAAAATTGTAAAGATCCGTATTGGACCCCTGCGGATATAGAGCAAAAACTGAGCCTGACTGAGGGTCTGAATTTTTTTTTTCACTATGTCGTGGTATTCGTGCAAATTGGAATATTATGCACATATATCAATGTTTCAACATTTTCTGTTTCAGTTTATGGTGGAACAATACGACTGCACGATTTTGAGAAAAAGGTAACGATTTATGGATTTCGCGACAACTACTTTTACAAACGCAATAATAACACAGGCTCTTACTAGTACGAATGTGTAGTCCCTTGACTACTCCATCGAATCCATGTGATATGGGGCTCTGGCAATCCCGTGGTCCCCTTCATTTATTGATTCAAAAAATGCGATTTGCAAAATTTGCAATTTTCAAAAAGTCGCAAACTTCCACTTGCCAGTGCTCATTATGTTCGTAACATCCTTGTGAAAAACATGCGATGATAGACGAACATAATGAGCACTAACAAGTGGGAGTTTGCTTCTTTTTGAAAATTGCATACTTTTCAAATCGCATTATTTGAATCAATAAATGAAGGGGACCACGGGATTGCCAGAGCCCCATATCACATGGATTCGATGGAGTAGTCAAGGGACTACACAATTATATTAGTAAGCGCCTGTGTTATTATTGCGTTTGTAAAAGTAGTTGTCGCGAAATCCATAAATCGTGCAAAGTCGTATTGTTCCACCATAAACTGAAACAGTAAATGTTGAAACATTGATATATGTGCATAATATTCCAATTTGCACGAATACCACGACATAGTGAAATAAATTAGAATTCAGACCCTCAGTCAGGCTCAGTTTTTGCTCTATATCCGCAGGGGTCCAATACGGATCTTTTCAATTTTTGCGCACGATATAGCAGGATGGTTGCTCATTTGATTAATCAAATAAAATAAAGTACCCTGTTTGTGTAACAAAAAAGCTGAAATGAAAAGAGTGATTTTTTTTCAAAAAAATGATTTTTCTCATCAAATTTTGATACGATCGGGATGAAACTTGGGGGGTTTTATTGCATAAATATTGTGTAATTTTTCAGATATGACTCGATTAAAACGATTGCGAAAGAGCAAAGTCGATTGGGTTTCGGTAGTTTTTTTGAAACTTCTGCCGTTTAGCGGAGATCGATCTAGAACACTAAACCAGTGACGCCTGAGCTACACTCGCCGATTACTACCACCAATTCGCTTTTTTGCTAGTGCCAAGCATCTGCGCACATATGTTCACTGACTCAGATAGTCACTCTTAAAGGGGTGGCTAGCTGAAACAGTGAAAAATGTGCCTATTCCGGCTTTTTCGATTGCGTGTTTTAGCAAACAGCCACTAACCTCGTCACGTAGGGAAACGGGCGTTTCGATGACCCCCACTCCTGGTGGTTCCTCGTTCTGTAGTTGCATGACCTCTATCCGGACTCGTTCTCTATTGATCTTTGCCAAATTTCTTCCAAAATAAAACCCTCAAATCTGATGTCTTCTTTGTTTGTTTTAATATTTATTTAATATATTATTTGTATTTATTTATTTATTCATTAATTCTCAGGTTGCTCTGTGGATGCACCGACTTCTCATCGGTCCCAAGGGCGCCACCCTCTCCTCCCTCGTGCCCAACCGCGCCAAGGTTTGTTTATTAATTAGCTTAATAAATGTTATTATATATTTATTGAAAACTATTAAAATTTAAATTAAGGTTGACATCGACTTTGACGACTCAGGCGACATCTTCTACGAGGGCGCCCCGGAAGAGGTGAGATAGTTTTTTTTTTTAAATTTAAAGTTAAATTAATTTATTTGCCATCAAATATCAATATTAATACTTACAGGTGAACGCGGCGAAGGCTGCGATCGAGGCCGAGGTAGCCCGCCTGACGAAGGAGTGTGCCATGGAGACTGTCAAGGTACGGTAGGGATACCGTAGGATACGGGCGGGGATTACGGTAGCATTAAATAGTATTTAATGAATTATATTCAATATTTAAATACGTTATTGTCAAAAATTAATTTGTTAAATGCAGGTGCACCCCACCCTGCACAGACACGTGATCGGCCGAGGCGGCGCACTCGTGAGCAAGCTGAAGGTGAGCTGAGGGGGGAGGGATACGGTAGCTGGGATGGGGGTACTATAGATGGGGAGAGTGAGTGGCGAGGGAAGCTGTCGTTTGTGTAGTATTGTAGAAGTATTGTTTTGTGAAGGCAACGCCAGCGCAGAATTGTTTTCGGCCCGAGCGACTGGGATTTGTAGGATGAACGCAGCAGGAATGTAGCGGGTTAGCTGAAATTGGAAAGGATATGAGCTGTATATTTTTGTTTTGATCTGATGCTTGATCGCAATCGTATTGCTCTCAGAAGTTTCGGCAAATGTTATGAATGAGGTGAAACCGGAATGGAGCAATTCGCTGATTGCAATTGGGAATGTATTCGTGTTAGTATTGCAGGGTTATGGCTAGGAAATGTGTGATAACTCCATCACAATTGGCGCCTGTGGTTGCGCTTTTTTAAGACAAAGTGTGGAGGCGATGAAACAATGGAGTGGGTTGCCAAAGAATATTGTTTGTTTTGATTATTGGGCAATCTCATTCAGAAATTGGCTCTCTCAATTTCTGAATGTGTTATGAATGCGAAAATGTCACGATGAGGCGGGTTTGATTTCACAGAGGGTAAGTGATGGGGAAGCGGGAAAGTAAGAGAGGCAAGCGCTAAATATTTCTATTAGTCGTTGACTATGCGGATTACTGTATCTCTACTGAATATGTATTGTCCCTGATCAGGAGGAGCACGGCGTGACGATCAACATCCCCGACGAGGCGACGAACTCGGATGAGATCACGGTGGAGGGAAAGAAGGAGGGAGTCAAGAAGGCCATCGAGGAGATCCGCGCCCTTGTCACCAAGATTGTGAGTTGGAGTTTGGAGTTTGTATTTTCTAGTCTGAACAGGGAGGCGATTGCTGTGGAATTATATATTTTTTTGTTTTATATCGCTATCCTCATCTCATTGTTCTGATCGGTCCCTGCAAGTGTTATGAATGCGCTGAAACGTGAATGCGCCTAGAAGATAATTTACTTGGCTTGTTTGAACACTGACGAAATATTGTTTTGTTGTACACTGAAAAAAAACATTTAATTGACGTGCTCGTTTTTTTAAACTACTATGAATGCTCTGAAACCGGAGTTCACCCAGCGAATAATTTCTAATGCTCACAAATGCTTCCAGCGATGATAGTATTTTGTAGTCTGTAGATCTTCAATCTCTCGAAATTGCAGGAGAACGAGAAGTCGAAGGATCTCATCATCGAGCAGCGCCTGCACAAGCTGATCATCGGCCAGGGAGGAAAGGCCATCAACGAGCTGCGAAAGCAGGTACGGTAGGGGATGGGAGGGAAGAGTTACGGTAGGCAAGCTAATCGATAATTAGGCGTCCTGTAAGAGGATTGATTGAAGGGGGGATTCAGATAGCCTCTTTTTATAACCTTTTTCTTCATTTCCGTGTCTCATCATCACTGCATTACGAACTTGGGGGAATTTATAGTAAAATTGTGAGACAACAAATCGCCTGGCTGAAAGGCTGACTGGCTGACTGCCATTTGGACGGTGATAAGACATCTCGGAGAAAAAAATTCGGAAAATCCACTTGGGAAAATATTTCTCGGAAAAAATTTTCCGGAAAATCCATTTTGGAATTGTTTTTTTCGGAATAGGACATTTCGGAAATTTTTTTCCGGAAATATTTTATATTCATTTTCTTCAAATGTTATTATCACTAACATCATGTCCTGGTTGAGTTCAACTGCTTTTGATAAATAAAGAGCTGTAAAAAATAGTTTAATCGTGCGCAAAATAGTAATAGAAGGAGTGTGCGCGCTCCTGCGGCGCGGTCGCGTCGCGGCTAAAAATTTCCGAAATGGATTTTCCCAAGTGGATTTTCCCACTTGATTTTTCCCATTTAGTTTTCTCCCAATTGGATTTTCCGATTTTGTTTCTCCGAAATGTCTTATCACCATTTGGACTACTCGGTGTTCGTATTGATTTTGGCAGTTGGATGATCTTACCCGGTGATGTGGAGTAAGAGAAGTGATTGGTGGTGGCGCATGGCGACTTGGTGCCGCAAACTTTTTGTATAAACTCTGTTGAATTAATTCGGTAGTCTGCAGTGGTTCCCCGTGACAAAACAACATAAATGGCATTGTTTATTAAACATCGGGGATTTACGGAAATAAAATGTATATTGTTTAACCTCACTCATTTGCAGTTCCCCTCGGTCAACTTCTCCTTCCCCGATGTGAACAAGAAGTCGGAGATCATCAACGTCAGAGGAGACAGAAAGGTACGGTAGGATGGAGATATGGAGGAGAGATTGATTGATCGATCGGTCTACCGTAATCTTTGGGTTATTGATTACTACATTGGCTATCACTGATCCTTTTTTGTGTTGTTTGGGCTCTATTCGGCACACTATTTCGCCGATCAGACAGACGATATAGTGTGCGGAATAGAGAGCCCCAAACGGTTCGATAACTACCGTATTCATTTTTCCTTTCAGGAAGTGGACGACGCAGCGAAGGCGCTGCAGAAGATCGCCAAGGATCTGGCGGAGTCTAACTACCAGGAGTCGGTGCCCATCTTCAAGGAGTTCTACAAGCACATTGTCGGAAAGGTACGGTAGCCCAGAGAGGATCGATAGGCGAAGATTACTGTAGTACCGTAGGAGATCGTTGCGCGGAAAGGGAAGATTTTGTGAGCGCGGACGATTGTGGTTTGATATCTGCTGCTTCCGTGCCGCACACGTTTTGTAAAAATGGTTGTCATTCTGAGACTGTAGTCATCTCTCGGCACGTTTGAAAAAAAAATAAAGCGAAATCAATCGGATCGATAATTGCAGTACTATCTATAGGGGTGTCCGGAAAGTTCGTTCACTTTTTTTCTTATTTTTATTACAAACTAAATATAATGATCATCTCTCATAGGCATTATGTGAAGATACTCCTGCGCTAATTTATGCGACTTAGATTGGGTCACAACATTACCTAGCGATGACGCAATTAGCAAAAATGTTGATTTTAGGCTGTATTTTCGATTATTTTTATATCAGTGGCGGACGGTTAGCCGAAGTATAGAAACATACCATAGTAGTATACTTGGTCATGCATTAAATTTATGGTTTTAAATTGAAGTTATCTCATAAGCGGTGAGAAGTAAATCAGAACTTTTTAAAAACTTGGTAATTTTTTGAGCCGATTTTTAAATTTTCAGATTTTATCCTATTTTTTAATCAACTAAATGTGCTCAGATGATGATAGTTAATTCTTTTTAGATATTTGCACCAGAAGTCTGCGTCAAAATCTAACAAAATTTGAAAAAAATGTGTGGGAAATGGCGAATTGAATAATGAAGATGCAATGATAAACGAGAGGGCAGGATAGCGCGCAATTAGTATCTTGTCAACTCCCTATTCACGTGATACAATAATCTGATTTTTATCTATTCGCAAAACAGAGTATCGATTTTTGAAATGAAAACTGAGCATTGGTCATTTGAGATAGGTCAGGAATAATGATCATAGTTTCTCGCAAATATGATGACCCGACGAGCTCAAGTGCTGAAACAGAAGAACAATGGTTGTACCTTCAATCGCCGCTTAGCACTACTCGATTAATGTAAACTTGCCCTGGAGAATAATTTTCGAAAAATAGTGAACGAACTTTCCGGACACCCCAATATTTTATAGTCTAGACACACGGTCGATACGGTAGATCAGTCAATAATCGATATTCTTCAGGGCGGTTCCAACATCAAGAAGATCCGCGAGGAGACGGGCACTCGTATCGATATGCCTGATGAGAGCAGCGAGGAGGAACGCATCGCCGTCACCGGAAAGAAGGCCAACGTCGAGAAGGTGAGGAGGGAGCGGACATGTCGGAGACGCGTTGCGGTCGCGACGCGATTGATTGGAAACTGTAACCAGCGAGTTTTGTCGAGCAGTGGCACCGGGTAGATTGGTTGCTGCACCCATTTAGTAAGAGCAGTAGGCATTGTGGATTGCAGTGCAGAATCGGTTGTCGTTAGAATAAAAAATACACAATAGACGATTTATTTATTTTATTCATCTCGTTAGCCAGGGGTTATTGTGCAGTGACACAGGGTGGGTTTGCGCCGCATGTCTTTTGTATGAACACTCGGATTCATGATTGGGTAACATCAGATTCTTGATAGTATTATAAATTTAATCTTTTTAAAATTTATATTTAATGATTCATTTGATAAATCAATGTTATTTCCAGGCGATCGCCCTCCTGCAGAAGATGCAGTCTGAGCTCGCGTCCGTCGTCACCGTCGAGATCGAGATCCCCGTCAAGGTGCAGGCGCGTATGATCGGAGGAGGAAGACGGTGAGGGAAGGGGGCTATCGGAGACGCGTTGCGGTGGCGTCGCGGCTGATCGATAAACTCTCCATTTTGCACACACTCTTATCTATCTATTTGATTGGCGAGATAGTTCGCTTAATGGATAGAGGTCTCTATTCTGCACCCTCTGAGACAGGCGAGATAGTGTGCAAAATGGAGAGAGCGGATTCCGATCTGGTAACACTGGTGACGATAATATTGATTACAGCGTGCTCTTCGACATTGAGAAGGAGTGCGGCGGTGTCTACATCAAGTTCCCCGCCGAGAAGAGCGAGAGCACCAAGGTACGGTAGCTGATGGGGACTGAGTATCGATTGGCCGATTACGGTAAATCAATGAGTAGATTTTTTTTTTACTGTTACGTCGGTTTTCAAGTATTTCTGGCATTAGATTACGATAACAATCTCTGCACGATTGAAACGTTTTAACCCTATCCTTATTCAAGCAAATTGAGGGACGTGAGATCACCTGGAACCTTTTTTCTTTGAAAATTTATTTTAATATATTTAAGGTGACGATCAACGGCCCGAAAGAGGACGTGGAGAAGGCGCAGAAGGTGTTGCTCGATCTCGCCAAGGTTTGTAATTTAATTTAATTTAAAATTAATATTAATATTGTTATTTTGAAGGACCGCGAGGCGAACTTCGCCGAGGACACTGTCAAGGCCAAGCCCGAGTTCCA
The DNA here is from genome assembly GCA_036245825.1 of Pristionchus entomophagus. Taxonomy (NCBI): domain Eukaryota; kingdom Metazoa; phylum Nematoda; class Chromadorea; order Rhabditida; family Neodiplogasteridae; genus Pristionchus; species Pristionchus entomophagus. The sequence continues at coordinate 10,625,293 of BTSX01000002.1, read as the reverse complement.
CCGCTTCATCATCGGCAAGGGCGGCGCCAGGATCAACAAGGTACGGTAGATGGGGGGAGGGATACGGTATCGAGTGGGTTACGGTACTTGAGGCGTACGGTAACGAGATATTAGAATATGGCATCATTTGTGGACATTTAGATATGGGGATGTTTTGAACTGAGAAACAAAATTTTATTGAAACTGTGAGAACGACAATGGTTTCATGCAACTTGGGGAACACGAACTCGCCTGGGAACACTGGAACTTTTTTTTTCTTGAAAGCGCGTTGCAGTATCTCTCATAAATGCTGTAGTTCATAGCGGATTTCGATATCTCGCAAGGCTATCGTATCATAATGATTATCGATTGCCGAGTTACGGTCTCTATATATCGATTGATTGCAGATCAAGGCCGCCGGCAACGTGCGTATCATGTTCCCTCGTGAGGCCGACGCCGACAAGGAGTCGATCCATCTCCTGGGCACCAAGGTACGGTAATGGAAGATACGGTAGCGAAGTGTTGGGTCACGATGTCTCATTCCAATAAAAATGTTTAATTTGTGGTTAAACAAGGCAACGACAATCATATTGAAACTTTTGAACACCATCTTGATTTAAGCAAGATGTCGGGCTTGAAATCGCCTGGACTATTTTACTGTTTATCGGCTTTGAATATCAGTGCTATTATCGGTCCTCCATGAGGGTCTTTTAATCGATTTAACTAATTAATTGGTTATCGATTAATTAAGGACGAGGTTGTGCGCGCTAAGGCTGAGCTGGAGACGATCATCAAGCAGCTGAACGAGTCGGTCGAGATCAAGATGGAGGTGAGAGGGAGGGAGAGAGAGAGAGAAGGGAGTGGATTGAAACTAGGGAAGTGGAGCGCGGATTAGAGAAAGACGGGGAGCGTGAAATTACCGGGACCAGTTCTACTTGTTTTCTCCCTACAATTATCGAGTTATTTTTTTTAGTTATGACTCTCGCAAGAATTGGGTCGGGCGTGTAAGATCTGATTAGAACATGTTACGGAGCGTGAGAGCACTTGTTTGCAATAACGTTATTTTTCGCACTGATTGGCGATGGCGATTTATTGGAACTAGGGAAAACGATCCGCATTCAAGCAACCTGCGTAACACCAGTCTGTCAGGTGTCTTGTCCATTGAATTTTATTTTATTTGCGAACATGCCTACAGAGAATCGGCACGCTATTCAAGCAAGTTTATGAGCCGAAAATCACCAGGAAACATTGACTTTAGTTTATTTTTTCGAACTGGAAGCTACTCGAATTTCATCGATTCTACGAATTTATGTCGCCATTTGATAGCCTGCGCATCCCTAATCTCTCAGGTGGTCAAATTCTTGCGGTGGTACTACCATGAAAGTTGCGAGGGTTAATGAGGGGGGATGCTATGGTATCTAACATTGATTATAATTTTTATATAATTAATTTATTAAACTATTTGAATTAATGATCAGGTTGACGCCAAGTACCACGTGCACTTCAAGCGCGTAGGCGCCCAGCTGCTCAAGGAGATCCAAGACCAGAACGGCAACGTCGTCATCTCATTCCCCGGAAAGGCGGCTGAGGACCAGCGGTACGGTAGGGGGCGGGGAGGTTACGGTAGTCGGTTGGATTACAGTAGTTGGCCTAAGAGGTACGCTAGCCGGGGGATACGGTAGATCTGTGATAACGTGTTAAGCTCGAGTATTGGTTGACTAATTCCCCAGAGATTTCATGCTCCGCAACTTGTATGAATCTGCAATTCTTTCGCAATTTCAATCTTGTTCGTATGCCTCTGACAAGTAATTACTTTCCACTCATTCAGCACGGTCACGATCAAGGGCATCAAGCAGTGCTGCGAATCGGCCAAGGCGCGCATCGAGGAGATCGTGGATGATATGGACCACCAGGTACGGTGGGATGGCATCGATGGATCGATAAATGGGGAGTACGGTAGGACGAGGGGTGAAAAATTTTTTTTGGCCTTCTCTGATGGCTGAATCGAGCTATGCTAATACAATGGCGTTTCATATAATTTTGGCAATACAAATCGCACAGGTCGCTAAAAACAAATAGTGAACGTCAATTTAAAAAAAAAAAACATAGCATTGCAGACGACCATCCACGTGGAGATCCCCTCCGTGCACCACCGTGCTCTCCTCTCGAACCGCGGCCAGCGCGTCCAGGAACTGCAGTCGAAGTACAACGTGCGCATCCGATTCCCGAGGAGGGACGCCGGACCCGGTGAGTGAGGGCTCCGGAGAGGCGCGACAAGAGGGATGGAATGTAGTGCGCACCGATAATACAATGATGGCATAATGGCATTGGTAGACGATACTTTGGTATTTCGTAGGTGAAAAATAACTCGAATAACTTGTCCCAGTTTTTTTGTTTATAGTTACCTGTGAATGTCGTTTTCAAGAGGGACGCTAAAAGCGGTCAGCTATGTCTCCTGTTACTACATTCCAGGCGGCCAGCGCCTAGTGATTTCATGTTTAGCGGGAATGCTATGGGCTATAGGTGAGGGCTTGCATCGGTGTTGTCTTGATTGGCATGTGCAATTACAAAAAAAAGAACAAAAATTGATTTTTGTTAGTGAAATGTTAGACCCGGTGAGAGGGGGGAACGAGAGAATGATATTAGAGAGAGCGAGTGCTCATTTGCAATCGTGCTGTCAATTCCCTTTTTTCAAGATCATAAAAAATCCCAGCGATTTGAAGTTGCGAAGAAAAAAAAATTCCCCGATGTGTGGGGTTGCGGAAAGAGGGCATCAGGAACATACCACTGTTTTAAAATGTAGGAGTTTCATTTGTATATCCCCGGTGGGTTGGCGACGTGCCTGGGTGTTATGGATAATTCTCTGGGACTCATTAATTGACGGCATGGAAATAGTGTTTTCAAATATTACCAGTTTTGCAAATTTTTCTTTTTCTTATACTCCTTGTGGGTTTGCGCGTCTCGGTTGCATTTTGATAGCTCATTGCTTTGAGCGATATCTTGATTCGCTCATACTAAATTCGTTTAATCAAATAATCGTAATTATTTTTATAATCATTTATTAAATTGCAGCCGAGGGCGAAGAAGCGGCTCCCGCCGATGACCAGGTCGCCATCTCGGGCCGCGACTCTGCTTGCGAAAAGGCCGCAGAGGACCTCAAGGTACGGTAGGCGAAGGCACCAGTGATGAGCGCTCCCCTTCGGCTTGACTCCCCCGCGCGGACTCCGCCCATCCCTCCCTCCCCCTCCTCTCCTCTGTCAAACCCGGCTGGTCTAGCGCGCACTCCCTCTCCCCCCCCCCTAGGGCGGGGGTTCTGGCGCGGGGGGTGCTCGACTCCGAGGCCCGCGCTCACCACTGGAAGGCACACCACTTACCGTGGACTGACTTTTTATCTTTATTACCTCCATAACCTCCTTTCCTTCAGGCTCTCGTCCCGATCTCGAAGGTAATCGCCGTGCCGATCGACGCGCATCGCTTCCTCATCGGCAGAGGAGGAGAGACGGTAGGCATTGATTATCGATATATTTATTGATCGATTATTGACTATTTCCTCTCTCCATTTTGCACACTCACTGGCAGTCAGAATGAGTCACTGCCCCGGCAGACGAGCGAGTGCGCAGAATGGAGAGCTGAGAAAAATCACTTATTGATCGGATACTATAACTCGAACTTACCGTAACGTGCCTCTCATTCCAGATTCGCAAGATCATGCAGGACAACGACGTGAACATCAACGTGCCCAAGGACGAGGCCCAGAGCGAGGAGGTACTGTAGTTACGAATCCCCCGATTACTGTAGCTAATTATCGATTTATTGGATAGAAAACGGTAACTGGTATATAAATTTATTGATTGCAGATCACCGTCTCTGGCTCGGTCGACGCCGTTGATGGCGCGCTCGAGGACATCAAGGCCAAGCTGAAGGAGTACGAGGAGCAGGCCGAGGACAGGGTACGGTAGTCGGTGGCAGATCGATCGATAACTGCCGATTACGGTAGAGCGCAATTATTGATAATTTGCTCATATTTTGCAGAAGCTGCGCCAGTGGTCGATGACGATCAACATCCCCGCCGAATACCACCAGAAGATCATCGGCATCAAGGTACGGTGTAGGGGATACGGTAGCCCGGAGCGAGCGATAGCTGGTTAATCAATCGATATTTATTCGGCGCGTCGCTGCCCTTGCAGAATGAGGGTGTGCTGATTGGAGAGAGCTGAATACCGAAATCGCACATTTATTTGATTGATTGTTATCGTAATCTGGCTAATCAATCGTTAATCGATTTTCTCTTCAGGGAGTGGTCGTGAACGAGCTGCGCAAGAAGCACGACGTGAACATCTCGCTGCCCAAGGGCGAGGAGAAGACGGACGAGATCGTCGTCCAGGGTACGGTAGGGGAGGAGGGAGAGGGATACTGTATGGTGGATTATCGATTGGGTGATACTGTAACCAATCCTCAATATTTATTAAATTCCGAAGCGATAATTTTCCATAGCAGCAGTAGTCCAGTTGATTTTACGCTCCTTACCTTTCTCTTAACTGGGGCCCGCTTCTCTAGTATCAATCCCGTTTCGATTTCGCGTGTAATATAAAAAAATAAAACCTTATTTCACCAGCTCGTGGGTTACGGTAGTTTAATCAAATCTTCGCTGCAGGATACGAGGACAAGGCTCGTGCGTGCGCCGCCGAGATCGAGGCCATGGTCGAGGCCATCCGCTCCCTCGTCGTCCAGGTACGGTAGTAGCCAGGAGAGGATGATCGAGGACTGATTGGGTACGGTAGTCAGGGGATACGGTAGATCGATCGATTGAGAACTGGTGGGGTTACTGTAGACATGCTAGGATGTTTGATCGTTGCTGCAGTGGCGGACGTATAGTGAGTATGGCATCCTACCCGCATTCAATGAATTTGAGAAGCATGAAACCCCCAGCTCGTCAAAAATTGATTTTTTCCCATTATCACAGGCTGATCAATTGAAATTAGGGCATCCGATCAGCATTCAAGCAACGCGCGTAGCCCTAGTTGTGCAGGTGATGCCAGAGGAATCTAATGACAGACATAATCTAATGTCTTATATTTAAAAAAAAAAATAATACTGTAAATTATTGATTTATTTCTTTAATGAGTTCATGAAATCCTGCTCGTTGTAGCATAATCGAGTAGAGGTAGTATGGGGGTACGCTATTTTTAAAAAAAAATCATATTTATTTATTTATTTTGAAATTTAGCCATCTTATTCTCCTCTTGTCTTCAGGAGATTGTTCTGGCGGCCGCCTGCCACCCTCGCATCATCGGCGCTCGCGGCAAGAACGTGCGCAAGATCATGGAGGACTACAACGTCGAGATCCGCTTCCCCCGCTCGGAGGGAGCCGATCCCGACCTCGTGACGGTGAGTGGGGGATTACGGTAGATCGGGCGTGTCGCGCGCGTTTGACTGATATCGCCAAACTCGGATGTTTTGGGTTTCGTGATTGTCACGTAGGCAAATAATCTGGGATGTGCTGATTAATCATTTTTTTCTTGTCTTAAAAAATTAAAAATTAAATTTTTGATGATTGATTGGCTGCTCGCAGGTCTCGGGCAAGGAGGAGAACCAGGTGCTCGACTGCTGCGACTACCTCAAGTCACTTGAGGAGGACTTCCTCGCCGAGTACTCGGAGAAGGTACGGTAGCCGGAAGGAATACGGTAGATCGATAAATGAGGGGGTACGGTAGGGATTGCCCAGGTTTTATCGTAGATTTTTTAATAGAAATTATAGATTGAAACGAACAATAATACTGTTGTATTTGATTGCCCGCTCTGACTTGGTTGTTTCGGGTTCCGAAGATATCATGTATTCGAGAAATCTGGACTTTGACGATTGATCTTCGCCTCCTATCTTCACAATAATATTTCGCTTACAAATCTATCAATTGTTTTTCTCAGCCGATATACTGTATCTGATATACTGTAACCAGCAATCGATTGCAGAACCAGTTCCTCTCTCGCCGTGTCGCGCCTGAGGCCAAGCCCGCCGCAGCCGCCAAGGTTGAGGTACGGTATTCACTCGATATTGATTGTTTTCTGATGTATACGGTAGTTTATTGATTTATCGATCTTTTGTTGGTGTGGCTACAGTATGCCTTTCTTCAGATCCGTGGCGCGCCGTGGCAGCTGGACATTTCGTCGGCCGCCGAGTTCCCTGACATGGGCGCCGCGCAGGCCGCAGCACCCGTCGTGGCCGCTGGAGCCTGGGGCGCAGCCAGACGATTCTAAGAGGTGAGGGTGAAGACTGGAATCAAGTAGGGGAAGGGCGAGCATTGTGGAATTTTGTTTTAGCCTTTTTTATACCTAGACAGTTTTGGGTTCCAAGCTGATTATGTTAACGATAAGATTGGCCCGCATCAATGTACCATCTCTGGCAGTGAAAAAAAAATCAAGATGAATTTTGGTTTGAAATATTAGTCGTTTGACTGTTCGATTTGTGCTAGGATGATTTGAGTACCAGGTTGAAGATGTAAGTTGAAACACTGGGCGTTGACAATGACGATTTGAAACGCGTGTTCAAAAAAAATGATTATGAAATATTTTTCCGAATGGGTCGATTGATATTTGTTGGTTTTTCTTTGCCTTATGAATAGTCTTGAACTAGGAGGGTTAGAGTTCCGGGAAGATCGTGTAAGCAGGAGGGATGGCTCACAGGTGTTAGGTCTTCGATCGCTCATCGCCAAATATAAATAAATAAAATTGCAGAATCGCTCGATATAGAAAGTAGTTGATTTTGTATTTGGTTTTGACCAGTTTCATACTAGGTAGGTTCAGGTATTAACAGGTGAGTTGGCTCTTGACACCTGCAAATATCAAACAATAAATTTCAGAATCGCTCGATGGCTCCTCCCATCTCTCTCCACCATCTCCCTTCTCTCTTCTGACCACTCGCCGCTTCTCCCTGAACGACCACCCACGATATTTGGACACTGGATTGGGCTACACTATATTATTGATTGTTTCGTTACCGTATCCGCGGGCGCTCGCCGCTACGGTATACCCCTCCCACACACTGGCGTTTGCCAAAGTGCCTTACCTCCCCACGCTTCCCCATATCATCATTCCCTCCCCCTAAGATGTATAAGTAGTTATCACTGAAAGCAAGTTACCCCGTATTCTTCCCAAATGAACACTAGTAGTTGCTAATTTATTGAGAGTATTTACAGATATACAGATGTTCCTTTATAATTGTGAAATTGTGTGTTGTAGTTTATAGTTGAGTACTGGATCCAATCCCTCCCCTTCCCATCCCATTGCCTTCTCCCTTCCCTTACTCCAGTCTAGTTTTGAGTCTTCATATCACAACAGTAGTTGATTTGTATTTGTTACACACGTAGTAGGATTGAAATTGCACGAAAAAGAGGCTGAATTTAAATTAATAACGATTGTTTGTTGTAGAAAGTTCGCTGTGATTTGTTCTACTGAATTCGGATTCTTTGCCTCAAATGTTAACGTGGAACCTAGTTGATTAATCGATTGGATTCGGGATTCTATCCATTCAAAACGCTCGATTTGGCAATAAAGTGGTCAGAATAAAGATTATTTGTTTTATCATTCGCACTTTGTCGGCACATTGAAAGGGAAATCGTGAAAGTGAGTAAGAAAGCGGCGCAGCTTTTTCTCAACTTTTCCAAACTACTATTATAATAATTACTACAAACTGTTTTGAGCTTCACCGAGGTCATTGGGAAAAACGGAGGAAAGAAAGAAAGGAGAGAGAAAGAGAGACGAGTGAGCCGAGTAGGGACAACGCACCACACTGTCAAACTTGCTCTATCGATAGATAGAGAACTCTCCCCCCTCTCCTCTCCCGCAATCATTTTACCCATCACAGACTAATTGCCAAGATCATCGATTCGCGTGTCGTGTTGCGACGCTTTTTTGTCGAGGTCGTTCCGATCAATAGTGATGCCCAATATTGCTCTCTCCATTCTGCACACTTCCTCGGCAGACCTCTAGCAGGTGATAGAGTGTGCTGAATGGAGAGAGCAGCGTTCGATCCGGCAACTGATCATTAAACAATCTGTCGACTCGTTGCTTGTGAGAATTTCATCATCGCATGTCAGTCATGATTGAAAAGGAAATGATCGGAAAATGTTCCCTTGACGTGTTTTTGTTTCAACCTCGTTTCGCACCGCCGTGACGTAAGCACGCGAACTGTTCCATTGTATAGTGATCACGGTAAATTTGGTTAACGCTATTTTGCACACCGTCTCGCCGATCAGACAAACTCAAGAACGCGCGAAGTGAAGAGAGTCGATCCTTGAATTACCAACCCTAGTGATCACAGATCAATTATTGTGAAACAATGTACAATTTTTATTTTGATACGCGCTTGTCAATGTTCTCATGTGCCTACTTTATCTTTGTATTTCCTTATAGGAAAAGGCGCTATTTCATGGATGAAAACAGTCGGCGAGCAACAAGCATCGATCGATAATGTCCCCACCAGGTAATGCGATTACCGTAATCCATTTTTTATACCGTAATCCTCTAATTTCCTGAAATTGCTCATGAGGTTGCCTCGCCCAGACCCTGTCCTGTATATGATCTAGACCAATCGGATGTTGGTTGACTCATAGTCGGTCCCTATTGAGTGGTTTTCCATCCGAATCTTGTGGTTAGCTCCTATCTCTCTCCTTCTCCACTCTTCACACGGCCTCATCTCACACTGGCCCGGATCGACTAGAGCTCTCTCCATTTTGCACACTTATTCGCCAGCGAGAGAAGCCAGAGAGTGTGCAGGATGGAGAGAGCTACTATCCACTTCACTCTATCTTCATGTCATCCTCCTTCTTCCATTCACCACACTGACAACTGATAAGGTCTCAGCAGCCTCACCTTGCGCTCAAGCCGAGTCGAATCGCCGCACCTCGTTAATGTGCCTTTCTGGGGCCAGTTTCTCCGGGTTCCAGCTCTCTCCAATCAGCACACTCTATCAGATAATGGGCTGAATGGAGATAGTCAATTATTATCGTGAAGACTTCAATAGCATGAACCTCACCTCGCTTCTAGAGATAGAATCGGTATCTTCCAAAGATTCCTCTATGATAATCCGGGAAAGCGTCGCCGCACCTTGCGCGGAGCCTCACCTTCTTCCTTTTCGTTACCTTAGTAGGGCCCATTCGAATTCCTGTCAGAGTTAATCCGAACCATCGTGATGATGTCATTAGCCACGTGGCTTAGGACAGTCATTAGCCACGTGGCTTAGGAAAGTTTTTTGAAATGAGTATTTTAAATATTTATGTATGTAAATTGTAGATCAAATGCTGCAGCGCGGCAACCAGCAGATGGCCTTCAACCTGGAGGGAACGCCCTATGTCGAGCAGGTATACGGTATCGTAAGGATTACGGTAGTGATGTGGTTACGATAGAAAAAAGAAATGGCTTTTGTGGCGTAGATGAGAGAATAGTGTATCAGTAAGGTGTCACGATATGATATCGGATTGATTTGATTAGTAGTGGATGAGAAATGATCAGATTTTAATTAATTTTCAATGAAATTGCAGAATAAAATCGGACGAGGCGCTTTCGGTGTTGTGTGCAAGGCGACAGATAATGTAAGATTAATTCGCATTATTTTAAAACATGTCTCGTTTGTCTATCATTTCTAAATCAAACGGCATCTCATTACAAATTCAGTCGTGTTTCGAAACAAGAATAAGCTTGTTCGGTTGAGCTAGATTAGGAAAGGGATTTAAAATAATAACTTTCACGTCTCGACAATGATCATAGTTTACTCAGAAACGATTCAGTCCAAAGGATAAGTCCAAACAATTCGATTCAGAAAAACAAGGGCCGACAAGTGGCGATTAAGAAGATCCCGATGGCGTTTCTGGCCGCGAGTCTCGCCCGGAGATCACTCAGAGAGGTACGGTAGCTGACTGATTACTGTTGTAGATAAATCGATGAAGAGTGGCATAGAAGAACTGCAGGGGGCTAGGCGAATGCGTTTTCAGCCCTCTCCATTCTGCACATTTTCTCGCCGGTCAGACAAAGGGTGTGCAGAATGGAGAGGCTTGAAAAGCGAAACTACATTCCTAGTGTTTACTAGAGAAGGTTGGCCGAGAAACTTGTCTGCTTAATAGAAAAAAGGTAGTACCCTAATAGTCTGTGTATTGATCGTTTCTGTCATCCGAACTTGAGGAAGTTCTTTATTCTGTCTGTTGACGAGTGATGTCGTGCGAACTAAATAATATTCATTCTTACATTACCGGGAGGGCTCTCACAAGCGTAGTAATTTTTTTTACCCACCGCAAACCTTCAAGAAATCACTAAAATCCGCGAATCTCGCTTTAGGTACGCATCCTGAAACATATCCATCATGGACATTTTTGAAATGTGAAAATTTTTATGATAATATTGGTTATTATCAGTATTCACTCTATTATCGGTTTTATCTTTTCAATAACCTTTCCCTTCTTGTTTCCGATGATTTTCCTTGCATAATTCTAGGTGATTTTAATCTTCCTCACGTAGACTGGCTAACACTCTGCTCACCATCTCAGAATGTTCTTTTAGATTTTGTTTCTGACTATCGTTTCACGCAATATGTACATTTTCCCACCCGCCTCACGAACTACCTAGATTTAGTCTTTTGTAATAGTAACATCATACATAATGTATCCTCTGCTCCCCCTCTAAGTGACCACCTAAGTGTCACTTTTGAACTCTCTATCCCATCCCCTCCTCCCCGTAGACACATTCCTTCTCGAATTTATCGCTTAGCTGATTGGCAGTCCATTAATCACTTTATTTTCAACCATGACTGGACACTTGCTCTACGCGATTTATGTGCCAATGATGCTTACGTATATTTCACTAATTTAATCTCCAACCTTCTAGACACGTTCATTCCCCTTTCCCGGCCATCCAATTTTTCTAGATATCCCCGTAAAGTTAGAATTCTGTATCGCAAATGTAAGAGTCTATCTAGAATTGCCCCCAATAGTGTCGCTTGCCACACTATGTCAAAGCGTTTCAAATCTGCTTTGAACAGTTTCCATTGTTATCTTGAGAATCGTATTGTGACCACCTCTAACTCTAGTGCCTTTTACAAATTTTGCTCTGGGAAGCTCAAAGCTCCTAAATCAACTCCTTCAGCTATCATAGATTCTAACGGAACCACCCTTTTGACTAATGACGAGAAATGTGTTTCATTCTCCGAGTTTTTCTCCTCTGTTTTCTCGTATCCCCAATACTCCCCTCTCCCTCTTCCGACCCCTTCTCTTACTTTTGACCTCCCCTACGTATCAGAAATAGATATTCTTTGTGCATTTCGTAGTCTAGCCCCCAAAATCAACCTTACACCTGACAACATTCCCAGTATTGTTCTCTCTAAATGTAAACTCTCACTCATTTCTCCTCTTTTGATTATTTTCAACAAGTCCCTCATTACTTGTGAAGTTCCTTCTTTGTGGAAACAAGCTTTAATTAAACCTATTCCTAAGAAAACCAGTAACTCTGTTGTAGATTTCCGCCCCATTTCCCTCACTTCTTACGTATGCAAAGTTTTCGAGAAGCTTCTGATAGATAAGATCACCTCTTTTCTCGATTGTAATAACCTGTTTAACCCACGCCAAACGGGCTTTCGTAGCTCTAGATTTACTTCTACCAATCTTGCAGAGACTTTCTCTCATTATTTACGAATCTCAAAGTCCAGTTCGTTTGACACTGTATATATTGACTTTAGAGAGGCGTTCCCCAGGGATCGTGTTTAGGACCTCTCCTTTTCATTCTATTTATTAACGATATCGCCTCTGATTTTCCCCCGTCTATCCACTATTCTATTTACGCTGACGACTTGAAGTTATTTGCTGAGACACCTAAGTTTTCCGACGACTTGCACTCTGCCCTAGATACTGTTTCGAATTATGCTTCACAATGGAATCTAGGTATCTCTGAGACCAAGTGTAACATTGTTCACTTCGGCGTACATAACCTTCGTAGAAAGTTCACTATCAATAATGTCGTCTTAAATTAACCCACTGCAAAAGATAAGAATATAGAGAAAGTTATTGTAAAGGATCTAGGAGTTCATTTTTCTCCCTCTCTTTCTTTCTCCTATCACATTTCTAAAGTAGTTTCAAAGTTTCGTTCTATAATGAATTTGATGTTTAAGTCCTTCCATAGCATATCCCCTTCATTGTACTGTAAAGCGTTCACCACTTTCATTCTACCCAACCTCGAATACTCTTCTGTGATTTGCAATCCTACCCATTGTATCGAATTAACTAAGGATATTGAGAAGGTTCAGCGTGATTTCACGCGAAGATTGTACTCTGGTTGTACCATTCCTCCTCACGTTTCGTATATTGAAAGATTGCGCGCTCTTAACCTCACCACCCTAGAACAGCGTAGATTTGTTTCAGATATTGTTTTTCTCCACTCTGTTCTTCATAAGCGTTATCTACTTGATGTATCTTCCCTCCTTGTTCACGCCCCACTAGTCGTTCCATCCGCAATTCACATCCTTTTCGAATAGCATTGCCTTTCTTCCCTCATAATTCCCATTCCACTCTTGCTTAGCGATCTGTTTCTACCTGGAACTCCTTGTTACCCGAATCGGTAGCTCTCTCTCATGACGCATTCCGTATCTTTATTTCTTCTCAACCACCTTCGTTTTCCCCCACATCTGTTATATATAATTGGCTTACTTCTTGATCTTTGATCCTCACACCCCCCCCCCCCCTCTCCCCACCCCAACTTCCCCCATACCCTTGCTGCGACCCCACCCGATTCGACACCATCGACGGACCTCCGTTCTACGTAACAACTCACAGATATTCTCTTGTAAACGTGCCCCGGAATAAATAAATAATGAATGAATGAATGAATAATATTTTTTCTATTTAGGTACGAATCCTGAAGCACATTCAACACGAGAATATCATCTCCCTCATTGACGTGTTCACGGCGTCCAGTTTTAATGTGAGTATGTTAAATATTGAAATTAAAAGGATTAACTTTTCTGAAGCATCCCAAACAATCCTTCCTCCATAATATAGATTTTGCTCTCCTCACTGCACACTGTCTCGCTGGTCAGAGCGACGACGAGACAGTGTGCAGAATGGACAGCGCCAATGCGGCAGGGGGATGTCAAAAAATTTTTAAAGTTGAATGTATGAAGAGAAGATTTTTGATTCCAGGCCCAACGCGACATCTACATTGTGATGAACCTAATGGAGACGGATTTACACCAGGTGAGACCAAAGATCAAATTATCAAACATCCTTTTATCCTGATTATCTGATGATTGCTTTCACGAATAACGTTTCGCTGATTGAACTTTTGAATAAAAGATGACATCAGAGAGGCAGCTTCTAGACACGTGACTGTCAACGGCCAGAGGACTAAAGATCACAGATCAATGATCAATTAACTAAAGATCAAAGATCACATTTGCAGATCATCCACTCGAAGCAGGCGCTGCATGAGCAACACTACGAATACTTCCTCTACCAGATATTGAGAGGACTCAAGGTACTGTACACCATAGTCGTATGTACATCGGAATACTGTATATTACTGTAAGATTGTAAATACAGTCGTTTATGGTAGACGCATTATAGATGTAGAATTCGATAGGCGATAAGGATAACATACACAGATTTCTAGGCAGCTATCCTCCCCTTCTTTGACTGAACCATGTTTCATTTCAATTTCGCAAAGTAGCTGTCTCTGATTTTTATCTGTCAGCAAGACGACGTGTACTTCCTCTTTTAAATGGCATCACTAAAACAATCAGTAGGCCATAGCCGAGATCGAAAGACCGCTCTCCATTGTGTTTCGCGACTGATAAGATCACATGTGTTACAATTCCGTAGTTTTCCTCGGAGGAAACCGAAAATCATGATTTTTCGCACATGTGCCAGAAAAATGTTGATATACGGTCTCTTCCGATGAAAACTATGAAATAGGAACACTTGAGAGGCGCCATCAATCGTCGAAATACAGTCCGTAGTGATGAAACCGAGGGATACAGTAACCAAGTCTCAATACAATAACCCTGAAAGATACCGTAACTCGAACAGCATCGGTTGGAAGATACTGTAGCTTCCGTATCGACACCATCACCCAACAGTATCCCTTACAGTACCTCCACTCGGTAGGGATCGTCCATCGCGACCTCAAACCCTCCAACATTCTGGTGAACTCGGACTGCCTACTGCAGGTCTGCTTATAATATTTTTATTATTCTTTTGAATTAAAATATAGATAATCATCGGATAAATCACTTTCCGTACTGAACTAGTATTAATATGCGTCTCTGTCAGTTCGACTAGGAGGTGTGCAGAATGGAGACTCCTTTTACAAATTAACTAATTAATTAAATAATTAAACAAATCAGTTGGCCGACTTCGGTCTCGCCCGCTGCATCGACCAGTGCAACGAGAACGTGCAGATGATGTCGGTACGCTCCCCGTTGTCCGTATGTTTGCCCCAGTGATGTCGTTTCGGCTTTTGACTCTCTCCATTCTGCACACTCTCTCGTCTGTCTGACCGGCGAGAGAGTGCGCGAAAAGGGAGAGCAAAAACCGAAACGACATCACTAATACCAAGGCGAAGATGATATGCAGCCTTGTCGTGATGCTCAGAAATTGTTAACCTAGCAGTAGTGATTATAACATATGGTAGCGTAGCCCCCTCCTACCGGATCAAAAAATGTTACGTAGCAGCAATTAGCCTCTAATCTAACGTTGTTGCTATAAGAGACTCTATGAAAATCCTGTAGTTTATGCTTGCTAATTCCCGCTTTCATAGTTCTAGCTGCTCTACTCACAACAATATTTTTAGATATTTAAATAAAATCGTTTTAAATGTATAATTTCAGTTGTACGTGGCCACTCGCTGGTATCGAGCGCCCGAGATTCTCTTCTCCGTTCCGATCTATGATACAAAGTGAGGATACAACAATTATCTTTTTTTAATCTTATACAATTTCTAAAGTTACCTCTGATTCAGAATCGCCTTGTTGATTTTTCAAAAGTGCTTCTTTTGAATTTTCGCTCAAAGAAATATCTATGTTTCACGTTTGATTCTTAGTCGATGTCGGATGTGAAATGCAATCTCTTGCTATTTTTCTTGTTCTTGAAAAAAACACAATATTTGAAGAGCATCATCTCGTCAAGCGCCTGAAACATAACGCGAATGAATTATCCAAAATTTGAATAGAATTCTCTTCAAAGCGGCCATCAACTTCTCAAAAATTGCATGAATATTTAATTTATAAATTACTGTATTTATTGTTTATTGTTATAGAGTCGACATCTGGTCGGCCGGTTGCATCTTTGGAGAGATGATACAGCGGAGGCAGCTATTCCCTGGTCAGATTACGTTTGAATCATTTCTGGAGACATCATTATAGCATAGCTTAGCGCCAAGTACGTGCTATTACACAAAGAGAGTAGATCATTTATTCTGGAAAAGGAGAGGAATAATGCTCTCCAGCATGCTTTTATCACGAATTCATGTCGCTCGTTTCGAGAGAATCCCTCGGAAAAAAGACACAACCTTTGGCATTCATTCTGATTTATGTTTCACCGCTCGGACATAGTTGAACTCGGATAAGGAATACAATTTTGCCTGTTCCGACTGCATAAAGAAAATAATAATCGCCAAAGCGTACAACAAGCACGTCTGATCTCCTAAGATCATATAAATTTGAGCGAGTGTGCAAAATGGAGAGAGCCCTCCAAAGTGTGCAGATTGGAGAGAATATCTAAATCTCTTCCTTCAGGCAAGGACATCGTTTCTCAAGTGAAGATGATCGTATGCATCCTGGGCACGCCTGAGCAACGGGTTAGTTATCTGATAATTTTAAGAAATTTGTTGAGCCGTGACAGACTTTCGAAAGAAATTAATGAAGTGTGATGTGTAGTGATAGGTGGAGGATTCCACCAAGTGAACGGCTTCCATCGGAGTTTGATTTGGAATAATTTTGGAATGATTAATACGACAACTTGGAATGAATCTTCCAGATGATGAACACGATCTCCTCAGACGTGGTCAAGGAGTGGATTGCTGCTTGTGGAGCGAAAGTGAGCTTTTTTTTTTCCTTTTTCACGCTTTTTGCGCAACGAAATACGGCAATAATGTCATGTTAGATCATAGCAAAGCATCCATTCTATTTGTTCACTTTCTTCTCACTAGTACTGCAGCATTGAACAGTTGCACATGCTGTACGATCATAACGACGAGATAGTGTGCAGAATGGAGAGAGACCTCTATTTTTGAAAACCGTTTTACCTCAGGTAAAAAACAATACTCTAGGCCGCAGTCCCCCTCGAGATGTACATCAACAAGGCCAACGAGCGACAGATGGCCGTGCTCAAGAAGGTGAGGTTACTGTAGCTATGGAGGTTACGGTATGATTAGATATGCTGTAAGATTACGGTCACACTTTAGATTACGGTAGTAGAGATACTGTTGAATTACGATAACTCTTGAAATTACGGTAGGAGTAGAGATACTATCGGACTACAGTAAATCTTGAGGTTTCGGTAGAAGTCTACGGTAATCACTGAGAGCACTGTGATAGGGTAACATGCACGCGAATCTTATCTCTTAGAGACTTGAAACTGCAACGGAATAAGCTCCTATCCTTCAATATTATGGGAGGTTTGAATGCGGTTCACGCCGTCTTCATTTCCTTTGAAGACCAAAGCATAACGATTCGTAGGGCTCAACTGTCCAATCAAAACAATCCAAAAACTAGTGCGACCTTTCACTATTTTTTAAATTTTTTAAAAATTTTTTGACATATTCACGAGAAAGTCGATTGCGAATTTAATATTACGAATCCTGCACATTTCCGTAAGATCTTATCCAATCTTCCCTTCAGCTACTCGCCCTCTCCCCATGGGATCGCAGTTCAGCGGAAGCAGCCCTTGCCATGCCATACTTCTCAACCTACCATGACCCATCCATCGAGCCAAATGCACCCCAGAAGGTGAGAAAGGGACCAGAAATTAGTATAAATGGTTGTAAAGGAAATTCCGTTCTTTTTTTTGAAATTTATTTCTTGTGTTCTTCTAACTGATCGGTACGCCCTGTTATGTTGTTCACTAAAAATAACATCCGAGCCCTTATCAAACATGCAAAAAACAGAAATTGATCGAATGCGAAGGGAACGAGAGATCAGAATTTTGTCCGTGATAAAAGAACGAAACTTTCTTTTCTACTTGATACTGTGATGTCGGTTCGGTTACCAACTCTCTCCATTCTGCACACTCTCGATCTCACTTTTGTTTGAACATCGAAAAGCGTGCAAAATGGAGAAAGAAATAACCGAAATAGCTTCTTTAATTAGTACATGCTATTCTCACTCTGACCAAAACATATCGAAGCAAGTCTTCACTTTCTTGCTTACAAGCTTGAAATAAGTTTCACGCATTCTATAACTCCCTGACAATCCCTTTTCGATTGATATGTGCTTTGAATAGACGGTCGAAAAAATAATAAAGTTAAACAAACGCGCATAATGAGCATTATCATTTTTTTCTTCAATGATCTTCATTCACTCCGTTACCTTATTTCGTTGCTTCGAGAGCTTCGGTTCTTGCGCTCTCCATTATGCACACTCCCTTGCGGGCCGAATCGACGAGAGGGGGACGTCCAGAAAAAGATAAATCAGAAAACATGAACGACAGTGGATCAAACACCCAAAAATTTCATATTTTCATTCTTTCAGAATAGATAAAAACTTACAACGTTAGACGAATCATCACTAATATAGAAAATGAGCTAAAAAAAGATGGTTCGCATCTCAGATTTTCTTCGACGCCGACGAAATCGAGAAACTGCCCACAAGCGAGTTGAGGAAGGCCCTGGACGAGGAGGCCCTCGCATTCGAGCATATCAGAGGACTCTATGAGAACAGGTTGGACGGTAATCGAAGTTACGGTAGTCTGAGCTTTTTTATATTTGCATGCACAAGAACTATACAATGACAGTGTGCCACTTCAATATCAGCAATTCTCCTTAGGAACCATTTGTTAGCATCTCCGTTCTATGAAACAATCAATCCGTGATAACTTTGCTACAGTTCATAAAGCCTTCTCACTTAAATTAACCATATTTATCAATGTGTTCCACTAACAAGCTGTAAACTAATGCTAAAAGATCGACTATCTGTTCTCGTTTCTCTAACCGACGATGTATTTTGCTAAATGTAGAGAATACTATTCAAGCCGGAAACACGTTTAGAAAATCAGTTCATGAAGCTTTCTAACTAAAACATTTTTTGTTCCACTAACAAGCGTGGTGTGAAATAATCCTCCATTCAGATCTTCCGATCACGTCTCTTCCTCCTCGTACCTCATGGATGTCTAATAAATGTGATTATTTTTGGTATTTTCCTGATTTTAGCTCCGACTCTTCTCATTCTTATTGTGTGTCGCGATGATGAGAGACTGGATGAAAACAGGAAAGTACCGTTATCTTACTTCTCTCGGGTTGCTTTATTCTAACGCTTCTTTGTGTGTTCTCTACTGATAAAGATGCTAACCATCTGATGCTTTCTTATCGCTTTGAGTGACTAACCCTTGCACTAGTGATCGTATCGTGGCTATTCGTCTCTTCATTCTACACGTTCTCTCTTCTACCGATCCGTGAAGAGACCACTGTCATCATTGCAAGGGAACATAGATAAAAGTCCACGAATGATCATAAAACATTGCACAATAGGGATCTAAATTCGGTTTGTCTCTCTCCATTCTGCACACTATCTCGTTTCTCTGACCGATGAGACAGTGTGCAGAATAGAGAGAGCCAAAACCGAAAATGCATGACTATTGCACAACACTTTGCGATAGCGATTAAGAATGAGCTTGTTTATGGAATGCAATACCACCGTGGAATCAAATATTGCACGACCACGGAGCTTATAAATTGAGCGTGAAACATATCGAAAATTTCACCTCCTTCAACTCTCATCAATTGTCAAACTTGGTTCTACACCGATGCCAATCCATCCCAATCCATCCCAATCCAGTCTCGTCCTTCCTCCCCTCGACTACTCTGCTCCCTTCCCCTACACCGATCCCTCCGATATCCCCGGTCTCTCCTTCATTGATCACATGAATGGGTGAGTTGATTATTCAACAATGTTTACCCAAACGAAGACATAAATCTGAACGGAAACATAATAATGCTGTTGTTCTTCTTCTGCAAAGTCCAGCTAAACGCTGAGAAGATTATCTACAAAAATCTATGCGAATTGTCACTTTAAAGGCACCTTTCGAATATGTTTCACCTCTTCTTTATCGCGCTAGTGGAGCTATCGATATCGATTAGATCGTACGACCGCCGAACACAAAAATAAATTCCATCATTGTCAGGGCGCACAACCAACAGCCGGGTCCTTCCACTGCTCGCATCGAGGAGGAGATGGACGAGGACTCGAAAACGCCTACCAATAGCACCCCCGAGTGTTAGTTGAGCTCTCTCCATTCTGCACACTCTCTATGCCGATAGAGCGATGAGGGAGTGTGCAGAATGGAGAGAGCTGAAAATCGAGAAAAAACATCACTACTAATTGCTCTCTCCAATCGACACACTGTCTCTATTACCAGAGCGACGAGCGTATTGATTTACACCGATGTCCAAGATAAAATCAAACATCAACTGTGCCCGAGCGTTTTTCATCGCTCTTTGAACCATGTCTCAACGGGTTGAAACATTGTGCACGCTATTCAGCGAACTTTTCTCTTCTCTAATATTCATTTCGGAAAATCAGTCCTAAAAGTAGAATATAATAAAGATTCCGTGCTTCCAACACCCAGTCTGAAGTGATGGAATGCCAATATTTTCCAGACGGTTCCTCGGCCTCTTCGATCGAGACTGTACGAAGGATGGAGATCGCCCGACCGATCGCAAGAAGTCACGGTACAACATATAATTTAATTAAAAATTTTTTAAAAAAAACAATGTTAATCATTTTTATATTGTAACATTAATATTTTAGCCTCGGCCGAACCCGAAGGCACTCCAGCCCGCAGCAGCACCGACAACCAGCCGACCTGCAGCAGAATGGGCGGAGTCGTCATTGGTAGGCAGATTTTGCCGATTTTCGCAACAAAATCACTTAGTTTTGGAGCGGTGTTCGAGATATTTCGAATACGTGATAACGGAACATCAGTATCTTGCAACATGTTGAGATCGAAGAAAGAGTAAAAGTTCGCTCATTGAGTCAAAATGCAATTACATGATCTCGAAAGTGAGGGAATGTTCCGAATATGTTTCACGCTTACCATATAATCTGGGATTTGCTGTTCTTGTTGATGATATGGCGCTTTTTTGTAGTAAAAAAACTAAAGATCGCAAAATGTCTGCTTACTAATGGAGTCGTATCGGTTTTCAACTCTCTCCATTCTGCACGCGCTCTCGTTCCTCAGACCGGCGAGATAGTGCGCAGAATGGAGAGAGCGGAAAACTGTCGTCCATCAAAGACTATCTCAGGTCCATCCGGCATCCACTTGCACATGGATGACGTAACCGGGCACTCGAGTGCGCCAGTCGGCAGTAATGGTTCGATTATTTTTTGATCATGAGCTTTATTTGAATTACCAGACTTTTGAGGTCCACAAATTTTCGTATTACAATACACACCCGTAGACGAATGTCCACGTCCCCTACGAAATCTTCACACTGATATTTATCATTGCCATGGTCGTTACTCCACCTCCGCCTGACCAACGCTTCTACCTATTAGGGACGGACAATTGTTAGATAGCAGTGTGCTAGGCCTAGCAGTGTTCTCCCTCAGGACTTGCGAACCTTGATAAACGGGATTTATTGGGATTACTGTACCTTTACCCTTCATCTTCAGAGACCGGCTCCGTTATTTTCGAGGACTCGGCCGTTAGGGCCGGACATCGATATCACCGATCCGGCCCAAACTTTTTCCCTGGATACCCCCATGGGTCCCCATCACCAAACGGGACACTATATGGTCCAGATCATTGAAACATAAAAATGGCGAAATATCAAATTTTGAAAACTCGAAAATCAGATAAAAATAACCGAATGATCTGGGTCCAAAGTTAGTGTGGCAATATTACATACATGCCTCGACAACAAAAAAACGCCCGAGATTTCGATCGCATACTGATTTTTTCAAATTTCGAAAATGGTTTTTAAATTTTTTAAAATCCAAATGAGAAAACCGCATCACGGCTCTAACTCCATCTTGTAGAGCTTTGAATTCTGCGTCGAATCAGTTAAATGAGATAATTTAATTTTAATCCCCCTTTCGGATCTTTAGACCCGAAAGATGCGTTTGAAAAAAAAGTTCTCAGAACATAACCAATATGGTGCGCATTTTGAAGCCCACATCGAGCACTTAATTTTTTGTTTTGACAGTTTGACCTGAAATTGATCGTGGATCAAGTTAGTACCATGAAAATTCAAAAAAATCTTGAAAATTCTAATATTTCAATTCCAATTTTTAAAAAGTTCCAAATCACACTACGGCAATTATCTCATGTTGTAGAGCATTCAATTCTGCGTCGAATCAGCTAAATGCGATAATTTAATTTTAATCCCCCTTTCGGATCTTTAGACCTGAAAGATGCGTTTGAAAAAAAAGTTCTCAGAACATAACCAATATGGTGCGCATTTTGAAGCCCACATCGAGCACTTAATTTTTTGTTTTGACAGTTTGACCTGAAATTGATCGTGGATCAAGTTAGTACCATGAAAATTCAAGAAATTATAAAACTTTAAAAATAAACTAATTCAAATTGAAATTTCAGAATTTTATGAATTTTCAAGGTACTAAAATGTTCAAAAATTAATTTCAGGTGAAACTGTCAACGCAAAAAATGAAGCACTTGATGTGGGCTTCAAAATGAGTACCATATTGGTTATGTTCTGAGAACTTTTTTTTCAAACGCATCATTCAGGTCTAAAGATCTGAAAGGGGGATTAAAATTAAATTATCTAATTTAGTTTATTCGACGCAGAATTCAAAGCTCTACAAGATGAGATAATTGCCGGAGTGCGATGTTGAACTTTTTAAAAATTAGAATTGAAATATCAGAATTTTCAAAATGTTTAGACTTTTCAAGGTACTAACTTGATACACCATCAATTTCAGGTCAAACTCTCAATAAAAAAAAATTAAGTACTCGATGTGGGCTTCAAAATGAGTACCATATTGGTATTGTTCTGAGAACTTTTTTTTTCAAACACATCTTTCAGGTCTAAAGATCCGAAAGGGGGATTAAAATTAAATTAACTAATTTAGTTGATTCGACGCAGAATTCAAAGCTCAACAAGATGGCGTTAGAGCCGTAATGCGGTTTTCTCATTTGGATTTTAAAAAATTTAAAAACCATTTTCGAAAGTTGAAAAAATCAGTTTGCGATCGAAATCTCGGATCAACTTATAACGTGTTTTTGTTGTCCAGGCATGTATGTAATATTGCCACACTAACTTTGGACCCAGATCGTTCGGTTATTTTAATCTGATTTTCGAGTTTTCAAAATTTGATATTTCGCCATTTTTATGTTTCAATGATCTGGACCATATAGTGTCCCGTTTGGTGATGGGGACCCATGGGGGTATCCAGGGAAAAAGTTTGGGCCGGATCGGTGATATCGATGTCCGGCCCATAGTCCAAAATAACCGAGCCGGTCTCTTCAGCTGAGCGTCTCAAGCTGCTCAATTCGAAGAAAGCCCTCATCAGGGAGCGATTGAAAGAAAGAGACAAAAATCGGAAGAGGAAAACCAGCAAGAAGGTGAGATCTCTTCATTTCACATTAATAATGTCGAGTCGGAAATGTCTCTCCTCAATTAGCTCGATCTCTCATTGGTCAGAGAAACGAGAGAGCATACGAATTGAGGATAGCCAGGTTCCGATTTGGTTTCACTATTTCGCATGATTTATCATATATTTCACACCATCTTCAAAGCTTTTGGATAACATTCGTTGGCGATTGAATTAGCATTGATAGTGGGACAAAATCAATAAATCTTGGGTGGTGATTGTCAGCCGTTTGGTTCTTCCACAGGAGCGGGGAAGTAGGTCACAGTTTTGAGATTCTTGGTGCTGACCTATCCCATATCTGATCAAAAATTTCTCCTGATTCAACCTGTCTATCCACATGAAATGCGGTGACACGGAAATTCGAAACTGAGCAAACACACTACTTTGAAAGGTCCATCCGCTTCATCTGGGAAGCGTGCTAGCCTGCAACATTCTTGATATTCCTAAAGAGAGCTTTCCCCATCTTCAGTTGCTGAATATTGATTTTTCAATTCTCAGGAAGTTCCCGAGCCTCCCGTACATCCTCGGGACCGAATTCGCAGCTTCTTGCGGAAAACCTCCGACACATAGCCAGAATGAAGAGCGGCTCTCCATTCTGCACACTCACTTTTCGGATTCTCTCGATGGAATGATAATTGCATAGAATTCGAAATGGAATTCAATTTCGCATCATTCACAATGTCAATCCTTCAAGAAAAGCCAGCCAGAGAGCGATATAGTGTGCAGAATGGAGAGAGCAGCTTCATCAGGCATTCCTAATAGAGATACTCTCATCATAACTTATTCCGTCTTTTTGTGCCCTCGAAATCTCAGGTTTTCACCTCGTCTAATCTGTCCTCAGCACCTGAATGTTACGTGTACAATAGCGATTTGCCCCCTGCCCCCAGAGAGATAAAGAAAATTTATTGCGGATTTTTGACTATAAAATGTTCTATTGCAGTCCCGATAGTACTTCTGCGCCGAGATCACAGGAATTGTCTAAAAAAAATTAGATTTTTTTTTAAATTAGAAAAGGAGTGGTTTTCAAATCAGAGGAATAGGCCCAGTCTTTCTTTCAATGCCTGTTGAAACACAACTCTCGACTCAGGAGATTATTTTTTCGAATTTTCGCTCTCAGTCATATCTATGTTTCACGTTTCATTCTTAGTCGAAGTCAGATGTGAAATGCGATAAATTGTACTTCCGATGTCTAAGAAAAACAAATATTATCTACAAGAGCATCGATGTGATCTGTGACACCCTGGCTCCCGCTTGTAGCATCAAGCATGGTGCAAATACAACATAAATTACAATAATCATTTGAAATAAAAAAAATAATGAGATGAGTTATCTTCAGTGTGGCTAGAGACCACTGGGTCGAGAGCCGATTTCACTCAATCCGGCAAAAAGTACTGCCAAGGTACCCCTCTGGGACCCAATAACATCATACTTTTGGTCGTTTGTCGATAACTCAACTCTATCTCGAGAAACAATAGAAAAAGGTGATCTCGAGGACCCCACTGTGCATTACTCGCCTAATCCGCCCTCGCACAAGCAGTGAAGAGCCACACTGTGTGGCTCTTCACTGAAATCGCATGATGTTCGATTTAAACATTATTTTTGTTATCATTTATTGTTAATAGAGTCGACATCTGGTCGGCCGGTTGCATCTTTGGAGAGATGATACAGCGGAGACAGCTATTCCCTGGTTAGATTACTTTTGAATTATTTATGGAGACATCCTGATGGCTTATGGCTTACACACAGAAAGTACAACATTTATTCTGAAAATGTGTGACGGTGAGGAATAATGCGCTCCAGCATATTTTTTAATCACGAACTCATGCCGCTCGTTTCGAAAGATTTTCTAAGTAACAGCTTTTCGGATTCATTCTGACTTATGTTTCACTTGTCGGACATAGTCGAAGTCGGAATAGGAATACAATTCTTTCTCGTCCGACTGCACAAAGAAAATAATAATCGCCAAAGCGTACTACGAGCACGTCTGTTGATTGATTTCTCACCAATTTGATTGAGTGTGCAAAATGGAGAGAACCCTTCAAAGTGTGCAGATTGGAGAGAGTATCTAAATCTCTTCCTTCAGGCAAGGACATCGTCTCCCAAGTGAAGATGATTGTGTGCATCCT
This sequence comes from Pristionchus entomophagus, assembly GCA_036245825.1. NCBI lineage: Eukaryota > Metazoa > Nematoda > Chromadorea > Rhabditida > Neodiplogasteridae > Pristionchus > Pristionchus entomophagus. The sequence goes on along the minus strand of BTSX01000002.1, from coordinate 10,600,390 downwards.
TGGCACGCCTGAGCAACGAGTAAGTAATACTTTTTTTTCTTATTTATTCTACTTCAAGAAACGTCCAATGACTCAAAAACTATGAATGCCTAGAGTATTGAAATGCAATCAATAACTAAGTTTCGGTAGTTCTGGGAAGCATGGATGCTCTCTTAATCATGACAACGGTTTTGTTAATAGTTTTATTAATTAATTAATTAATTATTTGTTAATCAGCTTGATTAATTAGTAATTAATCAACGTTCAGATGATGAACACAATCTCATCAGACGTGGTCAAGGAGTGGATCGCCGCGTGTGGAGCAAAGGCGAGTTTTTTTCCTTCTTCATTTTGTTGCACACACGGTATGTCGACCATAGCGACGAAAAAGTGTGCAGAATGGAGAAAGGCTTCTGTTTTTGAAAACCGTTTTCACACAGGAAAAAATCATTATTCTAGGCGGCAGTCCCCCTCGAGATCTTCATCAACTAAGGCCAATGAGCGGCAGATGGCTGTGCTCAAGAAGGTGAGGTTACTGTAGCTATGGAGGTTACGGTAGGAGTAGAGATACTGTAGGTCTACGGTCACCCTTTAGATTACGGTAGCAATCCGCGGATTACGGTAATCACAGAGATTATTGTGACAGGGTAACATTCATGCGAATCTTATCTATTAGAGACTTGAAACTGCAGCGGAATATGCTCCTCTCCTTCAAAATTATGGGAGGTTTGAATGCGTTTCACGCTGTCTTCATCTCTAAGAATAATGATGCCTAATAATTGTGATGCTTTTGCCGATGGATGGACAAACATAAACAAAACATAGTAAAAACGAATTTCATGGAATGGAATCATTGTTGTTATAAGGTTTAGCCGCTTCACTGTGCTGAGATTATTGACTGAATCTTATTTTGAGAAACGAACTCCTCTCATTTCCCCAAAAGGTCTTTCTATCTAATCTTCCCTTCAGCTACTTGCCCTCTCCCCATGGGATCGCAGTTCAGCTGAAGCAGCCTTTGCCATGCCATACTTCTCAACCTACCATGACCCATCCATCGAACCGAATGCGCCCCAGAAGGTGAGAATGGGACCAGACCTCACTACAATGGATCTCGGTTCGGTTTCCAACATTCTCCGTTCTGCCCACTCTCGCTCTCACTTTTGTCTGAACAGCGAAAATGTGTGCAAAATGGAGAAAATAATAACCGAAATAGCTTCTTTAATGGCTATTTTTACTTCGAATAAAATATCGAAGCTATCCTTCAATTTCTTGCTGACAAGGTTGAAATAAGTTTCACTCATTCTATAATTCCCTGACAATCCGTTTTCGATTGATGTGGTAGAGATGCCCTTCAGAAAAATAACAATGTTATACATTATTTAGCCCGGATTACAAACCGCATGGTGTTCTTCATAATTCTTTCCTTGTGCTCCAATCACTCCGTTACCCCGTTATATTTCGTTGCCTCAAGAGCGTCGCGCTCTCCATTCTGCACACTCCCTTACCGGAAAGAGCGACGAGAGGGGAGTGTGCAGAAATAGAGAGAACATAGGATCGATTAACATCGGTTGGATAGAAAATAAGCTAAAAAATATTTTCTCGCATCTCAGATTTTCTTAGACGCCGATGAAATCGAGAAACTGCCCACAAGCGAGTTGAGGAAGGCCTTGGACGAGGAGGCCCTCGCATTTGAGCATATCAGAGGACCCTATGAGAACAGGTATACGGTAACGGAGATTACGATGATGTACATACTTGCTTCCCATTTTTGACTTGCACTCTCTCCATTCTGCACACTCTTTAGCTGGGTAGATAGCCTAAAGAGTGTGCTAAATAGAGGGAGCTGAAAACTGAAACGGCATCACTAGCACATGACAATACCTGTCAAACTTCTAGAAACACATCAGTTTGTGATGCTTTCCCCCTAACACAATACTCACACACTAACCAGTACAAGTTCTATGAAAATAAACAATCCGGGAAAGCTTTGCTAGCATCATAAAGCTTTCTCACTAACATAACACTTTGTTTTTATTCAATGTGTTCCACTAACTAGCGTGCTGTGAACTAACCCTCTATTCAGATCTTCCGATCACGTCTCTTCCTCATCCTACCTCATGGATGTCTAATAAATGTGATTATTTGTTGGTCCTTTTCCGGTTTTGGTTCCGCCTCTTCTCATTCTTATTGTGCTCCAATGATGGGATCCTGGAACAAAAACAGGTAAGTGCTATTTTTAAAAATTATTCTAACGCTTCTTTGTGTGTTTTCTACTGATAAAGATACTAACCATCTGATGCTTTCTTATCGCTTTGAGTGACACTAACCTTTGCACTAGTGATGGCTTCGTGGCTATTCGTCTCTTCATTCTACACGTTCTCTCTCCTACCAATCCGTGAAGAGACCACTGTCATCTTTGCAAGGGAAGATAGATAAAAGTTCACGAATGATCACGAAACATTGCACAATAGAGATATAAATTCGGGTTTGTCTCTCTCCATTCTGCACACTATCTCGTTTCTCTGACCGATGAGATAGTGTGCAGAATAGAGAGAGCTAAAACCGAAGATGCATCACTATTGCACAACACTTTGGGATAAGCGATTGAGAATGAGCTTGTTTGTGAAATATCATAACCATTGGGATCAAAAATTGCACCACCAATAAGCTTATAAATTGAGCGTGAAACATATCGAAGACTTAGCCTCCAACTCTCATCAATTGTCAAACTTGGTTCTAACCGATGCCAATCCATCCCAATCGAGTCTCATCCTTCCTCCCCTCGACTACTTTGCTCCCTTCCCCTACACCGATCCCTCCGATATCCCCGGCCTCTCCTTCATCGACCATATGAATGGGTGAGTTGATTATTCAACGAAGTTTTCGCAATCGAAGGAGACATGAAAAAGGGCAATCCAAAATAATTCTGGCGGAGACACTTCTAGGTTGTTTTCTACGAACTTCAGCTTAAATTTGAGAAGATCTCTCTACAAAAATCAATATGAATTGTCATTCTAAAAGTCACTTTCCGAATACGTTTCACATTTTCCTTATCACTCTGATCGAGCTGTCGGTGACGATGATGTTTAGACGTCTTGCATATATATAAGAAAGAACAGCGGCCTAATTTTCGAGCGAGGTTCTACCAAAAGACATTTTTTGAGTCAGAAATTGAATTAATTCGTGTTTCTTATTATTTTGCTCGCAGCGCTCACAACCAACAGCCGGGTCCTTCCACTGCTCGCATCGAAGAGGAGATGGACGAGGACTCGAAGACGCCCACTAATAGCACCCCCGAGTGTGAGTTGTGCACTCTCCATTCTGCACACTCTCTAGGCGGTTAGCATGAAGAGAGAGAGTGTGCAGAATGGAGAGAGCTGACTACTCCAATCGGAGCAATCGTATTAGAGCGACAAGAATGTTGATTTTAACTGCTAGGGTTGAAATATTTATGTATTCAGCGTACTTTTCTCGTCTCTGAATAATCTTTTCGGGAAAGTCATGGAATGTAAATTCATTCCAGCCGGTTCCTCTGCTTCCTCTATCGAGACCGTACGAAGGATGGAAATCGCCCGACCGATTGTGAGGAGTCACGGTAATCATGTTATTTTATTAATTCAAATTCTTCAAAACCCTACAAAAGCGAGCCGAAACAATTAGTTATAGAAGTGTTAAGTTGACACTCTCATTGTTTTGACGTCGGTCTAATCAGTCACAGAGTGTGCAAAATGGAGAGAGCCACTATTCGGCATAATAATAATCATTAATATTTGTAACATAATATTTTAGCCTCGGCGGAGCCCGAAGGCACTCCCGCCCGCAGAAGCACCGACAACCAGCCGACTTGCATCAGGATGGGAGGAGTCGTCATTGGTAGGGAAAACTTGCCGCTTTTCACATGCAAATGCCACACCCAGAAGCCGTTTGGCGCGGTGTTCGAATTATTCCTGTTAACAGAACATCAATATCTCGAAACTTTTTGCTAAGCAAGATATTGAGATCGAAGCAAGAGTAAAAGTTCGCTGATTGAGTGAAAATGGCATTACGCAATCTCGAAAGTTAAGGAATGTTCCGAATATCTAGGTACAGGTGGCATATCGGTCGAAAAAAAGTGATTACACGCGAATGACTGCTTACTAGGGATGTCGTTTCGGTTTTGGCTCTCTCCATTCTGCACAATGTTTCGCCGGTCAGAGAAACGAGAGAGTGTGCAAAATGAAGAGAGTCTGCACACCGATTCGATCACTTGTTTCATATTTTTGCTAGGACTGGTAAATCAAGAACTCATGGGCTGTAGAAGCGAGGAAGTGTGCAAAATGGAGAGAGGAATTTTGAACATTTGATTTATGGTAAATATAAAACTATCGAAGTGAGCATGTGCACTCTTGTAAAGCAACCTTTTAAACGATCGAGACAATCTAGGTTTAGATTAGACACGTGGAAGAAATCAATCATCCTTTGTTGAATTCTCACTTCAGCGGAACGTCTCAAGCTGCTCAATTCGAAGAAAGCCCTCATCAGAGAGCGATTGAAAGAGAGAGACAAGAATCGGTAGAGGAAAACCAGCAAGAAGGTGAGATCTCTTCATTTCTCCCATACTAACCGACGACATTGTTGAAATATATTTCACACCTTCTTCAAAGTTTTTGAATAACATCCTTTGAAAATCTTGAGCTGATTCTTGGTGGAACAAAATCAATAAATTTTTGGATGGGAATATTCAGAGTGTTACTCCCCACACGTAGATCTAGCGTGAATAAAGAGAACTTTCGTCTTTGAAAGTCTGGTGAGTTGTCAACTACTGAAACCTCAGCCACAAGTCTTATCTGTGGGTGACCTCGTTCTGAGACTCTCTGATGATTCAACCTCCCTTCCGATGAAACGCAGAGTGTCAGAAATTCGAACCTGAGCAAACACTTCTACTTTGAAATGTGTGTCCTCTAGGAAACGTACTAGCCTACTTTGTCCAGTAGCTCACAACAGTAGTCTCACTTCTCTTCTGATGCTCAAGGACGATAATTTCTCTCCAGGAAGTTCCCGAGCCTCCCGTACATCCTCGGGACCGAATTCGCAGCTTCTTGCGGAAAACCTCCGACACATAGCCAGAATGAAGAGCGGCTCTCCATTCTGCACACTCACTTTTCGGATTCTCTCGATGGAATGATAATTGCATAGAATTCGCAATGGAATTCAATTTCTCAATCCTTTAAGAAAAAGCAGTCAGACAGGCGATATAGTGTGCAGAATTGATAGAGCAGCTTCATCAGGAATTCCTAATAGAGATACTCTCATCCTAACTTATTCCATCTTTTTTGTGCCCTTCCAATCTCAGCTTTTCACCTCGTCTAATCTGTCCTCAGCACCTGAATGTTACGTGTACAATAGCGATTTGCCCCTGCCACCAGAGATTATTGCGATTTGCCCCTGCCACCAGAGATTATTGCGGATCAGAACATAAAATGTTTTATCACAGTCCCGACAGGACTTCTGACTGAAAATATTTTATTTTAGAAGAAAAGACGCTGATCATATTAGCGGAGTAGGCCCTGTACTTCTTTCAAGACCCTTTGAAACACAACTCTCGCGGCTGCATCGGATTTGCTCCGATATTGTTAGTGCTGTCCGTACAGAGCTTCTGATTTATTTACAGTAATAGTATTGCCTTTAAAAACTTCATTATGATTGATAATGACAGAATTTTTTCTCATTGCTTATATAATGGTAAAGATAATATCTTGAGATAAGGAGGAGAAGGGAAGGAAAGGAGGACACTATTCCTCTGTATCTATTCCTCTCGCAATTCTAGAAATCATTATTATCGAGAACGCGTAATCATAATAGACACTATGTTTGATTCGTTCAACGCCCGGATATTCTGAGAATATTATTTTTTATAGAATACGAAGACGTCGCATCAGCGGAAGCAGCCCAGTCCTTCTTTCAACACTTCATGAAACACAACTCTTGCGGCTGTCTTGCTCCGATGATAATATCAGAGAGAGATGATATCGAGAGATAAGGAGAGAAAGAGAGGAGAGACTCCCTCTCGCTTCTCTAGAGAAGAAGTACTCATAAGCATCCCGCGCGCGTTTGTGCTAGAGTAGGCTCATCTTTACTCATCTTACCGCTCTCTACATTCTGCACACTTTATCGTCGCCTCTTAAAAAAAAGAAGAAACAGTTTGATCATTGAGTACTGCTCAATGAATCCTCGTCTCATCTACTTTTTCCGCTTTCTAGCTAGGGTTGGCTTCGGGGGGAAATGACTTCATCATTCTCCGCACTCTTTGGTCTGCCTGGGGGATACTAGAGTGTGCAGAATGGAGAGAGTCCTTGCTATACCTACTCTCCTTCTCCTTCCGCTCTCTAACCTCTCCTCCTTTCGCGGCTAGAGCAATTTCATCCCTGAGCCCCGAGAGGAGAGGGAGTCTCAATCAAGCCTTGCATGTAGGCATGTGTAGAATCTCTAGTCGTTGAGAGTTCACGAGTCTAACTTTCCTCCCTCCTCTTTCCTTCCTTTCATTCCGTGTATGCCACTCTGTCGCGTGCGGTCGTTGCCTCATGTCTGGTGCGTTTTCGAGCCTCGCTTTCGCTTTTTGGGATGGATATTTGAGCCTGATTTGGGCTTAACTTGGACTGATTCGCAGACCTGGTGGACTACACGTCGATCCCGCTCGACAAGGTCGATCAGGAGATCACCGCATCGAGAAGATCCACTCTTACGCAGAGAGAACCGCCCAATGTGAGTTTTTAGTTTTTTAATAATGTTATTTTAAATTGTTTCTCATAATTCATGCACATTTCGACACCTTTTTTCGAAACCTAGAGCCACCGAATGTGAGTAAACAGTAGTGATGTCGAGGCCGACTCTCATCAGTCCGCGAGCTTTATCGCCTGTCAGAGAAACGAGAGAGCATGTGAATTGAAGAGAGGTCGGTCTCACTAACAGTAGAGATTAGTCGAAAGTTCAAATGCATCAGAACACAGAAGCTGTTTGCCCGTCCATTCCTAGAAAACACTGTGTGTTTGAAAACAGTTTCAACAGCCCTTTCATGTTTGGCCATAGTAGTACTCTTGCACTTTCGCGCGATAGTCTCTCACATCCTAAATGGAGGCCATGAGCAATAAAACTTTGCTGAGAAAGCATATAATTGTTTCGAAATTCTGACGAATTTTCATAGCTTTCACAATACGTGCCTGCCTCCTGAAAGCGAGAGCCACTCGTGCACGCTCGATGAGTCATGGAAGGAAATTTTATCTAGTGGAGAGAGAGAGAAGAAGCAATTTTCGTGCTACCCCCTGGGGAAAGAAAGAGAGAGAAAGCCGAGAAAGTTGTTTCCCTGATCTTTGGCTCTTTCGAGCGTAAATATTTGCGGTTACCTCTCACATTGATCGGGCTTGACATATCATGGACTGTCTCTTCTCATTGTGAACACTTTCTACCACCATCTGAGATTGGCGTTATTGTGCAAAATGGAGAGAGTCGTCCTTCGGGGGGCCGACCCTGAGAGATAATCCCGTACTCTTAAGGTATCTCGTAATGTCAGAGAGACTGAGTGCACTCTCTGTTGGATAAACAGTCATGAGGACTATCTCCATGTCTCGCGCACTCTCGTATCTCTGACCGGGGAGAGAGCACGAGAAATGAGGAGTGTTCTTGAAACACCAATCCTGTGCTACTAATGGGAGATACTTCTCCACTGAATCTATCACTAATTACACTTGAAATGATGGCGATGAAGATCAAAGATCAAAGATCAGTAATAAACTTCCCTTCTTTGCAGCCGTACAAGAACAAGCGGAAGATCGTCGCTTTCGCCACTATTGTCATACTCGGTAATTTTATTAATTAATTAAATATTAATAGATAATTAAATGATTAATTAACATAATTAATTCAGCTCTGACCGTGTGGAGCTGTTTCGCTGCTTACCACGTCATCACTCACTTGTAAGGATTTATTTTATTTCATTTATTTAAAAAAACATTTTCAAGATTAAATCGTTTCGTCGCACTGGATTTTAATGATATTTTCAAAACAGAATGAAAAACAAACTTCGGATTAGATTATTTCCTTCTTTGAGCGCCTGATGAAACATAAATTTCACAGTCGGAATAATTAAGGCAATTTGAAGCGCGATTGGTTCTCATTAGCAGTCACAACTGTTTTAATTAATTATTCTCCTTGAAAAGAGTAACTGGAATCTCATCTTTTCCCCCACTATCTTCCCTGTATTTCCAATAAATTCTAGAGATGAGAGAACCGCTCTCAATATAGCTTCAGCCGACATTTTGATGACCAAGTGATGCTATGTTTCACGAAGTGAGGAAAGAACGCTCGATCCCAGAACCATCGTTGTGATCGTGACATCGTGGCTTTAAAAAATATCCGAAAGCCTTCGCAGTAGAGAGATAATTAAGGAACATAGGCTCCAGCTTTGATCGGCGAGAGAGTGTGCCTAATTGAGAGATGTCTTTTGTCAGATGTAATATAGCTCTCTCGATTCGGCACACTCTTCCGTTTCGCAGCAACCTGTTCGAATAATGCAAATAATAATCTCTATTTTACACACTCTTTCGCTGGTCGGACAAACTATTCGTAGCTGCAACCCTAATCGAGCTTGCAGGGTGTGGGGCCCGGATGTTGTCGTCGAGGAGAGCTCGGCTGGAGCGGAGATTCACGTGCCCAAGTAAGTTTCTGCTTTAAAATTTTTTTGTTAAAAATATAAGAAGTGCACACTCAAATGTCATAATTTTCACTAGCGTTTTTGTTCCCAAGTTTGTTTGCGGTAAATGACGACTCTGAAACGAATGATCGGATAGCGCGCAAAATCTGCAGAGTCTGTGAACAACTGTGAAGAGTGAACGACTCTTGATATATGAATCCCTTTGTCAGGCCAGGCCCGATCGCCCTGAGCGACGTTCGATGGACCTCTGCGAACATTGGAGAGGAGGAGAAGGTTTGTGAGGACGGATAGAATAACTCTCCATTCTGCACACTCTCTCGGCGGGAAAGTGTGCACAATGGAGAGAGCAGTTATCGATCCGGCATCTTGTTGAGATATTTCGTTCTCAACATAATAAAAAAATAAATATCCAACCGCTGTACGTGTATTTTACCCATCACGTCCCGTACCACGGTTTGATTTCTTATTTTTATTTAATAAATAAATAATAAAGGAGAAGAAGCGGAGCCTCACTGACGGCCACCCCACCGTAGCCTGTGTGCTGCACGCGAGGAGATCGAGATTGCAGCAGGTTTTCATCTTGATTATTATTTAATTAATTAAGTTATTATACGATCTTCTTTATAAGCACGAGACGCTCATTAAGCCTTGTAAAGAGAAGATCTGTAGAAGAAAATTAGACATTTGATAATTTTTAAAATTTAACTTGATTATTACTTAAGGTGCTCGCGACTTCCCAGACGTGGCTGCCAACCTGCGACTTCCACGCGCTCATCTCCTTCGGGGAGATTGCAGAACAGCTGGTAGGTCACTAGCGGTAATTCTGGATCGATTAGTTGCTTTTTCCATGTTGGCACTCTCTCTCGCTGAGCTGACAGACGAGAAATCGCGTAGAATGATAGGGCGAATTCCATATTCTGCCATCCATTAAAACGAGCAGCCTTCAAAATTAGATATTCCTAGATGTTCTGAATAAGTTTCACTCGCTCTATATCGCCTTCGATTTTCTTCCTTTGACGATAGGATCGATGAAGCGAGAAGGAAAAAAAATACTATAAACATTTGAGTACAGCTGGCGAGAGAGACGAATTTTCAAGGTTGCACTCATGTTTGGGAAGGGTCAGATATCGTATGTTCAGTATCGCAGCGCTATTTCAGAAATCGTTCCCTCAAGCGCGCTTCACTCATCCCTCGGGAGGTCTGGAGAAGTGCTTTGACCGCATCGCCCTCAACCTCTCCACCACACTATTCCCCCATGCAGACTGGCACTTTCTGGTGAGAATTAGCGATTCCTGATAGCCCTCTCCATTATGCACACTATCTCGCATGTTAGAGTAGCGAGAGTGTGTGCATAATGGATAGAGCGATATTCGAGAACAATGGCACTCTTCAGTCTGCACACTATCTCCTCTGTGGGACTGGTAGATAAATAGTGTGCCGAATACTGAAAGGGAGCCAGAACCCCAGTGCCAGAACCCTAGTGTTCACCACCAACTTTACGATCAGCAAAATGGCAAAAAATATATTTTCCCGATCATTAATAACATTGTTTTCAGGCGTCCGACGACAGTTTCGTCATGGTCGATCGACTGAGGGAGTGGTTGAGACAGCAGAAGGTGAGAATTCCCTCATTTATCTAAAAAAAAAAAAGTAGCGACTCCGATCATTCTCCTCCTCTCGGTCTATCGCGTTTCTGAATGCTCAGTAAACCTCAAAATATTATCAAGGACTCTCCTTTTCGCACACTATCTCTCTAGTGATGAAACAGTGTGCGAAATTGAGAGTCGTTGACCAGTTCTTCGAAAGCGAATGCGCAGTTAGAAGGATCAAGAATTATCAATCCCGGCATTATGCTTCAACGATTTCCATCACCTAATCCTCCCTGCAGTATTCCTACAAATACAGTATCTACCTACAGTATCACATCTACAGTATTCCTTCCCTCAGGCATCCGGAGCCTCCTACCTGGATATCTCCTCCGACGGCCGACCGGCACTCCTCATCAGCGATGAAGCCATTGGGTAAGCTTTCTTGTTGGTAAATCGGAATCCGACTCTTCTCAAATGGTTTGCTCTATCGCCGGTCAAAGAAACGAGAGAGCAGGCGAATTGAGGAGAGTAGGATTCTGATTTTCAACCACTCTTTTTATTAAAGAAGTACTGTCAGCAATGGGTGCTCGCGACTCCTACCACGATTAGCCTGGGTTCATTACTGCGTTTAGCAGGGACACGACCGTGTCCATGCTAAACGCAGTGTGAGGGGGGCGGAGCCATTCCCTAGTGAGAGAGGAATCCTCCCTTGATCTACCCGTCGCTGCCCGCCTCACGTGACCTTTGGCCCCTCTCCCTACGGTCTCTGGTCTCTCTGCCACTAGCTTCTCGCGAAAGGGAGTACTGGGAAGGATTGAGAAGTGGCGGAGAGAGGGAGTGCATTTAGCAGCCTTTTCCCTGGGTTTTCACGCGCGAATTACTCGGTCCAGACTTGATCTATGATCTTCAAATTTTGGATTTCCATTATGGTTGAAGGGGTCAATCGGGCTAACATCTGAGATTCCCCGACCAAATATTGCTGCCACTCCTCCTTTAATTCGATTATGCAGCATAGATAATACTGTACAGAGAAACGCTTCGATTGGATCATGATTATTGATTTTAATATCGTTAATTTGATATTTTTCAGGTCCCTGAACATCACCGAGTGCGATCAGACGGCGATCGTGGCTGTTGGCAGGCGAGTTTTATTTTTCTATTTTTTACAACCATCAATCGTAGCCTTAACATCGGAAACGAACCCCTCCATCTTTCAGTACTACGCGAAACATATCCAGTTAAGCAAAACAGCAAATGACGATATCTGAATCTTTGTGTTCTTTTTTCTTATCTGCCACTGCAGCTTCGCTTCCTAGTTTACCAAAGGGAACCTCTATTCCGGACGCTAATATCGTTTGCCTACCAGAATGGAGATTAAGATAATATCGTAAATGATTCAATCAAATTCCAGTCTGCTCAAGCGCTCGGATCTCTCGTCCCTTCCCTCCGTCGATTCTATGAATCGTCCGATCATCCTCAGAGGCGAGACCAGGAGCAAAATGGTATTATTTTTATTTTGTTATTATAATTATAATAATTTATCTACGACCGAGGCGCGACGAGATTATAAGTACATTAGTGATCGAATTATGGCAGAGAAAGGGAGGGGAAGGGGGGGGGGGGTTGTGGGTGACTCTCTTGAAAATAATTAATATTTACGAAAATGCTTCTACGAGACCCCACAATTTATGTCTGTATGGCCCACTCTGGGAATAGTCTTTCCGAAAGAATACTATCTCGATTCGGCACCCAAACACTGTCCGACGAGCTTGTTAGCTTTACAATGGAATAGGAGTTTAAAAAAAATAATTTTGCTACCAAGTTGGGACAATGATTATATCCGAATCGCCCAGCTTCATCTATCAGAACCACATGAAACACAAGTTGCATAGGCTCAAAAACATTTAAATAATTCGTTCAGGCCGTCAATCTCTCCCTGTCTCCTCATCTCTCCATCGTCCAGCGAGTTTCGCCCTCTGAGATGACTCTGATGCATCATATCCACACTCCGCAAACATGATTATGTGATAATTAACTGATTGATTAACTGGTATTGATAAAATATTGACGATTTTACACAACTACAAGCATGCCAACTGAACCATCTCATTATGATCATTATGTAACCAGTTGTTGAAAGGGTCTTGATATTCTAATTGACCATTTCGGAAATGATAATTGACAACTTGACTATGAACTGTTAAATTGATGGAATCAGAAATGAACTTTATGCATCCACACTCCATGATTATGTGATAATTGACTGATTGATAAACGGGTTACGATCATGTCTTGATCATTTTTAATTGCCAATGACCAATGAACTGACAAATTGGTCGAATATAAGCAATTGAAAGTAAACATAAACCATTTATCTTTCAAAAAGCTGAACTTCACTAATGCCAATCATTTGTCCATCCATCAGAGATACTTCACTTTCTCATTTCCTTCTCACGATTGCAAGAAACTCAATACAACCTTATTCTTTTCTAAACAAATTCCAACCTACCGTTTCTCAGCTTGATCGATTGCCTATAGGGTTCCCGATTCACAATCTCTTTTGGCTATCAAAAAGTGAAGAAAACAACTAATTACTCTTGCCATTCTACTATGTGGACTATAGTGCGCAACCATCATTATGCTCACAACACTCTTCCAGGCTCACGGCTCCTTCTTGAGAAGTATTATGTTATGATTTTCTATACAAAATTCATATTTCTCGGTAAGTATGTATCAACCACGCTGTTAAAAAAGGGGATCATTGTGCACACCATAAATAGACATGACAGTATTTATACAAGTTTGGTTCTCTGAACGGGTCTACTCCTCTTGCTGGTAGGTCACTCGCTGCCCCAAGTCTTCCCCAACATCCATCTGTCTCACTGTGACCTTGTACTGGACGGTCGTACCTTGCTTGGGCACCATGGAAACGATCATCTCTCCGTTTTGAGGTGCACTGCCAATCCACCCGAGCTTATGCGCTGCACCCATACCTGTAATAGTTGGTTCTGATGGATGTTTCTGTGTCTTTGGATAACACATTTTTTCCAGAGATTCCTAGACGTATTAACACTTCTAATTTGAATCAAATTACGAATATAAACAGTTCGAAAAATAAGTGATACGAACCTCCTTGTCCGTCAACGAAGTCCTAGTGGCATTCAGATCCTCGGGAGGATCGGAGAAGAAGGCGGGACTGAGGCCCAACAGTTCTCTTCCCATATATTGCGCGCCCTCGAGGGCAATGTACCCAAATGTGTGCACTTTGACGCGAGCTGGGACCATAGCCTGATGAAGACAGACATTTTGCGGGCACCTTCTAGGTATTTCGTTTCGATTTCCATCTCTCTCCATTTCGCAGGTTGGATTGACGAAATGGTGTGCAGAATGGAGAGAGCAGAAACCCGAAAGGACATCGCTGTAACGTCCTATATTTACTGTCAATATGAAACGGGTCGAGAGCTTCGCTAATCTGACCTGAATCATCTCTATCAACTCTGAACCACTGCAGTTGAATTTGCGGCCGAGATGTATCTTGTCGAGTCTCTCGGCACACCAGATCACATGATCCACTCAATATCGTGCCGCCTCATCATCAAACTGGAAATATTAGTTTGAAATATCAATAAAAGAATGGAAATAAAGAAATTTAAAAAAGAAATGAAGGAACAACATCGCAACGTGCGACTACGAGAACGTAAGATGAAAATGAATGTAGAATAACTACATTGAGCCTACTTTTGACCTGATTCCGCGAAGTTGGCTATCCACTTTATGGCCCCTAAGAATAACACACGGTTCCGATTGTGTGAATGGAAATCCTCTTTCTGACGGTTGCTTGACGGATGATGTGGAGGAAGTCGGCGAGGTAGGGCATTCTGAGTGGAAACTGAAAAAAACCGTAACTATTGCCTCATGATTATCTATAGAATTTTCTCGAAATATTTATAGACACCAAATATTACATCGAGGTCGAGCTTGCAGAATCGGCAGTATTTCACTGCATAGTGGAACATCTCAATTGAATCGGCCATCGGCAGGGAGAGAGGCTTGACGTTCTTATAGCTAGCTTCCTTGTACAGCCAAATGAGTCCCCGACCTCCCTTGACCTGCCGAATAAAAATGATTCGTCATTAATGATGCCAAATAGTATCTCCATTATGCACACAATCTAGTCAGTTAGAGAAACGAGAGATTGTGCATAATTCTCCCCTAGTCTCACACGGAATCCGAGTTTGCAGATTTGGGTCCGATCCACGACCGATGCCTTCCACTCGAGCCAGAACAATCGACGATTTACTCTAACGCGCATTCGATCGGAGAAGGAGAGATAAGGGATGACCATCAGAAGGGAATCATCGTCGAGATCCAGAAGATACTGGAAAAATTTGAAACATAACCCAATAAGGGGAGAAAAAATAGATCTGTTTCATTCATACAACAAAAGATGAGATATTAAAAGATCAAGGCATTAGTGCAAGATTCGAAGCATAACCAAACTATCGCTGAAGCCAATAACCACTAGAGAAAACAACATTTGAAGCATATTCAGTGTTTGATTTGTTCCTTTCATTGTCATCCATCTTCTGTTGTATTTCTGATTAGGGAGGTACGTCAACAGATATATTCGTGTTTCTAGCCAATCTAATCTGTCCTTGTTCCTTCATCGGCTACGCTGTGTCTTAAAATGTGATCTCTAATGGGGTGGCAGGGGGTACTTACGGATGAACTATGACAGGGTCAAACTGATAAACCGTTACGTTAAAGCTTCGTGTCACACTGTTGTGCAACAAACAACAGCTGATTGAGCTGTCAGCTTTTGTCACCAATATTCCATGCAACAAAAAAGATCTTAAAGGTGCGCTCGATAATCTGAACGAGCATCTCCCTTCTTGATCTTCGCAAAGCTGGTCTAGCATTCAACCTTCTTCCTCTTGGTTATCTCATCCGGATTCATCCTCTGGGATCACCTACGAAAAACCCATAAAGATCCCTTACTTCGATGGATAAAGGCAGAAGATGCCAGAGATAGCGACTGCTTACACTGTAAATACGCGAATAGAGTAGATCAGCGGTGCTGATCAGAGGCTGAGACCGGTCCACTTCTAGCAGAGAGGGAGACAGCACCCTCCTCGTTCCACACACTCTCTTGTTTCTCTGATCGACGAGAGAGCAGGAAGACCTCTCTCTTTACTCTGTAATGAGGAGTCCCCGTTCAGCCAAAGATAAACAGTAATTGATCTGCTTTCGCTATTGCCCATGCGACTTATTCTTTACGCTAAAGACTTTAGCTCTACGCCTTGGTTAATTCCGCAACAACATTATTGACAAATCACTCGTTCCTATACGTTTCATGCGCAGCTTAAGAATGATTATGACTTCGGGAAAAAATAAAGCAATATTTACTATTATTATGAATTTCGTGATAGTGTCATGCTTGTTATTACTCCGTTTGCTAGCGCTTGTTCCAGTTCATAACCCAAGGACAAGGTGGCGCCTTCTCCTCTAGATAACCATCTGACCTCCGCCTTTTTCTCGAGGCTCGACACCTCTCTAATTCTCTCTAGATTCCGCGCACTTCCTCGCTGATCTGACCGCCGAGATAATGTGCAGAATGGAGAAAGCGAGCAACTTATATCTCGAAGCGGCAACATTCTCCGCTCTTTCTTCTCGCCCGGCAGCCTAATGACCTCCGGTGAAGAATGGGGAACAACATTGCGGAAAAAGTGCAGAATCGTTTTGAAAGTGGGCGGGGCTTATGCGTAGAACTGAAACGAAGCGATGGGAAGGGAAAGCTATCCCCTTTCCTGAGTAAGGAACGGGTGCTCTTGAAGCCTCTTCCTGATACTTTCACTTAATGATCCGAGCTCAAATCACAGCCTTTGCTCATGTTTGCCAAGCCTGCGACTCTTATTTGTTGCAACTGTTTTGTTCATCCATACTCTAAGGACAAGGTTCAGGAACGGTGTTCTTGTACTCCCCACCATATGAGAGGAATCGCCAGAGTTTCGAGAGCACTGCGGCGAAATTGTTTCCCCGATTCCGCTGAAAAGTAAATCGTAACTACTTCGAATCATGTTCTTTCAAACTGCGTTTGCCGATTTTCGATATCTGGTCTCATCTACGAGTATTCTTAGGTTAAATTAGGGACACTAAGAAATTTACGACCAAAATTGTCTCATGAAAACAGCCATAACTGGCTTTAAAATTATGCTAGAGACAATTCCAAAACAGAGTTCGAATGAGGAGACAGAGGGAAACATTTCTTATGTTGATGATGTCATTCCTCGTCTATGCGCTGGAGCTGAGCAGTCGGTTTTCCAAAAAAGTAGTGTAACTTTCCTAATCGGAATTACTACAAGAAGCCCCGAAGAGTGATTTGAGAAAAAACATGTACCAAACACCACCTCCTAAATCAGAAAGATCGGGGGTGAGGAAAAAAAGGAGGGACTAATGTCCGAAAAACATGCGATTTTTGCAATTAATTTTTTATATATTTTTTTCACGCATAACTTTTTTCATTCATGTTTTCATGTGCTCTCATATCGAAATTCGGAATCAGCGTGCAAAAATACACCAAGAATTCCTATAGTCTGACCACCATGTGGTCCGATTTTTTTGGTCCGATTTTGGTCGAAAATGTTTTGTCTCAGAATTATGTCGCTATAGGAATTTCTGACATATTTTTGAGCGTAGAAAACGAATTTACTAACTAGAGCTCATGAAACATCGAAATAAAAAAGTTATAACCAAAATTCAGAACAAAATTTTTTTGGAATATTCTTTATAGCAAAAAAAATAAAAAAATAAAAAATAAATTGCAAAAATCGCATGTTTTTCGGACATAAATCCCGCCTTTTTTTGTCCTCACCCCCGATCCTTCTGATTTAGGAGGTGGTGTTTGGTACATGTTTTTTTCTCAAATCACTTTTCGGGGATTCTTGTAGTAATTCCGATTAGGAAAGTTACACTACTTTTTTAAAAAAAAACCAACAGCTCAGCTCCAGCGCATAGACGAGGAATGCCATCATCGACGTAAGAAATTTTTCCCTCTGCCTCCTCATTCGAACTCTGTTTTGGAATTGTCTCTAGCATAATTTTAAAGCCAGTTATGGCTGTTTTCATGAGACAATTTTGGTCGTAAATTTCGTAGTGTCCTTACTTTGACCTAACACAACTCGAAGATGAGACGTAATATCAAAAATCAGCAAACGCAGTTTGAAAGAGCATGATTCAAAGTAGTTAATTTTTAATTTTCAGCGGAACCGTGGAAACTATTTCCTAAGTCCGCTAATACCCCGAACCTCTCGAATCTCTCGCGATTCCTCTCATATCATCTTATTAGTTTCAATTAATGACCCGAGCTCAAGCCTATTATCTCGTCTCCTAAGTTTCGCCTTGTGCAATTATCATTTCTCGATATGCTAGAAGCGATGAGGTTTTGTTCCGGCTCTTATCTCTTCTGCATAAATTCCGTGTTATTTTTGAGAGAAAATGGTAGCAGGAATTAGTTGGCCAGCGCACCACTGGGCATCCGTGCATCGGTGAAGAAGGATTGCAATCGCTTCTCGAATCAGACGAGGAAAAAAGAGGACATTTCGACTGATTGACTGATCCAATCCCACTTCTCTTCCGCCCTTTGATCCGGATCTCGTGAGATTGAGTTGAAATTATCCCCTCCCGACTGTTCCTTACGAGCCCTCTCTCCATTCAGCACACTCCCTTGCCGATCCGACCGACGAGATAGCTCCATGGAATGGGGAGACAGCTACTAAACGATCTGATCTCGTTGAATCATTACGACCGAGCGCGCTAATGCCATTTAGACCATATCTTCCTTCCCTTTAGCGGCAGCCGCTTGTGAGATCCTTGGCAGTTTTCCGCGTTAGGCCATTTCCACACTTTTTTATATCCCTTGGCTATCTCGCATGTTTCATTGCCGCCTTATCCCGTATATCCGTGCCGCTTATCACACATTTTGCGCATTCTCGGGTGATCATATCCAGTGCTTTTCCGCACACTTCCTATTTAGGAGATCCCAGATATTTTCTCTTCGCTTCGAATGAGATCTGTCACATTGGAAAGAGTGATGATGATGCAATGGTTAGAGGGGATAATTATGGGGCCAGTTGCCGATTAGTGACCGATCCTTTTACGCTTCGCTCGTTTCGTTTACTATGAACAGTTTGAGCCTATCGCACCAGTCCATCTATCTCTCTCTTTTCACTTTTATTCCCATGCCGTTTGTTGCAATTTCCCCTCAGCGGATTTGGTTAGCTCTTGTTTTGGCACAATATTTATAGTAAATTTTAGGATGAGAACTATCTTACTATACTTTCTGGAGTTTGCTCTCAAAATGTTCTCATTCAGCCAATTGCCTGATTTCCTCTCTTAGGCGCCCCTTGAATTTTGAACGCGCATCCTCAGGGATAACTTCTTATCCCATTGATGATGGAAGATAGGGGGAAGCTGTGCGGCTATAATGTTACACTACGTCCCCTCTGCAATCTCCACTAATGGTTGTGTGTTTCCCCCGCCCGTAAGGTCATCCATGGCTCGTAATATCACTGCCTATCTATCAGAGTTGATATCCCCTCCTTCTTTCTCAATCCTCGTTCCTAGTTCGCCCGCTTTCTAGCGTAATGTTCCTGTTAGTATCATCTTAGAACTCATTTGTCTGCAAACTCATATATTGATTACATATTTGGTGTTTTTGGCATACTTTTACATTCTATGGTTTTTGCAGACAAGGAAGTTCTTCTAACGATTTCGGTAGCAGGAGAAGGCAGGATATTGAAGAACAAAAGCAACTGTTAGAGGTGAGTTTTGGAACTGATTTTTAAAAAAAACACCAGACAGAAGGCAAAAAGCAAAGCAACGGTGAGAGCTGGGCTTTTGAGAGCAAAGCGAAACATAACCGAAAACGGGATCAGCAAAATCGATTTTTGCCCCGTTTCTGAATTCCGGAGAATTTTCATATCTGGAGCATGTGCACATCATCAGATAGATGTTCCAACCTTAAACAGTAGCCCAAACCACAGTAATCCCTACATTAAAATTCTGCTTATTTTTTTAGTCACTTTTTCAGCCCATTTAAGAACGTTTTCGAGCAATTACCTATTTTGAGGTGGTTGTTTTGAATCTTTTCAGAAGCAAAACGTCACCACTATGATACTTTAGAACATTTCACTATTGCAGTATCCTTTAAACAGCTTACAGTACCCTACAGTATCCGTTTCAAGACCAATTTCCCTTCGAGATGCGCTCCGTGGTCTCTCTTTTCCTGCTACTACCGCTGGTCGCCGATGCAGTAAGACACAGAGTGGCCGTGAGCTTATCGCTTGTTAGTGACGACAACTCGGTATCCTACTCTCCTCAATCCGCGTGCACTCTCGCTTCTCTGACTGTTTATAGAGGACGCAGGTTGAGGAGAGTCAGTCCCGATTTGACATCACTAGCTTTGACGTTCGAAAATGCTTCAAACAATTTAATTGCGCTAATATGCTGACTGACGCTTCTCTTCCGAATATTAAAACAATTATTATTATTAATCAATTATCATAATTAATAACTGTCAGACTCGAGATGAATCGAACTGGAGCAAGATGAAGTCGTATGACCGCGCCGTTCGCCGCCATCCCGTGTATGTTTCGGGAATTTTGGCATGTATTTTCAGACAATTTTGGCCTGGATACCTACAGTTCTCACGATTAGCATGGATTCCGACCGTACAAATTTAAATGACGGGGAAGGAATGACAAATGGAGAACTTGAAATGAGTGAAATGGATAAGTTTCATACGTAGCTCAAGAGGAGAGACGACCTCTCGAAATATTGTATCCGAGAGTTCCGTGGCAAAACAATACCCATCGTCATGCATCCACAATGGGGATGTCATTTTGACTTTAGATTTCTCTATTTTGCACAATCTCTCGCCATTCAGACAGGCGAGAGTCTGCGCAGATTGGACAGATAAACAACCGAAATGCCATCTCTAATATTGATAATGATCTCTCTGGATGAGCAGAAAGCTTTTTTCTTAGATCGATCGACTTTTTGCTTAGTCGAGAACATCAATAACTGTTGCAAGATTTGGAAAACGAGTTACAGTAATCCTAAAATCAATAATGCCACTTACAGTAACCCGAACGCGATCTCCCAAGTGGACAGCGATGACGAGACGAGAGCCGTCGCCTACTACTACATGATCGTCAATGGAACTACGGTATAGCGATTATCTTTGATCTTTGATCTGTCAATCCCTTTTAAAATAAATTTTCAACATTTTTAGAGTCCTCTCATCAGCCACAACAATATTACCGAGCTGTTTCCTTTTTTCAAGCGTGATCTGCACGATGACTCTTGATGCATTAAAGGAGGGGTAGCACGAATATCTGGCTCGATGAGTTCTATAGGGGAAGTTGTGGGGATTGGTTACCTGATCACACATGCGAAACGCCTATGTTGCTAATTTTCGTTTAAACTGAGCAATGAGCGTTTGGCTGTGTGCCAAGCGGGCCTGACGATGCAGGCAACGAGAGAGGGATAAGAGGACAATGAAGAGACCGCGCATGCAAATCGGTGCGCACCTCTCGGCTCTTCGATTTGCATACGCGTTCGTGCCTCCCCATCTTTAAAGATAAAATGAAAAATGTGTTCACTGATCGGTAGGACTGTGCAATAGGGTTGGCTATTCGACCCTAGGTAGCGACGGTCGCAACCTCATCTCCCTCGCCTATTGCGAAATTAGGCGATGGGGAGAGGTTGCTACCGTCGCTACCTAGGGTCGAATAGCCAACCCTGCTGTGCAAGGTAGAGGTAGAGCCTCTAATCTGAGATTGATGACTCTTATCCATAAATTTCGGGAATTACAGTATCCCTCAATTACTTTAATCTGTAATCACTCAGATCGATCGCGAGGTTCGCTACTTCCTCTCGCCCTATCAAGTGAGTGCAGTGGGCGACCTCAACGTCTTCTTCCTACCCGGGCCACTCGCTAATTGGGCCAGAAATGTGAGTTATTACTAATTGCTAGTGATGACAAAACGGAACAGAATCTCTCCAATTCGCGTGCTCTCTAGTCAGTCAAAGAAACGAGAGATCGCACGAATCGAGGAAAGAAGAGTGCCGATTTACCATCTCTACAAATTACTAAATAAAAATATTCAATTAATGAAAAAAAACTGGCTAATGTTGAACTAATGGGTCCACAAATGAGTTTAAAACATTCCATTTACTCTTTTCATGACAATTCTGAAATGACTTCGTATGAGTTTCACTCGTGTGTCAAGTACACAATTAATTTCTCGAAATAATCTCGATCTCTTTCGGTATGAAATCAAAACAATTGTCATACAACTGATTGCATCTGCTCTACACGCCATTACACAGTTATGATCTTGGGAACGTCGCCGTGACAGAACAAAATAATGAGGAATACCGGTGACAAATCGGTATCTCTCTTTAATTCGCATGCTATTTTGCCTGTCAGAGAAACGAGCTAGTAGGCGAGACGAGGAGAGCCATCACTATCCCTCGTTCTTTCGCAGATCGGCAACTTCGACGTCGACCCCGCGGAGATTCTGGAGAAGTATATGCCCGTCGCCCTCAACGACCTGCCGCCAATGCCCCGAGTGATCAGACGGAAGGTCAGTCTGACTCATTCCATTTCCCTGTTCTCTATAAGACAAGGCAAATTGTTTTGGTGATTATCATTCAGCTCTAGCTGGCGCAGGAGTTTAGATGAAATCCCTTTTGCAGATCCGGGAACTAACGTACGGCTACGACCTGCTGCGCAGCTCCGGCGTGAGCCGGGAGAAGTACGGTCGGGAAAAGGCGTCGCACGGCAGTCACCGAGTGCAGTCCGTGGACAACGCCGTCGCCACCACCACGACCACGTACATGCCGCCAACCAGACCGTCGGTAAGAGTTAATCTTTGATCTTTGATCTCTGGACTTTGATCTTGAAGTTTGACTACCGTCCCACCAAACAGTTAATGAGCGATGATTCATGTTTGCTATTTGATCTCTAGTCAGTGTTCAAAAACTATTATATTTCTGATCTTTGATCTCTTTTCTTTGATCTTCAATCGATAATTCAGCGACCCACTCGCATGATCACTGCTGCTCAGCAACAGCAGACGGCCAAGCCCAAGTTCCAGCCCTCGTTCAGCAGGAGGAAGGTATACTGTAGGATACTGTAAGGTTATAGTAGTACCCGTGGATTAATCGATAATTGGTTGAACTGTTGGATACTGTAGTGAATATTGTACTGTGTAGAGAACGAAATTGTGCTGTAGTCGACGCACTATTTTCGAATCAATTACTTCGTATTTTTCTCTACCACGTCCGACATGAATCAATCTTCCGGCGCGCGAATGTCTTAAATGATGCAAGTGAAACATACTTCGAAATATTGCTATTCGGGATAGAAATCCGCGGTCTCTTCCATTGAAAAGCTTTCAACTGACCACTCGTTAATTGAGAGCAGGGTAGACTAAAGCCTGTAGTAGATCAATTTGTATTCGGTTCATTGGATACCGTAGTCAACACGGAAGTCAATAAATGGGTGATAGAATCATAGGTACAGATGTGAATCAATCAGTTAGTGATCCAATCATATGATACGGAAGAGTACTGTAGTCGTTTCTCAAGATCAATCGATAATAATCCCTCTCTCAGCCAAACATCTTCGATCGCGAGGAGCAGACAATCTTCGAGTCGATCGTAAACGATTTAGTAGATCGTAATGAGGAGTCAACCACGGTGAGTCGCGTTGCTTGATCGTCGACTCTCCTCAATTCGCGTTCTCTCTCTCGTTTCTCTGACCTTCGAGATAGCGTTCGGAGTGTGGAGAGGTGGCTCCGATTTGTGATAGCTAATAAGTAGGGTGGATCGGATAGTGCTCTCTCCATTCTGCACACTCTGCCGTTCGAGCAGAAGAGGGAGTCGTAGAATGAAAAGACATCCACGGAAGGTATATTAGAGCATAGAAAGCAATCAGGGAAAAAGATCTACCATCTAATCTATCACGAGCTACACTCAAGCGGGCATTTAGATTATTTTTTGGCACTAGCGACGAAGCAAACATCGTATTCATCGCTCCTCACACCCATTTTAAGAACTTTTGACGCATATTCGATTTGCAGATTGAAAAAGAACAAAATCTTTGCAGAACCTATGGTCGAACTGTTTTTGAAATTCCAACAGGACAAAATCATGATTTTTATTTTCCAGCCGAAACCCCGCCCCACGAACAAGGTGATTGGCCGGATCGAGCTGAAGCCGGCCGTTAGTCTTGTACCCGGCCTCGTCACGGGGCCAGTGGCCGGCCAGAAACCCGCTACGTTCGTGCCGCACCCGCCACTTCAGAAGAAGAAGCCCCTCCTCCACCTCGACGAGAACCTCCCGCCGGTGGATCTGGTGCCAAGCAAACGTGAGTTTGTATTAGGGTTGCCTAATCGAGCAGTAACTCTCTCCATTCTGCATACTCCTTCGCTTGCATTAAAGGAGGGGTGGCACGAATATCTGGCTCGATGAGTTCTATAGGGGAGGTTGTGGAGATTGGTTACCCGATCACACATGCGAAACGTCTATGTTGCCAATTTTCGTTTAACCTGAGCAACGAGCGTTTGGCTGTGTGCCAAGCGGGCCTGACGATGCAGGCAACGAGAGAGGGATAAGAGGACAATGAAGAGACCGCGCATGAAAATCGGTGCGCACCTCTCGGCTCTTCGATTTGCATACGCGTTCGTGCCTCCCCACCTTTAATGACATGATAGTGTGCAGAATGGAGTGTCAAACCCGAACCGACAAAAGGGAAATTTTGTGGGTTGATCCTAATAGTTTTTACTGTGAATTACTCGGAGGAAGAGCAGAAGGGAACAACCATCTAGTCTCGGTTCATTCAGGAATATGCTTCACTCGTGCCATTTTCGGTCGTCGGTCGCGGTCGGTCGCGCAGACAAATTTTTTTTTCGAAAAAATAAAAAATAAAACCGATAATTGTGCCCTGAAAGGCTGCAGAGGCAGCATCTTCCAGAGATCCCACTGAAAAAATATCATTGCAGCCAAGTTCAAGCCGAACTCTCCTACGGCTCCCCCGGCCCCGCCCACTGTAGATGCCGCGTTGAGAGGTTGTTATTATTAAAGTCAAATCGGAATTTTCTCAATTCGTTACTCTCTCGTTTCTCTGATATTATGTATTAATAAAAAAAAGATTTAAATAGAACATTTCAGAATTCCAATTCCGTCCCCACTCGACTCCCTCCACACGCACAGTCGATGAATACGACGAAGAGGAGGAGGACGGCAAGATGGATGTAGCGTTGTTTTATGTAATTGTATCTGCACTTTATTTCATCAGCTTGCTTTGCGGTACTTGTGATGGCACCGCAACGAACTACACTAGTCACACATAGTGCTGCTTTATGTAATCGAGCACGTACTGTAACTATAGGGGAACCTTTTTTTTTAAATCCACTAGACATCACTACAACAAACTGCACGTCAGCAGTAGGGTACCCGCTTTCTGGCACTTTCCTAGTTGCGCGCCAAGCCACGCCTCTCCGTCCCTTTCTTCAGGGACGAGGGGGTGGGCCTGGAGCGTAGCCAGGAAAGTTTTTTTGTTCTTGAGGAAGCCAAGTCCAGGCATTCGATTCTCTTCATTTCGCGCGCTCTCTCGCTTCTCTGACCGACGAGAGATCACGCAAGTGCTGAGAGTCAATGCCGAATTGTCATTACTAACACAAATCTTTCTCTCAGGACATCGCGCACGCTCTCAGTGCGGAGAAGCATGCAGTGATGAAGACGCGCAGGCCCTCGCCTGACTCCTCTGGTATGACCCCTACGACTAGAGTTTCTCGATCGAGCTCTCTCCATTCTGCACACTCTCTCGATGGTCAGAGCGATAACCTTCAGAATGAGAGATCCTGAGAGAGTCAGCTCTCCTAATAGTGACACCACCAGCGAAGCTGTGGTCGTGTATTATTGTGGTTGAATCATCCGTTTTCAGCATCCTCCGACCTCACTCGTGTCTCCCATCCTCGTACTCACTCCATCGAGAGGAACAGGTATGCGGCTATCTCACTATCCTCGGGGATAAGACTGATCACTCGGGGGATCATGCGCTCTAGTGAGGACGGAACTCGACTCTCCTCAATTCGCGTGATCTCCAGCATTCTATCCGGCGAAAGAGAACGCGAATTCCGGAAAAGCAGTTCCGATTCTGCATTACTAATAGGCTCCTCACCCTCTTATGCTCTCTTCCGACTAACTCGATCCTCGATACAGGATCAAGGAGATAATTGTTGGAGTGGAGGGATTCAGTCCGCCCACCTCTAAGCCTGTCCAGAAGAAGAAGAAGAGACTCGAGCAGGGTAAGCGACAGCCTTCTCGTCTTCATTCGACTAGCTATCGTACATGAAGAAAGCGTCAAAATCCAAACGGTTCATCTGTCACACTTTGTTCACAAAGTACGATAGACGTATTTGCTTCTGCTACTTTCGAGCGACTATTTGTAAACCATGAACCGTTAGAGAATAGTGCTGTTCGAAGCGAATAAAGGAGGCCCTCCTCTACTCCTCAGGAGGGTGATACATCTCATGAGAATACGCTTGGAAGTAGGGAAATTCTGATCTTTTGGCGATTTCGAAATCCTCTAAAGTTAACGATGAATGTAGAAGAATTTAGAACCACCGCGCCGTAATCTCTCCGATTTGTGTGGAAGCCAAAACACTTCACTTGAATTTATTAATTTGTTTCGAAAGTGCAGAAAAGTTATTGGATATGTCAGAACATCTCCCTTCTTGAGTTTCGCGTGAAACATATTTAGCTGGACCGCATCTCGAACAATGCTTTGACGTATTTTTCGGTTAATTTATGACGATTAGAGTCGTTTAATCGTCTAATCTCATCAATTCGCGTGATTCTTGTCTGTCTGAGAAACGAAAAAGTACGTGAAATGAAGAGAATCTACGATTTGTCATCACTTTTAGACACTCTGAGCTCAGCTGAGATCATCGAGAAACTCTCCACAATTCGCAGTCTGCAGGAGGAATTGGAGAGACAATTGGAGATCAAGGGAATCAAGGGTGCGGATAATATGTTGATCTTTGATCTTCATGATAATATGTTAAAATTGAATTATTTCAATGTAGATAAAGGCTAAGTTCTTGCACATTCCTGTAATAATTATTGTACGAAATAATCATGATTTATTACCGATCAGACATCATTGGTGACAGCTCTATCTGGCGTTAATTTAGAAAAAAATCAGAAACCTGAAAAAAGAAGATGAATATGAGAAAAAAACAATATTATGAAATTTATTATTCAGGTAGAAAGCGCGTGGAGGCGGCGCATCCCGAACCCGAATTGCTGGATCTTGAGGTATTTTTCAACATTAAAAAGGTGAACTCGACTGGAGATATGTTTCACTCGTATCATTTGAATCTCTCGCTCAGCCAATACTCGATATTGCTCGTGCTCTTTGTGCAAATATATATTACATGTGCAAACGTATTCGGAAACACAGTACGTCGAAATGAATAAAACTATAATATTTAATGCAGGATCTCTCGGCTCCGGATACCTTCTCTCGTTCCACGACTGAGGCGACTACCACGACGGAGGAACCAACGACGACGACTGAGGAACCAACCACGACGTGGGTTCATCTTGGTTCCGTATGGTTCCACATTGGTACTGTAGTGACCACGACGTGGGTCCAGTTTGTGGTTCCACATGGGTAGAGCCCCGCCCACTTTCCCTCCACACCATTCCCCTCGAAAACGAGATCGACTAAGCACAACCGGCATTCGCAACCAAATCACTCGCCCAAAAGCTTGACCAGTAGCTATGACCGCCCTACATACAGTGGTCCAAGGCCAAACTTTGTCAGACTTGTTTGTGTCGGTCAAAAATCAATAATAAGGTTGGGAATAGGGTGGTTATGGCATTTCCAGTGCATGTACAATGTTTGGCCCTTGATTTTCCGATTAGTTTGTATTTTAGAGGAATTTTAAGCACAAAATTGCATTTTAAATTATCTCACTGATTTTGTGCTTGAATTTAATATGAGCGCGGGAGGAGCGCGGCGAGAGAGCGGGGGGAGTGAGAGAGACACACGCGAGAGAGGCTCCGCCCCATTATCTCTCGTCTCGCCTCTCCCTCCTCTCTGACTAGGGGATTCGCGCTCGCTTCGGAAGCTCTCACGGGCTTGGAAGAAGAGCTATCGGCATACATCCAAAAGCAAAAATGATATTGAGACCCTGACGGTCATGTTGAGCCTGCTTTGGACCCGATTCCGAGAATTCGGTTCTCATGCTTGCGGCCCCTACACATGGGTTCATTTGGTTCTGTTTTGGTCGGATGAAATGTTATTTAGTTGTGCTCTTTCACGCTCTTCACTCTTTCCTTCCTTCTCGTCGTTTTAGACGTGTAGTGATAAAAACAATTTCACAAACTTGTTTTTGCAGTACCGAGAAGCCCACGACTACCACTACGACAACGTGAGTTGGGTCCTGGTTTCTCAATTTCTGTTGAAAAGCACTCTGAAGGATGGGCCTCACAATAGTGTCAGAGTTCGAATCTGGCTCCCCTGTTTTGAACTATCTAGTGTCACAATTAGCTAACTGTGAAGAAAACATCGAAAACATATCAAGTAAGATCAATACCTCTCAGCACTCACGCGCCCACTACTCGGAGGACTCCGACCACCCGCAGGCCTCGGCCGACCACCACTCATCCGACTACCACGCACGATCTGGATCCTCCTCCACCTCCTCCTCCGCCGAGGGACGATGAACACGGTGTGATGCCTGACTGATTTGTGCTTTTCAACGTCTAGCCTGGACATGATGAACAGTTGGACGCATATTAGATTCCGATACGACTCTCATCAATTTGCTTCTCGAATTGTTCACCACTCTGGTATTTTTCTCGGTAGGCACCGAGAACAATCCCTCGTTGCCACCTAGCTCGCCACCTACTACTAGGAAAGCAATACCAGAGCAAAGCATGTATCATGCGTGTCGCCTAAGATTCGAGTAAAATCGGGGGATGGTAGGGTTGCAGGTTCGGTTTCGGTTTCGAACTATTCGAGCGCGCGCCGGCCCCGTACTCAATCAATCAATCAATCAATCAATTTATCATGTCAGGCAATAGATGCTCAGAAGGGGATGAGTCGGCGGTATTCTTCATAAGTTGTAGACCACCAGTTAGCGCCAATAGCTCGCTTCAAGTCGTCTCTCCAGCGCACTCTAGGTTTGCCCTGGGGGCGGTTCCTGTAGTATGGCGTCCAGACGGTAGTCGCGCGACTCCATTGATCCAAGTCCATGTTCCGTACCTTGAGAGCCCAGCGAGCCTTGCGTTTCAATCCCTCCTCGACCCAGTCTCGCAGTTTTGTGATGCCTCGCACGCGGTCGTTTCTCCATCGGTCCCTCAGCGAAACTCCAACCATTTTCCTTTCCTTCTTCCTTTGGGTCACACTCAATCTCTCCTTATCGCTCGATCGTAGTGCCCATACTTCGCTTCCGTAGAGTACTATAGATGTGACGCAGTTTTCGAAAAGTTTTCTCCTGGTCTTCATGGGAAGTAGGCGGGATGAGAGGAGACTTGAAAGCTTGCTCCATGCATACCAGCCGAGTCGGATCCGGTGTTCTATTTCATCCGAGTGATCGAGGGGAAGGAGATTCTTCCTCCAAGATAGGTGGCAGACTCGGTGAATTCAAACTTCAGATTGCCGATGGTGATTGGGGCTCGTGTAGTGGTGCATGAGGTGAGCAGATTGGTCTTAGAGGCATTGACTTCGAGACCTACTCTACTGCAGGCTTCCATCAACTTCTTCAACATCCTTTCCAGTTCCGGTCGTGACTTGGCGATGAGAGCCACGTCATCTGCGTACTCCAGATGGCTCAGGTTCCTCCCGTCTATCCGAATCCCGTCGCTTTCCCAGTCGATGTCATCCATTGCCGAACGAAGAACCACGTTAAAGAGACGAGGAGACAGAGTGTCTCCTTGGCGGACTCCTCTTCGAACGGTTACTGGGACTAGATCTTCGTTGACGCGGATGAGGGTGGAAGACGATTCGTAGATGCGACGGAGAAGATGAACGAGGGTCGGATGGCATCCAGCTGACCAGAGAGACTGCCAGACAGCGCTCCACTCCACGGAATCGAAGGCCTTCTTGAAGTCGACAAACGCGAAGTAGATGGGAATACCGTACTCAGAGGTCTTTTCTGCTATCTGCTTGATGGAATGCAGATTGTCGAGTGTGCTGTGCCCGCACCGGAACCCGGTTTGGGTGGGCGACTCAGCCTCTTCAAGCACCACCTCGAATCTTTTCAGGATACACCTAGTGATGGTCTTGAGGGTTACGGTAAGGAGGGAGATGGGTCGAAAGTTTCCGATATTGGTAGGATCTCCTTTCTTGTAAAGTAAGGAGACTACTGCTTCAGCCAAATTATCGGGAACTGGATCTCCAGCTACCAAGCGGTTGAGAAGGTCCGCGATCACAGGAGCGAGGTAGTCTCTTGCATTGTAGATCATCTCGGGTAGGATGCCGTCGGAACCAGGGGAGTGGCCGCATTTCAGAAGAGACATCGCGTGCCGGGTCTCGTCTGGAAGGAAGGGAGCCAGAGGGTAGGTTGGGATCGAAGGGACTGCGAGGGGTAGCTGTACTCCGGGGGTGTAGAGATCCTCGTAGAAACGCTTGACCGCTACCGTAGTTGCACCCTGAAAGAGTGCACCAGTGGTAGGATCGGGGACGAGAAGACGCTCCCTGGAGGATTGGAGATTCAGCGTCACCTTCACTATGCTCCTTCCCATGGTCGCTGCGTGCCGGGCTTGAGGTTCCTTGCGCCTTCTGATGTCATCGACGAGGCTCATTCGGGCTGCTTTGCACGTGGTGGAGTAGGCGATGTTTCCATTCGGGAGGGATTGCAGTTGGTGGCGCGTGGCTAGGAGTCTCCGGGTCACAGGGGATATCCAGGATGGGATCTTGCGCACTCTCCAACAGTCGCTTGCTGCGGTCTCAGTGAATGCCCGGATGGAGTGGTAGGCATCGGCAGCTGAGGCGGGGCGGGTGAGAAGCACTGACGCGAGAAGATTCGCGTTGGCAGTAAAAGAGGCTCGGTCAAGATCAAACCTCTCCCTGCATCTTTTGTGCTTCACCGGGTCGGGGAGAGAGAGACACATCCGGACAAGGCGATGGTCAGAGTCGAACTAGAAACGACCAACGACTCCACAATTGACAACTCTCGCCGAGATAGGCGACGCAACGAAGTCAATTTGGCTGAATGTGAAGCCGTTGTTGGATCGCCAAGTCCAGATTCGGCCGTGTCTTCTCTTGGGAAACGTGTTCCAGATGCGCAGGTTATTCCTCACGCAGACTTCAGTGAAGGTCCGTCCTCGTGAGTTCGGGGTGGGAGAAGCGAAGTTACCGACAAATCTTTCATTGCCAGGTTCCCTCGCGATTCGACAGTTGAAGTCCCCGACTAACACAGGCATCATGCCTCTTGGGGCTCTCCTGACGGCAGCCTCAACCAAGTCCATGAACTCCTCATACTCTTTGTCATCGTAAGACGACGTGGGAGCATAGGCACAGACGAGGAAGAGACGCTCGTTGGGTAGAAGGAGAGTCGCCAAACGAGGGGAGAGGCCATTGAACACGGATCGTTGCGCGAGGTGCGGTCGGAGCAAGAATGCCACGCCATGGGACGCAGTGGGACCGCCCGAGTGGTAGACTACAGTGCCTGAGGTTGTAAGGTTGAACGAGGCCAAACCCACAAGTCTTGCTTCCTGCACTGCAATAACGTCCCACTTGATCTTGTTGAGGGCGAGCTCCATCTCGGTCTGCTTGTCCTTGGGGGCGAGGGTTCTGGCGTTGATGGTGCCGATGTGGAAGTGGCGACTCATCAGGGTGGCTTTCAACTACCGCCTGCCTAGGCTTCTGGTAGAGGGAGACTAGTTCTTAGGCGGAGGGAATCATTGAACGAGAGCGAAAATGACACTTAACCGCTCGCCGCTCGCTTGTGGACCCAGGATGACCCCGACTGATGATACCCCGTACTCTCTCGCCTCGAATAGTTCGAGCCAGACGGTTAGACAGTCGAACTATCCGACTCCCTCCCCCCCCCCCCCCCCGCCCGAGAGGGGAGAGGAAAGAGCGCGCGTTTGTCGTCAATTGCGAGCGCTCGGAAGAAGGAAATCGAGAAGGGGGCTAATTCCCCCCAATATGTAGATGCAAATTAAGAAGAGTTTCTTGTAGAGAAAACACAGGGCTATCCACCAGCACAACTGAGAACTTCGTATCAGCAAAGACAGCTGAGCAATCTTCACTTTTCTGAGGCACTATGCGATTTTTGAGGTCCAATCGCTTCAAATCGAGAGGAGGGCTAATTCTACAAACAAGCTAGACACCAATGGAATATTGTTTCATGTGCAGAAAACACAGGGCTATCGCGTAGAATAAATTAGAAGTTCATCAGAGCAAAGGCAGCTGAGAAAAGTGTACTTTCCCGAGGCACTATGGCAGTTTTTGGCTCAAATCGCTCTCAATCGAGAGGAGGGCTAATTCCGCGAAAGGGCACGGTCTTAGCTGATACAACCATGATAATCAGCGATGTTTTCCGGTGCTTTCTCAAAAATTGGGATCCTTGTAGCTTTAAAACGGACCCCACTAGAGCTCCTTGAGTGCGCAATCGTTCAAAGGGCAGAAAAAAAGGCAGTTGGAGAGTCAATCGTGAGGAGAGCTAATTTCGCGAAAGGGGACGGTCTTAGCTGATACAACCAAATCGGCTATGTTTTCCGGTGCTTTCTCAAAATTCGGGATCATTGCAGCTTTAAAAATAACCCCGGGGTTACGTGAGAAGGGTGTCAAAAGTGTAATTGTAAATCCGAACGAGTACGACGTTTCGCGCTGAACAACGTGGATCTCTGGCTCTCCTACTCGAGTATGCGCTCCCCAACCATGCCATATATGGCTTTGTGGCGCAGTTGGTAAGGCTCATGTTTATAATTTTGCATTTTCCAGACGTCGAAGGTTCGAAACCACAATTAGCATTTAGTTGTGCTATATTTTCGCTAACGACATCCATTAATATTTTCAGTGATATTTAGTTTTAAATGTGTTTTAAAATATATATTAACATTTATGGGTATGCTCTTCATAGTGTGATAAGGTGAGATGATTTTACAAGGCATTCATAAAGTTAAATAATGAAGTATTTACAAAAGTGGCTGGAAAATACATCATATACGAGCCACAATTTCAGAACGCACAAGTGGGGAATCGATCGTCCTAAAGGAACAGGGAGGTAGATCATTACTTGTCTCTCTCGTGTGAAAGGTCACTGAGAGGGAGGTCTTGCAAAAATTCTGATGCGATTTTGACAGCCTTCTCACAAAATTAGACTAGGGGTTAGAGTAACCATTCGAACCGTCTTTTCGAGCTCTATCAGAAACACTAAGAATTCCGTGTGGCCCGAAAATGCGGAGAATTATTAATTTTAATCGATTTATGAAAATACTAATGAAAATAGCGATGCGCCATTTGCGCAGGCGTATTCTCCGGTACATTTGCCACATTTCATCTGTTGACCAGCGATCACCAAAACATCTCTGGACTGAGATAACTGGCCTGGAAAATGGCCATTTTCGGAATCTAAAAAAGTTGACGTCGTCTCTCGTCGTTGAGATCGACTATTTGGAACAAAACTCGACGCTATGTTGTGAGGGACCCTAAGGGCTATCCAAAAATGTCTTCAGCTCATTTTCGACTTTTCCATTGTTCCAGCGTCTACTCCCTCCTTAGGCGACGCGCGTGGTATATGGTTGAGATACCCTTATTCTACACTTGATATGTGATAAACAGTGATGCCTTGACTGTTTTGTCTCTCTTTATTTTTTTTGTTTTGTGCCTCTCCGATCGGCGGTAGAGTGTGCGGAATATCGAAACAAGATCCCTCGTTCCCAAATAATCAATAATTTCCAGGAATCTCTGCCCCTGCTCCGCCCCCGGACACAGACTTCCACTCCTTCCACGAGGATCTTGTGAGCGTGCTGGGCGAGCTGGATGATGACCCGCAGTTCTTGTGAGTTTGGCACCAAACTTGGTTCCACTGGTTCCGGGTTGGTACAAAAGTGATCCCCCCTATGAATAATTATCGTTTTATTATCATAGTTCTAATATTTAAAAAAAATAATTAAATGAGATGATTCCATATACTTGGATGTTGATAAGATTTTTTTTTTAACTGAGCAAGGATCATTCCAGACCGCCCGTTCCCTCGGAAGTCTTCAGTGGACACTCGGATGGTTTCTTCGGACGAATGCGAGAGGTGAATTCGTGCATTTTACAAGTTTTTGCATTTTACAAGTGAATTAAATAATTATGTAATTAAGGAACAACGAAAGAACGAGAAGAAGGTGACGATTCCCACTACCACTACGAGGTTTATAAAATATTATATTATTATGTTAATTAATCCCTGAGCCAAGTAAAAAATCAAAGCACGCCTCAATGGAATACATTTGTCTCCACCTCCCAATACTATGGATAAATCATAATTTTCACCCTTCTCGAAACATCGAAACATCGAAACGCAACAAAGCTTTTCATGGATCCAGATTTCCTCTATAGCCTGTTAAATTATGGGTTTGTTTCGTGCAAGGTTATATCTCGTAGAACGCATCAAATAATTCAGTAGACCCACTACGGCGCGCCCAACAACGAGAAGAACCATGCCGCCGACTACCACGACTACCACAACGGAACCGACTACCACGGAACCAATCACGGAGGCTACCACCGAAACGACGACCCAGGTGCGGAACCGGAACCAAAGACGCGTAGGATCTCCATAATGTCCGCTAGAGAATAGTATGTATGTCAAACATCAGTTTGTAAATCTGCTCGCTTTGTCAACCTTGAGCTTTTTTTTCGAAATTAGATGAGTTTCACGAGTCAAACAAGAAAGAGAATGTTTGAGAGCTCAAGTGTGAGTGACAAATCGGTTAAAAAAATCTAACATTAAATCTTTGTATATTCATTCAAGATTAAAAAAAATACATCTAAATTCGATATCGATATATATTAATATTTTAAGTGATATTTAAAATTATTTCCAGAAGCCGCTCGTCACCGTTCGCACCCTGCCCACGCAACGCTTCATCTTCGTCACCCAGCCGCCCAACACCCGCCCCACCCGGACTACCACGACCCCGGTGCCCGAAACTACCACGCCGGTGCCAACGGTGCCCGAGTTCACGGTGCCAGAGGAGGTGGAGGAGATCTCGGGTACCGAGGGAAACCATCACGATGACGTTAAGATCGACCTGCGAACGCTGCGGGCGCTGACCTCGTTGAGCAATGAAGAGATAGATCGGATCAGAAGACGATTCGCCGAGGTACTGATCTGGTTCCACCGGACCTACTGGTACCGGCTGGTACCATAGCTGATACCGTAACTGTTTGTGATGTCTTTTCGGGTTTCTGCTCGCTCCATTCAGCACACCACTTCGATCAGACAGATAGTGTGCAAAATGGAGAGAACAATATCCGAAATATCATCCAAAATAACTGCTGAATGCTTGCCTACTGTTTCAACCGCTTAGGATTGCTGATGTGAAATGTTGCTTTGCCCTACTGCTATTGATGTTGTTAGTGATGGCCAGATAGTGGAACCAGGTGGTACCATGTCCGGAACCACGGAACCAGCTTTCTTGAACCAGGTGGACGCTCGGGCAGAGGCAGCTCAGTTGGCACCGGGTCAGGAATTGGACGAGGCCATGTTCCGAGGACTGCAAATGATGGAGGATTTCGAGGCCAAGGCCAGAGGAGCTACGATTATGGATGCCGAGCAGAGATTAGAGATAGAGGTGATAATTAGTGCTTATTTCACCCTTGGGAATACCAGTTTCGTGTGCCCTTCGTTGTGTAGTGTGCACTGTAGGTCGATGTATCATTGTAGTTATAGTTTTAGTAGGGCTATAACTGGAACTTCCAGGTCCTCAAAACTTAGCGTGTCCTTCTCAGAGTGTAGCGCGTGTAGTTTGTCCGGTCCCACTGTCCTTCTCCCCCTAGCTCTTCTGGTGCCCTATCCAGACCGGAACCAAACCGGAACCACACATCCAGGACCTGGCCCCGATGTCGGCACCCGCTCCCGAGCAGCGGGACCCGGTGCAGGATCACCTGGCACCGATGAGCAGTCGGTTCGTGCCCCTGGGCGTGGGCAGGAGACTCGCGACTGCGGCTGCTGTCAAGACGAAGAATATGGATGTAGAGTACGATTATGAGGAGGATACGGTGGAGGAGAGCGATCAGGTACTGGGGGATACGGTAGAGTATACGGTAGTGATGGGGGATAGAATAGTTGCTCTCTCCAATCAGCACACTCTCTGGTCAATCAATCAAGCAAAATTGTGTGCAGAATAGAGAGTGCTGTATTCGATCCGGCATCACTATTTGAAGTGATATTTATGAGTTTTTGAGCGATTCCGAGTGCCTTTTTCTGAGTTTCCATCACTATCTAATGGAAGATTGAGGATCATTGTCATCAGATGGTTGCATTCGTCATCGTTGATTGATTCAGAATCCGGGTCGCGTCCTCATCTTCGATGAGGATGAGAACGGAGGAGGAGGAGGAGGGGACCACGTGAGGGACCCGAGGAGGATCCGACTCCAGCAACTGAATGAACCACTAAGACGGTTTGAGAAGGTGGGGAATTACATGAAGTAGTGTTGCCGAATCGAATAGGTGCTCTCACCATTCTGCACACTCTTTCGTCTGACCGGCAGGAGAGTGTGCAGAATGGACAGAGCACCTATTTGATCCGGGAACACTAGGTTTTTTTCAAAGAGAGGGGGAAAATGATGCTTCGAACGGTTAGAAAAAAAACAGCAACAGATTTCGATGCAGCATTTTTTCCTTGGAAGCGCGAGCTAGTGAATTCAAACCGAAACCCGGTTCTTATCAATTCACATGATCAGTAGCTTCTCTGACCGACTAGACAAAATGAGGAGACTCACCTTTTTGTCATCAGTGGAAGCGTCGCTGCAGCTGAAGAATTAGATGCAGCGTTTTCGTGCGATGACAGGCGATAGGAATTAGAAGAGAGCGCCGCGATCGTTTTGCAATGTGCAAACGAAACACTATGTTTTATTTTTTTAAATATGCTGCTGTGGCACTCGAAACACTGTGCTCATTCTCGGAACATAATTTTTTTTCGAATAGCAAAAACCAAACTATTAATTTTTTTCAATGTTAGATCGTTTTTGAGCCGCGCTTGAAGCACACTTGAAATTTGTGAGTGAATTTGATAATCCACTTCGTTGTGGAAATGGAAAATGCGAAATTAAACAATTAAATTATTAAAAACAATAATAAAAACATCTCAAGGTGAACAACGGTCGCCGCGACAAATTCGTGTTTGTCCGACCCGATCAATTCTACGACAAGGAGGGAGTGGAGCTGAAGAAGCCGAAGGGAGTCGATGAGGTGAAAGATTACGGAAATTAAGAATAAATACTAATTAAAATAATAAATATAATAAATAAAAATATGGAAGGAGCATCTCGCGGAAGCCATCCGACTCGGCAGCGGACGACCAGTGCAGCTCGTATCGAATGAGTGAGCTATGCCATATTTTTTTTAGATGCGCTTCGGGTTGAAAGAATGGCTAGCGAATAAGCAAAACTTCCTCAGTTTCTAAAAATACTGCGTCATTGGAGATCCCGAACATGATAATTAGTTTCGGATCGATTAGTGGCTTTCTCCATTTTGCACACTTCGCAACCGGCAAAGAATGAGACCCATTGACATAGTTACAATTCGATCAGACACTTTTATTGAACCGCAAAACTACTTTTTCATGTTTTTCCTTACAGTCGTCAGCCCAGTCATCGTCCATTCGAGTCGCACTCCGTTCTGCCCACGCCAGTTAGACAACCGGTACGTTTACGAGCATAATTAATACTTTTTTATTTGTTAAAATGGATGCACCACTCACAATATTACTTGGCATCACCAGCTAACTTCGGATACAGTAATCTCAATACTGATTTTCAGTCGACACCAGCCCCTCTCATCGGGGTACCCATCCACATTGCAGCAGTGACACCGAAGAGACGACTCACTCCGCCCCCGAGTAAGCATGGTTCCAACCGGCTACCATCAGAACGATTCTGGGTACCACATTGGGTTCCAAGATGGGCACTATCCGAGTAGTAGTACTGCGAATGAGAGCTGGTTCATAGAGCTCTCTACATTTTGCACACTCTGTTGCCGGAGTGAGAAGAAAGCTACGATTAGATCCGGCAACACTAGTAAGCGTGGTTGATATATTTTCTTACGGTTCTCGGTTCCGAATCGGGTACCTTCCGGACTAGACTCCATCTCATATTTTGCATGCATCTATTTGGGACCATTGCAAGGTTAAAGAATTGGTTTTCATTCGCCCATAGCAATCCGGGATTTCGCTAGACGCTTGAAGAAGAAGAGGTAGCGGTTGAAGAAATATTAGCCCGCTTGTGAAAAAGCAGAAAGAACAGGTGTTTGATTACATTAGAGACAATTGCAATGATTCGAAATCTCCGTCAATTTGCATTTATTCTCGTCTTGGATGAACTCTCTCGCTCGATTTGAGTTTCGCGCACTTCATAAGAGAGCTAATGATCGAGCACTCCAGTATGCGAAAGAAGATTGGTGAAAGACGCGAAAAAAATAAACAAAAACTTTCTTTTACAGTCTCTTCGACCGCGGCGCCCCCTCCCACGCGGGCGCAGCCGCGTCCTCCAGCGCACACGCCACCCGTGCACCTGCTGCCGGAGCAGCTGCAGCTGCTGCAGCTGGCAACCGCAGCTGCACGGCCTTTGCAGCAGGTGCGAGTTGCAGCATCAGGGATCAGCTCATCACATATTCTTTATGCGAATGCGAATGCGACTCTATAGGGGTGTCCCATAAGTCTTGATATTTTTTTATTTTTTTATTTCTTCAACAGTTTACAATAATCAACAATCAATGTATGCCCCCTTCGAACCCTCGACCTGTCTCCATCTTTCGGGCAGGGTGTTAACACCTCTCTTCCAAAACTCCGGAGGCTTAGAGGTGATCCATTCGGTGAATTCCCGAACGAGTGAGTCTCGGTCCTTGAACTTCCTTCCCCTGCAGAAGTCAGACAGTGAGCGGAAACAATGGTAGTCGCAAGGGCTAATGTCAGGGGAATATAGTGGATGGGGAAGCCATTCCATATCAAGCTCGTCCATTTTGGTCTGGGTGATTTTCGCGTGATGGAGGGGCGCATTGTCCATCAACATCAGGATTTTTCCCTCGCTCATGAGTTCGGGAGGGACCCTGATGGCGACCTCCTCCAGTTGTTGAGTGAAGAGGTCAGCAGTGACCGAGGTGTTAGGGGCGAGGATCTCCCAATAGAGGGGACCGAGGGAGCAAATGAAGTAGCACAGTATTTCCCTCTTTTCGTGCTGCAGATTCGATCTACGAGAGAGCAATTCAAGACTCACCTCAACTCGCTTTTTGAGTTGTGCCTGGGAGAGGTCATGGGGAATGACTTGGGGGAGCTTCGCTGTCTTTCCCTCCCGATGGAGGGTCCGACACACGGTGGGCGCTAATCTCTGCCGCCAACATGCGCACACTCTTCTTCGGATCCTTCTTCAGCGCAGTGAGAACTCGAGTGGGTTTGCGAGAAATTGGGCGACCGGATCGGGGTTGGTCATCGAGGTTATAATCTCCTTTCTTGAAGCGGGTGTACCAACGATGGCATGTAGCAAGGGAAGGGGCATTCTCTCCATCCGTAAGCACAGGTCCGCATGAGCTTCTTTGGATGTACGACCAAGGCGGAAGGAATGAAGTAAGACAGCGCGTTTATCGTGATAAGTCTCCATCACTAGAATGACTGTGGCAAATTCTAAACTGATGCAATGCCAATACCCCTTCGACGTCAGCATGATGCAATAGCTTGTTTACAATTTGCATTTCGAAATCGGGGTATTCGATTGCGCAACAATGATTTACGGAGCAATTCTCAAGACTTATGGGACGCCCCTATAGAGATACTTAGAGGATGATGTCTACCCTTTCAGATCCCAATCACGTTGACGCCTCCGCCCCGACCCGTGCAGCAACTACAACCAGTAGTTGTGCAGCAACTGCAGCAGCGGACCCTCCCCGTAGCCGTGCAGCAACCGTCTCAGCAGCAGCTGCAGCAGACGATTCCGAGCGTTCAGGTTCGGCCATCGCATCTGAGAATAGATAAACTCAAGGATTTTCAGCCAGTCCCCGTTCAGCTCCGAGTCGTGCAGCCCGCGCAGCAGCTGCCGCCAGTCCTGCCAGCGACCGCCTTGCAGCAAGTCGTGACTCCGCCCCCTCAGGTCGCCCAGATCGTCTTCAACCAGCAGCCGGTCACTGCCAGTCTGCAGTCGCTGCAATTGCAGCAACAACAGGTAATCGAGAAGTGAAAGAAATGCTAGATTACTGTAGAACATTTAATTTCGACTCAGTGTGGAACATGCTAGGAAACAATTCCGCAAGCTTACTTCAAACCATCCTTTTCAGCAAGCGGCTGCAGCTGTTGTTGCTGCTGCAACCACGACGATCTCGCCCACCACCACTGCAGCAACAACTCCTGCTGCAGCGACTACAGTGCAGCAGTCGACCACGACAGCCACGCCGCCTCCACCAACAACCTCTGTAAGTGAACAGCAAAAATTTAGTTTCAACAATGACACAAAAACTGTGAATGTGCTATCGCTTCAGTTTGTGGAACTTCTGTTTGGACCTAAATAATATTATTCAAAGCATGTTCAGACAACCGCTACGACCACTCCGGCTGTAGCCACGACCGCGGCAGCAACTGCAGCAACAGCCGCAGCTCCGACTCCTTCGCCATTCCTGCCCAATCCGGCGTTCCGTAACCCGATCCATCCCTCAATCCCCTTCACGCCGGGCCTTAACGGACTGTCTGTCAACCAGTTCCTTCAGCAGTTCTTCGCGCAGCAGCAAGCCATCAGAGCCGCAGCACGGCAGCT
Source organism: Pristionchus entomophagus (assembly GCA_036245825.1). Classification (NCBI taxonomy): domain Eukaryota; kingdom Metazoa; phylum Nematoda; class Chromadorea; order Rhabditida; family Neodiplogasteridae; genus Pristionchus; species Pristionchus entomophagus. The sequence continues at coordinate 10,560,093 of BTSX01000002.1, read as the reverse complement.
GCATCAGCTGCAGCGGACGCCCAAGTCGGTGCAGCCGGAATCGTCTGCAGCTGTGGTGGCGCAAGTGCCAACGCTCCTGCAGTACCCTGGGGGCTTCGCTGCGCCGCAGTACTTCTGGCCCGCCGCACCTCCTCCGCAGTACCCGGCCTGGTTCTGGCCCGCGGCGCGTGGCGCCAAAACCGCGACAGCGGGGAAGCATCCTGACGTGCTCACGGTGTCGGGAGAGAGCGACAACTCGAAGAAGCGAATCATTGACGTTGAGCAGCAGTAAATATTTGCAGTAGGGATGGTTTGACGGAATTTTCGTTTCATTAATGTATATTAGTGTTTCGGAATAGTCGTGTCCTTATTATTTTTGTCTTTCCAAACAATCCTCTGTACTCGCCACGCAGAATATCAGCTACTGATCTCAGTCCCCGTCTTTCTAATCTAAGTTAATAACTATTCACTTACCGGTCGCTTTCCCCTGTCGAAATCGTGATGTAAATAAAGCACGTATTCCTCGTCTCCCACTCGCAATGTATATAGTGCAATGTAAACTGTGAACTAGTTGCCAAGAGAACTAAAGATTTCAGATAATGGCTTATTTTATTGAGAAAGTAAACGTGTCGTTAACATTCAGAAGAGATACCGTGCTAACGATTATCGACTTCAAGATCCCTGAATCTTAGATAGTGCAATGGAACTGTAAACAATCCGCAGAGAGATCTGACACGTAAGTGGCTGCAGTAAGAGATGATTGGCCTCAAATAGCAAGAAAGTGGACATGTCACATACATTCAGAAGGGGAAGAGATGAACAGAGAACAGTGTTTCCCTTCTCCCTACCGTAAACCCCGCGTCTTTATAATATCCCTCATCCGACAAAAATCACTGTTTGATGTCCAGTAGACGACCGAATCAGCGTCAGAGAGTTATACAACCGACGAGAGATAGCTGAAAGTAAGAGAGTGAGATGATGAGGTAAGGGACAACCTATCGTATCCACGGACGACCAACTCGTCAACATAATTTTAGTTGGAAACATGAAGTTGCTGCTGGCCTCCTCCCACTTTCGCTAATTTTAATGAATGATGGAAGAATGGGGAAAAACAAAAAAATCAAAGACTTATCCAATTGTTCCTTCCCATCAATAAATATTTTCATCAGACCATTCCAACCTTCAATGGCAGTTACCCAATGCCGCTCGATGTCCTCCTGTCTTCCGGGCATCTGGATCCAATCTAGGTACCCATGAGATTCTTTCTAAAACGTGCTGTTAAAATCCCCTATGGGCTCACTCATGTTTAACGCGTGAGTTCCGAGATTCCAGAGTAAACTCCCGTGGTGTCACAGTGTTTACCATTGGAGATGATCGGGGGCTGGTCCCTCTTTTGACCGGTTGTTTCCTTCTCCTTGATAAGCCCATCCATCGGCTCCTTCTCCTTGATAAGCCCATCCATCGGCAACTCCTATCAACCCTCGTGAAGAAATAATTGCGGAACCCATAAATCTAGATTACATACAGTTGCGGAGGATTTAACTGATATAGCGAGAGGAAGCATGACGTCCCATGCCTATTTGTTGCAGGTTCGAAACGGAAAATAACATAAATGCAGATGACGCCCATCTTGGGCAATACTTTGCATCACATAAAATTGACGTCGAGCCACCAGCTAGCATGTAGTTGGAGGTATTCTCCAGCCATGTCCGCACAGACTGCTTCACGAGTAAGTGAAATATCAATGTGAACTCATCAACCACCAGTACTCAGATTCCTTCGATAGTCGATGACAAAGTATTATCCCTGAGGGGTCCTGTCACCCTCTGTTTACAATCACAGATCGTCTCTCAATCGGTCGTTTCCGTCTCTCGGTGATAAGCCCCCCCCTCTCCCCCTCCCTCCTCCCCTCGCCCTATCCATCGGCACCCCTTTCAACCCTTCGCCTAACAAATATTGACAGTCTCCCCCTCTTGATCGACCGTAGATACGAATTGAGAGCGAGCGAGAGCTAATGGCCACAGATTAATTCAGGTGTGTGCTTAGTCGGGCGCATCCCATCTCCCCACACCTCAAGTGCCCTCAGTGGGCCCGGGGAGATACCGTAGCATACCGTAGTAGGTGAAGATACCGTAGTGTACTGAAACGGGGATATAGTATCACGAACAAAATATTGCATGCCTAGGACCGAGTAGACTCAAATGACAGTATGTTTCACGCATCAAACAACAATGCAATTGCACAAGGACTCTAGTTGTCTTTTTTTCGAATCGATGGATCCTGCCTATCGAAGTCCAGACCAGGAACTCGGAGCAGATGGGATCGTGAAGTGCCTACGATCACATGTGTTGCTCTTGCTTTCCATGGGCACTTAGATTGGCTAGATTGGATACAGATGCGGGTGAATTCAACTGATTCAGTTGGCGGGTGGAAAACATCCGCTGACTAGTTGTTGCAGGTTAGAAAAGGAAAATAACATAAATTCAGATACTCCATGACGCCCGTCTTTGACCATACTTTGCAGCACACAAATTGTTGATCGCCCATCATCATATAAGTTCATTGCTTCTCTTTCCCCATCTTCATGCATGTGGTTTACATCATTCTGAAAACAAGCTAAATTGTGATTACTTTCACAGAAGGTGCTGCTTCTTTCATCAGACTATCATTTACATCATATCTATTTGTTGATGTGGATCGTTTGATCTCTTTCCGCCTCCTTCCCCACCTTCACCCGTTATTCTGAAAATAAGCCAACTTCAAAATACGTTCACAAGACGTCATGTTTCTTTCACTTGACCGAAGATCTCGGTGATTTTATTTTAAATCGTCCTGATTGAAGAATACTTGATTGAATAGTAATCTTGCGTTTCATAGCGAGTCTTAGGAAATATTTTTCGTATTTATGAGAGGCGACAGATCTGGTCTATCGGGGTCCACCGTCTAAGAACGACAGTTTCTTTATCCACATTCATATTTCCTTCTCCTCATCTCCTTGGCTTGGTCGAGCGGGGAGTGAAATTTATGGGAGGACGTTGTATCGGGGACGGGACGGCAGACCCATAACTTATCGCCCCAACTCTCCGAGCAAGGAAGAAGGGGTGGGGGAGAGATGGAAGAAGATGCGAGCCATGCTTCTGAAGCTGAAAGTTGGTTGAAGGAAAAAGGGACTGAAAACTGGTATAGTTGAATCTTTAGGACCCATAACCCATCACTCGCTAGAACGACATGGCACAGGGGAAGAATGGAAAGCACATGGTTCCTGATATTTGTCGTGGACCCGGGAATCGTCGGCCTCTTAGTAGAGAATTAACTAAGTGTTTACAGATGGTTATCTTTCACCATCCTCACATGGATTACATCATTCCGAATACAAGCTAAATTTGTTTTACTTTTACAAGAGGCGCTGTTTCTTTCATCATGCCATCATTTTGACCATATTTAACTGTTGACATTGAATCTTTTCATCATTGTCAATCTGATCACAAAACCACAGACAATGTTTCGAAATGAGCAAACCCGCATTTTGGATCGATCACGGGGATCACCCTTCGCCTCTTCACACAAAGGCAGTTTGGCGGGGCGGGGGAGACGCGAAATGGGTAGATCCAAGGGCGGGGAAGAGTTATGGGGTCGGCGGGGAGAGAAGTGGAAGAAGAAAGGTGTGGAGAAGGGGAAGAGAGGCACGGGCACTTTCCAGGTATTTGAAATTAAAAGAGAGAAAAGACTGGAGTAAGGGAATGAACATATATATAAGTGTTTGGGTAAGAGGATTGGCAAAAAGTCGAGAGAAGGACACTGGGACAGGGATCACTCGCCATTCGCCCTCACCCACTCTAGCTAATCAACAAGAGCGTGTTGACATCATTTGAGGCCACAACGTCCTACCATGTTCTGCGAAGAAGTCTAACCAACACGATTTAACCAAAAACAAGTTAACAACGCTGTTCTAGTAAAGGCGCGTGTACCTAGTCACACTACGTCTTTCTATAAACCTCATGGACGTCAGTACCTTTGTGAATCGGAACCGGAACCGGGACCCGGGGCCTTCTCGAGCACCCAGTACTCGAGTGTGTATGGACCACGCAACACGGCGATACACGGCTCGGAACTACAGGGTACGCGATACTCTGGCTTTACCGGACCCGAAGGACCAACCTGGGTAGTGTTGGGGATACTGTAGGGATGCTGTAGTCGAGTGGGAGCAGAGAGCGACTGGCGCCTCGCGTGAGGGTGCTAAGCTGTGTGTTTGTATGCAGTGGACGAGAAGGGAGGGAGTGGAGGGGGGAAGGGATTGGTCTACTATCCGCGGGGCCCCGCCCCCTCCTCCTACTCCCTCCCCCGTCTCTACTCCCTCTTGATGCCTCTTTGAATCACCAGAGATACCCCCAGCCATTCCCAGGCTCGTAAAGGGGCTGAATCACAGAGAGGGAGACGGGATCACAGGCTGGACAAGGGAGGAATGAGAGGGGTCGGGAAGGGGAAGAAGAGGCGCCAGACAGAAACGTGCACTTTTTTGAGTGGGAAGCCGGCTGGTGTGAAGAAACTGTCATTGGTTCGGTTGGCTACCTGAATCGACATGTAACTCATGGAAAGTAGTTCTTCAGCCAATGCCTAACTACATGCCGTAAACATGAACACTAAGGGTTATAAATCAATAAAAGAACAAGTTACAGTCAAACGTCGTTTAATAGTTGTTATGAATCGAACCAGCGAACCAGTTTATTCCTTTAGGTTAGCGTACATCAACTTGAAGCTGTCGAAACTCATTCTACTAACAATAATGGTATGAGAAAAATAGCGACAGTAGTCACCCTATCCCCCAGTCGTTAGATCAGAGTTTGTGTTGAATTGGTAGTCGATAGTGCGGAATCAGCCCCAGCACTAAGCGGATTGATTTCCCCATCCCCCGATCGTATCGGGAAGTCGCTCGGAAAGAGGATTAACTCCTTCCGATACGAACCGGCGTTTACGACCTTGTGGATATTACTCACCGAGTGCGCGCGAAATTAATGCGCTTGCCGTGTACTTGTTCTTGAAAATTCGGACGATTCGTACAGGCGACTTGAAGACGGGGTGACTATCCACGGGTCGATTGATTGCTCGGGGAGGCGCCGTCTCTGCCTCTCTTATCATCATTGATACGGCCGTGACGACGCGCAAACATGGGGGAGAGAGCGGCAGACGGTCAGAGTTTTTCGGCCGCCGCCGAGGAGTACGGTAGGTTCCGGTTTGTCGCGCGGCTGTGCGCGACTTTCTCGCCACAGTTATGCAAAGCAACATCCGGAATATTGAGCGATTATTCGCGAGCAGAAGGGTGATTGGAGTGAAGGGGGGGGGGGGGGGAGGAAACAGGGGAATGGGAAGGCGAGGGGAGGAGGGGGAGTGGAGACGAGGAGAAAGAGAGTCTCGTAAAAGTTTATGGGTTGCTGCCCGGTCGTGACTGAATGTTTAAGTGGAGAGAGACGAAAGAGCGAATGGGAAGGAGAAGGGATTGGTAAAGATCAAAGAACAAAGGCGCCTTGGACTTATCCTAATCGAAATGACACTATCGATCGATGACATCGTTCCTCTTGGTCAGAATAACACTAGCCTATCAACAGAACACGAATTCTTCCTTGTAGACTCTCTCGATTCCACACACTATCTCGCTCCGCTCTCTGCATCTCTCGCCTATCATCCGCACTCTCCGCGATATGCGTGCTCTCTCACTGGGGCCGAGGCCCCTCTTCCAAATTTATGTGAATCGCGGTCGTTAATTTGCATTACGCGCCATAGGAGACGGGGTGTTTGGTGGACGGAGAAGAGGATGGGAAGAAGGGAACTGATAGAACGATCCACGGTCAACAATGAAAATGATAGTCTGATGAAAGAAGAAGCACCTCTTGTGAAAGTAATCCTCATTTAGCTTGTTTTCACAATGATGCAAGCCGTTGAAGGTGGGAAAGGAAAGAGAAAGAGAAGGAACTTATCAAAGGGCCCACTGTAAACAATTATAGATGATATTCATGATAGTCTGAATAAATAAGCATTACCTCTAGTGAAAGTTGTGCGATGGGAAAGAGAAGGAAGGAAATAATCAAAGGATCACCGTCAACAGATAAATACGATGTAAATGATAGTCTGATGAAAGAAGCAGCACGTTCTGTAAAAGTAATACCAATTTAGCTTGTTTTCAGAATGATGTAAGTCCTATGAGGATGGGAAAAGAGAAGGAAGGCACTTTTTATGATACGCCATCAACATGTTAGTGTTCTGCAGAAGCGTGTTGAAAGAAGCATCACCTGATATGACCATATTTTTTAAATTTGTTTTTACTCTGGAGAGAACCAACCTCCAATCATCTCGAATCAGTACTCTTTGGTTATTATCCTACTGTGAAACACATCTGTTTCATCTCAAGCTGCCAAAGATTCTTTCGATTTTTCGTTTTCATCCGTATTTCGAACGCAAACCTCGAGTGAGTCGGCGGATAAATCCCAGAGAGGAGGGAGTACGGTGGAGCGCAAACTGAGATTTCGAGGACGGAAGACGAGGGAGAAGGAGAGAGCGATTCAAGTGTCCGCGCGCCGGCGATTTCGTGCGAGCGGCGGTGTCTGTGAAAACAAAGGGAGGCGATGAGCGCGCGCCAGATTAGCGCCCTTCTTCTTGCACGGGAAGGAGAAATACGGTAGAGTGTACTCGGGACTGGGACTAGACGGAGTCTCCTCGACGAGATAGCATGCGAAACGAAGAGAGAGCCCCCACCAACATAAGGAACTAAAAATACAGTGATTTATAAAAAATTTAAAGTACAATTTTTATGTAATCCCATTGAACATTTGCAGCAAGCGAACCCTACTGTTGTGAACCCTAGTGAGTCACTCATAGTAGTGACTAGGATTAACCTGCTCTTTGGTAAAACAGATGGCAAGTGAACTAAGGAGGCGCATTCCGATGATTCAACAGCACGCGAAACGCCACTGAAAATAGAACGTTGTCGGAACTAGAAAAAAACGTTGTGTGGAACGTTCGAAAACAACAACAAGATTTAGAGACGCTTTAGGCGCGCCTTTGCAGCCGCGAAATGCAAGATGGATCTTTTTAAGCTTTTTAAATCGTGGCAGACGTCAAACTCGAGGCGTCAGTCGAAAAGCTCAACAACATGCTGAGGAGTCCACATGTGAACAGATGAGAAGACATTTGCTTCACAGTGCTCATGAACGTTTCGAAATCTGGAAACCGTCAATTGGATCCACCCTTCTCTGCAACAACAAAAAAGCTGTTCAATCTCACACCAAGGTGCATTCCATCCTTGAGAGGATGGGTAAACGAGCTGAGGAGCAAGGGATGGGAAGATAGGAGAGGGGAGACATTTGCTCATTTGCTCGCGCTCGCGGCCCCTTTGATCCCGTGCCGCCACTACAAAAGTGCAATCCCATTGCCATAAATTTTGATGCGGGCCGCGTCGCTCGCACAAGAGAGAGAGATAGGGGTGAGCCATACAGCCATGCAATTGGAGACGACGTGAGAGAGGAGATTACGATCAGGGAAGGAAGAAGAAGGAAAAGGATAGGAAGGGATTGGAACGGGAAGAGCTAGGAAATGTTTTTCAAAGGCACGCTACTCGCTTTTTCTCTAGGAAATAAGCTCAGAAAGGTTGCAATTGCGGGGAAGTCAGTAGGAAGAAGAGAGGGAAAGAAAATCACAAAAAAAGAGCTCGGAGTTGACTTTTTTTATTCTTTGGAAGCTACTCGGAAAAAAGAGATTAGGGTCAGAAGAAGGAGAAGAAAAGGATAAGAGATTGCTTCGAATTCAAGACAAAATGGCTTGAAAGTTTGAAAGTGTGTATGTCCGATTTAGAGTCTGTAATAATAATGACATAGCGGCTATCTCAGCATGAGCGACAATCAAGCAAGCTCTATAGACCACTAGGATAGAGACTCCAGAGCAGATGCCTATCGTAAAATAATCACTTCTGCTGTCTTACGGTAGATTCAGATCATTCAGACACGCGGAAGACGTGCAAGTCGGGCATCGATGCCCGTCTCGAGACAATGCAATGGAGGGGCGACAATTCCGCAACGACATTTCCGCAACTGGACATTTTCGACAATTCCGCAACAGACATTTCAGCAACAAAAAAAATTTCCGCAAGCGACATTTCCGCAAATAAATTTTTTTTTGTTGCGGAAATATCGTTTGCTTAATTGTCACCCCTCCAATACAATAGATCCCCAGAGACGAAATAAGGCTGTCTGATCACTGAATTATGGATATGAGAGAGGCAAGGAAGTGAGAAGCATTTTGGTCTGATTGTCTGGCGTTGTACGTGATTTGTTGATCATTATCCACGAGGCTTCGTATCTTGATGCTTACGTACCAAACTGCAATAACATATTGTCGCAACTAACACTGTCTGGCGTTATATCGGCGTCACGTTACGATTTTTGCTGAGAAAAATAAACAAGCATATACTAGAGGTTTGATTTTATGACATAATTAAGCCCGTGGTAGACGAAAACAACATAATTATCTGGGGGAGTAGCAATGCGGAAGTAGAAACATTGGTCGATGATTATCTTGAAACGCTGATATTAGAGAGCATACTGTAGCTCACTTCTCATCATTTTATACTAGAGATTCGATGCGTGATGCCTACCCAGTTATGAGAAGATACGGGGTACGGTAGGATGAAGTTCAATAACAATCAGCATATAGCTGTTGATCACGGGTCCTGCCATACCGCATTGCCAAATCATCCAAATGATGTGTGCGCAAATAGATTTACTACTTTCACAACTTTTGCTATGAATGAGCATAACTTGCTGAATCTGCTTCAAAATTTCTCATTTAAAGTTGAGATGATGATTGGGTAAAATGCCCGAGTTGCATTGTCGAAGATACTAGCCCAGATCCACATAGAAGGCTGTAACCGACGCTTGTGTTACTGTAGCCTTCTATAGTTCGCAATAGTAGTGATCGAGCAGAGTCAACACACACGGGTTATTGCTCGTTACGATCCCCTGAGTCCTATCCTCGAACCTTTTAACTTCGCCGCGTCCGATAACATAGTAAAAGGTATTTTTTCGCACAGAGAAGGCCGACGGGTAAACATATTGACGGCGGGTTGGTCAGCTAGCGCATCTTATTTATCATTAGTCTCGATTTCGGTGCACCGAGAAAAAAATGTCGGATTAGTTGAGTGTTTTGCGGATTAGTTTTCTGAAGAAAGAATTCGAAATATGTCAGTTCGTTTTGGATGACAATTTCTAGATGCACTGCCGGGAGTTTCGCTTTCATAACTTTGAATTTCGTGCATCCGCTAGCATAGTTATAGGTCTTTTCGCTATAAGGCTTGCGGGGTAATAATATTGACAGCTATTTTGTCTGCACGCGCGCATCATGTTTAGCATTATTATTGTGTTCGGGGGTGGAATGAAATGTGAGAAAAACATGGCTGCTTGATAGTGATCATTTCTGTGATGTCCCCGTGTCAAAAGCAGAAGGAGGGATCGCTGTGAAATTTTCGAATTTTACTTTTTTTAATTCTTGATTTTATGAAATACATCTCGACTAAGTCAGATTCTGATCCTCAAGCGCATCTTATTTGTCATTAGCGTTGTTATTTATTGCTGAGCAGAGAAGCCAGAAAATGTCGGCTTGAAAGTTTGCACGGTAAATTTTGCATGGAAATAGTTACGTGTTGTGTTTTATTTATGTCAGCTTTGAGGCGGAAAAAATACCAGTCTCATTATTTTCCCATCAAGATATTTCAGGAAGACTTACAACATTTCGCAGTAGCTATGTTTGCCGATCAGAATTTTAGACAATTTTTTATTTCAATAATTTCAATACACGGAATGATTTTGGAGAGATAGAAAAAACAGCAGCGAAAGTATCATACCAAACTCAGTAATTTCTTTTTCAATGGCAAATAGTATATACGATGACCGTATAAATCAAGCTATAGAAATATTCGAGAACGCCAGATTCGCATAATATGAGAAATCTCTAGGCCTCTCTGATTGGAAATAACGCGATTGTGCGGAAGCATAGGCGAATGCGCCATGCATGTGCTTGAACTGACCGTAAGGGCCTATACCCTCGAGTGTTAATACGTCTGAAAATATCCTATTTTAAAGGAGTGGATGAGAAGTCATGAAATGCGCCGTTTTATGAAAAAAGAGAGCGGAATGATAAATCCATGCGTAGAGATATACATTGATAATACGCGAATGAGCGTGCAGACAGGCGAGTCTCATCATCTCGAACTGTTCATACGGTTCATCTCTGTCTCTCTTATCCGGTCTCTCCTCGTTTCCCCGATCTCTCTCTCTCTTCTTCCGCTCTCCTCGTTCCCTTTCTCTATGCGTCTGCCTCTCACCAGGACCCTGTCATGCCAATTGATGGAACGTTGCTCTTCTCTATTCTTTAGTATGCCAGAGATACGCTTTCATCCCTGAGAGAGTCTCACTCTGATAGGAGTGTTCCAGTGCCCGTTTTTGGTTCGAGACAGCGTGAAGATATAGGAGAGCCGGCTCTGTATTTCCAATCTGAGAGGCAGAGTCTTTCCTGTCGGAGTGTTCGCTAGAGAGGCGAGAGACTGTGCGAGACGAGGAGGGTACATTCTGCATCTCTAAGGAGGATGAGTCGCTATCGCCTATATAGGTGCTCGCTCGGCTGCCAGAGAAACGAGAGAGTAAGCACAATAAGGAGAGCGATCTCTCCATCTCTAGTCTGAGGTGAGGGGGATCAGTCTGTCTCGTGTTTGCGCGCAGCTTACCCTATCATGACAAGTGCTCCATTTCCGACGGAGCGAGGGATGACCGAGAGAGGGGATAAATCTGTGTGTGTGCTTAGCCCTTCTCTCTTTGATCTTCGAAGGATATCGAGCGGAACGAAGCACTACAGTATCCCCTTTGAGAGTATTGCGTTCCGAGAGCACAGACTACGATAGATCTAGGAAACGATGTCGACATTCACTCATTCACCATCTCCGTTCCGAAATAATTGCACAATAGATTACTATGAAGAGTTGCAACATAATTTTGCGCCAATGAAGACCACGTTCGTTTGCATTTGATTCGAATAATGGGTGATTCTTACACTAGATGCATACACTGAAGCCAGAAGTTGCTCACGCGGTGCCGGATGCATAGATAGCGGATGCATTGATATATTATCATATACTGGCATTGCATTGGCATTGATAAACTATCAGTACGATTACCCTGCCCGATATAGAATACTGTAACGGGAGAGTAAGTGCCACCCGCATTCGACTAATCAATCATGCTGCTACTTCTACTTTATCCGCGGTGTTTCCCTGTCTATAAATGGCTTCTCAACCAGAATGGATACTAACTCTCCACACATTGCCATCAGATGTTATTAGGAGGATCATTAAGATGGGTGTTGAATCTATCTATAACCTGATACTGGTGAGTCTAATGTCTTTCTAATACGTGCATTTTTTTCCAAATTAAGTAATAGATCAGAAAATTCAATCACTGGTCTTGTGGTAACATCCCTTACACGCTTATTAAATTTTGGAATGTGGCGTTTCTTATCAAGTTTTATCATTCCAGATGTATCCTCGATGGCTGACTCTTACTGACGTCAAGAAGACAGGTCGGAGCAAATGGTGTATTAAGACGAAGACGGTTTATGCATTCAAAAGAGGAGCTGTGAAGATTGCCGAGAGTGATCCCTACGGAGTGTACATTGAGCTGGAGAACACCGATCCACAATGGGTAGGTCGTCGGGGAGCCGTGCCTTTTTGAATAGAGCGCTTTCAATCGATCAACCAATTGTTCGCCGGATATATCTCTATATCTTACTTGGTAGGCAAACCGTGACAGATGATCATTTTGGGCAATTTTTGACTTTTTTGACTTCCAGCGAATGTTGACTTATAAATTCCGATTTTTCTTTCTTATTTTTTGTCCACCCTTGTTTGTTGGAATTGGCCTGGAATGTCCTGGTGAAATATTTCTCTAAACTGGAGAAAAAAAGAAATAAATAAATATGAAAAATGAAAATAAACGAGGGATTACGGTAGGATTTACCTACCTACTCCATACTACCGTAATCACTGCATTTTAGCTTTCGTTTTCTCCATGTTAGAGAAATTTTTCACCAGGACATTCCAGGCCTATTCCAATAAACAAGGGTGGACAAAAAATAAGAAAGAAAAATTGGAATTTATAAGTCAACACTCGCTCGAAGTCAAAAAAGACAAAAATCGCCCAAAATGATCATCTGTCACGGTTTGCCCACCAAGTACGATACGTGCAATCTACACGTTCGGCACCTGATCTCACAACGCATCAATATATTTTTCAGAATATTGTCATCGGAGATTTCACAGTGAAGAGGAAGGCGGATGACCGTAGGGAGACCGTCTGCACAATTCCGTCCGGGATTATACTCAGGCACGGATGTTGGTTGAGGGTATACGGTCGCCGTGATAAGCCACTGTTCGGACACTTGATAGGCAACGGATTCATTGGGATATCGGACATTATGTGGTCACCACTCTAGTGGATCACAATGGAGAAGAGATCGCCAGGCACATTCAGAAGACAGAAGGAAGGATCGTAAAACAAATAGTTCGGTACCCAAAGACTTAGATAATTTTTGTATTAATCGATCAAAATTTGAATAACCTTTGCATACCTTCATAATCACCAGTCCCTTGGAAATATTTTTGCATATCAAATAAAATAACTTATTTGTATTTATATGTGCCTTGATATTCGATGATCCATAGGTGTAGTATGTGTTTCGAAGCACCTACAGTGCACATTATCTTTGATAACTTTTTTTTTTAATCATAAATTCGTTCAAGCATGTTCTCGATTACTTGTACCGTAATCAAGGTTGCAATTGTAAGCAAGTGCTATAGCGAAGATCAGCTTACCGGCATGTGTCATTTTAGCTTGCTTCGAAATAGATAGATTTCTTCAATTGCTTCAACTCGGAACGCCGAAATTAGGCTATGTTTCTTCATTATCCATTCATTTTAGACCTTGTTTTGGGTTGGCCGCTAGCCAAGCGCTCCTTTTCAGATATGCGGTTGTATGAGAAAAGATAATATTATGTTGAAAAGTAAGAAACTTCGCAAGAAGCGCGCTGAGAATGATCATCTGAGGGATAAGGTGCTTGATGCTGTCGCGAAGGCTAAGGATGCGCCTAAGAAGATCGAAGATGACGTCAAGACCTCTTCTCCCGACTCTGCTTTCTCATGCATCAAGCTTATCAGTAGTCAGCAACGTTCCATATGCTTCAGTTCACATTTTATTGTTTTGTAGTTCATAATTACTTGGAAGTAACACATTTATCATTTTAAAAACTGGGCGAGAATCGGAAGACTACACGTCTACCTCCCTCTAACAGGTGAGAGCGGGTAATCAAACTACGTGCGAGTAAGATAGGAGGGAACGATGGGGGGAGAATAGGGAGTGGAATGTGTGGTATGAGATGAACAATGAATGATGAATAGAGGGAACATAATGAAGATGAATCGAAAAGCAGTATTTGTCGCAGTCTTCGACAATCATCCAAGAAGTCCCAATCCGGCGATTGCTGCCACAAACGCCTGGATTGCTGCCGACAGAGCAGCAGTGAACGAGGCCGATCCTCAAATAACCAACTTGCGATGACTTGTGATCTTCAGCCCATGATTGATGCGATGTTAAAAATCGGAGAAAAAATCGGAAGATCCGATCTTTGATTTGAATTCCCGCTTTTTTATATCTCAGCTCCCAGTGGAGCTAGAGACTAGAAATTTTAACAGTAGCTTGAAAATGCTGAAAGAAGCCAAGAAACTAAATTTCAAGTCTCTAGCTATCCTAGAAGCCGAATTACTCGTAAATTAAGATTTTAACGTTGTAACTACCGTGTTTTTCGTTTTTCACGAATAACTCCGCTTCTAGGATAGATAGGGACTTGAAATTTAGTTTCTTGGCTTCTTTCAGAATTTTCAATCTACTGTTAAAATTTCTAGTCACTAGCTCCAGTGGGAGCTGAGATATAAAAATGCGGGAATTCAAATCAAAGATCGGATCTTTGCTTTTTTTAACAGGCTCAACATCGAAGATCCGATCTTTTCTCCGATTTTTAACACCACATAAGACAATTTTCGCGCTGCAAGTCGTGTTTCCGAGTTGTTTCCCATTCATTCGGTTTTCAGAAAATCGTCTTTTCTTTCTAGTCATCGATTTTATAGGGGTCTTGAGATTTTATAGGGGTCTTAAGTCTTGAGAATTTTTTTTTATTTTTTTGTTTTTTTATTTCTTTAACAGTTTACAATAATCAATAATCAATGTAACCCCCCTCGAACACTCGACCTGCCTCCATCTTTCGGGCAGGGTGTTAACACCTCTCTTCCAAAACTCGGGAGGCTTAGAGATGATCCATTCGGTGAATGCCGAGTGAGTCTCGGTCCTTGAACTTCCTTCCCCTGCAGAAGTCAGACAGTGAGCGGAAACAATGGTAGTCGCAAGGGCTAATGTCAGGGGAATATGGTGGATGAGGAAGCCATTCCATATTAAGCTCGTTGAGTTTGGTATGGGTGATTTTCGCGTGATGGAGGGGCGCATTGTCCATCAACATCAGGATTTTTCCCTCGCTCATGAGTTCGGGAGGGACCCTGATGGCGACCTCTTCCAGTTGTTGAGTGAAGAGGTCAGCAGTGACCGAGGTGTTAGGGGCGAGGATCTCCCAATAGAGGGGACCGAGGGAGCAAATGAAGAAGCACAGCATTTCCCTCTTTTCGTGCTGCTCCTTCTTCGGGGTGGGCTGGGGCTTTTCATCCACGTCGCACCACTGCAGTCTCCTCTCCGGATTATCATAGGTGATCCACTTCTCATCTGCTGCGATGATCGAATTTACCCATCGCAGATTCGATCTATGAGAGAGCAATTCAAGACTCACCTCAACTCGCTTTTTGAGTTGTGCCTGGGAGAGGTCATGGGGAATGACTTGGGGGAGCTTCGCTGTCTTTCCCTCTGGAGGGTCCGACACACGGTGGGCGCTAGTCTCTGCCGCCAACATGCGCACACTCTTCTTCGGATCCTTCTTCAGCGCAGTGAGAACTCGAGTGGGTTTGCGAGAAATTGGGCGACCGGATCGGGGTTGGTCATCGAGGTTATAATCTCCTTTCTTGAAGCGGGTGTACCAACGATGGCATGTAGCAAGGGAAGGGGCATCCTCTCCATCCGTAAGCACCAGGTCCGCATGAGCTTCTTTGGATGTACGACCAAGGCGGAAGGAATGAAGTAAGACAGCGCGTTTATCGTGATAAGTCTCCATCACTAGAATGACTGTGGCAAATTCTAAACTGATGCAATGCCAATACCCCTTCGACGTCAGCATGATACAATAGTTTGTTTACAATTTGCATTTCGAATTCGGGGCATTCGATTGCGCAACAATGATTTACGGAGCAATTCTCAAGACTTATGGGCACCCCTATATCTCACCAAGGGGACCGGCCCTGACTCCTCCCGAAAGACCGAAAACGGTGGTGATGAGCACACCGATGGCAGCGTTGATGGAAGCAAGGAGCGCCTGATGTAGAACGAGAATGTTTTGGTATTGGTTTCAAAATACGGAGACAGTGATGCAAAAGAGTGTGGCTTCATGCAGGCTAGATACTTGGTAAGAGAAGGATAAAAAGGAAGACATATTTCGATTAGTGGCTCACAGTCATGTTCCCTGTATGGAGAACTGCGATGAGGGCGACGACGTAACTGGAAAATAAGCTATTGCTTTCTATCGTACTTTCCTTCTCTTATCGACTTCGTAGGCAATCAACGCAGTTAGGACAAGATGTAAAAAATTTCTTGGAAAAGCCCGTCTCGTAAATTTTTAGACCAAGGATGTTTACGCCGTCCCATTGTTCAAAAATTTACGAAATGGGCTTTTCCATGAAAATTTTAACATCTTGTCCTACCACCCAATCAACGCGTCTCACTTCTCAAATGCGACCATCACTGCTTCGTTGGCGCTCAGATCCACGCCGAGGTTCAGCGGGCCGAGAGCGTTGCCGAGAGTCGTCACGGCTTGGCCCGCGATCGCGGTCGCGTTGGCGGCCGAGAGACCGACGATGAGCAGCGTCTGGGACACTGCAGCGAATCACCCTTTTGCGCTATTTCTTTCTTCAGTATTGAGATTCCTCCCCTTGTCCCCCTATCAATTAATGGGCATGGCGTCTGACTGGCATGCCGACGCACGCAGGTTCGACTCCCGCCCGCAGGTGATGTTTTGCAAGAGGTAGTATGCCTTGCTAACCATGGGTCATGAAAAAAATGGAAAAATTTGCATCACGGAAAAATCTGATTATCACTTTGGTCAGAGTGAAGAGTTTGTCTCTTCATTCTGCACGCTCTCTCATCACTTGACCGGTCTAGAGAGTGTGCAGAATGGAGAGAGCCAAAGCCGAATTTGCATCCCTAGTGATCACCGGCATTGAGTGCTGCGAGAATGGCACAGGCGATGCCCATGATCGCCGATTGGCCGATCGCCGCACTTCCGTTGACCAGAGCGTTAACGATGCTCGAGATAACGGCTGAAATGATCGAATACGGTATCTGAGAATGGATGTCCGTGAATGGAGAACGACTCTGTTCATTCCGCGCAGTCTCTCCTTCATTTGATTGAGCAGAGACTCGTTCTGAATTCCGACACCCCTATATCGGCGTAGATGCAGACACGGATCGTACTTTGCAGAGCGGTTCCGAGATTGGCGAGTAACTGGAAGTTGGGAGTGATGTTGATGCCAGTGCCGCCAGTGATGTTCTCTGGGATTACGGTAGCTGAGGTTATTGATTTCCTATCTAGTTGTGTCTGTTAGACCTCGTAATGCACGGAGAATTCTTCGATTAAGGATTCGTTCGACATGCCACGGCTCCTACATAACTCACTGATCACTCGGATCCCTCCTCCGAGTATCGGAGAGATGCCGAATAGAGAGGAGGCGATGAGAGGAGAGACGAGGAGAATGAGGAGACTGAGACGAGCCATTCTTGATTAGTTCGAGGCAATTGGAGAAGTTGTGATGAGAACATGGGGAATCAAGGGGTTTTATATCCAGCATTGCTTCCTGGTCGAAAGATGAGCAGCGCCTGCAAATTGGAACAAACACTTCATAATAAGCTTGTTTATCCACGATCAAATGAAGAGGAAGTGGATGACGAGATGTGGCACGAGAACATAAATCACGTCATGCTCATTTGAATATTAGATCGGAAATGGTATTTCTGCAACGCTGCCGCACATGCTGGAAAAATCCTATAAGCTGGCTGCGGCCGATGTCACTTCCTCAACTAATTTCACTAGCGAGATTCTGCAATGGTGTGTCAGAAATCATCGGTCGCAGAATATATCGATCACGTATGCAGTATCGATAATAAGTCTGTCGACTTTTCGCACTTTCATAACTTTTGATTCATGAGTGATTTCTGACTCAACCTGTGACATGTCGTGACACACCCATCGTGTATTTACTTCATGTTTGGTTTTTGTTTCCATCAGAAAGAATTTATTTTGTAGGAGAAATGTAACGACTCTGACCGAGAAAACCTTGATTCTAAAGAAAACGAGAAAAAACTAGTACCACCCGCATCATGATTGCGCGGGTCATTAGTCAAGCTTTTTTATCTCCACGTTTTCCCTTTCATAAATCTTCTAGAGATGGCTTCTCAACAAGAAAACGAACTAATTCTCGCAAGTCTACCATCAGATATCATCAGGAGGATCATTAGGATGGAAGTAAAATCAATCGACAATCTGGCACTGGTAAGTCAGATATCAATTGCGGTACTGAAGATTAAAAAAACATTTGAATGTAAATAATGTAATTTCGCAGATATCCCCTCAATGGCTCTCCCTCACTGTCTTCAAGACCATCCGACGATGGCGCGATTATTCTTTGTTGGAAAGGAGCCTCCGCAGAACAGGGCAGGGAGATGTGCAGTTTTCCGGGTGCGATCCCCATGGAGTATATGTCATTCTACAAAACGGCAACCGTTGGGTGGGTTGGTGTTCCAGGAACTGTGATTAGCTCTATTTACAAGCGTTTTGACACCTTTTATGAGCATGCGTTGCGTGCACCTCCTCCGATTCTAAGCAAGCCGGTCTGCGCGAGAGAAAAAATAACGCAAATTTCTTTCGGGCGAACGCAGCTTAAACGATAGATTTCAACAAATAAATTGATAATATCATCAGGACGAAGACATTGGAGGCTTCAAGCTGAAAAGACGCGTGGATGACCTCCCGGAGGCCGTATACTCGATCCCGAATAGGATCGTGATAAGAGCCGGTGAATTTATTAAAGTGAGTCCAAGTATCGTAAAGCAACGTCATTTCGCTTCGATTCGACACGTCGGTTCAATCACCTCTGCCCGCATTGGTCTTTTGCCAAATTCTCTTGATATATTTCCAGATCTGCACTCGATCTCGCGAAGCTACCAAGTATGGCAATAATATCATCGTCGATGGTGAGCCCACGTGGGATGTCGGATGCCGTGTTGAGACTTCCCTCGTTGATCAAAACGGAGTGGTGATAGCCATGTGCACTATGCTAGCAGTAGGCGTCATGTTGAAGAAGGAGATTAGGGTCCCGAGAGGATAATAGCAGTACATATTGAAAACGAAGTATTAATTTTGATGCCGAGGTGTGCTCGAGGAGATACTATGAAAACTAAAAAATATTCAATCAAATAAACAATAGTGTGAGTGGTGCGTCCACGGGCACTTCTCGGAACTAAAAATATTTCGACGTTAACTGTGTAATCGGAGAATAAACGCCTTACGAGATTGGCTTTGCGTGTCTAGAATCGCCTCAAGTTCTCATCACGAAGTTAACATTCTTTAAACATTTGTTATCATTCGATTCGTAAAAATTAAAAGTTAACACAATTATTCAGTTAGCGTCTAAAATTCAAATTAATTGTGCTGCTTTTTCTTTTCCACAACTCGCGTGCTACGCGGTCTATTTTCAATTCGAAGAATGGAAAATCACTTGTTTGCGTAGGATTCTCGGCATTACACTCAGTATTTCTAAAGTTCTCATTGTCAGTCAAATATGAAAATAAATCGGTTATCATCTTTCTGAATAATACTACACGATAATCGGGCCAAACGTTCAGATGAGCTTCAGTCGCAGAATAAACTATGGGCGAATGATGATTATTGTATTCTCAATAGTTTGTTCTATGTCTAGCTGTTAAAGAAGTACTGTCAGCAATGAAAACCAGCGACTCCCACCACGATTTGCCGGATCATACTACTGCGTTTAGCAAGGACACGACCATGTCCATGCTAAACATAGTAGTGAAGGGGGGGGGGGGGTCCATTCTCTAGAGAGAGAGGAATCCTCCCTTGATCTACCCGTCTCTGCCCTCTGACCTGACCTTTGGCCCCCTCTCCCTACGGTCTCTGGTCTCTCTGCCGCTCTAGTCTGTCGTAAAAAAGATGACAGGGAAGGGCCGAAAAGTGGCGGAGGGAGAGAGGGTGCGCTGCGCAATCTCTCGGAGACATTTAATAGCATTTTCCCTGATCATCTTGCAAACTGCGCGCGCCCATAACTCGGTCCAAAATAGGCCTACGACCTTCAAATTTTGGATTTCCATCATGGTTCAAGGGATCAATCAGGCTATCGTGTCCGCTTCCCTGACTAAATATTGTTGCCACTCCTCCTTTAATCAGGATATCAATAAATCGTTTGGTTGCAGTTAGTGTTTGAGAGGGGCGGGTTTGACAGGGGCGGGGTTTGAAAGGGGCGGGGTTTGAAATGGGTGGGGTTTGAGAGGATCGGGTTTTACATACATACATACATACATTTATCATGTCAGGCAGTTGACGCCAGATGGGGATGGATGGTTTCAGATAGGTTTCGGGTCGGTTCTTCGTTCGAGAGAGAATCATTTCGTCTGGGTGGGGGTCAAGGGATCGGTATTCTTTCCATTCACAGACCCAAGAGATAGGCTGGAGAAAGGGTTGCGATTATCCAGGACCATAGGACTTGATGTAGAGTGTTCATTGTTGATGACGGAAGAATGCTCCCGTGATTTTAGAACTGAGTCCACTAAACTCGAGTCATCAATCGCGAAACGAGACTCGACGAGAATGGTATCTGAGGGACCAAACATCAGAGTAGGTCATACCCATCTCACGGTGACCAGAGTCCGGCTTGGATGGGGATTCCGATCTTGTTGAGTTGATGGAGTAGACGAGGGGAACTAGAGGGATTCCATTCTCTATCAGAGAGAAATGGAGAAGGACCGCTCGCGACGACTAACAAAAACGAGAATGATTGAGATCGGGTTTTGAGAAGGTTGGATCATTTCTCAGCTTCTCAAGATTCGAAGACTCATCTGGCATCAGATAGAAGAAATTTTATCCAATTAGAGGTAGAATTCAATGTTTTTAGCATGTTCTATTTATTATGTTTTTCTAGTGTGTTAACGATGAAACGAATTTGATTCACTCACCCTTGCATCTATCGCAAATGGGGTTTCTTTGTAACCTACATGAGTTTTTCTAATCCTGAATACAAGCATTCAGAGAGATCTGATAAGTTTCAGTCACATCATGAATTCCGAATAAACTAGCCTGACGCAGTTCGAAAGGAATGCGATGAGTGAATAGCAGAGAAAAAAGTATCATTTCTTCAAGTTTTCGCCATTATATCTGATATCGTACACAATTTGGCTGCAATCAGCCTAACTAGGGTGTTGTACTTACGGTGAGAAAGAGCAGATTTTTTTCTCCTTTGTATTTCGATTTCGATAGAGCTGTTTGTAAATAAATGTAAGTGCAATGAACTCGATGATTTGAATGAATGACGAGACTAAAAGAATGTGATAAATACAGTCCCGCAGAGTCTCCGCCCCAAGAAGTGGGGCACGGAGGGTCACCGTGGGTCACCCGAGGTCACCCCGATTTTGAGGCGGCCTGAGACCCCTTTAAAATGCGAATTCGACTTACTATTTGTGGCTATGGGCTTTTCTCTTGAGGGCCAATGGATCTGTGAAAGCAGATTTCAGAAATTTGCATTTTGAGCTACTTCCTGAGACGTCAACTAGGCCCGTCTCTCCTCCCCTCCATTTCCCTAATCCATTCCTCACTCTCACTTATCAAGGGAGCTGTCGTTTATGAAAATGAGCGGAGGGGGGGGAGGAGGGCTAAACGATAACGTCTCATAAAATAGCTCAAAATTAAAATTTCGGAAATCTGCTTTCACAGATCCACTATACTAGAACGCGTTTCTATATCTTGTTGACGACAGAATCGAGCAATTTTGATTCGATTACGGATCAGACAAGGGGTGTACGTGCGCCCCCCTCTCGGATTAGTCGTGGACAATGGGCGATGGGAGGGGCAGTCAAATCCAGGGAGGGACGCGAAGCGTTCCTCATTCCGCGCGCAGCGCGGCCTAGCGAGACGACCGCGAGCAGCCCGCCGCAGGCGATAGCTTCCGTGAAACGGAAGCTAGTCCATTGACACTCATGATAAAAGCCCATAGCCAAAAATAGTAGTCGAACTCGCATTTTAAAGGGGTCTAAGGCCGCCTCAAAGTCGGGGTGACCTCGGGTGACCCACGGTGACACCTATCCTGGATAGCAGTAGGAGTTGGGAACAAATGGGATTTAGACAGGGACATTCTACGGTAGATGCTATTCACACTCTCAAAACGGTAGTCACAAACTGCATTGATCATCGCTTGCCCATTTATCTACTTTTCGTGGATATTTCTAAGGCTTTTGATTCGGTTTATGTTGATGCTGTCTATAAGGCTCTGGAGGTGGAAGGTGTTCCGTCGGAAGTGGTTTCATTCCTAAGTTCCCTCTCTCGGTGTAGCAAAAGTGCAGTCTTAGTGAATGGAAAGGAAGTGGAAATCAATGTTGGAAGAGGGGTTAGACAAGGAGACTGTTTGTCACCCAGACTGTTTACAGCAGTCTTGGATATGGCATTCCGTCAATTAGACTGGGCGGGAAAAGGGATTAACATCAATGGGCGATTCCTCTCTCATATTCTCTTTGCCGATGACGCAGTGCTCATTTCTCACGATGAGCGACAAATTCAATCGATGGCAATAGAGTTGGAGAGGGAATTAAAAAGGGTGGGGCTTCATCTTAACGGTGATAAAACTGTGGGAATGTCTTCGAAGGGTAATCCCAGGGATGTCAGAGTTGCGGGGAAGATTGTGGGTATCAGAAAAGAGGTGGTCTATTTGGGAAGCATCATTACTATCAATGGGAAGGAGGAGAGGGAGATTGGCCGGCGAATTCAGGCCGCATATGGGACTTTCCACAAGCATAGATCATTCCTAGTGAATAGATCTGTCCCAATGGTTCATAAGCACCGTCTTTTCAATGGTTGTATCATTCCCGCCTTCCTATACGCATGTGAAACATGGGCCTTGACCAAAGCACAAAGTGAAAGATTATCGGTGGCCCAAAGACGCATGGAGCGTTGGATGGTCGGTTGCACTGTCTTGGATCATGTCTCGAACGAAAGGCTGCGTGGACTCACTCAGGTCAGAGACGTTGTTCGTACCGCCTTGAAAAGAAAGTGGCTCTGGGTGCATAAAGTTGCTAATGATCATGACTTGAAGTGGAGCAGAACTGTGATCGATTGGACTCCACGAGGGCCTAAGCGAGGACGCGGAAGACCGCCCACAAGATGGAACGATCTCTTCATGCGAACTATCGGACCTACATTCCTGAGACAAGCAAGAAATCATGAATGGCCCGCCATGCACATCAGATCCTACTCTTGATAAATGTGTTAAAATCCAAAATCCAAATAATCTACCTCTTTGTAGCTCGTCTGGTGCCATGCGCAACGGATGTGCTTGAGTTGAGTGATTTTAGGTGGGAATGAGGGCGTGGGCGCGATCTCTTGCAGATAACATGAGCCACTCCTGCAATCGACCACCTGACCTCAGCCATTCCAAAAATTAGGAAGAAAGCCCAAGCTCACGTCAAGTCGACGACGACTACATTATTTACATCCGGGACGTGGTTGTTTGCGATGAAGTACGCGATGACCTCAAAGACATCAGTTCGTGATTGAAGATTGGCTTCTGCTGCATACCGTACTGGAAATGAAGAACGGCGGACAGACAATATTCACATGGTTCCCATGGCCTTAATTTCACAAATTTTTTATAGCGATTGTTGTGTTTCGTACTCTAGCCCCTAAACTTAGATCATAGAGCAAAAACATTCTCACCTGATCTTTGAAGGATGTGATATCCCAGAGTGGAGTTGCCTTCAGTGGATTCACAGGGAAGAGGATGGTTCCTCAACATGATTACTCAGGAGAAAATGGGGGGAAGGGTCTTGTGGTGAAGCCCAAATCATCAAACTCATTCCTATTATATTTCTCAGCATTAGGAAACACCACACTCAGATAGGCTAGAAACTATTATGTTGATCTGGGCTTCATAAGAATATAGTGATCGGTGTATTAAATGTCGTACTTTCGCCGGCACAATACATCGTCGCCCATTCCTGAAATGATCTTTGATCTTTGATCTCCAATATCAGCTTCTCGCGAAATGAGCGTTGGAAGCTGCAACGGCGTAGTTGCGGTAGAAGAAGCACGTAGCCTGATAAGAATTGCTTGCTTATTTTGTTTTTTTTCAATCATGTAATAACTTACTTTCATCTTGTTCCAATCAATCGTCACTAGTCGTTGACGGAGCGTGGCTTCATCCTTAGAAAATAAAAAAAGCGTTGTGATGATGCAATACCGAGTTGAAATCGACGATGACGATAGAGTTCTCATCGATGGCATAGATCTGATTATAGTATCCGAAAGAGTAGAGATCATTGATACGGAAATGATGAGATCTGCAAGTGAAACTTATTATTCCCCACTTTAGACCGAAGAAAGTGAGTACACAGATCTAAATGAATGGTCGACGAATCGATATTATTCACATCTTCCAGATTACTCACTTCGCCAAGTAGAGATCAATGGCGTAGAAGTCGAATGACACAGCTTGCGTGTCTCTCTGATTCTCCTCCATATCCATGTCATCCTAAGAGTTGCCTACAGATCGAGGAAAGATCAAAGATCAACAATGACGTCATCGAGGAAAGATCAAAGATCAATTGTTTTCGATTCTTCCACATAGCGTTTTCCATTCCACCTCTCTCATTTCAATCTGGGCCAGAACCCGCAGAAGTTCCGTTTCAATACAATCTTCCTTTCCTCACTACGCAATTAGAGTTGCTAATTCAAGGATCGACTCTCTTCATTTCGAGTGCCCTCTCGCTTCTCTGACCGATGAGAGAGTATGCCAAATGAGGAGAGTCATCCTTGAATTGCCAACCCTATACGCCATCCCTCACATTCCTAGTGTCGAGTAAGAAGATGATTCTTCCATCGGGTGTGCCCGTGTACAGAGTGTCTTCCGTTGGAGGAAGAGCGCCCCGGATGAAGATCGAAACCTTCAACAGAGACGTCATCGAGGAAAGATCAAAGATCAACAATGACGTCATCGACGAAACATCAAAGAACAACAATGACGTCATCGAGGAAAGATCAAAGATCAACAATGACGTCATCGAGGAAAGATCAAAGATCAACCATGACGTCATCGAGAGGAGATCAAAGAAGGCACTCACCATCTCGAAGGAAACAATTGGCAAGGGATCGTTGGTGCTCATTGTGGAGGAGACCAATCAGGGATGGGGAAGGGAGGAAAAGAGAGAAGAGTGAGGAGCGACCACTCGGGACGAGGGAAGGGGATGGGAATGAGGGAGGGAGGAGTGGACGTGCAATTGAGTTTTGTTTACGAGAAGAAGTGCATTCAAAGTTCAAAGTTACAACAATATTTGTTCTGCCTTTACCTATTCCCCCTCTCTATCTTCTTTTCCCTCCTTTCCCTCGGTTCGAGTGTTATATCCTACCTTCTCCTACTTGATGTGAGTGCAACAACGAGCCCATAAGGAATGATGTAGTCGTACTCCTACCGTACCTTTCCCATGCGATACCGTATTCGGTATCGATCAGTAACCCTCCCTCTTACAGTAAGAAAGCCGCTTTCAATCTGGCCGACTCTGGAACGTCGAGCAATCCCACAGCAGTCACACAGCAGCGAGTACGAAAGTCTCCTCAAGCCAATGTTTTATGATCTCACAAGACATCTGATCGTTGATCTTTGATTCTCGATCTTTGATGATGATGTCATTTCTGGGCGAATCCAAGGCACCCAGTTCGGCCGAGCAGAAAACGAAGAAGTGAGGGGAAAGCTTATCTATCGATTTCGGAGGGAAAAAAACGAAGAAAAAACACGTTGATCTTCTCTGCGATACTATAACACTACAAACATTGATGATTATTAAGATGAATATTATTGCTGGATCGAGAAGTTGAAAGGACCAACAGGGGCATTGTCTTCGTTCCTCCAACCAGATTTTGCTGTCACTCCTTCTTTGAAAGTTATTCGCCACGGCATGTGCGTCCTTTCGGGAATGGATCTTCGTGTCGAGTATCGCCTCAAATCCTCATCACGAAGTTACCATTCTCCAGCTATAATGTGTATTGCTTTGCTATTTTATGCTCCCCGCATGTTTGTGCAATATTGTTCAGAACAGCCACAATACGTAGATTTTTATTCAATGGTTATTTTTGTTCAATGATTCAAGGCATTTACACATGTTTCTCGAGATGCATTACCTCAATGCAATGATAAGGTTGTGAAGGCGTTATCACAAATACTACTACCGTATCAGAGGGAATTGTGGGCAGGTGCTAGATAGGAGAGATCAAACACTCTTTCATGCTTGTGTTGCGACGCGACTTTGCCTCAAAAAAAAGAAGATGAATCTCTCTCGTTGCACTCAGACACGGCATCTCGGAATCTCATGGTGTGCTCTCGTGATCTCCGATTCTCACAGCCGCCAATTACACTCGTCACTTGCCAATTCCCGGCTTCGCTCTGGAAGCGGATTTGCCGGCTCTGTGTTTATATAGCTAGCTGCTGTTTTGCTCGTTCAAACTCGCGTCACCCTTCTCTGCACTCTCCGCTTTCAGCACACTCTATCGGTTTCTCTAACCACCTAGATAGTGTTCGCCTTGGGGAGGACGCAGCTGCATTTCACCTGAATTTCACCTCAGTTTTGCTGAAATTGAGCGGGGCCTGAAACGTCCAATTAGTCCCGGAGGGGAGAGTTACATCTCTCTCTCTCCTGACTCTACCCTTTCCGCACTAGTTGTCTCCTAGACAACAGCAGCTTCAGTCTCTCTTACGCCACTCATTTCTCCCCCCTCTATTCCATCTACTTTCACCATTCAAACAAGCGATTGTTGATTTGTTTGGCGTGACGTTTCTCTAGCGAGAATTCTTTCTAGTTCTAAAACCATGAGTTGTATTATGTCTGCAGCTACAGGAGCTAATTGCAGGATTGAAGACCAGTCACAATTTGTGCTCATTCAGCGAATATTCACTGATTAGTCTATCCAGGGAAATGAACTGATTCAGGGAGAAACATGCCCAAGATTTGAACTTGTTCATGAATTTCAACGCCCGCCGTTTCATCTCAGCCTCTTTTTATAGGGCTTCCCCCTCTTTCGTAGTTCTCTTTTCCGAAGGGTTTCCTCTCTTCTTCTCTTTTCCTCTCCTTCTCTTTCTTCCCCTTGTCGATAGTGAATGTCCGTCGATCTCGACCTATTCAAATCGCGATTTTAATAATTAGTAGCTCCTCACTAAAAACACTGATTTGTCACTGATTGAACCGTCGACAACCTGTAGAAACGAGACTGCTTTCATTAGTGAATCTCGGCAGAAAAACAATTAGTTCAATAGCATGTTATGATGTGATGCATATCACGGAACTTTCCGTTCCCTTCCCACCTAGAATTCTCAGATCGACCCATTCTCCCATACCCTCATCACCCAGACCGTAGCTCATGACGAATGTCTCGAATATGGATTCGGGTTTGAGATATTATTTCTCTCCATTCTGCACACTCTTTACCTGAAATCCGAGCATCACTCCTAGACATGACGAATAACTCGTACCGCGAACTTTCCCAGTTGTTGCAGTCATACATCAATCTCTCCGCTAACGTCATTACCAACCGGAGAATAAAAACCTTAGACGAGAATCACTTTCCGTGTCTAGTATCGCGACTTCATTATTCGTGTTGGCTATATATATCCTAAGCCCATCCCCTTCTACGACTCCCTCTCTACAGAGGTCTTCATCATCTCACGAAGTTATCATTCTCCGGCTATTATGCGCCAGCGCAAAAAGCTCTTTCCGGCGCGCACGTTTCCCTGCTCTTTCCCGCACTCAAACGCGCACCCAATTATTCTTTGACGGGGAGGTTTCTGAATGGAGCGAGCACCTTTTCCTTGCAAACTAAAGTTCGAACATCACGTTGCGATTCGCATAATTTCTCCCACTTCGGTGCAAAACAACGACGTCAAGTGTGATTTTGCACCCGTATACTCAGTACTCTCGTCTCTCCCTAGTTGTTTTCCACGGGCAAAATTGTAGCCACTAGAAAGTACGTCATTCATTGGTGTGAAAGTCCAGTCCAGGCCAAGTTCAGCACAAGTTAGTATAGCTACAATCCCATATCTTTCTGCCTCAATTACCTTGAAATGATGATATTGGGCTAATAGGTCAGGGCTTTTACCGATTACTCGTTGTAGTTCTAGATGTGTGACTCAAGTTCTATTTGATATAGGCATTGTAGCGTGATATTTATCATTGTTATCGTTTGTTATCGGTTCACTTCATTCAGCACGCGCTAGTTTCGGTTTTCGACTCTCCTCATTCTGCACATTCTCTCGTTTCTATGCAAGATAGTGTGAGGAAAACCGGAGAGAGCAAAACCTATTATACATTCATAGCATTCATCATTGTTATGCGCGCCTCGAATCATGCGGAAACCCACAGGGTTCATTGTTAACTGACAACCCCGGAAAAGTTCAGTTTCACTCGTAGTACTCAAGTTCAGTAGTTCACCTTTCTGCTATTTAGCGGCTCCTTTCACCTCAAAAGAGACATTTTCAAGCGCCAATTAGCGTGACTTCCTGCTTGCTCACGTAGAAAGTGCATTGTCTCTCTATTTAGCACACTATCTCGTTTCTCCGACCGGCGAGATAGTGTGCAGAATGGAGAGAGCTGACATCGCATTATTCCATTTCCGCCTTCTTCCCACAATTGGCGTCTATTTCTCGACGCACTGATTATTTACTACCGGACTCCGACTCTCTTCAATTCGCGTGCTCTCTCGTCTCTCTAACCAGCGAGAGAGAACGCAAATTGAGGAGAGTCATCACTATTTACTGTAATCTCTGACGCTCAGCAGCCGATAACTACGCCATTCCTGGAAATTCTTTCCTTATTCTAGGGGCGTTCGCGTGATTTCCTTTCCAGCTGTAATTCATAGAATTTGTTTGCCATGGAAAATGATACGCTACAAATCCGAGCTTTCGTGAGGACTCAGGGAAAAAACGAATAGCGAAAAGAATGTTCTTCTGTGTCGATCATGTGTCAGTTGTGATAGAGCACAACGCTGGTCGTAGTAATGTTCAATTGTGATGACAAATCGGCATCGACTCTTTTTGCGCGCTCTCTCCTCGGTCAGAGACACTAGAGATCAGCAATGAGGAGAGTCGGATTCCGTTTTGTCATCACAGATGTTCAATTGTAGTCGCGCTTCTCTCCGGATACAGATTTATTCACGGGTCCAAGTCTGGGTCTGGTGAATGATTCTTTGAGGCCATGCATAGACGTGCAACGTCTTGTCGTGTCTCTGCGCGCTAGATTATTCCATGAAATTATGCTCAAACTGTTATTTTTCATGCAATGGATGAATCTGGATGGCTATTTTGAGATTTTCAGGGGTAATCGATGGAATTCGAGGAGACATTGGAAGTCTTCTACTTCTTCGGAATCATACACTGCAAGGTTGCCGCGATTCTCGTCGCAAGTTTCGGTCCGTATTTTAATTATTTAATTTTAAATCTAAAAACATTTCAAAGAATTAATATGCAAAAAAAACTCTTCACATTTCGCACGTCATCTGAGCAAACGACTTGTTCAGATGCTCCTGCGAATTGTTATCAATTTTGTTTCTAGCAATGAATAATTCCATGTCATTTCGCAGCGAGTGCCAGCGAGAAAATTGCCGCCTTGACTGAACAAGTATTCACTCAAACATTCTCTCTTATCTTGAAAGTGTGTATGATGTTTGATCAAGCAACATGAATACGCTTACTAGGAAAGCGCTCAAAGACGAATTGAAAAAATAACGAGAAAAATATATTCGCATGACATTTCCAAGTGCACGAGAACCAGCAAAAGGGTGAAAGAAACTGCAGATGAAACTAATCTGCACGTACGATTTCTCAGAATTTCCTTAGGTCAAAACAATATTTTCGAATAAAATTATTCGTTTTAGTGCGCTTTCTTACGAATCACAAGGTAGCGAAAGAGAAGCACAAGTGCTGATTGTTTTTCTATCTAATGATAATTAGGGTTGGCAATTCAAGGATGACTCTCCTCATTTTGCAGACTCTCGTCAGAGAAGCGAGAGAGCGCGCGAAATGAAGAGAGTCAACCCTTGAATTGCCAATCCTAATGACAATACCTCAGGCCTTCTGTCGATCGTTGGTCTGGCGGGTGCAGGTGTTGCTTTCTTCGAGTGGTGGAGACACGAAACGGCCATCGATGTCATAGCCATGATTGGGTGAGGAATAAGGACGTAATTTCAGTTTTGACTCTTCAATCTGCACACTATCTCCCCGGACAGAGAAACGAGAGAGTGTGCAGAATAGAGATAGTCGAAAACCGAAACGACATCTCTAGTGAGGAATAGGAAAATATATATTATTTTCAAAAAGTTCTTTTTTTTAAATCAAGTCTCTAATACAACAGCATTTTATGTTGCGAGATCGCGTATGCATACTAATATAGAACTGTTTTGAACTCAGGAGAGAAGACTGGATCATTTCGGGATAACGACTCTGTGTGTGAAACTTAAACGAAATTTTGCTCCGATTTTTGCTCTCCTCACTATACACGCTCTCTCATCCATCAAAGGGACTTGATAGCGGGTAGAATGCAACTTTTAGACACCTAACATGATTGAAGCATGAGCGATTCTTACGATCATGTATCTAAATTGTTTCTTTCGCTGACGTCTCTCGCGATAATTCCCGCACTTTCCCGCAGCAATTCCAACTGAATTTTCGCTGTGAACCAGCACTTGCAATGGGTCGGATCCCACTCTCCTCAATTCGCACGCTCTATCTTCGGTCAGAGAAACGAGAGATCACGCGAGACGAGAAGAGTCGGAGTCCGGTTTACCATTTTTAAAGCATACTATACGCACAAAATTGCAGGTTTTCCATCTTCCTGGTCGGTGGAATCGCCGCTCATTCCACACTGTTGTACGCCCTGCAGAACACTCGGGTATGTTTCACATGCATTTGAAGAGTTTGCATTAATTGGCACCTGCGATTTGTTGCAGTTTCTTTATTCGAAAACAAAACAACAACAAAAAAACAAAAAAGAAAGATCAAAAATCGATAGACGTTTTTTAAAAATAAATTGTAATAATCTTACCTGATATAGGGTGATTTATCCTTGCAAAGGGAGAGATATAGAGGAGAAGAGGTCAAAGATCAAAGATCAACTGCAGATCATTGCAGGCCCGTCTCGTGGTCCCCTTCGTCGTCTTCCACTGCTTTATGATCGCCGTCAACTCGATCACCGCTCTCATCGCTGTTGGGGAGATCGTGTCGGATCAGGTTAGCTCGTTTTGGGGTTTTCTCTCTCTTTTTTTTTAATTTTTTTTATTTTGCACACTATCTCGCCGGTCAGAGAGACGAGAGAGCACGCGAATAGAGGAGAGTCCGATCAGGTTTGTGCGAAAGGAAAAAAAATTACTGCGGCAGAGCCATGTACAGTAGGAGTATGGTAGGGGAGGAATACTGTAGTGCGTTTGGAGACTCGATCCCCGCTCTCACCGTGTCTGATCAGGTGACTACGGTAGATGATGAGAGTACGGTAGCAGCTTATGGTAGTACGGTAGGTGAGTTCGTGGTATGGTAGATATGAGGATCAAGACTCTTATCGACGTAGGAGAGATCGTATCAAATCTGGAGATTTCGATTGCCGGTGTGAGTTGCGTGATAGGTTACGGTAGGGTAAACTAGGATACGGTAGGAATCAAATACTTCGTGTTTGATATTTTGCTGAAAAACTTCGCAGCCGACGCAATATATTCGCGCCAAATCGCTTAGATCTATCAAGCGCTCCTGAAACTCATCCAAATCGCAAAGCGAGGAAGCAAGAGCAAAAGAAAAGATTGGATGTTTTTCATAAGTGATCAGCCTATGCGATTTTAAACCATGATAAATGGTACGACACCACTTGGAGCAAATACTTGACAAAAATATCTCTTTAAAAACATTGTATTAACGCTTTTTTTCAGTCCCCCGAAGTCGAATCAACCGATCAAGTCGCCCGCCTCGTAGTCATCGCTCTGCCGCTCGCCTCAGCCTTCGAGGTGATTTCTCGCATGATTTCGAACCGGAAGTACTTTGTTTTGAACTGGAAATGACCCTTAATTTTCCAGATTCTGATGCTCATCGTCGTTTTCCGAGCCCGTTGGTACTTGCGGCTGCGGGCTCGATATTTGAGGAATGGAAGGCCGCCGGTGAGAAAGATTGGGTCATCACTAGTAGTGATGTCGTTTCGTTTTTCGACTCTCTCAATTCTCGTTTCTCTGTTCAGCGTGATAGTGTGCCGAATAGATAGAGCCATAGCCGATTGTACATCCCTAATCACTAGTAATTTTGAAAATCACTACAGTTCATTGTTCGATCACCTAAGTGGCTCTGAGAAGAATTATCTAGATACTGTGACCCTATTAGACGAGAGCATATTATATGGGTGATCATTTCGAAAATAAAAGTGTTTTTCTAGTTTTGGATAGTCGAACCTCGCATTCATTGTCGATCAAAGACGCATAGTCTAATTAAGAACTTCTAAAACTCATCCAAATCTCAACGCGTGATTGCGAACCGACCAAATATATATTACAGCACGATTATTAGTAGACTAATACTATTAGAGTAATTTCGTTCATCAAAAGTGCTATCGTACAAGGAAA
This sequence comes from Pristionchus entomophagus, assembly GCA_036245825.1. Lineage (NCBI taxonomy): Eukaryota > Metazoa > Nematoda > Chromadorea > Rhabditida > Neodiplogasteridae > Pristionchus > Pristionchus entomophagus. Next base: position 10,527,972 of record BTSX01000002.1, on the reverse strand, counting down.
TGAGAGAATTGCGTCATTGCTAGGCAATTATTTCGAGAATTGTAGCGCGTGCACCACACCCGCTACGCCGGCTTCTCTCTGGCCTCCGTCCTGGGAAGGAACAAGCGCGCCGAGGACTCCTCTACTACTGGTACGGCGCCATCTGGCGCGCCAACGCCGAATGTGGCGCCTGCCGGCGCCAACAATCGCGTCGCGCCCGCCGAGTTGGAACTTGGAGCGATTGTCGTGGCTCCAGACGGCACGCCACCTCCGCCGGTCCCAGTGGCAGAGCAGCCGAGGAAGAAGGTACGTCGATTTATCTGGGGCTATCAAATAGGATAACGTTATGATGTTATAACATTTGACAATAGTGCGGAAACTTGTCGAATGAAGGCTCGGCGGTCTAAACGATGAAATAGTGTGTAGAATGGAGATAGATACTCTCCTCAATTAGCGTGTTATCTCGTCGGTCAGAGAAACTAGAGATCACGCGAATTGAGGAGAGCCAATTTCGATCCAGCGTCACTGCTCTCCAAGACTACATTTGCTATCTTTCAGGTGGTAGCGATTCGTGTGCCAACCCCTCCTCAACTGAAGGGAGACGTCTTCCCGCTGGGCCGAATGCCCCCTCCCTCTCCATCTACTCCCACTCCCCGAGCTGCTGCTGATATGGCCGAATCGGGTCCCTTGTAGTGATCGTGTTCTCTCCATTCTGCACACTCCTTTCCCCAAACGAGGCGGAAACTGTGCAATAGGGTATCTCCACGAGCTTTCAAACCCAAACGAGTCAGCTTTCTTCATTTATCGATCGATAGATGTCCCCGCCTCCCAATGTTCATATCAAGTCCTTGATAATATTGATTACAGCGATGATGTTGAACCCTTTTTCATATCGTTCAATTTACCGCATAGGCGTTGAAATAGATTGTTTCCCGATTTTTATATCATATCTCTCCTCCAGCAGATAAATTAATTCTCTCTCACTAAACTACTTCATTGTTGTTGTATAAAAACGGGATTAAGATGATTTCAAATTCATAATTCGATCGCATAAAGAAAGACGGAAATGTTATGAAAGGGTGCGAAAGGTCGAAAAAATTATATTTCAGTCAAATCTCAATCGGTAAGAGGAAAAGAACGAGTCTTACGATGATCTCATCGCGCATGAGATCATAATTATTGGTGCAATCTAGTGATGGAAATTCGGCATCTAACTCTCCTTAGTTCGCATTATCTCTCGTCGGTCAGAGACACGGGAGAGCACGCAAATTGAGGAGACTCTGATTCCGTTCTGCCAAAAGTAGTGTAATCATAGTGGATTTCCTTCCCTCCTCTCCCCCATTAAATGAAGTATCTCCTTTCCCTCACTAAACGACTTCCTAATCTGCCCATCTCGGGAGAATGATGAGCCTCCAGAGAGAGGAGAGCTCATAACATATCAAGAGATCTTCTTCTCCTTGAGGGGGGAGAGAAGTGGGATATAATAGATGGACTGCGGGGTACTCCCAAGAGGATTGAGAGGCGCGCCAAAGTGGAAACATCTTGTTTGCCGCCTCGTCGAGTGACTACGGTAGCTGCCTTTTTCCGGCCCTGGAATTTACGGTTCTGGAATCTGCGGACCTGGGGGATCTCTTGGGTCCAAGCTGTCACCAGGGACGGGGCGATCAATCTGCCTCCAAGTGACAGATACCAGTCCATCGCATTTGCATAATCAGCTGTCAGCGAGGGAGAGTGGGAATTGGCGCAACACCTCGGGTGATCGAATGCACGCGCAATTCATTGACAGCCCTGGTACCCGAACGGACCTCCAGGTCCCGAGATTCCAGAAACATCAGGTCCAGGACCGGTAGAAGGAATGACCGTAGTCTGGCGCAATACCTAGGCTCTAGAAATTATCGAGCACGGAATTAATTATTGCAGCACTTTCTCAATTTGTTGCTCAGCTTATTCTACAAGGATTGTATTCCTTCACCTTCATCTTTCATGATTCGACCCTGGGCCAATAAATAAACTTCATTATTGATGGGCAAGAGGAGAAACCGGAGCATGCAGATAGACTAGAAGACAAGGGGAGATCAAAGATCAATGAGAAGCAGAAGACACTGGCTCCTGGAACGATTGTTGCTGGCCATTGTCGATTTTCAGGGTGGCTCCGACCGGCTGGGATACGGTAAACAGCGGGATCATGTAGGGAGACATGTGCTTGCATGCCTGAAAAAAATTTCATTGAAAATGAAATTATTTAAATTTATAAAAGCAGATTCAATCTAGCGCCAGGCTTCGCCCACGCTTTCTCTCCTCTGCAAAAGCTTGTCCAAATGGAGGGATAAGTTATATAAATTGCGAGTTTCGGAGGCTGTGGGAAGGCAGATTGAACTCGTCGTTTGAGCAGCTGAACATGATGCTAAACGCTATGAAGCTTGATTTTCAGCAACGCCGAAAGCACTGGAGTTTCTTCGGGGGGGGGGGGGGGGGACTAATAAGATTTCAACCGCAAAATGAGTAGAGCCGGGAATTAGGAGAGCCGGAGTCGGCAAAAAGTACCTGGACGCGCGGATACTTGGCGTTTGGGCGACGGCCGCGCGGCACGCGGCTAGCTGCCAGCAAGCGCTCAATAGAGAAGTCGTTGCGATCCTGAAGGGGGGAGGGGGTTGGTTTGAGTTTCATGATTAATGCAAAATGGGGTTGGTCGAGGGAAGAATGATTAGTCGTGGATTTTTTCTGAGAAAACAAAACAAAATATCTGATCTCTTCCCGTAGTGATAATTGTGAACACTTCAAACATTGAGTTGGATCTTGCTTCAAAAGCAGCTTCTCGGGGGAAACGGTAAAATCAAAGGAGCAAGGGCGGGGAAATTGACGTCGTCTGGATAACTCACGTATTGTCTAGGCGGCTCCTTGGGTGCGGCATCAGAAGGTGCGTCGGTAGTCGTCCCTGATGATGGGATGTGTCATTTAGGATATCAGCTCTCTTCATTCGGCACACTATCTAGCCGGTCAGAGAGACGCAAAAGTGTGCAGAATGGAGAGAGCCACCCTAATGATGATGAGTTAGTGTCAGTGCATGAATATCGCTTCCTTAGATGAGGAAGGGACATTGTTTTGTTTTCTCATATAACATACTAATTATCGTGCTTATTTCCCGTATAGAGTCTTGTTACGTTGCCAAAGTGTGTGCGAAATGGAGAAAGCACGGCTCTTTTTTGACAGTGTGCAGAATGGAGACATTCGAGCCGGGGCAGCAGTACTGACTAATTCAAGGATTGACTCTCTTCATCTCGAGCGTTATCTCGCTTTTCTGACCGGTGAGAAAGTTTTCTAAATGATGATAGTCACCCTTAAATTTTCAATCCTAGTACCGACCTGTAGTCGCTCCTCCGCTCTTCTTCGGCTGCTCTCGTTTGCGCCATTTGGCTCGCCGATTCTGGAACCATACCTGAAAGGAAAAGAGCAGATATCGATTGAATGGAATATCAGACCCATCTTCAGGTTTCTCCTTACTTATACAGTTCCCCTGAAAAAAAAAGTTTTGCCGAATCGAATTGTAGCTCTCCCCATTCTGCGAACTTTTTTTCTTATCGGCGATAAAGTGGGCAGAATGGAGGGAGCAATACTTGATCCTACAGCACTGTTAGGGACTGATAGCAACACAATAGATTCCAAATTGCCGCATTTGCTCCCGATTTGAGTGTTTTATTTTCTCTCGCCTACGATCTCTCAGACACTCCGCCCTGCCCCCAGGGGACCATTTATGATGGAAAATGGGAAAGAGATAAGAGTTATGGGAGGCGAGAGGAGAGTCATTTGGAGTAGTTTGGAGTGAGACATTGAATTGTCTGTGAGAGATGGAAGTGTTTCGTATAGTGGAGGATAAGTGACAGCTTTCTCGCAGATTACATCATTGTAAAACAAATGCCCATTCCTCTTCGATAGGAAAAGATGGAAATTAAGTCACAGAAGTCTTTCGTTCCATATCATCCAAAGAGTTCAACAAAAACAGCATGATATTCATATTTTGCATGGGCCATTGTATTAGTAGGGAAATATTTATATATTATACTAACCTGCACACGAGATTCGAGTAGGTCAAGCCGCATCGCCAGCGACTCGCGCATGAAGACATCCGGGTAGTGGGTGGCCTGAGAATAAGAATGATGGTGATGAACTCATATGGATTTAACTCCTCGAAACGCTAAGTGGTCTGGAAAATCCGTGATGTTCAGAGTTTCAGAGCTTGTGAAGGTTCTGGCATCTTGAAGTCTAAATTTACCACTAATACGAGAATAAAAGAGCAAACCGAAAGAAACAAAACTCGAATGCGCTCTGAAGCTTCGGTTACTGGCAAACCCGTGATCATTTCCATAAATCATTAAAAGGAGAAAGCGGGGAATTAAAAGGGATGAAATCCAACCTCAAAGGCGCTCTCCAGCTCCTCCAGTTGCCAGCCGGTGAAGTTGGTCCTCGTCCTTCTCCGCTTCGCCTCGGCCGACGCCCCTCCGTCGTCTGAATTGATTCATGCTCTCTCCATTCTGCACACTATGTCGCCGATCAGAGAAACGAGAGAGTGTGCAGCATGGAGAGAGTACGCCCTTTCTACGTGAACCAGCAGCAACTCGCGCTAATTGTGGCTTGAAAATGTCTCTTCCATGCTGAAAGGAGGTGCTAAATTGCATAGAGTTAAACTACTGAACGGCGAGAGAACGCACGAATCGAGGATAGTAAAATATTGTTGGATCGCATAGCGACTCTCTCCATTTAGCACAAGCCAAACCACAAGCCAAAGAGAACAATAGTAGCACAATAGCAACACTATCTCCTGGCTCTAGTAGCCTTGAATGACTGATATCAGTATCTATATCCGGCGAGCATTGTCTCATCGATCCGACCTGCGAGATAGTGTGCAGATTGGAGAGAGTGGGTATTCGAAATAACATTCCAAGTCTGGATCATTCCAATTCAAGTCATTTGTCGAGGGTGCAAAGCGGAAACAATGTATTTCATAGCTCCGGTTTTCGTGTCAATCTTATAAGTTTCTATTTTTCGAATGGACGTTTCTAGTTTCTCCCTCGTTGATTGTAAGTTTCACGCGTTCTTCATCTCGCAATGATTGAGCTAAATTCAGTATGGAGTTGCTGCTAAGTGAAAAAAATATAAATTTTCTTTTCGAATCTTACTAACAAACGGCATGACGCTTGATCGAGAGAAAATAGTATGCAAATGAGCAAATTCATTTTGGCTGTTTCCATTCTGCACACTATCGCATTGCTCAAGTCGAGAGAGTGTGTATAACAGAGAGATATCGCGCTACTTTCTCCTGCCTTGATCATCATTTAATTAAATTACTTTAATAAATAATAATCACCTTCACAAATCTCCTCCTCGCCCGTCTCCATTGGCTCCCTGCTGGAATCTCGCGATGACGACTCCTCCCCTCCTGAAGCAACAATTAAATAATATAAAAAATAAGAATATTACATAAATAAAGATTCATTTTCCCCGGATCAATCAGGCTTAGAGTCGTGTCTGCAGAGGTAAGAATCGGGATCGGACATCCCCATTTCAACGAAAATTTAGAGTGCGCGTTACCTCCTGACGCCGCTGTCGATGAGGCTGCCAGAAGCACCAGGGCTGCCCCTGAAGTGGGTTTAAGCGGTGAAAAGGAAGCGAGTAGGAATGCAACAATCAACTAGCCTGAGAACAATCAGTATTGGAAACCCTAAAGCCGATACGGAAGAACTCTTAAATCAAAATTTTCAAATGTGCTTCACACATCCTTGAATTCCCTATGATCTAGAATGATCTAGTTTTCGTTTTACAAATTTCCTTAGAAAAAAATAATCATTGGCACAAATGGAAGTAACTTTTATTTGTTAATGTTACAATATCAATTTTTAATAAATAAAATAAAACAATAACAAACCACTGCCCAACTGCTGCTTCCAGAACTCGTTCCACACGTGGGAGACGTCCAACGTCGTCGTCTCGTCGTCCATCGCCGGATTCAGAAGGCTGTCGTAGTCGTTGAGGGGATTCGGAAGGCGTCTATGATCGTCGTAACCCTGTTGCAATCTCAATCAATAATTTGTCGACCATAATTAGCAGCAAAGAATTAATTCAGATGCGTGAGAATAACGCGGTGACATAGGGATAAGGGAGGACTACGAAGAGATTTGAGCGATTATAAATGGTGCTGCAGTAGCGAATTGTATCTTTCTATTCAGCGCATGCGCTGGCCATCGAGAGAGTGTGCATAATGGAGAGAGCCACTACTCGATCCGGCAACACGGCGCGCCAGCCCAGCATGAATCTGCCGAAGACACTTGATGTCCTAGGTAGCTAAATGCCTAATGACAAAGGAATCTGGCGAGAACTTGGCGGATAGCTGGCGACTTCTCTGGCGCGCCAAATAACTGCCTAATGTCTGAATGCTTCTTCTTCCTCCTCCCCCCAATTGAAGCTCCTCCCCTCGTTTTCCATTACGGTGGCTTCGCCTTTAGGCCCAGATGGATTTTTCGCGAGCGCCTCATCTTCACCAAAACAATCCCCCCAGACCCCGCCCCTTGGCGCGGTGCCAGCCAATGAGGTAGAGTGGGAGGAGCCTTAGCTATAGGGATGTAAATTCGGTTTTGGTTCTCTCCATTCTGCACACTTTCTCGTCCGTCTGACCAGCGAGATAGTGTGCGAAAATGAGAGAGCAAAACCCGAAACGACATCACAACCAGGCCGGCTGGCTGCGAGCGAAATTGGACACCACGAGTGAGATGGATTGCGAAAATGTCCAGTGGTTTTTTTTCTGGGAAGAACCAGATTGATTGTGCCCGGGCTGGATTTCAGACACATTCGGTTCGGTTCATTTGCTTTTTCTCCTCTTCCCTCTCTCATTTCGACAATTGTTTCGGTTATGCTTCATAGAGTGGTCAAATGTCATTAGACCTGTGAGAAGCTAATTTTTGTACGAAACTTCATTTCCGTAAAATCATCACCATTTAAATGTTGATGGCTAAGGGTGGTGATTCGAGGAGGAGCACACTCATCCTGTCTACTCTAGAAATGAGAAATCGGAAACGACTCTCCTCAATTCGCGTGCTCTTTCGCCGGTTAGAGACACGAGAGGGCACGCGAATCGAGGAGAGTCGAGTTCCGATTTGTCATCACTAGTCCACTCCTTCGACGGTCCGAGGGGCGAGAGATCACGTGAATCGAGGAGAGTCTTCAAAATTCAAATAAAATAAGGATGGTGCTTGCGCGAATCTTTATTCGTTCCGCACTCTCACCCAAAAAAGAGAAGTATCAGGCATATTGAGTGGAAGTATTCTTTATACGTCCAGCACTTACCATGACAAGGCAATATTGCTACCGAATCGAACAGTGCTCTCGGTGACAGAGTGTGCAGAATGGAGAGAGCAATTGGATCTTACAGCACTACGGACAGCTCGTTATCATCACTAGCCTATCGCGCAGTCTGTCAGGATAATCATCAGACTCGCCCCTCATTCCTCCCTCAGCACCTCTGAGGAGGGAAACACCCCCACACTCACTTGCTAATCTGCACTGACAGCTCCCATCAGTCTTCCGCTCTCTCCATTCAGCACACTTCCTCGCCTGCCCTGCCACTCTGTCTCTCCTCACTTCACACACTCTCTCGCCCCTGTCTCTGACTTCGCGCACCCACTTCTCCACCAATTATTATGCAACCCCCCTCGAGCGAGAGAGAGATTACTCCCCGGAGACACCAGAAGCGAGGGCCGGAAATCAGATCTCGGACCGGGAACCACTGGCTATTTTCCGGTTTCCGGCCTGAAATTCAAGATAGTATTTCAGTCAGTCAGCGGAAATAGAATGAGGAGACGACGTGAGAGATATCGTGGCTCATCTAAATTCAAATTGGGAGAAATGCAATTAGCTCAAAGACCAAGCTAATGAACGATATAGACCAAAGCATTTCCCCAGTAGGGGCTACAGTACCATTCACAGTTCTTTGTTGAGTAGAAGTGTCATTGAATCGTCAGTAGTGCGTGATTGGACTTAGTTTATGCTAATCAGGTGATTGATTGATCGAAATAGGATCAGGAACTACCGTAATCTCTCCACTACATCAAAAGGAAGACAAATTGGTCAGCCAAAGCAAACAGATCCGAGAGGGGATGAAATTGGGTCGTCTCTCGATTCTGGGGGGAAATTAGTATGAGAATAGATAGGAAATGCCGCTCGTTGTCGGCTCATTTTTCAATTCGACGCTGCGTCTCTCAATTTCGGAGATGAGAATGGTCGAGTCCAATTTGAGAAGAGACGCATCTCATATTATACTGGGGCCCGGGGCAATTCGACCAGGGATCGGATCAAAGATCAAAGATCAAGTGGACTTCATTCCGATCATGAAATCTTACAAATTGATATTGTTGTTTTTGAGCCGAGAAAAAGCCACCATTGATCGAAAGACAAAATCACGTATTATGTAATAGTGAAGAAACCGCAAACCAACTGGTCATAATAAAACCTCAAAACTGCGTGTTACCCTGTTTCAAGCGACATTTTGCGTTCAATTCCATCCAATTTACAGAGATCAATACATATTTATCAGTGGACAAACATCAACAATTCTAGAATATCTACAAACAATCATTATTTCTAGGCGCTACCATACATTTGGCTTCTCAATCGATCGATCTCGGCTACCGTAATCGGACCACCGGGACGAGCGAAGAGCTGAGGAAATTCCTTGAGCAGACGTTCAGCGTTCTCTGAAGGGATTAATTTTTAGCATAGGAAGTGCTCGTCGAATTGAGGCTCTTTGCAAGTTTCACATCCTAATCAGCAGGTGAAGCGCGAACTCAACAAGATTTTTTACAGGAATATTGTAACTATAAACCAATAACTATAAAATCACCACGAATGTGTCAATATAAAGCACTATATTGTTCTTTAAATAATAAAACAAATAATACACCCCACCTTTATTGGTATCCAATACTCCGTGGTTGGCAGATCCGTAGTAGGATTCGTACCGATAACCGGCACCGAAGATGAGAGGGCAGATGGGAATGAGGACGTCCTGAGAGAGGGAAAATATATTATTAATTATATTATTTTTATTATTTTTTTTTTAAATAATGGGATATGAGTGACATTCTGAGATTTTGAACATATTTGTGCACATGCGTGGAACTAGAGGAAAAGGTCGATTCGAGGGATCGGTTCCATACTTCCACAGGTGGTAGTACTCGGTGAGTCAGGAAGGTAGACCACCTTTGGGCTGTCCGCGACGCGTCCGAAGCGCGTCAGAGCGCGCGAAATTTGAAACTCGCTTTTAAGATTTTTGCTCAGTTTCTCTCTAATCGATTAGGAACTGGTATCAATCGATTCCTATGTGCATGGTGAACATTTTATATATTGGGTGTTAACCCATGCGATTTCATCATCATGGTGAAATTTAATTTTTAAACTTTTAAAAAATTGTGAAAAATCGGGTTTTGAAAAAGGGGAAAATTTTATTTCGAAAAAAATTGAATATGTTGGGGATCAAATATTAAGAGAAAAAAATTAAAATTAAAAAAATACCCAACGGTTCAAATATGAGAAAAAGTATTTTGGGTTAATGTAATAATTCACATTCTGTCGTTCTCCCGGATTCCCCGTGCAAGTAGCAATACGATAAATTGCTGTAATACTTACAGGAATTTATCGAATTGATCAATGGTGAGCAAACTCGAATTTGCGCGATTCTGAAGAAAAAGGTTTTTGTAGATGGAAAAACTACAGTATCGGACATAAGTCACCGTCCAAAATTTCAAAGTGTTGTAACTTTTGAACCAGATAAGCAATCGGTTTGATGTTTTGGCAGGATACATTAGACCTATTGACGCATTGCCACCGATAGTGACGTCATGCTACGATTTCGCAATATTGCATAGTGATGATGCAATCATATATATGTTCTTCACTTGTGATTTTAAGGTCATTGGGATTTTTTTCTAAGTCTTCTCTCTTTTTGTGATGATAGAAGGCCTCAGCCTCTACCGATTAAAAAATAGTACTCATGGGGCGTTGTCGTACAGAAGCAGAACACAGGTTCAAAATAGGGTCCCGAAAAAAATAATTTCCATTCACTGACGTTCTAGAGACTCGTTCAAAGGCTCAAAATGACCCTTACAATAATTCCTGATTACCCACAATGTTCGATATTGATATCTCTTAATTTGACCTCAGGGCACGAATTTTTCACTTTTTCAAATAATTGTTTTCTTCCTATTTTGGATGATCATAGTTCCAAGGCCGATTTTTGTTCAAATGTATTTTCTAGACAGGGTAGTTGCAAATCCATGGAATATACGATTCCCAACTTTTTAGAGCATTTGGATAACTTTCCCGTCCGCGGCAATCGAAAATCAGAGGTCAATCGATTTCAACCCAAAAAATGACCATGAAAAATGAAAATGAAAAATGACCCATTAGTCGAAAAAAAGTTTCTCTCAAAACTTCCTGACTTAATTTTTTTCTGTGATATTTTTGTGTGCTGAGTAGGAATTTCGCTATGAGAGTCCATGATATCATTAATGAAAAAAGTTAAAAATTTATTATGTCGAAACATAGCCGATTTAAAAAATCTTTTGACCTCTGATTTTCGATTGCCGCGGACGGGAAAGTTATCCAAATGCTCTAAAAAGTTGGGAATCGTATATTCCATGGATTTGCAACTACCCTGTCTAGAAAATACATTTGAACAAAAATCGGCCTTGGAACTATGATCATCCAAAATAGGAAGAAAACAATTATTTGAAAAAGTGAAAAATTCGTGCCCTGAGGTCAAATTAAGAGATATCAATATCGAACATTGTGGGTAATCAGGAATTATTGTAAGGGTCATTTTGAGCCTTTGAACGAGTCTCTAGAACGTCAGTGAATGGAAATTATTTTTTTCGGGACCCTATTTTGAACCTGTGTTCTGCTTCTGTACGACAACGCCCCATGAGTACTATTTTTTAATCGGTAGAGGCTGAGGCCTTCTATCATCACAAAAAGAGAGAAGACTTAGAAAAAAATCCCAATGACCTTAAAATCACAAGTGAAGAACATATATATGATTGCATCATCACTATGCAATATTGCGAAATCGTAGCATGACGTCACTATCGGTGGCAATGCGTCAATAGGTCTAATGTATCCTGCCAAAACATCAAACCGATTGCTTATCTGGTTCAAAAGTTACAACACTTTGAAATTTTGGACGGTGACTTATGTCCGATACTGTAGTTTTTCCATCTACAAAAACCTTTTTCTTCAGAATCGCGCAAATTCGAGTTTGCTCACCATTGATCAATTCGATAAATTCCTGTAAGTATTACAGCAATTTATCGTATTGCTACTTGCACGGGGAATCCGGGAGAACGACAGAATGTGAATTATTACATTAACCCAAAATACTTTTTCTCATATTTGAGCCGTTGGTTATTTTTTAAATTTTAATTTTTTTCTCTTAATATTTGATCCCCAACATATTCAATTTTTTTCGAAATAAAATTTTCCCCTTTTTCAAAACCCGATTTTTCACAATTTTTTAAAAGTTTAAAAATTAAATTTCACCATGATGATGAAATCGCATGGGTTAACACCCAATATATAAAATGTTCACCATGCACATAGGAATCGATTGATACCAGTTCCTAATCGATTAGAGAGAAACTGAGCAAAAATCTTAAAAGCAAGTTTCAAATTTCGCGCGCTCTGACGCGCTTCGGACGCGTCGCGGACAGCCCAAAGGTGGTCTACCTTCCTGACTCACCGAGTACTACCACCTGTGGAAGTATGGAGCCGATCCCTCTAATCGACCTTTTCCCCTAGTTCCATGCATATGTTCGAAATCTCAGAATGTCTCTCATATTTATTTCTCACAAATTTATTTCAGAAAGTCGTCAAGATTAATCGACTTCGAATCAATGAAAGTCTATTAGAATATTTTCTGAAACATAGAACCCACTGTCTGAAGAAATGGATTAGAGACAGATCAGGAGACTGATGGGAAAGAGGACATCCTGAGAGGGATCTTTCCATTTGGCAATAGTCCCACGCCTACATGTTTCGCGCAGTTACGAAAATAGTTAGCATTTAGGTTGATAATCCATCACCGGAGCCTCGTTTATCGAAAATGAAACCAAGTACCCTCTTTTCTATATTTCCAGAAACTTAGATCCTTCTGTCAGGTGAAAGGCATTACAAAAGCACAAACAGCGCGTCAGAAAAATTATTGTTATTACTTATTTTTTATAATCCCAAACGACGAAGGAACGATCGATGATAAATGCTAGGAACTAGTCATCCTCGAGAAACCCAAATCCTCCCGTACGAAGTGTAGCCTCGCAAATGTAATTCCGTCTCCAATCAAACGCTCTCGCATACGGATCGAATCTTTTTTTAAACATCGGAGATCAAAGATCAAAAGTCAAGACTCACCCTTCTCCTGTAGATCAGTCCAGAGACGAATAAAATGGTGATGACCGTGCTAGCCGCGAAGATCTCCTTGCGTAATTGCTTCCGATGACGAGAAATCTGCAGATTACAGTGCGTGATAAAGGATCCATCAATAAGTTACAGTATGCCCTAGATTACGGTAGACGATCAGGATCAAGTGGATTGATTACAGAAGTCTGTTAGATCATGGAGCTAGCCGAAACTTGGTTGTGAGGCTAGTTTAATGCGCTCGATGGAAAGATGACCAATTTATGGTATTGAATAAATGAAATAATGAGCGGTGATAAAAGAAAAGAAAACAATACCTCAAGGGCGAGGTCGCGAGCGTATACGAGGTCGGCAGCGGCAAGCTTCGATTCGAACTGCATTTAAAAATATTGTTTGTTATATAAATATGAAATAGATCAGATAACATACATTTCAGGACAGGCTAGTCTTTGGGAAATGGGTGCAGCCCTAAGCCGCCTGTGACGTATTGTTTTTTTCATAGAGAAGTTAACATTACTGAGGGCAGAGCGCCTGATCCGAACACGAAAGAGTCTTGAAACACTGTCTCACCTGGGTTTGTCGCTGTTTCTCAATCTCGGTGAAGTCAAGCTTCACATTGCTCTGGCCCATCAGCGACCTGATTTTTTTTAAAGTTCCTTGTTTTCTCGATGAGGCGAGAATGAAGATAATCTCAAGGGCTTGACGCAACCTTCAGAAACGTACGGCAAATCAATTCATAAAATATTTATCGCAATTGATAAGAATCAATCAGAAATCAGGAGTGGGCAAAAATCAACAATACTAGACTATCTACAAACAATCGATACTTCTATGCGCTACCATACATTTGGCTTCTCAATCGATCGATTTCGGTTACCGTAATAGGACCACCGGGACGAGCGAAGAGGTGAGGAGACTCCTTGAGCAGACGTTCAGCGTTTTCTAAAGTGGGAAATATTATAGATGGACGAATAGGTATCAATAAGTTTCGCAACCCGATGGGTGGATGAAACAGAAACTCAACAGGAAAATTCTAATAAGAATAAAGTGAGAGTTCCAGCGAGGTATGGTTTCTCTCAAACGTTTCGTAGGTTGTATTTAATTATTTCATTAATATATTTCTGACGTACTATTGACGGTGTCCAGTTGTTTCTCGTCGACAGAGTCGTTGCGGTAGCAGATCCCAGCAGAAATGAGGACGTTTAGAGGCAATAACTCCTGGAAAAATTATCTACAGTTAAAACTTGTGATGTCAAATCGGAAACAACTGTCCTCAATTTTCAGGAAGATCTCGTATATTTATGCATACAGATAAGAAAATATTGGCTAAAAGAATGCAAACATGTACGCAAATTAACAGCTGAAACTTTTGAACTGTTACCTCAAATATATTGGCAAAACGAACACATACACCCTTAATATTCTGAAGATCGAAGATCACCTTTCTTTTAAATTTCATTGCGGCGAAGCCAACAGCGGCGATGATTGTAATCCCCGCGACTGTCTCCCAGCTGACCCGGTCATGACGACGAGAGATCTGCGGATGCACGGATGATTACCACGTCGATTCAGCTCCAGCCAAAAATTGCAATAGTCAGAAAAAGGTTTCGCAAAATATTTCTGCAGAGGTTTTATCTTGCATGGGTGCCGTAGTGCGGGTTTTTCAATTACTAGGCTCCGGCTACCAAGATAAGTGTAGTCGCTATGATCAGGTTACTGTAGTCCACTCTAACGAAACACCAGCTCGATACGGTAGTTACAGTAATCCCAATGAGCCTTTTTGATAATACCTCGAGGGCGTGATCGCGAGCAGCAGCGAGGTCGGCAGCCGCCAGCTCCGATTCGAACTGAAATCAATATTTAAAACATTTTAATTTTAAATGAATATCATATATTACAATCTTCGAACTGAAATATGCATGAAATTTATCTGCTCTAGCAAACGATGCAACTATTGCTCATAGGAATCAAATCACATATGATCAAGTGCAAAACTATTCAGAAAAGAAGCCCATATATTGAAAAGAGGCAGAAACGGAATTTCACCTGGGTCAGTCGCTGTTTCTCAATCTCGGTGAAGTCAAACTTCACATTGCTCTGGCCCATCAGTGATCTGATTTCGGAAACAGATAATTATTTATTTTAAATCAAGAGAAAGATATTAATTAAGGCTGGAAGCTACCTTTGGTACAAACAGAGAGATTTGATTCAAATAAACATTTATCAAATTTTTTTTATAAAATCAATCAGGAAAATTTAATTATTAAAACAATAAAATTCGACAGATCAGAGATCAAGCTTTATCAGTGGGTGAAACTCAACAATTCTAGGCTATTTACAACAAATCAATATCTCAGGCGCTACCGTACATTTCGACTCTCAATCGATCGATCTCGGCTAGCGTAATCGGACCACCCGGTCGAGCAACGAGCTTCGGGGACTCCTTGAGCAAGCGTTCCGCGTCGCCTGAAGGCATTGTTTTTTTTGTTGAAATCGAAAAAGCAAATCTCAATGCGACAGCAAATGTCACGTCTTTACGGACTGATGGAACATAAACTCAATGGGGAAGTATTTAGAAGGAATCGAGGCTCGACGAAGAGCAGGAAATGGGGAACTGATTCACAAACTATGACCCTTCGATGAACACGCATTCTTGAGCATGAGTGTAGACAAAAATGCAACAAGCCAAAGCGACGAAAGAATGTGCAACATGGAGTGAACTATGGATCTATTCGGCAACACAAATAGACATTATCATCATGTTCGTTGATCGGAATATATTATTTTAAATAATAATAGTAATAATAAAATATACTCTTGAGGGCCTCTAGTGGTTCTCCGTAGGCAGAGAAGTGGCAGTAGAAACCACCCAGAATGAGAGGAGCGATGGGCATGATGAGATCCTCAAAGAAAATAAGGTTAAAAAAAATTGAATGGCATTTCTACAACTTGATAATGCATCGCATCATCAGTGCGAGGTCGCATTAGAGACGTGCGTTCTTTGCGATCTCGCATTCGTATTGCCAACCTTAGTTTGGGATAGGAGGCGCACCTATTCAGCTTAATACTTATTTCTTTTTATTAAAGATTTTGTAAGACCTGAGAAGGAGCTGAATATTGAGGAGCACTTTCAGAACATTAGATATAATCTTCCTGAAACCTAAACCCCATCAGATTTGAAACTACAGTTCACTGATAGACCAGAGCAAAAAAAATATGACCCCGCTCGGGATGATCGATGAGGGAGCACAAATGCTATAGTTTTATTCTACTGATTGTGAATAAAATTGTTCTCAAACAGTGCAAATTTACATCATGCTCATGTTTTATTGTAACCTCCTCACCAGTGTACAGAACATTAACAACATGCTCCGAGACGAAAAATATATAATCTAGAAACCCCAACCTCGCTAGATTTGAAATCACGCATCAATCCTATTTCGCTTCATTTCCTCTTTTTCAGGATTTCAGCGACAGTGATCAAATATCGAACACCGAAGAGAAACTATCCATTATTGATGTCGTTTCGGTTGTCCTCTCTCTCCACTCTGCACACTCTTTCGTCTGCCTCACAGGCAAGAGAGTGTGCAAAATGGAGAGAGCTGAAACCCGAAACGAAATCGCTACTCCCTATCAGCGAGATTTTTCTACTGCTAATTCTACTACTCATTACAGACTGTCAAATCATAAGGTTGACGCCATGTCATACTGCTCATAATTTCCGTTCAATCGATCAATCGTATATTCACGGATATCATAGCACATCAAGGGACAAAGACTAGAGATCAAAGATCAAAGATCACCGTTCTCTTTGTTAGCACTGCAGCGGCACCGAGCGCCACGGTGAGCGTGCTCGCCCCGACAAACTGCCAGTGGAACTGCTCGCGACGACGAGAAATCTGGAAAGAGTACGGTGTGTTGCTGTAGTGGGGGTTACGGTATGCAGGTAGCATACAGTAGGTAATCCGGCCAAATATATTGGAGAACGAGAGATAGGGTATGAAAAATTTTTTTTTTTGTAGGAGCAGGAAGTACGACCAGATCGAAAATATGACGGATGATGTAGTCATAATAATCTAGTGGAACATCAAAACGATAGGTGCAGTGGAATACGGCAGATTTAGGTTTTCTGTATTTTTCTCTATTCTGTACACTAACTCGTTTCTCTGGTCAGCAATAGAGTGTGAAAAATGAAGTGAGCAACAATCCAAAATCACTACTATAGATCGGATAATCAAAACTGTTTAAATAATACAGATCATATTCTGATAGAGATGGCATTGCCAACATGTCATAGTGAGTGTGAATTTTACAACAACAACAAAAAATTAAAATACCTCGAGAGCGTGGTTGCGGACAGAAGCGAGATCGGCAGCGGCCAGTTCCGTCTCTAACTGGAATTAAACTTTTCTTTTAAATCAAAAGAATGGATCAGAATGATAATGACTCAATGCTACTGCATTCCACATGGAAAATTAAAGTTTTTAAATTTTTGATCATCCAAGACCACTGCACTGGAGAAAGTCTGCATCTTAATGCGCATACATTAACATTGAATCCCCAAAGCATCTATGTTAATTGAGTTTTTTTCCAACGCTGTTCCAAATAACTGCCACATGAGCGACCCACCAGAATGTGATGAACAGCCGAAACATCGACTCGCCTGGATCCCTCATTATTCAAGTTATAATCGCGAGGTATGATAAATTGAACGAATGTGCAATTTTATCCGGAACTAGCAGCCTCTGGCTGCTACGTTATAAGCCGGGTCGTACACATAGGTCAATCATGATCCACCTTCCATGCGAGTGGGGAGTATAACGTTGCAAAAAGCTCGTAAGGCTTCGAGAGCTCCGGAAAAGTTGCGATGTAGCCACTCCGCTTCGCTCCGTGGCCACATCGCAGATTTTCCTCCACGCTCTCAGCCTCACGAGCTTTTCACAACGGTATGGCCAGAGCATAGGCAAAATCACAAAATCATGTTTATTTTAGCAACTTTAGGCCGCTATTCACGTTAGCCAAGCACCGCTAGCTTGCGAGTGGGGCGTATACCGTTGCAAAAAGCTCGTGAGGCTGAGAGCGTGGAGGAAAAGTTGCGATGTAGCCACTCCGCTTCGCTCCGTGGCTACATCGCAGATTTTCCTCCACGCTCTCAGCCTCACGAGCTTTTCACAACGGTATGGCCAGAGCATAGGCAAAATCACAAAATCATGTTTATTTTAGCAACTTTAGGCCGCTATTCACGTTAGCCAAGCACCGCTAGCTTGCGAGTGGGGCGTATACCGTTGCAAAAAGCTCGTGAGGCTGAGAGCGTGGAGGAGAAGTTGCGATGTAGCCACTCCGCTTCGCTCCGTGGCTACATCGCAGATTTTCCTCCACGCTCTCAGCCTCACGAGCTTTTCACAACGGTATGGCCAGAGCATAGGCAAAATCACAAAATCATGTTTATTTTAGCAACTTTAGGCCGCTATACACGTTAGCCAAGCACTTCGAGCGCTCCGGAAAAAATGCGATGTAGCCACTCCGCTTCGCTCCGTGGCTCCATCTGCAACTTTTCCTGCACGCTCTCAGCCTCACGAGCTTTTCCAACGGTATGGGCGAAATATCCTAAATTTTTTTTATAAATGATCATAAAATGTCGATTTGCACTTTTCCCGAGCCTGTCAGATGATTTTGAAGCAAGTGATGAGCGAAAATGTGAAGATTTCGTAATGATGACGAAATTGACGATTGCGAAATATTTGCTGTCGGTGAAAAGCGCTGACGATCCTGAGTCGATTGACACTTCTCGCGAGCCTCTCCGATGATTTTGAAGCGAGTTACGAGCAAAAACGTGAAGATTGCGTAATGATGACGAAATCGATAATTGCGAAATCGGAGCACGGTGTGTCGATTGGCACTTCTCCCGAGGCTCTTCGATGATTTTAAAGCGAGTTATTAGCGAAAACAAGTCGGTACCCAAAAAAGCCATGAGGTACCAAAGTACCAGATGTGGTACCAAGTCGGTATCCAAAAAAGCAAAGAGGTCCAAAGTTACCAGATTATCGATTTTGAAAAAGGAGTTTACGGTGGTTCTATTGGTCAAGGACTTGTCCTCGGGCGATGCCTAGAAAGCGAGTTATTGAGGTTTCAAAAGTGTGACAGACAAAATGGCGGAATGACAAACAGACACTTTGACTTTATAAGAGATAGAGTAACTTATTAGGACAATACTCTCGCACAGTGGTTGGTCAGAATGTGAGTGAGCGTAGAAGCACTGATTCATCTGGATATCATACATTTTCAGTATCCTCGATGGACCAAAATATGTAGTGACCGGACATAGGGGGGGGGGGGGGGGAGCAAAATATTTAGAGACTGAACAGAGTTTGCATGAAATTAATAGTGCCAGGACAGTGGAGGGAACTAAATATGCAGTGACTGAAACGTCGGGCATTTACGGTACCAAAACGTATGCTGGATATTTTTTTAGAACCTATGCCAAAACAATCTGAACAAATTTTAAATTATTCTCTACGTTGTGTGATGCCTAATAACAGTCATTGTGTTCTAGATCAGTATATCAAGAGCATGGAGGTTCAGAAGCAGTAACTACAAGTGGCTTCGCAAACAATTCGAATTGAAAAGCGCGCGTTTGAAGCCATTCCAAAAACGGACGAGAGAGTGTGTGAAAAGAGGAGAGGGGAACGCGATGCGAGGACCTCGCATCGCGGTCCTTAGAGAGTCCGCACCTAGTGCATTTTAGATGTTGGTAGAAGGCGTTTTTTTTTTGAGCATCCGTGAGTGAGAAAATTCAGCCTCACCAACCCAGAAGGTTCTAAAAAATGTTTAATTATCTTCTAAGAATAAAGAGCAACGGACGAATAGACTAGAGTGAGTGATTAGGCTATGGAGGACATCAGAAACACCACTCCCATGGGTTTTCTAATGCTTTTCCAACCCTCCGGCTAAAATATTTATTTTTGTCTCTCGTAAGATCAAGAAATCGCAGCGGACTGGTTAACAAGAATGTAAAGGAGAATTGAAACACCGCTTCCACCGGATGTTCTCACGATTCTAATTCAACCCTTCTGGGACGAATGTTTTGGGGCTATCGTTTTTTAGCCTAAGTGAAATATGATACAGCCGTCACCGCGCAATTGGTCAGAATATGAATTAATGCCAAAACACCGACTCACCTGGGAGTTCAATCGATAATTTCAATCTACCGGTAATAATATTTTGTTTTCACGACCATCACACAATCTATCGTCCCTAAATGACTAATAAGAATGTGAACTAGGGCTGAAACGCCGTCTTACCTGGATTTTATCACTATGCTAATTCACCAAGTAGGGACAAATGTATAGTGTTTAGGCGAAGCGAAATGGGACATACTGTCGCCGAGTGATTGGCCAGAATATGAATGCATGCCGAAACACCGCCTCACCATAAGATAATTTTTTTTAAAATTAAGCCAGACAACGTAACCGATGGTGAGTGAATATTTAGCAGCAATGAAATTAGCCTCACCAGGTTCTGTCGCTGCTTCTCAATCACTGAGGCGTCCAGCTTCCCATTGCTCTGGCCCATCAGTGATCTGATTTAGAAAATTATTCAGATATATTTTCTAAAATCAAAACAAAGATAATTGGCAGGGGCTTGAAGTTACCTTTCGGCACAGACAGATATTTTTTGAAGAGCATCATATCGTGCTTACTATTGTTACTCAGTGATATCTCCATTTTGCACACTTTCGGACAGAGCAAGAGAGTGTGCACAATGGAGAGAGCAATTCGCCGATATATTCAGTGCTTACTCTCATAAAGATATCTTCCAGGGCGTGAGGCTACCTTCAGAAGCAATCGAAAAGAGGTTATCGATACAAACATTTATCATAAACATTCAACAATACCCGTTCACAGCCTGAAGAATGTGAGAAACATCGCTATCAAACAAGAAAGAAAACAAGCTACTACTCTACAATTGATTCAGTTCTAGGATACGGTAGATAGAATGGAATATCGAGTGAAATGGACAGACTACAGTATCCCAAAGGTAGATCAATCAACCGATATCTACCGTATCCCGGAGGTATAGGGGTGTCCCATAAGTCCCATAAAGAATTTTTTTTATTTTTTTGTTTTTTTTTAAAATTTCTTCCAGTGGGAGCTGAGATATAAAAATGCGGGAATTCAAATCAAAGATCGGATCTTCGCTTTTTTTAACAGGCTCAACATCGAAGATCCGATCTTTTCTCCGATTTTTAACACCACATAAGACAATTTTCGCGCTGCAAGTCGTGTTTCCGAGTTGTTTCCCATTCATTCGGTTTTCAGAAAATCCACTTTCTAGTCATCGATTTTATAGGGGTCTTGAGATTTTAGAGGGGTCTTAAGTCTTGAGAATTTTTTTTATTTTTTTGTTTTTTTATTTCTTTAACAGTTTACAATAATCAATAGTCAATGTATGCCCCCTTCGAACCCTCGACCTGTCTCCATCTTTCGGGCAGGGTGTTAACACCTCTCTTCCAAAACTCGGGAGGCTTAGAGATGATCCATTCGGCGAATGGCCGAACGAGTGAGTCTCGGTCCTTGAACTTCCTTCCCCTGCAGAAGTCAGACAGTGAGCGGAAACATTGGTTGTCGCAAGGGCTAATGTCAGGGGAATATGGTGGATGGGGAAGCCATTCCATATTAAGCTCGTCCAGTTTGGTCTGGGAAATTTTCGCGTGATGGAGGGGCGCATTGTCTATCAACATCAGGATTTTTCCCTCGCTCATGAGTTCGGGAGGGACCCTGATGGCGACCTCTTCCAGTTATTGAGTGAAGAGGTCGGCAGTTTCCGAGGTGTTAGGGGCGAGGATCTCCAAATAGAGGGGACCGAGGGAGCAGAAGAAGAAGCACAGCATTTCCCTCTTTCCGTGCTGCTCCTTCTTCGGGGTGGGCTGGGGCTTTTCATCCACGTCGCACCACTGCAGTCTCCTCTCCGGATTATCATAGGTGATCCACTTCTCATCTGCTGCGATGATGGAATTTACCCATCGCAGATTCGATCTACGAGAGAGCAATTCAAGACTCACCTCAACTCGCTTTTTGAGTTGTGCCTGGGAGAGGTCATGGGGAATGACTTGGGGGAGCTTCGCTGTCTTTCCAGCCCGATGTAGGGTCCGACACACGGTGGTCTTGGGAGTGCTAGTCTCTGCCGCCAACATGCCCACACTCTTCTTCGGATCCTTCTTCAGCGCAGTGAGAACTCGAGTAGGTTTGCGAGAAATTGGGCGACCGGATCGGGGTTGGTCATCGAGGTTATAATCTCCTTTCTTGAAGTGGGTGAACCAACGATGTCATGTAGCAAGGGAAGGGGCATCCTCTCCATCCGTAAGCACCAGGTCCGCATGGGCTTCTTTGGATGTACCACCAAGGCGGAAGGAATGAAGTAAGACAGCGCGTTTATCGTGATAAGTCTCCATCACTAGAATGACTGTGGCAAATTCTAAACTGATGCAATGCCAATACCCCTTCGACGTCAGCATGATACAATAGTTTGTTTACAATTTGCATTTCGAAATCGGGGCATTCGATTGCGCAAAAATGATTTACGGAGCAATTCTCAAGACTTATGGGACACCCCTATAGATCACTCAGTCGTCTCTGAGTTGGTCCAGCTCCTTCATCCTCCGCTTGACATCATCTGCACTGATCGGCGCCACCGACAGCAACTCCGCATCGTACTTCACGAGGTCGGCCGTGCAGGCTGCGGATAGGTATTTTATTAAATAATTAATTAATTTAATTAATAAATAGGTAATTTATTTGGAAGAATGATAACGCAAGTACTTTTCTGTGTTTTCTTGACAACTTAATTTTTTTGTTGATTATCCGTAAATTGGGAGAAAAGAGAAGGATTGAAGGGATCAGAACTAGAACGCGTTCGGAAACTATGCGACTGTTCAGCAGAATAATAAAACGTTCCTCAGCCCGAGTCGGAAGACCAACATACCTCTGTGTAGATTCGACTCAAAATCACACGTATTGGAAGATTTTTTAAATCTACCGCAACCTTCCCCACCATATCTTCCTACATAATCCCTCTGATCAACCATAATTAGTCCCGATTCGACCCCCTATCGCATAGAATGCGTTGGGACACCAAATAAATCTACCGTAGCCCTCCCTACCGTACCCGCCTACAGTAA
The DNA here is from genome assembly GCA_036245825.1 of Pristionchus entomophagus. NCBI lineage: Eukaryota > Metazoa > Nematoda > Chromadorea > Rhabditida > Neodiplogasteridae > Pristionchus > Pristionchus entomophagus. The sequence continues at coordinate 10,505,363 of BTSX01000002.1, read as the reverse complement.
CCCTCTGATCTACCGTACCGGCGATCAGCTGCTGCTTGCCACCGTAGCAGAGATGCGCCTTGTGCGCGATGAAGGTGGCGATGGGCGCGAATGGCAGGAGGTGGAGCATGTTCTCTGCGGAGATTTTATTGATTAGCGTCTTACTGTATCCCACACGCTTCTGTTTGAAACGTGAACATAGAGAACTGCTATCTGGCAACATAAATTTGTAATTAATATAACTTTAAACGCATGCTCAAATGCTGAATGTATTCTAGGATATATCACCGACGCGAGAAAGTGTGCAAATTGGAGACAACATGAAAAGGGTTTACTGTGGTAGTAGGCCGACAGGGCGGACACCCCCACGGTCATCGCGCCTCCTGCTGAAAGCCAACGGAACGCGTCCCTCTCACTAGCCAGCTGAAAATTCAGTTTTAGTCCGAATATGCATTTTAAAAATCAAATAACTTTAGTACTATGAAGCACGATTTGGTCCAAATCGGATACTTCTAGTTTTTAAGTAGTATTCTCGAGAATATATGAAGCAACATAGCTATATTACATTAGGCTGCGCTCATTTAAAAATAAGTTACTCTTTAGGTGAGCAAGAAGTAGAAGTAGCCAATTGAAGTACAATTGTCTGGTAGGCTCAACAAATAACAATTTGATCCTATTCCCTAGATCGAGTACGATCAGTTGTACTTACACTTGCGTTGAACACTAATTTAGAATTGTTTCTAACCTCGTAAGCCCGCTTCCTGCGCTCGATGGCCTCGTTGAGCGCGAGCTCTCGCTCGATGCGCGTGCGCTCCAGCTGCTGCAGCATCTCCTCGACCTGCGCCCGACTCATCGAGGGCGCCGAGTAGAACCCGCCCATGGTACCTGCATTGTGAAGTATTATTTATATAAATATTAACAATAATAAACGAGAAAACCGAAAATATTCGTATGAAAATTAGTTCTTGATAGTAAGATTACGGTTGGTGATATTTCAACTGTGCAATCGAAAACTGCCGGGCACTCGAACCGTTCCGCGCTTATTTCGTACGAGTCTATTCGTTTCGCAATTTCAAATTTTTTTGTCCGTTTGGCCTCCTTTCGATGGTTCTAATTCGTTCTTCAAGTTACATTGTTGCTCGCCAACTCAATCTGTTGTGTTTCAACCTCTTTGATCGCCCATTTCGCAGTTTGGGTCAACAAATCTCGCTCGCACCATGGCCTCCTCTTACGACGTGATCACCAACCAGCCCGTGGTTATCGACAACGGATCAGGACAGATCAAGGTACCGATTAAATATTGTTATTGCCATTTAAACTAATCAAAGTTTCAATCGCGATTTGGCGCGTCTTTGGAATGAGTCAGAGGTGATAGTGGCAAACAGTAGCCCCTTGGATGTACTTAGCCCCCTTTATATTGGATTATACACCATCATTCGATAAGCAACATCATGAAAGCCGAAACTATGTTATGTCGTCGGTGATACTGAAAATCACCCGGGCCAGCCCGATGCTTCGTTAAACATTATTATCAGCTTGTAAGTGAACAAGTGCACTTAGTGTTAATTTATGAACTAGCACTAACTGCTTCCGGGTTCTTGTGGCAGTATCGTGGCAGTAAGTGATTCAAGTGAAATAACTGGAATATCACCAGCCGGATGTCCTTATCAATTTTATCATTGACTTTTGGAATTGAATTGAATTGTGTTCACAATTCCATTCGCAGGCGGGTTTCGCGGGTGATCAGGCGCCCAAGGTGCGCTTCCCCAACTACGTCGGCCGACCGAAGCACACGAGAGTGATGGCGGGAGCTCTCGACGGAGACCTGTTTATCGGTATGAAATTTATTTTTAAAATTATAGACCATAAAGTGAACTGAAATGTAGTGATGACGTATCGGTTTTCGGCGATCTCCATTCTGCACAATCTCTCGTATCGTTGTTTGTCAAGATAGTGTGCAGAATGGAGAGTGTGAAAACCAAAACGACATCATGCACAACCCCTTTCCTCTGACCTAGACTCAGTTTATATTTTTAGTCTCACTATTCTTGACACGTAGAGGAATTGTATATAATAATCAGGAAGGTTGTGCTATAAGCGAGATCATGTTCTGATTGAATTTATAAGAGACAAGGAGAGTTTGTTAGCATTGTGGGGCTGCAACACGCCTGGTTCATTATTGCTAATGTTTGAATATGAAATGTGTGGGGTTCCAATTCAATGGAGACTAAATAGCTGTAACAGCTTCATGCATACGTGGCATTGAACTGGTTTTATTTTTCACTAAAATTTATTTATTTATGATATAAAATAAAATGGCGGGCTTTAGGTCCGAAAGCGGAGGAACACCGCGGTCTCCTCTCAATCAAGTACCCGATGGAGCATGGAGTGGTCACGGATTGGGCGGATATGGAGAAGGTCTGGCAGTATATCTACAGCCAGGAACAACTCAATGTCAGTTTTCATATCTCCCTAAAAATTATTAATATTATGCCAATGGTCTGCGTAAAATTTTTTTATGCTGTACGAGTACTAAAGGAAGTGAAACACGAAGTTGGAAGGTAGTTGAACGATATATTATTTGCTAGAAGAAAATTTTAATGTTCTAAAATTTTTAATCGAAATGAGACTGTTATCCAGATGGTGAAACGACCGATAGTAAATGACAATTTTTTTTACAAATTGTCAGCACCACATGTCCAATTTAAAAAAAATTTTCGTGAAGGATAAGCCTCCATTGCTTCGAATGGGCGCAGTGCGTTCAAGTCTCAATCCTGAAACTAGAACCTTCCCTGATTGCAGATATCTGCCGAAGAGCACCCAGTCCTGCTGACTGAAGCCCCGCTCAATCCCCTCTCCAACAGGGAGAAGGTACGGTAGCAAAGATTGATCATTAACTGACTGACTACGGTAGATGTAAATACGGTAACCGGCAATCGATAATCGTTCAGGCTGCCGAGATATTCTTCGAGCAATTCAACGTGCCCGCTCTCCACGTGCAGATGCAGGCCGTCCTCGCACTCTACTCGACAGGTAATCGATAGTGAGGAAGGGGTACGGTAATCAGGATGTTGGCCAATCGATAATATGTGGATCAACTGCTTAGAAGCGTTGTTGCTCTTCTTTTTTTTACACGCGTATTTGTGGCTTCTCCCGTTTGATTAAGGTTCCTCACGTTCTATTACTGCATTTATGGTGGCTCAGGGTCAATATCCTTGAGGTGTTCTGATTTTTAAAAAAAGAAGAAGATAAATTGGCATAGTTTGCAGGTCGCACGACGGGAGTTGTGCTTGATTCTGGTGACGGAGTGACACACGTCGTTCCCATCTTCGAGGGATTCGCCATGCAACACGCGTGAGCTTATTGATTTCATGTTATTGTTGTTTTTATTTCCACACAATCTGAAAGTCTGAGTGTTCTCTCTCGTTTTTGTGAAGTTGTGGCTCACGGTGGGGATGCGTTTCACGGGCTGATGCCTTACGGCTAGACCCAATCTCTTTCAATTCTGCTTGGTCGCGTCGGCTAAAAATATAAACCGTCTTCTCGTATCGAAATAGGACATATTTTATTACTTAACACGCGTATTCTGACCGATTGCAGGAAATCGACCCCCCTGCGGAACTAATTGAAAAAGTTTGAGCTATATCAACGAGATAATTATCCTAGAGTATATTGGGGACGAGAAAAATTTTGACGTCGGCCGTTTGTCCCAGAACCGTCTTTTAGGTATTTTTCGGTTTCGGGTCCGGCTCTAACGTATCTCAGCTACCGGATAAGCTACAAAGACGTCGAAGGGCTCAAAATATGCGGGAAAATATTTTAAGAAACTTTTATGTTGAACATGAAAGCCTACGACTTCATCTTCATATTGCGAAAATTGAAAAGCCAAGGCGAAAACTGAAAAATAAACCCCACATTTTCAAGTAAGCCAACACCAAATTCTGAATCTACATACACGAATTAGTCAAGAAAAAATACGAGAAAGATCGCGCCGGGGTGTCTGGAGTCACCCTGAGCCAAAGAACTCGAAAAAACTGGTGATTTTCGAAATTTCGCAAATTTCTAATTGTAATAACTCAGCCAAAACAAGCTCAAAACTCGTTTTCTAAACGAATTACTAGTTACAGAGATTCAAACAATTAATTTAAAAACTTTTTTTATTCGATTTGAAGAAAAAAAATTTTTTGCTGAAAATTTCAGTTTTCGACAAAAAAATGAAAAAATAAAAATTCTGCAATTCACGCTGTGAGTCTCAGAAATTGGAAGTTCTGACCTAACCTTGTTATTATTCGTTTAGAAAACGAGTTTTGAGCTCGTTTGGCTGAGTTATTACAATTAGAAATTTGCGAAATTTCGAAAATCACCAGTTTTTTCGAGTTCTTTGGCTCAGGGTGACTCCAGACACCCCGGCGCGATCATTCTCGTATTTTTCCTTGACTAATTCGTGCATGTAGATTCAGAATTTAGTGATGGCTTACTTGAAAATATGGGGTATATTTTTCAGAAAATTTTATTTTTCAGTTTTCGCCTTGGTTTTTCAATTTTCGCAAAATGAAGATGAATCGTAGGCTTTCGTGTTAAACATGAAAGTTTCATAAAATATTTTTCCGCATATTTTGAGCCCTTCGACGTCTTTGTAGCTTATCCGGGAGCTGAGATACGTTAGAGCCGGACCCGAAACCGTAAAATACCTAAAAGACGGTTCTGGGATAAACGGCCGACGTAAAAAATTTTCTCGTCCCCAATATACTCTAGGATAATTATCTCGTTGATATAGCTCAAACTATTGCAACTAGTTCCTCAAGGTCCTGCAATCGGTCAGAATACGCGTGTTAAATACATTTAAAAAAAGTTATTTCCAGTATCGAGCGTATCGACGTGGCTGGTCGCGACGTCTCCCGCCATCTCCGCTTCCTTCTACGCAAGGAGGGACATGACTTCCATCGATCCAGCGAGTTTGAGATCGTCAGAGAGGTAGGAAGAAGATCTGCCGTAAAAATTGAGGAACCTTGAAATTCGGTGTTTGTATGGCATTAGTGAAATATGGGAATTGAAGCTTGGCTAGTATTGATATTTATCCATTTGGGTCTGGAACGTAACTATCTGAACATATTGTTGGTTGGATGATATTCGATCACTTGTGAAGATAGTGAAACATGTTCTCGCATAGATTCAAAACAAATTCTTGTACGATCAACTCTCTTCCATAGCGAAAAATCGCCGAATTGTCTGATCTTATCGGATGACTGAAACCTCTTTCCTGCAGGTGAAGGAGAAGGCGTGCTACCTCTCGCCCAACCCCATCAAGGAAGAGGCAACCGATCCGGAGAGGGTCAGTGATCTTTGATCTTTGGTCTCCCATCTGAGATTCACAATCACTGGAATTGTATTCCTCTGTCACCGAAGCCGTTCATGTCTTTTTGAATAGCAAAACAGATGCCAAGGTGATTCGTTGCTTCAGAGGTAAATCTTAGAGAGGATGTTTGATCGGTGGTCATTAGTATAACAATGTTTTTTTTTCAAAAAAATACCTTCCTATTTTTTCGCCTATAACATTACATTACCATACCCTCTCCCCAGATACATTTTTTCAAAGAAATATTTAATATTAATTAATTTATTTATATTCTGCAGATGCAATACTCGCTACCCGATGGTTCCCGCATGGACGTTGCCGCCTGTCGCTTCCGTGCTCCAGAGATTCTCTTCCGACCAGAGATCATCGGAGAGGAATGGCCAGGAGTCGCGCAGTGTGTCGATATCGCCATCAAGGTACGGTAGTACGCAGGATACGGTAGTACGATTGACTTTATGATCGCCATCAAGGTACGGTAGTACGCAGGATATGGTAGTACGATTGACTTTATGATCGCCATCAAGGTACGGTAGGGGGAGGGGTACTGTAGTAGTGAGAGTGTATTGCACGGGTTTGATATTCACAATTTTTAGTACTTTCGTTTCCAGGAGTATGTGATAATGCTTGAAATTAAATAATTTTGATTAAAGGATGCACTGGAATGTTCTCACTAGAATTCTCTAAATAGCGAAGAAGATCTGTACCGCGCATATTTGTGTTGTGACAGTAGTTTAGAACGGTGAGAACTTTTGTGGATTCAAAACGATTGCAATGTCCTTCATTAATAAGAAAATAATTTTCTATCTGGAATACCATCTAATTGGGATGTTATTCGTAATCTCGCACATTGGCGTTTCAGTGGAAACTTAGAAGATCTAGAACATTGTGACGAGTCGTTGCAATATTCCCTGGCGGCAATATGGCCTAGCGTTTGGTTTCAATAAATACTATCCTGTCGCTTGAATCCTATTATTGCGAAGAACAACGAAACTGCGCACTTTGATGTTTCAGCACCAACTGTAAAGGACTGGAACATTTTAGCGTCAATATTGCTTCGTTTACGACTACAATTAATTGAAATTCCATTTCCAGAAATGCGACATGGATCTGCGCAAGAAGCTGTACAGCAACATCGTTCTGTCTGGTGGATCGACCATGTTCCCCGGATTCGGAGACAGACTCCTATTCGAGGTGCGTAGTAGGGATGTCTTTTCGGATTTTAGCTCTCTCCATTTTGCACACTATCTTGCCTGTCAGGCAGACAAGAGAGTGTGCAGAATGGAGAGAGTCAATACCGAAATGACATCACTAGAGTAATGTTGTCTCAGATAGTCGATTCAATGGGAACTAGTTCTTTTTGTAAGGCCTGAATACGCCTACCATCAGTTGTCTCGCAATTTTGTAGTGACTGGTATTGAATGTGAAACTCAGATGAAGCGACTCGCGCCTCAGGACACGAAGATCAGAATCTCCGCCCCGCAGGTTTGTGAGTTTTTTCAACAAGCTAGCATTCTCGATGTAATTGCTGCTAGTCACTCTCCCGAGCAATAGTAGTCAGGGCGAAACATTGATGAAACGGGTCGTTGAAGTTGAATGTTTATTTTTTAAATCCTAAATTGAAATGATACAACATCTAGTGACGGATGAAATCGATGAATGATATTTGTTTAATGTGATATTACTGTTTTTTTTTATATTGTAAGTTAATCCATTACAGGAGCGTCTGTACTCTACGTGGATCGGTGGATCGATTCTCGCCTCACTCGATACATTCAGGTATGGATTAGTTGTATTTTTTCGAATTCTGTTTCCTGATATGAACATGACAAAGGAAGATTCACGGTTTTATTCCATGTGCGAAACGCTAACTCAACCCGCGAAATATCACACTCACGTTTTTGTTCGGATATTCATTCAACTGGAAAAAATACCGCTTCTTTTGTCATTCACCCTCACTAGAAAATTGTTGGATGGACTGGTGTGTTTGCTTTCTAGTCAGGTGGGAAACAGACTACGAGAGTGAGCGCAAAATGTTTTGAGAGACTTGTCGCGTTTGTGTTTCATAGTAGGGATAAGACCTCGATTCGATATTGATCCCCAATTTGATCGAGGTCAGTGCGTAAAAAAGAAACTACATTAACTATTTTTGCGAATATTGCACTAGATGCGTAAAAGTTTCGTAAGTTGCTCGCCAGTTCCATCTGTGTTTCACCTAGGGCGTATAAGTCCGAATCTTGCCAGAAGGGCGATTCCACCCGATCCTCTGCTAGAAAAAGCATAATCTCCTCTCGATTGCAGGAAGATGTGGGTGAGCAAGAAGGAGTACGACAACGACGGATCGAAGCGCGTCATCCACCGCAAGTTCTTCTAAGTCAACTACCGTATCCCCCGCCCGATCGATAACTGATTCTATTTCCCGTTCCCCAGTAATCAGAGTAATCTCCCTCATGCATAAGTAGCTCCTTCTTTTCTCGTTTACTGTATCATCCGTCGAGGCCATTATTCGCTCCATTATTAGGCATATTACAAGTTGGCTTCCGGTTACGGTAGTTGTGTCGGATAGGGTTACGGTAGCCCCACTGATGATCTACCTATTCCGCCTTTTTCTCACGCTTTGTTGTTTATTATCCCCTATACCATCACTGACCTACCGTACTCCTACCGTAATCCCCGATTCACAGTGATTGAGGTTGTTGCAACAGTAATGCGCTTGTATTCCGAAATTATATTATCGTTTCTTAGCGAGTTTCCTTTATCCCGACTAAATCTAGTAGAGTTCAGCATGTTTTTGTTCGATACGCTTTATGAACCCTTTTTCTCTTGAATTCCACCCGATTTCTAACTAGACTCAGAGCTTCTGTTTTGCGCTACTAAATTTATTGGTTACATATTTATGAGTGATTATGTACATTTTGTAAGGTTAATAAAGTGGAAGAAAAACGTACAAGTGCAATGAAACAATCAAGAATAGTGGTGACAAAATGGTATCTGACTTTCCTCAATTTGTCCTCTGTCACCGGTTAGCGAAACGAGAGAGCATGTGAAATTAGGAGAGTAGATATAACTAATAAAAAGTAGATCAAAGGGCGGTAATGAGAGCGGAACGAATTCTAACGCTCGACTGTCACTATTGTTACACTAACAAGCAGATCAGCAAGCATTTTCAACTCCCCCCCCCCCTCCTCTTTTTAGTCACGGCTCCTTCCTTGCGACAAGTGCACTGTTCCTCGTTGATTGCTAGTGATTACGAAATCATTTACTAATTAATTCATTGTTAATTCCATGAGAAGCGTTTATTAGGCATGAATCGGTGCAGCAGTCACAGAATGCTGAACGGTATGTTGCAATTGTCGGTTCTCATTGTTTTTGCTTGAGCCTGGCGGGTCGAGGTTGAATGGTTTGAGAAGGTTAGAGAACTTGATAGGAGGGAAACGGCGCTCTATCACCTTCACTCATGCGCTGTCGCGCCACTTTTACTTACTACTCTTCCGTTTCGCTCTTGCTTACGCGAAATCGCAGTTCGTTTCCTGTTCGTTGCTATTTTTTGTCGATTACGAGGTCACGGCATCTGATAGTTGCAACAGCGAAATTATCTGCCATCTTCATCTCTCCTTTTACCGCTGTCACAAAAATTCTCTCGTTCATTGCTTTTTGTCTCTCGATTGCGTCGTCACACGGTAGAATTGGGACGAAAACAAAGAGTGTGCTGAATGGAGAGAGCCTGGAATGATATTCAGATCATATGCGACCGCTCCTGCCGCTGCTCGCCCTCTGCGTCGCATCAGCCACAGCAGCCTCCTCATCGGCTGCAGCTGCTGCAAAATTGGACCAGAAGAAGGTGGACAAGGCGCTGCTGCAGCAGGACAATCGGCTGTGGCCGCAAGGATTCCTTAGGTTTTGCTGATTTGGGATTTTTTTAAATTGTGGAATGGATACAACTATCAGAAACATTTCTCGTGAGCGTTTGAAGAGCGCGTGAAACATATCCGAATTTTGAAGCGGATGTGACTGAAACTCAACGAGTTTTCTGCAAAAACGCAGGAAAGTCACAGGAAATGTATCATCTACGTTGAAATGCTCGCTCGAAGATGGATAGGCGACAAGATAACAAGTGGTGTTGCCGGATCGCAGCGGCTCTCTCCATTCTGCACACTCTCGTCGGTCTGACAAGTGTGCAGAATGGAGAAAGCTCCACTATCGTTGAATCGTCGCTTCATCCTTGCTGCAAGTCTGGATAGAGAGGATCTGAGACTGCGAGTTCAAAGATCAAATGAGAATCCTGGCGCTAGAAATGGATGACCTTTCAGGACGGAGTTCCTTTTCCCTCCCGTCAGAGATGATCTCGAATCGTCCTCTGATGATGTCGCTATCGATGTCGAGAGACTCGCCCAGCCCCGACCCGCGACGATAAGGAGACCGAGGTCGGTGATCTTTGATCTTCCTGTCGTATTTCTTTTCCCTTATTCTGATCTTTGATCTCCCTCCTTTTAAAAATTATTTCTCTTTGTTCTAATCATAGAAAGAAAGGACTGTCACCGCTTGATCTTTTCCTGGGTGCTCGTTTGATCTTTGATCTTTCAGTTCTCGACCCTCTCGAGCCAGAAGAGCAGCAGGGATGAGGAGAAGATCAGACGACGGTGAGAGATAGTGTGTGAATAGAGGAGAGAGGCAGAGAAAGAGAGAGAAAAAGAAAGTAAGAAGATACGCGCAGAAAAACTGTCGGAACAGGGAAGTTGGTCTTTCATTGGCTGTGCGAGAGTTTGGCGAGAGATAAGCACACATCTCTTCGATTCGAGCACAATGAGAGAGTGTGCAGAATGGAGAGGAAATACCACCGCTTTCTCATCACAAGTAGAGTCGCATAATCGTAAAGCGCTCTCTCCATTCTGCACACTCCGTTGCAGACCAGAGAAATGAGAGAACGAAGATGGCTACTATTCTATCCGCTCACCACAAGCACTAATCACAAGCACACAAGTGCTTGTAATGAGCACAAAAGGAACGACTTGTGATGCCGGATCGAACAACTCGCTCTCCATTCTGCACACTCTCATAGCGACCATAGTGGGAGGGGGATACTCGATCCGACAACGCAAGAGCGTGTCATGATGGGAAACACTTTTGCGGAAGAAAAAACTGTTGAAAAAACTTCCAAATGAATAGAGAAAGAATTGAAATAAGGGCGTATCATTTTAGAAATCGACTCCTTCTTCAGAAGCAGCACCAAGTCGCAGGTGAGGAATAATCATTTTATATTTAAAATATAATTAAATTATTGCCCGCCATTTTCGCATTCAAGTCAGATTTGTGTTTCAAGCAGTTCGTAAATTCTGAGGGTTCAGAATATGATCGATAGATCGTCGGCGAATTACTAGAACGAAAAATAATAATAAACAAATCAGATGAACATGTTTTAACAGTACAATTTCAGTTCGCTCACTATAAAAATAGGGCTAGATTTTGATTATATAAAATACATATTTTTTAAATTATAAAATATGCAATAATTCCAGCCCGAGCCCTCGGATGACTTCTCCGACGACGCCTTCTGGAGGGACATCGAGAAGAAGGCGATGGAGGATATCGGTGAGAGAAGGGCTCTCTCCATTCTGCACACTCTTTCTCTGACGATTTGGGAAATACAAAAGTTCTTGTTAGATTTTGGGTGTCGCTCGACTACAATGGGTCTCATTCGAAAGTACATATCGATGTTCTGACCTTTCCTTGTGAGATTCATATTCAACTAGTGATGCAATAGTTGCCCTCTCTCTAATCTGAACACTATCTTACCGGAGAGAGTGTGCACAAAGGAGAGGCATATTGTTGATCCAATGAGAGATAGTGCTGACCTATTCGGAGACTATTGATTAGCAACATAGTGCAGGCTCATTTCAAAGAAAAATATTAGAATGGGATGGCCGAACCTTATTGGCGACGAGATTCTTTGCGCACACTCACACTTTCACAAATTTCCGCCTTCTTCTCTCCCATGCCAATCGCCATGGTCAAAAAGGGAATAACTCCGAATAAAACACAGAAATCTCTTCACTCCAATATATGATAAAAGCATTGGAACTACAGTAATCCGTCTGTGGGGCTAACAAATCTTGTTTGCAGCCGAGTCCAAGCCTAAGTCCAAGTCGTCCGACCGTGACGCCTTCTCCTCCGATGCAGCCGCAGGCAGGGAACTGGCCGCACTGTCCGAGTCCATTGATGGGTCAGTCGCAGAAGTGTTGGATTAGCAGCTCTCTGTATTCAGCACACTCGATCTGTGACCAGAGTCGCTAGAGAGTGTGCCAAATGGAGAGAGTAAGAACCTAACTGACATCTGCATGCTATAGTTCAAACCTCTCGCATAGAGCATAACCGTAATATTTCGCAAGAAATCAGCAATTGTTGTGACTATCATGCAGTGCTCTTTATTTTTTTCTCTAAAATCAGCAATATGTTTCAAGTATTTCGTAAATGAGGTGATGAATGATGAGCAAGGCGTACAATCGGCGCAAAACATAAAATATATTCATATTTATATAAGCTATTTATAAATCGGTTTGAATTGGATTATTCGATTATTTCTTCTAGACCAATCGTCATAGGCGAGAAGGTGCCCCTCCCCTCCGCCTCTTTCAATGAACCCCACTTCGTCGGTACCACAGCGCCCACTATGCTCAGCCAGGAGTGAGTCTTACCTAGTGATGATGCCACTCTCTCTATACTGCTCACTCTCTCGCCGGTCAGAGAGATTAGACAGTGTGCAGAATGGAGAGAGCAACTGTTCAATGCGACATAGCAATTTCCTTTCTAGTCATGATGGAATTTAAGTCATGTTTGCGTAGTGATGATGCAACCTGGCTACTTGCCAGCGATATCCCTTTAATTATGTGATGTCCTAGTGATGACGCATCCTTCATTCCAGGTCCATCATTCTCACAGCGACCGCGGCCGCGGGGATGGTATGAAATCTCCCTGATCTTTGATCTTTCTCCTCTGTCCGATCAATACTGTCCTCTAGTGTTGTCGGATTGAATAGAGGCTCTTGCCATTCTGCCTGACCACTCGTCTGACGAGTGAGTGTGCAGAATGGAAAGAGCCATATTCAATCCGGCATCAGATCAGTCTCGTTATCCATGTCTGTCATGTCCTCTACCAGTTAATTCTCTAACCAGTTCCGGTGCCCGAGTCGGTACCAAGCCTAACCATATCGGAACCCAGGTCGGTACCAAGTTCACCGACTGGTCCGCCGACACCAAGGACGACTTCGAGGAGTGGCTCCGATCGAAGGGAGAATCTGTGCCCAAAGTAATCGATAATTGTAAATACCGTAACTACTAAATACCGTATTAATGTATCTCTATGTATAGGGACCACAAGAACCGCCCACTTTTGGTCCACCCGATTCCCTCGACAGCGAGATCGAGGGAGCACAACTTAACTACGCGACCAAATCACTCGCTCAAAATCTTGAACGGAAGCTATTTACCTCCTCCATGCATTGAGTAACCCGCATGCAAGATCAAACTAGTTTTAATCGGTCTAAAATCAATAAATTGGTCGAGAAATGGCGATATATATGGGCTTTTCAATAAAGACACGATGCTTGCGGGAAGATTTTCCGATTAGTTAGTATTTTAGAGGAATTTTAAGCACAAAATTGCATTTTAAATTATCTCCCTGATTTGTGCTCGAATTTAATATGAGCGCGGGAGGAGCGCGGCGAGAGAGCGGGGGGAGGGAGAGAGACACACGCGAGAGAGGCTCCGCCCCTTTATCTCGTCTCGCCTCTCCCTCCTCTCTGACTAGGGGAGTCGCATGCGCTTCGGAAGCTCTCACGGGCTTCGGAGAAAAGCAATCGACATACATCCAAAAGCATAAATGATATTGAGACCCTGACGGTCATGTTGAGCCTACTTTGGACCCGATTCCGAGAATACGGCTCTCATGCTTGCGGCCCCTATCTATGTAGAACACTCGTGCCTGACTGAGCGACAAGAGTGTACTTAATTTAGAGATCTTAGACCAAAAAGAGATCCTTAGTGCGCACAGTAGTGAAACCAGATGTAATAGTATCTCTCTCCATTCTGCACACTCTAGTTTCTACAACCGGAGAGATAGTGTGCAGAATGGAGAGTGTAATATTCGATAAGGAAACCCAAACGCACCGCATTAAACAGTAATGGCTCCAGGACCTCTTCGAGACGACTACCGTAATCGCCCCCGCTCCGCCCGATATCGACCGCCAAGCCGTAGCCCAAGTGATGGCCCAGGTCGGACCAGTGGATCCGCCCCTTCCAGACCCCTGGAACCAGATATCAGTCCCGGAATCGTTCACCGCAACGCCACCACCCGAGCCCTTCACCCAGACCCTGGCTACCACAGCCCCCGAACCCTGGACCACGGCGGAGCCCCCGATTACCGTAACCATGGCACCATGGACCCCACCCGAGACTACCACAGAGTACTCGACGACCCAACCCTGGACCCAAGAAGAGACTACCACACCGTACTATTCTCCCCAGCAACCCGCGCAGCAAGAGCAGATGTTCATGGTAGATGATAGTTTGCATTAGTGATGACAAATCGGAACCAGACTCTCCTCAATTCGCCTACTCTCTTGTTTCTATGACCGACGAGACCCCTCGAATTTAGGAGAGTCGTTTCCGTAGTAGTTGTTAGTTTGCATGTGCATATCATATTCCTAACCTTCTTTGTCCTTGAGGATCAGTTGCCCTCTACATTCTGCACACTCTCTAGTCACTGATAGTGTGCCGAATGGAGAAAGCCATCCTCGACAATATTCGTCTAATCAATTGCTATTCAGGACGCTACCGTACCCCGCGCGCCCACCGTATCGGGTGCGGTGGAGCACGTTGATGCGGCCGTCGATCCGGACTTCCCGGTGGCTCCGCCCCGGGCGAGAGGCCTGCACAATGTACCCGCAGGGCATAATCTCAATCGCCAGAGGGACTGGGACTTCGCGCGGGGATTCAGAGCAGCCGGGAACAAGTGCGAGAGAGTGGGGGATTAGGATGAGAGATTGGTAGCCCTCTCCATTCGGCCGAGATCTCTCGTTGCTATGACCGGCGAGAGAGTGTGCAGAATGGAGAGAGCTCCTCGTCAAGGCTAGTTTAGTAGTGTGCTGTTTGTCCTTTTCCGAGAGCCGAATCATCTCCTCTTAGAGGAAGATATGCAAGGCGATCACTCCTTCACTGGTCCGTCTAAGTCCTAGTTAGTTCGTACATGTCTCAAATCTGTGCGTGTAGTCTTTTCAGAGAGTCGCGTCGTATCACATTTGTCAGTGTGAGAGTGCATGCAAGAGTTCTCGTGCTCATCTTCCGTTGTCCCAGTCCATCTGAGTGGTTGTGGACCGAATTGTTGATCTCTCCATTTTTCACACTCTATCGTCGCTCTCGACTTGAGATAGTGTATGGAAAGGGTTGCTGTTCGATTCGGCAGTCCCTCTGGTGACCGATTCATGTCCTTTTCCTGTCTGAATCCTCTAGAGTTTGAGATATGAGCAGCAGTCTTCTCTTTCTGACTACGAACAGTCAAGGAACGGGAATACTATTACTCGTATTTCGAGCTGTTCTCTGGCCTTCGTCCCAATCCCGTCCATCCATTTTCAGGCGATCTACGAGACTACGTCGATCGTCGTGAGACCCGTCGACGACCAGCGTCCGCCTTCTGAATCCTACACCGAGACGCCGCAGCCGACTTACATCGCCTCTTACGGTAGAAAGGACGCCGACGAGGTGGCGGCGCTGCTCGCGGACCTGGCGCGCCCGACTGCCGCTGCACCCACGGCACCGATACCGTACTCTGCCGCACCTCCTCCCACACCACAAAGCGGACAGCTGCCTGAAGGATACATAGCCGTTCCTATCGAGTGGCTGAACAAGAATCAAAGGCGACTGACCGAGGTCGTAGGACGCAACCAATATGAGACCTGGCCGGAAGCGCAGCAGGGGCAGCAGGAGACGTTGCAGCAGCTGCAGCAACAGCAAGGAGGTCCCTACGACAGCCGCGCGCTGCAGCAGCGGGGTCCCCCGACGTTCGATCCGCGCGCCAACAACGCCGGGCTGACGGGCCGCACCTCGATTGGCACGACGATCACCGACCCTAACTTCTACCTACCCGAGTACGGAGGCCGCCTGTATCTTGGCGCGCCGCAAACGGTGTTCTACGCTCGCCCAAGGCCCCTTAACAGGGAACCACTGATAGTGGGAAGGACCCCAGAGTGGGGTCTCGGACCGCAACGCCTGTTCAAGATGGACCCGCGCACCCCGGCGACTGAGTGGTACGGACAGAACCTGGCACCATTGGTAGCCGGTGCTGCGGCGACTGGTTCCAGGTATCCATCGGTACCGAGCGGGTACGGTAGCGGTGGCCAGCAGTACTACGCTCAGTGGAACAGCGGACGATGAGGAGTGTACGTGTATGTGTGTGTTATGGGTACGGTAGTCTAGGTTTACGATAGCACTGTATGTCGCATTTGAGATACGTGTTTGGCAGTGTTGCCGGATCACTCTCCATTGTGCACACAGTCTAGTCGGTTAGAGAAAAAAGCGAGTGTGCAGAATGGAGAGAGTAACTAGCATTACACTGTAGTGTAGAAGAGATCAACATTAGTGACTACTTGTTACTTGTTAGTAGTGATGCCGCATCGAATAGCAGCTCTCTCCATTCTGCACACTCTGGTTACTCCGATCTGTGGAATAGTGTGCAGAATAGAGTGACCTACTCGGACGGGCATCACTACTTGACGGGAATTGAATGTTGATTCACCAATCAGGAAAAATAATGATGATTGAATTTTTTAATGCAGGCATTCCTCGGCTCCCAAGAGACGATTGCGATTTGCGCGATATTGGCGATTCTAGATTTCAAAGTAAGATTCAAAAATATTTATAATATTAAATTCAGATATTTCAGATATTCACACCTCCGATCGTGATCTCATCCCGTCTTCTTATTCCTCCGCTAATAAACAAATACTCACAGTTATTTGCATCGCATCCTCGCAGTAGAGATGAGAGAGAAAGAAGAGATCAGGAACTATTGATATGAACTAGTGATGTCATTTGACTCTCTCCATTCTGCACACTCTCACGCCGGTCAGACAGATGAAATAGCTTGCAGAATGGAGACAGCCGAAACGACATCCCTACTTTGGACTTCATTGGTTTTATAAAGAGATTAATTTTAAGAGAAGAATAATGCCAAGACGGTCGATGTGCTTGGGTGAACAATTATGCGCAGAGTCCGAAAACAGTGACAATTTTACAATAATCGCCAAGATAAAACTAGGTAAATTTGAGTATGTTTCAGGGTTAGTAGATGTGAGTTGAAAAAATGCTGAAGACTAGTTGTAGTCGATTGATGCGTCGAAAACAAAAATAATTATTGCATTGTACAATAAACTCGATGCGAACATTATCTCGGATTACTGTAGCTATCGTGCCCTGATGCTCCATCATCATCAAAATATTTCGTTATTTTCACTTGATCTCCCAGTTGTTACCTCATTTCATCCTGTTAATCACTCTTGAATGCTCCACAAAATGACAACTTTGTCAGAACAGACAGCGGAAAGGAAATAAAGTAATTAACAAAATGTAAACTTCAGGTGAGATCAGAGAACGTCAAGCAACAAAAATAACAACAAAAATGAATTTTAAATAACGAAAATAACGACTAAAATGAATTAGCTTGAACAAGACACGTAAGTTGATTGATGAGTGGTTCTAATGAGAGACAATGGATACCAGAAGTATATAAGAGGGAGTAGGATGATGGGAATACCATCAATCAATGGGTACAGTACTCTACCGTACTCTTCCTTCATCGGAGGTAATCACGCAGATGATGGGGCAAGGGGAGTTCATCCACCTCTTCTTCTCTCCCATCCCAAGTCCAGTCCAATCTTTTCTTCTCCAATCCCAAATTCAGACGAATCGACTTTCGACAGATATCCATCAGAGGCACTGGCTGGGCTGAAATTGAAGCTTACGGTAACTACACTACGATCATCCATCACTGACCGATTCTCAGGCATACGGTATCATATCAATTTTGATATGCAGACACTAACATACAGGGACACACTCCATTGCAGAAAAAACAAGCAAGGCAGAGAGAAGAGAGAGGGGATACGATAGTCTAGAGGAAGGGGGGGACTACAGAGGCATACAGTAACTTGTGAGTGTGAGATCAATGGAGCTGAAATTACGTTCTCTGAGACACTCATATAATTGCTACGAAATTATATTAAAAAACTACGAAATCGGAATTGTACGAAAAATAAATTGACAAATTACTATATCATTAGTAACAACAAGAGGTTTCTCACTATTCACTCCTCCCATATATTTCATCGTGATCTCGCAGTGTCCATATACAGCTGAGACGATCGGATACAGTGTCCTACCCTGAAAAAAGAGAATGGAATCAGAGATATGATATATCAACACTATCATTTCACCTAGGGTGTATCATTATAGAAATGGGTCAAGTTACCATATTTTAAGTTATTGTGATCGTTCCTTTTTTCATTAGGGTCCACTAGTGTACTTTAGGAGTCTTAACGCGTTACTGCTATGGAGAAGGTAACTTGGTCCAGTTCTAAAGCGACAAGATCTAAAAATGATACAACCCCACATATCACTACTCACAGACCCATATTCAAACTATTCAGCATTATCACAGTGCATTTAGAGCTCTTGAAATTCTATGATATCTCCTGAATAAATTCACTCCACCAAATAATTCACACAATTCGTAGACCCAGTCCCTCTCCAAATAAGGTTTCCAAATAAAGCCCTTCCGATACATACACTATTACCGTGAACTATTCCTCGTCTCTCAAAGAAAGATTAAAGAAAAGACTCTCAAACTCCTAAAAGCTCCCCTCCCGATCCTCCTGAACTACTGAAAACAAAACGGCATCCGACTCTCCTCAATTCGCGCGTTCTCTCGTTTCTCTGATCGACGAGAGAGCATGTCAAATGAGGATAGTCTACGCCGAATTGTCATCACTATCCTCCTCTTCACCTTGAGTCCTCTGAATGCCACCCCCAAGTAGGTCTCGTCAGTGGCGAACGCAAGGAAGCCTTCATCCATATCCAGAATGCAGTAGAACTGAAGAGGGAAGGATTGTATTAGTCCATCTCTTCGAGATTTCGAAATTATGTCTCTATTCTGCACACTCTCTCGTCACTCGACTGGTCGAAAGAGTGTTCTAAACGGAGCCACAATGAGTTTCCAAGTCTAATCTCTACTGTGTTCCATCTCTTGTCTCACCTTATCGGGAACAAGGAATTCCTCATCTCTGCTCACTCCTTCCACTCTCACAGGGAATCTCCATGAAGGGGAAGACGTGGAATCGTGATTGCATTCATTCCGAGTGATGTCCCATCTATAATCGATTCCATTCAGTTAATCCCTCCATCAAGTTTAAAAAAAGGACATTAGCGATATCATTTAATCTCAATTCCATTCAGTTTAATTAGTCTAATGTTTCTTCTCCCTCCTTACTTCCTCTCCCATCTCTCACCCGTAGCTCTCCTGATCGAGGCCGACGAGAGAGGAATATCCCGCCTCCTGAAGCATCGCCTTCTGAAGAGGAGAGATCATCATCCACTAGGGATGGCAAATCGGCATTCGACTCTCTCCATTCTGCGCACTCTCTCGTTTCTCTGCCAGACGAGATAGTGTGCCGAATGGAGAGAGCCAAAACCGAATTTACACGTCTATATCATCCATCTCCACCAATTGAAATGGTTTGGAAAATCGATTAACCTCGTGCGCCTAGACAGGATTAATCATAATCATTGCTAGGTGATTGTGATTGGATTTAAATTTAGCCCCCTGCAAACCCCATAGTATGCATTTTTGGATCTCACTAGTGTTGACAAATCGGCACAGAACCTTCTCAATTCGCACAGCCTCTGTCAGATAAAATGAGAGATCGCGCGAATTGAGGAGAGTCAATCCTTGAATTAGAGAAAAACTCCTTCGTCCTGGCTCGATTGATGATTTTCGGTGATGAGGCCCACCCTCCTTCCTCTCCCATCACCACTCCAGATTCACATACTCATCGCGAGTTGGGTTCAATTTTCCGGTGATGAGGCTCATCCTCCTTCCTCCCCCATCACCAACACACACACTCTCTCTCACAACTTCACCATTTTTCAACTCCCTCTCCATGTAGTCGGCCTAATACTGAAACTCACCAAGACCAAGCACATGGCTAACCTTACGCACAGGTAACTCGTGTATTGTCACGCGTCCCCCCGTAAACAACGTCTCAACCCTTTCAGGGAAACATTGTCAGAAATCGTCCTTTCGGAGGCCCGTACGGCTTATAAATTCGGCTTGTCAGTTTCCACACACGATCAAGGGAGAAAAACTCCTTCGTCCTGGCTCGATTGATGATTTTCGGTGATGAGGCCCACCCTCCTTCCTCTCCCATCACCACTCCAGATTCACATACTCATCGCGAGTTGGGTTCAATTTTCCGGTGATGAGGCCCATCCTCCTTCCTCCCCTATCACCAACACACACACTCTCTCTCACAACTTCACCATTTTTCAACTCCCTCTCCATGTAGTCGGCCTAATACTGAAACTCACCAAGACCAAGCACATGGCTAACCTTACGCACAGGTAACTCGTGTATTGTCACGCGTCCCCCCCCCGTAAACAAAGTCTCAACCCTTTCAGGGAAACCTTGTCAGAAAGCGTCCTTTCGGAGGCCCGTACGGATTATAAATTCGGCTTGTCAGTTGCCACACACTCGATCAAGGGAGAAAAACTCCTTCGTCCTGGCTCGATTGATGATTTTCGGTGATGAGGCCCACCCTCCTTCCTCTCCCATCACCAACTCCACACACACACACATACACTTTCAATTTTCTTCTAGAATATTTACAATTTTCTTCTCAAATAATTTGAATTTAATTATATATTTTTTATATTATATTTTCATTATATATTTTTTATATCTCACTCGTTTCCTTCATCACTTTTCATTTGCATAATTCACCACAGTTTGATTTTCCAACTGTCCACATCACTCCATCTTCACCTTTTTCTTTCAGAATTCATTCAAAACATTTTTTTAAAAAGTTTAAAATTGTGCAAAATTAATAAAATATTATTGAGATAGGTCCCTCCCTCCAACCTCACCCCATCTCCACCTAGAATTCACTCAACAGCAAAAAAAAAAAATATATATATAACTTGAAAATCGTGCAAAATTTAATATGCACAATTAGTGCAAATTTCAAAAAAGTGAGAAAATTGAATAAATATTATGGTGATGGGTCCCTCCCACCATCCTCAACCCATCTCCACCTTTTGAATATGAATAAGCGTCTTACAACTCGATGTTCTCGAACACGATGTTCCTCTTGTTCCATCCTCTCCATCCAGTTTCCTCGTCGTGTAGATCTTCAGGTCGCTTGGGCATCGAACGCGAGAAAGAGCCACCTAAGTTTGGCCGTGACTAAACGGGTCACTCTCTAGAATCAGAGCAACTTTCCTCAGTGTCTGGCCCTGGGCCTTGTTCTCAGTCATCACATAATGCAAATTACCACTCCTTCTTTGTTCCTCACAAACTGCTCTACTACCATTCTCGTTCCATTACACAAACCAGCTACAATGTTGATGTTCCTCAAGAGAACAACTGGAGCACCGATTTTCAGCTTGAGAATGTGCGGAGGCATTCCTCCCGGAGTCCTGCCCTGTAGGTCTTCAAGTGTGTTTAGGGGTTCTTCGTTCTTCGCACTCAAAACATGCATAGTATCTCCAACTAATTCCACCATTTCTCCCTTGAATCTCTGCATGAGATCATTGTTCACCGCCAGAACCTGGTCGTTTCTCATGCAAAGAAGCATCCGACCTGTCATCTCCATTGGATTGTCAAGAACTTCCTGCGGATACACGTGCTCGATCGCCTCCTCCTTCGTCTTGCAAGTCATCTCGGCCGGTAACTCAATTGTCTTTCCATCATATTTGTTGATTCTACCACTTCCGACCATTTCTAGCCACTCTCTGAAGTCGTTTTCGTTTTCGTTGACACGAAGGTTTTTGGTGAGTTTGTGGATTCGGAAAAGTGGCCAGATATCGGAAGCACCCTTGAGAGTGTAGGGGAGAATCGCTTCTCCGCTAACACCCTTAATAAAACACACAGAGTTTGCTTCCAGTCTCCACTAAGTAACACAGTCACGCCTCCGAAGGGAAGAGGACTACGGTCAGCGGGGTCAATGTTCTTCATGGTATCACTGACCCAGTACATGACAAACTTATTTTGCATCGGTGCTTCGTCCCAAATGATCAACTCGGTACCACGAAGAAATTTGCCAACGTTTGACATGATGTCCTGGGTGGGTTCAGTACGCTCAATCAGGTTCAAAGGCACACCAAAAGTGGAATGGACGGTTCGTCCATTCCTCAACAGAACAGCCGTGACTCCTGATGACGCCATCACTACCACCTTTCTACCCTCCATCAGTGCTCTGTTAATCACGTAGTTTGTTAGAACCGTTTTGCCACATCCTCCACTCGCTTGCAACAAGTGCAACTGTTGAGGGGAGTCTTTGTTTTTGAGCGAGTGGAAGACGGCATCGGTTACTGATCTCTGTTCATCAGTTAAAATACCGTCCGTCTTCATCATTTCACCCGCAATCTCCTCCAATTCGCTGTCCCGATCCTCGATTTCTTCCACTTCAGAGTCATCGATTTCGGGCAGATGACACTGTCTGAGAGAGATTCCGTGATATCTCAGAATTGCTTGAATATGGGACAATACTACTCTATCTTTTTTCTCTTCACTCATCTTAATTTCCTTGTCTCTCGGGTGTAATAACTTCTTGAATTTCTGCCAGAGGGAGGGGATGTCTGGTGCGTATCCTTGAATTATTATAGTTGCGAATAAGGAACACATTTGGTATGGGAAAGCAAAAGCAGAAACTCTTTGGAAACATTCTTCCCACTCTGTTTCATCCACTAAATACCCTTTTTTTACGCGCTGCCTCTGCGAATGACTCATACGGCACTCCATCGATTCCATTGAGTAGATCATCGAACGACTCGTATCCTTTTGCACTGAGAACCATTACGTAGAGCGCGTACAATTCAGTTCTCCTGGGTGAAACTGGAAGGAGTCTCGTAATTTTTCGAATTTTGTTTTTGTATGGACGTAATTGCTTCCCACTACTCTCAACCTTTCGTCAGCCTCGGCAAAAGTCAACTCTTTAACGGGGAATTCCTTCCCATCTACCGTAACAATCACGTCGTTTGCACATGCCTCCATGTACATCATAAACTTGGACTTAGCCGATTCCGCCTTCTCTGCCATTCTATCTTCGTCGTCGTCATCCATGAAAGTGAATCTCTGCTGGTCGGGGAGGTGCACACTGATTGCTGAAACGACGTGAGACATGAATGGTCCATCGAGAGAAGTCGGAAAGCGGCTTCTGGCGCACTTTTGACTCTACACATCATGTACATGCGTGTTTCGTCATAGTCATACGTCCAATCGCCCTTTTCGGACTTTCTCATCCCTGGTACTTTTGAAAGATCTCCTGCCTTAGCATGGAGAGTCTTAATTTCAGCTAAGCATTGGTCAAATCCCTTGAAAAAGTACTTGTGAATGTAGCGTTGGGATTCGACGCTGGCTACTACCTCGACGTTGATGTGGCAACCGTACTTTGCAAGAAGGAAACGGTTGTGTGGAACTACGTGTCGATTGGTGGCAACTCGCGTGTTCCTCCCACCACCGAACACTGCACTTACCCCATCATCCAATCGTCGATACTTGGCGTACTTACCATTTTCCAACGTAGTTTCTTTATTGAACTCCTTAGGATATTTTTTAGCACACTGTGGTGCACCCGCAAGTCCCTTCCTACAGCTAAATCGAGTACCGTCGTCGAATTCACACGGCCCGTGCACCATGTGATTTTTGACCGTGTTGTAGACACGACGAATATGGGCCTTCTCTTTTTCGGGTTTTGCTTGGAACACGGGGTCATTTTCGTTGGGTTTCTCGGGAAACTCAGCCCGAATCATCTCATCAATCATGTCCTCACTTATACCTTTTTCAAGAGTCAGTAGAATGTGAGCGTGGGGCATGCCCCGCTTCTGGAATTCAATCGACATTACGTAGGCAATCACTTTTCCGAAAACTTGTCTCACTACCAAGTCATGTTTCAATTCCTTTAAGCACTGGTCGAAAGTTCGGACCAGCATCATTGGATCGTCGTAGGGCGTGTTGTTAGGTGCCAAACTTTCTACGATCGGATCCCAGAACATTCCAGTGAATGTAATGAAAAGATGTGCATGTCCGAATCTCCGGTTAATTGCCATCGAATCATGATAACTCTTATATTATATATATATATGGAACGAAACGAGATGCTCAAACGTGCGGATAAATCTATTCTATTCTATTCTATATCCTTATGTGCTCGCCCACCGGGATACTTGCTGTTCATAATTACGAAAGTTCCGAGTTTGATATTCAGCTTCGCCAGCTCGCTTGCCACGTACTCTTGAAATGCGTTGACCGTTGTCCCTTTCTGTCCTGCTCGTAGCAACTGAATTCTTTTCATGAATTCCAACTTGTCAAATTCGTCTCTCGCGTCTAGACTAATCACAAACTCTTGAGTCAGTTTACCGTACCCGAGCACTCGGAGCAACTCAATGTCACCCTTGTGTCTCAACAAACCAACAGACATTTCTCGGAAACTCATTTTCTTGCCCTCAATTTTCGACCTACTCTTCTCACTACTGATTCGTTTCGCATCCATATTGAATGGACGCTCCTCGAAAAATAAGAAAGGAAACTTCAGAGGATAGAAATTGGAGCTCCACGGCACGATGTTGTTGCACTTGCGGTAGTTGTTGTGCTTCGGGTAGACGAAAGTTCCCTTCGCTATCACGTCCCAATCGAGCTGTCCGTCATCTGTAGTGTATATAGCAAACACTTGAGTATCCAGTAATGGTTTAGTAGTGGTGCCTGGATGAGCACCCTTCGCTAAGTGGTGTAAAGAAGAGTCAAGCTCTCGAGTCTCTTTCAAAGTCATTTGGACTTGAGGCATTTTCGTTTTGCGTTTTTCACACTCAGTCATCAAGTTAGTCATAATGTCGTACATGGCTTCGTAAGCCTTTGAAAACGGGTTGTAAGTTTTGACGATTTGCCGCAAGTCCAACATGACTCTCTCTATGGCTGAATCTAATTTCTGACCAGTTTTCGTGAAAAAATCTTGAAATTTCGACATCACCGTATTCTCCGAGCAATAGGCCAGTTGAGCAAACTTGACTTGTCCGGGATCCGCGGGTAGAAGGTTGCACACTCCATTGAGGTACTCACCTTCTAGAATCACTGGAACGGGACCTCCCTTGGGCAGGTCTTTTGCACTCAGGAATTTCGAGTTACTACCAACAAAAGAGAGGAAACTGTTAATAAGACGGATCGCATCTAATGCCCTCCTGCTCTCACTCGTGTTGTTCATAAGGTGTAGTCTAACGTTTCTCATACATTCTGGCACAGTCATCAACTCTTCAGGCGGGATACACGATCCGTCTTTACAACAGTGGCTCGGAGGTTCTTTCGGGAATCTCTTCGCACCGCAGTAAGTGCACTCCACAAACTCAGGGAAAACAAAGGGGTCAGGAAGACCGTTTTTGTAGTGAGCTGCTTCTTTTTTCTCGTAGATTCTACCCTTAACGAGTTTTTCTTTCGCGTACTTATCTTTTTTTGCTTGTGCCTCTTTCTCTGCGAAAGTGATTCCGTCCACAATAATTTGACGCTGCTTGTTTTTAGACTCAGTTTTCTGAATCTGACGATTAGTTCTTGTTTCCATTTCGCTTTCTTCAATTTCCTCTGGAATCTCTTCAGTCTCAGTTTTCTGAAGCCACGGAATCACACTGTGATCTAAAACTTTTTCGAATATTTTTTTAGACTTGTCCGCATTATTTTCGTAGTTTCCAGTCAACACTCCTACTAATCTAGTGCAGATGTAAATTCCAGAGTAGAACTTCAACATCTTGATCTTGTTCTTTTCCTTGTCTATGGTGAGACTTGCATTTTTAACACCATATTTTTCAAGGAAAATGTTCACCTTTTCTCGAACAACCTTAAGCCCTTCCACTTACGTTGCTTGTTCTTCTCTACGATCAATAAAGCAAACGGGTGAGCTTCGACATCGGAGCGAAACGGAACGATGATACGCTTCATCGATGTCATCGGAATCATCATTTTCTGAGCTTTTTCGATAA
This sequence comes from Pristionchus entomophagus, assembly GCA_036245825.1. Classification (NCBI taxonomy): domain Eukaryota; kingdom Metazoa; phylum Nematoda; class Chromadorea; order Rhabditida; family Neodiplogasteridae; genus Pristionchus; species Pristionchus entomophagus. Next base: position 10,479,749 of record BTSX01000002.1, on the reverse strand, counting down.
TTCCGTCAAAGTTCCAAGCGGAAACGGGGAAAAGAAAAGTTTCACTTTCCTGTGAAGTCATTTTCTCAAAGAATTCGTCAATTAGCTCCGGTTTCATCTTCATATTCAATGTCATGCCTTCTGGAAGTGCAATCGACGCTCGTTTGCCCTTAGCTTCCCCCGAAGTTTTCTTCGAATCATTTTTTTTAACTCTTTATCGAATTAACAGGCATCTTCTCAACACTTTCCTCTCTCTTTTTCTCAACACTAATTGTGGTTTCCTCAACAATTTCCAAGCTCTCTGGTTCTTCTTCCTCTTCCTCAGGCACATCTGCCATTTCTACATCCGTGATATTTTTTCCCATACCTCTCCTCTCAGCCACATAGTTCTCAAACCACTTATCTGCTTCAGCCTCGTCCTCCTTTCTTAGTCTCTGCAGTTCACGCCAATCGAGAAGATTCCCGCTCTCGTCTTTGACCGCGATGTACTCAGAATCCATTATTTGAGTCATCATTTTCAGTCGCTCATGTCTCAAATCGACGTTATCAGAAATTTTCCATCCTCCCAAATACGTGAACGCATGCATGCATACGTAGATTCCACAGTTGTAACTGTCTTTCTGGGTCATTGTTTTACCCTCAGGGTTGACTTCAAATGTCAACTGAGGCTTTCCGTCTCGATCCTGTGCATCTCTCAAGTCGTTCGACACTTTCACAAGTTTGTTTTTTTCACTCTTGGTGAACTGCATGTCAAGAGAATCAAAAATGATAACCTTCTCTTCTCCAACAACAAAGATGCACAGTTTCCAGTGGTTTCTAGTCATGTACGGTAGTACAACGAAGTCATATCCGTATGTTTTCTCTCCTGAAGATTCTGCCCTCTCTTTCTCTGGTGAAAAATTGGGAGAGCACGGGCAGTACTCTTCTCGGCATGAACTCATTCTCTCTCAGACGCTCTCCATTCATGAATCTCAAGTGATCTCGAAACAGACACATGTATGCGTCAATGACTTCGTCATTCAACCATCTAGTTCCGCTCAATGAGAGATAAGAGTTTAGACTCATGATGAACTCCGGTTCCGCAAGTGGGTCGTGAGCACGCTCTTCCATCATTGAGAGGTAGTTGTTCTCGAATTCATCGTCGTTGAAGGTGATTGGATCCTCAGAATTATTTACATGATTATTATCGATCACTAGTTGAGGATACTCCTCGTAGTCCATCAGTTCCTCTTTTACTCGCTTGGGGTCGAACACGAACTTGGTTTCGGAAGTGATTTTCTCAGAAGGTTTCGGCTCGGGTTCAGAAGGGAAAAGAGGAGTGTTCAGAAACTCTAAGAGTTCTAGTTTCTGCATCGCACTGTCAATAGGCTCTGTGATAACTCTTTCCGAAACCATGTCCGACAGCATATCCGAAGTATCTACCGTAGTCACTTGATTACCAGTCCTTCTCTTTTTACGATCAGTTCCAGTATCTGGCGACCGCGCAGTAACTCCGGATAGAGTGTCTCTAGCCTGGTCCAAGTTTCTCTGCTATCCCTCAATTCATTCACGGTACTTGGGAACTACCATGTCATAGATAGTCTTACGGTACTCTTCCTGGTTCACTCCCCTCATTGGCACACTTTCTCCTTTCATGATACACTCCAGATTCTTAAGTGCGAACACTCCACAGCTCGTATTGTCCGCTTGCTTCTCGCACATTGCATAGACGTACTGAGTAACTCTGAAATTCATCGCAGCCAGGGCCTTACTGATCGATCCCTTCACCCACTCGTACTTGCTACGGTCATTAGAAGGTAAACTGTCGTAAATTCGCACGGTTCCAGAAACTTTCTCGAAAATGGCTAGGTAGTAGTGGAACCGAACTTTGTTGTCCAGAACCATGAATACTACCATGTCAGTTCTACGAAGTTTTTCTTCGGTCAGAGTCTTTTCGAAAACAGTCAAAGGAATGTCAAGTCTGTTTTGTCTCAGAATCGGCGAATCGTCCGTCAGTCTAATCGACACATTATCCATGTTAGGATCATGCGCGAGGTAGTTCTCAATGGCGTTAAAGAAGTCGCACTTGAAAAAAAGCGTACTATCACTTCCTCCCGATTGCTCGAGAATTTTCTCAGAAGCAATGTCAACTATGTCATTCACCAGACATTCTTTGCCGCACAAATCCTTCAAGTCCTGCTCCTGTCCCACAATCATCTGCATGCTGTTGTTGATCGTATCGTTCAGCTTCTCGGGATCGACTTTCTTTCCTGGTGACTTGGGCGACTGAATTTCGCTCTCATTAGTGACCTCATTCTTTCTCTTTTTCTTTCCACTCGTAACCGTGGAGAGAAATGCGATCAAAGGGAACATCAAGTTAGGTCTCATTATTATTATTACACTAATTTATTAAATTTACTTAGATATTATTAGATATTAGATTATAATTATATAATTAATTTAATTCAATAGATAATTAGATAATTTAATTAGAAGAAATAAATTGTATCAAATCTTTGATTGTCGATTGACGAAAGTTGTTGCTTTTACAATCGAGAAGCAGATGAGAAGAAAGACGGCGAAGTGTACTGAAATGATAGATCATTTCTTCTGGCGAAAATCCAGAACATTCTACCTCACACTACAGTAATCTCGTGCTACCCAGTATATTGCGGACGTCATCTCAATTCGTATCAAGTCCTTCACGCTCGTCGACACTATCCCCTTATGAAATGTTTCAACCACTCCCCACGGGCGCTCAAGACCAGTCATTAAAAACGTCCCGAGCCCGTAGCCGGAATCCGGAATTAAGAAGCCGTTAGTAAAAGGCGCCACAGTATCGAAATTGGAATGGCTGCGCGCGAAAACAAAACTTTAGGGGGCAAATGAACGATCGCGGTGAGACCAGACCGCGCCGCGACCGCAACGCAAGCTGGAATTTTGCCAGCTCGGCCTTGCTCTGCGCTCATTGGCTCCCGGAATTAGGGGCGTGGCCGACGAGTTCTCTTGATTTCGAATGCAGGGGAAAGACTGGTTTGAGCACCCGTGCTCCCAAATCCGAACATATATAAAGTACACTTACAGTATCCCGAAATGCCGACAGTAACCTTACTTGACACTTTCTTTTCACGCCAATTTAAGTAATAAAACCCCTCTGGCAACACTCGTCACTCACGTTCTCCGCTGTCGCTCCTCTCAAACTGCCGCTCGACGCCGCTGCTCACACTCGAAATGTTCGAAGAATCCCCTCTCTCCCTTGTCTCCCATCGTCTGGTATTCAAATATCCATAATTAATTTATCATTATTGAGTCGTTGTTCGCACAACAATAACGGAAAGTGATCACACTGAAACATATCCCTCGTCCCCCTTCTCTTCGTCCAACTCGGTGATGTGTCCCTTCCCAAACCCCGTAAAATCACACCTGCAAACATGCTTCAATACTTATCTTTATCGCAACATAAACAAACGCGAAACACAACATCCAGTAGCTCGGAACTGGAAACAATGAAAATTGTTGATTGATATTTTTTGAGTGAAGAAATGAGTAGCCACCGAGAGCCGCCGAGATTCGAAATAACCTTGAAAAATATGAGAGGTTAGAGTACATAATATGATGAATAATGTGCTTGTACAAAACTTCAAACTTCAATGACCAATGACTAAATATGTTCATGTGTGCTCAACAAGGGGTACTGTAATCAAACACATTGGATATACTGTATGAGAGGGTTATTGTAATCTCAGAGAGTGATGGGATACTGTATGTGAGGGTTACTGTAATGTCAAAGAGTGATGGGATACTGTATGTGAGGGTTACTGTAATCTGAAAGAGTGATGGGATACTGTATGTGAGGGCAACTGTAATCTCAAAGAATGACGGAATACTGTATTTGAAGGGTACTGTAATCTCAAAGAGTGATGGGATAGTGAATGTGAGTGTAACTGTAATCTCAAAGAATGACGGAATACTGTATTTGAAGGGTACTGTAATCTCAAAGAGTGATGGGATAGTGAATGTGAGGGTTACTGTAATCTCAAACAGTGATGGAATACTGTATTTGAAGGGTCCTGTAATCTCAAAGAGTGATGGGATACTGAATGTGAAGGTTACTGTAATCTCAAAGAGTGATGGAGTACTGTATTTGAAGGATACTGTAATCTCAAAAAGTGATGGTAGTTTTATCGGAACTCCTAACTCCTAACCCAGGGAAACCAGGGAAACCTTCCATCGTTCCATACCCTCTAACAGACTACAGTACTCGTTTTGGCCCGAATCCAAGTGCTCAGTGCCAAAACCCCTTCACACGACCATCCTCATCCCCTGCATCCTCATCGAATGAGAGAGCGTGAACAGCCTCGCACGCGCGCGCACGCGCGCGCACTCGCACAATGAGTGAACAAGAATGGACAATGGCCAGTCACCGCTAATCCGAGAGGGAGATACACGTAGGCCATCGGATTTTACTACGCCCCTCCTCAGCGATTGTCTCGCTAATTGAGTTCCACTCGTAACCCAATTACCGCGCCAGAATCGGTCGACGACAAAATATGGTCTCGCGTCTAGGTATAGTGTGACTAGCTTCCGTTTCACGGAAGCTATCGCCTGCGGCGGGCTGCTCGCGGTCGTCTCGGGGCGCTGCGCGCCCCTCGACGACCGCTCGCTAGGCCGCGCTGCGCGCGGAATGAGGGACGCTTCGCGTCCCTCCCTGGATTTGACTGCCCCACAATGGTCCGTTGTCCACCACTAATCCCAGAGGGGGGCGCACGTCGCCCATTGTTCCACTCGTAACCCAATTACCGCGCCAGAATCGGTCGACGACAAAATAGTGAAACGCGTCTAGGTATAGTGTGACTAGCTTCCGTTTCACGGAAGCTAGTAATTGGTTTACTGTAGTTTTCTGTAAGTTTTCTGTGTGTTGAGATTACAGTACACCTCACATACGATTTCTCGTCACTCTCAGAGATTACATACAGCATTCTATATTCTTTGAGATTATTACAGTACCCTTTCACATACAGTATCCGATCACTCATTAAGAGTTCAGTACCCTTCCTTCTTTGAGAATACAGTACCTTTCACTTACAGTATCCGATCATTCTTCGGGATTACAGTATCCCTTCTATATTGCAGTTCATATCAATCGTCAAATGCGGAGGCTACTCTTTTCTTCTTCTCTCAAAAGATTTATTGTTGCCAGTTCCGAGCTACTGGCTGTTGTGTTTTCACATTTCTAAGTTGCTATAAAGATAAGTAATGGAAAAATGCGTACAGGGGTGCTGTGTTCGAGTTTGGGATGAGAATCTACGCCGAGTTGAATGAAGAGAAGGGGGAAGAGGGATATGTTTCACAATTGCAATCACTTTTCGCTATTGTGGTGCGAACAACGAATCAATAATGATAAATCAATTTTTTTTTCGAGCCTTTCCTCACTCTCAGCACGTCTCTGGCCATATCTCGCTTCAAAATCGTATTTTCAATCATTTAAAAAGTGATCGATAGCTCTTGAGAACCTTGATTAAAACGTCTCAGGAGTCCAAATCGCCAAAGTTGGCGGTTTTCGAGATTTCTCACAATTACTGGTTTTATTCGCCTGTTTCGCTGTTCTTTGCAAAGTGATTAGACCTCTTTCTATAGAAACAGTGCTTTACTTCTCAATAACATTGATAATCAATACAATTGGTTCACTCGTCGAAATTTCCGACATCTGGAGTCGAATGCGAGAAGAAAGAAAGTGCAATTGTGAAACGCTAGATGTTCTCTCTCGCACTCTCTTTGAATCGATTGCTAGCGCTGGGACGAGAGAGAGAGAAAAAAGTGTGCGGTGAGAGTAAAGGCGAACGAAAGTGTGCTCTTTCCCCCTTCTCAGACCGGAGAGAGAAGGATGAGAGCGATAAAGATTGATACGGAAAAGATGACTCATAGTAAGCTTATAAATACAAAGCTGATGGAAAGAGTTCCAATCACTTTGCAAAGAACAGCGAAACAGGCCAATAAAACCAGTAATTGTGAGAAATCTCGAAAACCGCAAAATTGGCGACTTGGGCTCCGTAGACGTTTTAATCAAGGTTCTCAAGAGAGAAAACCCGTCATATATCCATTTGGTATCAAACCATTCAACAATTTCGTGTCTTGTGAGTATCCTTCAATAAATTACAACTTTATCACAACAGTGGAAAAGTGAACAAATTAATAAGATTCGAACTTCTGGCATAATACCGACAACTTCATGAGTATTCACAGGCAACGACAGAAAATAAATGCCGAGTACATATCGAGTATGATTAGTTCTTGTCCAGTTTGTGCAGAGAGAATTGACGACAGTGACACTGGAAAATAATTAATATTTCCTGGCGAATAGAATAATTTCATTATCTTACTTATATCGAGGTAAATCATTCCAGATAAATTTCGATTAAATATTTCCAAAACATGCGTATTAGGGTTGGCAAATTGGCATCCTCTTTACCTGCTCTCTAGTTTCTCTGCTCGACGAGAGAGCAAATGAGGAGAGTCGGATGCCGATTTGACATCACTACTCTCGATTTCTCACCTCCTTGTCATGCTTCAAGATGTCACGATCATCGGGACTGAATGCTTGGTAGCCACAAGCACACTCGAGGTAGAGACCGTTCTACAAAATATAAATAAAATTATAATCAATCAATTCATCAATTATCATGCATCATCTTATTCAGATAATTAGGTGCAATAGAACAATTAGATACTGATTTTCGAGAAGAGATGCAGTTTCAGATATTTATTCTCTACAATCTGCACATACTCTCGAGTTCCAAAAGAAAGTGCAGAATGGGAAAAGCATCTATTCGATCCGGAAATATTTTACTGAAAAACCTTTCTCAGAGGCGACTTATGTGATTTCGTGAGATGAAGCGCGTAGGCGACGATCGTGGCGGGGTAGTTCTGCAGATATTTAGATCAATAATGAAATATAAATCTAAATAAAAAATAGAGATAGATCACACATCTTGAATACCCCTCTCAATTCAGGAACAAACCCAAACTGATCACAACTCTGGCAACGTTCCCTTCAAAACACGAGAAAAGATAGATTAATTGAACAACTCACCTCGCATATAATGCACTTGGGAGTCGCCTGCAATAGGGCTGTTAATTAATCTGATCAAGTATTTTCAATCACCAACTAAAATGATGAAAAACTGATAATAGTTTGCATGGTGTCTGACTGGCATGCCGACGCAGGCAGGTTCGACTCCCGCCCGCAGGTGATGTTTTGCAAGAGGTAGAGAAAGGCGCGCGCCCCAACCACTAGCCTCCGTCAAGCGTTCCCTGCGGTAGGCCGCCCTGGCCTAATGGGCATGGTGTCCGACTGGCATGCCGACGCAGGCAGCGGGAGTCGAACCTGCCTGCAGCGGGAGTCGAACCTGCCTGCGTCGGCATGCCAGTCAGACACCATGCCCATTACCGCAGGGAACGCTTGACGGAGACTTGCAAAACAGCGGGGCGGCCTACCGCAGCGGGAGTCGAACCTGCCTGCGTCGGCATGCCAGGGCGGCCTACCGCCGGGACCTCATTACGGAGACTAGTGGTTGGGGCACCAGCCTTCTTCTACCATCTTGCAAAACATGGTCGATCGTGGGGCTCGAACCGGCGATATAGCGGGCTTCGGTCAGACACCATAACCAATAATGGGCATGGTGTCTGACTGGCATGCCGACGCAGGCAGGTTCGACTCCCGCTGCAGGCAGGTTCGACTCCCGCTGCCTGCGTCGGCATGCCAGTCGGACACCATGCCCATTAGGCCAGGGCGGCCTACCGCAGGGAACGCTTGACGGAGGCTAGTGGTTGGGGCGCGCGCCTTTCTCTACCTCTTGCAAAACATAACCTGCGGGCGGGAGTCGAACCTGCCTGCGTCGGCATGCCAGTCAGACACCATGCAAACTATTATCAGTTTTTCATCATTTTAGTTGGTGATTGAAAATACTTGATCAGATTAATTAACAGCCCTATTGCAGGCGACTCCCGCCCGCAGGTGATGTTTTGCAAGAGGTAGAGAAATCATTAATATCATTAATTTTTTTTGCAATACTCACACTTTCGCTTCTCTTCGAAGATTCAGATCTCGATTTCTTCGCAGGAGGCTCGGCAACATAGAAATTCTTCACCATTGAAATCTGCTCTTCTACATCTTTCGAAGATTGTATCTGAAAGAATTAATGAAGAAAAAATCAAAATAATCCGTGCGAAATAGCATTTATTTTTTTCGGTTTTCCCTCTCTCCATTCGGCACACTCTGTCTGTGGAGTGTGCAGAATAGAGAGAGAAAAATCGAAACTGTATCACTAATATGTACCTCAAGAATCGCGCTAACCATTGACGCCGTGTTCGATCTCACGTCGTTGGTAATCGACGAGGGACCCTTGACCTCTGGAGAGGTGGAATAAATTATCGATTGAGGAGAGTCACAAATTCTTGTCATAATATTCATTATTGTACAATATTTCGTAGTGCCTTTGTGCGCAGATAAAATATATAAAACACCACAGTACTAATCACGCACCGTACGCTTTTTTTCATTTACTCGACAATCATCAATACTTGCTCTCGACATCATCGCCAGCTGTCCTATCGCTTACCGTACACCTCTACCGTACCTGGCTGCTTCTTGACGGGAGCCGGCGGCAGGCGGGCATCCGACTCCTGCACGGAAGCCCGGATCCTGGCGATATCATCAGCACTGAAAACGTTTAATTTCAATATTACTCTAGATTTATCGTATTAAACCTTCAATAAACACTAATGATCACTGCAGTCTGAAACTGTGAAACTACGGATGGCAAACAGGATGAAGCGTCAACAAATTAACCTCTCCTCAAAACGGTAATTAGTTTTGCAACGAGTTTTTTTGTCATTAGTTGAAATAATTGAAGAGCTTGTTCAAAAATTTTGGATACAATATTATGAAATAATTAATTACAACGAACCTGAGAAGAGGCTCGTACTCCCTGTTCATGTGGGTCTCCTTGAACTCCTGAACTTGCAAATATGAAATACTTGGGTCAAATAAAAACAGGGAAAAGCTGCCCAGATAGCACACTATCATTAAAATTTTGATTTAAAAAAGAAACTGAAGTTCTGACGTCTCCGTCATCCTTGTAAAAAATAACAAACAAACCGTGTAATAGATCTTGAACGAGGGCGTCTCATTGTGATGCTTCATCATATAGTAAAAAATGACACATTCGCTCGCCGTCTGGAAAGAGAAGAATTCTGTCGATACTAAAATAATAGGGTCGGATAATAGACCTTTTATTTAAGCGGCGCCGCTACAACAGGCCGAATAGCCAACCCTATACCATAACTCCTTCCTGTTAACGATAGATATCCTAGTTGAGAAAAAATGTAAGAAAATAACTATTTTTAGTTCTATTTTTTTAGTTTTTCAAATCGGATTGAATTCCCGTCATCCTACCTTATCGTGTAGAATCTGGGAGATTGCAACGAAATTCTTGGGATATTGCTTGAAGGCGAGACAGAACAACTTGCGATCCTTCTCCGTCCACTGCGACAACACCCCATCCAGACTTGAATTAATTGCAGGTTTAATTAATTTGAACCAAATAAGATTGTTTTATTTTGTTGCTGAAAGCGATGTCAAACTGATGTGTATCACATTCAACAGAAATAAAGAAATAAAATAACAAAGACAAGTGATAATTACCATAACCTATCCCGCCCTCATTCCATCGAACATGAGAAAATAAAAAATAAAAAAACCTTTTCTGCTGTTCCTCTTCATCCGGTTTCTCATCCATATCCTTCTGAAAATAAAATCATGAAACATTTTGAATATAATTATATAATAACTGTAATTTATTTTAAATAATCTAAACGTCACAATCAATACTTCAGTGCTATAACCAAAGCTGATAACCACATTCTGAAACAGCGAAATGCCGGTTGTAAAACAATAAAGGCAGTACTGGACCAAAGTTTTGCAAACAAACAACAAATTAAACAAGTCATTATGTGTTACGGAACTTTCCTAGATGACAACCAATCCCCTCCCCCCGACCCCGCCCCTCCTAAGCGGCGTGTACCTAAGCCTAAACCTAAGCGTCACTAAGAAGATTAGAATTAGTCCAAATAGTTTTGGTGTAAGCACAGACAATAACGCGATTAGGGAGAGAGGTGAGAATGAGGTGGGCGTGGCCAGCCCCATGATAGTGGGCGTGGCCTGGTTGCGATCTAGGAAAGTGCCTGTGTTACCTCCATCCACTCCTCTCCCTCGGTCGGTCTCTTCTGATAGGACGGAATCGAGATTTCCACTGTGTCCATACGCGTGGTGTTCTAAAAAAAGACTTTCCGTTAAACAGCTAGATATTCGAGCGATCCAAACCGTAGATCACTTTTTATTGCATTTCATTGATTTATCAAACTTTTAAAACTTGGAAAGCCTCTGAATTCGACTACCGGCACTCTCCATTCTTTTGCTCTAGTATCGCCTTAATATATCACGCGTGTCACATAAGATTCGAATAAAATCGTGGGGTATTTGGCACATTTTTTGACCCATATGGTTCAATACGTTTTTCGGTAGTCCTCGTTGACCCTCACAAGAGCGTTGAGCTTTGTTCCAAATTCTCGATTTCAACGACTACAGACGTCGTCAACTTTTTAAAATTCTGAAACATTTCTTTTTGAGAGTCCTATAGTTTCTTTCGGAGTAATGATAGAGAAATAAGTCCAATATATAAAATGTGCTAAATGACGAGGAGAATACGCCTGCACAATGGGCCCATCGATATTGCGTCTTTCATTTTCATGAATCGATTTTTTTGAATAACTTTTGCCACGATTTCGGGCCCAAGCGTCGCCAACATTCAATCGGTCAGGCTCGACGAGACGAATCGAATGATATGCTGTTCATATGGTATATTTGTCCGTGGGACAACGCGCTACCCATTTTTAGGTTTTTGGGCGTGACCTCTCTACAGGGACGCACCCGTGGGAAAGCGCGGAAAAATTTTGGCCAGCACCCATTAGGGTTGCAGGTTCGGATTCGGATAATCCGACTCCTCTCTCTACTCTCGCGCACGCGTGTCGGATTTGAGCGGCCCCATACTCTCTCGCGTCGGATAATCCGACCCAGACGGTTAGACAGTCGGATTATCCGACGTTTGTCGAATTCCGACCCTCTCACCCCTCGCGCAGAGGGTCTCAAATCAATGGCCGAGTGGTCTAAGGCGCCGTTTTAGGTAAGATCGGGAGGTGGGTGGTTCGAATCCCGCCACATGAAAACACTTTTGCCAAGTCATGAGGGGCTAGCATGGAGTAGCTTAAGTCTTGCGGAACCCTCAGTGCTCGGAGAAAGGATTTGTACATGGTGGGATTCGATGTTTTAGCACCTAAATTTCACAGATTGAGCACTAAAATGGCCATAAATCGGTTCATTTTTACCTCCCAGGACCCAGTTTTTTTTTCATGATCACTGAAAAACAACAGTCTTGAACATGGTCTTATCTGCTTAGACCGTCCGATTACGGGAAATTAGCCCTCCTCTCGATTAGACGCGATTTGAGCAAAAAATTGGCATAGTACCTCTGAAAAGTGGATTTTTCTGAGCCGCTTTTGCTCTGATCAATTTTTAGTATGTTCTACTCTATAGCCCTGTGTTTTCTGCACAAGGCATGGTAGTCCATTAATGTCTAGCTTGTTTGACGAATTAGCCCTCTTCTCGATTTAAGGCGATTGGACTTCAAAAATCGCATAGTACCTCAGAAAAGTGATCACTGCTAAGCCTTCTTTGATGTCCTGGTGTTCTGAGTTTTGCAGGTGGATAGCCCTGTGTTTTCTCCACAAGAAACTCTTTTCAATTCACATCGACGTATCGAGACGAATTAGCCCTCCTCTCGATTTCCCTCTATCGAGCGCTCGCAATTGGCGACAAGCGCGCGCTGTCGCCTCTCCCCTCTCGAGGCGAGGGGAGGGAGTCGGAAATCCGAGGGGGAGGGAGTCGGAAATGTCGGATAATCCGACTGTCTAACCGTCTGGGTCGGAATATCCGACGCGAGAGAGTATGGGGCCGGCGCGCGTTCGGATAATCCGAATCCGAATCCGAACCTGCAACCCTAGCACCCATACATCACGGGTTCAATTCCCCGCCGATGCAGACATCTTTTGCTGCATTTTTACATGATTTGCGTGTTTTCCCTATTCCTTATTTTTGTAAAATATCATCCAGCTTCTTTCTGAGATTGTTTTTTCTGAATATTTAAGAGTGCTGATGTATTTGCGCCCCTTTATTTCTGCTCAAATGATAGCCAGAGTAAGTATCTACAAAACTTTATATTAAATTGATTGATCCTGAATATCCTAAGAGGCGTTCTGAGGGCAAGAAAGTGCGGGGTGAGGTAAAACGATGATTTTCCTTATTTTTTTCGAACAGAACTTTTTTCTTTTGTAGTTTGGTGAGCTCTAATATCCATATTCGAATTCTACGAGCAAAATTGTGCGAAAATAAATTTTAGTCAGATTATTAAGAGACAATTTTTTTCTTCGATTTACCATGATTTACCATATCATGCAGGGCTGAGATTTTTTGAATTTTTTTTCAAAAAATTTTTGATAAAAAAATTCAAAAAATAGTCTCAAAAATTTTTTGAATTCAAATTTTTTTTGGAATTTTCTTATTTGGCTTAAATTTCGTCCAAATCTCTTCAGAAACACATTTTCAATTTAGCATGATGCAAAGATTGGTTGGAAAGATGATCCATCACTCTTGTACAGAGGTATTGCGCCCTAATCAAATGATCATTTTCTGTCTCCAATAGTTGTTATTCTCACCACGATTATTGAATATGCTACAGCAGCTCAAAATCCACAGAAAAGACTAAATCATTTGAATTTGGAATTTTCCGTTACAAAATCATGCCTGAAGTCATTAATTTCAACAAAAAGTGACCGAAAATATACAATAAAATGTATTGAATTTTTTGAAAAAATTCAAAAAATATTTTTAATTTTTTGAATCGGTCAAAAAAAATCAAAAAATTCAAAAAAATCAAAATCAAAAAATCCCAGCCCTGATATCATGGCCATTTTCGAGGCAAAAAATGGAAATTTCAAAATAATATTACTATAGTTGTTTCTGGTGTATTTCAACGTGTAGAAACCGAATTTCGATACTAGAGCTCACCAAACTGCGAAAGAAAAATGTTCTGATGGGAAAACAGTGAAAAATCATCGTTTTTCCTCACTCTGACACTTTCTTGCCCTCAGAACACATCTTAGGATAATGAGGATAGATCAATTTAATATAAATTTTGTACATAATTATTCTGGCTACAATTTGAGCATAAATACAGGGTCACAATTACATCAGCGCTCTTAAATATTCAGAAAAAAACAATATCAGAAAGTTCTCAGACAGAAAAAAAAAAATATTTCCATGAAAGTGAGGATTAGGGAAAACATGCAAATGATGTAAAAATGCAGCAAAAGATGTCGGCGGGGATTGAACCCACGATGCATGGGTGCTGGCCAAAATTTTTCCGCGCTTTCCCACGGGTTCGTCCCTGTATAGAGATCTCGCCGAAAAACCTAAAAATGGGTAGCGCGTTGTCCCACGGACAAATAAACCATATGATCAGCATATCATTCGATTCGTCTCGTCGAGCCTGACCGATTGAAGGTTGGCGACGCTTGGGCCCGAAATCGTGGCAAAAGTTATTCAAAATTCAAAAAAAATTATTCAAGTTATTCAAAAAAATCGATTCATGAAAATGAAAGACGCAATATCGATGGGCCCATTGTGCAGGCGTACTCTCCACGTCATTTAGTACATTTTATGTGTTGGACTTATTTCTCTATCATTACTCCGAAAGAAACTATAGGACTCTCAAAAAGGGATGTTTCAGAATTTTAAAAAAGTTGACGACGTCTGTAGTCGTTGAAATCGAGAATTTGGAACAAAGCTCAACGCTATCTTGTGAGGGAGAACGAGGACTACCGAAAAATGTATTTAACCGATTTTCGAATTTTCCAATGTGCCAAATTTTATTCGAATCTTAGGCGACCCGCGTGATATTCAAATCGGAAACGACTCCTGATTTCGCAACCTCTTTCGCCGGTCATAGAACTTTGGACAGTTGGGTTCCGATTTGTAATCATAATTATACCGTACCCTTGGTGATCGACGCAGGACGCGACGGGTGGCTGTCGGTTGGGGCTGCTTCTCGTTAATCTTATTTCCCATCTGTGAACCATAACAATTATTATCGATCCAACGAAAAACACCCATTTATAATTAGCGAGAGCAGAGCGGGTCGGGCAACTTTTCAAGCAAAACTGAATTTCAACAAATTATTGTGAAAAATCCTTTCCGTCTTTAATTGCGTTCAATAATCTAATTATCACCGTCATCACGAATTATTTTTAGCGAAAAAAGCTCCTCGTTTTTTCCCCGTCAGTCCAACCGGCGAGAAAGTGTGCAGAATGGAGATATCTACTATTAGATCTGGCAACACAGAAACATACCTCCTCTGGCTCTTCCATAGTCTCCACCCTCAGTCCCTCATCACTCTCTACAATTAAATAAATAAAATAATACAGAAAGTCAGCGCCTTGATGCGTGCGATCGGCTGGTATTTTAATGATATCCATTCATTCGCATACCTCTCTCCCTCTCAGCCTTCTCATTCATGGCTGCTATGGCTGCTGCATGCTCCGCCTCATAATCGAATTGATCTGCTGATAGTATATAATCTGCAATATCATTATCCATCTCTACGATCAAAATAAATAATTCAGAACGTTCGATAGTTTGTGACTTTCCGAAATCAAACCTTGGACGATGGTTTCTCAATTTATAATATTCAATAACCTTCAGAAGAATCTCCATCGTCATCTTCCGTCTCTTCCTCTTCTCCATTAGTATTGCTGCAGTAATCATGATCGAATAAAACGTCCGGCCTTGGAGGAACGATCTGAAGCACAAAATCAAAAATTTTGAACTACAGTAGTACGGATTGCTTATGTGCAAGTGGGACGTATTCCGTCACAAAAGGGTCATGAGGTATTTTCAGATTTCGGTCACGATTGAGGTCTTCTAAGTGTTTAGAAGTTGGGATGAAACTTATCGCGTTGTTTCCGTAACGCATCCCTCTTTTCCCCCAGTTTGTGATCAGGAAATTTCCTCACCTTATTTTGTCTCACAACGGCGATGGCAGCCTCAGTAGACTCTAGCAGATCAATGTCATCCTGAGAGAGATAGCGCTTCTTCCGTTTGCGCACTCTCTGAACGATTTATTTCTCATTATTTCGTCCTTTTTCTTCCATCAATATTCACTAGTTATATCGTTTCGGTTTTCGACTCTTTTCCTTCTGCACACTCTCTTGATCGGTGAGAAAGTGTGCAGAATGGGGAGAGTAACAACCGAATGTACATCCCTAATATTCACTCACTTTGGTCTTTTCTAACTGAGATGGAAGCACTTCGCTCAACAAAATCTCGGTTCCAGTTCGTCTCTTCCTCTTAGTCTTGATATTATTCCTGACAGATAGGAAAGATAATTATATTATTGTGAAATAAATTAAAATAATCCTCACTTCTGCATTCCATTGGATGCCAAGTATCCAGGCATTCCTTTCTTCCATCCGACAGGTCTTCCTCTTCCTTTTCCATCCTTTGATTCCTGTACTTCATCTCCGCTCTTTTTCAATGCAGTCTTCACTTCTTTTGGCGAACTTTCCTTCCTTAAATAATTCATCATTCTAGTATCATTAACTATCTTTCCTCAATTTCCTCAAGTTCACAGTTCTATCTACTAACCTTGCTCGCTTTTCCTTCTTCTCCTCCTTCGTCTCTTCAACTTTCTCCGTACTTCTCCTCTCTCTTTTCATTTTTCGATATTCCTGTGAAAAAAATAGATTATTGTTCATATGATTATGCTTTAGTGTGCTAAAACGGGTGAATGGTTCGGGCTGGCCAAAAAATACTATCAACAAAACACTAACCAGCAAGCCAGTTGGGAGTTCTTCATCCTCTGAGGCCATCTCATTTCCCGCCAAATCATCCACCTGCACATGAAATGTGACACGAAGGAAATTATAAATATGTTTCTATTTATAATTTCCTTCGTGTCAGCAGTGTTCTACAGTAGTCTACTAATGATTATCATATGATCTATAGAATCTACCGAACTAACCTGGGGTTCATCCTCCTTCTCTTCACGAGGAGTCAATCCGATTCCCCGTAAGACCGCCGCATCCCTCAGTCGATCATCCTCCGAAACGTGAACAAAGAATGCAGGATTCTTCTTCTCCTCTTTTTTTCCAATCTTCCTTTCCTCCGTCTTCTTTCTCTCATTTTCCTTCGCCTTCTCCACCTCAATTTTAATTACTATTTCAAAAATACTAATTGAGTGACGGTAATTACGTACGATAGATTAAACTAGATACACTCAGTTCTTGGAGACAAAGGATTATGATAGTTCCTCTTAGTGATGCCGTTTCGGTTTTCAACTCTCTCCATTCTGCACACTCTCTTGCCGGTCAGACAGACGGGAGTGTGCAGAATGGAGAGAGTCGAATACTGAGACGACATCACCAGTACCTCTTTCGTCGATGTTGTGGCCACTTCCGGAGACTGGCCGGAGATCGGCAAATCGGGGGACGGAGCGACCATGGGAGTGAATACGGAACAGTCACCGAACATCGAGAGTCCGTCGTCTACCGTACCCCCAACTGCACTGTCCAGAGGAATCTGCCAAAGTAAATTCCATTTAAAACCATACTAAATACCTATTTTTCATCGATCCATAATATTTACCGTAATCGAAATGCGAAAATAGTAACAATTGCATTGGATTAGATCAGACCGTGAGTGCAAAAGATCCATTGAGAACGAGCTTGGGCACTTATCATCAACTCGCAACACAGAACTGCCTCGTTCCATCATTTTCCCAAAATTAGTTGAAAACAACAACAAAAAAGAGACAGTTCATTGCTGACATTTACTCACCTGATTGTCAATCGTAATATCTTCTTCCTTGACTTCGGAGTCATCAGTTATCTGTAATCCATAACATTTTGAATTTCGATAAGTTCATGCACTTATCGGAACTTCTTCGGTTTCTGACTCAGATTGCGACCGCGCAGATTGAAGAGAGAGAGGGATGGAAAGTGAATCGGGATAGGGAAAGTAGTCGCAGAATTATCTGGTCCAGAAACCGAAGAAGCGCCCAATTATCAATACCAGCGAATGAAGGGTTTCATTTCCGATTGGAAAATCACGGGCTTTCTTTTTATTGATTCAGCTGTAAGAAATAAAGCATGAATAGCTGTCAAAAATCAAGTTCGAATATACTAGATATATGCACGAAATTGAAACGGACAATATAGAATTTTTTCTTTTATATTTGTGTTTAGAGTGAACCATGAAAATAACTTACCACCACTCCATTGATCACCACTTCAGGAACAGAAAACGCCTGAAAAATCGCAATGACATAGGGCAAACCCAGATGATTATAATTATTGCTAGTTGATCCCTAATTGTGACCTTTTTTTTGCAGAACCATGAAATCAGCCCGTAACTATCCCTACTCACTTCTTCGACCTCTTCCTTCTTGGTTTCCTTAGAAGAGCTTGGCTGACTCCGCTCAATCAGATGCGGCAACGTGCAATGGAGACATTCGATGAAACCATACACGAGACGTCTAGCGGTCAATTCACTTAAAAATATGTAATGTAATAAATTTATTTTCAATATTATTGCTTTCATAAATATATAGGAAAGGCCTCACGGAGATTTCTCGAAGCTGAGATAGAGAGATCGTTCGCTATCGAGAGATTGCATTGCACGGACAACGAGCTGCAAAAATCGATAAATATGGAGAGTAAAGGTCCCATAAAGACGTTGACGCTTACACTGTGCTCTGACGTCTTCATGATAGTCAATATGGTCTCGAAGCATCTTGAGATAAGAGGAGAAAAGTCGTATATTGATTTGAGAGAAAATTCCCGCGCCTGTAACACAAGGATTATCAAAGGAATCGTATAATAATCAAGAAATCAACACAAAAGTATGTAGATTATATCCAAAATAGCAAATATTTTTCGAAACAGAAACCAACCTTTCTCTTCCATTCTTCGACAATCTTAAGCGACTCAGAAATGTCGAGTTCTGAAACATTAGAGATGAGATGCACTGATGTAGTTCGACTATTCTCAATAAAATTTGCAGAAAAAACAACGCAGAATGAAAGCTATGCACATATATAAACTGACTTTGTCCAGAAAGGTGAATGAGTGCTATGTGAGCACACTCGAAGATGCCATACATCAGAAAGCGAATTGAAGATTGTCTACAAAGCACACGCTGATTAGATCGATGTTAACTTCAAAATGATCGGTTTAGCCTTTAAAAAAGATATATAATATTCTCACCCCGGTTTCTCGAGGCCGACGCTGATGGATCTTTCGTTGTGGAAAGACTGAAGGGCTCTCTGCACGAACTGCAAGAAATAATTACGGACATATAAGAATCTATACATATATATAAGGGCCTGTTGGTTGGTATGTCTGGGTTGGACGTCCTGCCAACACACAATCTAAGCTTATGTGAAGCGCGAAGCACTGAACCTCGCTAGTGGTGTTCCTCCGACATAGTCGAGGGAATAAGAGGGGGAATCGAGCAGTGGCTATTTTTTTATAGGTCGATCTGTGCTTCGATAGAAGAGTCTAAAAATTAATCAAATACACTGACGCAAGGATCGGAAGTCTTGAGGATAGTGTGGCAAGCATCGAGTCCGCGTGAAGTGACGGGGATCAGAGCGTCAGCAGAATCATTCGAGAACTCCGAGGTCTTAAATATAACAAGTTATTGATTGATATTCTCGAAATTAACGACAAATTCGTGTGCGTTTTCAAATATGTTTCAGAAGACGAAGAAACTGTGAAATAAACCTTTCTCATCCATTCTTCAACAGTCGTCAGTGACGCCTCTAAGAGCGCCATCTCTGAACAAGTTTACTTTAATACTTGGCAAGAACTAGAGCGTCAAAAAAAATAGAACGCTTGTGTGCAAACAGAAGAGGCAAACTGAGGATGCGATAGTAAGACGATGTCGAAGAGAATGGTGGAGAAGCGAATAGCAGTTGAATAGACAGAAAAAAGGAATCGCAAGACACAATAATAACACATTTCAAAACGTATTTATCAATTTTTTTTAAAAGTGCGCTGCGAGATTAATAATACAGCGCAGTCGTGTAAAAACAGTAAGATAATACAGTAACCTACAGTACCAAACGGCCATAATCCTGGCGCGAGTAGATACCGTTTCCTTGGCTTTTTCTGACCGGATATTTCCGAAACGAAATATCATATTTCGCTCTCGCTTATTACCGTTTGTCAAAGGCTTTATATAAAGCGCTTCATGTTCTGTTTTACATGCGCTAAACCGCGTATATGACACCCACATCCAAGCTCTGCTTTACATAGCGCTGTCAGTTTGAGATTCCGTTCGCACAATCCGTCGCTTGGACTAATTTTTCATTCTATCGCCACCATTTTAAAATATACTCGCTATAGTGAAGCGCAATGTCATTGACTCTTTTTGAACGTTTGACGCTGCAATCGTGCTAAAAACTAATTTGGCATTGCTTTTGTAGTTGATCGTTTCGAATTTTCAGTTTCTTTTATTACAGACGAGGTCATCATTGCCCGCCGAGACCGCGGCCGTCAACAGTCGAATGGGCAAGAATTGGACTAATCGGACAAAGGCCAATTATCTGTTGAATTGTACTTGTTTCAAGCAGGGAAAGAAATATTAGGGGTGACTTTTTGCTGTTATGTCGTCTTAAAATTTTTCATCTTCCTTTCTTCCCAATTTTCAAGTAGCTTAGCATCTGATTAAGCCCAATTTTCCGACATGAATCCTCTGATCGCCGCCTAATGGGAACATTTCTGATGAATTTATTCTTATATGGGGCTTGATCACGCCCGCCGGGATTGCTGATCAGGGGTGTGCAAAAAATTTCCCGCAGTCCTCGTTTCTCATGCTCTCATCTTTGTAACCGGCGAGAGATTATGGAAAATGAAATATTCCTGAGAGAGGGGATTTTTTTGCACACACCTGTTGCTGATCGCATTCCACAATTCCAAAAAAAAATTATAAAAAGTAGCCCGTAAGATAAAAAGTAAAATCCGCTGAGAAAATGAGTCGCATTGAGGAGATAATTCGACCGTATCTCGATAGAGGTGGATGAAGAGAAGAAGAAAAAACCATGATTGGTATGTTAGCTTCATTCTTTGTTTACATTTTGTCTCTGATCAAAATTTATGAAAGTGAGTCTTTCAAGTGTTGTTATCAGTGTTTCAGTTAAAGTGCATTAGTAGATCACATATCAATACTACGTCGGGGGAATGCCGCTAGTTGTATATTATATGGCTGTATGAAATAAGAATGCGCTAGGCGCTCCTGCTTTGATATAACATTCCCTCACTTCAGGCATCATATAAGGGCAAAGTGCAGTTATGCAAAGTTATAGTTGAATATAAATTAATCGATCCAACAACACTGCTATCCTCTCCTTACAGACGTCATCTGTCCCTCGGCTACCCTATGATATGGATGAAAGAGGACATCCAGGGAATGTGTAGAAAGGCGGGTTGTAGAGTAAAGATTTCGGATATTCAAACTCTCCATTCTGCACACTATCTCGTCACTCTACATGCGTGTGCAAGGAGTGTGCGGAATAGAGAGAGGTAATATCCGAAATAGCAAATTATTATTTTTTAAAAATTATATCCTGCTAGTCGCTGATCTATCGGGTTGAGGAATAAGTAACGCTCGTTTTTCCAATTTCAGATTATGACCTCTCCCGTCTTTCTAAATTGTGCAATTATATTCCGGTTTCTGATGATCGATAAGGGCTTGGATACTCTCTTTTAGCGCACACTATATCATATATCTCCGATCATTTAGGCGATCACAATGGCTGGCTCAATTCAAAGTTGTCGCACCTCACCCTGAGATTTTGACAGGTCAGCACTGAGGGAAAAAGAATTATTGAGCCACAATTAAGCTGCAGTAGTAAAGTATCATGGTTATACATTACACTGATGATATTCAGAGGAATATCCAAGTAAAGGCCTGTGTGAGAAATGCGCCTAACGAGAGTGTAGGATTTTCAGTTACTGACCGAAAGAAGTTTTGCTAGCCGCGTTTTCTTAGCAATAGATCTAAAGACCTCAATTATGCTTGAATGTGGAGTACCTATCCTGTTGAAAATATGGACGAATTTTGCTAAGTGTGGAGCATTCTCTTTATGAGTTAAATTGCTCGTAAGTCCGATATAGAAAAACAAGCCTCGAAATCGACATTTATTGCTATTTCCTGTAAACCGTACTAATTGAATGTAAGGCCTTAGATGGTTAAATGGACGAGCAACTTTTGCACTATCATCCACCAAGTGGCCACAATTATAGAATGGCTACTATGTCTTGGGTATGGTTTAATCCAAAGTCCTCAAAACACGCATTTCTTTTGATTCCGTCACAAAATAATATTTTTGGAAAACTGTTATTTTTCAAATAGGAGCATAAGTAGCACCAAATGTTTATAGTGATAATATAGCTCCATAGTGAGTGACTGGAGCGCACTAGTGTATAGGCCAGCACCTTCGATCCTCAAGGTAGACAAATAAGTTAAGTGAGCTGCAATTTTTCACGAACGTTCCCCTTGAAACGTCTATAAAATACAACAATGAATCGAGCACCATTCTCACTTCACCATGAAAGAGGTGTAGTATCGGGCTGCTCACCTGAGAATGTGTGAATTTACCGAACAGTTTCCACGTTAAATTACACAATTTCGAAAAAAATCTAAAATTTTCGAAAATTATCAGGTACATTGAAATCTAAATTTCTCTCCTACACAGGAAGCGTGATATTTCTAATAATAACGGCTATGATACTTGAGCATACCCTGAAAAAATGCTATAAAGTCAGCTCGTTTAGATTTGATTGGCAGGAGATATATGAGCCCAAACACGATGCTCAAAAACGAGCGTTACATATTCCTCAACCCAATACATGATCCGCATGGCGATTTTCGCGATTCAGATAATGTCCCATAAACAGCTGTGAGTTTGATATTATTTTATATAATTGCAATCATAAAGGAATTAATAATAGCTTTAGAGATTATGGCTGATGTGTGAGGCGAGAGTTTGCTGGGCAATTTTGAGGCATTCCTGATATATATTACTGAGACTCAACGTTGAAGGAAATGCAAAATATATTTGTTGACTGATCAAGCGATTTAATTTCACTAGGACATGTATCGCTCGTATATTGTAGACTACTGAAACAATGCTTGGCTAGGTACTTCCAATGCTATGCGTTTAATTTTCGCCTCTTCAGACATCATCCTCATCACTTATTCTGTGTGTCCTCGTCCCTCCATGATCTACTCTTCACGCACTGAAGCTTCTCTGCTCCGTTATCCTGGTGAGCACGCGTCGGTAGAATTCTGTAGCTGAGATTTTGAAAAATCTGACATCAATTTTTGTATATCTGAGAAGAGCCGTACATTGCGGAAAGGAAGAATTCGTTTTTGTAAGGGAGTGTTATTGCTGGATAAACTGTATCTCCGCTCGATCGCCAGAAGATAGCGAATGAGTAAAACACGAGTGTGTCTGGTTTAATTTTCACTTGAAACTTGCATCTTTATTACACATGTCCAAGATTCACATTCTTCGAATGATTCATTGTTTCCATCCGAAATTCACTGTTCTTAGTGAAAGAGTGAAGCGAAAATGGACTGCGTAGATAAACTATTTAAAATCTGATGAATAGTGGTCCCAGATAAGGGCGAATATTTTTCATGTCAATATTTTTGACTGTCTCACGCTTTCCGCTCGCTATACTGTTCAAACTAAAATATATCGACAATTTAAGATCTGATTAAAATAGGTTATTTTTCAAAGTGAAGATTCCGAAAGGCATTGTTCTTTCTTGATGTCGCTGGCAGTTAGGTGAGGAGAAGATCGAAAAAAATTTCATAGTTGTCAATAACACACATTTTGGAAGAAAGAAATGCGCGTTGGAGATTATTAACAGTTTGGCAGACTCAAGCGGGAACGCAAGGAAATATATAGGTATTTTTCGATTTGTCTTCCTTTGTTTATTGAAAGTTTCGCAGAGGCATATTACTAATGTAAAACTCGCAGCATTAATGGTACTCGACATTTTCTAATTCTCGGAGTTTTCCTTTCTTGGATGAAACCATGAGTCCTTGTGAAATAAACCATTTTTTCTCCAAAGTTTCTGTATTGATTGATGCACTCTCATTGTAGATGTCATTTGGCCCTCGGCTACCAGCTGGATGAAACACGTTATCGTGGGAGTATGGACAAAGATGAGTGGTAGAGGTGACGTTTCGGAGAGTAGCTCTCTCTATTATGCACACTATCTCATCGGTCACAACATTGTGTGCAGAATGGAGAGATTGTGGATCCGCAAGTGGCGATACATAATTTCGTAAGGATGAGAGGGTACACGGTAGGCGAGGAGAGGGGGAGGAAGGAGAAAGCAGGGATGCTTGCGCTGGAATTTATTCGCTGATCCGCAATTGCTCTCCTCGCAATCGCATTGCCAACCCTAGTTACTATCAGGGAAGACATATGAAAAGGGAAGTCTAGTTATCAGGGAAAATACATAAATTTGATTTATCAGGATGGAAAAACGACAAGGGGCTGACCTCCTAGTTGAAGTGAGTGGGGATTGACATGCCGATAGAGGGAAACATTGTTTTCCCCGGAATTAGTGAATGTTAAAGAATGAGTGAAACCTGAATGCGGGGGAGGCATGCAATACTGGCCACAACATTTGTTCTTTTTATGCTTGAAATTTTGGCTCGACAAAAATTCTATTTTCCTTTTTGAAAAATAAAAAAATTTCTATTGCTATGATTCCATGGTTTCAGATTTCTCAGATACGTTTTAAATTTTACCATGAGCGTCTTTCCTGTCAGTTTTATGGCTCGTGGAGTAGTGCATTCGATAGCCCGTGGATTTTGGAGTCTAATGAGACATTTGAAAGGCTCAGAACATGTTGATATTGTGTTTTATCAGCAAGGTGGGATTATTCCTAGTCAGATAAATGTTGTGATGAACAGCACACGGCCGTAGTCTCTATTTGACTCTCATGGTAATACTCTGATCAATGACTCTGATAAGGTTGAAGCGTTTGCTTCTTACTTTGAATCCGTTTTCACTGTTGATGATGGTCTTCTCCCTCACTGCCCCCTTACCATTCCTCAAACTATGCCTTTCTCTATTATTCTCCCTATTGATATTGCTTACCATCGTAGACGTGTTTCCGATTCTTGTTCTCTTCCTTCCGATGGTATTCCGTCTATTATTTTCAAGAAGTGTTACTTGTCTCTTTCTGAACCTCTTGCTCATATTATGAACTACAGTTTGATGCTTGGCCAAGTTCCTTCTCTCTGGAAGCGTTCTTTTGTTGTTCCTATTCCTAAGGTCACTTCACCCTCTTCCTTGTCTGACTTCCGTCCTATTTCACTCACTCCCATTCCTAGTAAAGTCATGGAACGAATTTTTAAACCTAAACTTGTTCGTTGGTGTGAAATTCATTCTATTATTCCTTCTGAGCAACACGGATTCGTCCGTGGCAAGTTTCTCAACTTCTTGATTGTACTCAGACTTGGCGTGAATCTCTTGATAGAAATGATTGTGTTGACGTCGTTTATGTTGATCTAGCTAAGGCATTTGATACGGTCTCTCAGCTCCTCCATAAATTAAATTGCTTAGGTATTCGTGGTTGTCTTTTTAATTGGATTTCTGATTTCTTGCTCGATCGTCGTTTACAGGTTAAGGTCGGAACCTCTCTCTCTTCTGAGAGAGTGGTACTCAGCGGGGTGCCACAAGGCAGCGTATTAGGTCCTCTCCTCTTTCTTATCTACCTTTTCGATTTACCCCGGGTTCTCTCTCCCTTCCCACTAGTAAATTTCCGTCTCTTCGCTGATGACATCAAACTGTACATCACGCATAAACCTAACGATCTTCCATCTATCCCCTCTCAACTTCAACAAGGGCTACAGGGTATCCTAGAATACTGGCAGTTATCGGTTGCAGAAAAGAAATGCACCACCCTTTACATAGATAAAAACAATCCCCTCCACCAATACTCTCTCAACTCCTTCCTTCTCCCTCTCCCTTCCTCAGTCTCTCCTCCCGATCCAGTTAGAGATTTAGGAGTTTACATTGATTCCTCTCTATCTTTCCTTTATCATATCGACATTATTTGTAAAAAAGCGAATATGCTTATTTATCTTCTGTTTAGATATGTTTCGTGTACATCTAGTGACCCCTATATCCGTGCTTATCGTTCATTCATTGTTCCTATTCTAGAGTACGCTTCCCCTGTTTGGTCACCTTCAGCTAAAGGACCCATTAGGCAATTAGAAAGATGCCAGCATCTTTTCACTCGATTATTACACTATCGAACTTCCCCTCGTATTTCATCTCCTCCTTTAATCATGATCAGAGACTCGTTTATGCTAACTTGCGTTGTTTGTATCTCCGTCGTGTGGTTTCTGATATTCTATTCTCTCTCAAGATAGTTAATGGAATTGTTGATCTACCTATGTCTCGCTTCTATTCATTTCGTAATGTTTCGTCCAGAAACAATGCGTTTTCCCTTCACAATCCTATTGCTCGTAGAGAAAACTTACGATCCTCCTTCTCTCATCGCACTATTCGCTTCCTTTGTAAGATTCATCGTATTGTTGATCCAAAATTATCGTTGCCCACAATCAAACTTCACTTGTTATCGAATCCTGACACGGCCCTCATTCTCCAAATAGTGATCCCTAAACTGTAGAATCCCCCATCACTCCCCACCCTTGCTCTAGGTCCATAACATATACATGGATCGAACGGTCCCATTCCCTTTCCGAGGCCTCGTCCACCTCATTTATCAAGAGTATCTGTGGGAGTGATCAACTCCAACTCTCCCTTCTTCTATCCCAATTCCCTCCCCCCCCCCCCCCTTCCCCTCTCCTGCTTTTCATTCTGTATATGTTATTCACATGATGTCACACCCGTTGGGGTGTATCAAATAAATAAATAAACTACATTTTACGGGAACTAACAACACCAAACCACCTTGGCGAAGATAATCGGATTCTGCGAATTAAAAAAATTTTTCCACATACAAAAAATCCGACAGATGAAATTAAATACAATTTTCACACCGAGCGCAAATGAGCATCAACGTCGATATAAAATAGGCGGACCACAGGAGTGCTTAATGATACTTGATGATTCAATTCATAAAATATGCATGATTTTACCTACGCGATTCTAAAAGATGATATGATCTTATCCTGATGAGCACGTTTTGGCAGAGTGCAATTCCCAGTAGCTGAGGGGAAAGGCGACCTCAACCTCGAGAGATTACGGTAACTACAGATATTTCCACCTATCGGCTCCTCCCACTGCTCTTCATCGTTGACGCCGGTTCGACGCCATCAGGGAAATAAATCGATAATCAACTGCCATAAGCAAAAGCCGCGATATTATAAACATAGCTAAAACACTCAATTTGAAAGGAACTTGCAGCCCCAAACCATCCTGGGAAAGTATGCGCCCGTTAATTTCCATTCTCTTAGCGAAATCTCCGTATCAACATAAAATCTCCGTATCTTAGGGTACATACGGAGATTTCTCTTCGGCCTGAACCCTAAGTGAGTGAGAATTACGATCTCCACACCACGCACAAATGCGTTTCACCGTCTACATAACACAATCGGATCAGAAAGCGGTCTATAGTTCTCTGACATCACCTATAATAAAAATAGAGCTGTACGACGCGCTGCAAACAAGTAGTCCGAATCTGATCCCTAGTCCCATTGATTCTACGTGATAATTTCCAGACGTGCGGAAAAAGAAGTGAGAGGCGTACTCTAGCTCAAGAAAAATGACGATAATAACTTACGTCTATCGGACTGTCCTTTCTCCGCCATTAAAACGAGTGCATCAGAAAGGAGAGATCTGCAAATATTGTAGTATTGCCGGATCGAATAGCTCTCTCTCTCTCTCCACTCTGCACACTCTCCAGACTCAAACCTGCTAGAGCGCGTGCGGATCGCAGAAAGCTACTAATAGTTCCGGCACCCCCGTATCTGTCTGTTATGGAAAGGTGAATATTAGTCTCGCTAAGCCGAGAAATTCATTCTTCCGTCAAATAAAGTGGCAAAACTCATAAAAAGACAAACTGAGAAAGCGTTTGAGGAGAAGCGCCTGATTGTTAGCAAAAACGGGAAGAGCGACTCGAATTTTAGAAGAAATAATCACATAGGGGAAGGGAGCAGAGAAATGAGATGATGGGAAAATGGGCGCCTTGGTTTTCAGCTCTCTCCATGCTGCACACTCTCTGGCATTTCTGGCCGAATAGTGTGCCGATCGGAGATTTTAAAAAATCAAGGCAAAGAAAACATCAGTCTTTAGTCCGATAAGTCCGATAAGACGATAACTTTTTCGCCAATAATCGATAACAGCAAGCGGGCAACACTACTAATCGAGTATATACGGTAGGTTCAAAGGCGGAGTGGTATTTTAAAAGCAGCTAGGAACACATCACTAACGCGTGAGATCTTCTCGTCTCAAAAGCGATCGCTGAAACTCATAATCAAAGGTATTATCGCTGCACTGGAAAACTGCGCCACATCGAAACTATCAGGCGCGCATTTCCACAGAAAAATATGGAACTGAACTCAAAGCGGCTACGAAGTGCGATTTTTGGAAAGTGCACATATGAGTTTCACAGTCCACATAAGCCAGTCGGATAGGAAAGCTGTTAATCATGATGTGTTTTCTCATTAATCTCTCTAATAATTCGACACTCTCTAAACACATTGTTTCAAGATTTCTAAATGCTGAACTCTAGTCGCTTCGATTGCATGAACGTGCTAATTCCTGATTCTGATTCTAGACCAAACGACTTGCTCACAAAAGGCAAAAAATCCGTCCACTATCTCGAGAAAGATTACGGTAGAAATACCCACCTCTATGCGGCCTTCCTCTCTCTACGATTCATCAGAATGCACCAGAGAAGGGAAGGGGGCTGTCTGAAATCCCTGTATTTTAGTGTTTCTCGGATCGTCAGAAACTGTCTCCATTTCGCCTTCTGCATTCTAGCAAGAATCGAGTAAATAGCACTATTGTTCTGGCAATGAGATGCAAATAGTCAGAATGCCAGAAACTAATTTTAATTATGTCACAAATGGCGAATAATGTACAAATGAGGGAACAATAAGTGAAAGAGATAGACATCGAACCCACGGTGAGAATGCGCTTACTAGAGACAATCTTAGTTTTCAGCTCTCTCCATTCTGCACACTGTCCGAATAGTGAGTCGATCGGGAAAATCGAAAGAATTTGCATATCATAGAACTTATAATAAGTTCTATGAGCTGCAAAAATTTTGAAGAAATAAGCTGCAAAAAAGCACAACGAGCGCCGTCGACATAAAATAGGAGGATCTCAATGGAATCAATGGAAGTGAAGTCCAGAATCAATCAAAACAGTATTAATCATGAACGATGTCCAACATACATTTTAAAGGGAATCTGAACCCCAAATCACTCATGTGAAAAGAATTTCGCTTTGCGAAAGGAAATTATTGGGCGCGCCCTTTCATGGAAAAAAATTATCGATCTGAAAAATGTGTAAGTGAGAATTACGATTTTCACACCATGCGCAAATGTGATTCACCGTCCACATAACGCAGTCGGATCAGAAAGCGGTCAATACTTCCTTGAACTTTCTCAAATAAATTCGGGCTGCACGATGGGCTCTCAAGAAGTCGGTTCACAAAAGTCACAAGATGTGTGAATGCCGATCCTTCGTCGCTTCGATTGCATTTCCGTGTTAATTTCCAAACCTGACCACTTATTTCCAAAAGAACAAACTTCCTCTATCTCGAGAAAGAGTACTTCAGCTACTCACCTCTAATGATGTAGTTTTGGTTTTGGCTTTTTCCTTTGTGCACTCTAATCGGTTAGAGAAACGAGAGTGTGCAGAATGGAGAGAGCAGAGCCGAAACTACATCACTACTCACTTCTATCCGACCGTCCTTTCTCCACCATTCATCCGAACGCACCAGAGGAAGAACCTACCTGATATTTAAGTATTGTAGTATTGCCAGATCGATAGCAACTCTCTCCATTTTGCACCTCTCTAGGTATTCAAACCCGAATAAACGCCACTTTGTTAATTGAGCTTTTAGCCCATTTCCAGAAGTCAGAATCATTTCCAGAAGATTGGATAAAGAATACAGTATCTGGAGAGTAGGGTAAGTACGTGATAGAGGATACGGTAATCTGTCCAAGAATGCGAAATACATATAAAATTAGATTTTTTAACTCGAGTCGTAAATCACATTGACCACTGATCAAGCATCCTGTTTATGATACAGCTCTGAAGCAACGAACCACCTTCGATATTTATTTTCAGCACTATTCACCGATTATAGTTATAGCGGCCAAATTACACAAGTAAATTCTCATGAATTCAATCCAAATGATGATTCTCAGGTGCGAAATCATTTTCGAACACGCGAACAAAAAGGAAGAAACAAAACGAGGGAAGGAACGAAAAATGAAAGCGAGAGAATGTGTGGAGAGGAGAGAATATAGAGGGATTGACAGAAGAAAGCGTGTTTACCCATAATCGATAATAACATACGGCCAAAACTATTAATCGAGTGGATACGGAAGGTTTCGGCGGTGTGGTATTTTAGGAAGAGGTGCAAGAAATCATTAGCATGTGCGATTGTCTCCTCTCAAACGTCATCGCTGAAACCCATAATCGCTGGGACTATCACTGTTCGGGGAAAAGTGGGCCTCGCACCAATAATATAGTAAATTCGACACGCTTTAAACAAGTTGCTTCAAAAAATCTGAATGCTGATCCCTAGTCGCCTCGATTGCTTGTACGAGCTGATTCCCATGAATAACTTCTATTTCCCAGAAGAACGCCTTATATCTCAAGAGAGAGAGTTCGATAACTACTCACCTCTTAACGATCGACCCGCCCTTCATTCGAATATACCAGAGCGAGGGACCGACCTGCAATCATTGTGCATCAGAATGTAATAGTACTCTCTCTATTATGCACACTCATACACAAGTCAGAGACATAAGATAATGTGCAGAAGAGATTGCCAGTATATTCGATCTGGCAACACTAATGAAAAGGATCCACCCAACAAAAAAAGAGTTCAATACGCTCACTCGATTTCCAAGACGCTGTTCTCAAATGAGTCGATGGCTCTGCAACAAAGGTGTTTTACTTGATTTATTCCAGTTGAAAAAAGTGGGTTCTTTCGCTAATGTCAATCGTACAGTAAATTTTTTTCTTGTTAACCGAGACAAGAATAGGAGGAATGGATCGAATATACATCCTCCTCTTAATCAGTCCTTGATAGGGTTGTTAATTCAAGGATGGACTCTCTTCATTTCGCGCGCTCTCTCGCTTCTCTGAAAGGAGAGAGAGTATGTAAAATGAGGAGAGCCATTCTTGAATTGTCTACCTAGTCCTTGACCTTGTCCTCACCTCATCATCATTCATAAAAAATATCGGTCTGACCTCACCAGCTAGCGAGAATATCAATGTCCAAACCAATCACAAATGGGTTTCACTGTCTTCATAACCCAGCCGGGAACAGAAAGGGTCTCCGCAGAAAAGGTCTCCGCCTTTAGAACAACATGTATTTGTAAATTTCCCCCTTTGTTCCCTTTCCCCAGCCAAAACCAATTTCGAATAGAACCCAACGGCTGAAAATCGAATCAATTCCAATCCAATCCAATTTACCTATTATTCACCACCCCCCCCCCCCCCGACCTCTCGTCCTCCTCTCATTCACTGCATTCTCTCTCGTCTGAGACGGTCCTCTCCTCTCCTCTCCTCTTCCCCCTCCTCTCCTCATTCTCCGCCCTTTCCCTCGTCTCCGGCTGTCGCTCCGACGCGCGCTCTGGCGGACTACAGTATGCCGAGTGAGGTATGGCATCTCTGCACCCGATAAGAAGGTACAGTACTCTTGTTCAGATCTCTTCTATCAATCGATTCTACCGTAATCCGCTGCTACTGTACCAATTCAAATGGATAGGGGCGGTTACAGTTCAGGCTTCGGGATCAGGTATACTGTAGACAGGGATTCTGTCCCTCTGGCACTTCGGATACTGAATGCGATTACGTACTGTATCGTCACCTTCATCAATACCGTACCATCAGTACTCAGTTCATGATCGGTACTCTACCCAACTACCGTAACCCTTGTCTACTTCAGACTCACGCCGGTTCCACTATACATCAGTTAATGGCAGCGACATTCCAAACTAATGTTTCCGGATTGAATAGTACTCTCTCCATTCTGCACACTCTCTCCGTCGGACCGACGAAAGAGTGTGCATAATGGAGAGTGACTAATACGAAAAGTCAATGTTATTCCGTACCTCTGAATCGAAAGAAGGGCTAGAACAGAAGTTGAAATACAAAACGGAGACCTATGATCGATTGACTGGAAAAAAAGACAGAACAGAGGCAGGGAGGAGAATAATGCGGTCATGATAGTTTATCTCCAATCCACCTACAGTAATCCATTCCAGTTATCGACTCATCAATTTCAGCCAGACTACGGTAATGTCTGGGCTCACAGACTATCAATGCAGCAATATGATCAATGAGAAAACAGGAACTGAGTTCAGTGATGAAACTATGTGTCAACTCGAAACCACGCAATAGACCGAATACCGTAACCTACGCTCCACAATAATTGCTCTCTCAATAAATTTATATTCAGATACTCGCCAATCTATTCAAATAATGTGAAACTAATCTATCAAGAATTGCGGGATTGAAAGGTATTTCTGAGACCAAAGACCAATAGCCAATTCCAGATAATCGTTACGTCATGAAAGTTGAATCTATGAAGTTAAATATCTACGATCCATGAAACTGAATACAAGCTGGAGTTCTCTCAGCGCTCTCCAATCTGCACACTCTAGTCTGTCTCATCAGCGAGTGTGTGCAGAAAGGAGAGAGCAAAAATAGCATCTCTTGCAGATTCGGAACGTTTGAATACTAATCGGGAGTCATTCCTACAGTACTCTTACAGTACATGCGCACTCTCACTCGCTCACACTAGTGCTTTCTGCTTTCAGAGAAGGGACGCTAGACCGGGGATCAAAGATCAAAGATCAATCCCAAACTCATTCTTTCCTTATTAAGATCCCCTCGTCGTCTCGTGGGCCGCCGCCGTCTCTTCGTCCTCGTGGAGTGTGGTGGTTACCCCTTTTTTCATGTATTTTATTGTATATTTATATATTATTATTAAAATTAATTTAACTATTTACAGTACTTTTCATCGTCGGGCCGGGACGAGGACGGGACGCGAGGAGATGAAGACTCCACTCAACTAATCCTTTTTACAGGTCCTTACTTTTGGCATTAACAGTACTGAGAGAATAGAATGCATAGCAAATAGAAAATCGCTTACGACGGGCGCAAATTTGTACGGAACTTTTTACCCTAAAAACCTCGGTTCTCTGCCATTTCCTATTACGCTATATGCTATGCATTCTATTCTCACAGTAACAGTCTCAATCGATCAATAATCTTTCCATTACAGTACTCTTCGTCGCCGGGCCGAGACGTGAGACGGGACGAACGAGGAGATGAAGACTACACTCAAATTCTCTTTTTTACAGGTAGTTTACCTCCATTTTTACACTCTTTACACATATTTAACACGTGTATCGCGAGAGCTTCGAGCAAAAACAGCCCCCTCGCGAAATTTTTTTTTCAAACCGTTACGAATCCTTCTATACTATGATGGAAGAATACCATGGGGACAAGTTTTCGAACAATTCCGGTCACGAGTCCCAGAGCCGGCTTTTAGGAAATATCCGGTCGCGAATCCGGCTCTAGTGTATCTCAGCTCCCAGACATGCTAAAGCGATGTAATATAGCGTAAAAAATGCAGAAAAATCAGACGAACAACTTTCCTGACAAAATCCAAGCTCTAGGACCAAAACTGAGAAAGTTGCATTTGAAAAATTAACTCTCAAATCACATTAAAAATATTTCTATAATGTTCGTACCGAAAGTTACAGATTTTTATTGCATAATATAAAAGTATTAAGTAACATGTACTCCATACAGAAAAATTAGATCCGGCTCTCACCGTTTCTCGGAACCTTGCCTGATCGAACTAGAAAATTGACCGAATTTAACGGATTTTCGAGTATATCTTCTTTCTCCCGCTTTGTCATGTGCTATAATGCAGAAATTCGGATTCTACGCACAAAACTACGTAAGAAACAACTGTAGGCAGAATGTTATGAGAAATTCAACTTTTTCATGACCCCGGGTTCATGGAATTGTTTTGACAAAAAAGTCGAAACCTCAGAACTATCTCACTATATGTGTTCCCGACGTATTTTCGCCTGTTGAAGCCGATTTTGTGTGTTAGAGCGCACCAAACAGTAAAAGAAAAAAATATGCCCATTGAACCTGATTGACGAAATATTTCGATCATAACTTTTTTCTTTTACTGTTTGGTGCGCTCTAACACATAAAATCGGCTTCAACAGGCGAAAATACGTCGGGAACACATATAGTGAGATAGTTCTGAGGTTTCGACTTTTTTGTCAAAACAATTCCATGAACCCGGGGTCATGAAAAAGTTGAATTTTTCTTGTCTCATAACATTCTGCCTACAGTTGTTTCTTATGTAGTTTTGTGCGTAGAATCCGAATTTCTGCATTATAGCGCATGACAAAGCGGGAGAAAGAAGATATACTCGAAAATCCGTTAAATTCTATCAATTTTCTAGTTCGATCAGGCAATCCTCCGAGAAACGGTGAAAGCCGGATCTAATTTTTCTGTATGGAGTACATGTTACTTAGTACTTTTATATTAATTCCTAAAAGCCGGCTCTGGGACTCGTGACCGGAATTGTTCGAAAACTTGTCCCCATGGTATTCTTCCATCATAGTATAGAAAGATTCGTAACGGTTTGAAAAAAATTTCAGAGCATGCCCTCGAATCTCGTGATACCGGTGTTAAGAGTCTCAATCTATCCGGTTTCATCATTAACTTCTACATGATTCAGTTCTTCTCGTCGCTCTCGGAAGGATGTCGACGACGTCGAGAGGAGAAGAAGAGGAGAACTCTTTATTTATAGGTAATGCGCTCCCTCAGATTAACTAGATCTCTAGAGCATAGGAAAACGCGCGTAGGGAAAGGATAGATGTCGTGGACAATCGTGGATTACGGTAGGATATCGATCTAGTATGCGGCAAAGCTCGATTGAGCGACGTTCCGTATGCAAATTAGGTCGATTGCTGTAGGATCAAGATCTATTTTATCCCAAGCGAAACTAGATTAATCGTGATTCGGTATGCAAATCAGGGTTTGAGGATCTTTGTCAATCTTTGTCCCGTATGCAAATTAGGTTCGATAAAGCGTTTCCTTGTACTTTATTGTTCTTCTTCAACCACACAATATCATTGCCGGATTGAATAATGGCCTCTCCAATTTGCACACTATCTTGCCGCTCAGAACAACGACAAAGTTGAGAAATATAGAGATGTACTCATCTAGACTGCTACACCACACCTCTACCGATCACTAATACTCGCTTACAGTACTCCCTGAACTACAGTACATCCATACACCATCTTGCACATCATAGACTACAGTAGATCATTTACCATTGCCACAGTGTCCATCATCTATGATAGCTTATCTATGACCCAATAATAGTTTGATTCTGAACACCATCGAAATTCTCATAATCGTCATGTTTTGATAAGGAACACAAGAAATAACTGATTCAAGCGCCGAAATTTCGATGGTATAGTATTGCTGAAACAAGAAAACTACATGAGATCTAAGGCCATTCTGTCTTGTAATTCAACTTATTGAATTTGTGTGCGCATGGAATGAAATTATTGCTCTACAACTAGGACGATTCCGATTACCGATTATTATCACCTACTATGTAACCACAACGTGAAACATAGATCTGACTGTTCGGCACGCTAATTTATCGCGAAATAGACAATCCCCATCTTCCAAAACAGCCTGGAGCAACAGTTATTTTTCCGATTCGAATACCTGCTCTCTCCATTCCGCACACTCTCTTGTTTCTCTGACATATGAAGCAGTGTGCAGAATGGAGAGAACACTAGTCGTCAATACTAATTATCATAGAAGCTATTATTCAACTCTTCTCATCTCAGAATGGTCATTCCTTCTCATCGAAGACGGTGTTTTCTTCAGTGAGTTTCAAATTGTGCAAAAGTCTATTGGAGAAAGGATGATCATTTGAATACATGTTCCCAGGAGCATTTGCGCGTCACAGAGTATACGAAAACCGAACTCCACTTGCAGGAGTGATTCCTTTCTTGGATACTTTTTAAAAAAAACTATTCTTCCTGGCACAACGGATGCAAATGTTGTTCCAAGTTACGGTCGCTACATGCTCATTAGTCATACCGAATGATGCTCTCTCCATTCTGCACACTCTGTTGTAGCTACGAGTGTGTGCTGAATGGAGAGAGGTGAGAAGTCAGAAAATAGTACGAATAAAATCAACCTCTGCGTTATTATTTTATTTTTTTAAAGTCGCGACCAACACCACATTAATTTCGCTTCAGCCCTCTCTCAATTGAATTATCTTCGCAACCACGATTCATCTACTCAAATTTAGTGAAACAGAATACAAAGAAGAGGAATGAAAATCCACCTCACATCAATCCAGCATCAATCCATAATTGACATTGAGTGCATCTGCGGCTTGGAGTATCGCCCAATCTGCAAATTAGATATTTGAATAAAAGATACAATGTGATAAATAATCTCAAAAGGAGAAAAGAAAGCGACCTACTGAATGCATCCCTGGGGAAATTTTGGCAAAAAAATCCCGGGAGGATTTGCTCTGCATAGATAGAGAGGGCAATGGGGTATTAATAAACAAATCCAAATATGTATTCCTTATTCTTCGCTTATAGAATTGAGTGTGTTGAATCTAACAACAACAAAGAAAGGCATAAAAATTGATAATATAATAAAATATAGGGATTTATCTAGGGACCGCAATGGGGTATCTAGAGAAAAATTCTAGAGTCGTCGCTTTTCGTGTGTTCTACGGAATTCTGACTGCTGAATCGATTGGGAATAAAAATATTCATGAAAATAAATACATAACATGAATATAAAGGTTTATTAAAATTGCGTTTTCGCAAGCAATCCACCGTAATCGAAAATGTCGAGCTGTGTACCAACTCATGATTGTATATTTTTGAAAATAATTTATTTGTAATTTAATTATTGTGAATTATAACTGAACGTTGCGCAGGAGTACAAAGAAGGTATTTGTGAAGGTTCGAGCATAGGGGAGGCGAGCCAGACCTCGGAGAAAGCAGAAAACTACGAAAGTTCACAACTTATCCACTTTCAAAGGCCGAAATCGGCGATTCCGACGCCATCCGACGCCATTTGACCATAACCATTCGATTCGCCAGAATCAGCAGAACGAATTAAGAATATAGTGCTAGATGTGGGACAAACTGGGACAGATGTCAAAAATGTCAAAAACTAGGAAAGATAATCGCTCGAAATTGGTACCCTACAAAGATGACAATTTTGTTGTTATTTGCGCTAGTTCAGATAAACCTCGCGCATGGTGGCTTGCTTTCGTGCAAGGAGAACGCGTTATTACAGAAATAATTATATTTTAATGTAAACAACATACTAAAATTAATTTTTAAAATACGGCTAAAATATAATAAAAAATTAAATCAGTGAGTTGCCGATCCAATCTGTTGTGTCTCTGAGGCGAGGGCTCGCTATTACGATATTTTGCCCCGCACTCGCAACGACACTAGGGACCACCAAGTAAAATTTTAAAGTTCCTCTAAAAATTCTTTTTTTTATGTGCAATCGGGTAATCGGGAGTGCAGAATTCATTAAAGTTACTCAGATTTTTATGAAAAAATTAAATCAGTGAGTTCTGACCTACCCGTCTAAGCCACGCCCCTCTCGGTGCAGTCCCGCACGAAATCGGTTCGGTGGGTCATGGCATGGTAAGAAGGACACCAATTGCGAATTTCAAACACTTTTAATTTCATTTTTCTTGGCTGCATGCAATAAAATGGCGCCTTCGGACTGATAATTGATCAATATATTGTTTATTTTCTCTTTTTGAAGGTATCAGTCAGGACAAACGTGCGCAAGGTATACGGTATCCAAGAGGAAACCGCGGGCAGTAGTGAATTTAACTGAATCTATATTTCAAATGATCATATTTCGTACTCCAATGAATGGTTTATGCAAATGCAATACATAAAATATAAGAATGTATCGACAAAGGGTTTTAATCACTTGTTACATGACGTCTTTTATTGTTTTGTCCGGTAGTTATTTCACAAGGATCGCGTCCATGGATTTCGGGAAAAACTTGATAAAAGCTTAACTCCTGCACACTGATCATACTGAAGTAAAAAACCGAGAAGGCGCATCCCGAGAATAAGCCGTAAACTAATTAAAACGTGCGAATTCGCCAAGTATGAAATTTTCACCGACGATTTAAAACATGATCGCGTCCACAGAATTTTCTAATTGTTTTATGTGTAGTGCTTTGTTACCTGAATCTCGTATTAATGATAAGAATGTAAAGGCGCATTCCGAAATAAGAGGTTAATTCTGGAAAATGCCAAAATACGTGGACAATTTAAATTCCCGCATTTCGACGTTTCCCACTCCATGACACGACATTTGCCTGCTCTGATTCTAACTTTTCCAGTTCGGTGTCTACAACGACACTACTCGGTATCTAGATTTATCAAAATCTTCGATTGACTGCCCATCTACCGTAATCAATTTTGTCGAGTTAGCGCGAATTTATTACTGAAAATGTTTCATTCCGATTAAAAAAAATATTTAAACAATATTTTTATTAATTTTTGTGTATGCCACTTTGAGAACTAATGAAAGTGGATATAATACTGGTGAATTTGAGAGAAAAAGCTAGAATGCGAACGAGAATTCGATGAAATTCGAAAATCATGAAGTGCTGTCTTCAAGGCAGTTAAGCGATACTTCCGAGTGATAATAGCCAATCGGTTTCACAATTAAAAGAGTCTCCAGCACCCATAGAACGAGCTGTGATAGGTTAATAAGAACGGGCCGAAAAGATAACAATGCTATAGGTCTGAAAGTGCGGAAAACAGCGAAAATTAGTGATTTTTGGTGTTTTAAAACTGCAAAACTATAGTTCCGAGTGAAAGCTTAGGTATTTGCTTGTGATCGTAAGGCACCCCATGTCCCAATGGATGTTCCATGAAAGTGCGATCTGACGGGCCGAGCGTTAACGGAAGTTGTAGGTTAAGAAAGATTGGAGAAACAATGCAACGTTTGCGAGAAGAATAACGCTTATGTACGAATAATCTGAGTAAACCGTATGAACGATAGTGTGCATGAGTATGTCAGGCACCCAAATTGACAAAATAAAAAGCTAATTGAATTCAATTAAAGACGGAATTAATTTTCAAAGACATGATACTAAAAAATCAGTTCTCGATACTCGCGAAAGCTTTGAAGAGCATTTCTGTAAGAAAATTCGCCTTTGAACACACGAAGCCCTCCCTATGCATAGAGTCTACAAGAACTGAACTCCACTGAGAGGAGCGATCCGTACCTTGGATACTTAAAAACAACACCAATTCTTCCTGGCCATTACGGATGCAATTGTTGTTCCAAGTTACTATGACCACAAGGAGAGAGAATTATTCTCTAGTCATACAGAATAATTCTCTCTCCAATCTGCACACTCTATCGAAGATCTGAGCGACGAGAGAGTGTGCTGAATGGAGAGGGGAGAAGGCAGAAAATCGTACGAACAAAATCAACCTCCGCATTGTTAATTTGTTTTGAGAGGAAATCCTGGAATGATTATTTTCCCTTTATCCATTACTCACTTGAATTGTATACTGTCCTCACCTCACCATCATTCCTGATGCCATCTGAAGCGCAATCGATAAATATCCGCAACCTATCGTAATTGGCAGCGCATTTAATACAACCTGGTAACTATTTCACAGTTTTTTTTCCCGAGAATGTGACACGAATCATGGTTTGTATCACTCGGTCTTATGAGAAATGTTTGAAACCGAAATGAAACGAGTAAGCAACAAGTCACCGATTTCTCATGAACGGTTTGTATAATAATTTAGAAATAAATTATCATCATGCGCCACGCCGAAATTTGCTAGCCCTTTATGTGTCAATTATTGGGTTGAGGAATAAGTAACGCTCGTTTTTGAGCATCGTGTTTGGGCTCATATATCTCCCGCCAATCAAATCTAAACTAGCTGACTTTATAGCATTTTTTCAGGATATGCTCGAGTATCATAGCCGTTATTATTAGAAATATCACGCTTCCTGTGTAGGAGAGAAATTTAGATTTCAATGTACCTGATAATTTTCGAAAATTTTAGATTTTTTTCGAAATTGTGTAATTTAACGTGGAAACTGTTCGGTAAATTCACACATTCTCAGGTGAGCAGCCCGATACTACACCTCTTTCATGGTGAAGTGAGAATGGTGCTCGATTCATTGTTGTATTTTTATAGACGTTTCAAGGGGAACGTTCGTGAAAAATTGCAGCTCACTTAACTTATTTGTCTACCTTGAGGATCGAAGGTGCTGGCCTATACACTAGTGCGCTCCAGTCACTCACTATGGAGCTATATTATCACTATAAACATTTGGTGCTACTTATGCTCCTATTTGAAAAATAACAGTTTTCCAAAAATATTATTTTGTGACGGAATCAAAAGAAATGCGTGTTTTGAGGACTTTGGATTAAACCATACCCAAGACATAGTAGCCATTCTATAATTGTGGCCACTTGGTGGATGATAGTGCAAAAGTTGCTCGTCCATTTAACCATTTAAGGCCTTACATTCAATTAGTACGGTTTACAGGAAATAGCAATAAATGTCGATTTCGAGGCTTGTTTTTCTATATCGGACTTACGAGCAATTTAACTCATAAAGAGAATGCTCCACACTTAGCAAAATTCGTCCATATTTTCAACAGGAAAGGTACTCCACATTCAAGCATAATTGAGGTCTTTAGATCTATTGCTAAGAAAACGCGGCTAGCAAAACTTCTTTCGGTCAGTAACTGAAAATCCTACACTCTCGTTAGGCGCATATCTCACACAGGCCTTTACTTGGATATTCCTCTGAATATCATCAGTGTAATGTATAACCATGATACTTTACTACTGCAGCTTAATTGTGGCTCAATAATTCTTCTTCCCTCAGTGCTGACCTGTCAAAATCTCAGGGTGAGGTGCGACAACTATGAATTGAGCCAGCCATTGTGATCGCCTAAATGATCGGAGATATATGATATAGTGTGCGCTGAAGAGAGTATACAAGCCCTTATCGATCATCAGAAACCGGAATATAATTGCACAATTTAGAAAGACGGGAGAGGTCATAATCTGAAATTGGAAAAACGAGCGTTACTTATTCCTCAACCCGATAATTGGCTAAATTCAATGAAAAAATTGATCATCGCCAATGTTCACCGACTATGAAATACGCTTGAATCATAGATATTCCAGGATCCTTTCATGGCGTGAAAAAAGTCAAACGAGGAAATTCAAAAAAGTCAAACATAAAAAATAATTTCCTTATTGCTGCTATTTTTGTTCTAGTGAAGCTAGAGACTTGAAATTTTGAAACAAAGTGTAGAAACCATTCAGGAACAACTTACTTTAAACTAGACCTTCAGAGAAAAAAATTAATTGGGCTACAATGTTTGGGGAGAAAAATGCAGCCACTTCCTAGCCGCAGCACTGATAACACCAAGGGGACAGTAGTGTTGCCGGATCGAAATGTGCTCTCTCCATTCTGCACACTCTGAAAAAGCAGAGGCATCAGAAAATGTGCAGAATGCAGAGATCTACTGTTCAATTCGGTAACACTAGCGGGCAACAGGACACACTATGAACAGAGACCGCTCATCTAAAATATATACCAATATGAGGCTGGTCGCCTACTATTCAATCAGGTATGGGTACATCGATATTTCGAAAAACTGGAGAAATAGGTTCGCGAGGGTGCTGATCATCATGGTTGACTTCATTTTGCACCAAATCGATCGGTGCATCCGTGCTGCATCAGGGCTGCGAGTCACAATTTGTCAGTTTCGCAGGTTCCAGTGAACCGAATATTTTGAAATTTTCAGAGCACATGGAATCGACCATGGGGAATCCAACCATGATATTCACGGTTCCTTAATTGTGCGCATTCTCTTTTTGACATATGCTTTTCGAATATGAGGAAGTAGTGGAAGCCGAAATTATAATAGACAGATGCGCCTCGTCGAGAGGATTTTTTTTTGTATAAATAGTGTGGGGTTTGAAGTTGTCGAAATTAACAAAATCTTCTGTTTTGTATTGTCCTTCCCATCATTTTCTGCACGATTAACACTTACAGTCACAATTGTAATGACTTTCATTCCGTGAGACAAAGGAAAACGGGCGAAACTGGAATGAAACTCAATTCATTCCTCACTCTCAGCGCTGATCGCGCTGCGATTTGT
Organism: Pristionchus entomophagus; assembly: GCA_036245825.1. NCBI lineage: Eukaryota > Metazoa > Nematoda > Chromadorea > Rhabditida > Neodiplogasteridae > Pristionchus > Pristionchus entomophagus. The sequence continues at coordinate 10,438,092 of BTSX01000002.1, read as the reverse complement.
GCAGAATGACTTTACAAAATTGAAATTTTCGATAATTCCGACAACTTCAAATCCCACACTATTTATACAAAAAATATTCCTCTTGACAAGGCGCATCTGCCTGTTATAATTTCGGCTTCCACTACCTCCTCATATTCGAAAAGCATAGGTCAAAAAGAGAATGCGCACAATTAAGGAACCGTGAGTATCATGGTTGGATTCCCCATGGTCGACTCCATGTGCTCTGAAAAGTTTAAAACATTCGGATCACTAGAACATGTGAAACTAAAAAAATCGTGACTCAGCCTTGATGCAGCACGGATGCACCGATCGATTTGGTGCAAAATGAAGTCAACCATGATGATCAGCACCCTCGAGAACCCTTTGAAAGGGTCCCTAAACGTCACCGATTGAGAGTTCTTAAACGCGACTTCCTAAACGTCCCATCACCCGATGCGTCAATTTGGGTGTATGGGGCCAACGACGAAAAAGATCGTTAGTCCTGCAACTGTGGCGTTTCACTTGATCTATATGAGCTAAGAAGATAATTCGTTTATTTTCGAGGTGTTGAGGTGCTTCCATACTCAAAATATTCCACACTATCCTAATATAATATCATCCAATTCTTTCAGCAGTAGATATGACGCCGTTTGCCTTATTTTCGAGCAATTTCGGATGAATGCTCAAAAAGCCACAGCTCAAAAAGGTCAATTTTCTGAAACCTTGTGATTTGGGGTTATCGAGGGTGCTGAAGACGATGGGCATATAGAGGCCTCGTTGGCTCTAGACGGCGTCACGTCTAAATCACGTTTTGACGTGCTACTCGGCTGTCGAGAGTGCTAATTTTAGTCGAAAATGTTTCCTATGGGAGAATTGCATGGCGAACACGCCTATCTAGTTCATTTTTCATGATTTTCAAAAATAATTTTTAAATTATCAACTTTTCGTATTCTCAAAATAGCGTAATCGCATGTGCACCACGCGATCGGGCGTCACGTGCTGATTCCATATCTCAAATTTCAGCCAATTCTGTCATCGGGACAGCGAGATAATCGACGGCGAGAGCGCAGAGAGTCCAGTGGCCGGGGAGGGAGTGAGAAAGTGGAGAGGTCAGAGACGCAGAGTCCGCGCTCTCTCATTCCCCCCACACTATCTCACCGGTAGATCAAGAGAGATGGTAGATTCTCTGACAGCCACAAACACTGTAAGTCGATTATCTCGCTGTCCCGATTACATAATTGGTTGAAATTTGAGATATGGAATCAGCTCGTGACGCCCGATCGCGTGGTGCACATGGGATTACGATATTTTCAGCATACGAAAAGTTGATAATTTAAAAATTATTTTTGAAAATTATGAAAAATGAACTAGATACGCGTGTTCGCCATGCAGTTCTACCCTAGGAAACATTTTCACATAAAATTAGCACTCTTGACAGCCGAGTAGCACGTAAAAATGTGATTTCGACGAGACGCCAAAGCCAACGAGACTTCTAGGAACACAATGGATATGCCCATCGTCTTCAGCACCCTCGATAATCCCAAATCACACGGTTTCAGAAAATCGACCTTTTTGAGCTGTGCCAGACCTTGCTCGAAAATAAGGCAAACGGCGTCATATACAGTATCGGACATAAGTCACCGTCCAAAATTTCAAAGTGTTGTAACTTTTGAACCAGATAAGCAATCGGTTTGATGTTTTGGCAGGATATATTAGACCTATTGATGCATTGCCACCGATAGTGACGTCATGCTACAATTTCGCAATATTGCATAGTGATGATGCAATCATATATATGTTCTTCACTTGTGATTTTAAGGTCATTGGGATTTTTTTCTAAGTCTTCTCTCTTTTTGTGATGATAGAAGGCCTCAGCATCTACCGATTAAAAAATAGTACTCATGGGAAGCAGAACACAGGTTCAAAATAGGGTCCCGAAAAAAATAATTTCCATTCATTGACGTGCTAGAGACTCGTTCAAAGGCTCAAAATGACCCTTACAATTATTCCTGATTACCCACAATGTTCGATATTGATATCTCTTAATTTGACCTCAGGGCACGAATTTTTCACTTTTTCAAATAATTGTTTTCTTCCTATTTTGGATGATCATAGTTCCAAGGCCGATTTTTGTTCAAATGTATTTTCTAGACAGGGTAGTTGCAAATCCATGGAATATACGATTCCCAACTTTTTAGAGCATTTGGATAACTTTCCCGTCCGCGGCAATCGAAAATCAGAGGTCAATCGATTTCAACCCAAAAAATGACCATGATATCATTAGTCGAAAAAAAGTTTCTCTCAAAACTTCCTGACTAAATTTTTTTCTGGGATATTTTTGTGTGTTGAGTACGAATTTCGGTACGAGAGTCCATGATATCATTAATGAAAAAAGTTAAAATTTATTATGTCGAAACATAGCCGATTTTTAAAATCTTTTGACCTCTGATTTTCGGTTGCCGCGGGTGAGAAAGTTATCCAAATGCTCTAAAAAGTTGGGAATCGTATATTCCATGGATTTGCAACTACCCTGTCTAGAAAATACATTTGAACAAAAATCTGCCTTGGAACTATGATCATCCAAAATAGGAAGAAATCATCATCACTATGCAATATTGCGAAATCGTAGCATGACGTCACTATCGGTGGCAATGCATCAATAGGTCTAATGTATCCTGCCAAAACATCAAACCGATTGCTTATCTGGTTCAAAAGTTACAACACTTTGAAATTTTGGACGGTGACTTATGTCCGATACTGTACCTACTAGAGCCTATTTTTCGAGTGCGTATCGAGACGAAAACAGGACGAGTAGATCAGATCGATCTATCTTTATCCGGTCACTGTCCTAGTCTTCATCTAATCAACATTCCTGGGCCATCCACCACCAGTACCGTAGTCAGCTGTGAACTGTCCTCATTAAAGTTGGCTATTCGATACCGCATTCCCCTCCCACCTCGTCTATTGCGAAATTAGGCAATGGGGATGGATTGAGCAATCGATAAATATCCTCAACCTACCGTCAGAAGCGCTTTTAATACAACCTAGTAACTATTTGACACTTTTTTTTCACGAATATGTTACACGAATCATGATTTGGGTCTCACTCGGCCTTATGATAAATGTTTGAAACCGAAATGACACGAGTAAGCAACAAGTCACCGATTTCTCATGAAACATTATAATTTACAAATAATTTAACATAATGCACCACGCCGAAATTTGCTCGCCCTCTATGCGTCACTAAATTGATAAAGTAAAGTCGGATATAAAGGCGGATCCCACACATGCAGCGTCATGTCTCAATTCCGTATTTGACTAAAGTCAGCAATGCCACTTCTTCCAAAACTAAGATCTATCCGAGTGTACGGATAGGTGGCGCGGTTTTTACACCGCGCACAAATGTGTTTCACAGTACCCATAATCTAAGCGAATCACGAGAGGGGATAATTCCAGTCCGTTGCCTGAGAAAAAGATTATAGTAGAAAATTATAATTAGAGCATTTAATCATTTCCAATAGCAAAAATAAATAACATTTCGCTTTCTAGACAAAACTAAATTTCGAATAGTGATGTCTCTTGAGGATACATAGCCGAACTCAGATTATGAGCGTAACTCCAACACGTATTTTTAAAAGAACATGCAGCCCCAAACCACTGACGAAGATGCGAAAATTTCGCTTAGGGAATATAAATTATTAGGCGCACATTCCCACAAAAAAAATATATACCGGAAGTCAACAAGCGAGAGTGAGATGCGAAGGATTTTTGGAACGCGCTCAAATGTGTTTCTCCTCTATTCTACCTACAGGTGTACGAATTTAATTGACATCCGCATTATTTTGTTTCTCTGGGAATTTCCAGCAATATATTACTTTCGCTTCAGCCATCACTCAATTGTATTCTCAGCGCTGCACCGATTTGCCTGCTCGCATCTAGTGAAACAGAAGGATATGAGGAGGAAATGAATCTCACCTTAGCAGCATAGATCGACTCCAAAGTTGGCATTGACTGTATTCGCGGCCTGTACGATCGCACATTCTGCAATTTAGATATTTGAATAAAAGATACAATGAGATAAATAAACTCAAAAAGAGAAAAGAAAGCGAACTACTGAATGTATCCCTGTGGGAAATGTTGGCAAAAAAATTCCGGGAGCATTGGCGCTACACAGAGTCTACGAGAACTGAACTCCACTGAGAGGAGTGATCTAAACCTTGGATACTTAAAAACAAACGCTATTCTCTTCTTCCTGGCACTATGGATGCAATTGCTGTTTCAAGTTAAGATAGCTACCTAATCATTAGTATTGCCGAACAACGTTCTCTCCATTCTGCACACTCTATCGAAGCGACGAGAGAGTGTGCTGAACGGACAGATGGGAGAAGGCAAAAAATAAAAAAATACGAATAAAATCAACCTACGCATTATTAGTTTCTTTTGACTGCGAGACCTCAACGAATTATTCTTGCTTCAGCCCTCATTCAATTGACTTCCATGCGCAACCCCGATTCAACTGCTCCCATCTAGTGGAACTTGATATAAAAAGGAGGATTGAAAACTTTGAACTTTCCTATTTTTAACAACGACATCCTAATTCATTCCCTTCTCACTATCCGCTTACGAAGAACCTTTTAAGAATAAGAAATGATGAAACAATCATTATGAATAAATCAGAAATGGAAAAAGGCCCCGCAATCTTTGTGCAACAGAGTTTTCAAAGAATGACGATATCGCACAAAATTATGCCTACATTGGGTACATGAAAAAAATCTCTTACTGCCTATAGTGGGTGCAATTGATGGTGCAAATTATGATGGGGGCCATCCTCGCCACTTGTATTGCCGATTACTACTCTCACCATTTTGAACACTCTTTCAATGTCCAGAGCAACGAAAGAGTGTTCTGAATGGAGAGCGCCACTATTCTGTGCGCACCAATCATTGTCTCCTGATGTACTTGTGCATGATGATCCCTATAACCCACCAACTGTCTCTGGTTTGCAATTGTCTTTTATTTTACAACATCGTAAAATACAAATGATGATGACATACGTCTCAATCGTAGCCTTGCCGATGGGGAAACCGTAGTCGCCTCTGAGCGCATATAAAATTAACAAATTATTTGAAAAAGCTGGAATATGTGATAAACCCTACCAACACCCCCAAAAACGAAGTTTCAAATCGCTATCACTACTGGTAGTTAAGAAATTGCGGGGATTCAAATGTTTCTTCTAATCGTTTAACTTTTCCTACCCTATTTTCCACATCTTCTCCTTCCTCCCTCCATTCCTCCACAGCATTTAATTCTCCCACAGGTATCATGTCGGAGTGAATGTCAACGCAAATATCATGTGAGCACAATACAATGGAACTAATTAACTTTATCCTGTAACTACAAAATAGGGAAAACATGGAAAGCAAAAGCCAGTAAAAAAAAGCTTCCGCAATACTCGGTTGGAGGGGGTACAATAACGCCACAACTCATCTACATTGGTATTAATATTCTAGATCAGCTCCTGGGTCCTACATGGATTCGAAACAACTATCGTAAACAATTGGGCTGGATTAGATTACGAGAAAATCGATAATTAGGTGAGGGATCGTAGACGACGTCGATTTTTCAACGATGACGTCATCTGGAGGTAGACGACGATTAGGCGAAATGCTTGTTCGAGGCATACAGCTGCTTGTCCATTCCCACGGAGACAGCGCCAGTCTGAAAGGAGCAGAGATCAAAGATCATGATTTAGTTCTCAATTAGAGTACTACACACAGAATTTCATTCTATTACTAAACAATTTCCAATTTCAGCCAGTAGTTTAATTTTATTTGCCTCCTGAAGCGACAAGCCATCCAAGCACTTCTTCTCTCATCACTAATCTTTTCTACTCGAAACCCAATGGTACCGGTCACGGATAAAGAAATTGTTTAAAAAACGTCGAGAAAGGAATCAGCAATCAAAATAAATTATCATTATACCAATTGAAACCCCGCCTCACCTGCTTAATTACCTTCGCTTCTTTTATTTATTTAAAAAAAATATATTTTGATTAACTAGAGCTCCCGCTACTATCAACCGAGCAGTGCTCCTCTTCACTTATCATTTTACTTTGCAACACCTGCTCACCTGCCTCCCAAAATCATTGAAACGTCTCACAAAAAACAAAACAATTATCTTTCGCCCAATCTACAAATGGAGTCCTCCATTGCTAAAATCTCCCTATCCCACCTTCTCTCCGGCAGCTTCTGACGTTTCACTTTCCCTTGAATCCCCCCTTACTCACCTGCACTCATAGTCATCCAAGTCCGAGATCTGCCCCATAACAACCCTCTTCAAATAAAACTCTTTATTTTCCAGTAATCTATCCATGCACTAATCGCTCCCCATTCATCTAATCACATGTTCCCTCACCTGCTCTCTGAGGAATAGTCTGGCTCCTCTCTTGAGTCCGTGCGGGCGGAGGTACTCGTAGCAGTCCTGCCAGTTGTTGAACGTCGGGTTGTAGGGCAGGAACGACACCACCAGACCTGCAGCCAAGTTTAATTATATAATAATATGATATTTTTATTTATTTATTTCGCAGAAATAACGACACCACCAAACCTCAATCAACTTTCCCTGTAAAGAATTTAAGATGGAGAAGGGTCTGAAATCCAGCAGGTTTGGAAACGTTCATTTGTGACCATCATATCGCACTCCGTTCATCGGCATATTTTTGTAGCTTTTCACCATTTATTTCTTGAAAAAAATGACTCGACTGCTCAACTATTGAGCTTGTTAATGTTGTGGATTTGTACCTATTGTAGCAATGTATCGCCCATCGTCCACAGCCATGGCCGTTTTTGACATGATCACCGGGTGAAACGCAAACTTAGCGAGTGGGTCAAAATTATGATGCCGCAATCAAATGACCCTCTAGGTCTCTCTTCCCTATCCATACTCAATAGAGTAGTTCAGAACCATCCGGAACTACCGAAACTTCCTGCCCTCGTACCGTATTTTCCCTACAGTAATCTCCCTCCCAATTACCGTATCCTCTCCTTCCCTACCGTAGCCTGCCCTTCCCTCCTACCGTAACCTCGCCGTTACCTGCTACCGTACCCTCACCTCCTCTTTACCCTTCCCTACTACCGTACCCTCTCCTCCGCCTTACCCTTCCTACCGTACCCTCTCCTCCTCCTTACCCTTCCTACAGTATCCTCTCCTCCCTACCGTAGCCTGCCCTTCCCTCCTACCGTACTCTCTTAGTTCTACCATAACCTCGCCGTTACCTGCTACCATACCCTCTCCTTCTCCTTACCCTTCCTACCACACCCTGCCCTTCCCTCCTACCGTACCCGATCCGACGCAGGCCATGACGGTGGACACGACCGAGTAGGGGTAGGCGAAGGGCGAGACAACGTGAGGAGTCAGCATGGAGATCAGTTTCTGCGCTTCCTTGTAGTCCTGGAGAGGAGATTATGATTATTGATTATTTCTTAATTTAGAATTTATTCCGTTGGAAAAGGATTCTACAATAAAAAAAAAGGGAAGAAGGGAGAAGAAGGGGGGGGGGAGGGATTAGACGAGAACCCTTGTAGCCCTGAGGAGTGGAGGGAATATTAATTATTTCATAAATTATAATTTTAAAATAACAAGAAAAGAAGGAAGATGGGAGAAGAAGGGATGAGGATTAGAGATTGAACGACGCGACCATGACATTGATACAGGAGCGCCTCTCTACTTGTGAGCACTAGGTGAAATAGAGATATTTCGGGTAGTTTGGGGATGGATTGATTTGGTATTAAAAATAAGCCAGGAAAAAAAAATTCAACCGATGAAATCGAAAACAGTCGAGTCTGTCTACCTATGTGCCACTTGTGAAACAGAGACCTATCGTGTTGAAATAAAAGCTGCTATTGTATTTCAGTCCTTTTCTTTTCAAATAAAGGTGATTTCTATTCAATTGCTCATCTACAAGCCTCTGTACTTATGAGTACCTTGTGAAACAGAAATCTATCGTGCCGTTAATATCACTATTATCGCTTTCTCGGACCGCGTACGAACACATGTTCTCAGTTATTATCATTGTATATGTACGTACCTTTATCTGTTCGGTTAAGTGTGCAAAATGGAGAGTCACAATTCCATGCGGGGCAACCCATCTATCTCCCTATTCTCAACTCTTGCATCATTGCTACTAGGAATACCAATTTTTTTTAGCTATCTCTACTCTGCGCACTCTCTTTCCTTTATCCTGCTAGAGTGTGCAGAATGGAGAGAGCTCATTCCCCTCACCTTCTCAGCCTTCTCCTTGTCTTCTCCCTGGTCGATGCCGGATCTCGTGAGCATTCTCTCTGCTCCGAATGCCACCATGTGACAGCCCCACACCAGCACCAGCTCCGAGCACAACTGCGGAATCACGCCACTGCAACGGCGTTCGTTAATTAATTAATTAATTAATCATGTTCAAGTTAATTGAAAATTGGGAATATGCCTCGTCGACTGATTGATCAATCGAATACATCTCGATTTCAAGGACCTTTCGAAACTCGAAAACACAGGGTGTTCAAAGCAACAATTCTCATTTTTTTCGATCTTTACCAAAACCTATTTATTTCACCCTCCTCCCTATTTCATCACGAGAAGAATCCTCCTAATCCCAAGTAATTAGTTTTTCAACTTCATTTATAGCGTTCCAACCATCGATAAATTAAATACATCTCGAGTTAAAAGACCATGGAAAACCCAAAATCATGAGGTCTTTTTCTCTTTCATTCTTTCGATTTTCCCGTCCATTTCTTCTCCATCTCACGAGAACAATCCTCCGAGTCCCTCCTCCGTGAGGATGACTCTCAGTCCCTGGGCGACGTTGAGGTACTTCGTCTCTCCGCCGATCAGCTGCGCGATCTGACGAATGCACACCACTGCAAATATATTTATTTTAATATTAACAATAATGAAATTTAACATATTAATACTAATTTCATATTCACTGAACCGTCATTGAAATGCATCGAATTGTTTATTTTCATCTACAACAGATGAAGCAATCGCTCCGTTCTCACATTCTGCGGTCTTGTTTTACCATTGAAACCACAAGCGAGTGGGGAAAAGGTCAAAATATTCTGATCGAGCTACTATTTTTGTTTTACAGTATGATATGAAGTGACAATCAATGTTCGTTTCTCATTGGCATCTCAATCAACCACCGAAGCTCCAATCAACCAGGTAACCACCCAAATTGATCGTAATAACCTGGATTTTGTTATAAAGCTGATTATTTCAAAATCAAGTCGCTCTCCGAATCTCTATGTCTTATCAAACTAGTGAAACCACACTCAACTGGTTCTAATTTATCAATGATACAATAATTAATTAAATTTTAAAATCCCCACCAGTGAAGGGCCGTGCGGCAAACGTGGCCACCGTGCGCACCGTCGAGTCGCGGATCGCGGCGCGCAGCATGCGACTGAAAAGAAACATTCTTATTAATTAGATTATTGTAGCCAGATGTACAGAAGATATCTCTCTCTCTTCCGCACACTCGTTCGTCTATCAGATTATGGATGGCATTTCAGTTTTGGCTATCTCCATTCGGCACACTCTCTCTCTCATGAGTGGTAAAAACGAGAGTGTGCAGAATGGAGAAATACTGAAAACCGACACAACATTCCTATATCAGATTGGCGAAGTGTGCAAAATGGAGAGATCGCTATTCGATCCGGAATCACTTATGCTTATCGGAACTCTCGGCTTAGCGCAAATTTCGACACGGCAGCTATTTTGTGCATATTTTAGGCGGGAGATTCAAATATTCCTCTCCCTCTCTCTCTCCTAACCGGAAGCTCTGCTCGTCGGTGAGCTCTCGCTCGTCGACGCCCTCGTGCTCCGCCTTGCCGCCCATCTCGGGGAAGTGCGTGTCCAGGTACTGTAAGGGAGAGATAGAGGGTGGAGTACTGTAGGATACTTCTGACTGGCAGGGCAAATCACGCCATTTCTCATCGCCAATGTTCCAGGCGCTGGTTCACACCACAGTGACAGTGTCTGCTACAGTATTCCCCTTTCCCCTACCGTACCCCTCCCCTCCACCATACCGTACCTTGGTGGCCCATCTGGAGGTGTATCGTCCTGCGATGATCGAGAGTGCGCCCGAGTCGAATCCGGTCATCAGTACCGACCTGAACATAGCATAATTAAATTAATAAATTTATTAATTAAATTAAATAAATAAATGAAAAGATCACTGACCATCCCGCCGGGTGCGTCTCCGCCAGCTGCTTGGCTGCAAAGATCTTATTTATTAATCAATTAAAATTGGAATAAATATTTTTTACAACATGGAAGACTATGAAAATCGCATCCAGAACAAGAGGAGACGAGAAACCAATAAAAATTTTAGGGAACTGGGTCAAAAAGTTTCAACGAACGCAAACTGGTCGCATTCATGTCTCAGTACCAGCTTATGTACACCATCAACAAATGTTTTTAATTACTGAAAAATTCGTTGTTCAATAACAACAAAAAACACTCCCACAGCTAATAGAGAACGTGTGTGATTTCCCTGCGCATAACCAAACGTGCTCGTTAACGTTTCAGCGTCGGTATAATCCCAACATACACTACCGGTTACAATGATTCTGATGTTATAGAGATTTATACAATACATTTAAAAAAATATATATATATATAAATGGTATCCCTGACCATAGCTGAATGCATTCGGGAGGAAGTAGGCGTTCCTTCCCGCCACGATGAGTGTCTTGCCCGTGGAGAGCGAGAACGGCTCGTGGCCCAACTGCAAATTGTAAATGATATAAAAAATAAATTATATACATGCACCCACTTTGTCATCACATTAGATAGTTTAAAATAAACAGTTAAATGATATTTTCCCGTATGGTGAGGAACTCTCATTAAAATCAAGACATTCGATCGCAAAACATAGGACTCCTGAAACACCTCCCCTCCTGCAACGTCGAACCTGCATTCACCCGCTAAACACACGCTCAGATATCGGGGAGATTAATGAACCATAATTTGATTCTATGATACGGAGCAGGGGGGAGACCATTAACATTCATGCCATTCGATCACTACTCATCCACGCTATGAAACATTTCCACACCTGCTATTCTTTCCACATTTATCCTTCACAATCAGGCCTTTCCCCTATCCTACTAATGGTATTGAACCTCTCCATTCTGCACACTGTCGTCGATCAGAGCAACGAGAGAATGTGCAGGTTATACCTAATCAATAATGCTGTTTCGATTGCTGTTCTCTCCAATTTGCACACTCTTGCCAGACAGTTTGCATACTGCAGATTGTAGATATTCTATCCAGTTTTACCAAATGGGAAATGGCTTTCCCACTTCATAACACTTCTCGCCAGTCAGAGATACGAGAGCACGCGAAATGAGGAGAGTCTGATTCCGAATCGTCATCCCAAAAACCCTAAATCAATTCCAAATCCATCCCAACTCCTCACCTGTATGAGTGTCTTCGTGGTGAGCAGTGGGTGGGTGACGGAGGACACGGCGATCTTGGCCGCCGTCTCCTTCAGGAACTTCTCCTGCAACGACCATTCTGAGGGTACGGTAGCCGATCGATCGAGCAGGCTGTTCAAGGTTCTATGGCAACCCCAAATGCCGACAAACTGTTTCATAGCAGTATCACTCTTCAATTTGAGCGAAGTACAAAATTGTATGCTCATTGTTCTTTTGAATTTCACAACTACAAGAAATCTCGATAAAAAATTTCATTAATAATATATTTCTATTTCATTAATAAGTAATATATTTCTTCTGCAGTTAAATTCCATCCATTCGAAAACCAATTTCTTGAAAAAAGTAAACAATGTTCTTTCGGGTTTCACACCTGATTCAAATGTTCCCTCAAAATTGACTGTTCAGTGCGCAGTGGGCATCTATTTTGCATCAACAATTAGCTACATCATTTTCTCACATCACTATCGTTCAAGGTTATCAAAGGTGGATGAACCAATCAATAATCCTCTACCGTACCTCCTCGATATCCATTCCCAGAATGGGCTCGCGCTCAGCGGCGGCGGGTGCAGCAGGGGCAGCTCCGGCATCGGCCATCCTTGATCAGTTACGGTACCTGACAGTGACCGTAACCATAGGTGTCAGGGGATTACGGTAGCTCTTCAAGTATCAATCAATGAACATAGACATCTTGCACACAATCATTCAATCATTTGAGAAATAAATCTTTATCATTAATGTATCACAAAGCATCTGCAAATCACCCGGAAACCACCTACGAAAGACACGCAAGAATAAACAACGGGCAGAAACAACAATACAATCGCTTCTCGATTGGACCCTATCGTGTGTCTACCGTAATCTAGGCAGCGAACACCTGCTGGAGGGCCTGTCTCAGTATGGCGTCCAGCTGATAGATCGCGCCCGCACTCGGCGGCATGTGTGGCACGGTGGTGAGGAGTGGCTCGGCCGTCGTGAAGCGAAGTGCGAATCGGGCCGCAGGAGAGCCTGATATGAACGAGAGAGGTTTTTAGAGCATGTGATCAACAACAGTATCAACGGGTCATAGATTTGTTAGGCATAAATTCCGATAGTGAAGCACCCTTTCACGGGTCCCGCTATATTTACGTACTCCTAGGTTCGTTTAACAAGCCTTCTCTACTTTAGAGTATCTACTTCAAAACTGGGGAGTATTTTTTAAAAACCCCTCTGCCCTCTGGGCACTTCCATGTGATTCAACAGCCAGAACCTAACGACCGTCAAAGAACCCTCGAAACTAGTGATGACAAATCGGCATCCGATTCTCCTCATTTCGCGTACTCTTCGACCGGCGAGAGAGCGTGCGAATTGAGGAGTCTATGCCGATTTGTCATCACTAAATCTCACCAGTGGAGGGATCGGAGGGACGACCGAGGGGCAGCGCGTCCCAACGAGGAGCAGATGACTGTCTCTGAATCAAGACAATGCATGCATAATTACATTTTGTTGAGAAGTGACAATTAGCGCGTGGATGTTTTGTTAGCACTATATCACGATCGTGAAGCTCCCCTGTCACAGGTTCCAAATTTCTGTATGTTAGCAACCGTTGACATTTTTTTATTTAGTGTATTGCATGTACTGATCAATTGTCGCTGCAGTTTTCGTTCTCATTCCAAAGGCGAAGCGCCAGCTCACCGGCTGACTCAAATTATTGTCAGAACCAACTTCGGATATTTGTTTCTGCTAATATTGCACACAATAAATTTGGTTAGCTATCGAGGGTGTGCTGAATGCTGAGTCATTGTGAGTCACTGAGTGTTCGTTGTGATGCGTCAATCGCGTTTCGCATCAGCAGGTGGTTGCTAGTTTCTTACATGCTACGTAGTCAGAACTTTTGACCCTTGTCAATGCAAGGTGTTCTTCATTCCCAAGAAAAATCATCAAGAAAAAATAATATCTAGAAATGTCAGAATGAGGAATGACTCTCTCCATTCTGCACACTCTCTCGTCACTCGACCGGCCGAGAGTGTGCAGAATGGAGAGTGAGTGGTATCCCCGTTGCTCACCTCCTCCTCGTACTCATCCCTCGTGAGCACCTCGGCGCAGTACACCCGACCGAGCACACTGCCCGCCGAGAAATCGAGGTGAGCGGTCGACTCGTGCACTGCAATAAGGAATCAATTGACATAGACTCTTCTCTGTTTTGCGGGAACTCTCGCATGTCAGAGAAACCAGAGACCACGTGTGAAACGGGAAAATGCACAGTTTCGTGCACATACTTCTCGAACGTAAAAATCCTCTCACATTCGTCAGAATCATAATTTTATGGATGTAGATCAGGTGTAGATAGTTCATGCATGACGTATCGTTAAAATAGAAAACTCCTCCAAAGCCCGAACTACTTCCACGAATCATTCAGATTAACTGATATCTATGATCACTCTACCACAGCTCGTTTTGCGTACTAGTTTTTTTTTTAGGTTTCTAGGCTGGATGGAATTAATCTCACCAAGTCCACTATCCTTTTAATGTCATCATGAAACCCAAAGCTGCAGTGCAATAACCATTTCGTTTTTGCGAACGCTCGACTCAGACGTGTAGATATTTCATGCATCGTTAAAAATACCCCGCCAAAGCCCAAATTCCCTCTCCCGAATCATTCTGATCAAATGATATCTATGGCCACTCTACCACAGCTCATTTTGCGTAGAACTAATTTTTTATACTATGGAGGCGGTCACTAATCAGGTCTCACTAAGCACACTTTCATCTTCATCTCACCATGAAACTCAAACCTGCAGTGCAATAACCATTTCGTTTTTGCGAACGCGCGCGTTTGTACTTCAATCTCTCTCTCTCTCTCTCTCTCTCTCTCTCTCTCTCGATCACTAAATCTTTGCCCATTAGCATGATTAATTTAAACATTAATTAAATGTTAATTAGCTCACATTTCTGCTTCTGAATCTCCGCTCTGATCTGCTCCTCGCTCACCGCAGCCGCCGTCGAGCACACGAACAGAGGCCCCACCAGCATCGGATCCTCCTCCAGGCGCACGCATCTGGCAATTAATTAATGTTAATTAAAAAATTAAAATTAATCATAGAATACTCATTTTTATTTTCATCTCATGAGATACAATGATTGTTTTATTGAAAACGGGAAGCGGAAAAGATCGAAATCATCATGCCACTCAACTTGTTCAATCCCTACTGAAACGTGAACCCCACATAGACGCGCCATTGGATATGATGCAAGTTCTACCGAATGATCGTATACCATAGAATATCACTCGAGTAGATGATTGTTTGAACAAGCTATTGATGATGAATCAACAACACTCTGTCTCTCAATATATTGACATCCTCTTGAAACGGGAACCCGCATTGGGGTATACCATCCGATGATATTTTTGTTCAAGGCAATGAGAGGGCGATCAAAAGCATCATCACATCCAACCACATGATCCCGTCCAGAAACGGGAACCTACCAGGGCTTGATCCAGTCAAATAAATTAATTAACACTATCAGTCAAATAAATTAATTAACGCTCTTAAATTAACACCAGCCGTGCTCTCGCTAAGACACCGGTTAGACAAGGCGATAGTATGCAAAATGGAGCGCACAAGATTTTTGCTCATTAGAAAAGTTGTTTCATGTTTTAAACTCTTTCTCTATAAATACCCTATCGTCGGTCTTAGTGTGCAGAATTGATAGAAGATGATGATCCATTCCAAACTACATTCCATCCCGGGTTCAAATCAATTCCACTCAGCCCATTGTCTCACCTCACGAGTCCGTTGGCGATGAGGGTGGCCATCGGCTGCGCCACGGCGAACGAGTACCCGCGACGCTCCACCTGCGATTATGTTTACATAATTTAAAATAATTGTTTTTGTCTTCAATAACTCTCAAAGAATAGTGCCCCTAACATCAGCTGGGATCTTATGCTGCTATTAAAACAGCGATTCACTGGCTAAGCGATAATTGCTAATCACATTTTATAAACCATTTATTTATTCTAGATTCTAGAGAGAGCAATTCAAGCACGACTAATCACATCCCCAATTACTCAGACAGCCCCAGACGACGCAACACGAAATCCGCTTGTCTTCTATAACAGAAAATTACTGAAAGGCCTTGCAACTTATATCTAAGAATGACTCTCTCCATTCTGCGCATTCTCTCGATCAGTCGAGTGACACGGGATAGTGTGCAGAATAGAAAGACTAATTCATCATCCCAGCCCGAGGTGTGAAAACAATTTCATGCATTCCTAATTACCCATACTCTCTCATCTTTCTGATCTGCAAGAGTTGATGAGAAATGACGTGTGTGAAAATTTTTGCATTCCCCTGTAGTAATGACAAACCGGCGTCTGATTCTCCTCATTTCGCCTGCTCTGTAGTTTCTCTGACCGACGAGAGATCATGCAAAATGAGGAGAGTCGAATGCCGATTTGCCATTGCCATCACTACTAATCCCAACTCACATCCAACGCGACCGCCTGCTCGCTCTGTCTGCCCACGCACACGGCGTCCTCGTGGTCATCCTGGATAAAATATGGATTAAAAATAAAAAAATAAAAAGAATTTAAAAAAAAAAAAAAAAAAAAAAAAAAAAAAAAAAGAATTTTAATTAAATATTTATTTATATAAATCTTACCTGGATGATCGCGCGCTGCTGCGCCAGCGTCTGCCCCGCCTCACCACCGTACTGTAAATTGCAATATATTTATTTTATAATGTTTAAACAAAATATGTATTTTTCACCAACAAGAACGGAATCTTTCCATCGGAACGATTGTGATAAAGCGACTGGACAGATCGGGCTACTGTATCCCAAATGCATGCAATATTTGAAAGAGTCCGGGCCAGGTTACAGTACCTTAGAGGTGCGACTCTGGGATACTGTATAGTAACGGATTGGACTAAGACTTAGTCCGAAAATCTTGGGCATGGTTCCCATACGGGCTCGATTAAATCGTATTGCATTTCGAAATGATTCGTCCGGTGAATTGTACAATCAAACTCCCCACAGCTTAGGAATCACTCGTGAAACATAGTTCTTCCGAGTCAAAATTTCGCGAAAACAGCAATGGGATGAATACACTACTGTCCAAAACTCTGGGGTACTAAACCTAAACGGACTGGATTACGATACCTCTACGAATTAGGGTTACGGTACCTTGGGCACGAATCCTATGGGTCTCCACCGACTGTCGGCGGCATTGACGGTCGCCTCCGCCTCGAGGTCACTCGCCTTCCGACGCTCCTCTGGGAGATAAATACTTTAAAATTAACTATTTATTTTTATTTTATAGGTGGAGGGCTTGTAAGCCAATATTTATTTTGTTGATATAGACATTCACAGCGAACGCAAGGCGATGAGGAACCCTTATAGACAATCAGCGAAACACAAAAGGAACAGCCAACGATTCGCGGCAATATCAATTTATTTTAAACCTTTAGAAAAGAGAGTCAGTGAGTCATTGAGCATCGGTGAATGCGCGTTTACTTGTCAAATCGATGTGGCACGAAACTTCCTGCGCTTTTCTTCTTACTTTCGTATAAAAGATAGCATATGAGCACAATACAGAGAAATAGTTTAAAAAAAAATAAATCTGTTTCCCCAATCACCAATACATAAAAACAGCTCCTCTCGTGTTTCATCTATTAGGTAAATGTGCAGCACGGGCTTCAGTTTTCCCTATTTTGCCCCTACCAAATCATTCCTGATATGACAATTTCTACCTCGTTTTCGACCCCTGAACGTTTTGTGTTTTTCTCCAAATATGCTCACCAGTATGATAAATCGGAAACGACTCTCCCCAATTCGCGTACTCTCTCGTTTCCCTGACCTACGAGAGAATTGAGGAGTCAGATGCCGATTTGGCATGATTAGTGCTCACCCGATCGATCGAGGATCTGTCGTATGACGGGGTCGTAGGCGGCGTCTGTCTCGTGCAGATTCTGACCCCGCTCCGACGTCTCGCGCGTCACCACGTTGATGTCCACCGTCTGCAAATTATATCATTAATTATATTAATATTATGACACTAGTGATGTTGGTTCGGCTCTCTCCTCTCTCTCTGGCCAATAAAAGAGTGTGCAGAAAATATCAGAAACGCCCATGCGGCAAACGGACAATTATTAGAACAAGGAGCATTCCGGAAGCCTTCAATAAAGACAGTGTTTATTTTTTTCACGACATGTGAAGCGAGTGAGGATTACCTAGTGCCAAAAGTTTTGACTATTTAGCACACAAGAAACCAGCAACCACCGGCCGATGTGAAACACGATTGACGCATCGCAATGACTCACAATATTCATTAGTCACCATTCGTTTTGCCCGATCATATAATATCTCTCCATTCTGCACACTCTCATTCAGGGAAGCTAGAGAGTGTGCAGAATGGAGAGCGAAAGTTCTCACCATGACTCTCCTCCTCCTCTCTCGAATCAGCCGCAGTTCATCGCGACGGAGAATGATCGCCGCGCGTTCCTTTAAATTATCTTTTGATTATTTTTTGAATAAATATTTTTAAAGCTGGGCGCGACAGAGCTATACAATTTTGTCACGAATGTGTCCGTCGTAAGTCTATCAGGGATATCATTCTTGCTTTTAACTCTCTCCATTTCCTTGTAGGTCTGACCACCGAGAGTGTGCATAATAGAGAGAGCTGAAGCTGGATCACAACAACAGTGCATTCCAAAAGTCCCAAACCCTCTCCTCACCTCCTTCGACAGGAATGGATTGGCGTCGATGTTGGCGAAATCCGAGTCGAGGTCGTTCACTTTCGTGCGAGCCTCGCTGTTCTGGTCCGCCTGGAATTATATTTAAAACATTAAATCCTTTTTTTTGTAAATCATTATGATTGACATTTCAAGGAGAATTTTATCTACTAGTAGCTAAATAAAATAGACGTTGTGCAATGGAGATTGCATGAGCGTTGAGGAATGTATGCCATATTTTTTTAAAAGGTCCAGTGAAGTTAGGCTTTGTTTTTTTTTTAAAGTCAAGTGAAATAACGTCAAGTGCTTCAGCGCTATGGTAAAGTCGTGAGAGTTCGCTCGAAAGCGATAACCGCGCTTCATTTCCAAAAACAAAAATATTCGTTGCATGATCCTCTCAGGCTGAATTTGTCTGTCCGCGATCACCCGTCAGGCGTCACCCGTGCGCACTAGGGATGCCCATATTGACTCTCTCCATTCTGCACACTATCAAGAGTGTGCAGAATGGAGAGTGGGTTAATATCTCGAATTCTCCACCTTGAGCAGGGTATTGCGGAAGTCGACGGCGCGCGCCATTCCAGAGGCGATCGACGCTAGAGAGAGTTGGTTGAGGCCGCCCTGGAATTGTTTTACTTGTATAATACAACTTTATTCCGAGAGGTTTCGAGTTTACCGCACTATATCTCTCTATCCCGAGATTAGAGACAAAAAAGGAGCGAGCAAAAGGGAATTATTTTACTGCAACCCAAATCCCTATAATAGGTTACATTCAAAATTATGTGCTGTAATTATTGCCGTTCATGAAAGCTACAACTTCGCATTGTACATGCGACGAACAACTCTAGTGCATCGTGTCAGAGTGAGCTTTCAGCAATATTAGAGCGACCACTGACCTCGGGCATTTCCTCCCCCGTCAGTTGCTTGTAGAGTTCCTTGGACTGGCGTGAGTTCCGATTGAGCACCTTCAATAATTTATTTATTTAATTGGTGATAATTTGCACTAATTAATTGAGACTACTTACTTCGCGAATCCCATTAATATCCCATTTTAAATCGCGAATCCCATTTTAAAAACCGATTAATAGTATTTTCAGGGGACATGAAAGTTAAAGCGAATTCTATGGATGAGACGTCTTCAATACTATTCATGCAACTCTAATCAAGTGCCAACATCTGTACCGATGCAGAGAGAAGGGAACGGGACAACGGTTGAGGAAGAATGGGCGCAGGCATATGAGAAAATTCCATACCAAGAGGCTAATTAATTAGAACTAATTAGCTCACCTCTCGCTGCTCCTTCGTGCACACTAGCGTGCCGCAGAAGTAGCACGGTCCACTGCCCTCTTGCGCGCACACGATCTACAATTTGTTTTAAAAAATACAACTACTATACAATTATTTTTGAGAGGGAAATATTTTGATTTGATGCAGAACAAAAAATAGAGTATGATCTCCTGATATTGTGTGGATTGCCTCGTGGGGGGTGAAATGAGTTTCTTCAATTGTATTTTAGAAATACATAAACATTAGCTCGGCAAACGGTGGATCCGGTAAGGCTAAACCGACTTAACAACATGACGCCGCTGAATCATCGGAAAAGGGAAAGTATTGTCACCTTCCCGCAGCCTAGGCAGTTCCTCACGAGCTCGTGAATGCGCGCTTGACAGGAGCATGGGTGTCGACCTGAAATGGTAAAAAAAATATTAAATTGAAGGGGATACGCGGTGATTCTTTATGGTTGAAGGTGGACTGTTTTTCTAACAAACTAAATTTTGAAGTGTTACTCTTGACAGATGATGGACTGTTTAACCGAAAAGGCTCTCGGCTGTGAAAGACAAATATGCTCCCCCTTTCGCACTATTTCACTGGATCTACTTTGAAGAAAAAAACTATAAATATAAAGCTTTAGCATTTAAAAAATTAGTCCTGTCCCACCTGGGAGCTGCTTCTTGACGGTGACTTGCTTGGCGACTGCGGCTCGGCTTTGTTGCTGATGATGGGTGTTCCTCTGCTGGACAGCACCTCCTCGACCGCCTCCACGAGCCATCACGCACTGCAGAGCGAATGGTAAAAAGGATTTGCCACACAAAACAGAAGATGATGATGCATGAGTAATGGTCTACTTTTGAATAGAAAATCAATAGCCGAGTGGGGGAGTCACAGCGACATACATAGAAATCAATTCAAGCGGTATACTTCCCAGCAACTTGGTTCAGGTGTCGATAACGCATAGCAGAAAGTGGGAGACGGAATAAGAAAGATAGGAGGGAGTGGAGAAGTGAAAAAAAGTGTTTTCGGAACACACTGGACCAAAACACAGGAAAGTACCCCATTTGAATTTCGGGAGATAGTATTTCTCAAATAACACTCTGAGACAAACACGGCGATCAATCTGAAGTCCGTGGCAGCGAGCGCACAGATAGAGTCAACATTGCACAACAACAGCTCAGATTTCGTCACAGAGACAATCTGTTACGGTCGAGGGAAGCAAAGCATTCGCGAGAGAGAAAAGAACGAGCACGATGACGCGATTTGCCTTCTCAACTATTCCAATAAACGAGAAAATGAAAACAGGTAGTCGATTTTGAGTTTCACGGAGTAAACAAGTTGAAAGCCACTGGAACACTTGCAGAATGGTCGCAATGGCTACGGATTTCTAAGCTACGGTAGTAGCTTCATCGGCGCGTCAACTAGGAGCACATATATGATTTTCCGTTTCTGTTGTTGCATTTTTCTCATCAATATGACTTTGAGTTTCACTTAGAACTATTTAATTTGTTGGGATTGTACCGCCTCTTCAGGAAAAACGTAATTTCTTTCGTACAACTGTCAACTATTTGTGAAGCTGACACAACTCTTACCAGTTCTGAACTTTCCCGCGCTCTGTTCGAAAATTTTGTGCTCAATCGTTAATTTCTCTCATATTTCGTTATCAATTGTTATCACGATCACCCCGAGGCATCACGAGCTGTCGCATGCGTCTATTCAGCACAGTAGATAAGCTTTGGACTAGGTAGATCAGCTCGTTCGTGTTCATTCCCTTCCTTGTTTCTAGTTTACTCTCTTCCTAGCATGTTATTTCCCTGGCGCTAGTACAATTGAGCGAATCATGTCCTTAGTTATCTCTGAATTGACCGCGAATGGTATCACTCCTACACTTCCCAGTTCATTTCATAGAATCGGTGAAACTCATTCTCACCTATCTGTTCACGCAACATCATCCGAGTCTTATTTCCCTATTTTGCAGCTTTATTGTTGACTGGAATCGCTCCGACTTCTGTTCATGCTTCATTCCTCGCTGCTCGAGTGAATGCGCTGCGACAATCCAACAACGGACGATCAACGGGAACAGGTTTGATCTGATTCCGTATGCTACAACAAACCACAATCATTTACAGAAATTGTCCACTTGGTTTTAGTCCTGATCTATGATTTGGAATGATTTAGGAAGCAATGATTCGCGCGGAATGGACTCGAACCATGAAGAGGGACTCGCTACCAGCAGGTGTCCAGGTGAGAATTCAACTAACATAAAAAAAAATGCCATAAATTCCCTCCTTCCTTATCACGTTGAGCACCAATGCTCTAAATATTGCTGCATTTGACGATAAACAGATTGCGGTAGGCACCTCTCGTTCTTGAGATCTGAACGCGCTCTCTCCATTTTGCACACTGTCTCGGCCGATCGAGTGTGCGAAAGGGAGACGCCGTGACCGGTATCTCTTCTAGTCTCAGCGAAATACCCATATTATTACAGAGTATATATTATCATTAATCATGAAAATTTTTTTTTTAAAACATTAAAAAATTGCAGACGCTGGCGTGCACTCGCGCAGTGTCCGACCTGGTGACGGAGTGCTGTTGGATCATCGACACTCGACAGGTATTTATCTGTATAGGCGTCCAATAGCGATGTCGTTTCGGATCTCGCTCTCTCCATTCTGCACACACTCTCAGCGGACAGCGACGAGAGAGCGTGCCAAAGGCAGAGCGCGGTGTACAGAAAAATCATCTTTAGTGTCCAAACACAAAACTATTGGGGCTGTGTACAAGCCAGTGACGTGGGCATCTATGTTGATCAGGATTGGTCATTTGATATTAGTGAGCTAGATGTTTCTGAAGAACTCTCTAGTTTCACTATTTTCTCTCACCTGAGGTAGCTATCGCAGGATTTGTATATTTTTTTGCGGGTTTAGAGCGGATTTATTTTTGTATTAAATTGAGCGCGCAGAAGTATTTGTCTTTTGTCAGCGTGAGCGCGGTACTGATTGACGAATATTGTCAAGTAACTTTTGTAACACTAGTAGAACTTTGATCCACTTGTTTCTAAATTCTCTTCATTAATCACCATTGCTACCGTTTTTCCGGGGTTTCTTATGGGATGTAGCAGCAACGTGTTCCAATTTGATGAGAAATTTATGCCGATTTGAGGTGTGCATTACTCTCGAACCGGATGGAAGGGCCATCAAGAGCTACCGTACCGAGTTCGACATCAAGCAGGTACGATTACAGTAATCGGGATGATAGAGCTACAGTACCCTGCAGATATCTATGTCAGGATGTTTTTTTTAGAATGCTAAGCCTTCTCAGATCATCATTAACCGATGTGTAACTAATTTGAGTTCTTCCTGAAACCGTAACATAACTTTTCCAAACCAGGTAAAACCATAGTACCCCTTTAGCTGTTTTCGGAACTTTTTTTTTTAGTATCCCGCGAAGTATCAATTGAATATATCAGTGAACAAAAAGTATGTCAAAATCGACATGAGAAATTTTTCGAAAATGATGTCGATCATAGTGTCGCCTTATAGAACTCGATGCGCTCTTTTCAACGGTGTATCCCGTTTGCTCCTACAGGGTGTCGATCATGATTTAAAATCTGCCGGAAAGTCAAAAAGCGCACTTTGCGTTGAAGTATTGGGCAGCCGTATCTCAAAAACGACGCCATTCCAGAACGAATGAGATACACCATTGAAAAGAGCGCATCAAAGACACTATTAACGTGCACATTTATGGAAGAAATTTTCAATTGACATGACTTTTCGATCACTGGAATATGTTTCACTGAGAGTTTATAAGAAATTATGTGGAATTGGAGTCGGGAAAAGATGAGGAATGGAACAGTGCCAATGCCCTGTATGCTATACTTTATCTTCCACGAAGAAAAATTCGTAGTTATGAAACCTGTGATCTAAATGAGAGGCTGGTCTATTTTTCATCGAGCCCCAATCTTCGTTTCACCGTGTAAATCAACCCGTTACTTTCCATGTTGAATTAGGGTTGCAGCTGAGGTATAGGCAGTGTCTCATTTTCATTATTCACTTATGAGGACGTAATCGTAGCCGCAAACAAACCAATTGATTTTTTGTCGCGCTCTCTGGATTTCATTCCTGCAAGTTTTAGCAACCCTAGAGCTGATGATGACCTTCACTGTATTTGATGAGTATTGGGGTTTAAGAAAATACAGCAACCGGCGCGCTATTTTTTGTTCGTTTTTTGAAGAAAAAAAAGCATTCCCTGCAATGTTAGGGTTGTACCAATTCGTTAAGTCGAGAAGTGAGCCTTTGATTCGTTGGTGCTGTCGTTATCCCTTAAAATAGGAGTTGCAGCATGACTTTAAGAGACGCATAATTCACTAAATTTGCTGAATCGATGTATGATAAGTCAACGCTACCGTAATCCTTCCCTTCTTCAGGCGTTCTGGCATCGCTTCCCCACCCCGACCACGGCCGGAATAAGCAACGGAGAGGCGGGATTGGACCTGGAGTGCATCTGCCTGGTGAGTAGGGATGTAACTTCGGGTTTGACTCTCTCCATTCTGCACATTCTCGTTTCTTTGACAGACGAGAGAGTGTACGAATTGAGATTCGAAAACAAGAAACGACATCACTAGTGATCAACTATGATTCTTTTATGGTGCGTGCTAGATCGGATGAGAATTTAAAAAATCGACTTCCAGTATTTTCTCAGTAAATGAAATAAGATACAGAATAGCATCTGAGAAAAAACTGGATGTAGAAATTTTTTTTCGGTTCTCATCCAACCCAGTACCTTCTTTATACCACTCGACAGTTAGTGGGTCGAGAGAGTGTGCGAAAAAGAGAGACCATTGCAAGCATATCGCATTCTTCTGATGAGAGGGGTATCGAACAATGTGCTCTCTCCATTCGGCACATCCTCTTCAAGCGATTCTCTCGTCTGCCTCGATGGCGAGAGAGTGCGAATTGTTGAGAGTCTTGCTTTGATTTCCAATTGAAATGGTGAGGCGCTGCGATGCTTGAATTGTGGGCACTTCTTCGGTTTTTGTGTAATTGCGATATCCTCCTTCCTTATCTCGATTTTCTTTCCAAGCCTCTCATTTCAATCTGAGCGGTCGCAATCTGGGCAGAAAGCGAAAAAGTTCCGAATCGTGTTTCACTGCAGCCGGTGGCTCCACGTTGCATGTGGGTTATGTAGCCAGGACTTTAAACCTCAGTCAATTCTCCTTGGATGCTCTCTTTTACAATTATTCATAATAGTCATATTAGAGTGCGCAATGCCGGCAATCGTCTTTGCATTTCATACTCACTAGCAGAGCTTGTCAATGAAAGGAAAATGTGCAATTTGCGTGGCTGACCCTTCCACCTCATATTTTTGGTTATATGAGCGGTGAAACAGATGCGAAATGACAGAGCTGAATTTAGTATTCCATCGGAGATACCGAAAATTGCAAATTTTTCCTTCGTTGGTTGGTTTCGTAGAGACCCTTTCTGGCAAAGAGTGTGAAAAATTGAGAGAGAGAGTCATCTTGCCTGAACTTCTTCGGGTTCTGATTGTGACCGCGCAGATTGAAATGATAGAGTGGGATGGAAACCGAGATTTGGGAGGGAAAGAGAACAATTGCAGAATTATGAGGAGAGTCGAATGGGCCAGAAACCGAAGAAGTACCGATTTGGTTATAGGAGCGGTGAACCAGATGCGAAATGACCGAGCTGAATCTAGTATTGCATCGGAGATACCGCAAATTACACATTTCGTTGACAAGCTGTTGGTCGGTTTCACAGAGACTTCAAGGCAGAAGTTGTGCAGAATGGAGAGAGTCATTAGTGATGACACATCGGCATTCGACTCTCCTCATTTCACACGCTCTCTCGTCGGTTAGAGAAACGAGAGAGTACGCGAATTGAGGAGAGCCGTTTCCGATTTATCATTCTGGTGAGCATATTTGGAGAAGGGGTGTAACGCAAAACGTTCAGGGGTCGAAATCTGGGTAGAAATTGCTGTCCTATCAGGAATGATTTGATGAGAGTAGGGTGCCGATTTGTCACTAATAGTCATCCCTGATTTGCCACCATTGCAGGTAGGAGACGAGGCCATCGACATGTACGCCACCGTCGACGACCACTACTACACGTGCAATGTGCCCTTCAAGGTACGGTAGTTGTACTGTAGCACCAGGGAACGGGGTTACTGTAGTGTTGTTGCTGTAGTACCTCAAAGTACTGTATTTGAGGTTGCTGGCTATCTCCATTCTGCACACTTTCTCTGGCTGATTGCTGCTGGAAAAGAGTGTGCAGAATGGAGAGAGCTGAAAATGTTGATTGTATCACCAGTAGAGAGACACAACTGGGGTGATCTCCTCCTAGGTACGGTGGGAGGGGAAAATGATACGATGGGAGGAGATTCAAAAATGTGGGGAAACGTCATAGGAATTAGTGATGACAAAACTTTTCGAGCCGCCTTGAAGACGGCTTCAAACCGGTATTTTCAACGGTGAAGCCGGCTTGCCGAGTCCGTTTTGTCGTCTCTAATAGGAATGCCTTTTCGGCTGTCCATTCTGCACACACCTACTTCGTATGATTATCGTAGTAATCGACAATCTGGTTTCTGTAGATCAATCGTTAATCTGGTTACTGTTGATCAATCGATAATCTGGTTACTGTTGCTCAATCGATAATCGGGTTACTGTAGATCAATCGATAATCTGGTTACTGTTGATCAATCGATAATCTGGTTACTGTTGATCAATCGATAATCTGGCTACTGTAGATCAATCGATAATTCGCAGATCACGGGCGTGCATCAGTCCTCTCACGGTCTGCTGCTGGAGCGAGCGCAGAGGGACAAGAAGCTCTTCACGCCCCCTCCCGACTATTTCATGCCGAGGTACGGTAGGGAGGGATTACGGTAGATCTAACCAGGACATTTCTGGCTTTAATTTGTTTTTCTAAAGACTAGATTCCAATAATCGCTGATATCTCAGAATAGGCATTCATCATTACCCCTTGAAACATAAAATATTCTGTGAATCGAAACTATGGAAAAATCATCGATATCTCAAAGCTAATATTTGTCTTTGTCACACGAAACATGAAATGTCATGGGTTTGTTAAAACACTGTTTTAAGAATTGAAGTCGGAAAATGCAACGGTCTTTTGGTTTTAAAAATCTCCAAGAATGCGTTCGACAAATCACGAGTTGTGTGGAACCCGCATAATTTATTTCTGAATGAGGCCTAAAATCTCCTTGCACAAAATTAAATGCTCGATTATTTTTTATTCTTAAAATAAACTATCTGCAGACTCTTCTCGCTATCGCATCCGTACGACGAGGCGCTGCCCGTGCTCTGCTCGCAGAAGGGACGTAAGTGCTTATTTTTATTTATGTATTTTCTAATTTGAGGAAACCAGGAGTATTAGGATTCAATGCGGAATTAGATTACTTGTTATGTTATTGTTGTTATTTTTCCAATTCTGAGGGGACCGGGTGAATTAGAATTTCTTGGGGAAGTAGAATCAGTGCGAAATCGATTGCAGACAATTATAACTGTTTATGTGAGAAAAAAACTTGATCTACAGGAAATCACTCAGGAAAATATTCCGGGGTAACCGGCAGGATCAGGGTTTCATAGGTAACTTGAAATAGCTCGAGAGAAGTTCCTTGCGATATCTCCATTAAAAACACTTCGTATATTCCGCATTTCTCAATGAAAGATAAGGAAGATGTAATTGTAATGAGATCGGTCAGGTTGAGGTTTCGCGAATATCTCAATTCTGCTCAAGCTCGTTTTCTGATAATATAATCGAGAGGCGTAGCGATGAAATTAATTCACTGAGAATCACTAATTTATGTTGATGATGATGTGACTATTGTGTGAAGGCTCATGAATATAGAAGGGTATTTTTTATGGATGAAACTATCTGGTTTGCGGTTTTACGAAAAACCACTCAAATTTGGCCGGTTTCGTTCTCTGACGATATTGAGGAGAGTCGATTCCGATTTGCTATCATTAATCTCTCTCCTTCCAGAGTCCCGTCTCGTCTACTGCTGGGAGGGCGACTCGGAGGTGGAGGTGAGCCTTTCTTATCCATTATCCATGTGTTTTTTTCTCTCTCCGCTGTGCCGTAATAAATATTGCATGCTGACTTGCCAATATTCGGTTAAGATTGAATGATATTGATTGGCTAATTAATTAATTAATTAATTAATACAAATATGTTATTCATTTAGGTGGTTGGCTCGTCGTCCGACCTCGTCCTCGTCTTTGATCCCGTCTCCTCCCTCCATCGACTGTACGCGATCAGGGCGAATGAGGGAGTGGAGAATACGGTAAGTAGGGTCCAATGAGGGGTTACGGTAGCTGAAAGGGAATTATTGATTAGGGAGAATATTAGAGTGGAGGTATGTGCATGTTGATACGACATATTTTTTTTAGTATTGGTGTGAATAAACGGTGGATTCGCAAAGCTTGTGATTCGCTGTTCCACTCAATCAATCAATCAATTTATCATGTCAGGCAATAGATGCTCAGAAGGGGATGAGTCGGCGGTATTCTTCATAAGTTGTAGACCACCAGTTAGCGCCAATAGCTCGCTTCAAGTCGTCTCTCCAGCGCACTCTAGGTTTGCCCTGGGGGCGGTTCCTGTTATATGGCGTCCTGACGGTAGTCGCGCGACTCCATTGATCCAAGTCCATGTTCCGTACCTTGAGAGCCCAGCGAGCCTTGCGTTTCAATCCCTCCTCGACCCAGTCTCGCAGTTTTGTGATGCCTCGCACGCGGTCGTTTCTCCATCGGTCCCTCAGCGAAACTCCAACCATTTTCCTTTCCATGTTCCTTTGGGTCACACTCAATCTCTCCTTATCGCTCGATCGTAGTGCCCATACTTCGCTTCCGTAGAGTACTATAGATGTGACGCAGCTTTCGAAAAATTTTCTCCTGGTCTTCATGGGAAGTAGGCGGGATGAGAGGAGACTTGAAAGCTTGCTCCATGCATACCAGCCGAGTCGGATCCGGTGTTCTATTTCATCCGAGTGATCGAGGGGAAGGGAGATTCTTCCTCCAAGATAGGTGGCAGACTCGGTGAATTCAAACTTCAGATTGCCGATGGTTATTGGGGCTCGTGTAGTGGTGCATGAGGTGAGCAGATTGGTCTTAGAGGCATTGACTTCGAGACCTACTCTACTGCAGGCTTCCATCAACTTCTTCAACATCCTTTCCAGTTCCGGTCGTGACTTGGCGATGAGAGCCACGTCACCTGCGTACTCCAGATGGCTCAGGTTCCTCCCGTCTATCCGAATCCCGTCGCTTTCCCAGTCGGTGTCATCCATTGCCGAACGAAGAACCACGTTAAAGAGACGAGGAGACAGAGTGTCTCCTTGGCGGACTCCTCTTCGAACGGTTACTGGGACTAGATCTTCGTTGACGCGGATGAGGGTGGAAGACGATTCGTAGATGCGACGGAGAAGATGAACGAGGGTCGGATGGCATCCAGCTGACCAGAGAGACTGCCAGACAGCGCTCCACTAATCGAAGGCCTTCTTGAAGTCGACAAACGCGAAGTAGATGGGAATACCGTACTCAGAGGTCTTTTCTGCTATCTGCTTGATGGAATGCAGATTGTCGAGTGTGCTGTGCCCGCACCGGAACCCGGTTTGGGTGGGCGACTCAGCCTCTTCAAGCACCACCTCGAATCTTTTCAGGATACACCTAGTGATGGTCTTGAGGGTTACGGTAAGGAGGGAGATGGGTCGAAAGTTTCCGATATTGGTAGGATCTCCTTTCTTGTAAAGTAAGGAGACTACTGCTTCAGCCAAATTATCGGGAACTGGATCTCCAGCTACCAAGCGGTTGAGAAGGTCCGCGATCACAGGAGCGAGGTAGTCTCTTGCATTGTAGATCATCTCGGGTAGGATGCCGTCGGAACCAGGGGAGTGGCCGCATTTCAGAAAAGACATCGCGTTCCACTATGCTGACAAAAATGTTTACTGGGAAACTTACTCGATTGTTCGAGGATTATTTTCTTTGTGCCAACAATTGCAAATTAATGCAAAGTGAAAGTATACAATATTATATTTTTTGTAAATGGCTATTTTATTTTATTTTAATATTTAAATCTATTTATGTTACAGAAGCCAGGCGGCGGGGCGATGCAGCAACTCGCGACGCCGCGCATCAATCCCGAGCACGGTGAGTCGACGGTTCAGTTATCGATCGAATGGTGTGGAATATTCGATCCTACGAGGTTCCCGAGTTGACAGGTTTTGGTTTCAGATGGGGATTAAAATTAGTTTGAAATACGCTTCTGGGATGAAACACAGAATGCTTCTAGCAATAAAAAATTAACCTGCATCAATCTCAAACACGGTGGGTGAGGTTCCGCAGATATTAGAATATGGTATATTTCGTTCCTTCAATTGATGAATGGAAATTTTAATGTAGACAAAATATATTTGCGCGCGGTGAATTGCAGTGTCTCCTGCTATTTAAATCGAAGACATTTCCGCCTCGGGGATGAGTGCATGGAAGCCTCTGATTTCACCATAATAAACTGATTAACTCCGAGCTCGTAGGGTGGCGGCAGCAATTCGTTATAGGATTACGGTAGAATATTTGGCTGTGCAGCGGCTTCTGCGTTACTGAGTGGGTTTGTTTCATTTGAGATCGAGAAGAGTTTGCATCAGGTGCCCTCATGAATCCCGATCGTGGTGAGCCACGGTTTCAGATGGGATTGAAATACACGAGAATTCTCGATTCTGGAATTATTGCTTCATATATCATAGCGATAATATTTATTCATCCAAAAATAAGATGGCAAGAACACGTGCACATAGCAATTGAGCGGCTAGCCGGTACACGTACGGGGGTCAAGAGAATCGAAGGTGCGGGGACGGGAATACCTTAAGAATGGAAGGAGCTAGCTTGAGACTTTACGCGGCGCATCTCGGCATGGGGGGGCATAGTTTGGGGGAATAACAGCAGATGGTAGGGATGTGATTTCCGCGTAACTCTCTCCATTCTGCACACTTACTCGTCGCGCAGAGATAGTGTGCAGAATGGAGAGAGGTCGAATGGAAAGTGGGCGTTCCTTGGTAGATACTGGTAGTTGCTCATAGTGGAAGTCCTCCCGGCAGTAGAGTGAGCGAGCGACGCTGTCCGTTTGGGTCGTAGATGGCCTGGAATTATTGATTTATCGATTTAAAAAAAATCAAAAATCGATAATCTAAGTGAAGGACAGACGGTAAATCGGTGAATATAGTGAAAGAACTCTACACGTGCATACGAAATCTGTTTGAGAGCGGTGGACAGGTTACGGTAGACGAGGTAAGGTAGCTATCACTGCGTGAAAGGACGCTACGGATTACGGTAGCTATGCTCTACCGGCAAACTCACAGCATTTAGCATATAATTACATCTGGTCAGTGCGCAGGCACTTCCAGAAACACGGAGCATTTTCGTACCGGGGGATCAGCATCGTACTAGAAAAGGGAGTGTCTCGAGGGGGTTACTCTAGCTATTGAAAGGAAGCTATGGTTACGGTAGCTGCCGTGAGGATGCTGGTTACTGTGACTAGTAAGCAACCGTGGGTTACTGTAGTTTCGGCTACGGTAGCTATCGAGTGGAAGTTTCGTTACAGTTGATTGTAAGAAGAAGTTGGGATTACTGTATCTATGAAGTAGATATTGGCTACGGTAGCGGCAAGCTCGAGACAAAGAGGCTGGGGATTAGGGTAGTTGTCGGTTAGTGTTCTCACATCATTCACCGAGAGATAGGGTCGGTTGGGCGAGGACAGACGGCGATAAATGCCCATCTCGCTGGTGGGTCGGGCACGGAAGATGCTCCGCGATCGGTTGTGCTGCAAAATATACAGGTTTTGCTGCAAAGTTAGGCGATTTATTTGTGAAATGCGAGAGATTGAGCAGATTTTGCTGCAAAATGTGAGGATTGATCTTAAGAATCAGCCGATCCCGGCGATAAAGGTTACCGGGTGATTCGCGGCCGCGGAGGGTGAAGGAGAGAGTGAGTCACGGCCGTCCTGCAATAGTCCTTCGTTCGATTCCATAGCTTATGCACAATAATTTGCGTATGTGAGCACATATTCTGGTTGATTAGGCTAGTAGTCATCATTGTGGTTTGGATGAACTTTCGTACGAAGAGGGTGGGTGATATGTTGGCTGTGAATTATGGATAAACCTCACCTCTGGGCACCTCTCAATGGACGAGGAGGCACGGCAGGTGGACGGCGAGATTTGGATTACTGTAATGAGCGTGGTGAGAGGAACCCTCACATTATTTCTGGTTACACTTGAAGTAAAGTTGTGAGTTCGACCTGGGTGCAATATGTACTCGGCAACGTGATATCATATCATCAACATGATTTTTCATATTTATCTGTCTCCCCATTCTGAACGATATGCGCACGTTGTTTGTCCGGCGAGAAAGTATGCATAATGAAGGCCACAGTCGATATGGCATATCCACTAAATGCGTTGTCTACCGTATACCTGGCTCCAGGAAGGTAGAGTTGGCGCGCGACCGGCAGGCCGTGGAGCGAAAGGAAGCCATCGAGATGATGCTGCTGAAATAGAGGAAACGATTTTATTTTGCGAGTTCTTGTGTTGGTTCCGAGTTTCAATGCGAAACGCGACCGGGTGGGTTCGCGCCTCTAACTATTGTAAAGAACATGCGTTGTGCATAGGCGCTAGTATTTGTTTAGAATGTCGTCTGGGAAAACAATTATCGCATTATTTGCGGTTTATTTTAGTGAGTCACGTCAATCCTAACGAACAAATATTTCGCGTTAACCTATGTGTGAACGGAGATTATACAGGGGATGTTTTCAATGGTGGATCCGGTGTTCATTATGTAAGTCTCAGAGCGAAACGCAACCCAGTGGATTCACGCAACCGGCTATTGTGAAGAGCATACCTTATGCATAGGGGCTAATGCTTGACCAAGTGGTTCGATGAAAAAATATCGCATAGTTGTCTGCAGAATAAGTAAGACACGTTGATCCGAACGTTAATATATGTCGCGATATGCCTTCTGTTAATTTTTTTCGCATGATGTGAGAAAAAGCTATCGATATGATGCTTCTGTAGTATGGGGGAGGTTTTGATTTGCGAATTCGGTCATTTGTTCAGAGTTTCGATGCGAAAGGCGACCCGGTGTGTTCGCGCATCATGTTATGGTGAAGAGCATGACTCGCACGTGGGAGTTAATATTCTGCGAACGGGCCCTAAAAATAACAAATAAATTACGCAATTATTTCTCATGTGATATGGTTTACAGATTGATTAGTAGTTTGCAATTTTAGCATGGATCACCCACTTTGTGATGCTTAGGCGCATGGGGTCTAACGGTCTTCACTGATGCGGTTATATTAAGCGTGGGTTTCTTTTCAGGAAAAAAATAAATCCATCATGAATAGGAGCATTTCTTGTTACAAGATGGAGGTGTTACCATTATATATTCCGCTTAATTTCACGCGCAGTTTAATCAGATAACTCACTTGGTGATGCTCAGTCTCATGGGGGTTTTGTCCGAGGCGCATCCCTCAAATCCCTTGCGCATGTTCTCCACCACCGCTCCCACGAAGAGCCGCCACGACTCGATGAGCGCGTCCTCCTCTGTCCGCTCCGGACCGCCCCCGTGTCCGCCTCCCACGCGGATGCGGAACAGGCGCTTGAGACTGGGAAGGGGAGGAGGTTAGAAGTAGAAGAAAATCTATTGGAGGTCTGTGAGGCGAATCCCGTGACGTTTGAGATTCCGAGGAAAAGAGACTGGTGATATTGAAGTTTCACAACTCTCATAAGTTCAGAGGGTTCACTTCTTTTCGATCGTCGAGAGGTTTTCAGTTTCACAAATATCCTGCATTCCAGCACGCTAGAGTAGACGAGTGATGAATGTATTTGTGTCATTCTTATGCGATCTCGCAGATCTATTGTGTAACGATCCAATACTTGCTCTCTCCATTCGACACACACTCATCTCTCTGATCGGCGAAAGAGTGTGCAGAATGGAGAGAGCGAGGACATGCTCACCGTCCGTTCTCCTTGATGACGGTCTGGTAGGCCTTGACGATGGCGATGGGCATCTGCTGAGCGAAGGGATGCCAGTAGGCATTGTCGCGCCCCTGCAGAGTCTGGAGGGTTACGGTAGGGGGGCTGCAGAAGGGAGTATTGTAGCCGGAGATGGGCACGGTACCCCTGCTCTCCTTTAGACCATAATAAGACCGACTATATGAGATTTTGGAAATAGTTCTGGCATTCGTAAAAAATGGAATCTTCTGATATTGTGGCTATAAATAGTGCTCGATGAGTGGAGTAGGGGGATATTCTTTTGGAATTTTTCTGAATTTTTTCGCATCGGGAAATAGGGGGATAAGCGTGATGACGTCATAGGTCATAATCCGTAAATCGAATCCAATCGCTTCGAGTGTGGGTTCGTCGCATTCCCCGTGGTATTCTAAGACTTTTGCTCTGAGACATTTTTCCATCCCCCCAAGCCGAATGCTGCAAATCGATAAAAACACAAATTTCGCCATACTTTTTAATTTTGAGTAATTTGCAAAAGTAATTGTTGCGAAATTCATAAATCATGACTTTCGAAAAAAAAATTTCTCAAAATCATGCAGTCTTATTATTCCACCATAAACTGAAACAGTAATTGTTGAAACATTGACATATGTGCATGATATTCCAATTTGCACGAATACTGGCCTACAGTAACCCAGAACAGCGAGTTTAGCTCCTTTGACGCCCCAATATACAAATTTGCCCATTTTAATAAAATACGACTTTATTACTGAAGGCGCGTTATTACATTTAGAACATATTAAGCGAAAAAAACTGGAACCTTTGAATCTGCAAATTACTCAAAATTAAAAAGTATGGCGAAATTTGTGTTTTTATCGATTTGCAGCTTTCGGCTTGGGGGGATGGAAAAATGTCTCAGAGCAAAAGAGTCTTAGAATACCACGGGGAATGCGACGATCCCACACTCGAAGCGATTGGATTCGATTTACGGATTATGACCTATGACGTCATCACGCTTATCCCCTATTTCCCGATGCGAAAAAATTCAGAAAAATTCCAAAAAAAATATCCCCCTACTCCACTCATCGAGCACTATTTATAGCCACAATATCAGAAGATTCCATTTTTTACGAATGCCAAGAATTAATTTTATATGTCGAAAATTTCAGACAGTCGGTCATAAGCTTGTGGGTTACAATATCTGGTAACTTTTTAGTTTCACTACTCTCATAAGGCCACGAGAGATTCCGTTTTATCGATGATCTTGTCTCAAGTTTGCAACAACAAAAATGTAGTACTTGTTGTGAGTTGGTTGTTGCATAATGTATTGCTATCTAAGCAATAAGCGTCTTAGTATTTGTCTTCTTTGAGCAATTTTCATGGTAATTCTTTGGCACATTTGTGAATTGATCTACCATCCTCACCTTGGACTGATTTTGACCTACCTCTGTCATGTATCGTCGGTGACGGGATCCAAGACGGAAGGAGAGCGACTTGACCATGTCCGGGTCGCATTTGTGCACTTTGATGAGAATGTGGAAGAAGTCGCGCACCTGGGAGAGAGAGGAACTTGTGGGGTTCGCGTTTCAGAGCTGGCATAAGGCCAGGATAGATTCGGGTCCCTCGATACTGCAGAGCGGTTAAACAATATCTGTTAACTTTTGAGTTTCAGGCCATGAATTTTGTTCACGAGATATTTCGTTTCCTCGATAGTCTGCGCTCGTTGGTGAAAATAATATCTGGCGACGTTTGAGTTTCGCTCCTCTGATAAGGCAACGTGGGATCACGTTGTATAGTTGCTCGAAGGTATGGTTTTGTCAAAGACATTTTAAAAAAAATCCAGCTGATATTACGTTTTACACCCCACATAAAGCAGTAAAAGATTCAGCTCCATCAATTGTCGCTGTGTGGATTTCGCAAAAATATGCCTGGTGACTTTTGAGTTTCACACATTGCAAAAGTTTATGAGAGTTCTCGTTTCGTCGATAGAAGAGGCGTTCGTCGTTCCTATAATTAGAAATATCCTGTGGTCTTCGCTTTTCATCCTTCTCAGTTCATGAGAGATTTCTCGATAAATATCAGGCAGGTATTCGTTCCTCCTCACACCCGCACACATGCCGTGACATTTCACAGTGCTATTCGTTCCCCTCTCCTTCCTCCCTCCCGTTAAATTTTCATCTTCTTGCCGCGAAATCTCACCAGATATCGTCGCCTCATTTCGAAGGCGGTTTGGGAGCGAAAAGAGAGAGAGAGCGAGATCTAGATGGTCAGAGAGCGTGAGAGAGTGTGCGAACTGGAGAGAGACAGACACAACCCAGGAGGGACAACAAACAGGCAATTGTCGCCCCGGGGTTATTGCCTCGCGGTGGTGCAGGGTAAGCGCCTCCCCGCTATTGTCTGGCAGGGTAAATACCGAGTTTATTGGGGGAATAGAGGATCCAAACGTCGTACAGTATCTGATCTGGAGGGATCTAGCGAAGAAGGAATGTCTGGAGGCATTTGAGTTTCATCGCTATTATAATTGCGTTATAGTTATAGCTACATGAAAGCAATGCTGCTCTACTCTCTTTTCACAAATTCCCACTACTAGTGTATCCTAGACTGGATGAATGGGTCACGGAACACACGATTTTCATTTGTACCCGCCAAGTCAGACAGGACAATAGTGTGCACAATGGAGAGAGGGCATTGCTCGATCGGAAAGTTGGTACGCCAGGCTGTAGTTGGTACCGGGTGTTTGGCATCGGTACCAAGTTCATTCTTGGTACAAAGAGGGCCTGGGGTGGGGTCGGGTACCTGCTGAATGATGGCGACGAAGTGCTTGTTCTCAGTGTAGTTGGCGGCGCTTGTCTCGGGCAGGTCAATGAGGGCCCAGACCCAAGTGGGAGTTGACTCGGCCGCACGCAGCCATGCCTCGCTGCAAATGGGAATAATTGTATTTTTTTAAATTGAAAATTAATTTCGAATCGATAATTGTTGTCTGTACAGATTCTTTAAAAATACAGTTAGATTTTAATGCTAGGAGACAATAGTTGCAAATAGAAATAGTATTAATGCGCTAGCATCAGGCTGATTTGTTTTGTTTCATTTTTCAAGATTCCGAGAATCGAATTAGTGCCCCACTAAATTTACACTTCAAAAGAACTTGCTGAAACATCGATTTTCCTGCTCGTCCGGGAATTTATTTTCCAAGCATTGCTGCCTCAAAAGGCCGTGTTTTTGCCCGGTGTGCGTGTATTTTGTGTCCTTTGAGCTATGGAGACTCACTTTGGCTTGTGATTTCTGAACCCTTCATATCGAATTTCCTGGACAGGACAAGCGCTCTCTTTGTCATTGTGAACGAGCGTCCGTTCAGCGATTCTGTCGAAAGACGGGAGGGTGGGGCAGTTTAGTTGAGTGATGTAACGACCTCGCGAGTTGTTCCGTGGTAGGAACCCCCTCTATTCTTTCAAGCTAGGAGATATGGGAATGAACTTTTGCACAAATCTTTTTTCTGCGTAAGAAACAGCTCTTCTCAATGCACTTTAGCGAATTGTGTTAATTCTGCCAGAGGGAAGAGGAAGGGAAGTGCTAGTGTTTCGAGAGAGAGGGAGATTGCAGAGTGGGCGCTGAGGTGATTGAGTTAGAGGGCATCGGACTCGAGTCACGAGACCGCGCTCACATTGACTCATTAGGCAATGGCAACATCCTGATTGATCTCTGAGTCGCAACCGGAAGTTGAGCAGGGTACGGTAGACCATTGAGATCAGAATGAGAGATGTCGTAGCAGTTGTGGCTCTCTCCATTCAGCACACTGCCACCGATCAGAGTGTGCAGAATGGAGAGAGCGAGTGCCCAAAATCCCTAGTGAGGAAGTTGATCTCCGTCCGAACATTCATAACAGTGCCGCTGTGGCACAAACACTATTGAATTCACGCGTGCCGAGATTTGGCCAGTAGAGCTTGTGTCTATTTCCATCCAACCGACGACGTCTTTCACTCCTCCTCCTCTCTCATCATCCCTTCTAGTGTCATCGGAACTCTCCTCTTTTCGCACGCTTTCTCGTTTCTCTGACCGTCGAGAGAACACGCGAATTGAGGAGAGACGTTGGCCATCACTAGTCCTGCTCCTCCCTTCACAGCAGGAAATCATGTCTTCCTTCCCCTGACGTAGCTTGTCAGAGCGAGAGAATATTCTGTTATGAGAAAGGGACGATCGCCTCCTCTTCGTCTATGAGAGCCATGAGGAATGATGTACCCGGAACTGTTAATGCAATCTCGGCTCTCTCCATTTTGCACACTATCTCGTCTGTTGACCGTCGAGACAGCATGGAGAATGGAGAGTGACTCCAGCACTACGCGGAACTGTATGCAGCGGATGTTTTCCATACGTCTGACGTTTGAGCCCTAAAAGTGAGCTCATCTGCTCTAGTGATGACGAATCGGCATCTACTCTTCTCATTTTGCTCGAGGGCTGGCATAACTAATCTGTTCCAAACGTAAGCTCTGCGTGACGAGAAAAGGCGTTTGTTGTGATTGCGAAGCAGCACCCCTCTGCTAATGCAGCTAGTTAGTCTAGAGTAATTGTTCGTCCCTCCTGTTCGTAGATGCTTCGGAGGTTCTTACTATCTCGTCGGGTCTGACCAGCGTGAAAGTGTGGCGAATAGAGAGAGGCAAAACCGAAATACGACTTGCTAGTATTAGAGGCTACTAAGGAGAAGGAAGAAGAAGGCACACACACACAGCTGTGAGAGTGGCTTTGTCCGAGCCGGCCGGGGGCGCCCGCCCATATGGTTGGCAATTTAAGAATGACTCTCCTCATTTTGCCTACTCTCTCATCGGTCAGAGAAGCGAGAGAGCGCGCGAAATGAAGAGAGTCAATCCTTGAATTACCAACTTTTCCCGCGAATATGGGATTTGTGACCCCGTTTTCACGCGCGGATTAATCATGACAAATCGGCATCGACTTTCCGAGAGAGAACATGCGAATTGAGGAGAGTCGGATGCCGATTTGACATCCCTTGCGCGGATTACGGATGGAAGTGCCTAGCTAGTGGGAAGGAAGTGGTTATTGGTGAAGAAGGGAAACGAGGAATAACCGTAGTTGTCGTGTTTGCTCAGATGTGTGTCTAAAATGTACACGGACGTGCGACATCGTGAGAATGGAGAAAACCTCCAGAGTTGAAATACGCGTGTCAGCTTGGTCTAAGAATTTCGGCGATGGAATTCCTGATGCTTTTTTCTTCTATGTAAGGAAGTAGACTTGAACAATGCGACTGCAAAAAGTTGTCGGGAAACGCTCACACTTTCCCTACATACTGACACTGCATCAAAAGTGACAGGGGATCTGGTCAGCGGAGATGTCTGCGGAGGGGGAGATTCACTAGAGGAGATGGAATGAGAGAGTGTGCAGAATGGAGAGAGCGGAATCATTGCTCGAGAGAGATTGTTGTCTGTCTGGAGACATGCGGTCCATGTGCAGACCCCCGCCCCGATACGGATAAATTGAGTCAAGAAGGGAACACAGGGAGGGGCTATTCTTAGCCCCTTGTTGACACCATAGAAACGTTTCTCACAGCTACTAGCAGAGAATGGTTGAGTGTCTTGAGAGTGGCACAATGTTACTGTATGCCTTGGATACTGTAGGTTTACTGTTGGAGGATACAGTACCTGAGAGCCTTGGAGAGGATCTGCGGATCGTGGCCGTAGAGCGCGTTCCACGTGTGGATGACGTGTCTGTGATAGGGGATGGTCTTTGATCTTTGATCTTTGGCGGAAATGGGGTGATGAAATACCTGCGATGCGCGGCTTCGGCGTTCTGCACTGGCAGCGAGAGAATGGAGCGCAGCTTGGCGAGACACGGCATTGCTCCTGGAAGAGTGGGGGTATCACAGAGATGATTGATTTTGGAGAGGCTGACAAATAGCGAATAATATAAAATATTAAAGATTAATATGATATCTTTGGAATAAAGGACCTATCTATAAAAATGCGACACTTAGGACTTGAGATGACTATGAAACCGGAAACAGATAGGAGGAGGAATCTGCAAACATCTTATGCGGAATGCGAGAATGTGTTGTAATTTTTCGATACAGAGAAAGGCTTCAAGCTTAGTAGTGGAAACAGGTTCATAATTTTACAACTCATTTCAATGTTAGAAATAATTTGCTAAATCATATGGAAGAACTAATTGCTGATGCATTAGGGAATATGTTGCTCGGAACTTGAGATAGCACTGAAATGGCGATCAGATGGGAGGTGAAATGGTGTAAGTTTTGTTAAAAGCGTGACACGAAAGCGCCAGCATGCGAGATTCAGCTGTGAATGGCAAGGCGGTGGGGGAGATCGCCAGACTCCGCCCCCTTACGTTGTTCCTTAACACAACAAGGCTTCAGGCATATTGTGAATTTCATATTTTATTTATATCACGAATATTGTGAATGATATGGAATCAGAGTCGTATTGAAGGGGCAACATTATCCAGATCTTGCGTTAGCGATGAAACAGTGATCAGATTGATGCGAAAGATGAGAATGGCAATGAGAGGAGCAAAATCATCTGGCTCCCCTTGTTTTATGCACGGGATAGGGACTGTATCAGTTTATTATTCATTATATGATAACTTATATATTTATGTTTCTATGGGATCAGGCAACTCATGAATTGACTAAGAGTATTGCCCAGAATTTGAGAAAGCAATAGAACGGCGATCCTGCGGGAAGTAGAATGGGCTGAATTTCGATAAAGGCGTGACACGAATGCGCCAGCATGAGAGATTGAGTAGTGAATAGCAAGGCCATGGGGGAAGATGGCTTGACCCCGCCCCCTTGCGTTGTCACACGACATAGAAAGTGGCTTCGAGCATATCAGAAATTTTTTGAAATCCCACACATGTTTCCATTGAAAGAATGACGTTACGCGAAACTTGACTTAGTAGTGAAACAGTGATAAACCGGGATGTGTAATCAGTTTAATTTCGGAAGGTGTGAAACGAGAGCGCCAGCATGTGTGATTGAATAGAGAATGGTAGAGAATATATCTCCTGACTCCGCCCCCCCCCTGGCTTGAGGAGCGGGAACGACGGATTCGTCCAAGCCACGCCCTCTTTTTTCTTCGAAAATCACTTCGTCTCTGTGTAGTTATTCCGAGAAGAAGACGAAGTAGAGGGTGGATAGGATGGGAACGACGACCCATAAAGAGAGGAAAGAAGAATGGGCATAGGAGAGGGATGTAGACTTAATTTCGCGCGCTCTTTCGTTTCTCTGACCGATGAAAGAGTATGTAAAATGAGGAGACGCATCCTTGAATTGTCAACCCTAACGTAGACACACGAAGGGAGCGATAAGAAGGGCCGCCCGTTGGCTATTCTCGCTCTCCCCCCCCCCCCCCCCCCCCCCGTTGATTGGATTGACACGGACGGAGAGAAGAGCACCGGACACGAAGGGATGACTGCCCCCGGACCTTAGCGGGGTATGCTCTTTCGGGAGGACACCGGTCGGAAGAACGAATACGTCGAATATTTGAGAAACTAGACATCAAATCAGGATTGCGTAAATTTTTGTCACGGAAAACAGGCTCAAGGCTGACTACCGGACATTGGCGCGGTATTGAAGGGCGAAATACGGGTGATCGTATCGTGGCCAGTGAAGAAAGTTTGTTGAATGAAACGAGCATCATCCTTATTTCGAACTTTGGGCTATGGGGGCTTTCCCCAATTTTTGGGAATGCACCTGCGAATG
Organism: Pristionchus entomophagus; assembly: GCA_036245825.1. Lineage (NCBI taxonomy): Eukaryota > Metazoa > Nematoda > Chromadorea > Rhabditida > Neodiplogasteridae > Pristionchus > Pristionchus entomophagus. The sequence goes on along the minus strand of BTSX01000002.1, from coordinate 10,396,900 downwards.
ACAGATGTAGGAGAATTAGTACAGAATTAGAGTCGGGTCGAATTCTTAAAATTCCAGAGTTATCCAAAATTAGAGCTCTAGTCGATAGTCGATAGTCGATAATCGACCAGTGGGATATTACGAGAAGAAGGAAAACGCCAACAGCGAGGACAGGCTGACTCGACGGGAAATCAGGACTTTACTGTGCTCTATTGGCTGATGCCAGAGAGTAGGGATATTGTTTGGGTTCTGTGTCTCTCCATTCTTCACACTCGCCAGCCAGATGAAAGTGTGTGCAAAATAGAGAGAACTGAGAGCCGAATCAAACAGCACTGATACCAGATATATAAATCAGGGAATCAGAACTGTACTGCGCTCTCCTCCGTTGATAGAGGGATTGGATTATTGCGTGCCAGTGAGGCTGTTGACCCCATGGTGTCAGGATATTTTAGGGAGTGTTCAAAATGGAGAGACGGATTTACCATTCTGAGATTTTCTGACAGTGTTGACCCCACTCCATACCCGGATCTCTGGAGGAGCATAGTCAAGACCAGAGATGATTGACTGGAGGGGAATATGATTCGAGCCACTCCCTCAAATACTATTCCTACCTGCGTCCGTCTGTGAGACTTGTACCGGTGGATCGAATTACACTCGGTATCCGTCCTCCCACTCACTAGATTATTCAGATCGTTTCGAAAACAATATCATTTTGTTTGAGGATTCGGTGCGTACTGACAGGGCCCTAGAGTTGGAAGCTGAAAAATGTTGGCTTACACATTTTTAAAAAAAAAGCCTCGTGGGGAAGTTCTATTCCTGGGTGGCTATGGGCGCGTTTTTTTCTTCTGGTCTGTGGCTCGAAATGAGATGCAAATTTGCCGAGAATCTCGAAAAAAAACACGCAATCAACGAGCAAAAGCAGAGCGGGGAAAGGGGGGGAGGGAGTTCCGTGAGTTTGAGAAGTACGATGGAGGGCTGGGATGCAATTGGTTAGCTCTCTGCTGACCATGCAGGATGGGAAGGGCAAACAAGGGGGAGTACCGGGCGTTGTTCGAAGGGGACTCAATCAGCGTAGAATAGGCAGGGCTGTGCAAGAGGATCACGGTGGGAGCGCCCCATTGTCTATAGTGAGGGTAATTTTCAATGTTTTCCCTACTGGACTTCTCCATTATCATAAATTGCATAGCGCGAAAGAGGAAGTAGAGTGGTTGAAACCTAGAAGAACCGTTGAAAGTAATGTGGCCGGGCCGGTGTGATTGTAAGATATCTACTTCTGTGAAGATCAGAGAAATTACAGAGTGTGTAGAATGGAGAGAGCTACTATTTGATCTGACAAGCACGAGGATCTCGGTTTGAGCGCCCTAACGCCTATCGCCGATATTTAGGGTCACTTTGTTTTTCTTCCCATCGACCTTTATTATCATAAATTACATAGTAGGAAAGAGGAAGTATAGTAGTTGAAACCTAGAAGAACCGTTGAAAGTAATGTGGCCGGGCCGGTGTGATTGTAAGAATGTTTCTCCATACAGCATACTTCCGCGCAGATCAGAGAAATGAGAGCGTGTGCAGAATGGAGAGAGCTACTATTTGATCAGGCATCGCTGTTGAATTTCCCCGGGTGTGTAAGAGGATCCCGGTGTAAGCGCTCTAACGTTAATGACTAATAGCCAGGGTCATTAGCACTGTTTTTAATCTTTTCTCGTGCACGATCAGCAATCGCATAGTTCGAAGGATGAAGTAGAATAGGTTAGAACCGTTCAATGTCTCTGCAAGTCACTAGTCAGGATTATTTGCATTTTTTGTTTCGCTTCTTCCCGAAAATGGTGGGTTGCATAGAACGCGAGAGAAAGTAAAATAATTGAAACTTGGATGAGCGTTGAGATCTATCTAAAGTCTCTAGCCAGGAAGGACTGCTAGTGTTTCAAACTAGAGGGCCAGATGTTAGGGCTGGTGCTTCAGAATCTGGGAGTCTATAGCACGAGTTACCAGTTTACTTAAGAGCTAGAGGTATCACTTTACCGGAGGGCATTGGAACGCGGGAAGGAATGGAATGGGATGGAAGAAATGCGATAGTGGTCACTGCACGCCGCTAATTCGATTCTCAGTCGATGCAGAAGAGAGACTAGTGAATCGGAAAGCGCCTCTCCTAGTTTCGCATGCTCTCTCTTTTCTCTGACTGACGAGAGATCGCACGAATTGAGGAGAGTCGTTTGCGCTTTGGCATCACCACGAGAGACTATCGGATTCATCGTGGGAAAGAGGAGGAAAACGATCTGAGAGGCGGAACGTACAGCGAGGAAGTTGGGATAAGAGAGGGGAAACGAATGATTTGTGTGTTTATAACCTACCGGGAATACGGATTGCTCTTAACAGTATCCTTGGAATGTTAAGATAGAGTTGAAGCACGCATGCGCCGGTGGAGTAAAAAAATCAGAAAAATTGGGACCTTTTTTCTGAGCAGAGAACGGATGGGCTTGTTTAGGAAAGGAAATGGATTTCGTCCGCTCATTGATTTTTAACTATGTCCTAGACTTTTAGGATGCGGTTGAAACACACATGTGTCGGCGAGCTGAAAAAATACAATAGAGAATTCGTGTACCGAGATCTCGGATCCGTTCACATCATTCAAAACGGATGGAATTCTTGTCGCCCCCAGACAGAAATATGGACTAATGAACCGAGAAAAAGAAGAAGAAACGACGAAACAAACGAACGAAATTGTCGAAAATTAGATGAACAAAGGAGGGGGGCAGCGATGAGTTGAGAGTAGGAATATCGTTTCGTTGTCTACATCTCTCTCTCCATTCTGCACACTCTCTCGTCTGTCTAACCATCCTAAGAGTGTGCAGAATGGAGAGAGTAAAAACGAAATGGCAAGACTAGTTGAGAGGGGACGTGGGCGCGAAATAGGATCTTGTCACAAGAATGACCTGATGCGATTGTTTGAGGGAAAGGACGAAGTCCCTGATGAGATTTGGGCCTCGTTGAAGTGTTTTGGCGAGAGACAACTTGTGACTCTTTGGCAAAGAGTCTTTGCCTCAGGGCTCGAAGTGTGAATCGGTGGGCGGAGCCTGGGAAAGCCAGCAAAAGCAAATGAGGGCTGATTAAGATGCAACATTTGGCGAGCGAAGTGGCCTCTGAATAAGTGGGGGCAGGGAGGAGGGAGGAGGGTATGGGGAGGATGAGCTGGAAGAGAGCAGATTAGGGGGAGGAGATGGGACGAGAAAAGGCACGAAAATGGGCAGAGGTCACGAGAGGGAATGGGGAGAATTTGGAGGGAAATAAATATGTGTTACGGTAGGAATACGGTAGGAGGAGATGGATTGCAAACGTGCAACAGAAACGTGTATGAATAATGAATATTGTTTGTTTCCGGAAAATTAATTTTTTAAATGTTATTTTATTGCAGCAGTGACGCACACTCCGACGTTCACGGCGCTCCCGCCGGTCGCTCCGACCCCCGCCACGAGACGGGCTGTAGCTGCTGCAGCTGCTGCAGGACCGCCCAGAGCGCAGCAGGTAAGTGTTTGTAAAATTATTGCCTATGCGGCGCTTGGATTGGTTGCTACCTTGTAAGGTTTTGCTTTTAATGTTCCTAGTGCACCATGGATCAGCCTGGCTCAATTTCCGCGACCATTTATTTTTGTGCAGTTGCGCGAATAGTATAGTATGTGTTCGTAGTCTAACTAGACGTCTATCATCTGTTCTCAGTGCCTCAAGTATTGAATATCAGCCGAAACGAGAATTCTACGAGTGAACCTTTAAATTTTATTTTTATAGTTAACAAAATTATTTTTTCCAGCAATCGACGACTCGCCGTCGCATGCGATCTCTGCTCGCGGGTCCTCTCGCCTCTCCCATCACTCCCACTATGAATGGAGGAATGGGAGGAGGAAGTTGCCATCCATCGGGATTGCCATTCAGTGCCAAGTTCACTCCAAAGTGAGTACGGTAGAATTGGAGATCATCATTATTCATTGTTTGTCAAAATGCTGATCCCGCGTAATTTTGGTTACAGTAATTCCTTATGAATCGTTTTCGTAAGTACGTCTGATGGATGTAGCTCTACACACATTGTTCAACGATAATTATTGGACGTGCTGAATCGCTTTTTAAAAATGTTGATATGTTATATCTTTTCAGTCACTCGATCCAATCAATGGGCGAGTCTTCTCCCTTCGTTCGACGCGCTCGTCTCCCCTCCACTTCCACCCCGAGAGGAGTGGCAGCCGCACTCGGAGGAGGTCAGTATTTGGCAATTTATTGAAACACCAGTGAGCCAGGCCGGAAATATTTAATGACTTATCTATGTATTTTTATTTTTTCTTCTAGTCGTTCTCAAGATCGTATCTTCGAATGACTTTGGTTCAAAAACCGTCGGTGAAACAACAAACAACAGGAGATATTTTCAACAACAAAAAATTGTTTGCAGCGGCAGTGACCCCGGTGATGCAGCAGCAGGGAGCGGCCGCGCATCTGACGGTGGGCATTTATGTTTATTAATTAAGTATTTAAAAATATATATAATTACAAAGCTAAAATTCTAACGGAGGCTGTACATCTATCGACGCTACTTTGTTTTTATTGTTCACTGTGCAAAAACGACTTCATGGAATTCGAAGACCTAATCATTATCTGGACTAGAGTGAGACACGAGGATTCATTGTTGCAATCGCGAAACGAAACAATTTGACTGATTTGTGAAGCCCATTTTTCACCAGTTCTGTTTATCGCAGAACCCCTCCTAGCTTCCTATTTAATTATCATGTGGTAATATTTTTTTTTAGAAACGCGCCCTCTCTGCCCTTCCGCCATCTGCTGACGATGATGATGAATCGCTCATCAGCAGCATCTGGATGGAATTACTGTGGACGGAGATGGATCCTAGTGAGGGAAGAGCGAGCAAGGTGTGGAAAATTTGATCTATGGTCTTTCACTGACATGTTTCTGATTTAAAATAATCGGAACCTGACAAGGTAGTTGCTGGCTGCATGTGAGGCATAACAGCAGTGAATTTCTCGATGGTAAATCGTTCCACTCCTGTCTTTTCTTGAACAAAAAAATTGGGAATACCATGCAAATTACATTACCGTACCCCGATACCAAAGTATTCGATGGACTGAGATTACTGTATTTCCTTCCTTTCAGTTCTTCATCTCACACGACATGAACATGATTCCGTACGTGAATTGGCTGGTCGGAGAGCAATTGGCTGTGATGAAAATCTCCCTCCCGAATACGGTAAGATAGCGGAGTTTATTGATGGAAAGGGTGAAGAATACGGTAGTTATCGATCATACAGCTGAGTGCTCACGCTCGATTTTTCGATGTACGATTTTTTCAAGATTTTCAAGGAAATTTCTTCAGCCAGTGCTTTGAGCTTTCGAAGTTGTTATTTGGTTGGCATTAAATGTGAGGGTGCAGTGTTGAATTGGTTCGTCGTCCATAACAATAATTTTCCAGCTTCGCATCCCCACTCTGATCTCTCCTCCCGGCTCACAGCCGATCTTCATACAGACTGCAGGAGCGGAGTATGTGGAGGTAAGCAGAAGGGATGCCGGATCGTGTTGTAGGTATCTCAAATCTGCTCATTCTTTGCATACTTGCTTCTGTTACCGGCAAGGGATTGTGCTGAATGGAGAATCCTTGATCTTCATAAATAATGTAATACGTCATTGCAGAGTTCTCGTCTCACTGCTACGGTCCCCTCCGATCAATCGACCGTCGTCCTCTTCAGTGGCCCCTACAAGGCAGCTGTGCTAGTGCTCAAGATGGTAAGGGAGTACGGTAGAATACTGTAGGGTCAAGGGTACGGTAGCGACTGGGCTCTGTATATACTGTAGTTTGATCTTTGATCTTTCCAGCCGCTCGCCTCTCCAGCTCGTTTCCGACTGTTATGTGCAGCGGAGAAGACACTTGCAGTGGTGAGCTAATTATCGAAAATAAAATAAAAACTTAAAATTGTTTTAAATATTAATATATTAAATTAAGAGACCGGCTCGGTTATTTTGAAGCATTTTGGACCACCCCCGGAACCGTTGGGCTAGCAATGAGAACCACAAGCCCATACTCGGGTACTAGGAGGGTGTTGGTCCCGTATTTGACAAACGGTCACTTATTTGTTGTTACTGCTGTGTAGCCGGGAGAAAAGTGAATTACAAGGTAAAAAGGTCGAAAAATCATATTTTCTCAACCATTCGGGTAAATCCAATTTCTCTTTCGTGTTACTCAAGACGTGCCCTGTGACTCAGGAAAAGCTGTTCTGATTGATTTCTAGTCGTTTCCAAACTGGAGTTTTTGACTTTGAATTTCAGTTTTTCAGTTTTCTCTTTTTTTTAAATTTTTTTTACACAAGATCTTACAAAAATGCGAAAGAAAAAAGTTACGCTCTAAAACTCTGAAACTTTCTGTTTTTGGGTCATAACATTTTTCGTTCGAATTTTGGTGAGCTCTAGTATGAAAATTCGATTTCTACGAGTAAAAATACTTCGGAAACACCTATACTCAGATAATTCTGAGATTTCGACTTTTTGACCCAAAAATGACCACGAACGGGGGTCATGGAAAAGTTGAAAAAATATTAATTTCAGATAAATATGACTATAGGTGTTTCAGACGTATTTTTGAGCTTAGAATATGAATTTCCCTATTAGAGCTCATGAAAACAAGAGCTAAAAAAGTTATGATCGAAAAACCTCCAAAATCGAGACTTTTTTGGATTTGATCAAATATATTCGGCTTCTGCCTCCCTGAAAGAACAGTTCTAATAATAATTATGATGCACACAAGCAAGAGCTACAAAACGCGTAAAGTGACTACTTTCCAATCGGACAAAAATTTACAACTTTATCTGAAAAACTGAAATTCAAAGTCAAAAACTCCAGTTTGGAAACGACTAGAAATCAATCAGAACAGTTTTTCCTGAGTCCCAGGGCACGTCTTGAGTAACACAAAAGAGAAATGGGATCTATCCCGAATGGTTGAGAAAATATGATTTTTCGACCTTTTTACCTTGTAATTCACTTTTCTCCCTGCTGCACGGCAGTAACAACAAATAAGTGACCGTTTGTCAAATACGGGACCAACACCCTCCTAGTACCCGAGTATGGGCTTGTGGTTCTCATTGCTAGTTCAACGATTCCGGGGGGTGGTCCAAAATAACCGAGCCGGTCTCTTAAGGCGACGATGAACGGAGATGTGCTTCATGTTCGCCTTCCGCCGCTCTTCCGCTCGCAGTTTGGTGAGGAAATTAGATTGGGTTGATGAATTAAGGGAGGTGGAGTTAGGATGCCATCTCGTTGGACAATTAGAATATATTTTTTAATTTACTATTTACTTTTTTAAAAATTTACTATATTTACTTATTATTTATTTATTTTTAAATAATTCGCAGCTGCCCGTATATGGGACACTCTGGCTGATTCGCTCTCGACGACTCCCGATAAACTGGCCAAATTGCTGATCGCATGGACGACAATGAACAAGGAGAAGGAGGTGAGATTTCGTCTCAAATTCTCAAGGCGTTTTTCTGTTTCGCAAATCTTATTTAGGATCAGATTTCTTGGAGAGACAATGTATCTGTAAAGCTGTATACAATATTTCGACATAGCAAAGTGGTTTTTGGTTTTTCGGGCATATTGTAAGAGCCGAAGACAAAGAAATAATGTTGCGTGGGACATGTAGTTGTAAAAACGTATTTTTTTGTTATTGTTATTTTTCCTGAGTATCACAGCAGAATAAAAAAATAATTAATTGTAGATTCGAGCTCCGGATGAAGTGGCGGCTCTCGCTCGTCTCATAATGGAAAATACGGGATTGAGTATGGAGGAGATGACACCCGAGATCGAGACTGGTGAGGGGAGAAAGTTAGAAATTATTGAATTTTGAAAACTATGTTCGGCATTTTATGTTAGATGTGGGGATTATTTTCATGTACTTGTGATGATGTTGTAGGATTTTCCTGTGAATGTTATATTCCCCTTAAAGAAAATTTTAATATTTGGAGATTTGGCGAGGTTGATGTTTCAGCTATGGCATAAAGGTTGCTGAGTTTCGAAGAAATGATTCAGGAAACTTCTCGTGGGGAAAATATACGACGTATTCTTTTGACGACGATCAATGCTTATCAAATTGGTGATTATTCTTGATCTTTGATCTTTGAGTGGACGAGGATCTCGCCTCAGACAGCGCCATCGATGAGAAAGACGAGGATGAAGAGGAAGGAGAAGATATGACTGAAGAGGATGAGAAAGTACCCAGTGAGGAGGAAATTGCCAAGGTTCGAGTTGATCTTTGATCTTCACAGGCTCTGTTTACTGGATAAAAACAAATAATGGAAGTAAACCCCGATCCCTGGAATACATTTGAAATTTTGACCTCGTGTGAAGTTCAATGTTGCTAAAAATGTAGAATTTTTGCTCTGAATACAATTCTATGGCCAGTTCCGCTCTCTCTCTAAAATAAATATGTGCATTATGATGTCATTTTAAGTTTGCCTCTCCATTTTGTACACTCTCGATCAGACAAACAATTATCGGTTCAGAATGGAAAGAGTTGAAAAGCTATATGCCTTCCCCAATTTCTATGAGGAAAAGTAAAGCCGTTTTCCGTACAAGCGTTGATCTTTGATCTTTCCCAGGTGCTCGCTCGTATGAGCAACAAGCAACATCGCACCGTCACCGTCAAGAGAGTGATGAGAATTATGAAGAAGGAGGTAATTTACATGATTTAAATAATGTTGAACATAAGAGTAGGATAAGGCCGTATTCCACGCAAGGTTGGCTTGGCCACCTCCGAGCCGGTTCAGCGTTCACTCTGTCCTGAGAACTGAAGCACAATTGTCTGTTCCAATTTATCTTATGTTTCTTAGTAGTTTTCTATTGACTGTCTAACCTGTTCATCGTGGCATTATTTACAAAAAACTTTGAGATAGACTGAATGTTGTTAGGTTTTGATTTTCGGATCGAAAATTATTTCCAGTAGAATTTCTTAGCATTCCCATTTCCAGTAGTGCCGTCATTTCTAAATTCTCTGAATTATGTACATTATCTCGTATGTCTGACCAGCGTGAGAGTGTGCAGAATGGAGAGAGTATAGAACGGAAGCAACTTGACTTCTTTCCATCTGCAGGAGGCTACAGCCCAGTCGACTGTTCGTCTTTCCTCTCCCACTAAAGGCAATCAGAGCACAGGTGAGCGGGAGGGCATTAATTATACAATTTGACTGTTGCGATGATGAGAGCAGTGTGACTGTTCTAAAAATATTCTACCATTATTTTTTACTCATTTTATAGTTCAAAATAATAGCTTTTGATACATAATTGATTTTACAGTAATCGGTATGTAGTGTTACTCTCAAATGCGATCTTGCGAATGATTTATGGATTTTCGATAAGCAATTAATTAATTATCTCTGTCAGGAGCGGATACCCGTTGTTCCTCGACTAGCGATGAGACAGTGGGAGAGAAGAGGAAGAGTGAGGAGAAGACGGGAGAGGATACGGTGGGAGCCAAGCAGAGCAGGAGTGAGGAGGGAATGGAGGAGGATGATGTGAGGAGGGACGGGGTTACGATATTCCTTGATATTGTTTCTGATAGCATGGCAATGATTCAATAACATTATAATTGATAGTTTTTCTTCAATTGTTTCAAATCATGGTTCTCTCGAAAATTTTGCTACAAAAGATGAAAGATTACAGGCGGATTTGTGTTGTGACGAACTTTGAAATGTATTGCGGTATCTGAGTTTTCATATTTAGGCGATTCTCAGTGCAATAACTTCCTTCAATATGTTTTTATCAAATGTCTAAGCAATTAAAAAATTTCTAATTATTTCAGCAATGGCGCCTCGTCTGTGATGTCCTTCAGACCTTCTCTGGCGCCTTCCCCATGCCTCCTCAGACACTCAAAGTGAGCATTCAATTATTGTTTGGATTTTTTTTTAAATCTAAAACTTTCTGCACGTTCGTTCATGTTTCATAATTATTTCTAATGCGCAAGTCTTTGCATTTTCCAATCTTCGTCGTGTTTATGTCGAAACAATTCTCTATAATCTTCTGTTATTTTTCATTCAATCAATCTTTCCATTGTAGTTTGGAATTGAAAGTGAACTTGTGCGAAATTTGCAACAACTATATTCCTGCTTCAGTATTGTCTCAAAATCAAAAATGCCTGCGCTTTCCAATTACTGTGTGGGTTTGGGTCCAATACAATTCAATCCAATGTTCTCATTCCCCTCAGGATGAATGGAGTCTGCAATAGGCTACCGGCGTGTTCGTGCTTTGCAATTGTTTCAAATGCTCATGGTTCTCTCGTTTACAGTCAGTGTGGCATCTCGTCTTCCTCTAAAATCCTCTTCTTCAGGACCCGCTCCTTGGAATTGAAAAAGATCTAGTGAAATTTGAAACAAGCATGATCGTGTTTCATCATTGTATCTAATGCTAAAGTTTTTGCGTTTTCCAATGCCTCGAATTATCTCGGATCCAAACCAATTCAACTGAACCCTCATTCCTCTTCAGGACCCGCTCCGTTCGACGGGCGCTCGTCTTTGTTCGTCGACTGCCGTCGATGATTCAGAAGGAGAGAAGGACGATCGATCGGGAGCCAGAACGGAACTCACGGCCAGAACACCCTCTCCTCTCTATCCATGGATGAGGGATGAAACGGTTTGTCGTTTGTTTCTCCTTTTATTTGTTAATGGCTCAGAATGAACTTCGTCAAACTGCTACGTTTTTAAAATAGCGATAGATTTTTGAAGAACAATATTGCAATTGTAGTTACTTCTGAGTTTCAAGCTTTACATTTGAATTGAGAATTCTGTGCGAATTGATTGTGTCATCTTGTGCGAAAACGCAAATAAAATATCTAACTCTATAATTTCCAGCAATCAGTGCCGATGTCTCGCTTCTACCGTGCTGCCGCCCTCTGCAGAAGGTACCATTTTTGTTAATATTTTTTATTTAAATTAAGTTAATCTAACGAGTGGTTGATTGGTTCCTCCTCCCACACTCACGTTGTCGTTTCAATTGATTAGTTTGTTCCCGATTTCGAGCCTGCTTCGAGCCATCCCATGGCAATTGAGCAGGTGCTTTCGTGCCATGGGATAATTGCTAATACATCTTTTTCGCCAGTCTTCAATTTCCTTTTGACCTTTCGTTCTAACTACAAACAATACAACTTGAAAGTGAGCTCTTCCTTTAAAGTGACGTCTCCCTTCAGAGCTCGCGACGCAGCTCGCTCCGAGTGTGCTGCAGCTGCAGTGAAGAGAAGAAAGAGAAGACTGGTCATGACGGGGAATGGAGAGACAGAGACTGCTGCGCCACTAGGGGGAATGACACCTCTAGTGTTCCAGGTAGGGGAAATTATTTCGATAAGATCCAATACAAGACAATATTGTGTAAAGGGCCTTTTGAAAAGGGAAGTAGAGCCGCTGAAACATAACAGATCCGTGTCAAAAAAGTGAATGTGAGTACATCGGCACATACAACAGAAATTTACGGAATATGGTACTCTCAGCTAATTGTTTTTTTTTGAAGACGATGCATCAAATAATTAAACTTTCTGCAATTCGTAGTGGGAAGTAGAACTGCTGAAGCGCACGTTCACCAATTTCGCTTTTTTTCCGTTTGTGATAAGATCAAGTTTTGGATTTCGCTTGATTTATCGACTGATAATGAGCTCATTTGACAATAAATGCCGATTATGTTAAACATTATATTATATTTTTATAAATAATAAAACAAATAGCAACAACCTCTTTTAGGCCCTTCACCTCGCTTACGAAGAGTCCAAACTTCATATGTCTGAGTTCGAAATGCTGAGAGTGCTCGTGCTCCATCTGTTCATATTCGCACGGTCAGTGACCTACTGAGAGGATTACGGTAGTTAAGAATGTTACCTACAGAACAGTAGAGAGGAGTTTTCTGGATCGTACACGCTCCATTCTGTACACTCTCACACCAGTCAGACAATTAAAATTACAATGAAACAAGGTTCGGGAGAGGGAAGATAAGGAAAAGACTGCCTAGACGAATCGGAGAGAATAGACAAAAACACTTCCTAGATAACGCGGCCGGATGTTGCGGTTCATTAGGTCGCATACATCCGACCGCCTCACGAAGGGTGAACCTCATCAGTACGATGCCCAACGTGAGTGAGGGAACAAAAGATGGGGAATTGAGAAGATAAGCGCGACGCGACAACAAAAACAAAAACAAACAACAAACAATATCAAAACTTGTGGGAAGGGAAGATGATCAAAAGATCAAAAGACCAAGAGATAAAACACCTCTGATCAAGGAAAAGTAGTACTGGAAAAGATTCCAGAATTGAATAGATGGTATCTAATAACTCCCCGGCATATTATTTAGAGCTTATTAGTGACTCTGAGGCAGATCTCGCTATTTGGAAGCCCGTATTCTAATGAAACATTTGGGTTTCTATTCAGAGTTGAATATACTCTGGAGAAGACGATTTCTTTTGGATATTTTATTGAAATAAAGTACCGCGCAATCTGTCGAACTCTTTCTAGGAAATGGTTAAAGGACGAGCAATTGCGATAGATTCTAACGATCTCTCCATGCATTGTATTGAGACCCATACTGATAGGAATGTTAGATTCAAAATGTGGATATCTGATAACTGAGAATGAGTAATCATCTGTCTTATTGTATAATGAGGTCGGAATATGTCCAGACTGAGTGACTCTAACCGATAGTTCAAGAAACGCCGCCTCTGTTGGCTCTGAGTTTGTCTGTTAGATAGTGTGCAAAATGGAGAGAGCTGAGAACAGGAAGGATATCTCTAGTTGCCTACGACTGGAGTACGGTAACAGTAATGAATATTATCGATTTCCAGATGGCGCTCTCTCACTGCGTACGCCAATTACTATGCACGTGATTTCCCGTATCTGAGAGAGATCCAGGTGGGGTTGGAGTTTCATTACTTCTTTATTACAGTACCGGTAGTTGCTTGAACAATGCCTTTCTGTTCAGTGCTGATAACAAATAGACTATTACATCATCCCAATCCAATCAATGCTTGCTGCAGGTGCTGAGTCGGTCGTCTATCGATAGTGAGGAACTGCAGCAGCTGCAGCCACTGCGGTCGGAAGAAGGAAAAGGAGAAGGAGAGGAGGGAGATGAGGAGATGGAGGATGAGAACACACTGGAGAGAGCACAGGTGAGGAAGAGGGGAGAATGATACCACCGTGTTCAATGTTGTTTCGTGGTATTTTGTCCATTAGAAGTTGATTATTTTCGCAGGTAACCCCTGCTAATATCAGTTGTTTCACCCCGTTCAACTTAATAACAATCTCTTGTAACACCAATCAATCGGCTTTAAATTTTTGAAACATTTTCATGTTCTCTATCAGTTATCAACCCATTCATCCTTTATTTGTTTCCCCCTCTCATAACTCGAATTCCCCCTGCCACAGGCTTCCAACTGGGATCGCTGTCGTCGAAAGCCGGGCGAGCGAAGGGGCGGCGCCTACGGAGGACTGTTGCAGCTGCGAAGAACCAAGGCTGCAGGTGATGCATTTATCTTGCTTTTTTGTTTTGTTACAATTTTCAGTATTTTTATTCTTGTGTTATTGGACATAGAGAAGGTCGGTGTCTGGCAGAAGTAGTTTTTTTCTGATTAAAAAAACACATAAAAATTCAATTTCAGGCGCAGTGACGCCCACTACAGCCAGTCTGTTCACGCCTCCGACCGGTGCAGCGAGGGGACAGGTGGGAAGGGCGGTGGGAGAATGGAAGGGGAATTAGAGGGAGGAAATTGGGGAAAATGTTTTAGTAGTGGGTGAAGAGAGATAGTAGAGGCACCATTGATAATTTTATGTTAGAAGATTGGCAAACATACCATCATAACGCAGCTAGATTCTGGAGAAAATATTAATTTGACCAGTGGAAATGGTGTACAAGGCAGTGTCGCGTTTCGTTGATAGTACTTCAGTATTAGATATTGCTTTTTTTTCATACCAGCGAGATCCTTTATCAAAAACAATACTATTCACTGTGCAGTATGCGGCAGCAACATCAATAATCTCGTTTGCCGCAGGTGCTGCAACCTCCCGTGGCTGCAGCTCTCGCAGCCTTCTCCCCTACGGTAGTGCCTTCGGTGAGCGAGTATCTCTGCTCGCTCCTCCATCTCGCTGGTGAGCATGATTATTTCATTTACGGAGAGATCAAACAATTCACTGTTTTCGCACTGGCACAACCGGTTAACTCTATATTCTGAAAGGGAAATCGGGCGGGTGAATGTTGAGATGGTTGTTTATTCTCTTCGTATTTTCTTTCTTAAATTTAATGTGTCTAATCCTCTCAGGTCACACCTCTTCGATGTCGATCTTCGAGACTCTGTTGTGCCCTCAGGCACCGCCCGAATCCGCCAAAGGTACGGTAGTGGAAGGATTACGGTAGTGATAGTTGACAACAATACTAAATAGATTTTAAAAAAATTCTAATGTAGCGATATTTCATCAAGTATTTTCTGAGTATGCGACTGTTGAGCGTTGTTCTTTCTCGCATTTACTTGAATTCGTTTGATTTTTAGATCGTTCAAGTATTGGATCGCACGAGGAGTTGCTGCATCAGATACTGAGGGGCAAAGGTGAGATTTGGGTTTATGAAATCCATTCATATCCGTGGTTTCTTTCTATCTCGATTTTCCCAACAATCCTGGTGGAATGTAATCATTCTTCTAATGTCTAAATTAACTTAATAAATAAACACTGATAACACATCTGAGATCATTCTTTTTTTCCGTTACAATATTTACAATTCTTCGCAGCCCATTGCACAAGATCCATCTAATCAAGCTAATAAAATTACGAAAGAAACTCAAAATGAATAAGTCGTGGGCTGGCGATTAGGGATGGCCAATCGGCCTGTATTACGGCGCCGTAATTCCCTCCCTCTCGCCTATTGTGAAATTTGACTAGGGGGGAAGGAATTACGGCGCCGTAATTCAGGTCGTTTGGCAACACTACTAGCGATATTGACGTTTCGTTGTCATGATATATTCAAAAGACCAGGCACATTACCAGTACATCTCCACATTGCTTCCTCAACACAATACATATTACTATGATGCGGACTAGGGATGTTTTTCTGGGTTACTGCACTCTCCATTCTGCACACTATCGTGTGTCGGACTGGTCAGAGTGTGCAAAATGGAGAGAGCTACCATTCAATCAATAATACAGTAGCTTTCAGTGCCATTGGGTGTTCGCAGCGGCGCTCCAGCTGATGCCTCCTTCTCCTCTCCATTGATGATGAACATTCCATCCATGCTGTGCTCGCCACTCCCACCTCAGGTGAGGAGAGAGTTAAGATGAGTGATGGCAGGTCGGAATCGACTCTCTTCAGTTCGTGTGTTCTCTCGACGGTTAGAGTAATTAGAGGGCTTGCGAATTGAAGAGATGGGTTCCGATTCGTCACCACTAGAATAGATGGAGAAACCCAGGCGGAGAGGTGTTTCGATTGAACATTTAGTCATTAGTTCAAGGCGAAACATTGATAAGCGTCTTCTCTCTCTTGAATCATTATATTGATATTTTTTTGTTTCTATGCATTACTTCACGTCCCATTCTGTTTCCGGTTTCGGGAGATAATTGTCAAACATACATGATTGACCGTGTTAATTTTTCTCTCTTCCTCTCCAGGTCTCCTCTGGTTCCTTCTCACTCGCTCCTCCCGCCACTCCCCTCGCTTCCGGATTGTTCCTTGGTCAGATTTGTTTCACATTTATTTTTTAAAAAAACTATTTAGTTATAGCTTTCCAAGGAAAATGTTCTGTTTGAAAAGTGAAGTTGATGTTTCAAAGGTGTTTGAATAGTTCGAAGTTTTTACTTCGACAATCCTCGGGTGCCCCTATCTTATCCAACAAATCGAATGAATAATTTACTCTCTACTCGCATTTCATTCAATCTTTCTCTTCTTCAGCGGGATTGAGGTTTCAAAGAGCGTAGATTTGTTTGGAAAATTTAATTCTTTCAATAGAATGCTCTTTATCATAATTATTTATTGATCCACTCCCCTATGATTCTTCCTCTTCAGTTGGTTTATTTATTCTAATTATTCTAAATAATTCCGTTCTTCTAATTAATTTGCCATCCTCTCCTCTCTGATTCATCCTCTTCAGCGGGCGGCGTTGGTCTGGGTCTGATTCGATCTACGGGAGATCTCATTCGTATGCTGAGCGTCAATTGGACACGAAGATTGAGAGTGAGTGCAGAGGGACAAAAGGCAATTCTGGATGCAGTCAATGACAAGGAGGACGATGATCTGACCAGGTGAATGAGGGGACAGGGGAAGGGGAGGGGTGACGTCATCAGTAGGTAAGGGGGGGGGGGTGTATGGGACCAAGATTGTTGTGATAGGCTACGCATTGAATATGATGAAGATGTGTGGCTTGAATGCGCCAGGGAGTTTCTTTTTAAGGAAAACGATGATTTGGAAGTCTATTTATTAAAATTTATTTTTCATTCCAGATGCGATCGTCTATTCGTGGCTCTCGGTTGGTCGAAACGAACGGTGGATAATCTGAATCCGACGATGAAGATATTCGTGGCCATGATTACGAACAAGTGAGCAGTTTGTTTAAGATTTTAAAAAAAAACTAGGCCAATTTGGGCCCGTTGATTCAGGTTTTGTGGATGGTACATAATTGTTTGTTCTTTGTGTTATGAGTCTTGCAACGAATACCTTGTGTCTAAATAAACCAGACACTCACACACACAAATAAAAGATTTATATTCAATTTAAATATTAGCTAATGATGATGCAAAACCTTCTTGTCAGGTCCCGCCCTCTCAAACCCTCGCTGTTCTTTGGCAAAATTGAGCAGCCGGCAACGTTGACGTAAGTTTTTTTCTTGATTTAATATATTTTATTTCAAAATGTTATTATTAATTAATTAAATATTAAAATTACAGTGACTTCCCCACTCCAAGCGATACGTATCATCTGCTGAGACGGCGATGGCCACACGATCAGAGGTACAATTTAATATGTTTCAAAGTTACATTTTAATCGAACTAAAAATGATTTGTCTGTCGTATGCACCGAACTTGTACGATCCATGTTGCACAGTGATTTTGTATATTTATTTATTTCAAGCAGCCCTGATATAACTGTTGTGGTTCATTAAAAATAACGTAAATAATTTGCAGGACAGAGAACGTAGTGTCGATGATGGATTCCTTCCGTCCGATCTACGTTCCCATTGTGGCCAAATCGACGCCTATCCTCGCCACTCCTGGTCGGTTAATGAATCCATTTATCTATTTTTTTCCCAACAAATAATGCCCTTGTTATTAATGGTACCTAATCTTCTTATGTAAAAGATAGCGATGGAACGTGAAACGACCGGTCGGACATTTTCAGTGAAAGACAAAAGTCGCTTTGTATTTTGAATTTACACACATCATTCCTAACTAGTAGATTGAATCGTGCCCATTCTAGAGATCAAAGATCACGGCTCCCCACCTCGTATCTCCATCACATCTCCTCTTTCAGGCGCCTACGACGCTGCAGCCGCAGAGGCAGAGCAGCGCGAGAAGCAGGAAGCATTCCTGGCCACTGTCAACCATCGGACTCTATCTCAGTCATTCGGAAGGGCCATCATGAATTTCTGGTGAGGGGAATTGTCGAGAAACTAGGAGAAAATTTTTACAATAATTGCACATTGCGAAGCTTCTGAGAAAACCAGCACCACACAAGTTACATGGCGGTTTGAGGGAGTAGTTTGTTGTTTGTGCGTGTTTGGCTTACAGGTGAATTTGGTATTCAGCCGTTGCCATGCTGGAAAGAAAATCTCAATTCAATTGTTTTTCTCTGATTAAAACAAGTCGTACTTTAATTATTATTTATCAATAGTTGTCCTCTCTCCAGCACGGTGCTCCCCGTTCCCAACAAGACCCTCCACGTGCGGGATATCTGTCTGCAAGGGCGAATCCACACCAGCAATCTACCCATCGATGCGCCCTCCAATGATGTGAGGGGTTTAATCGGTTTTATGTTTTAGTGATTTGTTAGTGGTATAAATTTGTTGAAACATTGACAATAATTGCGCACAAAGGAACATAAGAACTGTGTGCAACCAGAGATTGCCTGTCCGAATTCCTACAAATTTTTATCTGGACTGCGCACTCATTTCTCTTATTTTTCGCAATTCCTAGGAGACAGCTCCGTCCGGTTTCTTATTTAATTCATCTTTAATCTTTAATTAAAATTTCTTCTTTTCAGAACACGAAAGTGCTTCGTGACTGGGGTGATTTCTATCAGGGAGTCGCAGTGGGATTATCAGTTGTCCCTGCTGAAGTGATGGAGACTGATAGTGAATGGCTCACCCAGAGCCACGGACAGGATAAGGTGAGAGGAGGATAGGGTACGGTAGAAGGGGGTTAGGGGTTACGGTAGATAGTATGCATGTATGATTAATAGTGGTGTCGGTTCGGTTCTCTACTCTCTCTATTCTGCACACTTTTACGCCGGGCATACAGACGAAATAGTGAGCTGAATGGAGAGAGCTAAAAATTGAAACTACATAAGAGAGGAATCGCGAGAGTTTCGAGAGCCCTGCGGACGTAGGAAATATCAGGTCGGTCAGAAAGTTTCTTTCTTTTTTAAGCTCATCGATTCTGACCTATATTATTCTTGTTGTTTGATCGATCAGCATATGGCTTTACATAATCAATGAGGGCATTGTTGCTCTTTTTAGCGCACATTATATCAGGGCTGAACAATCAGTATGAGGGACACAAAGTAAAGTTAAATTCACAGTGGTTGACCATGAATCGCATCTGTATCTCAACCCAGTGCAGAGTGGAAAGAAGTAATAGGGCCCAACCAGTGTCACATTTATAAAGTACGATGATTGATGATTACCATTAAGTTATTGCGAGGAAATTATCGCAGCATGCTTAATAGAAAAGCGCTTGTGAAGATTCAACAGACGGTTCTGGAACTCTCGAAAAACAGTTTCCATCACACAGCTGTCGAGTCGATAGATCTTCAAATGTCAATTCAAGTGCATATCAAAGTACAATACCTAGTGAGTCCCCAATACAAATTGAGAGAGGATCCCATTATCCAGAAATTAGCTGAATTTTCTTGAACTTTGATATCGATAATTGAAGATTGAAAACAAGACATATAGCTGCGTCCCTTTTTGTATAGGGTCAGAAGGGCGGTTATTTCGATGCTAAAAGAATAAGCAACTCTTGTTCTATCGTTGTTTTCTTGGGTAGAACTTGGTGTTCGCTATTTTCTGTAATGGGAGGTCGTGACGGTACACACCGAAAATCATGTTTTATTGCAATTTCCGCTTCAAAATTTATTTTCCCTTCTTCCACACGAGGCCGGTTCAATTCACACATACTACGATATTGCCCCAGGACACCCCTAACTTATGACATATTGGCGATTTAAACAAGCACAATTGTCGAGCTAAAATTAACAAAAAGAAAAAGAAAGAAACTTTCTGACCGACCTAATAGTTTCCCCGATTCTGCTGAAAAGTGAAAAATAAGTATTTCGATTTATGCTCTATCAAACTACGTTGGCCGATTTTTGATATCAGGTCTCATCTTCGAGTATAGGTAGGTCAAATTAGGGACACTCCGAAATTTACGACCAAAATCGCATCACGAAAACGGCCATAACTCGCTTTGAAATTGTGCTAGAAACAATTATAAAAAATTTTTATCAGAAGGATCGGAGGTGATGGAAAAAAAGCCCGCCCTTTTGTCCAAAAAACCTGCGATTTTTGCAAATTTTCGAAGTTTTTCACGCATAACTTTTTTCGTTCGTGTTTTCATGAGCTCTCATGTCGAAATTCGGAATCAGCGTGCAAAAATACAATATAATTTCCTAGCGTCATATTTTTTCGAGATAAAGAATTTTTCGACTTTGACCACATTTTCACCATGTGGTGCCCCCTTAGGTCCGATTTTGGTCGAAAAACATTTGTCTCAGAATCGTGTCACTATAGGAATATCTGAAGTATTTTTAAGCGTAGAAAACGAATTTGCTAACTAGAGCTCATGAAACATCGAAATAAAAAAGTTATTACCAAAATCCAGAGCAAAAAATTTTTGAGGTTCTCTTTATAGCATAACTTTTTTATTTCGATGTTTCATGAGCTCTAGTTAGCAAATTCGAATGCGCTCAAAAAGCGCTCAAAAATAAGCCAGAAATTCCTAAAGGAACATGATTCTGAGACAAAAAATTTTCGAACAAATTCGGACCAAAGGGGGACCACATGGTGAAAAGGCGGCAAGAGTCGAAAAAAAATCTTTAAAAAATATGACTATATGAATATTTGGTGTATTTTTGTACGCTGATTCCGAATTACGACATGAGAGCTCATGAAAACACGAACGAAAAAAGTTATGCGTGAAAAACTTCGAAAATTTGCAAAAATCGCAGGTTTTTTTTGACAAAAATGCGGGCTTTTTTTTCCTCACCTCCGATCCTTCTGATTGAAGAGGTGGTGTTAGCTACATGGTCTTTCTCAAATCACTCTGCGGGGATTGTTGCGGTAATTCCGATTAGGAAAGTTACATAACTTTCTTGGAAAACCGACCACCCCGATCCAGTGGATGGACCAGGAATGAAATCACCAACATAAGAAATGTTCGCCTCTGCCTCCTCATTCTAAAATTTTTTTATAATTGTTTCTAGCACAATTTTAAAGCGAGTTATGGCCGTTTTCGTGATGCGATTTTGGTCGTAAATTTCGTAGTGTCCCTAATTTGACCTACCTATACTCGAAGATGAGACCTGATATCAAAAATCGGCCAACGTAGTTTGATAGAGCATAAATCGGAATACTTATTTTTCACTTTTCGGCAGAATCGGGGAAACTATTTCCTAAGTCCGCTAATACCCCGAAACTCTCGAATCTCTCACGATTCCTCTCATAAATAATGGCTGGCGATTATGAGTTTTACCCGGTGATTCACGGTTACTAGCGATTATTATTTAACTGTGATTTTGGAGTCAACTTTTCTTGCGGGGCATGTTTCCGGAATAGTAAAATATGTTGGCTGCATCTGTTGCTTTGTAATTCGTTACAGGCTTGATGTTCAACACGGCTTCACCTTCCCCCCTTTCAGCCCTCCGTGATGAATGGTCTTCTGTATGCCTTCGGTCTCAACGGTCACATCAAGGCACTCAATATGTTCTACGTCCACGAACACCTCACCAATCAGGTGAGGAAGTTGATCTTTGATATTCGGCTTGTTTTTATTCCCCAATTTCTCAGATGTTCAAAAATTAAAGAAGGAGATTTATGGTTTCGGAAGTAGTTTGTATCAGTGAGAAATTGTTTCTGATGATTCTGGTAGCTTGAATAAGCATTAAAAATTTTTGTTGTTAAATAGTGTATTCACTCTTCAGGACCGAATGACTTCAGTCTCATTGCTGCTCGGTCTATCGGCAGCTTACATGGGAACGGGCGATCTGCAGGTACATGAAAATTCTTTTATTATTTGATTTCAAAGATATTAAAAATTTAGGAGCCTGACATTGTTGGGTTTCAGTGTCACTTCAAGATACTTTTCGATCTTGTTCAAATTGATGATGTGGTGTTTGACTTCATAATATAATATCGTATTTCTCGCAGGTGCACAAGATCCTCGTGACTCATCTCCCCTTCCTCATGGGACCAACGCTGCTGGAGATTCACGTCGATGGACTACTGCAGGTGGGAAATGTTGAATACAGGGAGAGGAATGCACTGAGAACGAATATCATCGCTCTCATTTTGTCAATGTTTGAAACGGTGAAGTGACAAGATGCGTTCTTGGAATTCTGATTTATATTGATGGGAATGTTGCAATATTAATGTCATTGTGTAATTGTTTAGTGATTTCGTCTCCAGCTGCATCTGTGGTGTGAGATTATCTTTTGAATATGCGGTATAAACGTATTTCAATTTCAGACTGCAGCAGTTGCTGGAATGGGACTGCTGTTCGCGAGAAGTTGTCGGACCGCACTCATCAACCATCTCATCAATGAGGTATCATGCGATTTACTGATAAAATATTGAAAATTCGACCCGGTGGTTATTGGGTTCACCGAGCATTTATGACCAAGATCCTCCTGTTAATCCCGATAGAGAGCACACTTACGTTTTATAAAATCTACTCATGTGCGCAACATATAAATATCGATTACGACGAATGTATAATTTAGGGGCTTGTAACTGGAAATAAATAAATAAATACTATAAAATAAATAAATCGTTTGTGCAGATGGGCCGTGAGCAGGATCTGGAGACGGAGCAGCCGTCAATCGATCGATATGCTTACGGTCTCACGTGTGGATTCTCGATTGGATTTATTGGATTGGCGAAGGGAGACGAGATCGCAGTCAATAATGTGAGGGGGAGGAGATGGGAGGGACTGAATTTGAGATATCGGTAGGGAGAATGGAATTTCGACCTTTCGTTATCTTTTGATTTGAACTGAGAATGTGATATCATGAACAAACGTTCTTGATAAAAAATAAATGCAGCTAAAATTGGGATATGCTGTGGGAAGAAATGAGTTTCAGCAGTTGTTCATTATTCATTTGAAATCTTCGATGCGATTGGGTTATTGTGTACGGGGAAAAATCATCGCGACTGTGTAATCATCATCCTTCGATAGTCTCTATTTTTGATTTCTCTCTCATCCTTCCCCTCTTCTTCTCAGGTTCCCCTCAAACAGACGATGCGTGCTATCGCCGATCGTCTTATCGTGCTGATGAATGGAGGATGCAGGGTCAGAATTGATATTTGATCTGTATTCAGAATAGCCCAGCCAGCTCTTTAAATATAAAAAAATAGTTATGCACTCCTTGTTGTTCGGTACTATTTGCTAAATTATAATTTAGTTGTATTCCACCGTGGAATTAAAATTTGAAAGCCACGTATCTCGCCCTTCAGGCGGATTGTGTGTTCATGTCATCTGGGGGCGAGGCCCAGAGTACCCTCGGAGTGAATGGACTACTGCCAGAGCAACTATCCACTGCTACTGGTTAGTTGGAGATTAATTTATTGAAGAGCATCTGAAAAAATTTTGTTCTTGACGAATTCACACGCGATCTATTGTAAGATGACCCTTTCACCAGTTTATACATTGAAATTGGTGCGCCAATCACACTGGTCAATCATTGTGTTATATGAAGCGCAAATGTCGTAGTCATTACAGCTTTCCTTATTGCGCAAGTTATGAACCCAAGCTAATCCCACTGGTCGGGCAATTTCACTCATCTTATCCGCCATTCCTTCCTCATTCAGGAGTAATGGCAGCAACAGCTCACAACCAGGCTCATTCGTCCAATCATCCACTGGGTGGACTCCCACCTCCCTCCAGTCATGTCAAGGTGAGAGATAAGAGAGAGAGATCAAAGATCAATTTACTTGATTACAAATAATAAATAATCTATTTGTTTTGTTGTTGATACATTTCCAGCTTAGTTATCTCAAACATGTCGAATAGTTATTTTCTCTATTGTGCTCACTCTTTCATCACTCTGACCTTCTAGATAGTGTGCGGAATGGAGAAAGCATTCTTCGAGAAGGCAACTCTAATGATCATAATATGTATTGCGTAAGGATGAAATAATTCATGGTCAATAAATAATAATATTAAACAGGAGGATCCGGACCACGTGAACGTGCACATCACTGGCCACGGAGCGACGATCGCACTCGGATTGTTATTTATGAAGAGTGGAAACAGGTACGGTAGGAGGAATACGGTAGGTTGAGAGGTATTAATGAGAATAGTAATTCTCGTGTTGATTTCGACTCTCCATTCTGCACACTCTCACATCAGTCAGACAGACGAGATAGTGTGTAAAATGGAGAGAGCTGTAAAAAAAATGAAAATGGAGAGAACCGAGTGGGGATACAGTTACCAGTCATAGAACGGAAGTTTGATAGGTCATATTGTGGAGCAGATCTGATATTATTTGCAGAAACATAGCGAAAGCTCTCTCACTGCCGAATACCATCTACGACTTGGAGGGTATCAGACCGGATCTCGTCAGTGTCAGAGTACTGTCCAAGGTACTATTGTTTAAAAATATAATATGTTTAATTTAAAATTTAACAAAAAATTTCCAATTTTTTACTTCCACAAAGGAGGAATCACTGTTGAAGAACTCTGAAGCTCAATGAATTTATACTTACCAATAACCATTGGGGATTGATCTTACAATCCGTTAGCAATTGTTTATCCGTCTTCTTTTTTTAAAAATTTTATTTTATTTATAATAATAATAATTAAATTGTAGGCACTGGTGGAATGGGATGAGATCGCTCCGTCTCGCGAGTGGTTGATGGCACAGATTCCAGCTGTAATCAAGAAGTGAGTTTGGTGTTTCAATGATTCATGAAATCAGGATGAATGTACATCTGATAGATTGTTAAGTTCCATTCAAAAAAACATGTGAGTTTGTCGCTTCAGAACTGATACATAGTATCTCATTGTCTTCCGATTTTAATTCTTCTGGTTTCCACTCGTGTAAAATATTGCATATCTAAAACTGATGATCTCTTCAGGTACGAGGGAATTCTCATCCGAATGGACGATGAAATGTTCGTGCCGAGTCGAGAATGTAAGAGATACTGGGAGAAGATCGTCGATAGAGAGACTGTAGCACAGGTATACTGTAGCCTCCATCTATCCTACCGTAATCTGCTGTAGCTAATGAGCTCTCAGTACTCATATGAGTATCATTTGCCTTTTCGCTGTTAGTCAAGAGTGTGCAGAATGGAGAGAGCTTCTCCATCCTTCTCCTCTTCATTCAGACGTATCTGTACTGTATCGCTGGCGCTCTGTTCGCAATGGCTCTCAAGTATCCGTCCTCCTCCCATCCCTCAATCGCCCAAATGATCCATGTCTGGGTCGAAGTGCTCATGCCAAGGAGGGATGTCGACAGACACAGCAACTACTGGGTGAGAACAGGCCACGCCCCCTTTACTGACTCCGCCCTCTTTTATCCAGTCCAAATTAATATCGTTGACATAGATTATCGATTCATCATTGCAGAACACACCAAACGAGAACCGCGTCAAGCGAGAGGGGTACGGTATTTCAAATCCTATACTCTCATTCAAGAATATTGATTATTTAATAATTTTAAAATGTTCCCTAAATCCTTTTTCTCTCTTCAGTTACTCTCGAATGTGTCGACTGGCGGGTCAGAGCTGCGTATCGGATTGCCTCAACCAGATTGTGCTCGCACTCGCAGTGGTTAGTAACAGGGATGTTATTTCCGTTTTCAGCTCTCTCCATTTAGCATACTCTCGTCTGTTTGAAAAAAAAGTGTGCAAAATGGAGAGAGAATGCTGTTGAATGAGGAGGAAGGGGTATGGTAGATTTGTCTCAGGATTACGGTAGTGTTCGTCTGGATACAGTAGACTACGGTAACTTGAATCGATTTCAGTTGCACGCGGGAAGCGGCGATCTCCAGGCACTGCGGGTCTTCCGTGCTCTGAGAATGGGAGGAGGAGGTGAGGGGGAGAGGAGTGGTGGGAAAGGGATGATGCAATGGGAAGTGGTCGATAAGTTAGGAATGTTTTACTTATATTAAAAAAAAAAATACATCGGTGTAAAATATGTGCATTTATCATAGGTATGAGACGCAAAACCTTAGGGTGCAATCAAAAATGTTCAGAATAGTTATTTTGCAACGTACACCGTAATTCCATCGAAGATTGCCAATTCATTTATTGATATCCAGTTGATGAATTCGGATACTCCCTGGTTCCCTAAATTATCCTCCGTTCCAGGCGATCCCCTCAAATGGGCTCGTGAGACAACGTCGATGCACGCACAACAAAGCACCGCCCACACTGCCATGGGACTGCTATTCGCCGGAGCTGGAAGGTACGGTAGGGGAGGGTGGGGGTGGGGGTTCGTACTGTAGACGGAGGGGAGTACTGTAGACGGAAGATACGGTAGTGAGGGGAGTACTGTAGACGGAAGGTACGGTAGTGAGGGGAGTACTGTAGACGGAAGGTACGGTAGAGAGGGGAGTACTGTAGACGAAGGTACGGTAGTGAGGAAGATACTGTTGGCGGTCAGTTATATACTGTTATATAATTTATGATTATTGGAACCGGCACCACGCCATGCACTGATAGCGATCGTGGTTCGTAGTTAAGGGTTGAACATGGAACGACAATCTCACTATCGCCTCCAGTACTATACAGAGATTTGTCCATGGCTAGGATAATTTATCCGGCAATAACTAATCCAATCCATTCCAATCCATTCCAATCCATTCCAGATGCGGCCTCCGCAGCGACGATCGTTCGATCGCCCTCCTCATCATCTCGTTGTACCCCGTGAGCTGCGGACACGTGGCTGATAATAAGTCAGTTCCAGATCACCCCCACCATCCCTCCTACCGTACTCCTCCCTCATCACTAGTACTCATCATCTCTCTCCCTTCAGGGTGTATCTGCAACCTCTCCGTTTCCTGTGGTCGATGTGTCTGGAACCACGTGTTCTCTACTCTGTCTCCACCTCCAATGGCCTCCCCACTGCACAGACTGTCAAGTACGAATGGAGACTAGAGAATGCGAAGAAGAAAGTAGTCGATGATCAGGTGGGGGGAGAGGTTGATCTTTGATCTTTGATTAGATAACGAGGGAGAAATGCATTATCTTAAACTTTGTTTAGTGGTTTAGAAGTGAGACTGAAACCGCAATGCTTCAGTTCGGCCAGACAAATCAGAACCATTTGGTTGCCTAGTGATGATGAAATGATGCGATTTCAGGGCGTGGAGAAACTCGTCGAGGTTGAGCACACGCACCACGAGCTCAAGCCAGTCTCGGAGAAGGTGAGAGCGACGATCTTTGATCTTTCGTATTTTTTTGTCTTTTCGAATGATTTAATCTTAGTGATTGATCACAGATCTATTTGGATTGATATTTTCAATGAGATCTGCATCTGATGGCTTGAAATTCTCATTCTTCAGTATTGATCTTTGATCTCACAGGTTCCGGTAGTCCTTCCCCCTCTGGACATGCTCTCATCTGTGAGTGTGGGAGGAGATTCCATCGATTGCAGTCGGGTACGGGTTTTAATTTGTTAATTTTCTCGTTTTTTTTCGCTGGCTTATCTGCTAGAATTATAAATCAACTGAGAAAAAAATTATAAATCAAAATTAAATTCTGAGCGAATGAAACGTCAACAAGATCGATCTGCTAGTCATAATGATTTTTTGTTCGATTGTCTTCGATTGTTTTTTCTCGGCCTACATCGCCTCTGTCTCGTTGGCTTGAACATTCTCAGTCGTCTTTGAGAAGTAACTGAAACCTCAATTTTCCAGTTCGATCTCACCAAACCGGAGGATCGCGCATCTCTCGAGCGAATTCTGCGACAGCAACACGGCCGAGTCGCACACAAGTCGATCGATGCGTGAGTCTATAATTAATTAATTAATTAATTAAAGTATTAAATTAATTGTCGGTATATTTTTGAATATCCAGCAAACAACCTTATTCTTTCATTTTGATTTATCACACATTGGAACTTTGTCTTTTTTTATATTCACAATCAGATCAATTTGTCAATTCATCCTGGCGCTCTTTAGATTCTGCTTCCCTAGTTATTAACTTGCTCTTTTTCCAGTCAGGCGCACATGGTTGACACGGCCCTTGCTGCGTGTGGCGCCCGCTCGTTGACTCCGATGGGCGGGGCTTATCCTTATTCCTCTTCTCGTCGCTCCATCGTTAACGTCCGTCTGATGACGAGTCCATCGAGAGGAGAACAGCAGATTCCATCGGCCGATGATCGATGGAGTGAGCAGACGAGAATTGTGCCCGATAGAGACATGGTGAGGTGGAGGGGCGGGTTACTGTAGGTCTAAATAGTGTAGGATATTCAGGAATACCAAGAATACATGCTTAGAAAATAACTGGTCAGATTTATGTCACAGCGTCAGTTCAATCCACTCGTCTATTCGTAGTTTCTATTACACCCGGAATTTGATTTCAACTAGCATATCCTCCTAAATTATTGTAAGATTCAAATGCTCAGCAACATTAATACGGTGTTTAGTGTACTATCGTTCCAAATTCGTAACAAATAAATAGCTACAGCTTTATTGAATCTTCCTAAATTTTTGGCCATTCTCCTGAGTATTGATTGTCAAAATGGACATTGAATAACAGCAAAGCCGAAACCATAAACCTCTTAGATGAAGTTTCGATTCACAGGTAGAACTGTTACTGGTGGAACATTTAATTTTCTTACCATACATCAATCAAGATAAATTTCAGTCGAATGGCTGGATCTGTAAACTGCCTCCGACTATCGGCGATCCGCTGTATCAATGTGGAGACGGACCCATCGCAGTGAAGGCAATCAATGAGATGCACGAGTGAGTCGAGATTGGTCTTTGATCTCTGATTGATCCCATTGCAGTCTTACGTATCACTGGTGTCTCGATTCGGGTTCCTTCGAAGCACAGGCTCAAGTGCTCAGTGTCTACAAGGTATTAAGATGATCTTTGATCTTTGAAGGATTAGTGATCGATACTAAGAGAAAATCTAGGGTTTGCAGAAAACGGACTTATGCCGGCTGAAACCGAGAAATGTTTGAATGATTGCGTAATGATGACGCAACTCCCTATCGTTTGAGATTCAATCAATAATTGCAGCGTCTTCTGACGGAGGATATGTGCGAGAGCGCCCTCGCCTATAATGATGCCACTCTCCTCTGCCGGATTATCGAGGGAAAGAGAAACATGAATGTGAGTGGAGATTGATCTTTGATCTGTAAAAATCAGTTAGTATTGTTGGAACCGGCCTTTCATTCTCGATCTGATCTTTGATCTTTTCCAGTTCAACGACATTCGCATGGTGCAGATGATGGATGAGTTGGTCATACGCAAGGTTCGCATTTAAATTGAATTTGATCTTTGATCTTTTGATATCCCAGAGTTCTGACTAATCATTAATTAGCTATCACTTTACTAGAGCCTTTTCTTATAGTAATAGTATCCCTCTCCATTATGCACACTCTGAAGCCGCACTGACAAGCAATAGTGTGCAGAATAGAGAGAGAGCCGGATCGTGTAACTTCTCTCTATATAATGCAGACCTTCTCGCTGCTTTGACTTGAGATAAAGTGTGTAGAATAGAGAGAGCTACTATACAATCAGATAACATTATTTCCAGAGTCCGAAATATTTTACTAATTCTCTCACTTTATAGGTCGAAGAATCGAAGCCACGCAGTCTTACCGCGAGAAATTATCGATTGAAGACGAAGGATTGTGTCGATCCAACTCTATTCCAAATTGTACAGTGAGAGATACGGTAGACTACTCTAGGGATACTGTAATCCCGTTCTGATTGTTTGTAATTACATTATTATTGTCTCTATTAATGATTTTTCCATTGATTTCAAAAGGTTGCTGCTGCATCATTGTTCTCTTTATTTCATAAATAAATTACGAGTACGGCTTACTTTCGGAAATATTCTCATATTTTTATCATTGTTGTGGTTTCTAAGTTATTGCTGAACACTATAATTTGTTGAACTGGCTCTATCTTTGTTCTGTAATTGTATCAGGTTAATGATTTTATATCCTCATTCTCGTTTCTCAGGTTAATATTTGCTTATTCTCGTGAATTCTTTTTTCGCAATTTTTTCGAATTTCAGTTGATGTTGCGTTGACAGTCATGCCGAAAGAGTATTTGTGCATGAATTTGAAGTGCAATTGATGGGAGATGAGACCTGTAGAATTATTGATGATCAGCTACATTATATGGAAAGTTTTTGCACAGGCTGATGAGTTTATCGTGAACTCTTGAATTTATTTTAGATGTATTCTAAATACTGAAGCACATCAGTAAGTGTGCTATAGCCCTCGTGCACTTGTCATTAAGTATGAGAGGACGGAATATTAGCTCGATTCTGCACGCGTTCTCGTCATTCTGACTGCCGAGAAAGTGTGCAGAATGGAGAGTCCTAATCAATCGGAGAAAATCTATCTCCCTGCTATTCAGTTGCCAATCATCCGATCGTACTGTAGCCAGTATCAGGGGGATTACGGTAGTCCTCATCCCTCCTCATTCTTTCTCCTTTCCAGTCGTCAATCATGCGAGGGTCTCTCCAATCTCGCTCGTGGTCTCGGCGGGAGAACATCTCCAACTCGACAAAAATACGTGCAACCATATGATGCGCGGCGTCAGCGACGACCTAAAACTCGATCCAACGGCCTTCATGATGGTGAGCACTAGTGATGACAAAACGGATTGTTCTAGCCGGCTTCGATTCTGATTCAAGCCGTCTTCAACATTGAAAATGCCGGGTTGAAGCTTGCTTCACGCCGGTACGAAAAGCCGTTTTGTCATCGTGAGCTGAATCGTGTCGCTGCAGCTAACGGTTGTCTTTTCAGCGATGTTTCCTGCCAAAGGAATGCATGGGACAGGGTACGGTTGCCGAGTGGGTTGCCGACACCACCGAAAAACTGAATAATTGCAAATCGATGATTGCAATACGGTATTTATCTTTCCTATTCCTTTAAATATATTGCATGTTGTGCTTGCTGAACGTTAATATCGTTTCAGGCCTTCACCGAATGGTCTTAAATGGATGGTCGTACTGCAGCTAAGAGGAAGCGAAGTTGAATATTTAAACTACGGAATCGAATTTCACATACAACAATCAGCTACGCAAGGAAGCCCAAAAGAGAAGCTGGTAAGGGTTAAAAGGTCAATGTGTAATCCGTCTGTATTTATAGTTTGGATGCCATGTGGACGGTACAAAAGTGCGCGTTGATCAGAAGCCGGGCGTGGCTGGATACGAAATAGGTATAAACTGAATTTATTTTGTGAACAAAATATTTTTTTAAATTTAGATGAAATTCGAGCCTTTCATGAAGATAATTTTCTTATATGTGAAGTTTGGATTTCGAACACAAAAAAATTGAAAGAAATTATCTTTAGGTGATAAATTAGGTGAAAAAATATATTTAATATATTTAATTAGGGACCACCGAACCGGAAAATTCAATCTCGGAGCCGGGAAAAGGTGTGTGACCGCGTGAGAAACGTCGAACAGCGCGCGAATTCAAATAACAAACACAAAATCTACATTTTCCCGCTTTTATTGAATATTAGAGCATGCAGCTCTCCAATTTTATACTGACTGTCGAGATTAGCTCCCTCAAAAGACACAAAGCACATAAAAAGGAATATTCAGCAAAGCGGTCATTTTAAATATTGGCTGTCAACATGCGTAATCTGTCCGTTGAACTCTTTTTAATTAGATTTCAAACGCTCAGTGATATGCAGCTCTTCAGTTTCCTATGTGAGATGTTCTACGAACTCATATGATACTCTCGAGCGAATAATAACGAAAATTCGACAAAGCGATCATAGTGAATTCCGATTTTGCATTTACGCTTATTTTTCAAGATTACTGTAAATCACCAGTATTGATTGAAAAGGAGGAGGCTGTGATACACCTTATATTGAGAAAAATTGTGTTGTTTCGCTCATGATTTGTCCCAATTTCACTGAAATGCGCACTATAAGAATTACTCATGGTGTGATTTATCATTGCCGGCGAATATTGGAGTACCGCAGTTGAGTCTATGCTGATTGCGAACGTGCAATATTCAACGCAGCCTTCGTATTCGTCAATAATTGCTTAAAGAATATTTCTCCACTTGATAGACCAAAGAAAAATGGAAATAAATATATTTTAAATCTGAGCAAATTGACAGACTGAAAAGTCGTGACCCAGTGAACCGGTCACTACACCACAATGGGCGGGGCTAAGAATGATAACCTAATACTCGATCAAATAGCATTTTTATTAAAATCTAAGAACGCTATCATGATTCGGCATCCTTGATTGCCACATAGCAAAAAAAACCGGAATTTTAGGAAATGCTTCAAATTTTACGTGGTGGTCCCTATATTTAATCAGACTTAATCAATCATCGTTCCAGGGAAATCTCTTTTTCACCTACCGTAATACCCCAGCAAGATATATAGAAAGCCCCATTGAAAAAATTGAATAGTTATCCCGTTTGGACAGTCCCGTTCCGGGAACAGGCAAGTTTCAAGATTTAATTATTAATTTTATTAATTATTTATTTACTCTGACACTAATTATTTTTAAACGTGTTTTCAGAGAGATGCGACTTTCCGATTCTGGCAGCTGCTGGTTTGGCAACTCCCACGGATGATTTCTATTTTTGGGTATGTTTCAAAACATTGTTTCACAACATCAACAACACGGCCATTGTTTAATTAATTAAATGATTTTGATAATTAACATTTCAGCCATCAATCTGGGAAAATCAATTGACTTGCAAGGCGCCACAGGAAAACGTTAACAAGAAATATCACGATAAATACAAACTGAAGTGAGCGGATATTACAAAATTGCTTTAATAAATAATAGTAAATTGAAGATATCTTGCGTACAACAAGCCGAAAGAGGGGAAGATTGAGTGTGCATATAAAGGCTCATCATTTCGATACGAAATCACTGAACCTCTGTACTCACAGGCACACCAGAATTGACGGCTATTTGCGTCGCGCAAGGTGAACTTGGGACGGAATACGCTGATGTAGAGTTGATGGAAGTAATAGTAAATGATTGAGGTAATTTAAAGCATGTTTGCATTGAAAATAGTATTTGAAATTTCAATTACAATGCCTGACCTGCCTGACGTATTTCAGCCTGCTCGATGTGCGAGGAGGTGGTTTGTTTAACCGGCGGGGATTGCCCGAAACTCGTGCTGAGTGACGACGAGGAGGATAAGGGCTGCGCAAAGCTAAAGGTAAAACGTAACCTTAGGGATTAGAGAATTTAAAAATGCGCGCATCCAAGTCACACTAATTAGGTAGCTGAAGACGACTGATTCTTTCGTTTTTAGTGCGACTCTGGGATCTACAGGATTGACGATGGGCCTGGAGTATCCGGCGTTACGACATGCAAGAAAACTGCACAGTATGGCGCGGAGTCGCTGGCTAAAATCGGGATCCATGACAAAACGGTGGGTTCGAAATTTAATCAGAATCGAAAAACTTGCACGCGCACAAAATACTTTTTATTTTTTATTGACTAAAAAGCCGTGGCTTTTGCAGAAAAGCGGCTTGGTGGAATGGTGTTTCAACGGGGAGCGGTTAACGAAGAAGATTCGGTGCGGCGATACAATCCAGTGCGAACCGAAAGAGCTTCTCGTCGAAGGAGGAGTAAATGAAAAGGTTAGAAGCTGATAAATTTGGATGAGATCATAACATATGCAATAAAATTGATCTTAATTTTTTATCTGAATTTAACGTATTTCTGTCGTTATTTTTTCTAACAAAATTTGTTTCAGTTAATATTTACCATCGAAAACGCAACGTGCAAGGAGGGCAAGAAGCTGAGGTTATTTTTAAAAAATTTTAAAATTTATTTACTATTTAGAAATAAGTGAATTTACTTTTAATTTAATTTAATTATTTACAGAATCGTTAAAAACAAGGAGGGTGACAACACGAATCTACTACGACTCGACTGCAACCTGTTAACGGGAAAGTGGAATCAAGTGAGATAAAATGATCATAAATCAAAGATCAGATCTTTGAAACCTATCTATCGCTTTAGCCTTTACTCTATAATAAAATATCATTTGTTGTTTCAAAGGGGTCCTTGTAAAATGCGACATTGTTAAAAAATATTAATTAGTGATTATATAATATTTTCATTGATTATATTTGTTCAGGTCGTAGAGGCCGGCAATAATACTTCCCCGTACGCAAACACGATAACGAGTGGTGTAGTGGTCTAAGGCGCCCTCCCATTCCATCCTCCCGGGTTCGAATCCCGGCCGTGACACCGCCTCCGCCTCACCAAGGCGCCCACCCATTGGGGACGGGAAATTGGTAGTGACAAGATCACGCGGTAAAGTAGGTCCGAAGAACAGGATCGGGAGCTGCGGACTGAATCCTCCCATTACAAATACACTGGCCCAGCAGTGTGACCCACAGGACGAATGTGCCTAGAAAAACGGGTGTCCTTTACCTTTTTTTTACGACAAAGAGAGAGAAAGTGATGCCGAATCGATAGTGCTCTCTCTAGTTTGCACACTCTCTTGTCTCTCACACCGAACAAAAATGCCGAATGGAGAGTGGACTATTCGATTAGACAAAACTAGTATACGGTAGGGAATGGATGACACTGTGAAACAATATGGTAGGAGGCAAGGGCTACTGCAGGAGTTACGGTAGTGATTGTGGGGGTACTGACGGATTGGAGGTTATTGCAAGGATACGTTATGATACGGCAGAGATGGGGATTACTAGGGATTACAAGCACTGAGGAAAGAGCAAGAATTGAGGGGTACGGTAATTGTCCTATCGATATTTCGGCCCCAAGTCCGACGACTCACTCGACTTGCGAGTGAATACGCGGGACGAGGGACGGAAAGAGGAATCGATAGATTGAATCACAATCTAACCCCTCAGTTGACTGTCTTCAAACGTAAAAACGACGCTTTTCGTAAAAATTGAAAATTCCCACTCAATGAGGTTTCGATGCATGTGAGAAGGTCCCACAAAATGAGCATAGTGGGAGCCTGCGTTATTTCCTCGTTTTGCAAGAAATCCCAAAAAAGCAAAAAATAAATTTCAAAATGATTTTCAAATCGAGTACAGTCATATCATAACGGCTGATTATATACCTCGGGACACTCTTATGTTAACGTAATTGAGCAATTTAACCTATCTAATCTGGCTGAGAAAATATGATTTTTTGAGCATTTTGCCAACGGGATCAATTTTCAACCAGGTGATTTGAGGTAACAGAAAATAAAAAATGTTTTGAACAATGTACGACTAAAGTACTCATCATACTCGGGTATGGGCTTGTGGCTGCCATTCCGGGGGCACCGTGGGGCACCAAAGGGTGGTCGAAAATGGTCGAAAATAACGTAGCCGGTCTCTAAAAGGTCATTCCTTTTTATCTAGGACAGTTAAGTAGTGATGTTTTTTCGCCTTGATATCTCTCCAATATGCACACTCTCTTAGACTACAGACGAGTGTGCAGAATGGAGAGATCTAGAAACCGAAGCGACAACTCCTACTTTTGAATGATGCATCCAGATATTTTGAACATGATTTGTTAAAACATGATGCTTAGTATGAAAAAAAAAATAAATGAAAAAATCAATTCAACGAATTTATCGCAATAATCACAACAAAATACGAGAATATGAAAATTCACAGCATTTGTCCCAAGGACGTGAAAAATGGCACAATTTCACATGGTTCTCATAACGCGAAGCAATCTTAATACACGCTATAATATTTGGATTGGAGTAATACAACAAAGGTTAGATGGTTAGAATATTCACAAGAGAAGCAGCTAGGCTAGCTAAGAGAAGTCGTGTTATGTTACATAAAATCGATAATTCTATTCGCCTCGACTATAGAGGTCAGCGTTCTGGAATGTTCTTGTTTTGATGTTATACAACATGAAACGAGACTACCGTAATCTCAATCACGACCTACAGTATCGCAAAATGAAAAGTTCTTTGAAATACAGATTTTTACAGATTAGTAGATATTCTGAGGTGTAAGTCACATAGCTCTTTGAGACTAGTCAATCGAGGTCATGAACCGTAAAGTCAAACATTGTGAATGGAGGGAGGTACCGTAACCTTTGGTGTGGGTCAGATCCGCTACCGTAATCTGGTTCGGTGGGTCAGACTTATTACTCGTCATCGCCATCCTCTAGTAATCTCTCGTTCTCGATTCCACTATCGGCTCCCTTCTTCTGATAGTAGTAGTACTGAGAGATCATCACGGCATCGAAGGCACAGCAACCGAGGGAACCTGACAAGAGAAAATAATACTCTTTTATCATTTTAAAATCTCATTTTCATAAATATCGTCTTCAATGAGAAATAGGCGACTTCTGAGCGTGTTTTAATGTTTTTTTGGTAATTGGATGATCTTAGTATTCAATATGATATGAAACCGCGCAAATATTGCTATCCCAAATCCCCATGTTTCATAGCGATCGCGAACCAGAAAACTAACCGCTATAGATATGTATTTTTGTACCTCACAACGCAGTGCGATTGCAGTGATCCGATAGAGTACTGGTACTTGTAATACTTGGTAATAATAATAATACACTAATCAAACAGGTATTGCAACCACAAATTACGTCTGCTTCAGATGCACGAACAAGAAAGAAAAAAGTACTTGGGCAATGATTGATTTCTCTCCATAAAAGAAAATTGTGAGAAATTTTCAAGATCGGTAAATCATCATTAGATTGATTATTGCACGCAAATACAATCGGGTAGTAAGATTTTTTAGTCGTATCAAGACTATCATCGGTCCATTGTATCATAGAACCCGAGAAATCACTTTTTCTAAATTCTCACTTTACCAAATGTGTAAAAATTAGTTCACCATCTCATGAGAGTTTCAAATTAACAATAAACTATTTGCACGACATCCCGGCTTAGTTCATCATCATTACGAAATTTTTCATTTCCCACACATATTTATACAAATGATAGAATTGGATCCCAATAATAGTTAGAAAAAATGCGCCATAAAATAAGACTAAGAATAATCTTAAATAGAGTTTCTAAGACTGGTCAAGAAGTTCAGAAAATTCAAAAATTTAAAAATTCAATTCCTCATAATGAAAAAAGTGAAAATAATTTGACCTAATTCTCCTGCGGTACGGTATAAATCACATTTCTCAACTTTATTTGCTAGTGTGACCTCTTCCCCCTCTATGGCTCCAATATGAGCTTTTCATTTTAATTCTGTACTGTGTTGGGAAATTTCAAATCTGGGGTTCCGAAATCAAAAGTGGCGCTTTTGAAATTTTTTTTTTCCAATTGGTCAATCTAAGATCTGCATGAAATAGTTCAAAGTTACCCTCAATACATATGAAAGAGTGAATAAGATTGGACATTATCTTCCACAAGAAAAAAATAAAAGAACAAGATGATCAATACTTTCGGAACACCCCAATAGGATACTTATTATTGAGACTATTGCAACAAAATCGTGAAAGAATTATAGCCCATAGGATCAAATCCACTAATACAATTTCAGAAACGGTAAATACCTGGGTTAGTAGCTTTAGCAGGTATTGTTTGAGAGAATCCGCATTGCTCTTTTTTCGGCAGAAACTCTTCGGAACATCATTTCAGAAACAATCAACTTGTTAAATGAACCCGTGATGTTTTGTTT
Source organism: Pristionchus entomophagus (assembly GCA_036245825.1). Classification (NCBI taxonomy): domain Eukaryota; kingdom Metazoa; phylum Nematoda; class Chromadorea; order Rhabditida; family Neodiplogasteridae; genus Pristionchus; species Pristionchus entomophagus. The sequence continues at coordinate 10,359,681 of BTSX01000002.1, read as the reverse complement.
TCCATCAGGCCCTAGGATGTACAGGCAGCCAGTCGAACCGAGCAACACCTGAACGAATACAACTATTATAATTAATATTTAATTTTAATTAGCAAAATATTATTGATATTATTGATATATTTAGTAACTTCAACGGCAATGTCCAAATGTTTTCTTGAGAGAAATGCGATTATTAGCATGAGCGTATCTTTCGACGGAATCCCTTATCCGATGTGGGTTCCATTCATTTCATTTAAAGCGTTCACTGAGAATCTGGTTTGATTTACGCTTGGGACGTTGTTTGAAAAAGAAAATTTGACGATAAGCACAACGAATTCCATCGAAGAGAGAATCACTGCCTAGTTGATCTATGTTTCAGGCATATCATATTACACTTTCAATGAGCTTTGTAACCAATTCTTGATGGGATTAAGTAAGAATCATATCTCTGCAGCCAATGAAGTGGCCATTATCACTTTTCGGCGGTACAAAAATACAAAAAAATTACATAATTAAAAAAAAAGCCTAACCGATACTCCGTAGGTGAGATTGGCGGTGACGATGATGTAGAACATGAGGACGGAGAGACCTTCGCATGATTGACGACTGGAAAGGAGAAAGAATGAGAAGGGATGAGGACTACCGTAATCTCCCTGATACTGGATATATCACGATCGCGTGACTGGAATAAGACAGGATGGTGATAGGAATGAAAGAGAAAATAGTCCTCTGCGGTCAGAGTAATGAGAAAGTGTTCAGAATCGAGAGAGCACTTTTCGATCAGGCAACCCTAGGAGAGAGGTTTTGGTCATGGAAGAGAGAGGACTACCGTATCCCTATGACACTACCGTACACTTCTTTACTTCAGAGGACCACATTACGATTGCACGATTGGCGACTGAATAGTAGGAGGAGGATAGCTGGTGATATTACCCCGATCGAAGAGCACTCTCTCCATTACACTCTTGCCAGTCAGAATGACAAGAAAGCGTGCAGAGTCGAGCTAGTTAATATTATACCCTGCCAAACTTGGGGATATGAGATGTGAAAGAGGGCTACCGTACTCTTACTGATACATTTCAATCTTTTGAAAACATCTGTGATCATATTCCTGAGCGTTGAGAACAAAAGTCCTTCCAGTGACCTCCGCGCTTCATCGCAAATACTATACTTTGAAAAGCTTTAAAAAATTCGATGATCCGAAGGCTTTATCTATCAAGCGAATCATAAAACCATCGTCAGTATGTTTAAATAGAAGTGAACGATATTTATTACCCTAACCCATCCATCAATATTCCGGATACTATAACCCGATCGATAATCTCACCGGTAGTTCTTGATCAACTGCGGAATACGACCAGCGAAGTAGCAGATTGCGGCGATCGACCCGATTACGTATCCGAGCTGCAATCGAGAAATGAAAATCAGGTTATTTTTGTCTTATGAAGAACAAATCATCTAACCAACAGCAGAAGTGTTTAAAGCGGAGTCAAAGATTCATAAAACTGTTTTGAAGTAGTGCGCGGACTTCTTTCGTTCGGAAAAAATTTAATCATCTGTCTTCAGACCGTGGGCGCTAAACTAAAATAAATATTGATTTTAGGATTTTTCTTACCGTATCCAAAGTTTGGATTCCAATCTGACATCCAAGCAATTATCAGCTCCTTCTCTTATAGCGTTTCAAGTCGCGACAAAAACATAATGCATAAGTGTGAAATAGTTCATTCTTCGCTTTCACTCGATAACAAATATTTTTCTATATATTTAGATAATTACCTCTATTATAATTTAACGGGTAAGATTACGGGAGTTGAACAGAACTCACAGCATCCGTGTATGACTCGAAGATGGGCCACATCGCGAGGGAATCACCCAGGGAGAGAGGGAAGGAGTCACTGCTGAACAGCGATTTAATTATTTATTCATTTAAAAAAAATATATGCACACAGACAAGGAAACAATCTCATCCAAGGCAGATTTCCTCGCAGTGAAAAAATTACTCAACGGTTCAAAGTAAAAATTAGCTCGTGGATTATTCATGTTTCACAGGCATGCTATAGGCTGAATGGACAGACATTCACAGTTACATCTTCTTGGTGCTCGCGAAAAAACTATCATTTCAACCTTGGCATACACTCCGCTACAGTACTCTACCGTACCTTTCAACTAGCTACCGTACTCCTTCAATACCGTACCTCTCGACCTGCAGCAGTCTCCTTCCAGGTGCTGCAAGTGCTGCAGCTGCAGCTCCTCCTCCACTCAACGAGTCACTCATGGAGAATGCACCCAGAGACACCGCCATCAACACACACGGAACAACAATCGTAGAGGCTGAAATCGAGTCATTTTAGTTTCAAATATTTGTTTTCCCCGGTGATTCGGAGCTTCTAACTGATATCAAATTCTCTTATTAACTAATTCAAGTAGTATCATTCAGATTGTTTGTGCCTAATCATAAGCTATTGCAAGAAAATAAACCGGTTCACTTGTTATTACGAACGGTCCGATCTACTGTGTTTAGCAATCATTAATAAGGAATTCTAGGCTTCAGTGTTTGTATTTAATCAGTGCATTTTGCTTCCAGGATCACATAGGAGAACGATCGGGAATATTGGAAAACTAAATAAATAATTAGCGAATATTTTGTTCCGCTCATCATGCCTACTGTATGGTAAACAGTCCATGACTCTAACTGAGTTTTTGAATCTTACAATAAATATAAATAAAATTTATTCTTATGCGCGTCATGTTTAAGTTCGTCCTGGTGATATCCAGCTTCTAACATTTATTAATCGTAGTAAGTTGGTTATGAAATCAAAATAGCCTGGTCTCTGGCAACCATAAGTCCATTTAAATTTCCAGATTCTCTCTCCAATCAGAGAAAGTATAGAGTGTGCAGAAAGGAGAGAGCTACAATTCGATCCGCCATCTCTAGTGATAAGGTGCATGGACCTATCGTCGTCGTCTGGAGAATGTATTTTATCTGAGAATCTAACACTAATCACTCCCATCGATAAATACAGTAGGAAACAATCAATAAGAGGGAAGCACAGTAACTCGCATCTTATCGCTCTCGATTGTTACAGCTTCGCGTAGTAGCCGTACTGCGCCCGAAGCGACAACTCCTACTTTTGAATGATGCATCCAGATATTTTGAACATGATTTGTTAAAAAATGATGCTTAGTATGAAAAAAATAAATGAAAAAATCAATTCAACGAATTTATCGCAATAATCACAACAAAATACGAGAATATGAAAATTCACAGCATTTGTCCCAAGGAAGTGAAAAAAGGCATAATTTCACAAGGTTTTCATAACGCGAAGCAATCTCAATACACGCTATAATATTTGGATGGGATTAAAACAACAAAGGTTAGATGGTTAGAATATTCACAAGAGAAGCAGCTAGGCTAGCTAAGAGAAGTCGTGTTATGTTACAGAAAATCGATAATTATATTTCCTCGACTATAGAGGTCAGCGTTTGGAATGTTCTTGTTTTGATGTTATACAACGCGAAACGAGACTACCGTAATCTCAATCACGACCTACAGTATCGCAAAATGAAAAGTTTTTTGAAATACAGATTTTTACAGATTAGTAGATATTCTCAGGTGTAATAGCTCTTTGAGACTAGTCAATTGAGGTCATGCACCGTAAAGTCAAACATTGTGAGTGGAGGGAGGTACCGTACTCTTTGGTGGGGGTCAGATCGGCTACCGTAATCAGGTTCGGTGGGTGGGACTCATTACTCATCATCTCCATACTCTAGTAGTCTCTCATTCTCGATTCCACTATCGGCTCCCTTCTTCTGATAGTAGTAGTACTGAGAGATCATCACGGCATCGAAGGCACAGCAACCGAGAGAACCTGACAAGAGATGGTTAATGTATTTTTTTTGAAAATTTGTTAAATGCTATTGGTGATGTACTTATCCAGTAGTATAATATCAGATACCTCAATTTCTAGGCGCAGTACTACGATTGTTGCACCTATCACATACTAGCTTAATACAAGACTTGAAACACTAATTAGGCAAGATAATGCATTCGCCTCCAAATCAGTTTTATTTAATTGATAAAGCTGCGGGATTGTATAAAATTGCAGCGCCCATCACCGGCTAGATTAATACAACTCGTGAAACCCTAACCTGCCAGCCACGGGAGATGCCGTACGATGTACAGCCAGCCAGTCGAACCGAGCAACACCTGCAAAGGAGGAAACGATTATAATTAATATTTAATTTTAATTAGAAAAATATTATTGATACAAACGCTATTTAGTAACTTCAACGGAAATGACGCCCAAATGTTTTCTTGAGAGAAATGCGATTATTAGAATGTGCGTATCTTTCGACTGAATACCTTGTCCGATTTGGGTTCCACTCATTTCATTTAAAGCGTTCAATGAGAACCTGATTTGATTCACGCTCGGGTGGTTCGAAAAAATATATAATAAAATTCAAGCACAGCTTACTCCATCGTAGAGAGAATCACTGCCTAGTTGATCGATGTTTCAGGCGTACCATATTCGACTTTCAATGAGCTTTGTTACCAATTCTTGATGGGATTAAGTAAGAATCATATCTCTGCAGCCAATGAAGTGGCCATTATCACTTTTCGGCGGTACAAAAATACAAAAAAAATACATAATAAAAAAAAAAAGCCTAACCGATACTCCGTAGGTGAGATTGGCGGTGACGATGATGTAGAACATGAGGACGGAGAGACCCTCGCATGATTGACGACTGGAAAGGAGAAAGAATGAGAAGGGATGAGGACTACCGTAATCTCTATCATACTGGTTACAGCACGATCGGACGATTGGCAACTGAATAGCAAGAGGATTGATTTTGCCCGATTGACTAGCGCTCTCCATTCAGCTCTCCGTTCACTTTCTCGAAAGCCAGAATGAGGAGAAAACGAGCAGAATCGAGCTAATATTCCATCCTGCCATAGTTAATGTTATGAGAAATGAAAGAGGACTATCGCACCCTTACTGATGCATTTCGGACTCTAAAAAGTATCTATGCTCTAAATTCTGAACTTGGAGAACAACAGTCCTACCAGTGACCTCCGCGCTTCATCGTTACTACTCTACTGTGAGAGCTTCACAATTTCGGTTTCGCAAAGAGCATCTGTAGAATCATAATTCAATCATCAGCATTAACCAGCCACTATCGCAATAAACAAAAGTGAACAGTATTGATTATCGTAACCCATCGGTGAGTATTCAGAATACCGTAACCTGATCAATAATCTCACCGGTAGTTCTTGATCAGCTGCGGGATACGACCAGCGAAGTAGCAAATTGCGGCAATCGACCCGATTACGTATCCGAGCTGCAATCGAGAAATGATCAATCGATATTTGGAAAGTTCTGTAGCCTAATCACTGCATAATTTATGAAAACTATGAAGTATTCACGATTTTATGTCGAATGAGAAAAGCTGACTACTAGTACAAAACAAAATTATAAACCCTTCACTATTAGTGTTTCAAGAGATTCCAAAAACAGAGAAATGTTTAGTTGAATGAAATTCATGCATTGAATTGGATCAATAACAAAAGCTGAAAAAATCTGCATACCGATTCTGGTTATAATAACCAAAATAAACACCCCCCATGATTTAGATCATCACTATTCGTGTTTCAATGAATGCCGAAATGGCAACACACTGGTGATTAACTACTTCTCAACACTTCTATACTGGTGACTCAGATTACAGTATCCAAACAGAACTCACAGCATCCGTGTACGATTCGAAGATGGGCCACATCGCGAGGGAACCACCCAGGGAGAGAGGGTAGGAGTCGCTGCTGAATTGAGATTTATTTATTTATATTTAATTTATTTTGTTAAATTAAGGGGAAAAATACATACAGCACACGAAAAATAAGCATGCTAAAGAATCTGCGATCTACTGTTTCGTCTCTTCCCCATACAATGATCCGATATGCCATGGATGATCTATGTTTCACTATCATGATAATAAGCGGACTAGACATGCATCCTCAATGCATGATGCAGCGCCATTCAAAAAAATAATCATTTCAAACTTGGCATACTCTCCGCTACAGTACTCTACCGTACTCCTTCAATACCGTACCTCTCGACCTGCAGCAACCTCCTTCCGGGTGCTGCGAGTGCTGCAGCTGCAGCTCCTCCTCCACTCAACGAGTCACTCATCGAGAAAGCACCCAGAGACATCGCCATTAACACACACGGAACAACGATCGTAGAGGCTGCAATCGAATTGAGTTTCTGATTTTTTCTTGACGCGGCGATTTCGAGCTTGTCATAATTGCTAAAATCAGGCAGACGCTAGAATATACAATATCTCTTAGTTTCTCTATTCATCAATATCACCCGAACTTTAAAAAAAAACAATGAGTCACGTTTCAATTTACATTTGTAATTCTCAACATGGTGATAATGCCCTTATGGTTGCTGTTATACTCAGATTCCAACTTATTTATGCAATGATGTTCGTCTAAAGAATCAATACATCTGTATTTAATTCAGTCCCCTATTTTCGAACTACTGTTTCAATCATGGATTTTCGGCCTTGTGATATCGCGCTTCCAGTGCCTATTAAACCAAGTTGGCGTCCAAATTATTCAATGTTCCCTTGACTCATACTATCCATAACTCCACCGTCTACTCTTCTTATCAATTCGCAATCAAATTTGAGCGGGCGAATTCGCGCGTCGACCCTTCATGATAAGGGATGATAAGGTGCACGGACCTAGCGTCTAATCTTCCCGAGAAAGTATTTCTCCGAGAATCTAACACTGATCGCTCCTATTCGATCGATAGATGCAGTATTAAACAATCAATACGAGAAAAGTACGGTAACTCACATCTCATCGCTCTCGATTGGTACAGCTTCGTGTAGTAACCGTACTGCGCCCACAGCGTCAGGTCCTGCAATAAGCGACGAATGGGAAACGTTGCCCGGGCTATATGCACCACCCGCACGCACCTGGATGATGTAGTACACGCCGATGATCTTCTGGATCGGTTGCTGATTAGTGAGCACTGCGCCCGTGAGATTGCACATATCACCGACCAACCTGTGAGATTTCGGGTTTAGAGGGTCGGCTAAAGCTGGCCAAACAAATACAGCGATACAGCTCCGGGCTGCGGTTTAATAAAAATTATGAAACAATCAAATAGCAGTTATAAGAAAATAAAATATGCAATGCTTGCTCTAATTTTGCTAAATACTGACCAGAAGAAGAGGAAGATGAGTGATATTCCATCGCATTTCTTCTGCTTGTAATTCTGGTAGAGCTGTGGGAACAGCGGCACTAGCCAGAGACACTGAAATACCATCATAAATATATATATTTTTAAATAAATAAAACTTTCTTAAACGAACATTACAAAGTTGAGTCCAAATCACATCATAGAGATAGTGTTCTCTAATGAATCATTGCCGGCAGCTAATCGATACTCGAAATGCCGTCTCACTAGCAATGATGTCAAACGAATAACCGCTTCCTTCCAACACACTTATACTTGCGTTCAATTCAACTGTGAACCTAGTGTGGAAAGGTACAAAGATATAATTTAGACATTCCTCCTCACCAGTGAGATCAATCCAATAACGAATCCCATCAACTTGAGTTGGGTGTCGACGCAATCGTCAAAGACCTGCAAAACATTTTTTAAAGAATTAATAGACTGATAATTAAGAAATATTAGCTTAAAACAGAGCCTGAGCAAGTCTGAAGCTTTTTTGGAAAGGCTTAAAATGTTTGTCTTAATGACATATTGCCACTAAGAGTATTATGTGAATCCAGCTTCCTGTATCCAATCAGGGTTTCTGCAATAGTGCCACAACATTAGAGCGTGACCTACCTGTAATCTCTAGCCCCCCATCTATTACCTTGTTTCCTCAATGTCCTTGCCATATTCTTGTGACTTTTTTTGGCGGAAATATGTTTTCAAATAGCAACCACCTTATCCAATTTAATGAATATTTTTCAACAAACGAATGGAATAATTGCCAACTGCAACGAATAATTGAGTAAATAATAGAGAAACTGACATCCTTGATCCACTGGATGCCGTCCGTGCAGTTCTCCGAGCCCATCAGAGGCGACAGCACGACACCTCCATTCTTCATGCCCCTACTAATGAAACGAAAATTAATGAGACGACACGAAAAAGTAACAGAGCAAGGACGAGAAACGCGCCAAGCAACGACTAGTTCAGGGAAATGTTTACTAATTACTCTTTAAAAAAAAGGTAATCAAAGACGGACAACCCTCTGGAAACCATAATTTACCCACAGGGAACGTACTATCGAGCGAAAAAAAGTGAATTGAGCCCGCGGGATCGAGGTTTCGCTCGCTAAACCCCGCCCCCTCACGCTTCACGCGCGCCGCGTACTTTTTCACACGAAGGTGCGCGCCTCTTCTCTTCTCTTCTCTTCTCTTCCTTTTATGCTGTTGTTTCGTTCCTCTCGAGGAGAGAAGGGAGAAGGGGATCCGAGGGACAAACACAGGGGCTGCTCTATTGTGTGTCAATGGGGGTGAAATGGGAAACGTCGCCCTTGGGAACGACAGACATACGGCGCACAATCGATGACCTAGCCTTCTCCTTCATCCTTCTTCTCTGCCTCTCTTTCTCACCATTCGCGTCCAATTTCCGATTCTCAAATAAGCGAGAGCTCTTCTCCTCCTCCCTCCATTCTCACGTCTTCCCTTCTCCAGACACGGTGGGTGCGCTTTTCGCTCTGAATTTTTCCCAAATTCCGCGATTTTGGGGGGCCGGGATCCTTTCATAATCCCCCACCCGAACAAGGCTGAGTCATAGGGGAGGACACTGAGCGCCATCGATTTGCCCCTTTCCTCTCGCAATACCTCTCTCGCGCCCTGTTGATCCTGTCTCTCACAGGGTCATTTTTCCCCGAACTGATGCCTCAGACTCATGCCAAATAAGCCCAATCCTTCTCGAAACTCGTGAATTCCACGTGAATTTCTGCTGGACTTGCTTTGCCTCCAATCCTCTTGATCCTGTCTCACACTTTCCGCGGCCTCATTTTCATCCCTCGATCCTCCCCCCAGCCAACTTTTCTCACAGCTGGAAACAGTCTTATCGCCCGCTCAAATCGCCCTGATCGCAATCGCTGACATGGAATCCCGCACTTTTAGTAAGACATTCCGCTTTGCAGTGACTTGTCTCCTTGCAGGCTAAGCCCAAATTCTGCAAAATCCAGTCCAACTTGTGAATTTCCCTAGCCATTCTCACGTCGGGGCTCGGCGCTCATTTTTCTCGTGTATATTCATCCCACGATGAGTGAGTGTGAGACCCTATGTCGTCTAGGTTCCTTCAGCTCTCTCCATTCTGCACACTCTCTCGACGATAGAGTGTGCAGAATGGAGAGAGAGCTGAGAACCGAGATGACATCACAATGTAGTGGGGAGAGAAGGAGTGTGTGCCGATTTTCTGGTCGCTTTCTGTCGCCCCAGAAACCGTAGGGAAGAAAACCCACTGCGCCGATTATCGATTGACTTTTTGCCTGACGAAAATCCATTCCAAATTAGCGTACTCTTGCTAGATCGCGGCCACTTTGTTATATTCCCCGGCTCACAACCCTGACTGGCTCTATCCATCCTCTTGTTGCTAATGTGTTCCTGTACACTTTCCTCCATCTCCTCCTCTCCCCTAACTTGTTGCCATTACTATCTAGTTCACATCTGCCCCCTCTTATCATCCATCCACTAGTCCCCCACTATCACAAACCCCCCGGGTCTGCTACCCTCCGGAACCGTAGTACTCTGCTCCTAATTGACGGCTCTGTCACTTCCCGGCTCCCCGTTCTCGCCCAATACCATGTACTATTTGGACGACGATTCTCTCGACCTGCTCCCCTGGCTCCGCCCCCACCCCCACTCTTCTCACTCCCGGCCGTTCCTGCCCATCCCCCGACCGCCGTTCGCGCTAAAACCCGGCTCCGCCAGCCGCATAGTCTCCGGCTCTCTCCGGCTTCTCGCGACCGCAGCCGGCTCGACGCTCCGGCAGCTGGACTCCGCCTCGACCGCCCTCTATACTGCGACCCTCACAGCAATGGTTGCTTCTAGGGAGAAGAAGCGGAAGAGCAGGGGCTGTATCGGAGGAGGCGGACACGGAGACAAGAGGAACAGGAAGATGCAGGTCGAGGATGTCAAGGTACGGTAGATCAGTCCAAAATTAGTCCAAGCCATATACTAAGTCCAACTGTCCAACTCAGGGTACGGTATCCTAAAATCATTACTTACAGTACTCCACGCCGGGCGCCAAGGGCGTTACCGTGATCCTGTTCGGCTGGGCCGGCTGCAAGGATCGATACCTGGCCAAGTACGCGGCCATCTACGAGCAAGCCGGGTACGGTATTTTTCTGACCACAGTACCTGCGGATTATGGTTTTTCTTCGAGGGGCAATAAGATTGGTGTGTCGACTAGTTTGCTGCTAAGTCTCTGGGGTGATATCACTCTGATCGAAGGCCCAGGGCGATTAGAGGGAGTGGGCGTTCTTTAAAGTTCAGGACAGAACAGTAGTGATGTCGTTTCGGTTTTGAACTCTCCTCATTCTGCACACTCTCTCGTCTGTCTCACCAGCAAGAGAGTGTGCAAAAAGGAGAGAGCGAAAACCGAAACGGCAACACAGTACTAGCACAATAATATTATTATTGCCTACAAGGACTGCCTGAAACTCATTCGATTCGGGGTGGGCCCATTTCCGAAAAGGGAGGGAATAGATCCTCTCCATTCTGCACACTTTTTCTCCGGTCAGAGAGACGAGAGAGTGTGCAGATTGCAGAGAGTACTATTCGGTCCCGAACATCACCACGAGGAAGTGGGGGGGGGGGACATTGTGTAGCCACTATAGAACGTTCTTTTGACTCTTCTGGTCGGTTGTTTTCACTCTGGTTAGTCATACACACTGAAGAGATACGATCAACGTTGGCTGGCGAAATAGACATAGTATTGGTACCATGTTACGTCATCACTAGGCAATCTACAAATTTTTGCGCACCTCAGACACCGGGAAAGGTGTCTTTCGTAACAGTAAAAGCACGAAATCGCACAAACTTCGAGATCGAACCCTAAACTTTGTACAACTTTCACTTTATTGCCTCCTGTTGACTTTACAATTTCCGCGCAATCTATGAAAGTTTCTCCCCTTTTCCACTTTGAGACGTGCACTTGAACAAAAAGTGACATGAAAATACGCAATAGAAAACAATCATCCGGGAAACATCGGCTACCGTACCTGCAAAACTGCAAAACTTGGCGAACACTGCTAGATTGTTTTCATTTTTATGAAACGCCGTCCTCTCCGATACAATCCGATTTCTCTAATTTGGGAAACGTCACCTCCACCATTCCATAAGCCCTGCAACAAAAATCTACTAGAAACCCTAGCATTGTGCCATTTGGAAAACGTCGCCCTGCTCAGGTACACCACCATTCGCTACACGATGCCGATCGTGCAAGTGAGGGGCTACTTCTCCTACAAGCTGTTCGCCAAGCAGTTCTACGAGCGGGTCTTTGCCGACGGCTCGCTCAAGCCCGCACAGGTCATGTGGTAAGTTGCTGATCTTTGGTCCTTGACCTTTGATCTCTGAGACTACTCTGATCGTTGATCTTTGATATCCTAGAAAGATCTGACATGTGTTGATCGCAGTGTTCGATCAAACAGTAGTGATATGAGAGATTGTTGATCTCTGATCATCATTGCAAGTGGGAGGGTGGGGTGCGCAATTCGGAAAATTCGAGGAATGAATCATATGTATAGTAGATTTCTTGGATATCAAAGTTCGGGTAAAATTCAAAGATCAAAGTGCAGAGGCCGGAGACCAAGTAAAGTTCAAAGATCGCGTAGGAACAACGAGAATGCTCATAGAATGCATTGAATGAGCTTTATCTCTGATGTTTCTGACCTAACGCGTCATTAGAAATGAAGTGATCAGGCCGCTCTTCGCTAGATAATTTGAGAGTTTGCGTAGCTATTCTTGTAAGAACAGCGAAAGATTGCATAAAATGATTCATTGAGATCACTAGTGATGTCGTTTCGGTTTTCGACTCTTTCCATTCTGTACACTCCCTCGTTTCTCTGATCAACGTGAGAGTGTGCAGAATGGAGAGAGCCAAAACCGAGCTCTTATCTCTACTGATCACCGTTCCATGTGTTAGCCCAATTAGTGCGTTGCTCAGATAATTAACTCGTGATCTCACTTTTCCCCGCCCTCCGGCATTTTCGACGAATACACCCAGATTGACCTTTTTATGACGCATTTCCATTCCTATCAAGCTAAAAGTAGCCTCAATCTCGAACTTCGGATAAATGACCAGTTGCTCCCTCATTGAGCTCATTGCCCGAATCGCTCCCGTAGCTCAAGGCTGCTCTTCGCTAGATAGGCACAGCGGAAAAAAAACGTGATAACAAGGTCACTCTGGGTGTGTTCGCACGAGAAAGACCAGAGGCTGAAAAAATAAAAAAATAGCTTTTTTCCGGTATTGCCTGAAATTTTCCTCATTTTCTCGAAAGAGATTTTGCTCTGGGGATGATTAAAAAGCAAGTAAGTTCACATGAGGGATGTAAATTCTGTTCTGCTCTCTCCATTCTGCACACTGTCTCGCCGGTTGGAGAAACAAGAGAGTGTGCAGAATGGAGAGAGACGAAAGCCGAAACGACATCACTAATTCACATGAACTTTCCGGCATTTGTGTAATCTTCCTGGTTAAAAACAACAACAGTTGGAGTATCTCGTGGCTGAGACCCGACGAACACAACTATTAGTGCAGTGGTGAGAAGCAATCACTTGCTTCTAAAATCTAGAAAAGAGAGTTGGAATTGATCTTTGATCTTTGATCTTTCCCTCCTTCAGGCACGTCTTCTCCATGAACGGTTGCTCGATGTGGACTGGTCTCTGGGGTCTGCTGATCAAGTTGAAGAGGGAGGACATCATCACCGCTAGCAAGGGCGTCATCTTCGATAGGTTCGCAAAGTGATCTTTGATCTTTGATCTTTTGTCTCAGAGTAAGCACCTTTTCATTCCCGACCATTTCACTCTGTTCACTTTCAAATACTCATGAAACTCAACTCTTCCTTCTCTCGAGAAACAGTTAGAACAATTCCTGATATTTGAGTAATAATTGTCTCCGTAAAAAACGATTGCTTCAGAGAATTGTATGTTCTAGACCTGTTCTAGCCTTGTAATTGGGACGTCTAGACTCGATGTGTTGATATTTGAATGGTTTCTTCCATTTCTTGAGAGAAGGAGCAGTTGAGTTTCACGAGTTCACGAAACGAAATGAAAGAACCGATCGGTAATGTCAGTCAGATATAGTGGTAAAAAAACTCATATAATACAAAAATCTCATGTTTTCGATATGGTGTTTCATCTCTAGAATCTGAACATGATCTTTGATCTGTAATGTCTAATCTTCGATCATTGATCAGTAATCTTTGAACTCGGATTTCCAATCTGTGATACCATAAGTCTATAACAGACCAATCGCTTTGATCTCTAATCCTTAATCTTTGATGTTTAATCTCTAATATTTGATATTTGATCTCTAATCTCTCTCACGTCCTTCAGTTCTCCTGCCTTCGTCCGACCCGACCAATCCGCACGCGCCATCTCCATGTCCTCGCTGCCGGCGCCCGAGTTCAACGCCGCCGTCAGGTATTATTTTCGAAAATATGCCCCGCCCCCTTTCTCTAGTCCCGCCCCTTTTTATCTTTGATCTTGCCTATTTTAAGAGAGACGTACCGCGCGGCGCTCCTGCTCTACTTCGCCTCGCACCACGCCGTCGTCTGGGTTCGTCTTTTTTATTTAAAAAATATTTACGAGAATAAAAAATTCCTCTTCTTCATGAAATGCCTCGGTTTGCTTCATTTTTAAAAATTATTTTCGCAAATATTATTTTTATAGCTCCGCTCGCACGTCGAGTCGCGCGTCTGGGAGAAGAACTTCTCCTACTGCCACCTGCAGGAGATGGACATTCCCAAGTGAGTGTTGGAGTTTGACCTTTGATCTTTGAAACTTCGAATCGATGTTTGATATGGTTTTTTCTGTGTATAAAAGTCTATGATCTTCTCAATTGTAGATATTTCTACAGTAGTACTTATTATATCATCAGTCTGATCTTTGATCTTTTTATATCCGTATTTTGATCTTTGATCTCTTCCCTCATCAGGAACGCGCTCTTCATCTACTCCGATGCTGACGAGATCTGCTCGGCGGAGAGCATCGAGAAGATCATCGACCAGCAGGCTGCGAAGGATGGCACCGAGGTACGGGCGACGATTTCCATTAGTCGGCTACAGTATCCTCGACGCATCATCGCAAGCTATCGATAACTGGCTTTATTGTCGGAAATTCGATTGCAGTACCCCGGTATCAATAACTGATTTTATTATTGCAGGTGCACGCTCTCAAGCTGCCCGCCTCGCCGCACTGTGCCCACCTCCGCACGCATCCCGAGACGTACACGGTGAGCAGTCGGCTACAGTACCCCTGACGCACGATGCATAGCTATCGATGATTGACTTTATTTACGTAGCTACAGTATCCTTGAAGCACCACCGAAGAATTCTCTTACAAATTTAGTAAAAAGTCCTATAAGTCGACTTCAGTACCCTTCCCACACCAACTCAACCTATCTAGGACTGATTTTATTTCCTCAGACCGCCTGTCTGCGCTTCGTGGCCGAGCAGGACGCGGGCGAGACGGCTCCGCCGCCGCCGCTCACCGACCCCGCCTACCGCCTGGTCACGGCTCCGGCCCGAGAAAAGCCGGCTCCGGCTCCGGTCGCGACGGCGGACCTCGCTCCGGCGCTGGCCGATCTCTCGCTGCAGCCAGTGCAGCAGCCGCAGCCAGTGGTTGCAGCCATCTGAGAAGAAGCTTTAGAATCTCCCCCCTGACGGATCCTCGCCCCATCTATCTTTCCCCTGTAACACATAAACCATTCCCAGTGATACAATCTAACCAGTTTTATCGTTTTTATATTATTTAAATTATTCTGGTCATAATATGCGTCTGTCGGTGATTTGCACCTTTTACCGTACCCTTAGCCTACAGTAACCTGCTGTACTTTGGTGACCTACTTGATCTTCCCGATAGGACGCCCTTTATAAGCATAATAAGAGCACAATTGTGAGCACAATCATTCCAGCTTTGAACGTGAGAATAAAGAGTAGGTCTATTTTCGTGTTTGCGCATCAATCAAAATAAGGCTGGATGACGAAGGTATGGAATGATATGCAGAAGGATAGCTAACGAGAAGGAATGTCGTTTCGGTCTCTCCATTCTGCACACTCTCTCATCTGTCTGATCGACGAGAAAGTGGCAAAATGGAGAGAGCTGCTGTTCGACTCGGAATAACGGCTAATGAGGCTCTCTTACTTTCACGTTATCTCTCGTTTTCTCTAACCGTCAACACGGAACTGCATAACTCATCATAACAATCATATCATAATGACTGGCAGATATCAAATGATCATATCTCCAATCTCACAGTTATGTCGACTCGGTTAGAGCAACGAGAGATTAGGGGAAATGCGATAAGCTGTTATACAAACGACGTTTTTTTTTTACCTCATAATCATCCTTATTAGATATACCAAACGATCATATCTCCAATTCCTCAAGGTTCTCTCACGGCTCAGAGAGACGAAATAGCATTCTGAATGCGGAGAGCTCTTTATTTTCTCTAATGATGACTTCCCACAGGGGAATCCCGTTTGCTGATCATTAAAGAGTGGGTGCGTTACCAACGGCTACGATGCAGCTCATTTCTATGCTCGTCGTTCGAATGTACGACATCCTACAGTGGGGATGCTAGTTCGGTCTCCAGTCTCTCCATTATGCACACTATTTCGGAAGAGATAGTGTGCAAAATGGAGAGAGCTGAAAACCGAAACAAAACAACTGTCCTACTTTAACCCACTAATACGACGAATTTTTCGCGTGTATTTTTCTGCTGTTGTACCCGAACAAGTTTGCCGACATGCTCTTCTCGATTTAATCGAGTTACCACACATTTCGCTATTTTCTCTGCCTGCCGATATGGGTCTTACCGACGTCCCTTCTTGTCGGTAACCATTTTCCGTTTGAGCCCACTTCCAAGGGTGCTACCGGATCGTATAGCGTATGTCCCCATTCACATTTTGTCGAACATCTATTCGGCGATATTTCGCGATTGAAAAGAGCCACTATTCGATCCGGCTGGATAACTGTAGGTTACTGTAGGCTGGGCGGAAGTGCAGAGTACCTGCTTCTCTTGCAAACTTTGTCGTCTTTTCCTAGTATTCCCGGCACAAAGGGAAGTTTCCGAAAGCGTCTGACCTCGCGGTCTAGTCACTGCGCTTCACCGTCACTGATAACACGCAATGCTTGAAACATCAATGCGCTCTCTCCATTTTGCACACTCTCTCGTCTCTCTGACCGCCTAGAGATAACGTGGATTGAAAAGAGCCTCCGGATGCTCGAGAGTGCTATGACGCCTGACTCTCTTCGTTTCGCCTTATCTCTCGCTTCTCTCATCGCCGAGAGATAACGTGGAGTGAAGAGAGCTGAGATAGAGTGATAGCGTGATAGAGAGGGAAGAGAGAGGAGGACGAGAAGGTTAATGAAGCCCCAATCTCCTCCCTCTCTCCCTCTACGGAGAGAGCTATCATGTGCTACATCCTCATCCATTCCACATAGATCTGCGTCCATCCCAAAACGACTTAACCTTATCACGGTGCTTCCCTACGTCGCGCATTATTGCCTATTGATGATGCAACACTTCCCCCTTCCTCACGTTTCGATTTTAGACACTCTCCATTCTGCACACTCTCTCATTTCTCTGATCGGCGAGATAGTGTGCAGAATGGAGAGAGCCAAAGATCCCTATTCCTCCCTCATTTGTTCTCAAAAAAAAAAGTGTGTAAGTGAAAAGTGAGCGATTGCGATAGATACGAAGGACGGAAGGGAGACGAGGGCACTAAGTCAATAAACTTTCCCCTCCTATCGTACGCACACACAATACGTAATCGACGACGATTACTAATTCGCACCGCTATACTAGCGCACTCGCACCACACCACACGCACCGGCCCTGAGGGCACACACACTGGTCTGGTTCCGGTGTCTCTCCTTTGCTTCATCTCACTCGCGCTCTTTGCCTGTGGTGACGTCACCAGGGGGAGGAGGATGAATCGATTTCGCTCCCTCCCCTCCCTTCCTTCTCTCTTGAAGAATGATTCAACACAACGAGCGAGTGCGAGAGGCGAGGCGAGAGAGGCGGGATGAGCGAGAGAGTTAGAGATGGAGAGCGGCGAGAGGGGCGGGAGGAGGCCGAGAGTCATGTAGGGAGAGGAGACGAGGGAGTGAAAGTGAAAGACATTGTGAAGGGAGAGAGACGAGGGGAGTGAGTCACACTTCTCTCTCCCCTTCCCCCTTCGCTCTGCCCATTGCTCATCTAACCCAGCCACTCATTCACATATTGTTGATCTTTGATCTCTTTTTCGGAGCCAGAGCCGCAATTCGCTTAATGAGATGTGGTTCCCCAAATGCCGGTTCCAGAACCCCACGACGGCTCCCGGTTCCGGAACCAGCCGACGAGTCAGCCAACATCATGGACCGATTCGACCCGAGCTCCATGCGAGACTCGATGAAGCTGGACTTCGGGGGCGGCTCGACCCAGGTTGGTACCCAGGATGGACCCACAGGACCGGGCGTACCAGATACCGTAACCTACCGTACATAGGTGCCCACGCCGACCGGTCCCGGAAATCAGGCGGACGTGGATTGCTCCAAGATCTCGGCCTTGGAATCTCCAAGCTTCATGTTCCTGCTTAACCAACTGTCGAAGGAGGGAAGTACGGCGCAGGAAATCGTCCAGAAAAACACCTTTAAAGGTACCTAGCCTTAGTCTTAAGGTTTAACCTTTAGCCCTAAGGCTAAGGACACGCTTAGGACGGTGCCTTATCTACCCCATCTCCCTCCTCCCGATTCCCGCCCCCACCTTATCCCCTGTGGGGTCAGCCAAGGTTCACGTTATGACTCAGAGACGTATTCACTCAATTCACCTCCTCCCTTCCCCTTCTCCTCTCGCCACCTTTCATTCTTTCACTGAATAACACACACACTCAATAGTTCCCCCCTGTCTGCCGTCGCAACTCTCGCATGAGCATGGGTAAGGTTCGTGACCTACCGAACTGTAGGCTTACCGTAATCTAGTCTGCGGGAACCGCTAGCCACGGCTCTACACAACTAGGCGGATTAGCGGTGTAACCTACCGTACCCTCACTGCAGCGCCCCAGTTCAAGCAGGCTGCAGCCGTGCAGCAACTGCCCACGCCCACCCCGACTTCGCTGCTCTTTCCCGACCAACCGCCCTCCAACGACCAGCTACAGTACGCCCAGGGCTTCCTCGGTGAGTCACTAACTGACTTTATTATCAATGGAGAACTGACTATATTACCGCTCTACTACTGTACGTGTTTTCGTGTTGTGGCCTCTCACGGTTTGCCTGATAGAGTGATCTTCTCATATTGATCGGGCGAACTGCCGCTTGGTGATTGTGCAAATAGAGCGCATTTCTCCTTTATCTCCCAATTCCCGGACTTCCCAGAACCGGGAGATCCTAGAACCGGGATATATCCGTCAAGTTCAGTTCTCGATCGATCGAGCGATGGCACCACTTGTAGTTGTAGGGAGTTCAGCGGGATTATCGGGTGGCACTTGAACCGACTGAACACTTTGCGAATTTAGAGTGAATAGAGCACTGAAACATGTCTCGTGATAGCCAAAAACGAATCTCCTTATTTCGCCTGCACTCTCGTCGGTCAGAGAAATGAGATCTCTAATACCCAATTTGACAGCGATTCTCCGCAGCAATTTGGCACCAAAATCGACCAAAAAATTCGACACATGCGCCCTGTCATTCATCAATTAGTCATGTATGGGGTGATTCAGCTCAGTGTGCTGATTTGTCCTCGCCCCTCTCCTCCTTGCAATCATCAATCGCTTTTCCTATCGGGTGCATCTGATAGAATGACAGCTCTCTCCATTCGGCACACTCTCTAGCCGGTCAGAGCAATTAGGGAGTGTGCAGAATGGAGATAACTGTTATTGAATGGGGCGAGAAAAATGGTCAAGAGGAGGGAAACAAAAACAACAGGCAGGGATGCGAAAACAAGGTTGTGGTTGTTTGGTTGATTTTGCATATTTTCGCGCGGCGTTCTCTAGTGTGTCTTTGCGAAATTTCGAGGAGAGAAGAAGTGTTGACAATTCGGAAACGACCTTCCTCAATGTGCGCACTTTCTCGAAAGCCATAGTTACGAGATAGTGTGCAGAAGGGAGAGAGCAACTACTTTCTAGTCTGACTTTACGAAATTTCGAGGCGAAGGGTCGTACTTTTCGGGTTGATTGGATAGTGTTTGAAGAGTGGACGATGAAAACAACTGCGCCTAATAAGTCTCCCGTGTTGAAAAGTTCACTTCATTCCTACCAATGATTCCGAATCGAGACCACGCTCTCCTCAATTCCCATGTTTTCTCGTTTCTCTAACCAGCGGGATAACATACAAATTGATAGAGGTTTGTCTCGGTTCACTGATTCCTGCTCTCAACTCACCCGTACTTGCGAAATTTCGAGTGTGCAGACAGCACTTAGGCTGATTACCCAGTTTTTCGATGAGGAAACAGCAGGGAAAATCATCGAAAAGCATTGACTCGAATAAGGACAACTAAGGGTGCAGAAAGTGTGCGATTTTGTGAGATTTTGACATAGTAATTCTGATATGTTTCACGAATCGCATTAGACGCGTGAAGCTTACATTTATCAGTGCTCTTCTCTGTGTGTAGTGAAAAAAATCAAATAAATATGAATTCACAATTTTAAAAATCATTTCAGACGCGCTGAAAACCGTGCACCAGGCCAACAGTTTCAAGCCGCTGCTGCTCAATTCGCCCTCGGTCCTTGATCAATTCAAGCCCCTGGTGGCCGTTTTGTCGCCCCAGGCTTCCCCCGTCAATCAGCCCTTCCGGAATGTTACTTCGTAAGTTATTTTCTTATTTTGAAAATGAGATCAATATGAGATTTAAAATACAAAATATCCAGAAAAACATAGTCGTTATAACAACTATTTGATAATTGACTTGTAAATATTTTTAATAATCATTGCGCCATCATTAGGTGGTCACTACTCATAGCTCGAATCGGTTTTCGTGTTTTTTTGGGTAATCTTTGAATGTATCTAGTCATCAATTATCGCGGAATCCTCTCAAATTCACTTTTCCTCTCTCTCGGAAAGTCAGGGGTAAAGCAGTAATCGCTCAGCAATCTGACGTTACTGATGTTAGTGATAGAGTAATGTGATGTTTGCCATCGCGTTTCTAACAGAGTCGAGGGAGTAGTAACTCTCTCCATTCTGCACACTATCTTGTCTGTCAGGGCTAGAGCGTATTATTCGATGATCACTAGTTTCAGACAACATTCAAAACAAGATGAGGAAATGAGAAGATAGAGGCATCATTATTATTCGCTGAAATATAATCATGTGGGAATCGTGCGGTTTCGTGCGTATCAGATTGCAAAAGATGAATATCGTTTGGGAGCTCTCTCCATTCTGCACACTCTCTCGTCTCTCTCAGACCTAATATCCGCGATGGCATTGCAAATCCGTGGCTGCTGTAGCACCAGAGATCATCTCTCTCGAGTGTGTAATTACAAATCCTCTAGTGCCTCAAAAAGCGATACATCAAAAGCGTTCCGGCTTCGGGGATTTATCACCGAAATTGGGGAAAACCCGATAATGAAATCGTGCGATTTTGTGAAAATTACCCTGTAATTTTAATATGCTTCACGAGTCTCATAAGAAATCTGAAATTTAGTGTTTTTCAATTTTATCGTTTTCTTTCGTTCTAAAAAAGTGAAAAATGAAACATAGTAAAAAAAATTATCTGGACTATCATGTCGAAAATAGATCAGGTTATGCGAATTTAGCATCGAAATTGTGTAAAGATTTTTAAAAAAAAAGAATGTTTGCAATTTTTTTTGAAAACAGTGATTCAGATATGTTTCACGTGGAACATTAGAAATCAGATACTTGGCGTTTCACAGTCACAGTCGATTTTCCGGATGAGAGAGAAAAAAAATATAAAAATAAATAAAGAAACAAAGAATTCAGTGACTTCGAAGCGATTCTCAAAGCGATGGAGGACAGAAAGAAGGAGACAGAGGCATCTAATCAAAGGGATAATGGAGGTTCGTACTAGTGATGACAAATCGCTAATCCGACTCTCCTCAACTCTTGTTTATCTGACTGGCGAGATATCATGCTATTTGAGTAGAGTCGTTTCCGATTTGGCTGGTTCGTACTATTGATTTTCTTTGCTAGTTTCTCTTCAGAATTTCCGCTGTCAGATCCCCTGTGACCACTAGTTTGAAAAAAAAAAGATGCACAACCGATCAATCCTAATAGCCTCGCATTGTAAAATAAAAGAGCAAGGCGGAGTGTACTCTTTGTGCACTATATTTTATGCACTAGCGAAATTATGGCACTATGAGAAGCGCACAATTGACAACGTACTGTGTTCACTAGGATTGACAATTCAAGAATGACTCTCCTCATTTTGCATATTCTCTCACCGGTCAGATAAACGAGAGAGCGCGCGAAATGAAGAGAGTTAATCCTTGCATTACCTACCCTAGTGTTCACACACGAAATATTTTCTAGTGTTTTCTAGTGGAATCGTTTGCCGATTGTGATTTGTGTTTAAATGTTCAGACACAACAAATTTCAAGAGGCTTTTGTGCTTCAACAAATAATGAGACACATCTATTGCAGCCTCCACTTCCTCACCGCCGCGACCCGTGCAGCCCGCCCGCAACAACTCCATCGCCTCTGCAGCAGCTACAGCCGGTCACCGGTTGCAGGCCCCGCCTCCCCAGCAACAGCTGCCCTTCTTCAACGGCGCTGCTGCAGCTGCTGCAGCATCGGCCGCCTCGTCGGTCGCCCCGCCCAGCGTCGGACCCTCGGTGGGTGTTAGGAATCTTACTTCCATTGTAGCTTTCTCCATAGTGTGAGAATTGAAGAGAGCCAAAATCGAAATCGCATCCTTAGTGGGTGTTTTAGGAATTGGCATTTTGGCCCTCTCCATAGTGCACACTCTCTCGATGGTCAGACAGATATGAGAGTGTGCAGAATGGAGAGAGTCGACATCATTAGTGACCATAGAACTATAATGAACAATAAAAATCGAAGCGTTGTAAGTCTCGAATTTTTTTCAAGGAAAACTGCTTTGGATGTTGTCATATCGTGCCAACAATCTTGCTTTTAGAATTGGCCTATGCTGCATTCATTTGTGAAAGACGAAGTATGTGCAGAATCAGGTGCAGAGGTGTGTTCAGAGCACTAGTAATGACAAATCGGCATCCGACTTTCCTCATTTCGCATGCTCTCTAGTTTCTCTAACAGACGAGAGAGCGCGCAAAAACAGGAGAGTCGCTACCGATTTGCCATCACAAGAGAGCACATGCTCGACTCTTGAAATAATTTGTTTTTCGTAGCTAATTGGGGCGCTAATTAGCCATGAGCACACTCGAGAGCGATCACCATAGATTGAACACGAGTAGATTCGAGCGAAGATTCATTTCGAGAAATTGTCGAGGGGTTTTGAAGGCAGAGTATGCGATAAAAATGTTGAAAGCAATAGTCGAGCACAAAATCCTCTCCCAATCTATCTTCTCATCTCATCTCATGCTTGTTGGATCTTTTAGAATGAGATTAGAAACCAGGAATGTTGAAAAATCAGTGTCCCACCTTCCAAATACCACCTGCGATAGAGGTCATTGATAACATTTTCACAGTCATCCCGTTAGTAATGTGCTTAGTAATCTGTCATTACTAACCATTAGTTATGAAGAGTGCAAACATTCCCGATGACATTGTAAATTTCAAAATCGTCGGTTCTGAACTAACGCTCCCCTTTTTTTGGCAGTAGACTATGGATTCGTTAGGACATAAGTAATGAATCGCAAACATTCATAAATTACAAATTCATTCGCGTTTCTGAATCATTTTCTGCACCATAATTGCGAAAATTCATAGTAGATCGGCTCTGAAAGATCCATCGATTTTCTGAAACGTTTGCTGCACAAGAATTGGTCACAAGAATCGTAAGGAATTCACATATTTTACTTCCGTCATTTCAGGAGACGTCCCTGCAAAACTCCTCCGACGAGGACGACGAATCCGATTCTGATTCCCGGTCGAAGGGAGCCGGCTCCGCCCCCCTGAGGAGTCGATCCACCGCCAAGAGAGAGTCAGTTACCACTATCGTTGACAATCCAAGGATGACTCTCTCCATTCTGCACACTCTCTCACCGATCAGAGATATTTGAGAGTGTGCAGAATGAGGAGAGTTATCACATGATCTTATCGATTTATGCGATTCACACACCACAAAGAGATTCGAAACTAACTCGATTTCTGAATTTTTCACCCCCTCGTGAATATGAGTTTCACATAGGGGTTGTAAAGCGAAGGTGAGCGGAACGTATGGTCCACATCCATTTGGCAGTTGGAAAAATCAATATCAAGCGAAAAGTACAATAACCCGATTATCGATCGCGTTATCCCATCCTCTCCCTCTTTTGAACGATAAATACCACCAAAATTAACGCGATTTCTGAATTGTTTAACACCTCGTGAAAATGAGTTTCACGAAGGGGTGTAAGACGAAGATGAGCGGAATGTCTAATTGTTCTTTTGCGCGCACTTTGAAAATAATCAATATCAAGGTAAAGCTACAGTAACCCGATTATCGATCTCGTTTTTCCTATCCTCTCCCCTCTTTTGAACGATTATCGATCTCGTTTTTCCTATCCTCTCCCCTCTTTTATATGCCACCGACACTTCTCTCTCTCCGCTCTGATGACTCACAGTTTGGTATTCAACCCGTCGGGCGAGCGTGGAATCAAACAATTTCCAATCAGTTATCGATTGATCAGAACTACAGTAATCGATCGATAATCGATTATTGATACAGTGTTCTATTAATCCGAGTACGGTAATATATCGATCATCGATTGCTCACACTTCCTGTCAAGCCGATAGCGCTTATCACCTGACTATACTGTCCGGCCGCCCCACTTGGGCTTGATCACCGGTCAAGGGGCGATTATCCCCGATCCATTCCTAGCCGATCCATTCCCTCTATTTGACTATCGATTTGCTATCACCGTGCCGCTATTCAAACACGTCTCTCCTGAGTCCCTCTCCTTTGACGGGGGGTGCTAAGCTTAGTCATCACCATCACCTTTCCTCCTCCTCCTCTTCCCCTCCTATCTATCTCTTCCCCCCTCTCTGCCCCACCCTTTCCTCCTCCTCCATCCTTCTCCAAACACTCCCCTTCTTCCTTCTTCCCCCTGCACTAGTACAGTGTCCTTCTCGTGACACCTTCCTCGGTACCCATCCGACAGCTCCGACCCTACCAGACAATGCAGACCATGCATTCTGCAGCCGCGCACCACTTTGTGCACAGGTAAGCAGGCGCGTGACCTACCGTAATCCACCCGCCTTTCCCTCTTTTCTCCTTCCATTCAATACAGGGACTGTTCTTGATTGATCTCGCAACTTTTCGAGTGGAGGGGCGAGGGAGGGAGAGAAGAGGGATGGAAACGAGTGTGGTTCGCCCCGCATGACTGACCGTTTTTATTCCATCCTGTTCAATCTGTCGTTTGATACTGCTAAAAAGTGATGCCGTGTCAAACAGTGCTCTCTCCATTTTGCACACTCTCTGGCCAGGCAGAGAGTCGACATTAGCCGTACTGATGACCATAACGGCTGGCACCTAGCCAACTCTCTTCCGCGCTCTGTTTCGGCGAGACTGTTTCCCCGCATGACTGACTGTTTCTCCCTCTCTTCTCGTCTCCCAACTTCATCCCTTTGTTTCCTCCTCTCTTCCCCTTTTGAATCCTCTTTTGCCTCCCTCTTCCCACCAGGTATCCTCCCACTAGTACTGCCCTCACCCATGTGATGTCGCGCACTTTCGAAACAACTCGCCCCGATTTTTTCGCTACCGATCCATCGATCTTCCATCCCTCGCCTCCCAGGTATACCCCTTGTCTCTCCAGTAATGTCCTCAATAACACGCGCACTTTCGAAATAACGGCGCCGCACTAACGATGGTAGTTATCGTCTCGGCTAGGGCTTTTGCGTGGGCGGAAAGCCGGGCAGCTGGCTGGAATGGTTGTTTCGGGGCAATCCTTTCCTCAGTCTTACGAAACTTCAATGCTTCTCAACTTTTGAGCAGTAACCTTCTGCAACGTTCGCAAACGCGCGCATTCCACCGCGCAATAATCCTTGTTCTTCTCCTCTCTGATCTTTGTCATCGTTCCTCCCCTCCCACCTACTCCTCCCGATTTTTGAAAAGTGCCATGCGACATTTCTGTTAGCATTTGATCCGCGCAACTTCTTCCCACAAACTAATCCTCGTTCTTCGCCAGTCTGATTGCTGTTTCGTCATCATTCCCCCCCTCCACTCCCCTACTGTTCTCTTTTCGAAACTTTCCAGAAGCCGCTGACCTGTAACTTTCGAAGAGCATTCAGCTGATCCCTGCTCTGGTTTTCACCCTCTGATCTTGGTGTTTCGTCATCATTCCCCTTCCAACTCCTTTCCCCCACTCCCCTTCCCTCGGCCAACAACCATCACCCAAACATGTGACAGGTTGTGATTGATCTCTGTGCGCAAGCACGTGTGTGAGGTCTTCCGCTTTTAGTTTCGAAAATGCAAAAAGGGGCGGGGCTAGGGTAGGTCACGGAGAGAGATGAATTGCCCTTGTCATTGCGAAATCTGGCTGTTTTGTGTGTCCCAGCTGGGCGATGAGTCATCACTCGTTGCCCGGTTGTATTTCCACTCTTTCTTGTCTTTCCGTCCCACTAGTCGGGTTCACTCTATCCAATCTACCGTTTCTCACGTGGAACAAGCGGGTTTGCTAATATCTTCCTGGCCAGAATACGATTTTCAACAGGTACTGCTTACTTAGGACAGGCACCTTTCCAAATCTTTTAATCTCTTTCCTTTTCACCACCCGGGTTCCCTCACTTCTACCGTTTCCCCCCTGCGAAACCCGGTTGATTTCGCAAGCTGTTTGCACTTTTTCTGTTCCATTTCTCTGCGCTCTCCTCTATCTCCGTGCTATTTCGCCCCCAAGTCGTTCTCCTGACCATTCCACAGTGTTTGGATGGACGAAGGGAGGCTGTAAAGTCTTCCTTCTCCTCCTTTTTTCTGGCCCTTTCCTCTCCCCTTTCCTTCCGCTCTCTGCGTCTCTCTGATCTTCCCGCTCTCTCTTTCTTCTTCTTCCTCTTTTCTGGCCCTTTCCTCTCCCCTTTCCTTCCGCTCTCTGCGTCTCTCTGATCTTCCCGCTCTCTCTTTCTTCTTCTTCCTCTTTTTCTTTTTTTTTTCCTCTTCCCTTTGATCTCCTTACGTAAACTGTTCAACCATTGCTTCCTAGGCCCCTTTAGTACACGTACTCTGTTTACTCGATCCAGATAACTTTCCGATAGATCTGAGATTCATACCATACATTTATGGTTCCGGCTCGTAAAGTGCACGCTTACTGTCTACAAAATCGAATGTCTTTGATCTTGTCTTTGTAATTGCGATTCATCCAAAACTACTTTCTCGAAGCAAGCGCCTTTCAATTTATTTTTGTTTTGTTTTAATTTGATCAAAATTCATTGATTTTTAAGCACATTCATCCCAAACATTCATGCCTTTCCCGACTAATAGTGTACGTATTCTGCTTGCTAGATGACGTTGTTGACATGACAACAAGTCTAGGCTAGTACTGAAGTACATCACGACGACTCAACGATTTCGACTAGGAAAGTTTGGCTCTCTCCATTCTGCACACTATCTCGCCGGTCAGAGAAACAAGAGAGTGTGAAAAATGAAGAGTGCGAAACGACAGCACTATTTTCGACTTCCGTATTTATTTTATTTATTATGTTTATATGTACGGAAAGAACCTTCATAAATTTCTGTGTGTTCTACCATGAAACTCATTTCATCCTCCAACTCTGAACACGGTCCCTTCAGACTGAAAATATTCAAAACTTGCAAACTACATTCAGACGACTATTTAAGATAAATATGTATTTAATTGATAATTATTTTAATTTGCAGCATCTCCGGCATGGACGATCAAGAGGCAAAGAAGCTGGAGCGAAAGCGACTCAGGAACAGACAGGCCGCCACTAAGTGAGTGTTGATCTTTGATCTCTCTTGTCTGTTGCTATTGAAACAAAAAAATCTCTTGACCTTCCGCATAATCTTCAACCAATCAAAACAAAAATATTCTTCGACATTTGTGTTTTGGCAATTTGATCTTGCTGTGTCAAAACGTTCAGTGATTAATTGTATTAAAATTATACTCTTCCTATTTAGTCCCAAATTGATCTCCGATCTCTCCCTCAAGCTCCTCTTCCTCCAGGTGCCGTCAGAAGAAGCTCGCTCGCATCTCCGAACTCGAGCAGCAAGTTAACCAGGAGAGAGACCACGCCAAGCAGCTGGACTACAATCTCGATCAGCTCCGGAAGCAGGTACTGTAGTTTGTAGTTTGATCTTTGATTTCTGATCTCGAATATCTGTAAAATCACCTTTGACTGGACAGTTGATTTACTTAGACTAACCTAGCGCTATCATCTCGTCAAGACTGTGAAATCGTTATTCTAGGAAACATTTTCAAAATTACTTTATCTGGTTTTTGATCTCTGATCTTCCAGATCCGCAGCCTGGAGCAGGCGATCACGATGCACGCCGGAACCGGCTGCCAGATGCATTAGATTATCGATTGATCGGTTACCGTAATCTGTGAGCAGCTACCGTACCCCTGTCAGCATTCCTTCTAAGACTCAAACCCCTCCCCCGACATATATCGCGATCCGTTGATCTCCTTCTTTAATGAA
Source organism: Pristionchus entomophagus (assembly GCA_036245825.1). NCBI lineage: Eukaryota > Metazoa > Nematoda > Chromadorea > Rhabditida > Neodiplogasteridae > Pristionchus > Pristionchus entomophagus. Next base: position 10,331,738 of record BTSX01000002.1, on the reverse strand, counting down.
TGTTCCTTAACAGTTACATCACAACCTCTCTTCGACATACACCTCAAGTTTTCGTTCCTTGGAATTGATATTGGAATTTATTTGTCCTCGGAATTGATATTGGAATTGATCTGCATCTAAGTAGATCACCGTAGTTGTTGTACAGTAGCCCCGTGTTTCCCTTATCCCAGTCAGGTAGTTGTTAGCCTATGCACTCTCTCTCTTTTCGCGTTCTCTCTCTGTCTGATCGGCGAGAGAGTGTGTGATTTGGAGAGAATCTAGTCTTGTCTAGCCCATTCATTCTACAGCCCCCTTTCCATCTGCGCTCTCCTCTGGTTCTTCCCTACTTGTATCACATCTGATTTTCTGTGTGTGTTTGTATCTATCCCATCGAGCAATAAATTCGTTGTTTCGAGCACGGACTTGATGAATAATTCAGTCGAAAGATCTTTCAAAAACACAGTATCTTACTAACTTTTATCATTTGATCTAACAGTCCCCTCCAAATGAGCCTCTTGATCTCTCACCATGATATTAGTACGGTTAGTAATACAATGGAAACTGATTTTATTATGAAGCGAATTATGATTATTGGCCAACGTAGTTTCAAAGAACAGTTACGAACATTCGAAGTACTCAAGTTTAAATTTTCAGCGGAATTCTGATCAATGTTTTCCAAAGTCCGCTGATCGTTGAATTCTCTCGAATCTCTATCGATTCCTCACTAAGACAACAATATAAACACGAATTTTTCCTTTCCTCGTTTCCGCTTCAGCAGTTTCCGACTTCCACTTCCTTCTTCCTCTTCCTCTACGATTCGTCTCCATTGGAAGTCACGAACGCATCTCATCTATTGATGATTCTCCATGGTAATGGGAGCTGGCACGTATGCCGGTCAATTCTTCATCCACGCTTCTTCCTCTCCATTTTCAGTCATTCGCACGTAGTCTTCAAGTCATCTCCCTTATCTGTAGAGTGCATCTCATGCGCTTCCTTCTACTATTCGCCCTAGTGGCGTTGGTTCGTGAGAATTAGGCAAGATCATTTCATTACCACTACTTCTAGGTGCATGGCCAAGTCTAAAAACAAGTCAATTCTTCTCGTTAGAGGAACAAGCTTCTCGGTCCATTCAACGTGTCGTCGCAGGCCTCTTGCGAACTCGCTTGCAATTGTGCAAGAGGAGATGCGAGGGAAGTTCTTTCATCCTTAACCACCTTGAGCAACATTCTCTAAATATCACACCTTTTCAATATGACAGAAAGCATGAAATGGAGAGAGTCTTCCTAATACTCGCCACACCTCTAATGATGTTGCAGCGATGCCAACTGTGCACTGTTCTCTGTAGTTATCAAGCAAATGGAATACCTCATCTACTTTTATACTACTTCACTCTGCTCGTTTCTTGGTGGATACACGGCGAATACCTGCTCGACCCCGATGGTGAGAACCCTGATACCATCCCGAGTCAATTCTCTCATCAGTTTATCTACGCATTGAAACGTGATAGTACAAATGCTAATTTATTTTTTTAGACGGAATATCATCTGGAGATCAAGGTAATACCCAATTTATTTGAGAACATTAGAAAAGTCAGTTGTGCAGGAATTCGAAACTACGGCTATCCAGACTACAACAACAAATGTGATTCAATAGGCATAGAGACCACAGGGTAATATTTAAAATCGACATCACGAACTCAATAGTATGCTCGATGTGTTGGTCTCGATCTGAACAACATTTTTCCTATTTAGAGTTTGTCTCTATCTCATCTCTCAGCCGAGTTCTCCCCCGAAAACCACGCGCGCGCGGGCAAGGTAAAGGAGAGAGGCGAGAGAGAAAAGGGGCGAAGCCTCTCTCGCGTGTGTCTCTCTCCCTCCCCCCGCTCTCTCGCCCCTCTCCTCCAGCGCTCGGCCGGCAATTCGGAGAAAAATCATAAAATTCCAAAAAAAAATCTTAAAATTCCTCTAAAATACAAATGAAGTAAAGGGCAGGTGCGCAACTGGGTACGATCACTAGAAACAATTCAAATCGATACTCTGGACCATAAATCGTCAATTTTGACCTACTTAAAGTTGACCGATCAAGCTGCGCATCACGTCATTTGTGCAGGATCCTTAGACCTACAGAAAACGCTTTTGATCGTTTGATTTGATTGCGAACCCGACTTGCCGGACCTCTTGCGGATTTTTGGCAACTCTCTATCCCCTCCAAGTGGGCGGAGCCTGTGGTCTCTAAATAGGCATTAGTATCTATGAAATGTTCTTTTCAGGCGGCTACTTCATGTGCATTCGATAGCGTGCTTGGTAATGGATCGCTGACCGGGTTTTAAATATTGTTAAATCTACGGAATACGAGAGAGTGATTGCACGAAAGGAATTAACTAAATTTTCAGACAACTGTGGTTGCGGCGAAATTTGTATCTTTCAACAAACTACTTCCGCATACTGTCCCATCGCCACCTACCAGAGCTGTCACTCGTCGAAATTAGTACAGAAAGTTTTTTCCTTGAAAGATAAATCATGTTTGCAGTACCGTAATTCATCTGCGATTTTTCTTCCTACGAAATATCTTAAATGTGATAATGGAACGATAACAAATGATGATGGTGCGAGGGTTACACGGCTGCAGCGGCCTACCTGTGTCTTTCTTCAGCGTACGACTTCAACGATTGTCTGAAAACAACTATTTGAATGAGTACAGCCTGCAACAACTGTCCTTACTTAAAGGACGAGAAAGAAGCTTGTCCAGATGGATTTATTTGCTCAACACGTTATATGAGACGATGTGATGACTGCAGTCGGATCAAATGCGATCATGGAGTTCTAACGGTAAACTAAATAAAACATTAGTGTGTTAAATTGTTCTCACTCTCAATATCAGTACTATGACTCTAGCAAAAAGGAAGGAATGGAATACAGCACTTCTGAAATTGTGGAATGGACGGACAAGGAAATGTACTGCACAGTTTCGAATACATGGTACGGTCAAGGGATGTGCAAGATTGCGAAATTCGGAAAATTTTCTTTTCTTTACAGCTCTAATGTATGAAGCTATTACAATACATAATATATAATTTGAATCGTACTCACAATATGATTCGAATGATATTTGTGCGTTGTTATAACTTCATCCTATAGAGCTGTAAAGAAAAGAAAATTTTCCGAATTTCGCAATCGTATACAGGCCTGGTACGGTCGCTAGTATTGTTGTATGGCACATGCGTGGAATGGCAGGTATAACTATTCCGTCAATGGATATCCCTGGTCTAACGGATTCGGCATGACTGACGCTCAGAGTGAGAACTGCCACCTGCCAGCAGGTATAGCCATAAGTTTCTGATAAGTGCAGTAACACGAGAGATAATGTTTATGGCAGCACATAATTGCATTCATGTTTAAGCATGCAGTGCCTGCCCAGAACCACTCCTGGTGACGAGCTCTGACGAACTGCATCCCGACATTGCTGCACAATACAAGTGGAATAACGTGACATAAAGTCGATAGATATTCAAAATTATTCTTTTCGTTCAGAATGCAATGGTAAGAGGCGACGACGGATTTCTCTGCTCCAATATAACGTGCGCGTCAAGATATTTTCTATTCGTGAGCAATATCATTGTAAACAAAAAATAACTTAATCTATACAGGGTATAACTCCTCTTAATTACCTAAAAAAAGACATCCAACTTGGTCACTAGAAAAGTAATAGAATGTTTTTATAATGGGTGAGCAAGCGTCGACTTTTTTGATGATAATTTATTTTAGTCAATGGTCAGTCTTGAGATGGTTGAATGGTGACAACACTGTGTACGAAGACCAATGGGCAAACATAACCAGACTTACGTGCCTTCGCAAGCTGTGAACGTTCACATTTCTATTATATTTCCTGTTATTCAACCATTTACTTATCGAGACCACAGCAAAAATAGTTCATAAAAAAGGATGTCTCATTCAATTAAATGCATTAATGGATTGAATTTAATATTTGTTTATATGTATTGTCTTGATAAATATCTTCAGTTGTTGAGACAGCATTTTTTGTAGGTTGATCTTTGATCTTGATCACTGATCTGTACAAAGCGTAAAATCAATTTGTACAATTGATGTACTTATTCTAACTGACTGACTGTGAAATAGTCTAGGAAACATTATCAAAACCTTTATCTGGTTTTTGATCTTTATAGTTTTATCTTTGATCTTTCCAGATCCGCAGCCTCGAGCAGGCGATCACGATGCACGCGATATATCCCATCGAGCAATAAAGTCGTTGTTTTGAGAACATTGCAAAATTGTAAGACAACAACAGAAAGCAATGCAGAACGGCCTAACAAGAATGATATATATTGATGTCGTTTCGGTTTTCGACTCTCTTCATTCTGCACTCTCTCTCTCTCTCTCTCTCTCTCTCTCTCTCTCTCGTTTCTCTGACCGGTGAGGTAGTGTGCAGACTGAAGAGATAAAAACGGAAATCGCATTTCTAATGATAGCCAACTACATTTTTGCATGCAAATGATAACTGTTTTTTAATAGACAGTATTTCGAAATAATTGTGATTCAGTAACTATGTTCTCAGCCGACCTAGTCCCCAATCGCATTCTGACGGTTTCTTCCATTTCCCATTTTTTCTTATTTGCTCATTCGTTTTGGTGTCATGACATAGTGCCATGAAACCAAAACGGAGAGGCTAATAACAAAAAAGGCCTCGCCCAGTTTGACACCCGATCTGTTATCTCCACGCATTCCCCAACTGCTGACACATCAATCTAGATTCATCCTTTCGTTATCACTAATATCATAACCGAGTTTTTATCGCTTTCGCCCACACTTCCGATTATAAAGTCTCACTATCCTTTGCAATCTTCAGTACATCAGCAATGACCGATCGATACGCTAATTTTTCGAGAAACACGCCTCCGGACTTCCAAAGGTAATGGGATCGACCTTTGATGAGCTTGAAAACGGGATTCAAGAGAGATTTTAGCATGATGTGAGTAATATTCTATAGACCTTTCAAAAAACGCTATTTGACCGCTGATGTATTTGAACTGTACAAAAGAGTTTGATCAGACACCGCTGGCATCACATCTCTCGCATCTATGAGTTAGCAGATCAACTCCTGAGGGAGAATGATCATACCGAAATCAGGGCGATTATGAATGCACTAAGGGCTGAACGGGAATTGATGAGTAAAGGAAACTTAATGGCAAGACGTGATCTCGAATTATTTGTACGAGTGAGTTATTCCGATTGTTGACTTTAATATTCAATGTTCACAGATTTCTGAGATTGTCAGTGGAATTTGTCTTCAGCACGTTCAAGAGCTCAACCGAGTTCGCTATCAGAATCTCAAAAGGCGTCTTGCGCGTTACGGCAGAACAAAACTATAGCCTAACGATCCGGAAATAGATGACTCATCTCATCAATCTGATATTATTGCCTATTTACTGTATCACATTGGGGTATTATTTTGGAAGATTTGCAGAGTCCTTCCGAAAAATTTGTCTTTTTCATTTTTTCTGATGGATAAACGTGTTGCTATTAAACTCTTTTACATTCGTTCCCACATACTACAATTTCTCTACATACGCATGAATGAAAATCATCAATAGGCAAATGACGATTGATTCTATTGTCGGTTTCTTTACCGACGTAATATTTACGCCCTCTTCAGTACTTATCCCAACCATCACTACCGTGCCCAGTCGTCGTGATTTTACATATGAACAATCATCCCTTTTGGCTGCGCTGCTCTTTAGTCATAGATCACTAGCAAGCTCTATCACTGATCGCTGTGGAACAATGCTCTTATCAGGTGTACCTTATTCTCATCTCCCGATAAACTCTCTTGTTTCCATTCTGCCCCGCAGCTCACAATTTCAACAATGGCCGATCGATTTCCTACCACTTCTAGCAACGCGGAATTTGAGAGGTGAGAGAGCGTGGTCATCGACTTTTCCTGAACCCGTGAGTTCTGATCATTGACTCCTTTTAATATTCATGGACGGTTTGAGTGGCATATTATCTAAACAACGTTTAGAGCTACGTCGGAAACAGGCATGCGAAATTAACTTATTTATCAACAAGACGGGCTGATAGGATTAGGGGGGAGTATCTAGGCCTGGCAAATGAAGAGCGCGCTCTCCTCATTTCTCACGCTCTCTACGTATCTCCGCCGGCGAAAGAGCATGCAGAATGAATAGACGAACTCTACATTTGCCATGCCTATTCCTACGTAAAGATTTTAAACTAAAAAAAATACAATACCAGGAAACGTTGGAGACACGTCGCTCGTCTTTATGAATTGAAGGACCAATTACTCAAGGAGAAGGATTATTTGAAGATGTGCGATATTGGAGTGGAATTATATAAGGAAATGACACTGCATCGATATAGTTTACTGATGACTGAAAGGGACTTTGAACTGCATGAGCGGGTAAGCAAAGCTTCTTTGGTGTTCTTTCGATGTTTGGAAATAATACCCATTTAGTGATAAGTTGACTTATTCGTTCACCTGTCTGAAAAAGCACGAGATGTCATTTCGGAACTTATCGATTTCTGGTTCTAATTCCGACCGTGCAGGTTGAAATGAGAGGGGTGGAATTTATATCTACATTTATATCTATACAGTAGAGTGCGCTATTCGGGTAATCGTCTCTTAATTTCACACACTCTCTCGACTGGTCGAGTGGTGAGAGAGTTTGTGGAATGAAGATACAATTACCCGAATAGCGCACTCTAATAGATAGGGGAACAAGATAATGCAACAACGGAATTGTATGGGCCAGAAACCGAAGAAGTGCCGTCCTTTCTGAGCATCGCTAATCCTTTCTCACTGCAGATCGAACAGTTGCTAAGCCGCGCCAACCATCAGATGCGAAGAAACGTGAAAATGCATGCGGGTGTGCCAAAATACTGAATTCCTGAGATTTTCTAATACATACACTGATCTTCATACTTCATCACTGTCATGTCTTATTTTTTTCTTTCTGAATTGTAATAAATGATTGTTTTGCAATCTCGAAAATTGCCCGATATCGTTCTATGTATTAATCAAATCATAATTGTGGCATAACCCAGCCTATCGGAAACTTTTTCTCTAATAAATCTCTGTGAAAAAATCGGTATTTCCTGCATCAACCAGTTCTGGATGGCGTCTTGATTGATCCATCGTTAATCAATGTGATAAGCTCGATGACCTCATCATGTGTAGTGTGATCATGTATAAAGTCGTAATCTGCTACCGTAACCATCGCGTCATCGAAAATTGATTATATTTCAACCCATGCATTGAAAAATCTTGCTGCGCGGCCTTTACATGTTTCTCTGACTCGTCTTTCTAAATCAACAGTTCTCATGTGTCCCGTAATTTCCAGAGGCAACTCATAGTTTACAGAGAATGTCAACGAGAACAACATAGAGATAAAGTTGATAAAAACCGATATTCAACTCTCGTTACCTATTTCGCCTGTTCCTTCACTGGGAAAAACAACTTGCAATTCCATGGTAGCGAGACCATTGCTGCTCGCTATTTCGCCACCTCGATTTTCAGTACTCTTTCGAAAGAGTTCTTGCAATAAAAGAAGAAAAAAGTTCTGGAGGCATGGGGAATTGAACCCCAGCCCTCTCGCATGCTAAGCGAGCGCTCTACCACTGAGCTATGCCCCCGATACATTGTCATGCCGTCCGGCCTTCTACACAACCTGCGTGCGCCGCGTGCGTCCCCCTCGCCGACCTTTCCCCCTCATCGATTCCCGTAATGTCCTCCGAACGGCTTACATGTGTATTTGTGCTCCGCCTCTGCTCCCCTTTCTTGCTATCGCTAGAGGAAGGAGGGGGTTATAGGATGAGGACAGACAGAAGGAGGGGAGAGAAGTGGAGACCAACGAGAGAGTGTGGGATGAGAGGAGAGTGGCAGACAGTCGGAGAAACGAGAGAGAGTGGGATGAGAGGAGAGTACCAGACGGTCAGACAAGAGTTCTTTTGCTGTCGTGTGGATGTGAAAGGAATGAGGAGGGAGAGAGAGCCTGGCGAGATGCTCTGTCCCTCTTTTTCTGCTTCTCTCTCTTCTTCCCCCCTCCCTTCCTCTATCCTTTCCCTCCTCTTGATTTCCTCTCTCTTCTCCCTCCTCATTCTTCCCTTCTCCCTCATTTTCTCCTTTGACTCTGCCTCTGTCACACGCTTCACGCGCCGGGGCACGAGATCACGCTGAGAGGGGGAGGGCACTCTTCCCTCCATTGTTTTGCTCTCGGCCCCAGCCCATTCGATTCTGCAAACGCTCCACTCCCGCTGGTTGTTATTCGCCCCATTCTCTGATTTCTTTCGCTCTCTGAAACCAAGTGCAAAACCCAACAAGAAACAACGTTTTGCAGTGCACTTGTTGCCTTTTCGGGATTGAATCCTTGCAGCGCTCGCCAAGCGGTGTTTTATTTCTAAAGTAGTTTCTTTCGATGTTCGGAGCCAATTTATACATTAGTTACGGCGTTAGATCGAGTTCTAAAATGATACATCCCCGTTTGTCAGTTCTAAACGACAAATGCCTCTTTCATCCTTTCATTCTCTGACTCTCCTCTCCCCCTCAAGTGCTCTTCGATTCTCTCCATTCTGCGCACTCTTTCTGACTGGCGAGATAGTGTGCAGAATGGAGAGAAGAAAATCGAAATGGCATCCCTTGCTTCCATGCAGCTTCTTTCACTGCTTTCTCAATTCAATTCATTCTCGTTCTTGTTAGTCGTCGCGAGCGGTCCCTCTCCACTTCTCTCTGATAGAGAATGGAGAGGGGGTCTATCCCTCTAGTTCCCCTCGTCTATTCCACCAACTCAACAAGATCGGAATCTCCATCCAAGCCGGACTGGTCACCGTGTGATGGGTATGACCTTACTAAGATGTTTGGCCTCTCAGATCCTAGGCTCGATGACTCTCGTTCTGAGATAGATCATTCGAGTCTGGAGGGCACGAGCTCAAAGAAGAAACTAGAACACGCATGGACTAACGTCTACCAGTGAGAATCTTCTACGAGCAATGCGATCCAAAGCCCTAACCTACTCGGAGGATCGGAACACTTTCTCCAGCGATTGATTCGGCCTGTGATAAGGAAAGAAGACCGATCCCTCGACCCCGACCCAGACACAATGTTGAAACGAGAAGAACGACCCCAATCGGATGCCCCATCTTGATCAGCGCCCAGAAAGCGACACTGATAAATTCTGATTCAATTCTTTGTCCCCCTTGAGTGCCCTTCCCCGTCTCTCGCCTAGGAGACAAGACAGACGAGAATGGGAAGGCTCGTGGGGTCCTGTTCTAAAATACTTCTCGGTTCTCTGCCCACCCCCTTCTTGAGCGCTCTAGGAGACAAGGAGGGAGGGGAAGGGGCAGACGAGAAGAAGAAGTCTCCCGGGTCTCGTCGATACGTATGCTGTTTTCTCGTTGTCTTCATTCTTTTTGTTGTTGTCGTGTTCTGTTTGTTTACGGGGGTTAAATTTCACGGGAAACGCGTGCTCGGAACTCGCCCTCAAATCAATTCTAAGGGAGTTTCTCCTAGGGATGCTATTTCGCTTTTCTCTGGACACTGTCTCGCCGGTAAGAGAAACGAGAGAGTGTGCAGAATGAAGAAAGTCGAAAACCGGAACGACATCAGTCATCTCTTTGCCTCAATTAGTCCTCAAATCCAAGCTATATTCTGATGTAGTTTCTTCCCCCGTCATCTCCTATAAGCCTCTAAGCAACATCTTTTCTATTGCTCTTCCCAATCAACACTTCCGTTATCTCGGTCATCCACATTAGCGCCGCCGGAGCGAATAGTGCTCTCTCCAATCTGCACACGTTATCGCTGCTCAGAGTGACGAGAAAGTGTGCTGAATGGAGAGGCAAATATTCGATCGGGGTATTATTCAGAATGTCTTTGACATCGTTTCTTGCGCTATGATCATGTTTTCATGTTCATAAATCTTTATTTAATAAATAAAAAAAATAGTTATTTATTATTATTCAGAATGTGCGAGGCAGCCCTCGCTCAGCGCTGGAATGACCTGACCTCATTCGTCACGGAGGAAGTCCGGCAAAAGTGAGTTTATTGCATTGTCTTGTTTTTTTTCTGTTCATCACATTCTGTAATCAATTTCTCTCCCTCTCTATCACCATGGTCCGAGTTTTGATAATTTGAAAAATTGTAAGAAAAACAAAAAAATAATTCTTCCACTGCAACTTCTCTTCGCTCCTATCCGAAATGTATCTGTGTTTGAACTCGGGTTTATGGACGAGCAGCAATAAACCCGCCGTTTCTCGAACAAAGTTTGTCGATAGAGAGAGGGAGTTTCTAATTGCGAAGAGAAGAGGCCTCTCCTCCTCCTCCTTCAATTCAATACTTTCGTCCTCTCTCTCGCATCTCTAATGCACTCTCTTTTCCCGCAATGCTTTTTTTCGTTAGTAAATGGGCCCGGGTCCTCTAAGGACACACAAGGGGAGATGAAATGAGGGAGAGAAAGGGCATTATGAAATGGGGTCTTGATGAGGGTCTGGCATCACATATGGGAGATGTTCGGAAGAAACTGCGATGTGTGCAAAAAACAGGAACTTTTGATGAAAATAAATAAATAAACAAAAACATATATATGTATAATATTAATATATTTCCAGATGGTGGACGAAGATCGTCGAGGCACACAAGAACCGTCGTTTCTCTGGCGTCAGCCATCTTGAGAGGTTCGGTTATGTTTCAGAGTTTTTACGAAAACACCGAGATCTTTACTGAAATGATTTTTCCCAGTGTTCGTTTGAATAACATCTCAATCAAAATCAAAGTTGGCTGTGATAATAGCACTAGAATTTTGTTTTCGAAATTAGATTTGTTAAGAATTTTATATGTGGATTTGATCTGTCTTTGGAAAATTCTGGAATTCCAATGGAACAGCATTTAGATTTTTCCGCACTCTTTTACTAAAAATAACCTAGCGATAGCTGTCATTCACATAACGCTCTTTTCCCCGGGGATAAGAATATAAAAATGTGGTGACTGAGCGATACTGAACCTTCTAAAACTGTATAAAAATGGCATTTTTTAGGATGTTCAACGAGTTCGACAAGCACAAGGACTGTCTCAAGGACCGATACGCGTTTGCGTTTGCCATTTTTTTCAAGAAGTGAGCATTGATCGTTGATCTTTGATCAGATGAAATGGTTGAAGAACTGTTCTTTGATCTTTTACCATTGGCCAATCCTATTATAAAAAATACCAAAAAGCGCTTTGATACTTGGACCGATTTATTTTATCATTTCAAATCCGTCCTTTCCAGCATCGTTTACAACACCATGAAATCGAATAATCCTGAAGAATCGGCAGCTCTTCTGCGACAGTTCAGCCAAGTTTGTGACTATGAATAAGTAATGACAATTGGAAACCGACTCTCCTCATTTCGTTTGCTATCTCGCCGGTTAAAGAAACGAGAGAGCAAGCGAATTGAGGAGAGTCGGATCTCGATACGGCATCATTATTCGTGACTATCTATGCTTATTTGAATCATATTTTGGCATAAGTTTGTAGCCAGACGAGTTATTTGCGACTTTTTGTTGTAGTTTCATAGGCAATGTAGAGAAGAAATTGATTCAAACCTGTCTGGCTGCGTTTTCATTTCGCTCTGAAACACAATTGAATGAGGCGCTCTCGGAATCTTTCTTGGGATATTTTACAACCTTTTAAAATAGATTAAGTAATTTTAAATATTTAATTAAATCGCAGGAAACGACATTCGACCAGGAGAATCGCGTCGCCGAGCTGATCATTGAGTCCGGAAAGGGCAGTTCTGACGTAGGTTTATTTAAATTTTAAATCATTTTCAAAGCATCCATTTTTTCACTTACCTCTGCTCGTTGATGTGTCTCGAAAGAAGTTGATAAAATAATGAATTGATTACGATGCGAACAAAAAGATTGGAGAATTGAGATGTGTTTCAGAATCATTTGATAATAAGAGGATTTGTGAGAGAATTCAATGCGATGGCGCTTTCTTGTCAATAAATAATATACATTTTCTGATTTTGAAAAAAAGACAATTCCAGGTAAACATGCAAGAGGGCGCGACGGGTGACGATGACCTGCACTATCTGCTGGATTTTGACCTCGTGAGTTTTTTGTTGTTGTTGAATGACAAACCTTGCTGAAATTGTTTACATGAAATTCAAACAAAGAAGCAGCTTACTCACCAGAAATGGCAGCGAGAGAGGTCGATTTGCAAAAGATAAACAGTTTCCAACGACGAAACCTGCAAGATATATAGTAGGAAGACGATCTGTGAAACTATTAGGTTTTTATTGTGAAACTACCGGTAAACCTAGTAATGGTAATCATTCCTCCTCTATTCAGGACTACTTTGGTGATACAAATCTCATCATTTCTAATAGAGTGTTTATTAATGTTTTTAAAAATAATATCCAGGCGTTCCTCGGTGATTCTCCCTCTGCCTTCGTCCAACACGAACTGGCGATGCGATCCGAGTTCTTCCATCTGTCAGATATGGAGTATGCCACGCAGAGGCTCAAGGTATGCTCTAATGATGCCGTTTCTGTTTTGGCTTGCTCCATTCTACACACTCTCTCGACTGTAAGACAGGCGATAAAGTGTGCAGAATGGAGAATGTTCAGAACCGGAAAAAAGTCATCCCTAGTATGGTCTATACGATGAGTGGAAAGTACGGATCGATAAGCAAGAGGTGTGAGCCTGACAATGAGATCGAAACGTGTTCCAAGCACACATGATTGGCAACGCTGTTACCAAGTGAAAACGCAATCATAATTATCAAAGTTGCAGACGTTTCGTGTAGGGATGTAATTTCGGTTTTCGCGCACTTTACACACTCTCTCTCTCTCTTCGGTCAGAGAAATGATAGAGTGTGCAGAATGGAGAGACCAAAAATCGAATTTACATCCCTAGTTCCGTCTCATCATCCAGGCGCATTCAAATTTATGAGGCAATTGGGGAAGCCTATTTTCATGGAGTATTTTCCTTTGAAATGATCTTCAAAAATTCACTGCTCTGAATAATTGAAAAGTTTGATAATAAATGATCATTCAATTCTGTTTTCAGACGTTCCGCTTCTTCATCCAAATTCCCAATATCTACGCGACGAAGGCACTGAGAGACGCGTACGAGGAGAAGGTTCGAGAATTTAAATTAAATATTATTTCATCACGGACAATGCCAATTATGCCACATGATATTGAGCAAAGAATATCAAAAGCATAGATGATATTGAGATCCTGACGGTCACATTGAGCGTGATTTGTACTAGATTCCGCAAAGTCGGCTATCCACGTTGTCGACCCTATTTATGTGCCATGCTCCTGTGGAAAACGATGGCGAACTATGAAACCGAATACAATTAAATTATAAAAATTCCAGATATTCTGTGTTTGTGTCATGTATTTTTAGAACTTTAAGCTGAAATTTCATAATCTTTTCGAAAATCTTTTTTTAAAATATGAATTTCAGGCTCGAGTCAACATCGCATCAGAGATCGAGATGCTCCAATCGGGCGCTCGCGCCTACGATTGCTAGTGATGACGCAATCCGGTGTCGACATTCTAGCTTATTTCTCGTTTCTGCTTGACTAAAAAAGTTCTCCTGCAGTAAGAGAGCCATTTGAGAGCCCCTGAACAGTAGGTCCTATCCAGTGATGACAAATCGGAACTGGACTCTCCTAAATTCTCGTGCTCTCTCGTTTCTTTAACTGTCGAGAGAGAACGTGAATTGATGAGAGTCAGTCTCGATGTGACAGCACTACTATCCACATCGTTGTACCCTTTTTCTCTCGATCATCTCTTCCGTACCCTTCACCATTTCCAGCCCAGAGCCATTCCTGCTTTACTTAGCATTCAGACGATACTTTCCTGTAGGGTGACTAGTACACTATGCGGAGAGGGAATCCTCTCCTAATCCGACTTCATTGTTTTTTCTTAGCGAATATCTAAAAAATTTAGAATAACTGCTAAATCGCGTTGAAAGCCATTGTATTCATGCTGTTCTGCCCGTTACAGTGATAAAAAATCGGAACGGGACACTCCTGAATTCACGTGCTCTCTCGTCTCTCAAACTGCCGAGAGAGCACATGAATTGAGGAGAGACGATTCCGATTCGCCATCACTAGTCCATAATTCAGAGAGAGACTTGTAAATCAGAGCGTAATTCAGAGTAACCAAACCTATCGCTGTTCGGCTAAATAAATCACACTTATTTTTTTCCGAGAATCTTTATGCAAACCTTGTAAATTTTATCGATGACTTTCAGTTGTAATAAATCGGTGTATTGCATGATCACTGTATAAAAAAAATGAGTACCTCAGTAAAACTACCCTGCATTGCCCGGGTATCGTACCCATCAATGGCTCACTCTTGATTACATCACAGCAGAAATAACGAATCAATAAACGCAAATACCCACTAAACCTTTGTGGATCGAAAGATCGCATAGCGTAAGATAATCAAAAAGCGAAAAGACTATTTGACTGATGAACGCTCTAATTCTATAATGTTATTGACGAGACTCCTCTCCTTCTCCATTTCATTCCATCGCCTTTCCCTCACTGTGACCAGTCGGTTGACACTCGCGCGCCTTTCTCGGACATTCAACGCCGTGCCCTACAGTACCCAGGTGAGATACCGTACCTCGCAGATGCTCATGGATGCTCATGAAGTACTGTAGTCGTGTCTGGTTTCAGTTCACGATGGAAAGCTCGCATAACAAACTGACGGATCCGGAACCAAAGCTAATCGAGCCGGACCCCGACCTGTACGATATCAATGTGAGGGTACAGATAAAACGCAAAAACCTATAACCTACAGTATCCGAAAGGTACCGTAGGTTGTTGCCTTACTTAGGTCAGCTTCATTGTTTCTCAAATGCTGTCACATCGGTTAAGAGACCGGCTCTGTTATTTTTTTTAGCTAAAAGGCCATTCCCCAGACATCCCCGCCAGGACTTTGGATTCAACCTTCCATATTATCATCATCGAGGGGTGTCGTGAACCTTGTTTACAATTATGACGAAATTGGCGCCCCTAGTTCCGAATGCGGCCCGCCAGATATCCGCAAATTTAAAAAATCGAGTTTTTGTATTTTCTGAACCGAATCAGTTAGACTTCTAATTTATTTTGCAATGTGTTTGACAAATCAAAACAACGAAAATGCACCAGTAGCGATCGACAGAGATCGGTTCTCAACCCTATTTCTCGATTCTGAAAATTTTCGGCCATTTTATAGGCTTTTATGCGAGGGGGGCACATCCTCGCATACCACACACTGTAACCCTATCAATAGTTTATCACTATATTGTGATGAGAGGAAAATTCGAGTTTTACATTTTGAGAAAGAATGGATTGAATCCCAAAAATGGTCGATTTCGACGGTTTTTCGATCATAACTTTTTTCTTTCATGATCTGGTGAGCTCTAACACCCAAATTCCAATTCTACACAAAAATTTACGTCAGAATAAAATATGATTAGATTTTTCTGATATGCTATTTTTTCGACTTTTTTCATGACATGGTCAGACATGGTAATTTTTTGGTCAAAAATTCATAATTTCGGAACTATCTGACTATAGGTGTTTTCGACGTATTTTTACTCGTAGATGTCGAATTTTCATACCAGAGCTCACCAAAATACAAAAGAAAAAAGTTATGTTCTAAAACTCAAAAATGTCAATTTTTTCGAGTTTATCTTTTTTTTTGCGGTGAGCTCTAGTATGAAAATTCGACATCTACGAGTAAAAATACGTCAAAAATAACGGAGCCGGTCTCTTAAGAGAGCGGATCGGTAATTTAGGACCACCCCTCGGACACGTCCCCCCGGAATGAGATCTGCTGACCCATACTTCGTGCATGTACACCCCGTGTCCCCGTATTGCACATGGTACTATGGAATTTTCCGATTGAGCTATCCATAGAAAAAAATTAAAGAGCAAACTTTGAAAATCGAAAAATAATATTTTTTGAACGCGACAAGCTAGACTCAAAATCTCTTTTGCGTTATACTAGGCATGACTAATGATGAAAAATGAACCACCCCGATCGATCCCCGCATGATCGGAAAATCGATTTTTACCTTTCAATTTTCAATTTTTCGACCATAATTGTCGTTTAAATATGGTATTGCCCCTTTTATTTTTGTTCAAAATGTAGTCAGGGCAGTTCTCTTTAAAATTTCATATTAGGTTGTTTGATCCTGATTTTCGGAATAAACTTTTGGTGCTGGAATGTGCCGGAATGCTCGATTTTGACATTATTCAAGCATAACTAATTTCTTTCATGATCTCATGAGCTCTAATAGAGAAATTCGGAATCTCCGTGTGAAAATACACTAGAAAATATTATATTCATATTTTTTGACACAACTTTTTTTCAACTTTTTCGTGAAATTACCATGAAATCGATTTTCCGATCATGCGGGGATCGATCGGGGTGGTTCATTTTTCATCATGATTGGACTGTAATCAACACTTCAACGATGGGCACAGGTATACTATTAATATTATCCATATATATAAAGAGCAAACGTCTGTCTGTGAGTGTGTGTGCCTGTTCGGTATGGTCGTCGGGTCAATATATGGATACGCGTATAATATTTTCTAAGATTACGTGCTATAAGCTTATATGTGAAACGCGAAGCGCTGAACCCAGCCAGAGGTGTTCCCCCGACGTGGTCGGGGGAATGCCGCTGGTTATACTATATTGTACTTCGAAATCGAGCTCTTGCGCGAAAATGAGGACTCGTTTTGTTTCGCAAATGAGTTCGCGTTTTCGCTCGAGTCCATTCTCCTCTCAATTCGAGCTCTCGAGTGGTCGCTCGAGTAAGAATGAGAGGAGAATGGCCTGTCTCATTTGGCAACAAAAAAAGGAACGCCCCAACTTTCACCATGGATAGTTAATATTTAATTGATTTTTTTGTTCAACTCGCTCACAGCTCGCTCAATAAAGAAGGAGAGGGAGATAAACTCGATGATATTACATCTCTAAATCTCGATGACAATGAATAAACTAGATGGAAGACCCATGAAGTGAGTCTTAATGTTTGTTTGAAGATATCGGGTTCCTATTCCACACAAGTTCTTATATCATAATGGTTAAATAAAAGTATGTTGTTCAGAACAAGTGAGCATCTCTTTCTCGTCTATCTGATTTTATTTTCAAAAAGATTTAACTTTGAAAAAAAATGAAATAAACCAAAATATGATCATATATTATTTATTTATTTAATATTATCCGCTTGCTCAGGAAGACAGTTACTGGTCTGCCATCGACTACCGTAATCTCCCACGAAGAGGCCACATCATCTGTGATGACTTCGTTGAATGGAAGACCCGATGAGTCAATGATGAATTTCCAATCGCTATCTGCTATCTTTAATAGTTTGCTAGTTGTTTGTAGCGATTTAAAATATTGCATGATTTTTTTCTCAGCGATTCGATATTCTTCACAATTTATCATTATTAAAAACTCTTCCAGGAGCAAGAGTATGACTACCCTGCAACCGGCGCGATTTGACCAGCCCCAGTTCAAGTAAGTATCATTTTCTGTTATCTTGAAATCTTCACACCCTATTAGTTCAGTAACATAATGTTGTTCAACAGTATCACCAGCTCATCTTTAAAAGTTATAAATCCAGTATTTGTTGTAGGGACCACCACGTAAATTTTTAACGTTCCTCTAAAATTGCCTTTTTATGTGCATATGGGTAAACGGGAGTGCAGAATTCATTAAAGTTACTCATATTTTTATGAAAAAAATTAATCAGCTAGTTCTGACCTTCCCGCCTAAGCCACGCCCCTCTCGGTGCAGTCACGCACGAAATCGGTTCGGTGGGTCATGGCATGGTCAGTAGGTCACCATTCGCGAATTTCAAACACTTTTAATTTTATGTTTCTTGACAGCATTGATTAAAATGGCGCCTTCGTACTGATAATTGATCAATATATTGTTCATTTTGTTTGTTTTAAAGTGTCAGTCAGGACAAACGTGCGCAAGGTATACGGTATCTATATGTGAAACAGCGAGAAATTTTGAATTTAACTGTGTCTCAATTTCTAATGCACATATTTCGAACTCCAATGAATGGTTTAAAGAAACACACTAAATAAAATATAAGAATCGATCAACTAAGAGCTTTAGTTGCACGTTCTTTCCTGAAACTTCAGCATCCGATTTGATTAGGTGATACGATTTTTCTCTTTTTTTTGCATATACATCGATTTTTGCTCATAGAATAAGTAGAAACAACAATTGGAAGGCTGGATCACGAAATGCAATCGCTAGCTGATAAAAACGCAGAGCGATGGAATTGGCAGGCGAAATTTAGCGTGTTCGCGTAATACGATTTTCGAGATATTTTTATATGATATTCTTTGAGGTCAGGACTTCAAATTGAGTGAAAAAGTGAACAGCTGGATCTCCAAATAGTTGATAAGTTCGCGAAAAACAAAATTTCTTCACGAATTTGAATTCCCGCATTTCGACGTTTCCGATTTGCTGACACAACCTTTGCCGGCTCTAATTTTCGAATTCCCGGCGTGGGGGTACCTATATTTGTTTGGATACTAGCGGGAATATGTTTGGTCGTGGTTTCTTTAGGGGGAATGAGTGTAGTGAAGACTTGGAATGTCTTGATACTAAAATTCTGAAACAACCAGAGTTGAAGTTCCCGATCTGGGCTTGTCAAGACGACTCCAATTATATTGTAAAAGATATTTATACTTATTTTTGCAGCTCAAGTGACTACATCGTCAATGAGGATATTGATTACTATCAAGATACTCCTAACTCAAGAGGAAGAGTACTGTTTGACTCGAAGAGGGACGGTAACTTCCCCAGACGACCATTGTAAATATGTTCACCAAATTGTTCCTGTTTTGAAGTTCTCACCTAATTTTGTTGTTCGGTAGAATTACGGTAATATTCACGCAAAAGTTGTGCTTGACGAATTTCGAATGTTTAGAAGGAATTTAATCACGTTAAGTCAGAACTAGTGGGTTTCGCTCGTTAATTTTTGTTCATGTTGTGTTGTATTGGGTTGAGGAATAAGTAACGCTCGTTTTTTCTCTCTGACTTTAGAACCCTCGTGCTCGCTCTTTTGTTGTTGCCGTCTGCCACCCTGTTTACACTGGAGAGAGGGCCCCTCGGGCATTCCACACATGTTTTCGATTCAGTTCTCCCTAGTCTCCCAGGCGAGAATGCCGCACAATTTCGTCCCCGACCGAATTCACATTCGGAACGTGATGCTCTTTCTCTTTCTATCTGGCTTGAAAACGCCCGCCATTCATGAACAACGAGCAGGTTTACCCCACACATACCTCGCATGTAACCACCGTGAGAAAGTGGGTAGTCAAATTCGAGAATCACGACTTTTCCCTCGAAAATGAAGACCGACCCGGTCGCCCCATGGAGTTGGACCTCGATCGATTGCGTTCTGAGGTGGAGGCTGACCCGTATCTCACTACGGGCGATCTTGCTGACTTCCTTGGGGTCGACCAAAAAACTGCCGTGAATGGACTTCACGCGATTGGAAAGAAGTGGAAACTCGGGAGATGGATCCCCCATGACCTGACCGACTATGACAAGGATCGCCGAGTGGACATGGCTTCGACTCTTCTCACTCTGCATCGCCGGTTTGATTGGCTGGACAATGTCATATACAGGTGATGAAAAGTGGGTGC
This sequence comes from Pristionchus entomophagus, assembly GCA_036245825.1. Lineage (NCBI taxonomy): Eukaryota > Metazoa > Nematoda > Chromadorea > Rhabditida > Neodiplogasteridae > Pristionchus > Pristionchus entomophagus. The sequence goes on along the minus strand of BTSX01000002.1, from coordinate 10,312,067 downwards.
TCTACGACAACCATGAGCGCATGAGACAGTGGGTCGGAGAGGACCAAAAGCCAGCAGATGTCCCCAAACCCGATTTGCACCCCAAAAAAGTGATGTTGTGCATCTGGTGGTCAGTGCGGGGAGTGGAGTTCTGGGAACTCCTACCCGAGGGGACGACTATCACGGCAGAGGTCTACACTCTTCAGCTACGGAAGCTGAGACTCGCTGTCGAACAAACACGCGGGAAGGACGCTCGAATCTACTTTCAGCACGACAACGCCCGCCCGCATGTCGCAAGAAAGACCAAGGCTGAACTGGCGGGCTATGGCTGGACTGTCCTCCCCCACCCTCCCTACTCACCCGACCTTGCCCCCTCCGATTACCACCTCTGCTCAGACCTCCAGCATTTCCTCAAGGGACAGAGCTTCAAAGACCGAGCCACTATCCAGACCGTACTGACCAACTATTTCAAGAACCAGCCCCAGTCCTTCTATCACGAGGGCATCCACAAGCTGCCTGGTAGATGGCAGAAGGTCATCGATGCGCATGGAGAATATTTTTAGATTCTATCGTGCTTTGTAAAGTTTTTATGATAAAGTGAAAAAAATTCAAAAATGAGCGTTACTTATTCCTCAACCCGATAGATATTCCCTCACTTTTTCTTTTCTTCATTTGTGATGATGTAAATGCTAATTTTATTTGAAAGAAATGCAAAATCAGAAGTCGATTTCTTGTTATTCCATGTTTCTCCCGTTGAAATCAATAAAGCTCTTTTTGTAAAATACCGTAGTCAATGCACGAAATCAATAAATACAGTATACCAATCGGAAAAATCAATATATACCGTATTCAGCCCGCGAGAGCACTAATGGTGCACTACTAGTCCACCATTTGTGCCACCTGTAGTCCGCCAGCAGGTACACATGTAGTGGCACTACTGGTGGAGAGAAACCAGAGAGAAGAGACTGTTCAACAAGTCTCTCAATGTAAGGACTAGAGATGACTGTTCGGAGTCGATACTCATCATAACAAGGGATTTTTCGAACCGATCTGGGCATGAATCTGGGCAAGTCTCGAACAAGTAGATTTAGAAGATAAGAGGTGTCAGATCACTATTTGTAGAGGCTCACAGATGAAAAACTATTGGGTAAATCAGAGGTGTGCGCTCTGAGACTGAGAAAAATATATTGCCTATGACATGTCACGGAGCTCGAAAATACCTCACTTCTACATCAAATGATTAAAAAGATATTAAAACATAAATAGAATATGAATATAAATTGAGAAACCGTCCGTCCTCACCAGTGGCCTGTTCCGAGCGAGTTCTACACTGCATTGGCTGAGATTTTGCGACATCACAACGTGGAGTACATCGAGATCACTGAGGTTGGGGTTTCAATTTCAAATATCAAGTCATTTATATTCAAAAAAATATGTTAAGCATGATAAACACCAATAATGCTTCTTCTCTTGTACTTTGCATATCCCTTCTCGTACATTCGGTTCTTGATCAATAGCTTTGATAGAATAATGAATATCTTTAAAAAATTTAAATAAAAGGTCACTCAGATGCCTTTCGATGCCGTCTTCTTCTCCAATCTCCACAGTATCCTCGCCGGTCACGACATCTCTGCGCTCTGGTGCTACAACACCTTCCAAGTGGCGCCCCTCACCACGGATATGAAGAAAAGGTATAAACCGTTCCACGCATATCAACATTATCCGCAGAACATTATAAGGAATTTAGGATTTCGTGCTTGGTTTTACTCTAAATGAACACGCAAAAAATACAAAAAACAATTAGAGAAATCAATAAGCTACTGCTTCGACTTTGCAACGATAGTACACTAAACACCGTATTACAATGAGCGTTGTACGGTAGCTTATCATCATTTTCCAGCTTCCAAAAGCTGCTGTTGATGTGCAAATGTGCGAATTTGCAACTGGCTGACGAGCAAGCTGCGATTCTCAACGAAGAATTGATCGAGCAGAGCGAGGGACAGCCCTTCTTCGAGATGGCCGCCTACATGGGCACGAATGCTGTTCGAGTGAGCTTCCTAGCTACTAGTGATGCCGGTGGTGCTCTCTCCATTCTGCACACTCTTTCGCAGGTCAGAGACACGAGAGAGTGTGCAAAATGGAGAGAGCAACTATTCGATACGTCATCACGATATTGATCGTAGTTGGATAGGTCCTGATGTGTCCACACAAAATCGCAGATTCAGAGTTAGCAGAACAAATGGCGAACTTGGGCGAGAGCCCTACTCTATTCCAGGCAAATCGCTTCCATCCAACCGAGAAGATCCTCTCTCATCTCGTCCGTTTCCGCTGCTTTCGGCTCGAGTCGTTGGTGCTGATGGCGGAATGGATTGTGCCTCTCCTCATGGTGAGCATTTAGGATGTGGCTTTCAGTCTCTCCTTTTCGCACACTCTCTCGCTGATCAGACAGACGAGAAAGTGTGCAGAATGGAGAAAGTCGAAACCCGAAACGACATCACTAGTGATCATGGAAATGGAATAAGTTTCAGTGATTAGCCACTAGGAAATGCACCGAACCCAGGGATGATGTGGATAGAGACTGGCGCTGCTTAAATAATTGTTTACTAATTACAGTAGTAACAACCATCGGATTGCAGAAGTACATGGACTCGATTGACAAGCCGACTTCGTGGGAGGGTTGGTGGAGATTTGGAGTGGATCGGGAACTGACTTCCGCCCTCCTCACCAGATACACTAAAGACACGGGATATGAGGTTCGTGATGATGCGTGAATATTCAAGAAGATAGGGACACTTGTTAGAAGTAGGACTTCTTCTTTCCGATAAAATCTAATATAGGAATAACCACACACAAAATGGCCTCGTTCCCCCCATTTTTTCCTATTTAAAGGAAAAAATAGGGGAAAACGAGCCTTTGTGTGTGGTTACTCTATGTTTATAATCATATCTACGACACTAAATCGCGGTACGCATATGAATCCAACATAATCATGATTTCAGTACCTGAGCAAGAACGACTGCCACTACATCATCAGAAGAAAGGATTCAATGAGGGCCAAGATCAAACCGCACTCGGCCGAATTCTCCAATGGCGAAGAAATGGATATCATCCATGTCAACTTTGGAAGAAAGAAGTCTTATTTCTAACAATTGAGCCTATCTAGATACTCGTATAGTTCCAAACTGTGAATAAAGTCAGTTGAAACCAGTTGTTTTGTGTGCAAATACATTGCGATAAATAGTATTGGTGTGTCCCAAAAGTCTTGTCGCCGTTTTTCTTTTTATTATTTAAAGAGAACCGTAGGTCGCAATATCTCTCACTCGTTGTTAATAAGTGCAAATACTCCTGCACTAATTTATTCGACTTCGATTAGATCATGACATTGCCTAATGGTGAAGCAATAATATAAAATGTATGTTTTTCGACCTTGTTTTAAAATATTCATAAAACAGAGGCGGTTGACATTCCGAAGCCCAAACAAATACCATAGTAGTAGTAGGAATCACTTTTAAATGCAATTTTCAAACTAAAAATATCGCTTGAGAACTCAGAAATAATCAAGAATATGTGAAAATCATGACCATGTTTGAGGTAGATTTTTGAGTTATCTATTTTTACCCCCTTCGATTGCGCTCTAATGTTAATTTTTCAACGTTTTCATTTATTTGTAAATATTTTGATCGATTTCCGGAATCAAATTCGAAAATTTTTAGAATAATGTGTGGGAAATGGCAAGTTTCATAGTGATGATGCAATTCGAGAATGGAAGTCGGAATGGTGCGCATATTGAGTATGGATCACTTCCTATTTGTGGCAAACATTAAACTGATTTTTATCTATTCAAAAAAAGGAGAACGGATTTTTTGAACGAAAACTGAACGTGGGTGTTTTTAGTGTGGTCAATTCTACATACCGTAGCTCCTCGGAATTGTAATGATTTCACTGGCTCAAGTATTGAAACAGAAGGTCAATAGTTACTTCATCAATCGCCACTTAGCAGGATTCGATAAGGCTCTTTACAGTTGAAAAAATATTTTTCAAAAAAAACGACAGGACTTTTGGGACACCCCAATACATTTCCTTGAACGTTTTCTCTGAAGCATACGATCACAGAATTTGAAAATTGAACATTTTATCGTCTACTTTCTGTGCTATTTGTTGTTCGTCATCACTATAAAAACCGTTGAATAATCACTGATACTGCGGACATTGCACGAGACAAGACGTGTCCTGAGAACAATATTTTCTTTTTTTTATCCAACGTCGTTGATCTACCTCTCTGATCTCCCGCATCGAATATCGATCGGCCAGCACATCACAGTTGCGTACGGTAGCCGACTGACAGCGAGGCTGAAGAGGAAGTATTGATTGTATACTGTAGATAATAGAGTAGTACCGAAGCCATATCTATCGAGTTATCGTTACTGATACAATGCCCTTTTTGCTATGGAACCCTGAGCAGTATACTTTTCGCCCAAAATCTGTCGTACGGTACCCAAATACAATGAATCAAGGTTCGGGAGAAGGAAGAATTGGAAAACTGCATATAGGAATTAGAGTCGACAATAATCGATTACCGTACCCCCACAGTAGTGCAAGTGCAGGTCTGGCAGGGCGAGGGGCTGTTCGTGGTTCCCGCAGGGATCGTAGTACCGTAGATCGAGCAGCTGGCTGAAAATGTATTTACTAAAATAGTGAATAAAGTTGAAATGTGCTTAAATAATGGCGCTGCGTCGAATATCAGCTCTCTCCATTCAGCACCCTATCTTGCCGATCAGAGATACCGGAGAGTGTGCAGAATGGAGAGAGCTGATATGGGGTAACACATCTAACGTTTCTCAATCCATGGAGTGAGGTCGATGTGAGGAAGCGAAGTGCAGGGGACGGGAGCGTTTCTGGAATTTATTTCATCATCAATAGGAAATTTGAGATCTGTTTTTGTTTTGAATATTAAAAATGAGCGAACATTCGTTATATTAAGGCCGTAGAAAAGGGACTTCGTCATCATTTGTGAAATAAAAGATAGCCAAACGAACGTGAGATCATCTGGAAGTGTGAATGAATCTGGCTGGATTCTCTTAAGAATTCGAGAGGTCGAACAGAAAAGAGAAGAGAATGTCACTTTGCGAATCTCGGAGAGTTGGTCTGTAAATTTCCACAGATTTGAGATGGCTAGAAATCGTCATCTTCGAATTTTTCTGTGTATTCTTTAAATAAAATAGCATCGTAATATTTATGAAATGATGCGGAATCGCGAAATAATCTTATTTCCTCACCAGTAGTGAAACTTCCCGCTTGTGCTCCATTCTCATAGAAGAATCGATCGCATTTCTTCGTTCGTGCGAATTGTTCAGCCACCAAGCAAAGACCTGTTGGACCACTGAAATTAGAAACTGGCACTTCGAAAACCGATTATCTTATTTTCGCATTCTCTCTCTCGTTTCTCTAACCGGTGAGAGATCACGTGAATTGAGGAGAGTCAATTCTGTTTGGTTATTACTAAACAAATCATCATCGATAATTTTTCTTCAATTAATAATCCATTAGAGCTGTTATCGGTATTAGATTCTTCTATAGAGACGCAGAATGTGAAACAATAAAATGAGAAAACGAGCTAGTTCTTATGGACATTATGAAACGTATCGGAGCACATCTAGAAACATTTTCAATCTCCTTGCAGACCGTCCGCTGTATCAATGATGAATAATCATTACGTTATTCATTCAAAGAGATCGAATAAAACTATCAAACTATCTCGACGATGACGTCATCACTACGTCATTCTTCCTCTCTATTTTCTCCACTCACATGAGTGATCCTGGAGGCGCTCGTTCTGATAGAATTCCAGTGAAGAGGTCGATGTCGTCCACATCTACAATTTATGTTTTATTGATGTTATTTAATTTTTATTTAATTTTCTTTATTGTTGTCTATTAGGGATGTAATTTATATTTTAGCTCTCTCCATTTTGCAGACTACCTCGCCGGTCAGAGAAACGGCGAGAGTGTGCAAAATGGAGAGAGTCAATCTTTGAATTACCAACCCTATTGATGACGTAATCGTCATTTCTCGGCCTTCTAGTCAATCAACTGCACAAGCTGCTGGAATCATTCAGATTGCCTAATAGTCATTACGGTTTTATGCTCTCTCCATTCTGCACACTATCTCGTTGGTCAGACAGACGAGATAGCATGCAGAATGGAGAGAGTCGAAACCCAAAACGACATCACTATCATTGACTATCGATGATGCAACATCCCCTCACCCTCATAGATCCTCTGTAGATTCTCAATCGCCCGTGGTTGCATCTCATTAGAGAGATCGTGGAAGGAACGAGCGCGTCCCAGACCGCATAATTCCCTGGAATAGTTGATCTTTGATCTCTGGTCTTTGATCTCAGACCAACAACATCGATTCAATTTTATTATCATAATTTTTGCTTTGTAGTCACGGGAAATTTGATGAAATCATAGGGAGCTAATGATCCATGTTTTATCGAAACTGTGAAGCATATCCGATTTCATCTCGAAACATTTCAAAATTTCCTCGCCTGAAATCATTGTAGGGTTGTACTCCGTGTTCTCTTGCTCTCAGAATGTTTATAGAGATGAGATCCATGCCAGAACGAGCCAAACCATTCCTGATTATGGTATAATTATTGAGAGATTACATCGTCTCTAGCCACGTTTTGACAATTAATCAGACGGATTTCAGGCTACTACTAGGCTACCACAAATAAATAATTTCATGCTCCATGATATCATCATCATTCACTCATTTTTAGGGGCTCTGAGAAGACATATCCTCACTATTCAACAACCAACAATCATGTAGATTGAATCGATGCTTCATATTTTTGACAATTAAAAAAGCATGTTTGAGGATGTTGCTCTGTTCGTTTTTTTCATCTCTATACCATAGCCGTAACTGCAAAGATTTCATCATCCCTAGTCAATCCCACCTCGAAAAGAGGAAGTTTCGCACTGCAGAAGAGGCGAATGAATCCAATGCCATGGCTCGAGAACCGATCATTCCCATCAAGAGAGAATCAGTCGAGCCTGGAAAGGAGAGAATAAAGATCAACGATCCAAATTATGCTTTCGTCGTCGATTTATTATTCTATTGTGAAATCAATACTGACTTCATAACACTTTGAGATAGCTGGCAGGGTCTTATCAATGTTGTGAAACGTATGTGAACTCAGTTCGTAAACCAAGTATGTTAACGAAGTCGTTACCAAAGATAAGTGTCATGTTAAAGATCAAAGATCAAATTCTCACCTCCCTCTCCATCGTAAATGGACGCGACTCCATTGAATGTATGGGCCAGATCGATGGGTGAAGTCTGATTGTGATAGAGAGGAGAAAGACGATGGAGATAGCGACTGAGAGGATATATTATTATTTTTTTAATTGATATTTTCTTTAAAATAATTTGCGAGTAGAGCGGAAATCGTAATTAGGTGCGCTTATTGCCCTATAGAAAGTTTTCTTTGTCATAGTGAGGAATGCGTCGAAGGAGAAAACAAAAGAATATTGAAGGCTGGGAAAAGCATGGCGGAATCATTACAAGTGCAAGGGGTCTCATTGAAATAGGAACTTTTCATTCCTTTAGAAGCAACGATTGTGAGCGACTGAGAAAATCTTTTTGCGAATTGAAACAGCACTCGAAATCGACTATGTTTCAGAGTTTCTATTAAAATTATGAGATCTTCACAGAATTGATCCGTCTCCTCTTTGCATTGCAATAAAATCTCAATGTAACAACATCAATTATGATAATGTAAAGTGAAACAATTGGTACGACGGCAGACAATAGGAAAATTGAAAACTGGATAGCATCATCTTTTGGTAATATTCATGTTACTTTTTTCATCTATAGCCTATTGGTCAACAATGCTCATTGAATCAGATTTGAATAATTACAGTAGTGGCTAAATTTTGTTGATGCTGTCTTACAAGTAAATGTTTGAAAAAAATGATTTACCGAATTAGTGAGTGCCCGAATCTGTATGCTGCTGTGGCAAATGGCTGCGAGATCGAGGCATCGCACGTAGGGTCGTAGCCTGATTTGTGAAAATAATTGATCTTTGATCTTTCACGAAGATCAAAAGCTGATGATCAAAGATCATATTGTTCAAAACATGCGAACCTTTGTAGAATCCACTAGTCTTCGGTATGAGATCGTACTTGGTCATAACTGAGAGTCCGAGAACCTGATAATTATTGTTGGCGGATCGTATAGTGCTCTCTGCATTCGGCATACTCACTGGACAGTCAGTAAAGTGATATTAAATCCAGAAAGAGTTCGAAACATTATAATACTTTCTGCTCGTTATTTGCACCTTCTTCTATTTTACACGAAAAGATACTCCAGTTTGTGGTCGAAACATCAAAAGTCAAAGGCCAGAGATCAAAGATCAGCTCTCCAACCTTGGGCAAATACTCGTTGTAGTTGATGTGTGCGAGCATTGCGGAGATTATTCGACGCGTCTCCTAAAATTGAAACATTTTATTTATTCATTTATTTCAATTAAAAAATATTACAACCTGAAAGATCCTCTCGTCATCCCAATGCGAATTCGCCTTTCCAAGCCACTCAGCGATCCTATTGTGCTCCCTGCAATCGATACAGTAACCCCTAGGGGAACAGTACGGTATCCGATTGGATGCCTCTGGTAATCGCATTATGCTCCTCCCAAACAACTAGATACACATTTTAGCGATCAATCGAGCTGGCCTATGTTTCAGAGTCCCTTCAGAAACATTATTTTTACACAGAGTCACTGTGATAGCCCAATAGTTGAAAAAAATCAATAAAACTATTTGCAAATGTTTCTTACTGTCATCCCTACCGTAGGAAAGCTGTGTGTAGTACGATAAGAAGTGGATGGAGGGAATTCCTCGCGTCTCCGGCCAGGAAACAAGGCGCTGCGGGGAACGACTCGCATTCCTCGGGGGAGGAAGACTGGGGGAGAGTCTCGCTGGAATGGAGGAAGATTGTGGTTAGGGGTGATGAAATGCGTGCGAAAATCCATTTTAGTGACGTTACGTGAAGAGAAGGCGCGATAATTGGCGATTGTGTTCAGATTGTGAATTCGAAATGGACTATGTTTCAGAGTTTCTATAAAAGCGTTGTGATCTTCGCAGAATCGATTAATATTTGATTCTCATTGCAACCAAATAAACAAACGGATTGAAGTCTCCCAGTCGCGAGAAGTTCAGTTTTCCCTTGCGAAAGAGACGGAGGGCCTTAGCCTCACAGAGAGAAGACCCATAGACGACTGATCCATCGATGAACGATGTTATCTGAGATGATATTGATTATTTAACGAGTTCAAAAGTGATTATATTTCATGGTTTTATCTAATCGAGGACACTTAAAGATATGATTGCGAGCAATGCTGAGAAGAAATGCCTAATCGCGCAAAAGATAATGAGAAAGAAAAAAGGACTACAGATCGATTGTGTATTGCAGATCACCTGATTGATCTGGTTTCTCGTTCCAAGTGAGAGTTGGCCGGGCAGTGATCGAGTTAGTGGCAGACATCTAGAAAGCGAAGAGACTGTGTATTGTTGTAGGAGGAAATAGCAGCTTTCTCCATTCGGCACACTCCTTTGCGGTCAGTAATGAAAGATTGTAACGAATGAAGAGAGCACTATTCCGAATATAGTCTATTCGCTTGCCTAGTCATGCCGAATTCAGGGTTACCACATAATGACGTCACTCGCTTCCTCTCATCTCTTTTGATATCACTATTCTCTGGGTTAGGATACTCCAAATGATGGCCCTAATTCTCACTTTCTCTCCTCTCCCACGTATGGCGGGAAGAACGGATCATTGAGGGGAACAGCGACTGGTAGACATTCGGAGGAGATGGAGGAGTGAGAATCGCAGCGGGAACATGCAATTAGATTATGACTGTGAATATTATTGATTTCGGAAGAAAGCGCAATACTTTATAGCGAATAATCCTCGAATTTTGTAATTCGTCATTGGTTTACGCACAAAGCGAACGAACAAATAAATGGAGAATAAACTATTTGCATTGTATTGTATTGCATTAAAAAATCACATGATGTTGATGACAGAATGAAAATAATTCAATCAAACGTACAATTTAGAACTTCATTAGCGGGTCCTCTACTAGTGGGAGCATGTGTCATTTCGTGATCGATGAATTGACCAAATTGTTGGAGCATGTGGGAGTACCTGGAATTGTTTATTCCTTTTCTGGAGCAATCTTTAAACTTATGCCCCCTTCTGAAATAACGGCTACTGATATCTTCCGGATCGGATAGTATGTTGCTCTCTCTTTTCAGCACACTAACTCGCTCGTTAGAGCAGCGAAAAAGTGTGCAGAATGGATAGGGCTAATTTGCGATCCGGCTAAACTAATAATCAGATTTCATAGGCAATATGCCACAAACTCCTATCACAATATCGCCATTATTATTTTTAGTTAAATGCCTAACCCAGGGATGATTGATTTCCAGAAGAATTCTCCGTTTTTACCCTATCCATGAAACATATGTCAATACGACGAATTCACTAATGCCATTCTCACGTAATGTTCAAGCAAATAACGTTCAAAAACTGTACTAGTATTTTTGTGATCTAATTAATCTAATTAACCCCCTCACCGTTCATGTTCATCCGGCACATCGAAGTGAATTTCATTGGAGATGAGACGGGGAGAGGGAAGGGGACGGCCAGATTTGGAGCGAGAACGGGGAGAGTCCACGCCTCAATTGTAACACGTGATCATTCATCCGCATATATAGAGAAGCTAGATTATGATTTGGCCGGTCATGTTATCACAAATTCGTCGAATCTACGCTTCTTTCGAGAAATATTTTCCTCGCGTTTATGTATGTTTCAGATATCTTTCAAAACTCGGAGAATTCTCTGAAAACCGTTCGATCTTGGCCACTGCAATAATAAACTTTCAAACAATTTCTCGTAATGGGATGTTTCGTTATCCCTAAGCATTGCGGACACTACATTCGCGAGAGTCGAATATTTAAAGCATGTCTGATCGCATCCCATGCAATCTGCTGCAGCAGCTGCAGCCCCTCCCCTCCTCACCATCATCATAGGCCGGCTGCAGCAGATGCTGTAGGGGACCGAAGGCGTTGCCGTAGTTAGGACGACGGAGGTTGTTGCACCAACCTGGGAGATAACATTCTCTCACACGGGTAGCGAGTCGCAGAAAACTTGGTTCTAGATCTTCCTGATATAGCATCACTTTCAATGATGAATTAACTATTTTATTTTGTGGTAAAGCATTGTATCATGACATTATGACCCCTACTGCATACCATCAAACGTGCGAAATGGTGTTGTCGGGTCGCAGGGTAGTTGCTGTGGCAGACAAGCCTCTTGTGAGTCCCCCGCAGCAAAGAGAAAGGACCAATTGCCAACGAATCTGAATATCGAAAGTTGTTTCGGAGATGACGCAACTTGAATGAGGATTCCGACTAGTGACTCTGCTCACTATCTCGTTTATCCGACCGGCGAGATAGAATGTAAAGAGCCAAAACGAAGTATCATCCCTACGCTATCGTTGATGTCATTTTTCTTAAGGAACTCCCACGAAAGCAACTGCATCACCACTACGTAATCCGTAGAATCACCTGGACACATCGACTTGTGGCAGTAACTCGGAGCATAGAGAGGCCGTGGTTGTCTCGGGGAAGAGATTCTCTCTGGCTGAAATCAATCAAAATCATTCACAACTGATGATCTGACTTGACTGTCTTCAGAATTTTCAACAGTGGATTTTCTCAGAAATAGATCTTTGCCTCGTATCACTAGATAAACCAACCTGAGACCAGGAATCGAGTCGCCTCCAGTAGTACACACGACACTTCCGACACCTGCAGTAGAATAAAATAAAGTCCGCCCATTTTTTTTACTACCATCCAAGATAATTTTTTGCAGATTGCAATAAACATGTGGATCGCATCTTACAAGCACACTTTTCAAACAATTTATTTAAACTCAATAGTCTGACCTCCATTGCTTCCCTCTTGGGTCGCATTATTCCCGAGTACATTGTGATAGGGTCGCCATTAGTCCAGTTGCCCTGGTCTGAAGTAATTGACTAGTGATGATGGTATGGATTTTAAACGAAACGTGTGATTTCAATAAGATTTCCGATGGGGGGGAATCATTGCCACTAAGGAAATGAATAAGGGGTGTAGTGATAACATCACTTTAACTCGCTTGCAGAAACCGTAAGATATTGCCATCCGATTTTCCTGAGACTCGGTGGAAACGTATCATTTCTATGCAAAAATACAGAAGTTGAATAGTAATGATGTAATGGGGTAGGTCATTCCTCACTCCGACTGATCGATTCCCTCGTGTGTTCTCTCCTCTCTCGATGCACTCGACGTCCGTGATCAATCGCCTGTAATTCACTGTTAATGGTGCTCTCTCCAATATGCACACTCTCTCGCCTTTCTAGCAGACCAGAGGTTGTGCAAAATGGAGAGACCAGTATTTGATCCATCCATACTAGTGAATTCATTCCATTGATATTTACATTGATTATTTTCGCGCAATTTCGTCTCGGAACAACTATGTTTCACGAGTGATTCTATAGCCGCGGAGAATGAGATTGCACATTGAATTTCACGTCACTGGTCGAAAAACAATAATATTTCCTCGAATTGGAAGCAAACTTTCGCTATGCTTGAAATGATCAGCCGGGCTGGATGGGACTTGTACACAGTTTTCAGATCTCATCAATTCGTGTACTCTCTCGCCGGTCAGAGAAACGAGAGAGTTGGCTGTTTTCCCTTGAGTTCTTTCCCCTCACCTTCTCCAATAATTCCTCATCCACTCCGAATCCCTCTCTAGTCACATCCTCATTTTTCCACAGCCAATAATCGATCGATTCCCCGACCGCCGACGAATTGCACGGAACGGGCGAGTTACTGTAAGAGGATCACGATCGATCGACTACTGATTATCTTTGGATGTACTGTAAGAGGAATGATGTCGATCGACTACTGAGTTTATTTAGTTGACATCGTATTTCCAGTAGAACTGCAAACGGAAGAACTAACGAATATCCAAATGGGAACACTGAATCCCGACAATATCGACTACCGTACTCGAAGTGGTCTCTCTCCCGCAACGACTGTGGCTGAATGGAGGGAAGGCCGGTGACGTCACAGATGAGACGAGACAGCGACGTTCGTCTGAATAGTATTCGAGATTAAAGGAGCGACTATCCACTATCTCATCTGTCTCACCGGTCCACCCGATTTCTGAACAAATTCAAAAAATTATGAAGCAGAATGGATCATTTTTATTTTCCTCGATTGCTATTGTCGAACGGTGATATGTTTCAATGCGCCGATAACATTCGATTGATGAGCAATGAGTAATGCCATGCACAGACTCTTCACAGTTTAAAAAAATATTTTGATGAATAAAAGATTAATTAGTTCCGGAATTTGAGGAAAATTAGATCACCGAATATGTTCGAGTTGTTCATCAGAGAATCCTCCACCGCTGAGATCGAACTCGTAGAAGTGACGATCTCCGAATTTCACCTTTGAATGTGATATTTAAATTATTAAACTTATTTCAAGCTTTATTCGCTTTCAGAATAGCGGCTGCTACTTTTTGTGCTATCTCCATTGTGCACACTCTCATGGGGCATTTCTGGATAGAGGAAGGGCTAGAGTTCCTGCTGCAAACCTGCTCAAAATGGCGTGCGACGATGCAGCTGAGTGTCTCCCCCAGCAATGCGCCTCGGAGGGGACTGAACAGGGGTCAGGTTAGAAAATAGTTATTATATTTCCCCCTACCTCACGCTACCAACGTTCACTGATAAAAAACTACTTTTAAAATCAGTTTTCAGACGGAAAATGCGTAGTTTTGGCTAGTTCACTCCGAAAGAGTTGAGTAAATTATTTGTGAACTTAATTAAATTTATTTCCTTACATTTCTCTCCTACTGACAGCGAGTAACTCGACGTCATCGATGCTCTTGTAGAGATCGGTGAGCTTCAATTTAAATTAGTTACATTATGAATGTTCTGAAGTTCGGTTAGAAGAGGGAAACTATTCACGCATGTGTTCTCTCTTTCTTTGCACACTCCTAATGAAAACGCATCCGATATGCCAACAGTTACTGTTGACGGATAGAATATTATTTTGCTGTATTACGTGCACTCTGTAAAAGTTCCGAGAGAGTGTGTAGAATAAAGAGAGCTAAAATTTGTTCCGGCAACACAAGTCACCTGTGAGATGTCGTGCTTCTCCAGCAACCCAGACAAGTCGGAGAACTTGGCGATCTGATAAATTTTAGTTTTGTTTTAGCCAGGAAGCCGGAACAACATCGGTTCTCCTCGACTTCTGTGACATTAAAATCTCCCATGAAACATATCACGTTTTTTGAACGTCAATTGTAGTATATACATGCCAGTATAGCAGAATAATTAATGATGTGTGCAATTACTGATAAATTAGTCGAAAAATAATTAAAGATCAATCATCTCACTTCCGGCAGTCCGCAGGCCTTTCTCACACGATTGTAGGACGGAATTCCATGGTCGCGAGATCTAAAATAATAGTTTTAAAATTATTTTAAGAAATAATTAACATCCGAGTTAATTTATGTACCTCAACACGTCTTCAACTCCTGGTTCAAGTCCCGAGAAGTGATGGGAGGCCTGATCGGGAATGGGAGAAGTTGCCATGATCCCTCCAGAGCCAGTAAGCATTCCTCTGAATTGCAAACACTAACTTCCATTTGTAATTGGATTAGGTATCTGAAATATTTGAAGAACGACTTCTGAAGAAATTTTCTGACATATTTTTTGAGTGATTCAACCTGGCATCTTTTCTCTGCGATCGCTCTTACTTTCGAATACCCCGTGAAGCACATTACGTTTCTCAGTTGGAAAATGTAACACAGCAATAGCAGCGAACGATGTGGACAATATTGCCGCTTTCGAAACCAGATCCAATTTCAAGACTGTTTTCATTGGGGGAAGTGAAGTTTCCTCACTGCAAGCTCCTGGTGGCCTCGTGCTCTCCTCCTCCTCCTCTTTGATCCATGAAGGGAGGCGATCGAGAGGCAGAAGTGGAAGGAGTCAGGAGCATTCGCGCTGAGGGCGGCTGCAAAATGATATTGGTGCTAAATCTAGAAAGTCCCAGACGAATGAAAGCGTGATGGGGCAATTGCTGAATGCCATACAGAGCATAAATCGATGGTTTTCGCTACAGAGCGAGAGAGCGCGCGGGGAAGCATTTGGAAAGATAGAATGCTGCTAAATCCAGTAAGTCCATTACGGATGGTTCGGGTGATGGTGAAGCCATGGTCTCGGAACGAGAGAACTGGGGGGTCTCTATTCGATCCGAGTGGTCACCAATGCGAATGGAGGAGAGAAGATGGATGTGCTGGAATGGATCTGTTGAATCACTTGAAAAATCATAGATTAATTTAGATTAACAGAAATATATCAGTGATCGAGAGGTTGTCCCATGACGCTTGCTAAATTTATTGAAAATGATCGAATATGGTTCACCTGTTTAGCAACCACGGCGAATTCATTCAACCCCGATGGATCTGTCTCTAGCGAATACGCATTCGAATGACCAGAAGAGAGAGAAGCCAGGCCAAATCTGAAGTCATTTTTGGAGTTAATCCGATGTCAGTTTCATCATCCATGTATCTCGAAAATGGGAATACGGTAAGTTGTTGCTCGCAGCCAACAAATGGTTAGTATCTATGACCTCGTCCATGTTTCCTTTCCCAAAATTAGAGGCAGTAACTCGTTGTAGACGACGTGTTGGTAGCTGAGAAGTCAGTATTATCAAAGATCAACGGTCAGAGATCAAAGATCAACAATTACAGGGCGATATTGAGCCGCCGGGATTCCTCGAAGAGCTGAGCGGACGACCAATGAGCGTTCACTTTCTGATGATTTATTATAAGAATTCTGAGGGTCGTTTAATTGTAAATTTCTCTCAAGCTCAACCCTAATTCAGACAGGTCAATTTCTGGCTACTCGATTAAACATTTTTCAATAAATAATAATTAATATTTTCCGTATTTTTTTATTCGATACTTTGCTCGAAAGATTTTTTTTTGTTTCAGACAGGACACCAGAACGTATCAAAATCTACTACTCACTTCAACTTTTCACAGCGAGTTGAAACATAACCAGAAACTCATCAAGTTCCTCTTGAAAAGATCTCATTTTCGAATTTCATTTGTATTACTTGTCAATCGAGTTCTATTCTATTTTTGTGCTCTCGTCTGTTTGTGCTAACTTTTGCCTGTGTGCAGAATGGAGAGAGTAGTTATTGATTGCTCACCGCCAATCGTTTCGCTATCAGATTGTGATTGTTTCTGAAGAGGGCACCGATCGGGTTGGAATGATGGTGCCAGGAGGAGGAGGCGCTGCGGTGAGCGGGCAGGAGCGAACCTGAGGAGGAGGGTTAGCTTACGGTAACGTTTAGCTTTAGATTGTGCATTACGGTAGCTACCACACTCGAACAGGGCGAATTCGAATGGGATATCCGAAAGCTGGAGTTTCTGAGTTGGTTAGAACTTTGCCGACCATCTCACCATCTTTCCCTCTTCGTTTGTTCATTTCCTCATGTGAATTGCCGTAGATCGGACCGAGATCGACGAAGGATGTCACCGTGTTCATCTATTATCAAATAATATTAACATTAATCAGTTTAAAATGTTTCTTCGTTCGTGATTGCTTTGAATATTTTAATATTATTTAAATAAATTTCAAACCTGCTGTCTCCTCTTGTTGTATTTCCCAGCGGGGTTGCAAGCAAGCAGCGTCCGAGGAATGGCCAGGCAGTGCATGAACCTGGTAGATATTTGTTGTTATTTGAGGGTCAAAGAAGATCCATCGTTTCTCTCCACACATGTGCTCGGAATATGTTATTCGGATTTGTTATTGCACCAATCTTTGTGTTTGTTGTGGATTATCTAATTGCATAATGTTTCCTACAATTAGCAGGGGGGGAATGCAATACGAACAATATTTAGTTTTAAAAAAAACATCATATGTTTCACGATGCAAATAAGATCAGCTCGCTGATCGATGTTTCGATGTCTTCTCCTTAACTACAATTGAAAAAAATCACTACAATTCTGATCGTATCGTCCTAATTCGGAATGATAGTGTCAGTTCTGATCTCAGCACAATTATAACCCACTGACCTCTCCATCTCTTTCTCTCCCACACACTCCCTCTGCAGCAACTCCTCCCTTTCCCTGCTGCTGCCCTCGTGGCTGCAGCAACTTCCTGCTGTAGTAGAGATGTAAATTCGGGTTTGGATCTCTCCATTCTGCACACTCTCTCGCTGGTCAGAGAAACGAGAGAACATGCGAAATGAAGAGAGACGAATGCCAATTTGTCATCACTAATAGATATCAATCAGATTTCCTATCTCCATTCTCAGAATCACTATTGAGTGTGCCGAATGGAGAGTAGAATTCGAAAAGACTAGGAGGCCAAGCGTGCTCTATGTTGAGGAAAGAATGAGATGAGATGAATTGAAGGCATGATAGAAGAGAAGTTTGAGCGGATAACTTTGCCGAATCGAATAACACGCTCTCCATTCAGCACACTCTTGTTCGCTGTCGTCGGTTTGAGTAAAGAGATTGTGTACAGTATAAAGCGAGCAATTATTGATCAGGAAAGACTACTACTAACTTCCTGCATGGGAGTCGTGTGAGAGACTGCGCAGCTCGATCGAATCGGCGACGAGGAAGCGAAAGAGAGCGGGAAGAAAGGCGGAGATGCCCTGAAATTAGCATTTTGCACTATCCAATTTGCTGAGTCTTTCGCATTTTAGATAGACGAAATAGTTTGCAAAATAGAGTAATCTATAATCCGAGACAACATCTCCATTGTAGGCACTAGTAATAAAAAGTCGTAACTCCTCTCCCCATTTCGCGTAACTGACCTCGGATTGACATCAGTTTCAGAGTGATCGTTGATCTTTCTAGGTTACTGTACATTACCAGAAAGTAACGGACATGAATTTCTCCGTGACCTTCCACAGTGAGAGGAGCGACTGCCTCGGGAGGAGGAAGGAAGGAAAGAGGAGAGGAAATTCCTGAGATGTATTTGTTAATTTATTTAAATCTTTTAATAAGAATGAAAATGAGAGATATGGAGAATAAACTAGATAATTTGACGTTTTTCTATTACTAGATATTTTGACGTTGATTTCCCAAATATTGGAAGAGGAGGCAGAGAGTTGAGGTATTTTCACGTTATGTTTCACAGTGCAGATAACTATCACTCGGTCGATATTCAATGATGATGAGAGATCTCCTGTGAACAAACAACTCATAAAATATCCTGTTATCTTGCAATTAGTTGTCTAAATCGCACTACTTGAATTTAAGACTGCATTTCATGATCATCAGTCCGTCGATCTGTTAACTGGTTTCCAGTTAGAGACCACGCGAATTGGAAAGACTGTCCGAATTGTCCTGACTACAGTATACTTCGCGATTTATCAAGCATCTCACCATCCTCATATTCTGCCCTCTCCAATCTTCCCAATTGTCCCCTTGCACTGCCCCATGCAGAATGGACGACGTTGTTGCAGATTCCGTCGGGGGAACCTAAGAAATGAACAATGTTTACCCTTGAATGATCTTTGATCTTTCCGGGGAGTGAACGTTTTCACTGCTATAGTGTCTAGAGCACTTGATTACCCTTTTGCAACGTTAACGGATCTGATCGGAAACTGTACATTTTCAGTTGGGATGTAATTTCGTAAAGATGTAAAGTCTTCGCTATCTCCATTCTGCACACTATCTCGCCTGTCAGAGAAAGGAGAGAGTGTGCAGAATGGAGAGAGTCGATAACCGAAACGATATCACTAAATCTCACGATATCTGGCGGATCTACTGCTGCTGCAGCTGTGCGGGCTGCAAAGGTCGTCTGACAAGGCTGCAGCCGCTTTCCTGCAGCGGGGAACTTCTTCAACTTCTTTATTCATTAGGTCTGATTCTATCCGAGACCATCGTGAATTAGCATTACAGTAGTCTTTATCATATTTTCCCAGTATACACTTCCTACATTCTTTCCGCTGCTTCTGAAGCAATGAAAATGCAATCTGATATTTCATTCTAGAGATAAAAACAATGGGCATCCGACTCTCCTCAATCAGTGTGCTCTCTCACCTCTCAAACCAACGAGAGATCACGCGAAATGAGGAGAGTCGGATGCCGATTTACCAGCACCATTGCATTCCTTTCTCATACAGACTATCAGTTTTAGTTGGTTTTTTTCTTTTGCTCCCGTCGGTGGCGGGAGCAAAAGATTACCCACGGGGACCCAAGGCCCGTTTGGGAACAGGGGGACACCTCCTTACGGGTCGGGCGGAACCCGCCAGGGGACGGACGTGAGCCCACTCTAACACCTCGAGCTTATTCACCCACGGTGTCCGACGATAGCAAAAAATTAAGAGTGACTTTCTGAGTCAGTGAACATATGTGCGCAGATGCTTG
This sequence comes from Pristionchus entomophagus, assembly GCA_036245825.1. NCBI lineage: Eukaryota > Metazoa > Nematoda > Chromadorea > Rhabditida > Neodiplogasteridae > Pristionchus > Pristionchus entomophagus. Next base: position 10,292,567 of record BTSX01000002.1, on the reverse strand, counting down.
GCACTAGCAAAAAATCGATTTCGCTCTAAATCTGTGTGGAGGTAGTACTCGACGAGTGTAGCTCAGGCGCCACGGGTTTAGTGTTCTAAATCGTTCTCCGCTAAATGATGGAAGTTTCAAAAAAATACCGTAACCAAACCGACTTTGCTCTTTCGCTATCATTTCAATCGAGTGATATCTCAAAATTTGCACAATATTCATGTCATCACACCTGCCAAGTTTCATCCGGATCGCATTGAAAATGTTCGAGAAATTTCGAATTTTCGAAAATATTTTTGAACTTTTCAACTTTTCATCTTTAGGGTGGTATACAATATACCTTTTTTATTTGATAAAATTGGAGAGCAAGCATTTTACTTCTTATAGTTAAAATATGAGAAAGAACTAAAAATACATGTTTGGCGAAAATCATTTAAAACGACGGTCAACTCGTTCAAAAGTTTGTTCATTATTCGCTACCTACCAGGTATTCGTGCAAATTGGAATATCATGCACATAAGTAAATGTTTCAACATTTACTGTTTCAGTTTATGGTGGAATAATAAGACTTTGCACGATTTTGAGAAAATAATTTTTTCGACCATGACGAGTTGTGAGTTTCGCGCCACATACTTTTACTAACGCAGTAACAGCGCAGGCCCTAACTAGTATAACCATGCTGTCTCGTGGTTACTGCACTTAATCCATGCGATAAGGGGCTCTGGCACTTCCGTGTTCGCCTCATTAATTCGCTCAAAAATGCGATTTGCAAAATTTGCAAATTTCAAAAACTTTTTTTTCAAAAAAAAAAAAAACTCCCACTTGATAAATCGCATTATGTTCGTCTATCATCGCATGTTTCTCACAATTTATTACGAACATAATGAGCAAGTGGAAGTGGGAGTTTGCAAGTTTTTGAAATTTGCAAATTTTGCAAATCGCATTTTTTGAGCGAATTAATGAGGCGAACACGGAAGTGCCAGAGCCCCTTATCGCATGGATTCAGTGCAGTAACCACCAGACTGCATGGTTATACTAGTTAGAGCTGTTACTGCATTAGTAAAAGTAGGTGGCGCGAAATTCATAACTCGTCATAGTCAAAAAATTATTTTCTCAAAATCGTGCAAAGTCTTATTATTCCACCATAAACTGAAAAAGTAAATGTTGAAACATTTACTTACGTGCATGATATTCCAATTTGCACGAATACCTGGTAGGTAGCGAATAATGAACAAACTTTTGAACGAGTTGACCGTCGTTTTAAATGATTTTCGCCAAACATGTATTTTTAGTTCTTTCTCATATTTTAACTATAAGAAGTAAAATGCTTGCTCTCCAATTTTATCAAATAAAAAAGGTATATTGTATACCACCCTAAAGATGAAAAGTTGAAAAGTTCAAAAATGTTTTCGAAAATTCGAAATTTCTCGAACATTTTCAATGCGATCCGGATGAAACTTGGCAGGTGTGATGACATGAATATTGTGCAAATTTTGAGATATCACTCGATTGAAATGATAGCGAAAGAGCAAAGTTGGTTTGGTTACGGTATTTTTTTGAAACTTCCGTCATTTAGCGGAGAACGCTTTAGAACATTAAACCCCTGGCGCCTGAGCTACACTCGTCGAGTACTACCTCCACACACATTTAGAGCGAAATCGATTTTTTGCTAGTGCCAAGCGTATGTTCACTGGGTCAGATATTCACTCTTAAGAACACCTCGAGGGAGACCGCACGCTACCCGCGACGGGTTAGAAAAATGCGAAAATGAATGAGAGCGGTCGCTCATTGCTCCACGGAGGTTCAGAGGCAGTAATTAAGCGTGGTCATGCAAATAATTCGTTTTGAAAAGCGCGCGGAAAATGGAATGGACATTTCGCGACGGGAGCCTTCAAGATGTGTGAAAAGTGTTTTCGGGACGCGACGCATAAACCGCGACGCGATCCTTCGGCCAATGAGCAGACAGTAGGCGGGGTTTCCGCTTCCCAGCAATTCTAGATGCGGTAATTTGTTCAATTTGAGCTTCCGTGGCTCGCAATCAGCGTATGCAAATCGAATGCCATTTGTATGCAAGAGAGAGAGAGGGAGTCTGGCCTGTATTTTGCCCCGTGATTCCGTGTTTCGGGCGGTTATTTTATCAGATAAATTTCGCGAAATATAATAGGATGTGCGACTTAAGATTAAAAAAAACAGGAATACACTGACTGACGAGTGTTCTTCGTAGCTACCTTTCTCGAATACAAAGCATCTCGCTAATTTCTTCCACTAAATACTTATCACTCTGATTAAACCATTCATTAGTGTGAATCACCCACTCATTACCGTATCCCAGATACAGTCACTACCGTACTTACTTTCCCGCTCTCCTCGTCACCTCCTCCAGAACAAAAGCAGGAAACGCACGCTCCAGAGCGAGTTCGTCCGTTGCCGATGAGGGATACGGTAGGGCTACTGAAACACTAAGGATTGCGAACTGATTGGATTACGGTAGGTCACTTCGGGCCGACTTATAGAGGACTCGAATATCCTCGATCGATTGGTCCACAATGGCATCGAGATCTGATGATTCTTCCCCGGCGCTTCGAGCAAAGCGACCTGAATACATTTTGTAAATATTTTCCTTATGCAGTGATCATCTAGAAAAAAAGCAAAAGGAGGCATTAATACAGTCTTTAACGTTTTGCTAATTAAATGTAAAAAAAATTAAATATACCAGCGATTGGCTTCAATTCACACTTCTTACTGTTGCATCTAGCTGTTGCTGAACCGAAGTAGATCAGGATGACTAGATATAACCGAATGAGCATCTGAAGAAGATATGATGAGATAAGAAAACTGTTTCAGAGTCTACGATATCGACAGTCAGAATTATGTGAGTGTGCTGAACGGAGAAAGATATTCGAAATTCCTTCGTTATATTTGAACAAGAAAATGAATTTGAACGACCGATAGTCGATATTCCCGGTGTACTATTGAAATGCCGCGAGCACATACGAATGATGATGATAATATGAGGAGGAGGAGGGGAGACAAACCGTCCGGACCGGTCACAATACCTCCCTCCAGTGATGCCGGTTCGAACAATGCTCTCTCTATTTTGCACACTCTATCACCAACCAGAGAGACTAGTGAGTGTGCTGAATGGAGAGAGATACTTCTTCTCCCATCAAGCGCAAAAAGAGCAAGGAATAGAACGAGACATAGAGATCTCAGAGCTAGATGCAACAGTAAGAAGTGTGAATTGAAGCCAATCGCTGGTATATTTAATTTTTTTTACATTTAATTAGCAAAACGTTAAAGACTGTATTAATGCCTCCTTTTGCTTTTTTTCTAGATGATCACTGCATAAGGAAAATATTTACAAAATGTATTCAGGTCGCTTTGCTCGAAGCGCCGGGGAAGAATCATCAGATCTCGATGCCATTGTGGACCAATCGATCGAGGATATTCGAGTCCTCTATAAGTCGGCCCGAAGTGACCTACCGTAATCCAATCAGTTCGCAATCCTTAGTGTTTCAGTAGCCCTACCGTATCCCTCATCGGCAACGGACGAACTCGCTCTGGAGCGTGCGTTTCCTGCTTTTGTTCTGGAGGAGGTGACGAGGAGAGCGGGAAAGTAAGTACCGTAGTGACTGTATCTGGGATACGGTAATGAGTGGGTGATTCACACTAATGAATGGTTTAATCAGAGTGATAAGTATTTAGTGGAAGAAATTAGCGAGATGCTTTGTATTCGAGAAAGGTAGCTACGAAGAACACTCGTCAGTCAGTGTATTCCTGTTTTTTTATTTTTTATCTTAAGTCGCACATCCTATTATATTTCGCGAAATTTATCTGATAAAATAACCGCCCGAAACACGGAATCACGGGGCAAATTCACAAAGCGGCGGAAAAAGTTTTCGGCGTGGGATAAGATTGGTTTAATATGAGGGTCATATGTAACTTTCGATGGCGCATCTTTTTCATAGAGAGTCGAAATTATTACAGAGCCGTTGAATAGGCGAAACCGGGCTCTGAAACTTTTTTGACTCTTCAACTGACAGTCCCGCGTTCCCCCCTGAACCAAACCCCCTACATATGGTTATTTTCTGAAAGCTTTCGACGAGATCTACAAGAAAAAAAGTCAGCTATGCTGAGTATGGAAGCTGGTGGAGCGCTCTGAAGCGAGATATGGCCGGACAAATTCTTGGCTTTTGGCGAAATCGCTATTCAGGCGGATGGGAAATATGGGTTAAATAGTGGGAAATACTAGCGCATACCAGCATTAGGTAGGGAAAACATCGGGGAATCGATGGATGCTTTGGTTGAGTCGATTACTGCAAAACCGGCTGAGCAGCATCTGTTTCCGTGAGGCACTGTTGAATGAAAAACGGCGTTTTTAGCCGAAATTCTCCGAGTTCGGTGAAATTACTCGAATCTCCGCGGTGACAGGGCCTACTAGTACTGACAGTCCGATAGAATGACTCATTACGGTTCGAACCGTGCTTTGGTTGAACGGTTTTATTAAGTTTAAAGCTTGGTATAGTGGAACGGCGAACGCCGACCCGACCGCGGTCGGTTCTGGCGTTCGCCTATACATAAAAGAACGACCTATGACAAATTCACAAAGCTGCGGAAAAAGTTTTCGGCGTGGGATAAGATTGGTTTAATATGAGGGTCATATGTAACTTTTGACGGCGCATCTTTTTCATAGAGAGTCGAAATTAATACAGAGCCGTTGAATAGGCGAAACCCGGCTCTGAAACTTTTTTGACTCTTCAACTGACAGTCCCGCGTTCCCCCCTGAACCAAACCCCCTACATATCGTTATTTTCTGAAAGCTTTCGACGAGATCTACAAGTCGGTGAAAAATGAGTGAAAATCGTCCAAATCGCTATTCGGGCGGATGTGAAATATATTCCTGATGATCCCCAAAGTTTGGTAACGATAGCTCTTAATTTGACCTCAGGACACGAAAAAGACGAATTTTTCACTTTATCACATAACCCTATTTTAGATGTTTACATTTCTGAAGTTTCGTAAAAAAGTCATTCCAAGACACGATTGTAGCATATCCATGGAATATACAATTCCCAACTTTTTAGAGCATAAGGATACCTTTCCCGACCGCGGCAACCTAAAATCCGAGGTCAATCGAATTTCAAAATCGGCTATTTTTCGACATAATGAATTTTAACTTTTTTCATTAATCATATCATGGGCTCTCATATCGAAATTCGGATTCAGCACACAAACATATACCAGAAAAAAATTTAGTCAGAAAGTTCGGAGAGACATTTTTTTTCGACTGAAGATGGGGGTATCATGGTCATTTTTTCGGTAGAAAATCGATTGACCTCAGATTTTACGTTGCCGCGGGCGGGAAAGGTATTCAAAGGCATCAATATCAAATCTTAATTTTGCAATTTTTTTGTAATTTTTGTATATCGTAATTTTCAAGCTTAAAAAATCTACAGTACCGTGCAAAAGTATCGGGATTTTTTTCAATCGCTTATAACTTGTTTCTAAATTGAGGTAGAGACCCACGGTTTGAAGCATTAGGTAGCCCATCTGTAGGAAAATAAAGACCACTATTGAATCGTAACCTGTTCTATTATTGATTTTTAGGCAAAATTGCAGCGGACAAGCTATATTCAAAAAATTACAAGTCTCACATGGAATTTTTGTACAACTTCAAATATCTCGTGCGGGTAGTACCACCTCAGGTGTGCGCAATCCACATTGAGGCACATTGATCGCATTTCAAATAAGGTCAGCAGAACCATTTTCCAAAACATAAGAAAATTATGAAAAATGATGCCATTGTCGTTCTAGTTGAGCTACAGCCTCGATATTTTGTAGGATGTGTCAATACATACTAATACATCACTTGTTGAAATTTGGGCCCGATCGTGCACTTGCAGCGAAAAATCGTTTTTCATAAAGTTTGATTTTGGGTCCCTCTTAATTCCCCAGCCACTGACGATAAAAATCAAACAATTTAACATTTCTTTTCCGAGTTCATCAGGGAAGATGCTCTCAAAATTTCATGTTGATTGAACACCTTTGTGGAAAGCTATAGATCGAGAAGTTGGGAAGAAAACCGTGTAGGCAAACCATGCTCCAAAAACCAAATTTCGTAGAATGTGCACTACAGTGCTCTAGAAATATCGAAGCAAATTTTTCCCACGATGTTTTATACCCAAGTTCTCGATCTATAACTTTCCTCAAAGGTGTTCAATCAACATGAAATTTTGAGTGAATCTTTCCTGATGAACTCGGAGAAGAAACGTTAAATTGGTTGATTTTTACCGACATTGGATGGGGAGTTAAGAGGGACCCAAAATTGAAATTTTCGAAAAACGATTTTTCGCCGCAAGTGCAAGTGCCCGATCCGGCCAAAATTTCAACCAGTGATGTCTCAGTATGTACTGACATATCCTACGAAATATGGAGGCTGTAGCTCAACTAGAACGAAAATGGCAGCATTTTTCATAATTTCTTATGTTTTGCAAAATGGTTCTGCTGACCTTATTTGAAATGCTATCAAAGTGCCACATAGTGGATTCTGCACAACTGAGGTAGTATTAACTGCACGAGATATTTGAACTTGTACAAAAATTCCATGTGAGACTTGCCATTTTTTGAATATAGCTTGTTCGCTGCAATTTTGCCTAAAAATCACTAATAGGGCAGGATACGATTCAATAATAGGTGGTTATTTTCCTACAGATGGGCTACCTAATGCTTCAAACCGTGGGTCTCTATCTCAGTTTGGAAAAAAGTTATGGCAATTTAAAAATCGTACCACGACTTTTGCACGGTACTGTATATTCAGATAGTTCTGAGATTTCGACTTTTTGACCACAAAATGAAAATGTCATGAAAAGGTTGATAATTATTTATTTCAAAATAAAATAAGTGATTCTGGTGCATTATTGCACGAGGAATCCGAATTTCACAAATTGAATGTGGTTTAGTACTTCCCCGAGGCGTGATAAGGCCAGGGGACACGGGGGGACGCCCGGGGTTACCCGTGGAGTCCAGTTTTCACATTGGGACCTGACCGGACTGTAATACCGTCTCGGTCTCATAGTTTGTACCGGTGTGCGGCTTCGCACACAAATTGATCTCATCAAAAGTTGATTATTTCTTCAAATGGATCACACAAATCCCTTTTCAGAGTGCAATAAGTCATTCAATAGCTGTAAAAAGATGATGATTTATCGATTCAAGGATCACACTCACATCACATCATCATGGAAAAATAAACAGAGACGCATAATGATAAAAACGCCACAATTGTCTACTGAGGCTCTTCAATAACTGGTTCGCATTTTATATCTTTCTTTCCAATATTCTCGTCATTCTTCCCAACAGTGATTTCCTTTATGAGACCTCGATTCTCTGCCTGAAATGTAACTGTGAAACAACGTATAGAGAAAATTCTACTAAAATATTTCGATGCAACTTGCCGATCTGATAGTTCTTTGGGCACTGCGATTAATCAGAGCTGCGAACGTATCAGCTTCCAAATCGGGGAGATCATGTAAGGCATTCTTCAGTTTCTCGCATTCGTCTTCTAACTCGTTGAACCTCGTCATCGTCGTTTCCTGAATGCACTTTGAAAACCGAGAAAGCATAAGAGAGTTCACAGTAATTTGTAAGATCGTGTCTTGGCATAGATACGTTCGTTTCAGTATTCTAAAAAGCTCACCTCATTTTGTATTTCTCTCCTAACCGATCTGGCATAGTTTGTCGCGAGAGTGTTCAACCTCTTCAGTTCATTCTGAGAAAGATCGACTGGATTTATTATCAGTGGGAAAATTAACCTTCCACAATGTCTTATTATCACCAAGTGAGCTACTTTCATCGATCTGCAATGAGGTGATTTTTTCATTAGTGGAACTGTTAAAAACCGATTTCCGAAGGACGTCAATGTTCTTCTTTATCACTTGTGATTTGCCGTTGATATTGTCCTAAAATTTGGAAAAAATCTCTTGCAAACAACATTCGACTATACCTTGACCAAGTTTGAATCCACATTTGAGAGCTCCTGTAATCAAATTGAGGGTTGCTGTGAAAATATGAAAAAATGTCTTACAAGTTGTGCCCATAACTCGAGACTGTCTGATACGTCATCGATAAGCGCAGATTTGATACTCTGAATCTTTGAAGAATCTGGAATCTTATTATGAGAAGACGATGGTTGAATAGCCTCAAATGTCACGGTGTCCTAATAATGCGGAAATGGATGTGATATCGGCGAAAAGGTGTAAGTTTAAATACGATCCGGAACGTACCTTCGCCGCACTTTGCAATATGCGCGAATTCCGAATGCTCCTGTAATCAATTTAATCGATATCAATTTTCATCCAAATGCTAACCTTCATCATCATAATTTCAGAATGAGCGGATTGATTTGCTAGAGCGAACAGCTGGACATTCTTCCTTCTAAAAAAGCGAAATGGTTGTCAACATAAATATTTTAAAATTTATTTTAGTTGAAGAAAAAAATAAGCTTACTCCGATAATTCAAGCGTTTTGCCTGCCATCTCTTCGTGCTTAGCAGCACTTTCTCGAATGATGAGCTCTTTCTCCTTTAGTAACATCGTCACCTAAACAAGTATCAGTGTATAACTTTATTCGCAACTTTTTACTAATACCTCTGTTTTGTAATTTTCTTGTAATTGTTTATATTCTTCGTGTGCCAGTTTTAAATTCTCCTGAAGGGTCTTGTTCAATTCTTCGATTTTCGATTCCTTCTCTTGATAATTCTTGCTCAGTTCTTTCGCGCTCTCCTGAAATCACTCATGTCCAATAGTTGAAGCTCAAAATCCTTACCTCCATCATTTTCTGGAGGTCATTGCTCGCCTTATTTCGCTCTTCCTTTGCCACTTTTCTCTCTGTTTTCCTGACAAAAGTTGTTTCCAATACGAGAACTTCACAAACGAAATACCTCTGACGTTCTAGAACTTCCTTTTCTTGTCTTACTTTCTGAATTTCTAATTTTGTTCTTTTCAGCTCTTCTTCTAGTAATCTGAAACAGCACGGTCAAGAAAGGGCATCAAGAAAATAAACCGAACATCAATATTCGTTCTTTCTCCATTCTAATATCACGCTCCGAATCTCTCTGCGTTCGCAACTTGTCTTCGGTATTTTGAGCCTCCCTCTGTTCTCTGGCACTCTGAAATAATGATCCGTTTTTGTAATTAGCATTGGTTCACCTTTTCTTCGTTCTGTTTCATCATCTCTACCTCTTTCTTACGATATTCATCCTTCATCTCTTCTTTCTCCGCATTCACTCTCTGAAGTTTATCACGGCTTACGCTGAATGGACAACTCCAACCTTCAACTCAGCTTCTGCTTTGTTAATTCTCATTTGCATAGCCACATTCTGGTCTCGGAGCAGGAAAAGGCTGGCTTCCGTCTCTCTCAGTGCCCTGAATGAGCTTCACAACATCGAATTGATTGAATCCCCCACCCAAGCAGTCGTTGCTCAGTATCCCTCTTCTCTTGCTTAATTCGATCGATCGTACTATCGTTCTAGGAATCGATTGTTTACTTCGAAAATTAACATATTCTCACGGTTACTTGCAGTGAACGAATCCGAGCTTCTTGTAATTCGTCCTGCTCAATCTGCAATCGAATCACAGAACAGATTTCGAAATTCGCACGACTACATAAGTATAGTCTTATTTTCGCGCATTTTTTCTATACGAATATTCAGAATGTTTCAATGAACAAGATTGTGGCCTTCATTACCAACTCTATTTCAGAAAACAGTGAGAACACGGACTATCGAATCCCCAATCAATATGACTTACCAAGGACATTTCATCTTCAGTTATCTCGTCTCCCATAACGATGGTGAAAGCTCTGGAATATTGAAAAACATTTTGGCAAATAGTGCAAATATTTCAGAGCAGTATTCAGCGAAAAAATCTACTAATGCGGCTCCGAAGTTCCGATGTAAAACAATCGTCTGATAGATAGCGAGCAGAGTGATATTTCATCGTCGACACAAGTGCTTGATTTCATTACACAAGGACACGTGAACGAAGAGCGAAAATATTGCTGAATAAGCAAAGGTCCGTCTTAAGCTATGAAAAAGCAAATATGCGGAGGGGCACAAAAAAATAGAAGAAAACCTTTGAAATATCGTACTTTGTAAACAAAACCGAACAAGTGAACAGTTTTGTTCATTTTTGTCACTTTTTGAAAGTTGCGCGTGACAAACTTAAAAATTCTAATTTTAGTTTCTTATTTTGTCCACCCCGATTTGCCGGAATCGATCGGACATGTCACGGTGAAATAGTTCTTTAAAGTGGAGAAAAACGAGAGCTCTAAGTCAGTAATTACTGTAGTATGAGGTAGGTAGATAATTTCTACCGTAATCCCTAGTTTATTTTCAAATTTCATATTTTTGGCTATCGTTTTTCTCCACTTTAAAGAAATATTTCACCGTGACATGTCCGATAGATTCCGGCAAATTGGGTGTGGACAAAAATAAGAAACAAAAATTAGAATTTTTAAGTTTGTCACGCGCGACTTTCAAAAAATGACAAAAATGAACAAAACTGTTTGGTTTTGTTTACGAAGTGCGATAGTGTAGAGAGAGGTTCAATGGCCGGCTTCTATAAATTACATTGCCAATTATCACACGTTCAAAGAAAAAGGAGAAACACGAATTTTTTAGTTTTTTTTATGGTAAAATTAAACAGCGTTAAATTCAAAAAGTTGTATAAATAGAGATCATTTTTGTTCACTCGTTCAGCGAAAATACAAATGAAGGACAAACGAATGAGTGTCTACATCGATGCAAGCGTTCATGGAAATGTACTCCTTTCTTTGCCTCTCGATTCATGTCCTGTTGCATTTTCAAGTAGGATCTGTTACTCTCATTTTAATTGTTGTTTCCGAAACTGAACTTGTCTCGAAAGATGTCGATCAAATACTATTACGCAATGCGGATGGTATCCAAAAGTCATAAAATTGAATCATTCACTCAGCCTCACAAAGTTATCTTGTTCACGACGGAATCCCTTTGTTCTCCATCATGCTCAGCCTCACCTTGTGCGCGATTTCCTAACATCAAAGATTATGTACCGCTGAATCGGCTATTAGTCATCCCCCACCCGATCTTCCTCTCACCCGTTCTCTTATCGGTCTTTCTTTCTCTCTATTTTTCTCACGCACACAACCATTAGAATAACGTGTCCATGAATCAGCATACTCCCTTTCTTATCGGGATTACCGCTCTTCTGATAAAACAGTCATCCATTATTAGAACTCACTCGTCTCCTGTCATTGATGTTATTGCTTCTTTTAAATTCGCTCTTTCTTTTATTATAGAAGTAATTGTTCAGTTCGTTTCGCGCAGTATTATATTTTATTTTTGCAACAATTGGTTGACCACTGTTGCGATATTCCTGTTATGTTGGGCACTAGGTCGGACGAGAACATTCGGATCGATGAGCATGGTTTGCATACGATAGACAACTGTTCTGAAAGAGACGGTATTGCGAAATAGTTCTCAACCAGAAGAATATCATCAAAAATTTCTCATCCGACCTAGTTCCGTTCGGTCGTATTTAACCTCTACTCAACTCATACTGAATGCGGGTCTTTTAAATGTATTTTTTCTCATTAATCGCCTACTTATATATTCCTCGAGATTGCCGTATTATGATCAATGAAGAAAAGATCTGATAATTTTGCAGTTATTCCAAGCTCGTCGAGAAATAGAAAGACTCGAGAGGGAGAAGAGAGAAAACGAAGAACGATTGAGAAAGTGAGACAATTGCGAAAAAAATTAGTTTCAAAATGAATTAAATTCAGGGAACAAGAAGAGATGGAGGCTAGTATGCTTAGAGAGCACAATGTGACTATGCAGAGTCGATTTGATGAGAACATTGCTGAGATTAAGGTTTGATCTTCCCAGTATCTAGTTTCTCGAAAACTGTTAACCTTTGAGTGATCCCTGTGAACTCAGAGCAAGTGCGGAGAAAGATGCTTTGATTGCGGAGCATCGCAAGAGGGAAATGGAGATTATCAAGACGAAAGAGGAGAAGGTAACACTATATGAGACGAATCGCGAGATTATCGAGAGCCACGTGGTGGTAGGAAATTAATATCCCCGATAATGCTGAAAAGTTATACTTAAGTACTTTGAATGATGCTCTATCAAACTGCGTTTGCCGATTTTTGATATCAGGTCTCATCTCCGAGTATAGGTAGGTCAAAGTAGGTACCCTACGAAAATTTATGCAAAATTCGACTCACGAAAAAGACCATAAATCGCTTCCAAATTAAGCTAGAAACAATTCCAAAAAAGTACTCGAATGAGGAGGCATAGGAAAACATTTCATATGTTGATGATTTCATTCCTGGTTCATGCGCCGGAGCGGGGCGGTCGGTTATCCAATAAAGTGATGTAACTTTACAAATACCGATTTCTCCAACAAGCGCCGAAAGTGATTTGAGAAAAACCATGTACCTAACACCACCTCCAATATCAGAAAAATCGGGATATAGGATAAAAAAAGCGCTGCATTTTGTCTGAAAAACCTGCGATTTTTGCAGTTTTTCAAGGTTTTTCAAGCATAACTTTTTCCATTCAGGTTTTCATGAGCTCTCATATCGAAATTAGGAATCAGCGTGCCAAAATACACCAGAATTTCCTATAGTCATATATTTTGGAGATAAAAAAATTTCCGACTGACCATTTTTTCACCCTGTGGTCCGATTTTGATCGAAATTTTTTTGCCTCAGAATCATGTCTCTATAAGGATTTCTGGCTCATTTCTGAGGGTAGAAAACGAATTTGCTAACTAGAACTCATGAAACCTCGAGATTTAAAAAATTATGACCAAAATCCAGAACAAAATCTTTTTGGAATATTCTTTGATGCGTAACTTTTTTATCTCGAGGAGTTCTAGTTAGCAAATTCGTTTTCTACGCTCAAAAATGAGTTAGAAATTCCTATATGGACATGATTCTGAGACAAAAAAATTTCCACCAAAATCGGAGATGAGACCTGATATCAAAAATCGGCAAACGCAATTTGACAGAGCATCATTCAAAGTACTTAAATGTTACTTTTCAGCAGGATCGGGAATACTAATTTTCTTGAAGAGAAAGGTAAGCACCTCATTTTGAAACTTTTCCTGAGCCAAATCCTGCTGTTCGAGAAACTTTTCCTGCTGCTCATTGAGACTATTTTGATGTGCCTGAAACACATTGTCTCAATTTTTAAAATATCCTTATTATTACCTTCTGTAGTTTGCTTTTCTCCTTTTCATTCGCCTCCATCATAGTGATCTTCTCATTATGCATTTCCTCCTTAGTTTTGATAACCTCTCTACAAAGTGCCAGATAATTCAGGACAAGGTGCTGCTACTAGCTTGTTTTTGTCCTCAATTGTCTGGTTGTATGTCGCATTGAGCAAGTCCAGTCTTGCTGCGGCTTCCATTCTTTCTCTGTCTTGCTGTAATGAATGATTGCTTCAGAGAATAATATATGTATATGAGACGAATCGCGAGAAAATCGAGAGTATTGACGACCCCGCGGCGGTAGGAAATTAGTATCCCCGATCCTGCTGAAAAGTAACATTTAAGTACTTTGAATGATGCTCTGTCAAATTGCGTTTGCCGATTTTTGATATCAGGTCTCATCTCCGATTTTGGTCGAAATTTTTTTGTCTCAGAATCATGTCCATATAGGAATTTCTAACTCATTTTTGAGCGTAGAAAACGAATTTGCTAACTAGAACTCATGAAACATCGAGATAAAAAAGTTACGCATCAAAGAATATTCCAAAAAGATTTTGTTCTGGATTTTGGTCATAATTTTTTTTTATCTCGAGGTTTCATGAGTTCTAGTTAGCAAATTCGTTTTCTACGCTCAGAAATGAGCCATGGTGAAAAAATGGTCAGAGTCGGAAATTTTTTTATCTCCAAAATATATGACTATAGGAAATTCTGGTGTATTTTGGCACGCTGATTCCTAATTTCAATATGAGAGCTCATGAAAACCTGAATGGAAAAAGTTATGCTTGAAAAACCTTGAAAAACTGCAAAAATCGCAGGTTTTTCAGACAAAATGCAGCGCTTTTTTTTATCCTATATCCCGATTTTTCTGACGATTTTTCTGAGGTGGTGTTAGGTACATGGTTTTTCTCAAATCACTTTCGGCGCTTGTTGGAGAAATCGGTATTTGTAAAGTTACATCACTTTATTGGATAACCGACCGCCCCGCTCCGGCGCATGAACCAGGAATGAAATCATCAACATATGAAATGTTTTCCTATGCCTCCTCATTCGAGTACTTTTTTGGAATTGTTTCTAGCTTAATTTGGAAGCAATTTATGGTCTTTTTCGTGAGTCGAATTTTGCATAAATTTTCGTAGGGTACCTACTTTGACCTACCTATACTCGGAGATGAGACAGACCTGATATCAAAAATCGGCAAACGGAGTTTGATAGAGCATCATTCAAAGTACTTAAGTATAACTTTTCAGCATTATCGGGGATATTAATTTCCTACCGCCACGTGGCTCTCGATAATCTCGCGATTCGTCTCATATAGTGTTACCTTCTCCTCTTTCGTCTTGATAATCTCCATTTCCCTCTTGCGATGCTCCGCAATTAAAGCATCTTTCTCCGCACTTGCTCTCTGAATTCACAGGGATCACTCAAAGGTTAACAGTTTTCGAGAAACTAGATACTGGGAAGATCAAACCTTAATCTCAGCAATGTTCTCATCAAATCGACTCTGCATAGTCACATTGTGCTCTCTAAGCATACTAGCCTCCATCTCTTCTTGTTCCCTGAATTTAATTCATTTTGAAACTAATTTTTTTCGCAATTGTCTCACTTTCTCAATCGTTCTTCGTTTTCTCTCTTCTCCCTCTCGAGTCTTTCTATTTCTCGACGAGCTTGGAATAACTGCAAAATTATCAGATCTTTTCTTCATTGATCATAATACGGCAATCTCGAGGAATATATAAGTAGGCGATTAATGAGAAAAAATACATTTAAAAGACCCGCATTCAGTATGAGTTGAGTAGAGGTTAAATACGACCGAACGGAACTAGGTCGGATGAGAAATTTTTGATGATATTCTTCTGGTTGAGAACTATTTCGCAATACCGTCTCTTTCAGAACAGTTGTCTATCGTATGCAAACCATGCTCATCGATCCGAATGTTCTCGTCCGACCTAGTGCCCAACATAACAGGAATATCGCAACAGTGGTCAACCAATTGTTGCAAAAATAAAATATAATACTGCGCGAAACGAACTGAACAATTACTTCTATAATAAAAGAAAGAGAATTTAGTAACTTTTCTCTATTGTCCGCTTTAATTCGAAGTGCACGAGCAAATGCTGGAACAGCAACAATAGGTCTAGTGACATTGAGGATCTTTCCAATTGTGAATGCAGGAAATCTCACGCCATGCTTTTCCTAGCCGTGAAACAGAGACATGATGATACCCATCATTACCAGCAGGTTTGATAATGGTTCCATGATTTTAGTTTCATGAAAATTTCTGTTTAGATTATGAGTGCCCTTCCTCGAGCCCTCGCTTCAGAACAGCAAACTTCCAAATTAAAGCGCTCAAGACCAAATTAATTTTATTAAAGCGCTCAAGACCAAATTGCATGAGATCGCATCTAACACCAATGACGCCATCATCACTTTCGAACTGGTTTGCTTACTAGTTATTATCGCAGTAATCGCGTAATTTCAGTCCTACAGCGACTTCTCGGCAAAATCGAATCCGAAAACGTTTGCCTCTCTCGAGGTGAAACACTGTAAATTCAGAGATGAAGAAAACAGGTTTTAGAAGTCAGCTAACGACTTGGTCGACTGCGCCAACAACCTTCACAGAACAGTCATTGAAACAATCAATCAAGTGAGTGCTATTCAAAACCTGATTCATTCACCAATCGGAATAATAAATGAAAACAAATATTTTCAGATTGATTCGTGCACTTCTGTTATTGCTGAAACACGGGCTGAGTGGAGGGAGAGTCAATTAGGAATAACTCTATCCAGAGAGAGAGAATGGTATTCATTTTAGGGACTTTTGCTGCAGCTGCAGTCGCTTACCTCAACATTCACTCGAACCACCAGAAACATCCGGATTGTGACAGTCAGTCTCATAGAAATTAGATGTAATATTTGCTTTTCTCAGAAGCGCAAGGCTGTTACTGCGGAAGCGATTGAAAGTATCCTGGAGGAATTCGAGAAGATCAGAGATCACATCTACAGTCTCCCTTCGCTGGATGAAGGATCGGTTATGGAGATGATTGAGCAGAGACAGTCGCAGATTATGCAGAGCCAACAGGTGACGAAGATTCGGTTTTGACTCTCTCCATTCTGCGCACCATCTCGGTGGTTAGAGTGACGAGAGAGTGTGCCAAATGGAGAGAACGGAAAACCGAAATGACATCTGTACTGAAGATCACAATAAGATCGGAGTATTTAGAATCGTCTTGGGATGATCACCCTGAATTCATCTGTCGATTCGTCCCGGCCATCGATCCTCTGACCAATCGATGCTAACCGATTTCAGGAAAATATGTATATGATCATTTCTTTATCCGATTTTCACATTAGCTTTATTTTTCACGGCCATATCATGATATTCCTTTGTATTTTATTTATCCATATTCTTCCATGATTTTGAAGTTCTTGGTATGAATATTTCTGCTTACGTCTCCATACCCAAACAAAAACGGTTTGATCCGTCATTATTATTTTGAGAGACTAGACTTAATACTTTACCAATTCTGAATAGGAATGTGTCCTGCGGCGTTGCCCAATCTGAAAGAACTCTACGATCAACTTTTTGAGAAGGTCGGAGTAATATCAAACTCAAAAGCAACCTCGAATTCTCAGGAACGGGAGCATCAAGTTGCTTGCATCGAATACGACAGGAAAATTACCGAAGTGCGGGATGATTTGTACAAGCGAATCCATGAAGTAAGATAACACAATTATTTTTTAATCATTCACCTTTTTCAGGAGATCGACACATCTAACAGCAGCTTTTATGGCCCATCATCAACGATTAGTCGAAGGAATGTACGCGTTGATGTCTTCCATGCAGAAAGCAGTTCTGTCGGATAGAGGTAATCATCGCTCTTAAAAATTTTAATCTGAGAATCTTATCAGATTGTATTCCTTTGCGTCAATTGCAAGCTCGCATCTTCACACTTGGCCACACACAACTAGAGACTTTCAATGCATTTAGCGAAATGGTCAGTTATTTTGCAAATGCAGGTGCTCTATTTAAAATGTATTATTTTACAGACCGTAAATGATAAGAGAACCTCAGAGCACATCGATAGAAAGGCGAGACACAAAGCAATTTGAGAAAAAAAATGTTCTGTCTTACAGAAATTCGCGAGGAATTTGAAAGAGCAATGTAAAAAAATCCAGAAGATCATCCAATCGTTGGAAAGCTCTCTGGCAGCAAATACTACTATTGATGTCGCTATAAAGGCCGAAGTTCAGGTTCGAAGATTCATTATTAATATTCTTTCCTTTTTTCAAATATTTCAGGCGTCCACCGTCCGTATCGAACTTTCGATTCAATCATTTCTCAAGGCATTGAGCAAGCTGCAACTTGTGCTGGTATCAATTTTCTGATTATTTTCTTATTTTTATATTTGGTTATTTCACTCCCAAAAGTGAAGAAAAGTATTGGAAATTATTGCAGTCTTTGCAGAGCCGAGGCGAAAAAATGTTTGACCATCATGTCGATTCGATCACTGAGCCATTTGATAGAATGCAACAGGCGATTATTAGCATGCCTCCACTTAGTCATGTGGCAGCACTTGAGGTTACTTTTATTGTAATTTGATTCAGAAGAGAATTCTATCACTTCAGGTCATCGAGAATGGTCTTCATCAGTTAGCAATTGAGGACACTAGAGGACATGAGGTGATTAAGATGATCGAATAGATTGTAAGTTGATTAATGAGTATCTGTCAAAACTATTCACGTTTGGATCATCTTCAAAAATGTCTGTTTTATGATTAGAATTCCACTTGTGTAAATATCCTTTTTAGACCATTTACATTCCGAGAATATTGATTAGCAATTGATGTAAATTATTGAAATTATGTTCTAAGAGCTTATTACTCGATGCCATGTTTATGTATAAAATATTTTGAACTCAGTTTCGATTCTTATTAGATTCCCAACCCGGTTGATTCCGTGGACGATATCTGTGATTTTTATTATTTTCTCGTATTTATTACTATCATTGCGATTGCAACACTAAATTTTCGCCTACACAAATCTACGATAACACTCACGTCCATATTAGCGAAAAATGGGTGGTGGAGGATCCAAGGGAGCGAATGCAGCGCACAGGGCGAGATATGTAAGAATAAATATAATATATTTTGGAAAATAAGTGATTGCAGGAAGCAGCGATGACTCAAGTCGAGAGAGATAAGGAGCATAACGAGGCGATGCTTCTGCAGCAAAAGGAAGCTGCGAATAAGGTTTTAGATAAAAACATTTCTGATTTAGCCCAAATAAACGAAAATTCAAGGACCAATTTCGAATCAAATTTTAACAAATATTTTTATTTTCATTTTTTAATCCGTGACATTTCAGCTCGAGCATGCCTTCCATGAAAAAGCCGCAGTAGAAAGGGCCGCACATGACGAGAAATTGAGGCTTGAACGGTGATTTTTTTCTAAGCCCTCGAGTGGTATAAAAAATTTTATTTCAGAGAAAAGTCCGACTTACTGAAGGAATCAGCTGCAGCTAACCTCATTTTGGTCCAGGAGAATCATGAACGGCAAAGGCTCATTCTGAAGGTTCTACTTTTAAAACACCGTTCTGAGACGTAATAATTTATTTTTTAAACAGGAAGCAGAGGATAAGCGCCTTGAATCGGAAAGAATAAAACGTGAGAACGAGATTCGACTGAGGGAAGAGAACGAACAGAAGGTATGCTGATTGAGAAACCACTATCGTACATGTCGCAGAAATCAGAAAACTCACCGGGCGTCACGGTACAATCTGCGGGTTTCCCGATCTTTGTCGGCACAAAAAATTAAGACTTGTTTTTATGCTCATATGTTTTTTCATGGCCACTTTGCCGGAATCGACCCGGATATGCCCGTTCAATTATTCCTAGAAATCGATATTTGAAACAGGTATCTTTTATGGTGCGATTACGGTAGCTTGATCAAGAGGAGTTGCGATTGGGCCTTGAAGCATTTTCCTTTAATTTGCTCATGTTATTTGTCAGTTTTTCGAAATTCAGGGCCGAAAATAACTATTATAAAGTTAAAACAAAACGGTTGAACCTCCCTAAGCGTAATCGCTAGCTAAAATGATAAACATTGACCGAGCTACCGAAATCGCACCATAAAAGAGACCTGTTTCAAATATCGATTTCTAGGAGTAATTGACCGCGCATATCCGGGTCGATTCCGGCAAAGTGGCCATGAAAAAAAATATGAGCATAAAAACAAGTCTTAATTTTTTATGCCGACAAAGATCGGGAAACCCGCAGATTGTACCGTGACGCCCGATGAGCGTTCTGATTTCTGCGACATGTACGATATATTCAAAAATAAAATAAAAATCAGACGTTTCGAGTTATAGAGTGTTAGAGTTATTTCGAGTTATACAACTTATTTTTTTTAGAGGGAGATGGATCGTTCTGCTGCTCGAGAACGGGAAGATCGAGCACAGAGAGAAATGACCAAGGCCATCAATGATGCGAACCGGTGAGAGATGATTTTAATAAATACTCAACATCGTCTCATCCAACCTCGCCTAACGTTTCATGGAGATAAGAAAACTTATCTTCAACGTATTCCAGAGAGGTAAACGACATGAAGGACAAGGCACATGCCGATATCACTAAACTTGTAATGGAGAATCAGAAGAATAAGGACGACCTCATGAAGGTTAGTTCAGATTTCATGAATACCAATGGCTGATAATATGCTTCTAATTCAGGAAAACATCAAAACGATGGAAGCCAAGGACGCTGCAAATGCGGAGAAATTGGAGAAGCTCACGAACACCTACCAGTCACAAGTGAAAGAAACTCAAGAGTTAGCAAAGCAGAGAGAAGATGCTCTCCATTTGGAGAGAAAAGCAGTGGACGAAAAATACCGGAAGTAAGACAATCCACTTGAGAAAAAAAAACCGAGAAAAAAATGTATTTTCAGCGATATCGAGAAAATGAGCAAGATGTCGAAAGAAGAGCGGGACAAGATGACCGCAGACTATCATAAAATCATTGAGGTGATTTCACCCATTAGTGAAGTTGCTGGAATAATGTTTCTTTCAGGAGAAGGATAATGAGCTGAGCAGGAATCAACGAGAGAAGGATGCGAAGATGGATGAGCTGAATAAAAATCACTTGGAAGATCTGAGGGAGGCTCATGATAATTACAACAAACTCCAGGAGACCAGCAAGGCCGAGGTGAGTAACAGTTTATTTTTGAACTCGCATTTGACATAATTTATCAGCAAAAAAATTTTTTTTTTCAACAAAGAAATTAAATCTCTTTAGATGATGAAGCTGCACAAGGAGAAGGAAGAAGTCATCAGAGAAAGCGCTGCTAAACAAGAAGAGATGGCACAGAAAATGCTAGAAATGTCTGAGTGAGTATTTTATTTACATATCTATGTGAAAATATAAATGGTGTTTATACAATAGTTTGTGTTACTCATTTTAGAAGAAAGAACGAGCAACTGTTCATCATGGCTAATGAAGCGATCTATGCAGAAGCAAGGAAAGCCAAGGTGAGAACTGAGTTTTTTTAACTCTGAGATTTATCTTGTGAATCAAAATTTATAAATCAAATTTAGGAGCAATCGGAAATTCTGCTGAGCATCAAGTGCAACGAAGGCGAGGCTACTACTTCTTTATAACTCGCTGTCAAGATCCCAAATAATGAAGCAAAACAAGGTTCCATTTATGATTTTTTTTAGAGTTGACTCCGATCAAGTCCATTAAAATGGCGCTCATTACCAACGCTACTTCTAGCTGCGAACTGTGGATGCAGATGGTGGGCATTTTTTCCCTTTTTTCCCTCAATTTTGGTGATTTCAGCAAGAACGGGAGAATGACGTGAATGAGATCAAGGTATTTGTTGATTTTCACAGGATAAAAATCAGGGAAACGAATTCAGAAAATCATGAGAAATATCGTCGACAACTCTCAGGCAATCAAAAGAAATATCATCGAGCTACTAAGCAAGGTTTACTTCTCTGAAAATCTTAAATTCAAAAATTCTCAAGAACATTTTTCTTCGCAGATCGATGCGTGCAGTTCACTTGGAGCGAAGAAGAAAGAATGGAACGTGGGTTACATTTCTCAGAAATATATGAAAATCATTTTTTAGGATGAACTCAAGAAGCTGGACAAAACAGCCTCGGAATACTCCATGACTGTGAGACGAGAATTCAGAAAGGAGGTGAGTGTAAGGAGGATGTATATATTCCATTCTGTGCAATTCTTAGAGAGACGCAAATTTGCATGTTCGATAGGGACAATGCATAAATAAAAATTCACAATCGTTCAGGACACCTCATATGAGAGACTGGAAGAACTGGAACAAGAGTGCGAAAAACTGAAAGCAGCCATTCTGAATCTTCCCGATATGCAAGTGGAATCTCTCGAAGCGCTGATCAACAGAAATTCACAGGCTACGATCACATTCGTTAGTTACTTTACGCCTCTATTTTTTGCACCGAGATACTTTGACTATCCATCTTCGACTATGATAGATCTGCGGTTATTATGCTCACACATAAAAATAATAACCGGGTTCCGACACAAAAACCAAGGCGTTAAAATTTCAGGCGGAGAATCGAGGAGTGACAAAATCGATCGCAGCTGTTGAGAGAATGACGAAGATCGAATCGATTGAGGGAGCGACTGGAGGGGAAGTTGTTGAGGAACTATAATACCTATCAGACGATATTTCTGGTATTCCACTGTATTTATCTTTGCATACACAAGTGAATTATCATAATCAATTATTCAATCATCTCATTCATATCATTTTCCATCGATTACAGCCAATAAGACAGTGCCAGTATATCGACTAGTACAGAAGTATAAAGTCATTCTCATTTTTACTCTTTATTTGTTTTATCCGAAACGGTTCATTCCGTGATTCATATCTTGCATTCCTCTTTGAGAGCTTTCCCTTTGTATTAAACATATCCATTTTTATTGCAGGTATCGAACTCGTCGGACCACCTCCAATCATGGGGCTTCTCTCAGCTATATTCGGGTGCAAACATTTGCTTGAAAAGATGTTTAATATTCAATCATATTCAGAGACGGCGGGGCTAAGGCGAGGGCGCAGGGAGCGGAAGCACTCGCTAAGGCAAAATATGTGAGGATCAGTGTAATTGTAAGGCAAGTGAAAACAATATTGCAGGAAGCAGCAATGACGCAAGCCGAGAGGGACAAGGAACATAGTGATGCGATGATTCTACAGCAAAGAGACGCTGCAAACAAGGTTTGAGATTATAGGTGTTCCACGAATATCTGGCTTGATGAGTTCTACAGGGAAGGTTGTGAGGATCCATTACCAAATATCGTTTTCGAAACTGCCATGTTATCAATTTGCATGCACATTTTTGTCAACAGTTACATTCCAGATGGAACATGTGTTCCATGAGAAAGCTGCAGCTGAGAAAATCGCTCACGAAGAGAAAATGAGACTCGAACGGTGAGCCTAAAAGATATTATTCAAAACTGAGAATATTATTAAAGTGAGAAGTCGGATTTGCTGAAGGAAGCGGCAGATGCGAATTTGCGAGTGATTCAGGAGAGCCATGAACGCCAGAGGATCCTTATGAAGGTGCGATATAAAGATTAATATCTACTGGCTCGTTAATATTCGTGAAATAAACAGGAATCCGAGGAGAAGCGAATTGAAATTGAGAAGAATGCGCGTGATACAGAGTTTAGACAAAGAGAGGAGAACGAACAGAAGGTGAGTGCAGAAACGATATGCCTTTATCAAAAAGTAGAATGATCATCTGTGAAGCGTCTAGGTGAAAATGGGGACTTTTGTGCACAATCATTTTGTTTAAAAAATAATGGCGCTGAATCCATTGCAGAGAGAAATTGAACGAACTGAAGCGAGAGAACGTGAGGAACGATCACAGAGGGAAATGACCAAAGCAATCAATGAAGCGAACCGGTGAGAAATTACTATAACAGAGATTTGAAACAGTCGTTTATGACTTAGTTTACGAACAATTCTCTGAAACTGAACTCCAATGATTTCCAGAGAAGTTGTGGAAATGAAGGACAAGACTCACGATAAGATCACCCAACTCGTCATGGACAATCAGAAGAGCAAGGAGGAGTTGATGAAAGTAGCCATTATAATCGAACAATCGAAGCAAAACATTCCTTGTTCAGGAAAATAACAAAATCATAGCAGACAAAGATGCTGCAAATGCTGCGAAATTGGACCAGTTGACGACTAATTATCAGTCTCAAGTAAGGGAAGCTCAGGAATCGGCTAAGCAGAGGGAGGATGCACTCCATTTAGAGAGGAAAGCGGTGGACGAGAAGTATCGAAAGTGAGTATGTGTGCTCATTTGTGTGGCAATTGTTTCCTTACTCTTTCTTTGAATTATATTTAGGGAAATGGAGAATATGAGTAAAATGTCCAAGGAGGAACGCGACAAGATGACCGACGACTACCATAAAAGGATGAAGGTAGTGTCTCTAAGCGGGAAAGGATCATGCAATATTAATTGAAGGAAAAAGACGAAGAACTGAGCAGAAATCACCGAGAAAAAGATGCGAAGATGGATGAATTACACAAAAACCATCTGGAAGATCAGCGAAAGGCTCATGAAGAAATCAATAAGTTGCAGGAGATTAGAAAGGAAGAAGTGAGAGATTATTATAAATTTGGCCTCATTTGATTTGCCCAGCTAATTTTAAAATAAAATAAAGGTGGAACGACTGCACAGGGAAAACGAGAAGAATCTTCGTGAGCATAATGCCAAACAGGAAGAAATGCTGAACAAGATGCTAGAACAGTCTGAGTGAGTTGCTAGCAGAATTCATGACACGATTGCTAGTTGACAGCGACAAGCTAAATTTCAGATCTAAGAATGCGCAGTTGCTATATCAAAGCGCTCAGATGAATCAGTTAATTGGTATGCATATGCAGGTGAGCGGAGGTAGTACTTCCTGCGATTATATTAAAATGGTTTCAGGAACAGGCGGAATTCCTGCGTATCAGTAGCTGCCGAGAAGGTACACTATTCTGCATAAAAAATACGTATTAGCCTCCAATGGATGCAAACCAGTTGGCTTTAATTAAGTTTAACAAATAATCTATTTAGGGCTACACACAAAAAGAACAACGGACCTTTTATTTATGCTTTTCAGAGTTGGCACCTCTAAAGGAACTCAAGTCTTCCCTCCTCGATAATGCAACTAAGAGCTGCGAATTGTGGTATGCTCATGAAGAGGCAATTCGAAGTGTGAGTCAATATATTCGAAAGTAGTGGAAAATATATTTTAAAATATAGATATATCTATTATGCTTTTAAAATGTCATTAGGATGAATAATTAAGCTTCTTTTCTCCAGGAGGATCAGAATAGAGATCTGGATGACATCAAGGTAATGCAAATAATATATGTTCCACCTACTTCTATGCATTCAGAACCAAATCCGCAACAATTCTAAAGCAATGAAGAATGCACTCAACGACATCTGGAGAACTGTATGTTATCTTTTATTTTCAAATGATTAATTTTCACATCATAACAGATTGACGAATGCGGATCTCTTCGGGATCAGAAGCAACAATGGAAGGTGAGGGTAGCTCATAAGCGATGTGAAATCTTCGTTTTAAGGGAGCTCTACAGATGATTGATGTTAACCATGCAACGCCATACGACAAAGCTGTAAGGAGAACAATCAACGGCAGGGTAGATATTCATATCGGCCGTTATATGAAATATATTTCATTTTCTTTCTAGTTAGGTTGATAAAGTGATAGATAGTTTATGCAACTGTTTTCAGGATACGCCAATGGAGAGATTCCATAAATTAGAGGATCAATGCGAGAAGTTGAAGACGGCGATCCAGGATCTTCCAGATATGATTATTGAATCTCTCCAATCATTGATGAGCCGTAACGCTCAAGCAACAATCACATTCGTCAGTTTACTTGTAAATACATAAATAAATTGAATATTTAGATTCCGGCCGATATTCAGGGAGTGACTAAAGCAATTACTGCGCCAAAGCAAGACGGGAAGATCGAATCGATAGATGGCGAAAACGGAAAAGAAGCAGTAATTGAGGAACCATAGTGTTTTTCAATGTTTCTGTTAATTTCATATTCTCATCTTATGTTTGGAATTACTTTAAAATAACACTTTTCATTTATCTCATTTCGGAATACTAAAAGTAAGACAACATCAGCCGATCACCATTTCAGCAGAATAAAGACGTTTCAATCATCCGTGTTTATACGAATTACAGAAGTGGTTTTCCCCACTGTTATATTTTCAATTAACCAAAATCCACTACATTTCAATACTCGCAGAGCTGTCATGTGGAGGAGACTGTTTGGTGGATATGACGACGAACAACATGATAGAGTGAGTGCACCATCAATCTTATCTTAAATTGAATTTGCAAATCAAATTTAGGATGAGCGGTTAAATAATCATAGCTTTTAAGGCATCATCCAAAACCGAATCCATGGAAGATTTTTATACGAGAATGGATCGTGAAAAGAAGCTGAGAGAGGCTGAGAGGCTAAGGAAGAAACACGAAGTGTGCGACATATTATTGATGAAAGTGACTGTAATCTGCAGGAGCAACGGAAAATTGACGAAGAAAATATAAGAAGAGAAGAAAAGAGGTTGATTTTAGTAATTTTACAAAAAGGTGCACATCCCTACTTTAGGAAAATAGAACACGACATGAGAAAAAGAACCGAAATGCTGGAAGAAGCTGAACGGAAATTAGCTGAGGAGGAGCGAATCAAGAGGTGAAGTTGCCAAAAAAAAGAGTTAAAAAAACACAACAGTACGCAGATCGAAGGAGGACATTGAAACACTGTTGACGAAGCAGAGGGAAGATACCGCTAGGTATTACTCACTATCGAAAGAAACAAATTGCTTCTCCTTCCTCAGACTTCTGGAAGAACAACGTCTTCGAATGGAAAATGAGATACAGAGGGCAAACGAAGAACGGGATTATCAGGAGCGTCGCAGGTATCCACGGATCATCGAATAAATGTCATCAATGAATGACAGGAGACTGGACGATGAGAAGCGATCAAGGAAGAGATTGGAAAGAGAAATCGAGATGGAAAGGAGAAATCGTGAGTTTTCCTTATCCTTTTTATATATCTTGTTCCACTATTTCAGAAGCTGATCGCCTCTACAGTGTACAGCAGCTTCACCTCAGCAAACAGGCGAGAACAAGCCGCTCAACTTCTCGAAACTTTCGTTTCAGGCTGCTTCATCATCCCTTGCGACTACCATTGCTGCGGCTGCAGCCGATTCAGCATCCTCGACTGAAAAGCTGATACAGACCCTGGCTGCTGAGAATGAGTGAGAATGCTAGCAAACTGAGATTGAAACTTATATGAATTCAGAGCACAGAGACAGCTGAATCTCCGAACTAATGAGCTCCAGGAAAAATTAGCAAATGCTGCGATTGAGGAGAAGAAAAACACGTCTCAGGTTGAAAACATGGAGACGCAATTAATTAATTTATCTGTTCAGTTAATCAAACAAGTGGACGACTCAATGCATGCTAAAATACTCGAAATGGAGTTGGAAAGTGAGACATTTTCATTTCATAGCAAAGTTGATCCCCTCCATACATCATTTTTTCAGAGAAACTCCTATTAGAGGAGAGTCAATATCGTGAGAAGCAGAGGGAAGAGAATAGAATGCACCTTGATGCTCAATGGAAGATGAAGAGGGAAATGGAAGAGGCGGAGATACGAGAAAAGAACAGACTGTTAGTGGACGATTTCCACAAAAGTTTTTGCTCATGTTTCATATATTTCTCATGTTTCACGGTATTTATAAGTTCATTTCAGGTATCAAGAGTCCACAGATCAAATAAGAAGAGAAGCGGAAATCAAAGCTGATAGGAATGAGGAGGAACTGACTAGACTCAGAGAGTCTCGTAAGAAATACAGGGCTTTATATAAAAAAGTTGACGTAATCATTTGTTTTGCAGACGCTGAAAGAGTTGAGCAACTGCTTCTAGAAGAGAGAAGAAAGATGGAGGAAATAAATCGATTGAAACAACAGAAGGAGGAGGAAAGACGAATTCATTGGAATATGATGATGCAGGGTTTTGTGAGTTTCAGAAACGAAATAATTTCAATTTGAATGGATTGATCTTGCGTTTACTACAGTTTCCTAATAATTTTGACGTAACAACTAATTGAGGGGGAAATGATGCGAGCTCGATACACTGGAATGAGGAATAAAGAGATGGAGAAGAAGTGGGACGATAGATTCAATCAACTCAGGTTTCTTCTTCTCGAAACCTCTCATAATGCGAAATTCAGACGCGCCAATGACCCAGTGAAAGAAGCATTCTATGATTTGCAATGCATCCCCCTACGACCATCGGATAGTGCTACATCACTGATTCAATTTGAGGTCTGGCTAGCATATTTTGTCGATGCAAAATTAAAATTTGAGGCTTATTTGTATTCACTTGGAATGTCTCTGACAACTCTGGAAGAGATTATGGCCAGTGAACATCAACAAGTTGAGGCGTTTAAGGAACAACAGCCTGGCGCTTACTTCCTTGCTGATCTTGGAGTGAGTTATTGATTATTCAGAAATTGAATTTAAAATTAAAATTAACATGCATTTAAAAATTTTTTTTACAAATAACAATTTTATAGAGCGCTCTGGAGAAGATCTTGAGATGTGTTGTTCGAGTTCGTCGCGAGATTGAGATGATTGAAGATGGAATTGTTATAAACCGAGACATCGCTCAGGAGCTCGAGAAGATCTTTGAGTTACGGTATCTTCAAGAGGTCATCACCGATCTTAATGATGCTGTAGATGCCATCCCAAGCGTTTACGAACTCAATCAGAAATATAAAGATGGGGTATGAATAAAAAAAATATGACTTCGATTCACTAAATATCGTACTCTTGATTAACCATCATCGTAAAACTGCAACCCAATAATATTCTTTACTAGTTTCACTGCTATCCTCACGCTAATATTTCAAGTATTCCGGATAAATTCTGTTGCGAATTGGTTGATTAGTTTTCGTTCATGATTCACGGTTCGGTCCGTTGTCACTATCTCATCAGACTTATCATCTCTACTCTATCAAGTATTCAGTAACGTCATTCATCTCAGAATGCGTGCTTCCGAAAATCCATTGGTGAGGAGGCATTAATACCAGTATTGATCTTACGAAACCATTTCAGGATTCGGCAACCTTAGCAGCTCTCCATCTCGAATTAAATGGTCTTCGGCTAAAAGTGGACAGAATGAGGGAAGAACAGTAAGTGATTTAAATTGGCAAAAATATCAGAACACTATTTTCTCAGGAGATCAACAACTGAATCGGCGCGACTAGAGCGAGAAATGATGAGAATAGACCACCAATCTGACCTGAGAGTAGGGGACTTCACATATTTTCCAAATAAAAAAAATTTTGCAGCGAAGGGATAGGCAACTCGAATCTGCCGAATGGAATCGACGAATGGAATTGAATGAAGCTCTCAATGAAAACTCAGTGAAAAATAGACGATTGGAAGAAGAGCTACAAATAGTCAACAAGGAGATGATCAAGCAGGCTGGTTGATAGCATTCGCTTTAACATTTTCTGAAAAATATTTAGATAATAGATTTTTTTTAAAGTAACATCGGCAATTTTTTTCAGGAGACAGATCATTGTCGAGTCCTGAGAGAGACTCTGAATACTGCTGCTGCCGAGCAACAATCACTTCTCCAACAACTAAATGATATGCAAAAGTTGATAAATGCATAAACGATGAGTTTTAATCTTCCTATTCTAGACAAATCTCCGTCTTTGAGCAGAAGGGACTACAAAATGAATCACTACATTTCCGTATGATGTCTCGCATTCTCATCGAAACTATGGCTAATTACGAGATAGGAAAGGGTACATTTTAAAGTTCATATTTTCTATATTGCATACTAATGTGACACAAATTGTGGAGAAGTGTATGTTAAAGAGTGTGATATAATAGAATAAAATAATAATTGATAAGTGATGTTTAGAGTCATCAAAGATCCAAGAACAGCAGAATGAGCTGCTTGGTGCATTCTGGAAGCTGGAAGCGGCATTTATCGATTTAGATAACGTAACTGCAAAAAAATATCTGACAAAAATGTCTCTTAAAAATTTAGGCAAGCACAAACAATGAAAGCCGCTGCTTCTTTCAAGAGTCTTCAGCACATGCGTTTTTCATTTTCTCTGTCACGATGGGAAGTGTTGGTAAAAATTATTTGCCGGGTCTCCAATGGTCATATTTATCTGTCAGATTCAACTATTGATACCCTGCCTCAATCCTCATTCGGCCTTCTTCGATCTATTCTCAGTCAAATGCCGATTGTGAAGAGTAACCATGTAGAAGTACATGTGAAGAGAAGCCTCGAGGTGAGAATGGGAAACACATTATATTTGTGATTTTCTAACTTAGGAACTGTCGATGTTGATGACTGGAAAGGACAACGACAAGGTGAAGAGCCTCATTAAATTCGGCTAATCCTGAATTCAGTTCAATTTTCCAATGGGCTATGCGAGTTTACCTTTTCAATGGAACGAAGGTTTCAATCTCGAGTCAATAGGAATAATTTTCAAGTTGAGAGGGAATATAGAGAAAATTTTCTGCGGTCAGTTGGCATGAGAAGCTCTGTGAGGGATTTTTTATATGTATTTAGGAGAACTGCCGAATTCTCCAATCTCATTACAAAAGAAAGCGAAAGTCGAGTGAACTCCATTCGTGAAGCATCAGAGGTTTTGAGACATTGTATATTTTTAGACTTGTCTGTTTTAGAAGGCGAGATCTGAGCGAGAAAATGCTGGGAAGGAGACAAAAGATAAGACGGCTTAGCATCGACGAGCAATCGAAATGCTCAACAGAAAATCGAGAGAAGACAAGGATGAATACGACAGGGAAATAGCTGCATTGGCGAGTTTATCATGTTAGTGGCAGAGATAATTTTTATCTCCACAGAATGAAAAACATGCCGAAGCATTGCGGGAAATCGAGAAAGCGAAGGAGTTTCGAATTAAGGAACTGAAAAGGTGGGAAAAGAGGAAAAATGGAGGTTGTGATATCAATTTTCAGTACGACCAGATCGCCTACTCCAATGAAGACAAAATAATTGTTGATAAATATGTTGTTCCTCTTTTATTTGTTGAAGTTGTTCCACCTAGTGGTTAATTCCACGACAATTTTTTTTATTTATCTACATGCATTCTTGAAAATAATGAATCTACTTTATAGAAACCTTTATATATCGGGTTGAGGAATAAGTAACGCTCGTTTTTGAATTTTTTTTCACTTTATCATAAAAACTTTACAAAGCACGATAGAAGCTAAAAATATTCTCCATGCGCATCGATGACCTTCTGCCATCTACCAGGCAGCTTGTGGATGCCCTCGTGATAGAAGGACTGGGGCTGGTTCTTGAAATAGTTGGTCAGTACGGTCTGGATAGTGGCTCGGTCTTTGAAGCTCTGTCCCTTGAGGAAACGCTGGAGGTCTGAGAAGAGGTGGTAATCGGAGGGGGCAAGGTCGGGTGAGCAAGGAGGGTGGGGGAGGACAGTCCAGCCATAGCCCACCAGCTCAGCCTTGGTCTTTCTTGCGACATGCGGGCGGGCGTTGTCATGCTGAAAGTAGATTCGAGCGTCCTTCCCGCGTGTTTGTTCGACAGCGAGTCTCAGCTTCCGTAGCTGAAGAGTGTAGACCTCTGCCGTGATAGTCGTCCCCTCGGGTAGGAGTTCCCAGAACTCCACTCCCCGCACTGACCACCAGATGCACAACATCACTTTTTTGGGGTGCAAATCGGGTTTGGGGACATCTGCTGGCTTTTGGTCCTCTCCGACCCACTGTCTCATGCGCTCATGGTTGTCGTAGAGCACCCACTTTTCATCACCTGTGATGACATTGTCCAGCCAATCAAACCGGCGATGCAGAGTGAGAAGAGTCGAAGCCATGTCCACTCGGCGATCCTTGTCATAGTCGGTCAGGTCATGGGGGATCCATCTCCCGAGTTTCCACTTCTTTCCAATCGCGTGAAGTCCATTCACGGCAGTTTTTTGGTCGACCCCAAGGAAGTCAGCAAGATCGCGCGTAGTGAGATACGGGTCAGCCTCCACCTCAGAACGCAATCGATCGAGGTCCAACTCCATGGGGCGACCGGGTCGGTCTTCATCTTCGAGGGAAAAGTCGTGTTTCTCGAATTTGACTACCCACTTTCTCACGGTGGTTACATGCGGGGTATGTGTGGGGTAAACCTGCTCCAGTTGTTCATGAATGGCGGGCGGTTTCAAGCCAGATAGAAAGAGAAAGAGCATCACGTTCCGAATGTGAATTCGGTCGGGGACGAAATTGTGCGGCATTCTCGCCTGGGAGACTAGGGAGAACTGAATCGAAAGCATGTGTGGAATGCCCGAGGGGCCCTCTCTCCAGTGTAAACAGGGAGGCAGACGGCAACAACAAAAGAGCGAGCACGAGGGTTCTAAAGTCAGAGAGAGAAAACGAGCGTTACTTATTCCTCAACCCAATATTTTTAAAAAGTAATGTAGAATCAATTTATTTAAAAATATTCGAAGAAGAAAGCATATTTAATTGCGATGGTTAGGATGGATATGGTCACTGGTCACTTCGAGTCCACACTGGCAGATCAGATATATTCCATTCTGGAATTTATTAGGCTGAGAGCGTACTAGAACGGATGGAATACCGATAACAACGTGGATATATGAAATCTCCTGAGATGTGATGTGTATCCTTTCACCGTCTTGGGATACTTCTGAAATTGAATGAAAATATTTTGATTCAATATTCCACCGATGCAACGTAGAACAAATCGAGCAGAATCTCACGTCGCACAGCACGCATTGAGGAGTCTGAAAAGAGATAGATATTTAGAGAAAGACCGAAATATTAATTTCGAAACCTAGACATTCTATTATGTTGATATGTTTTAGCAACCCGAAAACTAATTGTAAAAATACATATCATTTCATTTACCATCATACAAACAAAATATAGGGAAGACTAACCGATGCAATCACTTCTTCGAACTCTTATATAGAATAGAATAGAATAGATTTATCATGCGATATCACATGTAATTGGGGGTAATTATAAATGGGGAAATACGGGAGAAGGTGCTTTGATGTATCATTTCTTCTCATCAAGCATTGCCATCATGAACTCTGAATGAGACGTAGGAAGATTACCTTTCTGCAACATGGATATTATACGTTTAGTGATTCTATGCACATATGAATTTTCTCTTAGTTTTAAACGCGCAGTATCTACGACAACTTTATACCTAGCACCACGAGTTCATGTTTTTACAAGTGTGAAAAAATCACGCATAGATGATGCGAGCTTTCCTTTACCAAAAATCATCTGGTAAGCTAATCTCGCGTCATTAGCCGTTCTTCTATACTCAAGAGTATGTAGTTGTAATTCCTTGTTCCTCTCATAATGACTTGGTTTATTATGGTAGGTATAGTTTAGCGCTCTGTAGAATATCCTTCGAGTCACTGAGTTTTGAACTTTTTCAATTTTATGACGATCAGTTGAGTTGATCGGGCGCGAAACACTAGAACTGAACTCAAGAGTAGGGCGCACGTAAATACAGTATGCATTTACAAGCGTCTTAACGTCGTTAGTGAGTAGTGCTCGAAAAACTAGGTTAGATTTAGTTTCAGCATTTTTACAAATTGTTTTTGTGTGGTTTCTCATTGAGAGGTTGGTATCAACAATTATCCCAAGGTCCCTAACGCAATTTTCGCAATCCAATAGTTGATTACCCACGTAATATCTTTTCTTTGGGTTCTTCTTACCTAGATGGATAACACTGCATTTATGATTTGCAATGTCTAGCTGCCATGTATTACTCCATTCCAATATATCGTCAACACTTTTTTGTAAACTCACCGTTTCTATCTCGTCTGAGAAGCATTTGAATATTTTTAA
Organism: Pristionchus entomophagus; assembly: GCA_036245825.1. NCBI lineage: Eukaryota > Metazoa > Nematoda > Chromadorea > Rhabditida > Neodiplogasteridae > Pristionchus > Pristionchus entomophagus. The sequence continues at coordinate 10,259,368 of BTSX01000002.1, read as the reverse complement.
ATCATCAGCAAACGAGTAATTGTTACAGTTATTTTCAATCAATATCTGAGGAAGATCCGATATGTAAAGATTGAAAAGAATTGGTCCCAATACTGACCCTTGAGGAACACCACTCGTTACATTTTTGGATTCAGAAAGAATATTTTCAACGCGTACTTGAAACGTTCTCCCCGTGAGGTATTCTCTTATCCATTTTGTAGCTTCTTCTTCTCTTCTTCATCTTCCTCTTCGACTTCTTCTATGATCTCCTTCTCGACCTCATCGACTTCTATCTTGACCTCTCTGACCACGCTCTTGACATTCAGTAATAGAGCTCCAGCAGCTTCTGTGCGCATCGACTCCTGTGAGGGGTATCATGATGATTGAACCGAAGAATATGTAATGATTATTGTTATTTTTTTAAACGTTGTTCTTGTCTGTTTCTCGTTAAAGTACCTGTCCCACCCAGAATTTTTTCGAATTCCCGCCAGATTCACAATACCGTAATCGAAATCTACCGTAACCATGTGCGTGGGTCAGACGTTGTATCAGATCCTTGAGTTTGACCATGAATAAAGAGGTCATGGACAGTGGTCGACCTCACATATCATGTTTTTGGATCATGATACGGGGTTCATGGTCAGTGGTCGACCTCACGCATAACTTTTGGGACCATGTACCGGGGGTTATGCTAAGTGGTTGCAAACTGACTTTATTTTTTAAACGTCAAAGTACCGTACCTAATCAATCCTACAGTACCCCTAGAAACCGAATATCGCTACCGCACACATCAATTATCGCAAACTGATTTTTGTAATACTGATTTTGAAAATTTTCGAGAAAAATGAACATAACTCAGTTTTGGCCGGAGAGCTTCATCCATATATTAATTAAAAAGAGCAGAATCCGCTCAACAAATCATATGACTAGAGCTAAGAGCTCCGATACTTGGGAAATTAACTAGATTTTTAACCGTCAAGGTTAATCCATGTTCAAAGCTATTCGGACTAAGAAATCTAGAAATTTTCCCGAGAATCTGAGCTCTTAGCTCTTGTCATATGATTTGTAGAGCGGAATCTGCTCTTTTTAATAAAAATACGGATGAGGCTCTCCGACCAAACCATACTGCGTTATGATCATTTTTCTCGAAAATTTCAAAATTACCAAAAGAAAGTCAGTTTGCGATAATTTATGTGTACCGTAGCGATATTCCGTCTCTAGGGGTACTGTAGGATCGATTAGGTACGGTACTTTGACTTTTTTAAAATCAAGTTAGTTTGCAACCACTGACCGTGTACATGGTCCAAAACGTGATGTATGAGATCGGCCATTGACCATGAACCCTGTATCATGGTCCAAACAAGGGGTCGCCGGGGCGTTCACGCCAATATCTACAGTATATTTCGAAATCAGCGTTTGAATTTCGCGCGCTTGCCTGATATCGATTGATCAAGAGCACCGTAATCTGGCCCTTCTAGCACTCGCTACAGAAAAGAGTGTTGTTTGCGGTAATTTTTTTTGTCGATAACATCTTAGTGGCGCCGTGATAGTTCAGAATATACAATAAAAAGTGGGGGAGTAGTTTTGGGTGGGACAGGTACTTTAAGACTCGAACTTAAAGGGATCAATAAAATGAATAAAAGTTTCTTAATGTTTTCGGAAATTAAACGTACAATCACATCTGTAATCACGTCCTCGGCCCCTTCTTCGATATCTTCATCAACCTCTATCTTGACCTCTTCAACCTCTTCCTTCACTTCCACTTTCACTACTCGAGCAATTGCGGTGAACGTCGAGTCCTGCGAGAAATAATCGATCATGCAGGAAGAATAATCTCGTGGAGAAGCCCAGATTGCCACTTTCTCTCATTATGAGTGAGCTGGATCTCACGAGTTCTAGGCTTGATGATCTAAATTTATCTCGAAGTGGTCTAGAGTTCGATGATCTAACGCCTCATCATTGGGGTAGGCTGAATTATTCGGTCTAGCTGGGCTTCAGCACAATATTCCTGATCCTTTGATTTCCTAGTTGCAAACTAAAGACAACCAGACGGAAAACTTCTTGGTTCAAAACACGTTTCAGTCAATGAACTTTTCTCAATTTATCCGTTGTCTCATAGTTCTCGACGTTATGAGCGGCGCACTCTATTGCCAACCAGTTAAAGAATTCTCTTTTGCTCTATTCAAGCCCTATTTTTCCATGCGATTTCCCGCTCACCCCGCTTCCGCTCATCTCGACTGATCTTCACGTCTCGTCTGTGCCTGAATTATATCATATCAGAGGGAATAGGAGAGAACTATGCGGTAATTAGATCGAGAACGAGCAGTAAACTGACCGCAGATGGGAGACGACCTGTCGCGAGCAGCTGAAGGGATGAGAATGAAATGATCGAGATTAGTGAACACAAAGGAGCAGAGAGTGAATTCATTATGCACGTCCTCTCAATTTTCAGTCAGATAGGGGATTATGTTATAGAGAAAATATAGCATCAATAATTACCAGCACTTATGGCCTAGAGTGTGTGACAATTCGGCAACAGACATGTCCGCTAGGGGAGTGTTGGCAACGGTGCAAAATTTGATTTCTAGTAGTCCTAGCACCACGGCTTTATTTGTATTGTGATGCTTTTCAATTCCTCTATCAAATCGGATATTTGACACATACCACGCGACGATAGGATACTTACAAATCAAGTTTTGCCATGTTGCCGAAATGACGATAGCCGAATTATCACCCTCACGTACTTATGGTACATAGAACACTATTCTGTTTCTCGGGAATAATACTAGAACAAGCTAAAACATAATTATATAATATAGTTCAGCGTGTCAGACGCGATTTAAGAAGAAAATATAGATTGCATGAGAACCATTTTATTCTTCTAAATGCAACTATCAGGTTGAAACGATACTAGAAACAATTGCAGAGAAATAAATCAAATAAATCTTTAGCAGGTACTAAAGAGTGAACGTTGATCCTTGCAAAAAACAAGGATTTGAAGGGCACGAAATTAGAGAGACAGAAGGATACATTATGGTATGCTGAAAATCATCTGAACTCGATCATCTTCTTGATGAGTTCATCCTTGATTTCATGCGAAAAGTACTTGTACGAGTCCGAATTCGCCAGTTCAACCACTTCCTCGAAGTTAGAGATCTCCCTCAGACAGTGCGCCTGCAAATGGCTGTCATCATAATCCCTCACACTGCAACATTTCATACTAGAACCATTCAATGCACATTCACGATTGAAATTCGCCAAAACACTGATAAGAGCCCGTTCGCGTAAGAGTCGAACAATATCTGGAACATCAAACAAATCGAATATGCTCAAAAGTTCGTCCTGGGGGTAACTTTTGATTCTGAATCGACTTGCGTTTTCAGTTTTTCGATCAGAAGCTTCAGAATCCCGGTACTACGCGGCGTTTTCAGTTTTTCGATCAGAAGCTTCAGAATCCCGGTACTTCGGCCAAATTCTTGTTCACCGATAAAAAATTGTCCGGGAAAAGTCAAAACGGCCATAAATTTCACGCACCCGATCAGAATTTAATTCTCTACAAAATGAATCTTTGGGCGAGGCTCTAGCTATCTTCGTTTTAGAGATATAGTCGATTTTTGAAACGGTACAGAAGCGCAGGAATCCTTTGGTCATTTTGTAGAGAATCTTTTGCTTATCATTTTGGCATATAGGGTTAGGTATCTGATTCTACCAAGCGGCAACCTGAAAACGCGTCGAACTCGCGATTTTTGTGAATTTTCGATCATAACTTTTTATTTCGTTTTTTAATGAGCTCTCGTTTAGAAATTCGGTTTCTACGTGCGAAAATACGCCAGAAAATCCTATCGCAATGTATTTTTGACATCATGACGTTTTCGACCCAAAAATGAATCTCAACGACGACGTCGAGGTCTAAAAAATAATTCTCCGAAAAAGGCCGTTTTGACTTTTCCCGGACAAATTTTTATCGGTGAACAAGAATTTGGCCGAATTGACGTCGCGTCGTACCGGGATTCTGAAGCTTCTGATCGAAAAACTGAAAACGCAAGTCGATTCAGAATTAAAAGTTACCCCTAGGACGAACTTTTGAGCATATTCGATTTGTTTGGTGTGCAAGAACAAGTTGCACTTTTACCGACTCTTACGCAAACGGCCTCATAGTAATTAATATGAAACAAAAAAATAAAATTCCCAACCTTCAGCACTTCCAGTTTGTATTTATCGGAGAGACGAAGCCTCACATGTCCCGGTAGAGCTCGTCCCCACCTCAGCCTTGTCAATGACAGACTAAATAAATAAATATATTGGAATCACATCCATCTTGTTTACCTTAATCTTGAATCGATCGGTCATTTTCAGAAGGAACTTCACATTGTGATCTGAAAATTTTAGAATTTGTTTCTAATAAATGTACCCTTAAGAGTCCGCAACCACCCCACTCGCGATGCGGCCTCGCTATCGTTTTTTTTAATGAAAAAGTAATATATATATACATCTAGTCGGAAATAATAATATGATAAAAGAATAGCAGAAAACTAACCGTTAACCCCTCTTCGAGTGTCGTAGATCATTTCGAGTGCCACGAGAAACTCCTAAACCGCATATCGCTCAGGCAAAAATTATCTTTACTGCTTCAGGGAGTTTTTAAAATAAGATATAATACCAACCTCAGAAGAAACATCATCCAGGACGATTTCCGTCTCTTGAGTTGCATTGGAGCCACCGAAGAAGAGATTCTCGAAGTAAGGCGAGGCATGAGCGAGAATCTATAAACCCTATGAATTCGTTCTATATCTTTTGCTACCTACTCTAAGATCTTACATTCTCGTGGCATCTGAGTCAGACGCCGAACATTTGATCAACAATTTTGAGATAGAGACTCGGCTATAGGCTCAAAATATGCGCAAGACGCGCTGATTAAGAATAACCACTTATTGGGCTCACTATAGGGGTACCAAATATAGATAAGGCAACTTTTATCAAAATATATTGATTTTGGACATTTTTCAAATGGGGCCGTACTGACCCCGGAATAGGTTTAAAAGATGCGCAAGGTTTGCTGATCTATAATCATTACCCATTGAGCCGCCCCACTATGGGGGTACATAATTTAGATTGAGCCCCTTTTATGTGTTCTCAGATGACACCAAGAATGTATGTCTAAGGTCTTCCTTTCTGAAGGATTTTTTAGAGAAAAATTAAACAATTAAACTTAAAGATATTAAAAATAGAAATATTCGGAAGCCAAATTATCACCTGCTTGCTAGCGTACATCTTCTTTCTCTCGACAACGAAAACAATATCAGAAAAATTAGAAGGACAGTAAAAATCCGTTTGAGGAATTTTACGGAATCTGAAGGCATCAGCTCCATTATTCAAAAAGCAAGTCTCAACAAATGCCATAACAAGAACTATTTAACAAATAAAGAAAATCGAAATGTAAACAAACCTGTCTCCATTTTTTCCCTTGACATTAATCATCACTTCTAACTCGATACCTCCGCGAACAACGAAATCCTAGAATATCGCTTACTTGTTCATCTCATTGATTAATTCACCGGTTCGCGAATCCCACATAGAAGGATAACTCACTTGATTTCCTATGAAACTCTCCCATTTGTATTTCACGTAACTCTCGTGATCGCAGTACAAGAAATCGCTGATGTTCTGGGGAAAAGAAATTAAAAAATAAAGGAGAAAAACCTTTAAACGACAAATATTTATCTGCAAAATACCTCGACGATAGAATCGGCTTCGTTCCTGTGATTGATCATCTTGAATTTTGCTTTCACTTCACATCCCCAGAGAGGATATTCAGGGTGATAATTGCAGTTGGGGAAAACAATCAGTCCACCGAAGGCCTTATTTACTTCGATTTGCCTGGAATGAATAAGCAGTGTTAACATTCTCCCGACATCAAAACTCACCACGGGAATCCATTGATTTTGTTGTTAAGGAAAAAGCAAGGATTACTATGGTACCAAGCAGTGATGGATAATCGAGTAGCCCTCTCTCCATTTTGTACACTCTCCCACCGGTCAGACCGACGAGATAGTGTGCAGAATGGAGAGAGCTACTATTCGATTTTGCATTGTTTTCACTTTGTGTATAACCACGAAAACGACGAATACTCTAAAATGTAAGTAGTGCATGGGGCAAAAGCTCTGCTAACAAATGAAGTATTTCGGTGAATTGGTGTATCGCAACGGCTACGTAGAGAGAAGCGTTCAAGCTTGAATGATAAACAACGGTACCCTGCGAATTACACTCACAATTAAATTAATTAAGTGCTGTCGTAATACATTATTTCCAGTGCCCTGGTCGGGATGGGCAAGCGACTGTGTGTCTACCAATTCGGAAAGAAGAAACTGCCGGCCGAGAGAGGAAGCAAGGTTAGATCGCGATATAATAAAAACGGAACTAGAAGAGCACCGTGGTCTAGGGTCGTAGGACCGATTGATGATTCAAAGCTGACCATGTATTTTTCTTCAAAATAATTTCGTTGCGCACGGTTCTTTGGATGTGATGGAACAACTAAAATATATCAGAAATAGTGAAATTATCAAAAGTTATGCACATTTTGGTCGTGGCACTACTTGGTGATTCGATGCTGCGGCCGGTACTTATTGCAATTTGATTGGTGCATCATTCACTGAACTCCTGCTTTGCCGTAGAAAAACTCAATCCATTTCTCAAATCATTTATTTTTCTCATTTCTCACCAACCGCTGAATTATGACAGTGGGTGATGAAACAGCACGATTGCTGATATTTATATTCTTTTTATTACTCGATCCCCCGAAGGATGATTAAAACGGGCCAGCCATGATCTGCACTTGTAATGTTTCCAAAGCACTAATGAGAGAAGTGATGTTATGGATGCAATTGAAACTGTGTCGATTCACATATTCAACATTGTGCAATGAACTGGAATAGCAGTGATCTATTTGAAATGAATTAAAAAGAATGAATAAAAATATAATGCTATTAAAATGAATTAATTCCAGGCGGCGAGATCGTCTACTTCGAACTGGATGTGACTGGACAGCTGAATGAGTTCACAGAGAGGAAGGAGAGGGAGAGGTCAGCCTAGTTATAACAATATTATTAAAGTCAATAATAATTCTGCACTGTGTTGAGATATTTAGTTATCATTTCAAGGAAGAAATGAAATGCACATTGCGATCTGAGTTTATTTGATTCAGTAACTGTGAACTAGGAGCAGCAGATCGCCTGCTGGAAATCTTGTGAAATCGGGGTAGCTCGCAATCGGAAAACTGCCCGTTATTCAGGAATCATTCAGCATATCTATCTCTTTTTGAGATGCTCCTGGATGGAGTAGTGAGTTACGGAAAGGTTACAGTAGGCGTTTTGGATGTCTATCTGATTTTCTGCTCTCTCTTTTCTGCACACCCTCTGGTCTGTCTGACCGGCGAGTGAGTGTGCAAATGGAGAGTGACGGTTTCTGTTTTTTCCATGACTAAGAGACAACAAGGTGATGTAAGGACAGCGTGGTTACAATTTTTAAGACATCGTTCGATGTTTCAATATTGTTTCAGCAAGATTTTTTTTTCGACCAGGCACAATGATGCCGCACCATTACTATTCAATCTCATCGATGCGTCTATCTGACAATTTGCCATAGATCATTAGTTCTATAAAAATATTCAATGAAATAAAATGATTTCTGAACCGTGTTCAGTGATTGAGGAAGGTTGCTAATAGAGTTCGATATATGGGTAATTGACTCTCCATTCTGCAAACTCGACCGGTCGAAATGGTGTGCAAAATGGAGAGACAATACCCCGTATCCGGTATTTGCAGCCTCAGTTCTCTGAGATTGCCTAAACGGAAATACAGCAGAATTTGAAGAAATTAGGGCGGTGATTTAGATGGCTTCGGGGTTTTCATTACTTTATTTCCTCTCCAATAAGAAGTGATTGAAACTGAAAAAATCAGAATTATTTGATTCTACAAAACTACACCAAAAGCAGCAAATCACCTGCTTTAAATGTTGTAAAGTTGAGATGTTTTCCTATCCGAAAATAGCCCGATTATCATCCCGTTAATGCGATTCGGTTTTGTAAGTTATAGCAAAATTGACTTTCACAGATGTGACATGTATTTGGGGGTTTCATCGTGTTCATTGAACAGTAATTCCATTGACTTGGGGATATTAAATTTATATTTTTGTTGCGCTATTCAAAGGGCAGGAATTGTAACCGCTAACAACGGGTTGTATTTTAAATATTTGTGAAACACGAATGAGACAAGTGATGATTCTGATTTTATAGCGTTGATACATCCGTTCGGTTAAACAGCGAGCGGTGGAAGGCGTTTAGGATGTCTTTCTGATTTTCAGCTCTCTCCATTCTGCACACTCTCTCGTCTGTCTGACTGCCGAGTGATTGTGTAAAATGGAGAGAGAGATTGTTTCCATTTTTCCTTGGCAAGCGATAACCAGGTGCTTTGATGCAGCGTGGTTACATTATTATAAGTCATCATTTGATATTTCAATCGGTGCAGAGCGAATCTTTTCTACCAGGCACAATGATGCCGCATCATTACTATTCGAACTCGTCGATGCGCCTACCACACAATATGTCGTCAACTAGCTCTATGAAAATAACAACGAGATTAAATTATGTCTAAGTTGTGCTCAGTAATTGAGGATCGTTGCCAGTAAAGTTCGATATACGGCCAATTTTCTCCATTCTGCACACTCTCTTCACTCTACCGGTCGAGATGGTGTGCAAAATGGAGAGACAATGCCTCGTATTGCTTATATTTTAAATTCTAACGGTAAGTTAGTAACAGCTGAATATGTTCACTGAGAGGGATACGTCAGCCTCCCAATTGAAGCCTCGTTGATATATTTTATTTATTTATTTCATTTGTTTAATCTTTGAACTCGGCTCACATCTCCTCTCTTTGCAGGGCGATTGCATCTACGTGTTTCTAGCAAGAGGTAGCTGCTGGCTAAGTAAACAAGGTTAGAATGGGATTAATATCAGAGAATTACGGTGCTAGAGGAGGTACAGTAGCCAAGTCGATCATGGTTCAAAAGATTGATTTGGTGATTCGAAGCCTTTCTTGTAGCGATGTAATTTGGGTCATAGCTCTCTCCTTTTTTCACACTCTGTCGCAAATCGGAGAGACGAGAGAGTGTGCAGAGTGGAGAGAGTTTTCATCATGTTTTTTTTGATCAAATTGATTGTGCACAGTTCCTTGAATGTGTCGGAACAACTAAAATGAATTTTGAACAGTAAAGAAATTGTCTTAAATTATGCACTTTTTGTTCCTGATGGTGATTCGATGCAACGCCTGGTTCTTATTCGAATTTGGTTGATGCAATATTCAATGAGTTTCCTCCATGTACACATGTAATTTATTAGTCTACAAACTCTTTCCTGGTGTCCATTTACTTTCTGCACAGTACTGTTAAACAAATGTAATGCGATGAAGAGACAAACCGACGATATCTTCTCTGATGTTATTCACGAATCTAGTTGAGTTGAAGGCGTTATCGATCTAGTATAAAAGTACTGCTCTAGAGGGGTTCACACAGTCAGATGATGACTTCACTCCTCACTTTCCTTTTCATCGCCATTTCTTTGATCATTATCGATGCTAAACTCTCTTCAAGCACACCGGGTCGAGTGCTGGATGTTTCATCCACTCAAGAAACTCCCCAGAAAGCTGCAACTACAGAAGATTCGAGAGTAAAAGTCTCAATGAAACAGAAGTATTATCATAGTAGGAGAGACAAGAATCAGAAGTGGACATTAAGCATCCATCTTTATGTAAGCGTAATAAAAACTACACACTCCCTCATCGATTAGAGAGAGAAATTAGAGAGAGTGTGCAGAATGGAGAGAGCAACTATTCGATGCGGCAACGTCATATTCATAGAATCCATCTCATTGTTCTCTCACCATCTCATCTCATCATCTCTCTTTGCTTCAGAGTCACTGGTGTCCCTACGTAGCATCTCTCGTCTGTCTGCTCATCATCGCTGCGGTGATCGCCTGGTGTATGGAGATGACGCGGAGAGATCAGCCGTGAGTTACAGAGGGATATGGTACCTCTCATTACTGTAACTTACAGTAATCTGGAAAGAGTGAGATGTACCATAGTCAGAAAGAAAGAAGATATTGTACGGGAAACTGTGTAGGAGTGGCAAGACTTGAAAGCGTGAAGCTCGTAGTTCTTATCTCCTTTCTGCACACTCTTTCGTAGACCGTCGAGAAAGTGTGCAGATTGGAGAGAGCATTATTCGATCAGGCAATAGTATCGGTAAATGTCAACATTCTATCTGCATCATCCAATAACTTTTGAACGGAAATAATTCATCACGTGGAACCAATTCAGCGTCGAAACCACCGTTATCCCTAATCAAGTTACTCGAAATCTTCGCGGGACGCGGAACTCTTTCTGTATTTAGTGGTTGGATGTGGAGACCGTCTTTGAACCTACTATATTTAGTGGAATTTGGAGGCGGGGCCTCGTTACAAATTCTAGCCACGGTTTTCGCCTCGGGTAGGATTTCAGTCCGCCGTGAAACGATGAGAAACACCAATGAGAGGGAAGAGATGGCTTCCTCACTCCTCCCGCGCAAACACTGTGTTCGCACCGCGCGACCCCTAGTCCAACGTGGTGGGACCACTGGGTGCTTTCAGTATGTGATTGAGAACTGGTTTTATTTATTGGTTTTGATTGGAATATTCTTATTACTTAATATAATGGTTACTTGGAAACTGAAATCAGTGTATTTCAGTACAAGTTATGATCATTTGATGCAGTCGAGAGAGCATTCCTCTGTCAGATTCATTTCAGTCTTTTTCCGTGTTCACAGATTCACAGATTGTAAAACAGTGTTGTCCGCCACATGTGCGAAAATCAATGAAGCAGTATATTGATCAAATGAATATGCATTTAAAATTGAGGCATTGAGATGACGCGTACTATAAGGCTAGCCAGTGGGCTCCCTCAAGCATGTTATCCCCTATTCTTCCACAGCTTGGTAAGGCAGGCCCGCTAGCCTTCCTCAATTTGGCGTCACCTGACCTACTCCCTCATCCTGATATAGTGTCGCAACTCTCCAGTCTGTCACCACTAAAATATTTCTATCCTTTCATCTCTTATTCAGAACCATTGCAAATGCATTATTTTTCCAGTTAGCGTAATTTTAAAAAAAATTAATCAATTGACAAACCATTCGTTTCGATTGTCAACGTTTCTAATGTGTTTAGGTGTTTCAATTTCTTATCGTGAAGAATGTATCGGTATGGTGTGGAATGAGAACAAATAATTTTATTTTCAGATCAATCGTATTGTGTTTCCCATCATGAAAACTGCAACAGATGAAGTAAATGTACGATTTTTTTAATAAACGAAAACTGTTCCTAATGTTTGCATCTTGCCTCCATTTTCAGAGAACCTTCCTCGGTTTGCCGAATGAACTTCTATCTGAAATAGTACTCTATCTGAATGAGAATGACCGTGCTACGCTAAGTTCGATCAGCGATCATTTGGCGGACATCGATAAATTAACCGGACACCGTCGTTTCGAAAAGATTGTCTATGACTCGGTAATAATACAAAAAACACACCTTTGTAATGAAATAAAATAATAGCCTTAACTTCAAACTTAAACATTGTAGAACAGGTTCGATCGTGTGATCATGGCGTTTCCTGATTCGTCTAATCATTCGACCCGGTTGCGAATGCGGGAAACATCAGCCGAAGAACTAGCGGTGTTTTTCAGAAAGGCGAAGACTGACAGACTAGTCATCAGGGTTCGATGATTCAGATTCCATCCGCTTGCATAGATTCAGAAAATATGGTAACAGCCGAAAATATAAAGAAAAAACATTCAGGGTCAAATGGATCAAGAAACCGAAGTTATGCTGCAAATCGCATTAAAGAGCATTAAGTTTGACCAGTTGAGCTTCGAATAATTTTCTGAAACTTCATCGATCAGGTATCTAGGTCAACTCTTTGACAAGTAAGAGACACATGATTTTCAGTATTTTTTCAGAATAATTATTTCATCATCAACGATGAAATTCTCGTGCATCTTGTCAGAAATTCTATCAGATCTCTGCTCATTCGGCCAGATGTTTCGACAATTACAGCAACGGGACTCACGAACGCCTTCGAGGTGTTAATACTGCTTGATACTAACCAAACTGTTATCAATTTTTAACACTTGAGAGAAGTCAAAAACTGTCGATGTTTTCAGACAGTCTACAAATCTCGAGCGAGACGTGTGGTATCTTGCAGCGTCCCCACAAGTGTCTTGAATTCGTTCGATATTATGATGGATGCGAGATTCGAAGTGGAGGGGCGGGTACAGGATAGTGCATCCATCACACACTGTGAATCGGGTTCCATATTATCATTCTGGAATCGTAGATCTGATCGCCATCGCAATGGCTCGTATTCGTACTGTGCAAAATCGTACTTTGTTGAGATGCGAACTGCCAATCGATTGAGAGCTGAATAAGACAGTCGATGATTCATTTCAACAACCCATCCGAAATCGGCACTATCCTCGTTGTTCATTGCTTTCATGATATTATATTTAACCAGTGTGTCGTAAAATAAATGTGAAGTATTCAAATAACAAAACATTACATTCCAACGAGATAAGTAAAAAAATATCTTAGCAGAGAAGCAGTGGAGTTGGAAATTTGGCATGTCATAGCAGTACTACTTTCCCCTCTCCAAATATCGCAATATGAGCGGGAGAGAACGTAGCGGCTAGGGATGGAAAAAGTGTATGAACCGACCGCTTCGGACACACGGAAAAAGACTGAAATGAATCTGACAGAGGAATGCTCTCTCGACTGCATCAAATGATCATATCTTGTACTGAAATACACTGATTTCAGTTTCCAAGTAACCATTATATTAAGTAATAAGAATATTCCAATCAAAACCAATAAAAAAACCAGTTCTCAATCACATACTGAAAGCACCCAGTGGTCCCACCACGTTGGACTAGTGGTCACGCGGTGCGAACACAGTGTTTGCGCGGGAGCAGTGAGGAAGCCATCTCTTCCCTCTCCTTGGCGTTTCTCATCGTTTCACGGCGGACTGAAATCCTACCCGAGGCGAAAACCGTGGCTAGAATTTGTAACGAGGCCTCGCCTCCAAATTCCACTAAATATAGTAGGTTCAAAGACGGTCTCCACATCCAACCACTAAATACAGAAAGAGTTCCGCGTCCCGCGAAGATTTCGAGTAACTTGATTAGGGATAACGGTGGTTTCGACGCTGAATTGGTTCCACGTGGTGAATTATTTCCGTTCAAAAGTAATTGGATGATGCAGATAGAATGTTGACATTTACCGATACTATTGCCTGATCGAATAATGCTCTCTCCAATCTGCACACTTTCTCGACGGTCTACGAAAGAGTGTGCAGAAAGGAGATAAGAACTACGAGCTTCACGCTTTCAAGTCTTGCCACTCCTACACAGCTTCGCCACGAAGGCTGAGACGAGCAAGGTATACGGTAGGGTTACTGTAGGAGGAGGGTACGGTAGTCTGGCTGGGATACGGTAGACTCACAAGAAGTCTACTACTACTGTACATACACTTTTTAATTTTATTTTTTAAAATTTTATTAATTAACACATTAATTACTGCTCACAAAATTACTTGTCAGGCGGACGATCTGATGAAGGCGCAGATGTCAGTTCTCCTTGAATGGGACACGACTGGCAAACATCCGACTCGAAGGGAGAATTGGATGAGGCCAAGGAGATGATCAAGTGAGTTGGATTGATGCGATTATTATTGTTATTGTTTTATAACTTCGAATGAGTTCAAATTGAAACTGTTACGAATCAGATTGTATAATTATTGGGGTGAAACGAAGAAGTGGAAGGAGCTGATTTTTGTTGGAAATGATATGTACCAGGAAATTGTCAATAGAGCACATGTGGGTTTTGAGTTGCGTCAAGTTCATTTGAGCCTGTATTTTTGGAACGATTCAATGCTTGGTCACCGTTGATTTAAAACAATTTAATAAAGAGCGCCTGCATCTTATTTGTTTTCAGAAACAAATCTGTGATATATGCGTATTTACATCAATCATTCTTCTTGTCCCGAAATAACTTTAAATAATATCATATTCTTTTTCTTTGTTAAAAAAAAACTTATTATTTTCATTTCATAATGATGACGTAACCTCGTTCATCTTCAGGGCTGAGCTCGAAGCAGGTCCTCCTCTGGACGCTGCGATGTGGTCGGCGGTGAAGCAGTGTAGAGCAGAGCTCGTCCTCTCCAAGGGTGAGTGGAGTGGGAAACGTCGCCCACGCACATCACTGTAGAAAAATTACCAGATTTCGAGTAGAATGGGAAAACCTCGACCGATCACACACAATGTCTCTATTTTCAGGCGAGTTCACGCGTCTCGGCGTGTTGCCGCGCGCGGAGCAGATAGAGGCGCTCACCGCCCAGTTCCAGGCGTGATTGTGTGGTGCATGGTGCATCAGGTGCAGCTTGCGAATGCGACGTTTCACAGCACACCACATTACAGCTGTACCGCGAGTGGATGAACGGTAGCGCCAAGGCGGAGAAGCGTCTGAGGGTGAAGCTGGGCGGCTACCAGGTGAGCGGTTGGTGGTGCAGTGAGTGCGCTAGTGATACGACGATGTTTCCCATTCGTCGCATTGATCAGGTGATCGCCGGCAATCTGTCGATCAAGATCACCGAGGTGCGCAACGAGGCCGAGCTGATTGTTGTTGAGAAGAGCACCTTCGAGTGAATGGAGGGGGAAGGTATACGGTAGTGGTGTTGAGAGGTGGTGCGGAGGGTGCAGAAGACGTTCCGACGAATATTCGGTTATAGATATATCTTTAATTATAATTGACTGTGTTGCTAATATAAATTTTATTCAAGAGTAATGTAGTTTGTATTCTGTAGTTCGATCATTGCTCTTTTCAGTCGTCTGGCGACTCACGAATCGATGTCGATCACGAAGAGAGTGGGTCATCTGATGAAAGAAGTGAAGCAGCAGGAGGAAAGGGAGAGAGAATTACAGAAGAAATTCGATGCATTGAAGGTGAGTGGGCGAGTGGCCCATCCGAGAGCTTCTCTATTATCTTGAAGGGTTCCGGTAATAATATGATACATTCATGACTAATATTAAGGGAAATTCAAAATATGAGATTAAAAGCATTTACATGAAACGTGAGAGTCGTGTTTCGTTGTCGTATAATGTAGATGTTATTTTTCCTCTGCTTATATGATTTCCTCTGGAAAGTAGAAATTATAAAGAAGCCTATGCGAGATTTTTTGAAAATATGAAATTTACCTTTTGCTTGGAGAACAGTGTTTCACGGGGGGAAAGGGGGTGATGAGGCTTATTTCAATAGAACCTTCTTTAACAGTGGAACTTAAATATGATAAGGATCGCTTTCTCATCGGGTTAACACACTTGATCTTTGATATCTTCAAGAGATCACATGGAAACATCACTTTGGCATGGAAAATGTGGGTTGCACAATTGTTTCAAGTTAGAGGGACTTGCCATGACTTCGATATCTTTCTGAAATTGTGCTTTGATATATGATCTCTGATCTCTCCAGGAGATCACATGGAAACTGGATGAGCACGCTCGTCGTGCCACCGCCACAATCTCGGGAGAAGCAGTCAACTATAAGAATGGAAACCACCAGAGCCTGATCTTTGATCTTTGATCCCTGATCCCTCCTCTGTAGTTTGATACTTGACCTACATCACACATTAATTATTCCTGTTTGTCCCTCTAAAGTTTCGTTGTGTTTCAATCTCGCAATCCCTTATTTGTTATTCAGTATGCAGTTTCGCAGTTTGAGTAGTGTTTTTTTTATATCTGAAAAGGATCGAATTTGGTTGTTTGGAAGGTTATTGAAGTAAAGTGAAAGTTATTGTGTAAGATAAACGGTATTGTAAAATCTTGATTATGAAGGGCAAGATAGTTCAACATGATTCGCTTTTGTTTCGAGAGGCTACTTTGAAGATGATATTTATCGTGAACATGTTCGAGGAATATTATTGCGTTCGTCGTATTCAATCCTATGACGTCTACGATCGACTAGGTTGTGAAAGAGAAATATATGTTTTGTCAATTTTCATGGTCTCGCGAGAAACGATTAGTTGAAGGACGACTCACTATTACTTCTTGTGTGAGAGTTGTCACCGAAATATCGCGCGTAATTCATTTTGTTCGAACTGACTAAAAGAGCGCTACCGGGGTTCTTTTTGAAGCTACAAAGAACCCGTTTTTTAAAAGAAAACACCGGAAAATATCGCTTATTGTCATGGTTGTATCAGCTAAGACCGTCCTCAATCGTAGAATTAGCCCTCGCTCGATTGTCTCTCCAACTGCCCCTCTTCCGCTCTTAAGACGGCATCTCGGTAATTTGAGACCACCCCCGGACACGTTGAGTTAGCAATGTGAATCAGAAGCCCATGCTTGGGTGCTGGAAGGGTCTTATAGTGGACAAACCATGACTTGTTTGTTGTTACAGCCATGGCACAGAAACATGATTTTCAATGTTAAATGGTCGAAAAATCAATTATTCACAACAGATCAAGATAGACCGGATTTCACTTTTGCGTTAAGTTAGGGGTGCTCAAAGAGTCAGAAATGCTCTGATCGTTGAGAAAATCACTTGTTACATGATTTTTCGTATTTTTCGATGGTGCCAAGACCCTTCCACCACCCAAGCATGGGCTTCTGATTCCCATTGCTAGCTCAAAGTGTCCGGGAAGGATCCAAAATACTTGCAAATTACAGAGGTACTGTCTTAAGCCTCTCTAACCCGTCTCATCTAGCGCGCTCCCTCTAGATATCTGAAAGCTCCGTTCCACCAGTGCAAGCGCAGCGAGAGGCGCGGGAAAAGTAGGGATCCCGAATTTTTTTCGGGATCCCGTGCCCTCCCCATCGACTCTCACTGAAATGTCGGGTAATTAGTGCTAGCGCGTGCTCTCTCGTCGGGATACCGTCTCAGCATCGATCGCGTGCAATAAAAATCGGGATCCCGATTCCCGAAAGCGGTAAATTTTTAGATCTCGGACTACTAATACTTTTCCATCCGTCTCATCGAGAGCTATCGTTTGACTATCCTATTTTGCTCATTTACATAAGTTTGAAGTATATTTTGGGACGCACCGTGTTTTAGCGAAATTTATTATAAAGTGTCCAGATCTCCACTAGGGAAATCGAAATTGGCTAGTCAGATTGAAGACCTATGGAATACGTCACTAGTACGTCACGCGGCGGCTTCAGCTTGTCCGACCAGTAATCGGGGGTTGCACACGACACGGCTGCACCCAGTCCGCTCACCGGACGAAGATCATTGATACTCGATACCAAAGCAGTATTATGCTATCTCTCCACTCTGCACACTCACTGATCGAGGCGACTACATAGTTCGTAATACGGGTGGCTGTCTCTTCATTTCACAGACTGCATCGCTACTCGATTGTGAAAGGAAGAGACCCGTATCTCGAACTCTACCACATAGAGAGTGTGCAAAATGTAGCGAACCAAACCCGAAATGCCCACTAAAATTCCCACGAAATTCCCCTCATCCAGCCATTTTCATAGAAAATTTTCTATTTTTGCTTCGCAGCGTTTCGATGTCCACTCTGGATGCACATTACTGATGTTTTGTTTCGGATATTAGCTCTCTAACTCTATCGGCGAGAGAGTGTGCAAAACGGAGAGAGTATAAATAAAGTAGACTAGCTGTGACCTTCACGTTGTGCTCGCTGGAGAGGAAGTGGTAGATGATTTCAAAATTCATGAGAACCACGTCGCACGCCGTGCAAGTGATACCCTGCAGCAATATACACGTATTTCAATTTCAGCTCTCTCCATTTTGCACACTAGGTCTTTCTGAACAGCGAGCGTGTAGAATGAAGAGAACTACTTCTCGATTCTACCACATTCGTCCAAAATTTCCGATTTTGCATCACAATATCAAATCCACTTCCCGTGGGAAAGTGTGATTTTCAATTTGTGACAAACTCAAACCTTGAGTGAATTTCCATTAATCCTATCTCGAGATTTCTCTCGCGTTTGCATCGTGTTTTTTTATCGCGTTTTTTTTCCGATTTGCATCACAATATCTCACCATAGCCATCCACTCCCTCAGAGACGGACGGACAAAGCACTTTATCACTTTATGGCGAAGGGATAATTGTAGTCCATCGATGACAGTGATACTGGCGAAAAGCTCCCTCCGCGCGAACTCAAGCGAGGGGCGCTCTTTCTCATTCATCGATGTCAAAAGACACTACTGCTGTTGCTGCTAACTGGCGCTATTTTTTTTTATAGATGCGTACTCTCATGGTACCGTAATCCTCATTCGGAATCTCTTACCGTAACTCTTCAACAGTATCCTCCCAATCGTTCATTCATTCATAGCCTATCGCATAAACTTTATACTTGTCGAGCTCGTAGACGAGAACGTAATGAGCGTGAGTTAGCAATCCCGTTTCGAGCTATAGCTGGGCGTTCTGGGTCGTAAATATCTCTATTCTGCACACCTAAAAGAGAGTGTGCAGATTGGAGAGAGTTGGAAACAAAACGAGAGGCAACCCAAATTTACAGCAACGCATGCGCGTTCTCCTCCTCATGTTTCCGCTCGTCAACATCTTCCTCATTCCTTTTATGATGTGATAATGTAATCGTACCGTATACCAACCGATCGATAACTGGCTTTATGATGCCGATTCCTGGAGAGAAGAGACGACAAGAACTGTGAATAAACTGTTATTCTGCCTCTTCATTCAATGATACAAGAGACTAATATACTTAACTAACGATTTTTTTCTCTGGACGCGAGATCAATGTCATATCAGAAATTAGTAGCCATATTTTCTGATCGGATGGGTCTCTAACTTCAAATACTGCATGATTTATATCAATACGATTCCTATCTCGTTAATTACTTTAGCCATCCCAATTCCTCCTCTGATTCATAGTCACTGCATCCGCTTCCTTCTATACATGTATGACCCATCTCTCATTCTCCCTTTGTTCATCCATCTTCTCAATCAGTTCCCCTCATTGCTATTCCATCAGGAAGGTTCTCTGTCTAAACTGTCCTTCTTATATCTATTTTTCCCTAGCGTCACATTAATTCTTATTTCTCGTATCTTATTATTGCGTTTGTTTTAATTACCCAAGTATCGTGCATTCACGTCTCGTTTGCAGAAAAACTTGAACATGGAGACAGGAGACATCGCCACCCAGCCCGACACCAAGATCGTCTTCAAAGGCCCCTTCGATGAGAAGCACATCCACCACATCGAGGTACAGTACCATCCTGACCTTCCTCCTGTGGGGCTTATCGTACCCATTCCCCACATATTCCTTCCGTATCCCATGCCTTCACAGGTGACCAACAATTCTGCGCATCGCATCGGATGGGCTTGCAAGACTACCAACATGAAGAGAATCGCCGTCGGAGTGCTCGACCCCAAGGAGAAAGCCCTCATCGCCATCTCCTGCGACGCCTTTGTCTACGAATAGGAGGTACGGTATCTAAGATAGAATCTATGTTACAGTACATCATGTCCACTTACCTACCGTATCCCATCGTCATCTCATCCGTTCAGGATACCAGCAAGGACCGTATCACCATCGAGTGGATCAACGCCCCCGACGGAGCCGCCAAGCAATTCTGCCGCGAGTGGTTCCAGGGCGACGGAAAGGTCCGCAGAAAGCACCTCCCAATCGAGTACAACCCTTGAAGAAGAGAAGGGATTGGGTTGGGTTCGGTTGTGATATCGGATCATTGACATAGTC
The DNA here is from genome assembly GCA_036245825.1 of Pristionchus entomophagus. Lineage (NCBI taxonomy): Eukaryota > Metazoa > Nematoda > Chromadorea > Rhabditida > Neodiplogasteridae > Pristionchus > Pristionchus entomophagus. The sequence goes on along the minus strand of BTSX01000002.1, from coordinate 10,239,578 downwards.
GTCTCTTGTTTTCTATTGTCGAATATCGAATATCTATCTAGTAAAACCCTTGAATGGATGGAGTCTGAATAAAAAAGATTGAGTGTTGAGTGATTGTTCTCATACTGAATTGGGAGATAACAGGAGGAGGAGGGGGAATAATCTAGATATCTGTTTTTCTCGTAGCCTCTCAGCAGAAAGTGAGGACCCAATTATCCTGGTTTCTCTCGTCAGAGCTCCATTGATTCGTTTATTTTCTTTTTGATAAAGCCTTTTCACGTGCTCTCGGAGACATCGTTAAGCCTACCGCAGTCATGAAAAAAGTCACTTTACAATCCGTAGACAAGCCAGTCAGTGCTCAGTCCCCTCACCAAGCAAGCATGTATGAAGACGAGGTACGGTAACCCTCCAATTCTTTCCAATCGCACCAGCAGGATTGTATTTTCAGACCGTTGATTGCACTCTCTCGTATTAGTGATGTAATACACGAATTCCATCGGATCGATTTGATTTCGCCGAGCATAAATAGAGTCCGATCCAGAAAATACTATACTCATTCACTCTCAATCTAGATGATGCGTATTATTCTTATCTTCTTTTTGTGCTGGTAAGCAGCGAATTCATTCCCCACTTCCTCTCATGGCGTACGTTTCATTCGCTTTGTTTATGTCGAGTAAGTCTACGAATTTACTCTCTCCATTATGCACACACTTATCAGACAGACAAGGTAATGTGCTGAATAGAGAGAACGGAACACCGAGACGTCCTCACTGAACTCTTTTTACTGGTAGATTACTCCGAATATGGGTCTTCTTCAGGAACCACTGGTTGGCAAAAACAGTTCTGTGTCTTTCGATCGAATTGCAAATACAAACAGTACATCATCTTCAACCATTACGAGAATTATCGAGAATCCCCTTCTGATTGAAAATGTAAGTGATCTAGGCATCGAGATTATGCTCTCTCCATTTTGCACGCTATCTACGTATGAGAGCAGAATGGACAGCAATTAAAGTGCTCCGCTCTCCCTTTTCGCTGATATTCCCTACCCGGTGATTCTATAGATGATTAGCGCCGAATTGGCAAATTAGAAGATGAGCAATCCGAAAATCTCCTTTTTTCGAAAAAGAATTTCCCTATCTTTTCACCAGACACAATAGTGATTTTTGGATTGAGAACACTATGCTCATTCCGCGCATCCAAAATTCGAGACGTCCAGATTTGACAATTGATCGTCCTTTCTGTAGAGCACAGAATCCGCTATTACGACCGTGATCGAAGGGATGAAGCTGTTATCATCGACTAAAAATGTTCCTTAAATGAAGATTTCGAATACTACGAAAGCTCCTGAAGAGGAGGAGCCACTTTACGATGATCACGAAATGGAACCGGAAGTGAGATTCGATGAAGATGCAGTTCAAGACATTCCTTATCTTTCGGATCAAATCATTGATTGACAAGTAACCGGATCGAACAGTGTTGATGTTCGCTACGATATAATGTGCAGAATCGAGAGCGATACTAGTCGATCCGGCGATACTATTTTGTGAATAATTCGATCCGAATTAGGAGAAACCCTCACGCGCAATGTCAATCATCGGTATCTCGCTCTGCCTAGTGCTAATGGGAGCGGCATTCTGTTGGCTGGGAACTAGAGGGAGTCAGGAAAATAAGTAAGATTAAACTTGAAACTACTAAGAAGTGCTTAATACTAGACCAGCCAAATCGGCAACGACTCTCCCGACCATCTCGTACTACGAAAGAAATTATTTCAATTCGTCCTTGCTTCATTCATTCATTCATTCATTCATTTATTCCATTCAAGGGGAAAGTACAAGAAATTGTCGTGAAGAGTTGTTCAAGAAACGGAGGTCCGTCGATATTGTCGAATCGGGTGTTTGCCGGGCAGCAAGGGTAGGGGAGGGGGGGGGGTGAGGGGGTAAGGAAAAATTAAAGATCAAGCCAATTACAAATAATTGAGTCGGGGTAGAAAGAGGGTGGTTGAGAACGAATGAAGTTACGAAAGACGTTATGGGAAGAATTAACAATGTCAGGAGCGAGAGAATTCCAGATGGAAATTGTTCTAGAGAGCTTCGATTCTTGATAAAGCGGAACATGATGTCAAGTCGGAAAATCAGGTCTATTCGGATATTGATAGAGAACTCAAGCCGATGTGAGATTTACTGTATTGCATTTCTTCTGATTCAACCTTTGTCAAAGCATTTTCCTATTTCCTTTCAGAGATTTGGAGCCACCGGTCTGGGTCCCAGTAGGCGACTTCGGCATTTTTAGATCCCCAATCACTTGAACATACGATACAATAAACTCTTTCCTTCGGTGTCGAAATGCTCTCTTCGCAGTACTTTATCGCACACAAATATATAATCAGGGAACAAAACAAAGTTATTTATTTTGTACTGATTCACATATATATCTCGTTGAGTTGAATGAGTTGTCGATCTGATATAAAGGCATAGCTCAAGATGCGATCGTACATTCAGATGAAAACTTCACTCCTTGTTCTCATTTTCGTTTTCTTGAGCGTTATCGACGCTCGTCTCACGTCTTCCAGTTCATCAATTTCATCAACAATGGAAAGAATGGCACAAGATGGCATAACCGAGGAGCCAATTTATTCGAAAGTTGATGGGAAATACAAGCCGATGTGAGATTTGCTGAATTACATATTTTCTTTCATACAGCGTCACTATGTGAGATTTACTAAATTCTTCTGTTTCTACCATCGTCAAAATCTAACCCTCCTTTCTTTCAGAGATCTGGAGCCTCCGGTCTGGATCCCAGTCGGTGACTTCGGCTTTGTTTGATGTTCCTCCCATGACTGAAAGGTGTAATAAACTCATTCATGAGTGTTTATATTATCACACAGCACAAGTTACTAGTGATATCGTTTCGGTGTTAGACTCTCCTCGTTCTGCGCACTCTCTCGTTTCTCTGGCCGACTAGATAGTGTGCAGAATGGAGAAAGCCGAAACCGAATTTGAATCCCTACAAATTAAACACACTTATATCTGGAGATGAATCAACATTGTCATTTTAAAAGTGATTCGCACATCTCGTTGGGTTGAATGAGTTGTCGGTCTGGTATCAATCCAGTGCTGAAGATATGACTGGACAGTCAGATGAAGACTTCACTCCTCACTTTCCTTTTCATCTCCATTTCCTTGGCCATAATCGACGCGCACCTCTCCTCTAGCACACCGACTCGAGGGCTGGATGTTTCATCCACTCTAGAGACTCCCAGAAAGCTGCAACTACTGAAGATGCAAGAGTAATTGTCTCCATGATACATAAGTATCACCGTAATAGGAGAGAAAAGAAGCAGAAGTGGACAATAAGCATACATCTTTATGTAAGTTCAAGGAAAACTACTTTTAAAATTATTTACGATAAGTATGCCTTCGTGGAAGATGACCCATTTATTACACATTTTCGACAACGCTCTCTCTCTATTCTGCACACTCCCTCATCGATTAGAGAGAGAAATTAAAGAGAGTGTGCAGAATGGAGAGAGCAACTATTCGATGCGGCAACGTCATATTCTCATTGTTCTCTCACCATCTCATCTCAACGTCTCTCTTTGCTTCAGCGTCACTGGTGTCCCTACGTAGCCTCTCTCGTCTGTCTGCTCATCATCGCTGCGGTGATCGCCTGGTGTATGGAAATGACGCGGAGAGATCAGCCGTGAGTTACAGAGGGATATGGTACCTCTCATTACTGTAACTTACAGTAATCTGGAAAGAGTGAGATGTACCATAGTCAGAAAGAAAGAAGATACTGTACGGGAAGCTGTGTAGGAGTGGCAAGACTTGAAAGCGTGAAGCTCGTAGTTCTTATCTCCTTTCTGCACACTCTTTCGTAGACCGTCGAGAAAGTGTGCAGATTGGAGAGAGCATTATTCGATCAGGCAATAGTATCGGTAAATGTCAACATTCTATCTGCATCATCCAATAACTTTTGAACGGAAATAATTCACCACGTGGAACCAATTCAGCGTCGAAACCACCGTTATCCCTAATCAAGTTACTCGAAATCTTCGCGGGACGCGGAACTCTTTCTGTATTTAGTGGTTGGATGTGGAGACCGTCTTTGAACCTACTATATTTAGTGGAATTTGGAGGCGGGGCCTCGTTACAAATTCTAGCCACGGTTTTCGCCTCGGGTAGGATTTCAGTCCGCCGTGAAACGATGAGAAACGCCAAGGAGAGGGAAGAGATGGCTTCCTCACTCCTCCCGCGCAAACACTGTGTTCGCACCGCGCGACCCCTAGTCCAACGTGGTGGGACCACTGGGTGCTTTCAGTATGTGATTGAGAACTGGTTTTATTTATTGGTTTTGATTGGAATATTCTTATTACTTAATATAATGGTTACTTGGAAACTGAAATCAGTGTATTTCAGTACAAGTTATGATCATTTGATGCAGTCGAGAGAGCATTCCTCTGTCAGATTCATTTCAGTCTTTTTCCGTGTGTCCGAAGCGGTCGGTTCATACACTTTTTCCATCCCTAGCCGCTACGTTCTCTCCCGCTCATATTGGGATATTTGGAGAGGGGAAAGTAGTACTGCTATGACATGCCAAATTTCCAACTCCACTGCTTCTCTGCTAAGATATATTTTTACTTATCTCGTTGGAATGTAATGTTTTGTTATTTGAATACTTCACATTTATTTTACGACACACTAGTTAAATATAATATCATGAAAGCAATGAACAACGAGGATAGTGCCGATTTCGGATGGGTTGTTGAAATGAATCATCGACTGTCTTATTCAGCTCTCAATCGATTGGCAGTTCGCATCTCAACAAAATACGATTTAGCACAGTACGAATACGAGCCATTGCGATGGCAATCATATCTACGATTCCAGAATGATAATATGGAACCCGATTCACAGTGTGTGATGGATGCACTATCCTGTACCCGCCCCTCCACTTCGAATCTCGCATCCATCATAATGTCGAACGAATTCAAGACACTTGTGGGGACGCTGCAAGATACCACACGTCTCGCTCGAGATTTGTAGACTGTCTGAAAACATCGACAGTTTTTGACTTCTCTCAAGTGTTAAAAATTGATAACAGTTTGGTTAGTATCAAGCAGTATTAACACCTCGAAGGCGTTCGTGAGTCCCGTTGCTGTAATTGTCGAAACATCTGGCCGAATGAGCAGAGATCTGATAGAATTTCTGACAAGATGCACGAGAATTTCATCGTTGATGATGAAATAATTATTCTGAAAAAAATACTGGGACTTATTGGAAATGTAATTGACTTTCGGTTTTGACTTTCTCAATTCTGCATAATATTTCGCCGGTCAGCGAAACGAAATAGTGTACAGAGTGAAGAGAGTGGAAAACCAAAACGACGTCACTAGGACTTATTTTTCATAATATTGAAGTGTGATTTACTGGTGCATTGATAGAGCAAAAGTCCATAGTCGGAAGCTCCACGAGGAGTCTCTGCACACTCTCCATATCTTTCGCAACACCTCCCTTCCAGTTAAACACCACTTTCTTAATGTGGTTGCGATATCGAATGAGATCGGCAAACAATCTGAAATAATCATGTGTCTCTTACTTGTCAAAGAGTTGACCTAGATACCTGATCGATGAAGTTTCAGAAAATTCGAAGCACAACTGGTCAAACTTAATGCTCTTTAATGCGATTTGCAGCATTACTTCGGTTTCTTGATCCATTTGACCCTGAATGTTTTTTCTTTATATTTTCGGCTGTTACCATATTTTCTGAATCTATGCAAGCGGATGGAATCTGAATCATCGAACCCTGATGACTAGTCTGTCAGTCTTCGCCTTTCTGAAAAACACCGCTAGTTCTTCGGCTGATGTTTCCCGCATTCGCAACCGGGTCGAATGATTAGACGAATCAGGAAACGCCATGATCACACGATCGAACCTGTTCTACAATGTTTAAGTTTGAAGTTAAGGCTATTATTTTATTTCATTACAAAGGTGTGTTTTTTGTATTATTACCGAGTCATAGACAATCTTTTCGAAACGACGGTGTCCGGTTAATTTATCGATGTCCGCCAAATGATCGCTGATCGAACTTAGCGTAGCACGGTCATTCTCATTCAGATAGAGTACTATTTCAGATAGAAGTTCATTCGGCAAACCGAGGAAGGTTCTCTGAAAATGGAGGCAAGATGCAAACATTAGGAACAGTTTTCGTTTATTAAAAAAATCGTACATTTACTTCATCTGTTGCAGTTTTCATGATGGGAAACACAATACGATTGATCTGAAAATAAAATTATTTGTTCTCATTCCACACCATACCGATACATTCTTCACGATAAGAAATTGAAACACCTAAACACATTAGAAACGTTGACAATCGAAACGAATGGTTTGTCAATTGATTAATTTTTTTTTAAATTACGCTAACTGGAAAAATAATGCATTTGCAATGGTTCTGAATAAGAGATGAAAGGATAGAAATATTTTAGTGGTGACAGACTGGAGAGTTGCGACACTATATCAGGATGAGGGAGTAGGTCAGGTGACGCCAAATTGAGGAAGGCTAGCGGGCATGCCTTACCAAGCTGTGGAAGAATAGGGGATAACATGCTTGAGGGAGCCCACTGGCTAGCCTTATAGTACGCGTCATCTCAATGCCTCAATTTTAAAAGGCATATTCATTTGATCAATATACTGCTTCATTGATTTTCGCACATGTGGCGGACAACACTGTTTTACAATCTATGAATCAGTAACAAGAGTGAGGACACAATCAATATTTCTTGTATGTGTTTGAATCATCATTATTCTGATGACAATGAATAATAAATGGTGATGTCTCTAAGTGATGGATCATTTCTTAGAATCAGTATCTAGTGATATCTTTATGATCTCGTTATTTAGATCTCCTCTTCTCGATCTCTTTATCGTGCAAGAGAACGACATGAGCTGTTTTTCCCTATTCTCGCACAATGTATTGGTTACGATAAGAAGAGTCACTTCTCGATCTCTTTATCTTTTTTTTTCATCATTATTCTGATTGGTTGATGGTGTTGATCTACCGTATTCCACTACAGTGACACATTCAGTATCTCTTCTTATCGTAACCAATACATTGTGCGAGTATAGGGAAAAACACATTGATTGTGTCCTCACTCTTGTTACTGATTCACAGATTGTAAAACAGTGTTGTCCGCCACATGTGCGAAAATCAATGAAGCAGTATATTGATCAAATGAATATGCCTTTTAAAATTGAGGCATTGAGATGACGCGTACTATAAGGCTAGCCAGTGGGCTCCCTCAAGCATGTTATCCCCTATTCTTCCACAGCTTGGTAAGGCAGGCCCGCTAGCCTTCCTCAATTTGGCGTCACCTGACCTACTCCCTCATCCTGATATAGTGTCGCAACTCTCCAGTCTGTCACCACTAAAATATTTCTATCCTTTCATCTCTTATTCAGAACCATTGCAAATGCATTATTTTTCCAGTTAGCGTAATTTAAAAAAAAATTAATCAATTGACAAACCATTCGTTTCGATTGTCAACGTTTCTAATGTGTTTAGGTGTTTCAATTTCTTATCGTGAAGAATGTATCGGTATGGTGTGGAATGAGAACAAATAATTTTATTTTCAGATCAATCGTATTGTGTTTCCCATCATGAAAACTGCAACAGATGAAGTAAATGTACGATTTTTTTAATAAACGAAAACTGTTCCTAATGTTTGCATCTTGCCTCCATTTTCAGAGAACCTTCCTCGGTTTGCCGAATGAACTTCTATCTGAAATAGTACTCTATCTGAATGAGAATGACCGTGCTACGCTAAGTTCGATCAGCGATCATTTGGCGGACATCGATAAATTAACCGGACACCGTCGTTTCGAAAAGATTGTCTATGACTCGGTAATAATACAAAAAACACACCTTTGTAATGAAATAAAATAATAGCCTTAACTTCAAACTTAAACATTGTAGAACAGGTTCGATCGTGTGATCATGGCGTTTCCTGATTCGTCTAATCATTCGACCCGGTTGCGAATGCGGGAAACATCAGCCGAAGAACTAGCGGTGTTTTTCAGAAAGGCGAAGACTGACAGACTAGTCATCAGGGTTCGATGATTCAGATTCCATCCGCTTGCATAGATTCAGAAAATATGGTAACAGCCGAAAATATAAAGAAAAAACATTCAGGGTCAAATGGATCAAGAAACCGAAGTAATGCTGCAAATCGCATTAAAGAGCATTAAGTTTGACCAGTTGTGCTTCGAATTTTCTGAAACTTCATCGATCAGGTATCTAGGTCAACTCTTTGACAAGTAAGAGACACATGATTATTTCAGATTGTTTGCCGATCTCATTCGATATCGCAACCACATTAAGAAAGTGGTGTTTAACTGGAAGGGAGGTGTTGCGAAAGATATGGAGAGTGTGCAGAGACTCCTCGTGGAGCTTCCGACTATGGACTTTTGCTCTATCAATGCACCAGTAAATCACACTTCAATATTATGAAAAATAAGTCCTAGTGACGTCGTTTTGGTTTTCCACTCTCTTCACTCTGTACACTATTTCGTTTCGCTGACCGGCGAAATATTATGCAGAATTGAGAAAGTCAAAACCGAAAGTCAATTACATTTCCAATAAGTCCCAGTATTTTTTTCAGAATAATTATTTCATCATCAACGATGAAATTCTCGTGCATCTTGTCAGAAATTCTATCAGATCTCTGCTCATTCGGCCAGATGTTTCGACAATTACAGCAACGGGACTCACGAACGCCTTCGAGGTGTTAATACTGCTTGATACTAACCAAACTGTTATCAATTTTTAACACTTGAGAGAAGTCAAAAACTGTCGATGTTTTCAGACAGTCTACAAATCTCGAGCGAGACGTGTGGTATCTTGCAGCGTCCCCACAAGTGTCTTGAATTCGTTCGACATTATGATGGATGCGAGATTCGAAGTGGAGGGGCGGGTACAGGATAGTGCATCCATCACACACTGTGAATCGGGTTCCATATTATCATTCTGGAATCGTAGATATGATTGCCATCGCAATGGCTCGTATTCGTACTGTGCTAAATCGTATTTTGTTGAGATGCGAACTGCCAATCGATTGAGAGCTGAATAAGACAGTCGATGATTCATTTCAACAACCCATCCGAAATCGGCACTATCCTCGTTGTTCATTGCTTTCATGATATTATATTTAACTAGTGTGTCGTAAAATAAATGTGAAGTATTCAAATAACAAAACATTACATTCCAACGAGATAAGTAAAAATATATCTTAGCAGAGAAGCAGTGGAGTTGGAAATTTGGCATGTCATAGCAGTACTACTTTCCCCTCTCCAAATATCCCAATATGAGCGGGAGAGAACGTAGCGGCTAGGGATGGAAAAAGTGTATGAACCGACCGCTTCGGACACACGGAAAAAGACTGAAATGAATCTGACAGAGGAATGCTCTCTCGACTGCATCAAATGATCATAACTTGTACTGAAATACACTGATTTCAGTTTCCAAGTAACCATTATATTAAGTAATAAGAATATTCCAATCAAAACCAATAAATAAAACCAGTTCTCAATCACATACTGAAAGCACCCAGTGGTCCCACCACGTTGGACTAGGGGTCGCGCGGTGCGAACACAGTGTTTGCGCGGGAGGAGTGAGGAAGCCATCTCTTCCCTCTCCTTGGCGTTTCTCATCGTTTCACGGCGGACTGAAATCCTACCCGAGGCGAAAACCGTGGCTAGAATTTGTAACGAGGCCCCGCCTCCAAATTCCACTAAATATAGTAGGTTCAAAGACGGTCTCCACATCCAACCACTAAATACAGAAAGAGTTCCGCGTCCCGCGAAGATTTCGAGTAACTTGATTAGGGATAACGGTGGTTTCGACGCTGAATTGGTTCCACGTGGTGAATTATTTCCGTTCAAAAGTTATTGGATGATGCAGATAGAATGTTGACATTTACCGATACTATTGCCTGATCGAATAATGCTCTCTCCAATCTGCACACTTTCTCGACGGTCTACGAAAGAGTGTGCAGAAAGGAGATAAGAACTACGAGCTTCACGCTTTCAAGTCTTGCCACTCCTACACAGCTTCCCGTACAGTATCTTCTTTCTTTCTGACTATGGTACATCTCACTCTTTCCAGATTACTGTAAGTTACAGTAATGAGAGGTACCATATCCCTCTGTAACTCACGGCTGATCTCTCCGCGTCATTTCCATACACCAGGCGATCACCGCAGCGATGATGAGCAGACAGACGAGAGAGGCTACGTAGGGACACCAGTGACGCTGAAGCAAAGAGAGACGTTGAGATGAGATGGTGAGAGAACAATGAGAATATGACGTTGCCGCATCGAATAGTTGCTCTCTCCATTCTGCACACTCTCTTTAATTTCTCTCTCTAATCGATGAGGGAGTGTGCAGAATAGAGAGAGAGCGTTGTCGAAAATGTGTAATAAATGGGTCATCTTCCACGAAGGCATACTTATCGTAAATAATTTTAAAAGTAGTTTTCCTTGAACTTACATAAAGATGTATGCTTATTGTCCACTTCTGCTTCTTTTCTCTCCTATTACGGTGATACTTATGTATCATGGAGACAATTACTCTTGCATCTTCAGTAGTTGCAGCTTTCTGGGAGTCTCTAGAGTGGATGAAACATCCAGCCCTCGAGTCGGTGTGCTAGAGGAGAGGTGCGCGTCGATTATGGCCAAGGAAATGGAGATGAAAAGGAAAGTGAGGAGTGAAGTCTTCATCTGACTGTCCAGTCATATCTTCAGCACTGGATTGATACCAGACCGACAACTCATTCAACCCAACGAGATGTGCGAATCACTTTTAAAATGACAATGTTGATTCATCTCCAGATATAAGTGTGTTTAATTTGTAGGGATTCAAATTCGGTTTCGGCTTTCTCCATTCTGCACACTATCTAGTCGGCCAGAGAAACGAGAGAGTGCGCAGAACGAGGAGAGTCTAACACCGAAACGATATCACTAGTAACTTGTGCTGTGTGATAATATAAACACTCATGAATGAGTTTATTACACCTTTCAGTCATGGGAGGAACATCAAACAAAGCCGAAGTCACCGACTGGGATCCAGACCGGAGGCTCCAGATCTCTGAAAGAAAGGAGGGTTAGATTTTGACGATGGTAGAAACAGAAGAATTTAGTAAATCTCACATAGTGACGCTGTATGAAAGAAAATATGTAATTCAGCAAATCTCACATCGGCTTGTATTTCCCATCAACTTTCGAATAAATTGGCTCCTCGGTTATGCCATCTTGTGCCATTCTTTCCATTGTTGATGAAATTGATGAACTGGAAGACGTGAGACGAGCGTCGATAACGCTCAAGAAAACGAAAATGAGAACAAGGAGTGAAGTTTTCATCTGAATGTACGATCGCATCTTGAGCTATGCCTTTATATCAGATCGACAACTCATTCAACTCAACGAGATATATATGTGAATCAGTACAAAATAAATAACTTTGTTTTGTTCCCTGATTATATATTTGTGTGCGATAAAGTACTGCGAAGAGAGCATTTCGACACCGAAGGAAAGAGTTTATTGTATCGTATGTTCAAGTGATTGGGGATCTAAAAATGCCGAAGTCGCCTACTGGGACCCAGACCGGTGGCTCCAAATCTCTGAAAGGAAATAGGAAAATGCTTTGACAAAGGTTGAATCAGAAGAAATGCAATACAGTAAATCTCACATCGGCTTGAGTTCTCTATCAATATCCGAATAGACCTGATTTTCCGACTTGACATCATGTTCCGCTTTATCAAGAATCGAAGCTCTCTAGAACAATTTCCATCTGGAATTCTCTCGCTCCTGACATTGTTAATTCTTCCCATAACGTCTTTCGTAACTTCATTCGTTCTCAACCACCCTCTTTCTACCCCGACTCAATTATTTGTAATTGGCTTGATCTTTAATTTTTCCTTACCCCCTCACCCCCCCCCCCCTCCCCTACCCTTGCTGCCCGGCAAACACCCGATTCGACAATATCGACGGACCTCCGTTTCTTGAACAACTCTTCACGACAATTTCTTGTACTTTCCCCTTGAATGGAATAAATGAATGAATGAATGAATGAATGAAGCAAGGACGAATTGAAATAATTTCTTTCGTAGTACGAGATGGTCGGGAGAGTCGTTGCCGATTTGGCTGGTCTAGTATTAAGCACTTCTTAGTAGTTTCAAGTTTAATCTTACTTATTTTCCTGACTCCCTCTAGTTCCCAGCCAACAGAATGCCGCTCCCATTAGCACTAGGCAGAGCGAGATACCGATGATTGACATTGCGCGTGAGGGTTTCTCCTAATTCGGATCGAATTATTCACAAAATAGTATCGCCGGATCGACTAGTATCGCTCTCGATTCTGCACATTATATCGTAGCGAACATCAACACTGTTCGATCCGGTTACTTGTCAATCAATGATTTGATCCGAAAGATAAGGAATGTCTTGAACTGCATCTTCATCGAATCTCACTTCCGGTTCCATTTCGTGATCATCGTAAAGTGGCTCCTCCTCTTCAGGAGCTTTCGTAGTATTCGAAATCTTCATTTAAGGAACATTTTTAGTCGATGATAACAGCTTCATCCCTTCGATCACGGTCGTAATAGCGGATTCTGTGCTCTACAGAAAGGACGATCAATTGTCAAATCTGGACGTCTCGAATTTTGGATGCGCGGAATGAGCATAGTGTTCTCAATCCAAAAATCACTATTGTGTCTGGTGAAAAGATAGGGAAATTCTTTTTCGAAAAAAGGAGATTTTCGGATTGCTCATCTTCTAATTTGCCAATTCGGCGCTAATCATCTATAGAATCACCGGGTAGGGAATATCAGCGAAAAGGGAGAGCGGAGCACTTTAATTGCTGTCCATTCTGCTCTCATACGTAGATAGCGTGCAAAATGGAGAGAGCATAATCTCGATGCCTAGATCACTTACATTTTCAATCAGAAGGGGATTCTCGATAATTCTCGTAATGGTTGAAGATGATGTACTGTTTGTATTTGCAATTCGATCGAAAGACACAGAACTGTTTTTGCCAACCAGTGGTTCCTGAAGAAGACCCATATTCGGAGTAATCTACCAGTAAAAAGAGTTCAGTGAGGACGTCTCGGTGTTCCGTTCTCTCTATTCAGCACATTACCTTGTCTGTCTGATAAGTGTGTGCATAATGGAGAGAGTAAATTCGTAGACTTACTCGACATAAACAAAGCGAATGAAACGTACGCCATGAGAGGAAGTGGGGAATGAATTCGCTGCTTACCAGCACAAAAAGAAGATAAGAATAATACGCATCATCTAGATTGAGAGTGAATGAGTATAGTATTTTCTGGATCGGACTCTATTTATGCTCGGCGAAATCAAATCGATCCGATGGAATTCGTGTATTACATCACTAATACGAGAGAGTGCAATCAACGGTCTGAAAATACAATCCTGCTGGTGCGATTGGAAAGAATTGGAGGGTTACCGTACCTCGTCTTCATACATGCTTGCTTGGTGAGGGGACTGAGCACTGACTGGCTTGTCTACGGATTGTAAAGTGACTTTTTTCATGACTGCGGTAGGCTTAACGATGTCTCCGAGAGCACGTGAAAAGGCTTTATCAAAAAGAAAATAAACGAATCAATGGAGCTCTGACGAGAGAAACCAGGATAATTGGGTCCTCACTTTCTGCTGAGAGGCTACGAGAAAAACAGATATCTAGATTATTCCCCCTCCTCCTCCTGTTATCTCCCAATTCAGTATGAGAACAATCACTCAACACTCAATCTTTTTTATTCAGACTCCATCCATTCAAGGGTTTTACTAGATAGATATTCGATATTCGACAATAGAAAACAAGAGACGACTATGTCAATGATCCGATATCACAACCGAACCCAACCCAATCCCTTCTCTTCTTCAAGGGTTGTACTCGATTGGGAGGTGCTTTCTGCGGACCTTTCCGTCGCCCTGGAACCACTCGCGGCAGAATTGCTTGGCGGCTCCGTCGGGGGCGTTGATCCACTCGATGGTGATACGGTCCTTGCTGGTATCCTGAACGGATGAGATGACGATGGGATACGGTAGGTAAGTGGACATGATGTACTGTAACATAGATTCTATCTTAGATACCGTACCTCCTATTCGTAGACAAAGGCGTCGCAGGAGATGGCGATGAGGGCTTTCTCCTTGGGGTCGAGCACTCCGACGGCGATTCTCTTCATGTTGGTAGTCTTGCAAGCCCATCCGATGCGATGCGCAGAATTGTTGGTCACCTGTGAAGGCATGGGATACGGAAGGAATATGTGGGGAATGGGTACGATAAGCCCCACAGGAGGAAGGTCAGGATGGTACTGTACCTCGATGTGGTGGATGTGCTTCTCATCGAAGGGGCCTTTGAAGACGATCTTGGTGTCGGGCTGGGTGGCGATGTCTCCTGTCTCCATGTTCAAGTTTTTCTGCAAACGAGACGTGAATGCACGATACTTGGGTAATTAAAACAAACGCAATAATAAGATACGAGAAATAAGAATTAATGTGACGCTAGGGAAAAATAGATATAAGAAGGACAGTTTAGACAGAGAACCTTCCTGATGGAATAGCAATGAGGGGAACTGATTGAGAAGATGGATGAACAAAGGGAGAATGAGAGATGGGTCATACATGTATAGAAGGAAGCGGATGCAGTGACTATGAATCAGAGGAGGAATTGGGATGGCTAAAGTAATTAACGAGATAGGAATCGTATTGATATAAATCATGCAGTATTTGAAGTTAGAGACCCATCCGATCAGAAAATATGGCTACTAATTTCTGATATGACATTGATCTCGCGTCCAGAGAAAAAAATCGTTAGTTAAGTATATTAGTCTCTTGTATCATTGAATGAAGAGGCAGAATAACAGTTTATTCACAGTTCTTGTCGTCTCTTCTCTCCAGGAATCGGCATCATAAAGCCAGTTATCGATCGGTTGGTATACGGTACGATTACATTATCACATCATAAAAGGAATGAGGAAGATGTTGACGAGCGGAAACATGAGGAGGAGAACGCGCATGCGTTGCTGTAAATTTGGGTTGCCTCTCGTTTTGTTTCCAACTCTCTCCAATCTGCACACTCTCTTTTAGGTGTGCAGAATAGAGATATTTACGACCCAGAACGCCCAGCTATAGCTCGAAACGGGATTGCTAACTCACGCTCATTACGTTCTCGTCTACGAGCTCGACAAGTATAAAGTTTATGCGATAGGCTATGAATGAATGAACGATTGGGAGGATACTGTTGAAGAGTTACGGTAAGAGATTCCGAATGAGGATTACGGTACCATGAGAGTACGCATCTATAAAAAAAAATAGCGCCAGTTAGCAGCAACAGCAGTAGTGTCTTTTGACATCGATGAATGAGAAAGAGCGCCCCTCGCTTGAGTTCGCGCGGAGGGAGCTTTTCGCCAGTATCACTGTCATCGATGGACTACAATTATCCCTTCGCCATAAAGTGATAAAGTGCTTTGTCCGTCCGTCTCTGAGGGAGTGGATGGCTATGGTGAGATATTGTGATGCAAATCGGAAAAAAAACGCGATAAAAAAACACGATGCAAACGCGAGAGAAATCTCGAGATAGGATTAATGGAAATTCACTCAAGGTTTGAGTTTGTCACAAATTGAAAATCACACTTTCCCACGGGAAGTGGATTTGATATTGTGATGCAAAATCGGAAATTTTGGACGAATGTGGTAGAATCGAGAAGTAGTTCTCTTCATTCTACACGCTCGCTGTTCAGAAAGACCTAGTGTGCAAAATGGAGAGAGCTGAAATTGAAATACGTGTATATTGCTGCAGGGTATCACTTGCACGGCGTGCGACGTGGTTCTCATGAATTTTGAAATCATCTACCACTTCCTCTCCAGCGAGCACAACGTGAAGGTCACAGCTAGTCTACTTTATTTATACTCTCTCCGTTTTGCACACTCTCTCGCCGATAGAGTTAGAGAGCTAATATCCGAAACAAAACATCAGTAATGTGCATCCAGAGTGGACATCGAAACGCTGCGAAGCAAAAATAGAAAATTTTCTATGAAAATGGCTGGATGAGGGGAATTTCGTGGGAATTTTAGTGGGCATTTCGGGTTTGGTTCGCTACATTTTGCACACTCTCTATGTGGTAGAGTTCGAGATACGGGTCTCTTCCTTTCACAATCGAGTAGCGATGCAGTCTGTGAAATGAAGAGACAGCCACCCGTATTACGAACTATGTAGTCGCCTCGATCAGTGAGTGTGCAGAGTGGAGAGATAGCATAATACTGCTTTGGTATCGAGTATCAATGATCTTCGTCCGGTGAGCGGACTGGGTGCAGCCGTGTCGTGTGCAACCCCCGATTACTGGTCGGACAAGCTGAAGCCGCCGCGTGACGTACTAGTGACGTATTCCATAGGTCTTCAATCTGACTAGCCAATTTCGATTTCCCTAGTGGAGATCTGGACACTTTATAATAAATTTCGCTAAAACACGGTGCGTCCCAAAATATACTTCAAACTTATGTAAATGAGCAAAATAGGATAGTCAAACGATAGCTCTCGATGAGACGGATGGAAAAGTATTAGTAGTCCGAGATCTAAAAATTTACCGCTTTCGGGAATCGGGATCCCGATTTTTATTGCACGCGATCGATGCTGAGACGGTATCCCGACGATATAGAGAAGCTCTCGGATGGGCCACTCGCCCACTCACCTTCAATGCATCGAATTTCTTCTGTAATTCTCTCTCCCTTTCCTCCTGCTGCTTCACTTCTTTCATCAGATGACCCACTCTCTTCGTGATCGACATCGATTCGTGAGTCGCCAGACGACTGAAAAGAGCAATGATCGAACTACAGAATACAAACTACATTACTCTTGAATAAAATTTATATTAGCAACACAGTCAATTATAATTAAAGATATATCTATAACCGAATATTCGTCGGAACGTCTTCTGCACCCTCCGCACCACCTCTCAACACCACTACCGTATACCTTCCCCCTCCATTCACTCGAAGGTGCTCTTCTCAACAACAATCAGCTCGGCCTCGTTGCGCACCTCGGTGATCTTGATCGACAGATTGCCGGCGATCACCTGATCAATGCGACGAATGGGAAACATCGTCGTATCACTAGCGCACTCACTGCACCACCAACCGCTCACCTGGTAGCCGCCCAGCTTCACCCTCAGACGCTTCTCCGCCTTGGCGCTACCGTTCATCCACTCGCGGTACAGCTGTAATGTGGTGTGCTGTGAAACGTCGCATTCGCAAGCTGCACCTGATGCACCATGCACCACACAATCACGCCTGGAACTGGGCGGTGAGCGCCTCTATCTGCTCCGCGCGCGGCAACACGCCGAGACGCGTGAACTCGCCTGAAAATAGAGACATTGTGTGTGATCGGTCGAGGTTTTCCCATTCTACTCGAAATCTGGTAATTTTTCTACAGTGATGTGCGTGGGCGACGTTTCCCACTCCACTCACCCTTGGAGAGGACGAGCTCTGCTCTACACTGCTTCACCGCCGACCACATCGCAGCGTCCAGAGGAGGACCTGCTTCGAGCTCAGCCCTGAAGATGAACGAGGTTACGTCATCATTATGAAATGAAAATAATAAGTTTTTTTTAACAAAGAAAAAGAATATGATATTATTTAAAGTTATTTCGGGACAAGAAGAATGATTGATGTAAATACGCATATATCACAGATTTGTTTCTGAAAACAAATAAGATGCAGGCGCTCTTTATTAAATTGTTTTAAATCAACGGTGACCAAGCATTGAATCGTTCCAAAAAATACAGGCTCAAATGAACTTGACGCAACTCAAAACCCACATGTGCTCTATTGACAATTTCCTGGAATCATCCAATTCTCCCTTCGAGTAGTATTCCGCACTCGTCGGATGTTTGCCAGTCGTGTACCATTCAAGGAGAACTGACATCTGCGCCTTAATCAGATCGTCCGCCTGACAAGTAATTTTGTCAGCAGAAATTAATGAGTTAATTAATAAAATTTTTTAAAATAAAATTAAAAAGTTTATGTACAGTACTTCTTGTGAGTCTACCATATCCCAGCCAGACTACCGTACCCTCCTCCTACAGTAACCCTACCGTATACCTTGCTCGTCTCAGCCTTCGTGACGGATGGCTTGAGTGCGAGGTCACTCGGCTGCTTGGGCACCGGCAGCGATCTCTGGAAGAAAAAAGTCAGTTTCCGGATGCATAAAAACAATTCTTGAAAATAAATAAATAAAACCCTTGTACAATAACAATAAGAATGCCAGGTCGAAATAACAAGAATATTTCATTTTTCAACCGACGGCTACGCAGATGATATTATCTGAACAGGTTTCAAAGAAATTCAATTCGAAATCGTTCATCGTTTCAAAATACAACCATACCTGATTTCTTCTCATCTCCCTCTTCTCAATTCTCTTCGTCTCATCATCCAGTCCTTCTTCCATTTTCTCGAGGTCATCACGTGAGGCATCACCAGTGTGATCCCGCAATACACATTCATTAAAATGTATTTTAACTTGCTGGTTTTATTATCTCCCCTACATCAGTTTCATGCACATCTCTTGTACACAAAATTATGAAATAGCTAAGAGTAACAGAAACCACTTTACGAATTTACCCGATTTAAATTAATTTAACTCTGACATTGTTTTTTTCTCTCACACGGGAATGACCGGAACTCACATATCCCGAAAATTCTGAAAAAATCACAGAAAATGCAGAAAAAAATTCTATCCAGGAAACTACTTTCAAAAACTGCAAAATGTTTTTTTGAAATTTCGATTTTGGGCCAAAATAGCGTTTTTAGGGTGCTTTTGGCAGAATTCTTACCACAAAACGCTATTTTGGCCCAAAATCGAAATTTCAAAAAACATTTTGCAGTTTTTGAAAGTAGTTTCCTGGATAGAATTTTTTTCTGCATTTTCTGTGAAATTTTCAGAATTTTCGGGATATGTGAGTTCCGGTCATTCCCTTGTCAGAAATAACCCGTTCGCATATAGAAAAATTATTTCGCAATGATGCATATTCGAGGTTCATAACGCTCTCAATTGAACAACTTTCTAGCATACAGCAGTAGTACACACGCTACGCCCGGAAAATATATCCACTGGTCTCTTTCAAGTTTCAGTACTCCGATAAAATGTTTATCTCCAAGAAACAGCAATTCGATTTTTTTTCCCCTGTCAAATCACCACATCCCTCACCTCCTCCTCTCCTCCATCCATATTGAAGTCATCGTCCTCTGAATTCTCTTCACCACGTGAATGAGAATAGTCTGAAATCGGATAATCGATAGCTGATCAATAGGAGTATTATTTCGTATTTTACTCTTTCCATGCACACTTTATCGACGGTCAGACAGACCAAAGTGTGCATATTGGAAAGAGCTGTAGAAACGACATAACCACTGACTACAGTAAGCTATTAATTATAGATTACAGTATACCCAGGCTACCGTAAATTATAAGAATCGATCGATACCTTCAATCTCATCCTCTTCCTCCTCATCTTCCGAAGCGACAACCTCCTCAGCGTTGTATTCAACCGGAAAATTTGATACATCGATCAATAAAAATATATTTATTTTCGTGCTGCAGAATTTAGTTCATTTTCGCTTTAGCACTTTCATGAGGTGTCAATATGAGCTCGAAATATCGCAAAAAAAGAAGTTTCATATTTCACGCTATATTCAAATGGATCTCCTACCTAGAACACTACTATAACAATATCACGCCTGTCACGAGATAAGCGAGCTAGAATCGAATATTTTTGGAATTTAGCAAAAATCGTCAATTGAGTTCTCATCAGTTTTTGGGCGCCTCTTGGCAAGTCTTACCAGCCCCCAACATCGCATTATGCTCAGATCATTCTGATACTCCCTACACCGGGTCGGTCAACTTTAACTTCGCTTTTCACAAATATCTCGGGTTTGGTGTGTTTTGACGATAAAATGTCACCTGAGTGACCCCGGCTCATTTTTCGAGCTTTATCGATCTATTCAACCCGCATCTTTCAAAAGTGCTTCTGAGCAGTGCACCATTCAAGGCAGCATAACTCAAAAGTGTAGGAAAAACCCCGACTCAATTTTTGAGATGTAATAGTGATTGATGAGCTCTATCGAATGAGTGGCTTACGCCGAAAATCGAATGGGGCTGGTGAGAGTTAGTCCATCCAGAGTTTCTGCGATGATTTGAAGTTATTTTTCACCGTCACCGAACAGCTCATTTCCAAGCGCTCGCAATGAATGATCCCATTCTCGTTTCACTTTCGGGTTCATTGTTTCTCCTCGAAATGGGCGGTGCGGTGACGGTGAAAAATGACTTCAAATCATCTCAGAAACTCTGGATGGACTAACTTTCACCAGCCCCATTCGATTATCGGCGTAAGCCACTCATTCGATAGAGCTCATCAATCACTATTACATCTCAAAATTGAGTCGGGGTTTTTCCTACACTTTTGAGTTATACTGCTCAGAAGCACTTATGAAAGATGCGGGTTGAATAGATGGATAGAGCTGGAAAAATGAGCCACTCAGGTGACATTTTATGGTCAAAACACACAAAACCCGAGATAATCGCAGTGAAAAGCGAAGTTCCCAATGACCGACCCGGTGTAGGGAGCTTCAGAATGATCTCAGCATAATGAGATGTTGGGGGCTGGTAGGACTTGCCAAGAGGTGCCCAAAACTGATGAGAACTCAATTGACGATTTTTGCTCCATTCCCACCACTAGCTCGAGTAACTCGTGCGTGACAGGCGTGATATGCATTTCAAACTGAAAACTTATCATCACCATTATTATGATTTCCGCCTCTAAATCGAACAATAATTCCAATCATGCTCGCCTACTTACCCCCCAATGGGGCGTGATAGGGTAATCCTCTCCATAATCGAGAATTGGCAGCGCCGGTGTCACATCCAACTCAATTTCTTCCAAATTCGTCGCCGTCTCGGCGTCAATTTGGCCAATTTGGCGTCCACTCAGCGTTTCGTTGGCCAGCCACGCCACTCCGTTGCGCCATGAATAGCCTGAGGATGAGTGTAGTTTTTTTTCTATGCCAAGAAGAGATTAGTGGTCGGGAGAAAATATACTCCTACGTAACCAAACGATGAGACACATATCACGCCTCTCACCTTGTATTCGACCTAGACACGCTGATTCTTGTCAGCAGGCCATTTTTTTCGAAATTGAGTTTTCTGCAATTTTTTAGGGTACTAATCTTGGTTCTACCCCAAGAAACTGTCTCTCGAACTTATGAACATAATTTTCAACAGCCTCACACCTAGTTATTCCTCATTCGCAATGAAACATAACTGAAAACCGCGTGCGGAGACCGCGCTATTTCTCGAGAGAACGCCGAATGACTCGGTGTGAGGCTGTTGAAAATTATGTTCAAAAGTTCGAGAGACAGTTTCTTGGGGTAGAACCAAGATTACTACCCTCGATATGAGAGCACAGACATATCATTCGAATCGTCACAACAAGATCTAGCGATGTATCCAAGAATAAGTTTATTTTTTCGAGAAGTTTTCGAGATACAGATCACTGTTTCTAGCGGTGTTCTAAAGCGAGTTATCGACAAACGCTCTCGGTAGGTCGATAGAGCATTGGAAAATAGCCCTACCTCATGAAGAAAAGTTTTTTCTAGGACCAAGTTATAGGGTAGATAAGTTGGCCCAAGTGGGCATGCTGCACCTGACCGATGCAGCCGCGCGGTCAGGAATGATCCCACGCACTATTCCATTGGCATGGTTCCTAGGAGGGTCAAGTAGAGTCCGAAATTGCAGAAAACTCAATTTCGAAAAGTGGCACGCTGACAGATTCATGTCGAGAATAAGGTGAGGAGCGTGATAACCACCTGTCAAACTTATTTTTGTAACGCACGCACGCAAAGCCTGATAATTTCACTAGATGCACCACTCATCCCATTTCGACAAATTAGAGAACATTCAACTTCCTATTGAATCTACCGAAACCGAAAAATTCCGGGTTCTTTTGCACATGCCTTATCCTCATTATTTGCCATCTTTTCACGGTGTTCAATAATCACCTAGTGTAGTCAGTACTCATTCCTAACGTATCCCTCCCCTCAACTCACCACTCCTTCTCTCCTCAGGCACCATCCTCACTAGCACTGCTGCATGCAATCCGATAGTGCGAATTCGAGGGAAGGAAGAGAGGGAAGAACGGAGCCAGGAGGGGAAGGCGTCTCCCTGTATGATATAGGTTATTGTATTGAGTGGTAATGTTGTGGGATCGGATAGTGGCTCTCTCCGTTCTGCACGCTCTCTCACCGATCAGAGCAACGAGAGTGTGCAGAATGGAGAGAGCAACTAATCGGTTTTGCAACACCAATGCGGAGTGAAAACAACGTCAAAAAAATTTACAAGTAGACTTGGAACGTTTTAGTAGATTTTTTCGTTCTAAGAAAACTTGGCACCGGACTGAATCAATAATATTTTAAATATATTAATAAAATAATTCATTACCTCAAAGAATGTATCATCGACGGGATACGCGGCCACCGCCAGTCTCTTCAGTCGTGCAGCAAGGCTGCTGCATGCTGCGACCGATGCGACCAATGGCTGTAGACAACGAACGCCCCAGATCTGATGAGAGTAATCGATGGTATTGATAATATCATAGATGGATTTATTGGGATGCCACAATCCACTTCTAATTCGTGAAACACGGCTGAACGTCGCAAGAAAGACAATTGATTTAGTGGGTGATAAGTGAATGATAATTGAGTTAGGATTCGACCAAGTATTGAAAACGACAATATCGATCTGATATGAAATGCTACTGGAACATGAATCAGACCTCCACTCATTTTTTATTTCGTTTCGTAGAATTTTCACAGTTTTCTGATCAGTCTCGGATCGATAATCCTTGTCTACGGTATACCTGAATGTGCAGATCTTCGAGGGACTCCAGTCTCTCCAATCCGGGTAGCATATCCATGAATGAACCGATCTGGAAACGATTAAAAAAATATTACAGTAATCCGTTAACCTGATACGGTACCCACAAGCAGTCCTAATCAATTCACCAATCAGCGCATTCTCAAAGTCTTTAAAATATTATCTCGCTGCGAATATCACAAATTGTACAAACTAGGCCAGTTTTCAGCTCTCTCCAATCTGCACACATGTGCAGGGAGCTAAAAACTAAAACAAAATTACTACCACCGACTACCATTCTGAATTCTGCAATCTACAACTACCGTAACCCTTCCCACTCCGTGAGGGACTCACACATCTCGCGTCCTCCTCATTCTCGTAATTCACCGCAATCGATAGTTTCTTGATGGTCCGAGGGAGGAGAGCGGGTAGACCACGTAGCTGAAGGAAGATTATCGATTTATTGATTAAATACTGAATCCTATGACTACCGTATCTAACAATAACCGAAATCCCTTGCACTCACGGGTTCATCGCGAATATTTCCGGATCAAATAGTAGATCTCTCCATATAGCACACTTTCTATTGCTCGCATTCGAGGGAGTGTGCAAAATAGAGAGAGCTCTATTCGGCAACACTATTGATTTCCACACTCCCTGGTCATCGTACAGAATATTTTCTATTGATTACCGTAGTTCCTGGCTACCGTACTATCCATCAATCAATTACCATAATCCCCCCATGACTCACATCGAATGCTCGCTCAAAGTGCAGATTCATCTCCTCTATGCCGATGTGATCAGTATTGGGTGCTTCGACATCTGGCTCCGCCCACTTTCTGAAAGGAATACGGTAGTTAGGAGAATTCCGGGTGTCAGATGGGAAGGTGTGCGTCAGATTGGTGACTCACATGAAGGGAACGCAGGGACGAACGACAGAATTGTAGAAGAGAGACACGGAGAAACGACGGAGAGAGGGAGGCAACTGGAAAGAATTTTATCAGTGACATTCGAACATTTAATCGATTGTTTTTCAAATTAGCGAGTAATTAATTTGTGAACAAACCGTAAAATGCAACTATCAACGGCCTATGGTTGAATAACGCACGGCACATGCCATTAAACCATTTATCTACCCCACAACTTATTGCCCCGCCTCTTTGACCAACCTCGCATAACGATGTGAATAGAGTAGTGACTTCATGCTCAAATCCTTTCACACCAGACAACTCACAAAGACGCAGCTGCAAATAAGAATTTATATTTATAAAATAAGCATCAATTGAATCGAAATTTGAAGAAAAAATAACGTATTTTTTTGGATACTGAAGAGAGATTTCATAAAATTGATGCCTACTGTGAGATGCTCCAGAACCGTCTCGTATGCCTCTTCCAACGAGAAGAAGCCGGGCTGCTGCAGAATTGAAGGTTACGGTAGGCAATATTCAGTATATGATTGTATTTTAATACCCTCGGGAATACACTGTGGAATAAAATAAGTCAGGCCAGAGAACGTGTACCAGCAACGAAACTGAAATAACCAAGTTGCAAAAAATCCGGATAATCTTAATTATATTAATTAATTTTTTATCTATTGTTTCTGCATAAATCTCAACCATTCCACCCACTATTACCCAACCCATATATTTTTCTATCGCTCCATCTTTGATCTCTACTCATTCCTCTCCTCTCCCTACCTTACTCTCATTCGCCTCTACCGTACCTTGTGCTTCCTCGACTCCTTCGTATCCGCAAACAATTCGCTGCTGGTGATTAATTCCCTCGACGTACTCAGTGTTCCCACTCGGAGAGAAAGAAGATTACGGAGGAGGGGAGAAGAGTCACGCAATTGCCACAATAACTGAAATAACATTGATCAGTTAGATTTCAGAGTTATTTTTTTACAGCGTGCACAAAGTAATAATCCATCAGCCTTGATTTTCACGAATTTATGAAACACAGATCGCATTGTTGATGTTTCAAATTGTGATTTTTTTATTGGATAGGTTTTTACAATATAATTACAGATAATCGCACTCTCGATTCCACACACTGTCTCACGTATCTCTAATCAGATAAGTGTGCAGAATGGAGAGATTTTAAAAAACGAAAACCCTCAACAAAACACAACGAAATATTCGCTCACCTTAACATTGGCCACATTGGTTGCCAGATTTTCGAGTGAGGGCATGCACAGTGTCATCGGATCGGGCTCACCATCTTCCACATTTAGTACCTGATTGTTTATTTATTAAAATTTTAATAATAAACATAATATATGATTTAACGAATCAAAATCACGAAATCAACAACTGTCTACAACTTTTTACTCGTTCAATCCTACCGTACCCTTCCTCGATTCTACCGTGCCTCCCCCCCCCCCCTTCCTCACCATATCATCCAAATCACTATCGTAATCGGCACGATCGTAGCTTCGTTTAGTGAAAAGAGTGTAGCGCTCGAAATCTGTACTACCTTCAGGATGATCCGAGCTGAAACAGTTTATTAGTCTAACAATTGTGCTGATCGTACTGCGTTATTCGATCACATTACGTAACTACATCCCCCATTTTCCCGTTTACTCCTCATATGATAAGTCACAAATTCTTGTCATAGTCTCATATTCACTCTTTTACCATTTTTTCGTTGCGCCTTGTGCATAGGTAAAATATCCAAAATATATTCTTGGTGATAGAAATCTACGCGCTGCATACTAACAGTGGTGAAGCTCACGCAATTTTCCTTCTTCAAATAAATTCTCTTTCTCAGAGTGTGCGGAAAGGAGAGAGCCACTCACTAGGGAGATGGGGCGATGTTGAGTTCGAGTGACCTCAGATTGTCCCCATTCACCAGATAATCAGCGATATCTTCAATGTTCACTGTCGAGTCGACAATGGACAATCGGAGATGCTGAAGACGGGGCAAATTTACAACATCAACCGGAGCCATTTACAGTAACCAGTTCTTATCAATAAATGAATATTCATATTTTTTATCACGTTACTGTTACCTATGTTGAAATGTATGTTACAAGACACACTCTAACAGAAATTATGTTTTTCGCATTCTTCGAAATTCCGAAATAAGATGGACATACAAATTCGACGCATTAATATTTTCAATATGATAATTTGTTGAAACATAGATATTCCGATTCACTTATCTAGATGTTGACAGAAAAACACTAACAGAACATCGTCGAAACTGAGAAGCCACGAGTCATTTACAGTACAATTGACATCTTTACTTGTTATGAATCGTATTCGAAAAAAAAAATGTAATTCCTACTATCATAATTTCTAAATTTAAAAAAATAATGAGAAGCTCACTTGCTGTACCCTAATATTGGGAGAAAATCACTCCATATCACAAGTACAATACTCCTTACTTTCGATTCATCTCACAACCGCTACCTTCCAAACTATCCACTCATTCCTTCCGCGCCACTCACCGTAATATTCTGCAATGGCAGCTTCTTGAGTGTTTTCCTGGACGCCTGTCGGTGCTCGAATGATCTGATCACCTTCCATCGCTTCACTTGATTGACAAGGTCAGCCTGAAATAAGCATTTTCATTTAATCTGTTTGGGAATACATTGATCTGTTTGTCGAATCTGTCGATATCATTAATTCGAGGCTCTCAGAAACAGTCATGAAAGCTCATTGTCAGTGGAACTACAGATTAAAAGCGCCTATTTAATGAGAAAAAAAACAGATGTATTTATTGATAAAAGCGCAGCCCCATTGAACGGAGGCTTGCAAACATACTTCGGATTACCCAGTGAAACTTAAAATCACCGATCAACTCTTGCGGAGAGCAGAAACGTTGAATGGCTTTTTCACGATTCGCTCCGACTTATGTCAGAGCAGTCGAATCCAGCGCTTTGCTCCTACCTAACTAAGGATGTATCAAACAAACAACTTTTAAAAAAAGTTGAAAAAAAAAAGCAAACATACCCTATTGTGGCCCAGCCAGACCCCCCTCAGCTTCCGTCCGCCCTTTCGCATCAGTCGTGCTACATCTCCAGCCTGCGAGTCGTGCAGCAGACACGCTGCGTACAGCGTCTTCAGCGGGTGTTTCAGCAGCAGTAGCGAGTCGACCGTTGAGGCTGCAAGGGAAGGGGGAATGACATAGATAATACAATTTAATTTTTGATTTCTTAGAATTTTTGAACAACAACACCAACACATGACACCACTACTTGAATCAGTGTAGCTTAAAACTTGTTAGTTAGCAATCCATTTTATATTTTGTTTTCCCCGAATTCTCGCCAACGCAGTATTGAGCACTGCTTCTTTATCTCTCAAAGGAACCGCGTTGCATCAAATTCGCTGGTTCAACAAAAATTTTTTTAACTGCCATGCAATCATTGTGAAATAAAATTCATCAAATTTTCCACTCACTCGCTTATTACTGACGATGAAAGCCATAAACTACCGCGCTTCTAATGGCACGCTTCGCTTTTCAATTCTCTCCATTCTGCACACTCTCATCGATTTCGTTGATTTGAGAGTGTGCAGAATGGAGAGAGCGATAATCAAAATTACATGCCTATACCTTACTGTCTACTGCATCAAATGGAGGAGAAATGAAATAAACATGGCTATCAATATTTCTCATTAAGTAAATTGTATTATTTTCTATCCATATGCTCGGAAAGGGGTCCATACCAAAATGTCCCCCTCGTAAAACTCCCCCACTGGCACTCAGAGGCTAAATCGAGAGAAGGCTAATTCCACAGCCGTCTGAGAATTTTGACATCAACATCAAAGTTGTAGAGCATGAGACGACGGTTCTTTCGACATATTTGGTTTCTCGAAAAGTTGAATTTGAGTATAGATACGAAGAAAAATGTGAAAATTTACGAAATTACACATTTTTCTTCGTATCTATACTCAAATTCAACTTTTCAAGAAACCAAATATGTCAAAAGAACCGTCGTCTCATGCTCTACAACTTTGATGTTGATGTCAAAATTCTCAGACGGCTGTGGAATTAGCCTTCTCTCGATTTAGCCTCTGAGTGCCAGTGGGGGAGTTTTATGAGGGGGACAAAAAAATCTTAGCACTGCGAACGGCTGATTTATCTTTAATGGAACATGTGTGGTTTCTCCTGATCGATGCAATTTTGAAAATTCGCTATTTTGCGATAAATAATGACAACGTTTTAAGTACTCCATCATGGAGCAATCATACAGTGCGTAATACTAACTAGTAACTACACCATGTAGTTATCAGCTCTCTCCAATCTGCACACTTTATGTCAATCCGATGAAAAAGTGTGCAGAATGGAGAGCGCAAAAAACCTACATCTAATTCCTAACCCCCTAATATTTTGCTCCAATATCGTAGAGTAATTCACCCTGCCTACCGTACAGCTATCGTAGCCGATAACCAATGAAACCGCTCCCTTCTACTCACCAGCACTACTCGGATGGGACATTCTTCCGTCCATATCCGTCAATGGTTTCTTCTCCACTGAGCGCATATTGAGGAAGGCCGAGACTTGAGAGTGCGATCGATTCTCCTGAGAGGAATTTTGGTCAGTAATCGGTTGAAAAATCTACCGTAATCACTATCTATGATAGTTTTCGTAGATTAACAGATAAAAAATACATCGTGTTCAGTTCCGGATACCGCTGACCACAGTATCTCCTATACTCAGAAAACGGCGTATTAGTTTAAAACCGAGTTGTGCTCGTGGAGGCACTACGCACGCAAAAAGTATTAAATTTAATACACAAAAGTGTGCGTGGTGCTTCCACGAGCACACCTCGGTATTAAAACTAATACGCCGTTTTCTGTGTATACCTTCCCCAATCCAACAGTCGTATCCTCAGCTTCGCGTCGGCCCTCCCACCACTGTGCCATGTCGTCACGAGTAAACGCATTCTGAAATTTTTTTTTACCAAGCTTGTCATAGAAATCCCGCAACACCAAACTCGCTGGTGAGCTTGTGCCGATCTCTAAAAAAAACCGTTCGCATATCCCCGGTTTATTTTCATCAAACCGTATTCATACCAAGTCATAAGGGTGACCCACCGTACTTGCAATCACACTACCGTACCTTATCATCGAATTCGTTCAGATGCAGTACAGTATCCGCATTTGCGACGTGATCCTCGGCGATAATACGGGTTTCATGGCAGATCGATCTACGAGAGCTACAGTAACCATACAGTAAAGCATCTCAATACAAATAAGTTCTCGATCGCCAAGTCTTACAATATCCTCAAAAATGCCAGCAAGTAAGAGTTATCGATCCAATACAGTACCCCTCTCACAATAAAGTCAGTTCTCGATCGCCGTCTCCCGTGCATCTACCTTATACCTGAATATGAGGATTCCGTGGCTATTTGCGAGTCGTTCAGCCACCATCTGCAGCAGGTCGGAGGAAGGGCGGAGTCTTTCCTCCTCATCCATGCCTTCCATGACTCTGGATAGACTACAAACAATTGATCAGTGTCATGCATTCCGTCACTCAAATATATAACAATACAGGTCTTCGAACCTTTACTTAAACAACGTGAAAATCGAAATGCAAAAATTAAACCTTTATCTGCCAACATCAACTATTTTCTCAACAATCTAACAAGTGGAAACGTGTAAAATTTAAGCGGGTACTTCGCATGAATAACAACGAGCCAATTGTCCATAACAGAAAAATTACTGACAGGGAAGAATTAATCGATAATTTGGTTACTGTATCCAGGAATACAAATCAATAACAGGAAACAACAATCGATAACTGGTTATTACTGTCTCCGGATCTTGCGCACTTTGTCCTTTCCTCCACTGACGACTTTCGTGCCCTCAGGAGACCAATCCACAGTGAAGACCTCGTCACCGTGACCCGGTAGATCGAACCTGCCAATTATCGATTGATTGTTTGATTAATTACTGTTACTCGATCTTCCGTAATCAAAAAAGATATCGTTCGATCAGATACCGTACTCACTGATCAGCTGTACTCTGGTGGTGCTGGATCGAATAGTAGCGCTCTCCAATTTGCACACTCTCTGGCCGACGGAGAGTGTGCAGAATGGAGAGAGCACTATTCGATCCGGCAACACTACCGTACTCCTTCCCCTTACTCACCACAATCCCTTCGTCTTCATCTCCCACACTTTGAGGGTCGAATCGGCAGAGCCGGAGACAAGCAGACGAGAGTCGGCTGACCAGGCGACCTACAATTAATTAATTAATATTAATAAATAAAAAATTCTATAATTCGCAATTTATCATTACCCCCTAGATAGGCTTATATCAAGTAGTGTTTCCTAGGACAGCTGAGGTACAAATCAAACATGTCGACTATCTCAGCCTAATATTGCTTGTAGAAACGCAAAAAAAATCGTGGTCAGTCAATTCCTCGATTTGATTGATTTAAAGCAGTTCACTAATTGTTTAATAATATTATCAAAGCGTTATTAACATAATAGCTACCGTACCTGGTAGACAGCCTGAACGTGTCCTCTCAGACTGGAGATGTACTTTCCAGTCCTGCCGCACCACAATTTGACGCTTTTGTCGAAGGAGGCAGAGGCGATCAGACGAGTGTCGGGAGAGAACATCACCTGAAATTGGAAGGATATTAATAAATAAATTACATAATTAGAGAAGCAATTGCTATAATGGTAAATGCACACTAAAAATTTCCCACAATTTTAAATGTCAATACTCGTCACCATTAAGAGACCGGCTCGGTTATTCCGGACCACCTCCCGGAACCGTTCCTCTATCAATGAGAATCTCAGGCTCACACTTGAGTGTTAGGAGGGTCTTGGTCCCGTAATACCCAAAACATGCCTCATTTGTAGTTGCTGCGTCCGTACAGGGATACATGTGAATTGAAAGGTAAAATGGTCGAAAAAATCATATTTTTTCTATCGATCTAGATCGATCCAAGTTCCGTGATTCGAGATGAGAAAAAATGCGTAAACCACTTTACATAGAAACAATTTCCTACGTCTTCCAAATGTTACCAGGAAAAGCTTTTTTTTCAGGCATCTTCGCCCTGTCAAAAATTTCAAGTCAAGTAAGGGACCCGGTGTTTCCATGCTGATAACAATTTCCAAGAGATGAGGGCACTACCACTTTTATGATTATCTTCGTATGCTCCCCATTACCTGATTGACGAGTTGTTGATGGCCAGTCATCCTTGCGATGCTCGCCTTCGATTCAGCCGGATTCCAGAAGAACATCGTGAAGTCGTCACTGTCTGTAACAATCGGGTTTCACTGAATAAGTAAAAGATGATACAATCGGTGTGGACTGATTGACGAACACCATCATCAAAAATATTATATAGCCGTGTAAGATATGTTTGTCGTGTGAATCCAAAGCTGTGACAGATTGTATCTCAAATGAATTAATTTGTGTATTTTTTATTACAACCCAAAAATAGACAATGCTCATTGACTAACCCGACACGTCTCTCCCCTCCCGATATCTTCTTCGCCTCGTCGTCTCTTCTGGGCGACTGCTTGAGCCTGCATCAATCGTATTTATAATATATGAATTATGTTTTATAAATAGTTAGTTTCATAAATTATAAATAGCAATGACCCTCAACACAAAACTCGGACATAACTAGTTTCATCGATTGATCAAGTTGCTGCGAGCACTAGCTATTTCAATCATCGTCTCTATTCGGCACCCAATAATCAATCGCTTTCGCAGTCAACTTGCTGATAGTTCGCATAATTTAAAACCCGGCCAATCCATGTGCCTCCTTGTCACCAAGTTCCAATGAATCCTACTCAGATCAATCATCGTCCTTTTTGTTCATCAAACACAACAAATAGCAAGAAAGCTATCCCTTGGATTTCAACCTGGCCGTTTTATGTTTTACAAAGTTTTCAAGGTCTAGTGAGACCCAGCCACAGCAATACATTCATGACTTTACATATCAACCAATCGTTCCTCACCTCCTGCTGGCTCTTCGGCTTCTCACATCCGGTCTTGGGGTCGAAGCAACTCGTGCGCAGTGCGTAGTCCGTGTTCAACGCCAGTGTGTTGATCCAGTGAGCGTGGCCTGATTATGAGGAACAGTCATCATCAAATCGAATCATGAAGAAAATATTAAATAAATTATATCGTTAGAAATTTTTTAGTGCCGGGATATTTCATGTTTCATCTACAGACAATACACACTGAATATAATCACGAACGATAAATTCTTCGTTTGTCGGTATTTCAAAACAAAATAGACGCTCTTGAGGTTCTTAGGTTTCAAGCTATAGATTTATAGTAGCCCAGGAACTTCCATTCATCCAAGTTCGGGCTCAATTGCCTCACCAGTGAGATTCCTGCAGTGTTCGATCCGCCGCTCTGAACACCTTGACTGTTCTGTCCTGTGATCCCGAGTAGATCAATCCCTCCCCGCCCCATCGAATCGAAGTGATACTCGCAGTGTGGCCGTTGAGACAGCGAACCACCTGAAGAGATAAAAATAAATCCAACAAATTAAAAAACTATTACTATCAAAGAACTAGAATTCAACCTGTCAACACACTGCTTAAATGAATATTGTTGTCACAACCAATCGATTGTATTACTAACGTACCCCCCAACTCCCCAACGAATAAGGATTTTACGAATAAGGATTTTTTCTCACCGAGTACGTCACCGTGTCCCAGATCCGGATTACGGCGTCCTTCCCAGCAGAGGCGAGCAGTCTGAATGAGCAATATTGATGCTGTCTCGATTTTGACTCTCTCCGGTCAGCACACTATCCCGTCGGTCATATAGACGAGATAGTGTGCTGAATAGAGAGCTGAAATCGAAATAACACTCATAATGAGCAACCATTTGGAAGGTATTATTTATGACTCGAAAAAGTGTATTACTAGTACTGAAGGTTCCATCAGTTAATATGAACAGTGCGAAAAGTGAATCGGGGTTGAAAGTAACAGTGGCAAGTGATAAATGTTTTAAAGTCTGTCCAGCACGATGCCCCGATGCAACTGCACCAGTCTCATTGGATAGTTGATAAATCCTGTCCAAATAAAAAGTCACACAAGTTTTGAAAAAAAAACCGAAATTGGTTCTTACAATAAGTTCGTATTAATGTTTTTAACCAGATGGAACGATCGCATTACTTCTGTACAAATATAAAAAATACGAAAAAGAAGTCTCTGTCGAGATTTAATTACGCGATGACACGATTTGCCTTCCATGTTTCCTTTATCAGAAATAGAGTAGATTTGTAGGTCCCGCCTATCTCTAGTCTCGTCTTGCACTTTGAGGCTTCGTTTTTGACTACATATATGGTATATCAAGGGGGGACAATATCGAAAGAGAATTCAGGATGAGGCCCTTAGTTGTTTGATATTCTTGAACATAGAAGAGCTATTAGCATTGACGCTTCGGTCGACCAATATCAATAGCTTGGAACGCGCATCAACCAGGGTACACACATACAAAACTAGAATACGACCGCCCGCCCCTCTCTCATCTCAACTCGAAAGCAATCTTAATGCACCGACCGCTCGAGCACTCGCATTGAGCGGAGACTGGTACGCGTGCGAAGACGAGCAATAGTTATCGCTCGAGTGCTCATTTTCGAAGGTCTAATTACTAACCTAGCCCAACTCCCCACTGAATAATGACATAACATAAATCCCTCTAGTTCTAAATAATGCTTCCGCGTTTGGAAAAAATTTCGGAGTTTCCCACATCAATGTATTATTTTAGGGGTGGGCGGGGAATGTAAATGCGAAACGAGAGAGTGTGAACAGACAAGAGAGGCTAATCCCTTTTTAAGTTAAATCTAATTACATTATCACTTCTTTCTCCTCGCGGGCGCTCGTTTAATCAACCAACTCAGCAATGAAGCGAGAAAAGAGAGAACGATTGGCGCCGGCCAGGAGAGGGAAGCATGTCAGACAATCTTACGGGTCACAACTCGATCAGAGCTTCACCGTTTTCCGAAACTTCAAGCTATTGTTCACGACGAGTTGCATGGATGGAGCGAGAACAGGCGAAACGGTACGAAGAAGGCGAGAGAGAACGCGAAAGTGAGAGAGCGCATGAGAGGTTTCGACGCGAAATGGTCTTGGATCTTTGCCAGCAAACCGCCGTGAGTGTTTAGGGATATTGATCATGATAATTAATTGTGATTACTAGAATAATATAGATAACTCAATTTGAGCATCGACAGTACTACGCAAACAATTTAGCGAAAACAATAAATTAATTTAGAAAAATACAAACGATTTTTGCCGCCGACCGGAATTTTTAACCGGAAAAAGGAGTGACTGAGAAATGTCGAAATTGCGCGAATTCAAATTGCGTAGTACTGTGGTTAAATTAGATTAGATTTAATTTAATTTTGATTTCAATTTATATATTTATTGATTGATTCTAGTTCGTGTCTCAGTATTTTCAGTGCGCTCGCCGAAAATTTGTAATAGGCGTGTTGCAAGGAAAAAACAATGCGATGCGCCTGTTGAAATCGCACTGTGCGATTGTTGCCACGCACGGCGTTTTACATGGGGTGAGCGAGAGTGAAGCAGCAACGTTTACAGATCATGCGAAAATGAGATCTGAGAGAGGTCTCACCACGACAGTTACTTGGCAGATTTCCAGCAAAACGCCGTGTGCCAATAGGTGATTTGAAGCTGCGTCGCTATTGAAATCTTTCTGGGAATTTTCTGAAGCTGATTGTATCGCCTTTTCTTAGATTTTAGACAAAAATAAATTTTCGAATATTCTTCTGAGCTAGGCTTCAGAACTAGGCTTGTAAATAATTGGTCTCGCTATTTCACAACGATATAGCTTCATTCACGTCTATCTGATATTGTGTTGAAGTAGAAAGTCGCTTAGAATATACGCTAGAAATCACTTTCTAAGTAGATTAATATGTTAAAACGCATTCTCTGTTATACTGCAGTGATCTGAGCCTGATCGTGCACAACTCCCTCAAAATGGTCGCCCGAAGTTCCTATTTGGGGAATTGACCCATCAGGGAAGATGAAAACTTTTTTTGGAAAAAAATTTCAGTTTTGACCTACTTTATCGATTTTTTCAAAGTTCAGATTTCGGTACCATGTGACATATCATTCGAAAGAGCATGAACAGTTATGTTTAAATCCGAAAGGAAATTGAATTTGACCAAGGTGAGCCTGAGTAATGACTCATGTTCTGAAATAATAGTGCGTTTTTGACAAAAATTGAGCCATTTGGACACAAAGGAAGGGGCTCCCGGTCACCAATTTAAGTTATTAGATGCTTACTGTCATTCAGACCGCTATGAAATTTTCTCCGGGGCATATTTTCGGTGCCGTGGTATCGAGCTGATCGGTCAAATGTGATACATTCGTGTTGACTGCAAATCTTGAAGAGTGTAGATTGACCAGAAACACCTTCTAAGTAGAACTCTAGAAAGAGCAAAATTATCAGCATGGTATATAGAGCAACTTTTATGTTGACAGTGAACAGCTAGAACACCGATTAGGTGGGGAAAATTAGGAAAGTCCAAAAATCGATGTTCAAAAATCTTAAAATTTCAGATCACTATAACTCGAGTGTTTTCGCTCGAAGATCGCTATTGCTGGCACAAAATTTCATCACATACACAGCTTAGAAGTTTTTGAGCTTTGGAGCCGATTTCAGCTTGAAATTTTTTGACGATAAAAATTCTCGATAAAATGGCCTTTGAAAAAATGAGAAAATATTTTTTCACCCAATTCAGCTATATCTCTCAGAAATCGATTTTGATTATTGAGAGTTGTAAAATCATCATTTAAATTGAAAACCCTCGAGTTAGTTTTTTTTTTTCAGTTTTAACACATTTATCAAGAGGTCATACGATTCTTCGCCCTTTAGAGAGGGTTAGGGAAGGTTAAATGAGAGCTCTGATGTGCATGGCGTTCCATGTGACTTTTCTTGCTTCGTTGAGAAAGTTTGCGCCGATCGTCTTGCGGAAGATATCGCTCCATCTTGTCATAGGGCTGCCTCTCCTTCGTTTCCTTTGTGGGAACCAGTCGATCATAGATCGGCTCCACTTCAAGCAATCATCAGTCGAGAGTTTGTGTACCCAAAACCATTTTCTTTTCTGCGCAGTGCGAACGAAGTCCAGAATTTTTGTGGAATCACGCAGCCGCTGGTTAGAGACATGATCAAGCACAGTACATCCAACCATCCATCGTTCCATTTTGCGCTGGGCCATCGATAATCGATTCATTTGAGCTTTAGTCAGTGCCCAACTCTCACATCCATACAATACCGCGGGAAGTATACAACCATTGAAAAGACGGCGTTTATGTGCCATTGGTATACCCCGATTAATGAGGAAGGTGCGGTGTTTATGGAATGCCCCGAAACCAGCTTGAATACGTCGGGTAATTTCGCAGTCATCCTTTGCACTGACAGCGATAGAGCTTCCCAAATACACCACCCTTTCCTGTAATTTTACAATTTTCCCTGCCACTTTGACTACCCGGGGACAAAGCTTAGAAGTCATCCCAACGGTTTTATCCCCGTTAAGCTGGAGTCCCACAGTAGCCAGTACCCGCTCGAGATCCCTTGCCATTACCTGAATCTGCCTTTCATCATGTGATATGAGAACAGCATCATCGGCGAATAAGATATGAGAGAGATACCGTCCATTTACACTTATTCCCTTCCTAGTCCAGTCTAACTGTCGGAATGCCATATCGAGAACTGAGGTGAACAGCCTCGGAGACAAACAATCCCCCTGTCTTACACCTCTTCCAACCTTGATCTCCACCTCATTCCCATTAACCATTACCACATTTCTACTGCCCTGTGAGAGACCCGCGAGGAAAGAAACCACTTCTGAGGGAATGCCCTCCTTCTCCACTGCCCTGTACAAACACTGTCAATGTAAACTGTGTAAACACTGTCAAAAGCTTTAGAAATATCTACAAAAAGCAGATAAATCGGCATCCTGTAATCGACACAGTGCGCAATGACGGACTTTAGAGTATGAATTGCATCTACGGTTGACTGACCTTTTCTAAATCCCATTTGCTCCCAGCCCTTATTTCTTTCCAAAACTGGCGCATATCTCCTATTGAGCAGCCCGGTAAGCGCCTTCTGCAGAACAGGAAGCAGGCTAATCGGTCTGTAGTTTTTGGTGAGGGATGGATCGCCAGATTTGGGTAGAAGAATTGTACGAGAATCCCCAAACCCATGTGGAATATTCCCCATTATGATACTATTGAAGATGGTAGTGAGAGTAGGGACCAGTTGATCTACCCCGACACGCAGCATTTTCCCCGTGATCCCATCCTTCCCCGGTGACTTGCCCGATTTGAAGTGTCGTAACACTTGATCTACCTCAGCTTCGCAGATGGGAATGAATGGATCCCTTTCTATCTCCTCCCGATACCCCAACCCACCTTCACCTTCATAAAGACCATTGTAAAAAGATTAAAATGCCCCTTCAATACCCAATTGTGAAGTTTCTAATACCCCGTTCCCGTTTCTAACCTCGAGTTATAGTGATCTGAAATTTTAAAATTTTTGAACAGCGATTTTTGGATTTTTCAAAATTCCCCGGCTAATCGGTGTTCTAGCTGTTCATTGTCAACATAAAAGTTGATCTATATACCATGCTGATCATTTTGGCGTTCTAGCGTTCTACGTTTCTGGTCAATCTACACTTTTCAAGATTTGCCCTCAACACTAATGTATCTCATTTGACCGATCAGCTCGATACCACGGCACCGAAAATATGCCCCGGAGAAAATTTCATAACGGTCTGCATGCCAGCAAGCATATAATAACTTAAATTTGTGACCGGGAGCCCCTTCCTTTGTGTCCAAATGGCTCAATTTTTATCAAAAACGCACTATTATTTCAGA
Organism: Pristionchus entomophagus; assembly: GCA_036245825.1. Taxonomy (NCBI): domain Eukaryota; kingdom Metazoa; phylum Nematoda; class Chromadorea; order Rhabditida; family Neodiplogasteridae; genus Pristionchus; species Pristionchus entomophagus. The sequence continues at coordinate 10,201,795 of BTSX01000002.1, read as the reverse complement.
TCATGAGTCATTACTCAGGCTCACCTTGGTCAAATTCAATTTCCTTTCGGATTTAAACATAACTGTTCATGCTCTTTCGAATGATATGTCACATGGTACCGAAATCTGAACTTTGAAAAAATCGATAAAGTAGGTCAAAACTGAAATTTTTTTCCAAAAAAAGTTTTCATCTTCCCTGATGGGTCAATTCCCCAAATAGGAACTTCGGGCGACCATTTTGAAGGAGTTGTGCACCCCTTTCTGCAGAATTACAGAGAACGCGTTTTAAATAAATAGATTTGAATTTGTAGAACCACGTCCTAAAGACGGTGCCCGCCGAAGTCGCACATCTCACTATCAGGTACGGTAGTTCGCTGTAAGCTCTATCTATTTTGCACACTCTCTCGATGCACTGCCTGGTGGTAGAATATGCCGAATGGAAATATGACTGTTCACTACGGTAATATACGGTAGTTTAGACACATTATGCAGTCCATTTCAATGTTAGGACAGCAGCTATCCTAGGATCCCAACCTAGCAGTGAATTCATTCACTTTCCTCAAGAATTTAGACATGTGCTTCAGCCTACTCATTTCTTGAGAGTTTTATCGTAGCAATAATGGACATCTGGGTTACGGTAGCTAAAAATAAATAATCAGGCTGGGTGTTATTGGTGTTATGTTATGTTATGTTATGTTATGTTATGTTGTGTTATGGGTGATAGCGTTATTCGACCTCTCTTTTTAGAATATTATTTTAAACGGAATAACAGTGTATTGTTTTTTTCAGTCAGAAAAAGCTGACCGCCCTCCCCGCCTTCATTGCTTTGTTCCAGGAGCTGAAACAGCTCCATCTATCGGAGAACCTCCTCCAGGTTTGTAATATTAATATAGTAATTTCGTTTTCTGGTTTAAAAGTTCTGGACCTGTTCAAAAACCTTGTTTGTGCGTCTTTTCATGAGGGTTTTTTTCTATTACGTTTGGGAGCAGATTTGATAGCACTGTAACCCAAATGAAGCAGCAAAGAACCGTGTTGCAGGAAGCGCACGAACACCAGGTTCGTGCAAGACCAATTTGTTAGAAGCGCTCGTGGAATTCGATTCTCGATCAGCGGGTTTTATACCGTATACCGGGTCCAGAATTTCTCAGGCTGGACTACTGTAATTTCAGTCGATTCCCGATGAGATCGGCGAGTTGCGCAAGCTAGAGGTGCTCAACATCTCGAACAACCGACTGAGGGTAATATTAATATTGTGGCAGTTTAAATTTTATTTATGCCTTTTCCTTTTGTTTCTCAGATTTCTTGCGAAAGATCGAAATTATTTTTTGCAACAGTCAAGATTCTGGTTGAAAGTCTAGAGAAAGTGGGGGGGGGGGAGGGTGGTTACAGGTTTCATCATGCCTTTTTATAATGAATTTCTTCTTGATAACAATGTTAGGGGAAGTCTCAGGGGTAAATAACAACTCTATAAAACACTATGCTATCATCTTGTCATAACTGTCATACTGCAGGAGCCCAAACTACACGAAAATTTAGTGATGTATTAATACAATTAATAATTATTATTCTTTATTTATAGTCACATTTTAGGAGCTGCCGAAGACGCTGGTCGGATGCAAGGTGCTCCGGACGATCAACGCGGCCAATGTGAATTTAAAAAATATATATATTATTGCTCATAAAAGCTTGGCCAACAAACAGGTAAAAATTATTCTAGACGACTCTAAACTAACTGTAATTTAGCTGCATTTTCACAGAGGGTCTAATTCAGTTTAGAGTGATTTAGGTTGAACTCGCAGGTGGATATGTGTTTCATCATGTGCATTTCATGAGAGATTCACTAAAACTAAACACTAAATCGATCGATATAATACTTCTATATACACACCTGATATGTCACTTTTCGAGAACCAATACCGTATTCATCCCTACTGTAAATGCGCTCTTCTTCTCACACTTGTTTGTTTTTTCGGGTGCATACTGTAACCCGGCTCGGTAATTCTCCAATAACCTCTTCGGTATCCTCTTACCGTACTCCTTTCAGAACTCGCACTTCTCTTTCCCCATCGTGCTGTGCCACTGCCGCGAATTGGACATTCTGGACGTGTCCACCAACCAAATCACAGAGTTTCCAGATGACGTGAGTAAGGGGTACGGTAGTGGTAGAGACGGTAGGATACGGGGATACGGTAGCTGAATGGTAGGAGATTGTGGGCGCCAGAGAGTGTATTATTTGGCCCCGAAGCCGTAATGGGTACGGTATTACTGGGGTTGCTTGTATTCTGGGTATAGATGCATTGAACGATTTACTTGATTTTTGAATCCTCCCTCTCTCCCTCTCGTGATGTCTGCATCGTCGCCATACGCTACCAAGAAACAATTGGATGAGCTATCAGCAGAGGTCTGTGCTGTGAATCGGAAGCTAGACACCATAATCTCGCTCCTTTCATCGTCAAAATCGCCTCAAGTTCTGCCCGACCCCGTCTCTACGTACGCCTCAGTTGTGAAAGCAATCTCTGATGTGGACAAGATCAAGCGCAAGAGTCAACGAGCAGTTCTGGTGGGTAGCCCCGAAAGTTCCAACCCCACTCAGACTGCGAAAAACGATGAAGAAACACTGAAAGCTTTGATCCACCACACTAAAGATGCCGAACTCAAGAAAGCTTACGATGATGGTTTAATCACTCATGATCGTTTCCCCGAGAAAAGCTCATCCACCAAGAGAATCATCAAGGTCGCCCTTCCCTCGTCTACTCTACGTGAGAAGTTTCTCGCATCTATCCGTTCGGAAGGACGCCCCACTATCTTCTCCCCCAACATGTTTGTTCGACGCGATCTCATGCCTACTGAATTGGACCAAGAGAGAAAGGCCCGACAACGTGCACGTGAGCTAAACGTCAAGTCCAACTGCCTCCGCTACGGTGTACGTGACTGTGAGATGATTGAATTCCGTGCACCCAAATTCCGCCCGCTCCCGCCCGGTTACGATAACCCCCACTCTTCTGCCATTCTCCTTGCCAACAAGAATCAACACAATATCAATGCATCGTCCTCTTCTTCTGATCTGGCTCCCACTGTCCATGTTGCCCCTTCCTCCACCTCTGATGCCCCTTCTAGGAGGAATGTGGCAGTTATGTGAGTAGACCCCCCACTCCCGTCCATTCTATTACAACTTGTGTCCCTTTCACAGGCCCTAAACAAAACATTTCCTTCTTTTTTTGCGAATTCCAGGAGCGTTAGAAATCTTTTCGATACTGTAGCCTTTATTATCTCTAACAGCAAATACAAGTTGTTAGCTCTAACAGAAACTTGGCTGTCTGATGGTGATAGTGATGTCCTACTTTTGAGGGGATTGCCTGATTACTTCCTATTTAGAGCAGATCGTGCAATTGGTAGAGGCGGCGGGGTTCTCCTCTATGCTCATTCTTCCCTTCTTCCTGTGTTTGTTTCCCATCTCATTACTCCCGGTTTCGAATGTCTATCAGTAGATATCTTCTCCAACGCACCCACTGCTCTTCACCATTCCCTTAGAATCATCGTAGTATACCGCTCGCCTAACTCCCCTTCTACTTCGAATCCCTTTATCCATGAGTACCTTAAAGGGATGTGACATAGAAACAAAACCCGAACACATTGCGTTTAGAATAATATTTCAAGATTTTAGGAGAAAAAAATAATTTTAAAAATAATTTATTAATATTTTTAAATTTAATTTGAAAAAAATAAACAATTATGGTGTCATTACGGTGGAATCGAGTGTGTGGTGAGATCTACGGGCAGCGATGAATTGAAAAGTCGTCCGAGAACTGGAAACTGACTTTTCAACATGGCTGTTCAGCAAAATTTTCTTATTTGTGCAAATTTACTTATTTTGGTTGAGTTTTTTTTACCATTTCGCGCAGTTATTTTCATTCTATTGTGTAGTGCGATAATTCCTCTATCTATTCGGTGCTAATTGACGTGATTTTGCTCGATGTGTAACCTCAACGTCGCGCTTTGGAGTGTGTGCAGAAGAGAGAGCGCAGAGCTAAGCACATGTTGGTTGAGTTTGATTATTTCGCACGTTTATTTTCATTCCAATGCGAAGTGGGATAGCTTTTCTATCTAATCGGTCCTAATTGGCGTGATTTTGCTCGATGTGTAACCTCCAAGTCGCGCGTGGAAGCGTGTGCAGAATAGAGAGCGGAGATATTGACTTTTATTATTTCGCGCGTTTATTTTTGTTCTAATGCGTAGTGCGATAGCTATTCCATCTATTCATGGCAAATTGGTATGATATCGCTCGATAGTTGACCTCTAATCGCGCTTTGAAGGGTGTGCAGAACGTATAGAGCAGTGCTAACTCCTGAATGACCCGTGTAGGTGGGTCGTCTATAGTTGTTGCTTCTTCAATTGTGCATTCACCGTTTGGTAGTAGCTTAGTGACCACGTTTTAATCAATTGTGACCCGGTTTTCGTTGTGCGCGATTTACACGAGCGATCTTCTAACCTCTAATTCGCACTTTAACGGCAGCCACCCTCAATTTTCTTACTCAGTTTGACAGTATGTATTCATTTGTTCGTCGCTTTACTCGATAGCTATTTAATCTAATTGTTCTTGTCTGAGGGTTAATTACTGTTCTAATTTACTTGTTCCCCAGGCTCCAAGGCCAATCATGATGATGCCACCGGCATTCTTTCATTTATTTGGTTTCGCGAAATATCACACCTTTTGCGTCTCACTGATACCGAAAACGTTGTATTCTATTGCATACCTTTGCCTACCTAGTTTCTCTATTTCTCCGAACCCTGTCATCATCTGAGTTCAAATCACTGCTTCAGACTGATACTTCTCCCGTTACTATCACATTAGATTTCTTCTCCCGTTACTATCACATTAGATTTCATCACTGAGATATTCTTCCTCCTCCTCTTCCTGAACCATTCGATCGTAAATTTGTTTGAGATTATCGAAATGATCATCGTCCGGTGCACCAATTCTCTTGAGGAAACGATTTCCCTCGTACTCCTCCCTCAGTGTCCAACACTCCTCCAATATCTAGAGTAAATTATTAGCCACCCCGAAATGCGTATCATACTGTACTTCTCTCCTCCAAGGCTGTTCTCCCAGGCTCATTTTCCGTTTCACACTGATGGCAATTCGTTCTTTTCTAGGGAGGACGACATTCCCGGTCTCGACGCGATCTCCCCCAATCTCTCCATATACAAGTGAGTTCTGATGCATCACAGACATCTTCGTCTTCTTGTCGTAGTATTGGGCAGAGCTAGCAAGAGCAGACTAATATTACTGATACAGTCAATGGTAAATAGCGATCCATTCCAATCATTGATTAATTATAAAGTGTACCGTACCAGTGGAAGCGTTTGGGCCCGTACATGAGTGAGAGTGAGTGGAATGACTCGCACATTGCAGTGCCAGCATCCGATGAGCATTTGAGGAAATTTTTCACAAAGGAAGGCTTGAAGAGCATCTCTCGGATTATCTTATACTCAGGCGAATCCACCTGAGGGATAATTCTTATACCTCAGGTATCATTCCAACAGAATATAATAGTTAGCTTAGCGTTTATCAAGTTCCCTTTTTATTTCCTAAATAATACCTTGATTTTCTCCTTGGGTACTCTCTTCTCCACTGTCTTTCCCTTCTTGGTTCGAGTAATCGGATGGTTGCACTTAGTCACAAGAGAGAAGTCACCATCCTATTAGCATTGTTTTCATTACTGAGGCCTATTCGGTTCTCAACTATCGCTATTCCGCACTCTCTCTCTCAGTAGTTGGACAGAATATAGAATGTATGGAATAGTGAGAGAACCGACAAGATCTCACTATTCCTCACTATTTTTAGTAGCCAAATGATAAGTATCCACCTTGACCCATTTATGCTTCCCGGTGCAATGATGAATGATTGGACAAGCTCTAGTGCCAATTTTCTGTCCTCTCTCTTGGGATATCTTGTGTTGGTATAGTACAAGTGATTGAAAAAACTCTTGTACCAGACAGCGAGCAGAGGGAAACTTTTCATACCCTGTATATATATTAATTATAATGGTCCCTGTTTCTATTTACTCACAATCCACCACTCCTTTATCAGAGGTTTCTGCACATGCCAAAAATCTCGCAGCGATACGATATGACCAAGTTTGGGATTCTCACGAATTCTCTTGTCCACCGTTGCATTTGAATCAGATACGCGAGTGCTAATAACATAGAAATCATCTATAGAAGGGTTGTCAAAAATCGTTATAAATCCTGGGTTATCCTCAATAAAACACCTGATATTGAAACCATCATCGATAAGTTCCTCAAGAGCCCTTTCCGATCCATAACTTTCCATTCGAGACTAGATCCCTTCTATAGTATTATATACTATTAATTACTACTCAAAGCCCTATGGGTACCCATTTCCGGATCCTTCACTGAGAGGGAGACCGCAACCAAGATGAGACCGAGGGACGAATCGAAGGCCGTGACCTTGCAATTGGAGGCGCAATACCCCGGTGAGTCGTTTTGGCCATCCAGGGCAACTATAATTCCCTCCTCCTATAACGATACTCTCGAGATTAGATACGGTAACATGTCTAGACTACCGGTGCAGTATCTTTGGACAGTTGGCGCGCTTCTTTCTCCCATCTACCGTATACAAGATCTATAGCAGGGCACCCATAGAACCGAATGGTCTCTCTCATCGATCTCTCCCTGGGAATTGCGATACTGAGAACATCGTAGAGATCGACCAATCGCTGGAATTACAGTTCTTTTACACCGATATGTTTTGGTAGATCACCGGAATGGGGGTTCCAGTTCAGAATGCAGCCACAGGGAGGGACTGGTTCAGATCGAAAACTTGACTCTTCCCTCTTCCCTTCTTGGACTGAGTGTCCCACCGAAAGAGATGCTTGCACCCAGGGCACTGATAGGTCACGGAGAGTGCACTAGCCACTTGGGTCCATTCCAAACTAATCGGATCGATTAGTGCCCACAATCCTGACATCTTCGAAACAACAATTCCAACTTGGACTTAGCTGTTAGGTAGTAGTCGGACCGAACGGAATCTTCCTCCTCCACCTCCTCCTCTTCTTCTAGATCTGATTCAGTTGGTTGAGAATTCTGGGAGGGGCGGAAGGAAGATTCCTTCAATCATAATTCGATACCAATTATATCAGATCAGTGCAAACCGTTATGAGAGTAGGGACACTAGAAACCCCCGAATTCATTCTAGACACATTCACGCTTCATGTTTCAGATGGTCGCTCATCGATCGCAAGCTGGGACACCGAGAGGGATCGAGGAGGAGTCATCGACTAAAGTATGATGTCAATTGTATTGTACTTTTTATGATACATTTATGTTACCCGAATACTGTAACTGAATCGAATAGTAGCTCTCTCCATTCTGCGCACTGGTTAGGATCACAATCACATGATCTTGCACAGAATGCAGAAAGCTATTACCGTATCAGACAACTAGTGAACGATTTGGTAATATAGTAATGACTCCTAATTGAGCATGTTTTTCTCATAGATCAGAGAAATTATGTTGTTTTGAAATAGTCATTTTGAACAACAAATCCTAGTGATTCACTGTTTCACCTATAGAATGTCCATGTCCCTCTTTATATGGAGAATGCATGAGAAAAGGAGATTCAAATGTTTTTAGATTCATTTCGATTGTGAATAATATGGAAATCATTTCGGAGCTTAGCTCTCTCCATTCAGTACGCTATATCGAATAACTGAATAGCAAATTAGTTTGCTGGAGAGAGTAGAAACCGAAGTGACATCTCTAGAAAATAATAGATTGTTCTAATTGGCCATCACTATTGTATTTACTAATGCTATTGATGTACATAAATATTGGGATCTACCCGATTGCTCTACAGAACAGTACCTCGTGTTGGTCGAATGGTTGATCATTGAAATTATCACGATCGAACTCGAAATCACCTAGGTCCCTCTCGTATCCGTCCTGATATCAGTATTGAGATAAATTGACCAGCATTTATTCTCTTACTCTACTCGTTCATTAATTGGGTGTTCTTCTATTTAATATAGTGCCATTGTTTCTGTTCTCACTTGTTCATTCCCTTCGTGTGCCCCTTCTCCCTCTCCACCATTCTCCCTCTCCTCGGATTGATCTACCATCTCCTCCTTCGGGTCACCAATCCTCCGTCAATTTCTATGATAGGAAATAAAAGCGACAGACCTAGTAGAACTATTACCTCTACAGTGCCTCCGTCAATGCTAGGATGCATTGAACCCTTCAAAGTAATAGTTACTAGTCGAAGCGACAAATGGAAGGAATTCTACCTTTTTTGGCAAACCGTCGACGCCAAAATGAAGGTGGCACCACCGAACGTCTTCTTTAGCAGTCACCCTAGCTCGAACAGCCTCTAGTTCTCGTGAGGTACCGACAGGGTCAAGTCCGAGCGAACTAATCCACAGTCGTTGAAGAGGCAGCTTAGAGTTGACAGGGAACGCGAATGTGGTGCTTGACGAAAACCCGCATCGTGCGCATTTCCTCATCCGCCGTTGTACAAGCGGATTCGCGCCGTTTCTCGGCGGTTTGAGCATAGCTAAGTGAATAATTGGTTAAAAAAATTGCGAAAATAGGTCATTCCAGTCATACCCGCGGTGAAATCTCGCCGGAATAACTGGCAAAATAGTTTTCAGAATGGAAAGTGGACAAGAACTCGGGCATGCCAAATAGTGCGATCGCTATTGAAAAAGGGCGAAACAGAAACAAAGACTTAACGAGTGCTACGCTTCATTTTCAAGAGACGGCGGTGTTCGTTACCTCCTAACCACGATTTAGAGGTCATAGAACGAGCGAAGTCACCCCAATTAGCACCCATTAGATAGAAGAACTATCGCACTAGGCATTAGAATGAAAATAAAAACGCGCAATGGTAAAAGTCAATCAAAATGAGCGGTTAGCTCAGCGCTCTCTATTCTGCACACACTTCGAAGCGCGACTTTGAGGTTACACATCGAGCAAAATTACGTCAATTAGCACCGAATAGATAGAAGCACTATCGTACTACGCATTAGAACGAAAATAAAAGCGCGAAATGGTAAACAAACTCAACCAAAATAAGTAAATGCGCAAAAAAAGAAAATTTCGCAGCCGAGCCACGTTGAAAAGTCAGTTCACAGTTCTCCGGACGACTTTTCAATTCATGGCTGCCCGCGCATCGCACCACTTGATCCACCGTAATCACACCATAAATTTCTTTATTTTTATTGCAACCGCAGGAATTTTTTTTTAATTTTAAAATTTTGTAAATATTATTAAAACAGTTGAGCTTCAAAATAAGGTCACATGTTCAATCTCTGCCAGGTCCCTTTAATGAGACAACTAAATGTGCTCATCCTTCAATTATTGTCGGTGACTTTAATTACCCTTCAATAGACTGGTACAGTTATACGTCTCCAACAACGTCCATTGATCCCTTCTTGGATTTTGTAGTCGAAAAAAATCATTCTATCAATACATTGATTTCCCAACACGCGGCACAAACATTCTTGACCTACTCTTGTGTAATTTCCCCCATTATATCAGCAGTCAAACCCGATGTCCCCCTCTCAGACCATGTAGGCATAAGTTTCAAGATTTCTTTCTGTCCATCAGACAAACCTATGTCCATCCCTTCTAGAAATTTTGCATTTACTGACTGGAATATGATTAACTATCTTATTGCCTCTCATAACTGGACAATGGCTTTTTTGAATAAAGATTCCTCTGAATCTTATCAGTACTTTAGTGATTTTGTAAACTACGTTCTTGACATGTTTGTCCCACTTAAACGCTCAAAATCGTCATCGGGTTACCCCAAATTCTTGAATAAGATGTATACCAAACTAGAGAGGCTTCACCAGTTGGCGCCTAACTGTAACATGACCCACTTCTTGCGCGCAAGATTTGACAAAGCCCTGAAATCATTTGAAATTGTACGGGAAAATCAAGCTGTTAATTCTGGGAACCCTAATTCATTCTTTAAATACTGTAAGAGCCGCTTTAAACCTTGCAACTCGTCACTTCCTGGAATTATTAATTCAAATGGGGAATCCTTCTTAGTAACAGTGATAAAGCTCTTGCTTTCTCTAAGTTTTTTTCAAAAGTACAAACACTTCCTTTGGCTTCCCCTCTCCCCTTGATACCCCCTAATCCTTCGTCTTTTGACCTACCATCTATTGCCTCAGAAAAAATTCTCTTAGCTATCTCACAATTGATTCCTAACAAGGGAGGTTCGCCAACTGTCGCCGAGCTTTTCAAATTTGCTCGATACGCCAAACTTGGAATTGCCATGGAAGTCCGAAAAGTGTTTTCAAAAGTTCCTAAATGTTAATGAGCCACTAATTAGAGCAGAAAAACGAACATGCGGAGGTGAGATATTCTCCTCTAAAGCATCCAAGAGACATGTCCAATGTGGCGCAATGGGATGAGTCCGGTCTTTCAAAGCGAGTTCTTTTGAGTCTCGGTGGTTCGATATTCTCTTCTTGCAAAACTTTTGCAATGTTTTTTTGCTAACAGATTTTGAGGAAAAAGTTTATTTTATAAATCACAGGTAACAATAACAACGATAAATAATGAAATAACGACTATTCAACGTTTGTGGTAATTGATGAAGAAACAAGTGAAGCAGTAGGAATACTCACAATGAGGGCAATAAATGAAACAATCCTCATCACATGAGGGAGTGACAAGTGCGCGAGTCAATATCAGAGGGGAAACAGATTTGCGCAGGAGTCTTGAATTGGGGAGATACCGTAGATATATCCTCCCTTCTTCCATGGGTACTCCAACATCGGTCGGAAGATGGGCGCTTTGAAGATACAGTAGACTAGTGAGACCATCTGGAAGGAGTAGATGAGGAGGGGACAGTCAGTCTCTATGACTCACCTTCGGACGGTTATCACGAATATGCACACGGAAATCAATGTCTTCCTCATTGATTTGGACGAATGAAGTGATATGCTTGACCATGTCTTTGAAGAGCTGGAAGAAATATATGTCTAATGGCTGGACAAAGGAAGTGGTACTCTCGAGGATATTTCTAATAGTGATGGTCTTGCCAGAGGGTACGATAGATGCCAGAGAATTTCCTCTTCCACTTGTTCATCCATGTGTGACAACCCTTGAAATTCTCCACGAGGTTGTTCTTCTTCTTGTTGATGCGAGAGAGGATCGAGCGCAAGCTGTAGTCGTGTAGCACTTTTCCTATAACATCAAAAATGCAGACCTTACGAAATAGTGAACAAAAAACTTGTGAAAAAGAAAACTTACCTCCTTCAATTCGCTTCTTGACCTCCTCGAAGAGAAGAGAGCCGAGTTGATTTATCCTCCTCGATCGAGAGAGATGACCTGACTTGATGATCCGCTGAAGTTGGCGGATGTCTGATTCGCTCTTGACGACCGAAGGGTACAGGTTGCACATGGAGGATAGAGAGCGGGCTCCGTTCTTCTTCGACTTATAGAAGTTTACGGCCTTCGTTAACTGCAAATATCAACATTTAAGTTTGGAGAGAAGGTGATTATCACATGGTGTAGACATAGAGACTCACCATTTGATCGGAGACAAGTCTGTTGCCAAACTTGGTCCTCTCTTCGATGTCATCGTCGATGTTGTAGTCAGGGTCGCCAGGATCGTTGATGAGTACTTCTTCTCCCCTCTCGATGTCCAATTCGCCATCAACCGCATCCTCCAGGATCCGTCGGAACTCCTTGAGAACAGCTTCCTCTTGGTCGTTGAGCGGGCCGGAGTCTGATCCGAAGAGAAGGAGCAATTGGGAGACTATCTTCGCTGGAGAAAAGTCCATGATGAATAGTGGGGAGTCACGGGAGCTTCTTTTATACCCTTTCTTGATGGTAGATCATGCAAATCGATGCTTCACCCTCGGGAGCAGACTAGATCAACACATAAACCACAGAATATGGTCAAAAAATTAGCAAAACATGATTGCCGAACAGAGGCTTCGATCCACAGAGCCTCAAAAGATTGTTTCATTTATTGCCCTCATTGTGAGTATTCCTACTGCTTCACTTGTTTCTTCATCAATTACCACAAATGTTGAATAGTCGTTATTTCATTATTTATCGTTGTTATTGTTACCTGTGATTTATAAAATAAACTTTTTCCTCAAAAAAAAAACTAACGGTCCATTACTATTCATTATTTACATAAATGATTTGGGAGACATCATCCCAAAAACGGTCCATTACAATATCTTCGCAGATGACCTTAACATCTATGCCACTGTCCCTGATCACAGTGCCGACCTGCAAAACGCTATTCATAAAATTTCTGAATGGACCACTCAATGGAATATGTGTCTTAGCACTCCCAAATGTAATGTCCTTCATCTAGGGAATTTAAAAGAGAGAACGGAATACACTCTCAATGGTGATAAAATCGTTACCAAACATACCGTACGTGATCTAGGTGTATTCTTCACTAATAATCTTCACTTCGGTTATCATATAAGTCAAATTTGTAAGAAAGCGCGTTCAATGTGTAATCTTATGTTGAGATCATTCCATTCTAAAAACCCCGACCTTTTAATTAAAGCTTTCAAAATTTACATTCGACCAATCCTCGAGTCATCCACAATCATTTGGAACCCATGTGCCATCGGTCTTGTTAACACCCTCGAACGTGTACAACGTGAGTTCACGAGACGAGTTATGTGGAGATGCTCCGCCCCATATTCTTCGTACCTTGAAAGACTTGAGCTTTTCAAACTTGAGACTCTTGAATATCGTCGCACAATTAGAGACATATTCTTCGTCTATGACTCTATCCATAAATATGTGCTTTACGACTCTACCGATTTGTACTCTCTCGCTCCTCTCACTCGTAATCTCCGTTCCTCTCATAGTTTGCGCATATCTCTTCCTTTCAGACTGCCAGTCTCTTTCTCAACTTGTGCGAGTAGAATTCTAACGCTCTGGAACACCCTCCCCTACCCCTTAGTTAACTCTCCCCGTCCTATTTTCCGTAATTCTATCTATAAAGCCCCCTCCCAAGTTATGTCTAACTCACAAATTAGATTGTAACACAAAACTGCCACATTCCACCACCACGCCCAAAGACTCGCCAGCCCGAGCCTGAAGACCAACCTACCTCTGCCCTGCTCTCAACCCATAATCGCACGTAATGTGTTGGTGATAAAGATTAAAGATTAAAGATTAAAGATTAGCAAGTTGGGATATGCACGAAAGCATACCTCTAACATTTGAGTTTCATTCGTTTCTGAAAGGAAAGGAAGAAATAATTATCGCAATAAATTTGTGGAGTGCATTAGATTAAAACAAACTTTCTGCACCTGATTCTGTGAATGGTGTAGGCCAGTAGTAATCTATATTACGATTGATCGACAGCTCGGGAATATGGTAGATCAAGCGTGTCTGGGTTACGGTAGGTTAAGAATTACGGTAGCTCATGCAGTTTCTTCCAGATTGCGAACCTCATGGTCTCCGAACTGGTGGCAAACCAGAACCAACTGTCGCGCCTCAATTCGGCCGCCCCCACGAGGTACAACGGGGGCACGATAGTAGCGGTTACGGTAACGGCAAAACACGTGTGCAGAATGGAGAGGGCTCTTTTCGATCCCGTAGCACTAATCTCGAATTTTATAGGTGTGAGCGACTGCGGACACTGAGAGTGGAGGAGAACTGCCTCGGCAAGGAACAATTCGACAGACATATACTGGAGGTATACGGTATTCTTCGAACTGGGGTACGGTAGATAGACAAGAGTTGAGTATTGTAGATGTCGAAATTTGTGATTATTGATTGATCTTTTACCTCGAATGCGGTTTTGTTCTATATCATAAAAGTTATCGACTTCTAATTGCAGTAATCTCGTATTCTTCTCATTTCAGGAATAACTGAAACTCAAATGTTCACTGTAATTTTTCCAATGTCTCTCATAAGTGTGTTTCACCCTGAATTTGAGTTTTACTTGATCGTCAAAGTAAAATACGATTGGTATATTGCAATCACAGAGGGAGCTGCTTGAAATAAAATATTATCGATTGATCGTCAGTATCTCAACGGGTGTACGGTAGTGGGAAATGAAAATATTGATTTTATTTTTCCAGAATTCGTCGATCTCCCTCATCACACACGCGGGCAATTTCTTCCAGGACAAGGACTTCCAGGATCTGCCAGGGTTGGTTACGGTGGAGATACGGTAGATCAATAGTTTCCCGGATTACGGCAGATAGAGACTGCCATGAACGACGGTAGATTGCGCAAAATGAAAATGCTATTTTCTGCAGTTTCATTCGTGTTTTTTTTCTCACAATTTGTGAAAACGTGGGGATGTGGTTGGTGCATTTGTATTTCGCTGGGTTCTCATGGGAAGAAACGGACGAATCATTGTATTAGTGATAGATCTCCCGTTGGAATAATATATTTGCATTCAATAATGATGGGTAGTTCCTGGTTTGGACGTCCACTATTTCTGAGAAGGCGAAATGCCCTACTAGCGACATCTGCGTATCAATTGTTTCTGAAAAGAGATGACTGAAGGATAGTTGCGATGGTGATGGTACGTTTTGGAACGTCCATTTTGGAACCCTCGAAGATGGTCGTTTTGGATCCTAACCAAAAGAACGGATAGACGGTTCAGAACCCTTATTTGAAAACAGGAGACGTTTTTATACTCTCCGATATTGAATTGATAGCCACTCGTATTCAAATGATGATTCAAAACCGTCTTTCCGCTCTTTTGGGAGTGTTCCAAAACGGCCATCTTCGAGGGTTCCTAAATGGACGTTCCAAAACGTACCATCACCAGTTGCGATAGAATGCACAATAATGAAACCTTCTGCGTGCAGAATGCACAATAATGAATTATTCCTTTTAACTCTGAGTGCTGACAAGTGTTCTGAAATATTATTTGTGTATCTCATCCCTCGCGAACCAATATTTCGACTGAATGTTAATATTGTAAGATTCAAATGCTCAGCAACGGTAATACGGTGTTTAGTGTACTATCGTTAAAAATTCGGAACAAATAAATAGCTACAGCTTTATTGAATCTTTCTAAATTTTTGGCCTTTTCCCTGAGTATTCATGGTCAAAATGAGCATTGAATAAGAGCAAAGTCGAAACCCTAAACCTCATAGTAAAAGATTCTACAGGTATTACTGTTACTCGTGGAACGGTTATTTTCTTACAATATCGTAGTTTGTGAGTGGTGACTCTCCCACTCGTCCCTCTCAACTTCTGATCTTTGATCTTTCTCCCTTTCCAGATACTCTGCCTACCAGGAGCGATACACAGCCACTCGCAAGAAGATGTGACGGGCGAGAGATAACAAACGTCGGAAAGATTACGGTAGACGGTGCACGATGCTAACTTATCGATTATTGCTTGCTTTACTAGAGCTCAATTTGTAAATAATAGACTGTAACATTCCAAATATTGTGCTACATGTCATTATGGAACTTGGCAGAGTATTTGTTTGTAAAAATAAAGACGCTATTAATTTATATGTATTGCAATGGAAGTGAAGGAAGTGATCATTATAATGTATCTTCAGCCGGTATCTGATAATGAGGCACATAATAATATTTACTTGCTTGTTGTACGTTTCATGGGAATTTGACCCTCTAGTCAATGGTAAGCGGATCATTGAAAAATGTTGAATAATGTCTGTATCATCATGCTCGGGAATGGAGTGTAACAACTAGCGATGTCAATTCAGTATGTGCTATCTGGCCCATTAGTTCAGCGAAAGAGTAAGCAAATTGAGGAGATTGGGCATTCGTCGTGCCATGGCTAGTGGCAACCAGGTGTTTTGAAGCAGCGTGATCAGATGATTATAGAGTATCGAATGATGTTGTAATGAGTCTATGTCGAGTCTTGTAAAGTAAAATATTAGCACCAGGTAGAATAATGCTGCGTCAATACCATTCAAACTCGTCGATGCGCATATCACACAATTAGCGGTTGCCTTCCTTGAGAATAACAATGAGATCAAATGATGCCTGAATTGTGCACAGTAATTGAGGACAGTTGTCCGTAGAGTTAGATATACTGGTAATTGCCTCTTCATTCTGCACACTCTCGCCACTCTACCGGTCAACATAGTGTGCAAAATGGAAAAACAAAAAAATTTAAACGAGATCCCTAATACCTACCGTAACCTTCCCATCATCTAACTGACCACTTGACCGTCTCATCCTGGAGTATCTCGGAGTAGGAGAGAGTCTCGCCAGGCAGATTGATTGTCAGGGCAAAAAAATATTGCAAGAAATTTCAATGATGTATAATTAGATAAACATGTATTCTACGACCCATTGTTTGTAAGACGTAAAACCATGTTGCCTTATACTTTTGTCTTCCGTATCCTATTTACGTAAGAAAATTACTTACTTGGTATGCGTTTCATGCTCTTTGTTTCAATTGAGTTTGATCCCATAAGCAATGTGGTTGTAGGTGCTCGGAAAAATATTGAATACTGTGAATGCTGGTATTGTGGTCAGGAATGAGCGATGTCAACTAAAAATCGGAAACGAGTCTTCCCAATTTGCGTACTCTCTAGTCGGTCAGAGAACGACAGATCGCGCGTGATGAGGAGAGTCGATTTCCGTTTTGTCTTGGCTAGTGACAACCAGGTGTTTCGAGGCAACATGGCTAAATGATTAGACAGTATCGTTTTGAGTTAAATTAGTTGAACTAGAATTTTGTTCTTATTAATCCACACATTAGCACCAGGCACCCTGATGCTGCGCTGTTACTATCCAATATCGTCTATGCGCCTATCACACAATCTGCCTTTGACTGTCTCTAACATAATGTCCGAGTTGTGCATAGTAATTGAGGTTGCAGTAGAATTCGATATAGAGATAATTGCCTCTCCATTCTGCACACTCTATCGTCACTTGGGCGGTCGAGGTTGTGTTCAAAATGGAGAAAACCCGTGTTTCTAATTTTATTAGTCAGATGATTTTCAGCAGCGATTATTGAACTTGATTGAATTTTCCGCATTGTCCGGCCTGACGATCCTAAATCAATTGTATGATTTATTTTAAAACTTGGAGCTTTGAAGATTCGCCTATAGTATGTGATCTCAGTGAGACATGGAACAAAAGACGTATTAAAAACAAATACTTTTGCAATCGGACAATCGGACCTTTGTCAAGCGAAAACTTCCCGACTTCCTCCATTTCCTTTTCACAACAGCTGTAGTCACATAATGAATAATGCAGTCTATTTGCGTAAGCAAATTGCTTCTTTCTGACGTAAATAGGATACGGTAGACAAAAGTATAACACAACATAGTTTTTAATACGTCTTACAAACAATGGGTCGTAGTATACATGTTTACTAATTATACATCAATGAAATTTCTTGCAATATTTTTTTGCCCTGACAAACACTTCGGGTTTCACTTTTTTCTCCGTCAGATCCTTCACATTCTCCACTCGGAATCTAAAATGAATCACATTGGATTCTTCGGCTTCGAAAAAAAAGGACATTATCAATGGCTGCATTTCTGGATAAGAACAGTCATTGAGGTGACCCAAAAGTTCGTTTAAAAAATTTTGTAAAATTATTTTCTTAACTACAAAGAAATAAATCGAGTCTTGCTAAACGGCGATGAATGGAGCTATTACTGCTCTTTAGTTTCGAAACATGACCCAGTGCAATCATTACACTCAAAAAGAAATACTCTCTTTGCACCAGACCTCACTAAAATCACCTATTCTGAGTTTCTCTTTAGCGGTGAAGTAAAAATCTGGTCATTATCTCCGGTGAGTGGAGAGAAGTCAAAATGCAATTTGAACGCCCTCCCAACCTTCCAAAACGCATTGCATCATCATTACGAAATTCGCCATTTTCCACACATTTTTACGAAAATTCGCGAATTTCGCGGCAATATTAGTTAGACGCTATTCAGTAAAATGAAAAATAATAATATATAGTATTTGAGAGGTATCGATAGGCAAATAAGCTTGCAAAAATCAAAAAAGAAAAATTCTAACTTCTGGAAAATGCTTGAAAGTGAAAAGAGTCGACCTACTTCTGTCGCCTAATTAGAAAACTCCCTTGTATCATTTTATAATGACACCCCATCATCATCTCCTACTGTGGTTTCAATCTGGATTTCTCATCTTCATCTACTATTGAATTAGAGATTTTCGAAATTAGGGTCGCGAAACCCACTTTTCAGACTATTGCGTCATACCTATGCAAAATTTCCGAGATCTGAAGGCGGAACAAAATAGTCTTTCTCTACCTCTAAAACATGCAAGAGAGTCTTTGAGATTGTGCCTTGAAATACACATTAAATTAAATAGAGTAAAATTTTAAACGAAATTTGGGACACCCCAATATTTACGAGTCCGAAAAAAGACTGAATAATTGAGCTTGCCATTCTCTCTATCATTTCCCCATCCTCTGACCTGAATGGCTCGTTATTGAGTTATTCATCAGGAAATGTACCGACATGCCGAAGGTGGGTCTGTTGCGATACATCCTGTAGCGCGTGGAGGTTGTACTGCTCGGCGAGACGGAGGTTGTTATCACACCGAATGTCTCGATCAACATTGATCAACCATTCCTCGACTGAGATCATGATTCTCTGAAATATTATTCGTGTCTTCGAATGAGAAATACATTATAGATATTTACCGGAATATCGAATCGATCGGCCATCTCCAGAAGGCACTCCAGGTTACTATCTTTAAAATTAGACAATAAACCTATTTAACCTCGACAAATTCTCAAACCATCAATCTTCCCAATATCGTAGATCAATTTTAGTGTAGTCATGAACTCCCAAAATTGACTATTTTAAAATGAGCCCATAATATCATACATCATACTAACCTCAATGGAAATATCGTCCAGAACGATTTCGTTCTCCTCAGACTCCTTGAAATTACCGAAAAAAAGTGCTTCGAAATAAGGTGAAGCGTGCGCCAGAATCTTAACAATAATTAATTATATATTATACCATAGTATTGTATAAAAAATAGTTACAGTCTCATTATTAGCCCGGTCGTCTAATAGTCAGTAAAAAGCTCAACAAAGTAGGGAACATCGAAATATTCCGATACGTTCTAAACTTGGTCCATGGGGTAAATTTTGATTCTGACTCGGCTGGCGTTTTCAGTTTACAATAATTTAGATCGAGCGCAAAAATCTGGTCGAGTGCGCGAGATTTGTGACCAATAAGGCCCAAGTCCAGTTTTTTTTTTATCGCAGAGCTAGATTTTTCACACATTGACGTCGTGTTCTAGCGGGATTGCGAAGGGTCAGATCGAAAAATTGAGAACGCCAGTCTATTCAGAATCGAAAGCTACCCCTAGGAACTACTTTTGAGTGTATGGAATTATTTTGATGTTCCCGACATTGTGCGACGCAAACGGCCTCTAATGTAGGTTCACCACTCTACACTTCCTCGTATGCTTAGTAGCCTTGCCGCCTAAATAAGAAAATGAGTTATCTAAATCACCACCCGAGCATCATTACCGTGTAACTATTATTTTTTTTAGTATTACCTGCTTGCTGACATGTAGTTTCTCTCCTTCGACAGATAGAATGACATCCGAGAACTTGGATGGAGAGAAGAAGTCAATTGGAGATCGACTCTTTCGGAATCTGATTGATAGGATCTTCATATTCAATTGAGAAAAAAATCGGGAAATCGGTGGAAATTAAACAAATAAAAAACAATCATTACCTGTCTCCATTCCCTCCGTTGACAACAATCTTTGCTTCGATTACAATACCGCCATCAGCGACGAAACTCTTAAAGTTAGATGAAAGTGAATTCGTAAAGAAAAGTTTATTAGTAATTTCAGACGATCATGAAAGAAGAAGAAAAACACACCTCATCTCCAATCACATCTTTGATATACAAGAGACCCCGACTAGAGAAATCCATATAATCGAGATGATTCTTGAACTCCTGAATGCGATTAGCATGAATGTCGAAAATCTTTGTAATGTGGTTACATCGTTTTTCGACATTCAATTACTTTGTATGATTCTGTGAATAATAATAAAATAAAATACCTCGCACACGGAGCGTGAGTAGCCATAGTGATTGACCAATTTCACTTGTCCCTCAACTTCACACTCCCACACTTCGCTTTCCTCTGACATCAAGCATTTAACTGACACATATCTGGAGGAATAGGAAAAGCAGAGTTGCCTGAAATTATTTTGAAATTAGCATTTTACGAAATGACAGCGTCTTTTTTGTTTAATCTTAGTACCTTTATAATTCGTTCAGTGCAGATACATTAGCTTACGCAAACCATACCCCTAGAGAGCTATATAAAGAAGCTCCAAATTACACAAAAAGCAAGCTAATGATAATAACTGGATAATTTAATACATTGTGAAAAAAATGACGAGCTAGTATCACCAGGGGAATCCATCGATCCTCTTCACTTCAGACTTCACTACGCCATCCTTCAAATCCTTCACATTATCCACTCGCATCCGAATCACATTTGATTCGATGCCTGAAATAAATAGCTAAAATATACATAACAATCGTAGGAACTGAATTTCTGAGTGGGATGCCGCTTCAAATATTTAAATATATTTCTTTATAAAAAATAAATGTTTCGTACTGTTCGGCAATGAGACACAGTGCTCGAATCATTAAGAGACCTTCCAGGAGATTCAGCACCTATGCTACGGACGGCTTTTCTGCAACCCATGCCAATAAGTTGTGGGTGAAGTCCCCATACCGAATGCTGATATTTGACCCAATATTAACTGATATGGTACACACTCCGAGAAATGCCAGACCAAGCCCAAAAAAGTCCGAAATTTCATCCTTGAAAAAAGAACGTTCTTATAGGTGTTTCGGGTGTATTTGTCGATGGAAAAAAACGAAAAACATAGTTTGGAAGCGATAGTATCAGGTCGGTCAGAAAGTTTCTTTCTTTTTTTACGATCATCGATTTTGACCTCCCCTGTACTTCTTATTTGATCTATCAACATATGGCTTTTCTTAATCAATGAGGGCATTGTTCCTCTTTTTAGCGCACACTAGATCGGGGCTGACCAATCAGTAAGAGAGACACTAAGCCGGCTCAAATTTGCCGTGGTCGACCACGAAATGCATCTGTTTCTCAACCTAGTGCACAGTGGAGAGAAGTAATAGGGACAAACCAGCGTCACATTAATAAAGTAGGATGATTGGTGATTATAATAAAAATTATTGCAAGGAAATAATCACTTCACGCTTAGTTCAGAAATGCCCCTAAAATACAACATACGATTTTGGAACAGACGAAAAATAGTTTCTATCACCTAGCTCGCGACTCGATAGATCTGCGAATGCCAATTGAAGTGCATAGCAAAGTACCATACCCAGTGAGTCCCCAATGTAAATCGGGAGAGGATCCTATCCTCCATAAATTGGCTGAATTTTTAAGAACTTCGTAATAGAGAATCGAAGATCGAAAACATCACTTTTAGCACATTCTTCTTTTCCAGAGAGTCAGAAGTTCGGATATTTTAGTGCTAATAGAATAATCAACTCTTGCTCTATCATTACTTTATTGGGTAGACCATGGCGATCTCTATTTTAGCAAAAGGCAGGTCGTGACCGGGTGCACCGAAAATCATGTTTTGTTGAATGTTTAACTTAAAAACATATTTTCTGTACTTCTAAGCGAGGACGGTTCGATTCATATATATTACAATATTGTACCGAGGCACCCCTAAACTATGCCATATTGACGGTTTGTCCAAGCGAGATAATTGAGCAAACATTAACAAAAAGAAAAAGAAAGAAACTTTCTGACCGACCTAATAAATCGATAAAAGGTCGAAAACTGCAATTTTCGCAGTTTTTTAATCACCCTGCGAAATTTTTGTTCATCTCGACGAAGGAGACTATGATTTTTGGATTCTACTTGAAAAACTACCCCGGATACCATAATTTCACGGTGCTGGTGACCCGGCGCCGGACGCCGCAGCTTCCCGCCCGAGGGTCGCTCGGAGGCAGATGAGAGAATGATGCCGAGAGATTTCGTCATTTCGGAGCGATACAGTCACTATCGTGTTATATTCATATTCCGATTTCCGTTTCTGAACAGTTCTGTTGAAATTATGAGGTTGTGATAGCGATAAGACACGGAAAAACTGAAAAGTCGGAAAAATCTTTTTAAATAAAAATCAAAAAACTTTTTCGAAATCTCAAAATTTCAAAAATTCATGTCTTTTTTTCATTTGAAAAAAAAATTTTCAGATGAAAGAATGCAGCGATCAGATTAAGAATTTAGTATTACAAGCCCGACGACTAAAATTCGGAATGTTGACAATTCGACAAGCATCATTTCTTGAACGGATATGTACGATCATTCGCTATTAGTAGTATGAGTCAGGGCTGAAAATTTCAAATTGCTATCACAAGCTCGAGAGAAATTATAAGCCGTTGCAGAAATGCCGCTTGCCAAATACCCACTATTATTGGAGCGGTTATAGTCTCACACATTATTATGGAAAGATTGGAATTTTAGGGTGCGAGCAGGCAAAATGTATGTCGGAAAACTATTTTCAAGTACGCCGTTCGTGGAACGAATTAGAAGCGATTTACCGAGTATTGGCGGGGAAGAGTGAGTGGAAAAAAGCAAATATCCATACTAATATTCCGCCAATTTCAACAAACGCCGTGAATCAGGAAAACCGGAGTATCGACTTTGGTGGAAAACAGGCGGCGAGAAACAAAAAATGAGAAGAAAAAAGTATTTCTGAAAGAAATCATACAGTAAGCTGAATGTAAAATTCCACGTGAGAACGTGTGGTATTGAGCAGTAGTATACAGTAATCTTTGGCTTCCGAAATTGATAAATTATTTAATTTTTTTTTTTTTGAATATTTGTTCACGTTTTATGCGATCTGGGATTACGTGATGAATGAATGCTACCACACAACCGCTATTCACTCGTTATCATGATCTCACGGCACCCAGGCCGCCGACATAGGCCAGGCGAAAAGCGTACCCGCTCATCAGGGTCAAATTAGGAACCGCCCAATAATGTGAAACCCTACAGAAAGTAGTTGATCCTGAATCACGGTGAAACGTTGGTCTCACACCGATGTCCCGCAAAAATCACGCTCACTTTGCGATTCGTCGATGTTTTTTGTTTAGTGCACGGAACGTTAAAATCAGGGAACTTGAACTGAGCGTGGGATACTGTGCTCACGCGTGCGTGATTCAGGCAACGACTTTCGTTGTTGCATTTGTAGTTTGTAGTTTTCACGTTTTCGTTCGCGCTATGTCAGAGTTCCGGATGCTGTGTGATCTTCACTAGGAACCGACAAAGGTCTCGATCTACGTGATATTATTGTGAAATGCTCATTCCCATTCTCATTTGTCTTGTTTATGCCACTTCTTTGTCTGATGATAAATAAATACACACAACACATATCATCTGTTATTCCATTACATTTTATGCGGGTCGGATCCTCAATTCTGGGATAGTTACAAATACAGGGGTGGTTGGATGAGGGGAATGATTAGATTCTTCTTTCCTTTTTACTCTTATTCTTGAGATCAAAGATTAGAAGGCAGATGCGGCGTCACTGCGGATCTTCGCGTTAGCCACAGCTTGGCCTGCAATTATCGATTTTTGGGTGATTACGGTAATCATCGATTACGGTATCGCTCACCTCTATCGATCGCCTCTCTCTTCTCGAGTCGCTTGCCCCAGTGGCAATCGAGGTCGTACGGCTTGCCATCCACCTGGAGAATGGTACGGTATCAATCGATTAACTGCTACAGTAGCTCAGTATGGTATGTATTACAGTAATCCCCCTAGTATTGATGATACGGAGCTGATCCGAGGTCACATTACGCAATAGGGCACTGTCGAGGGGAGAGAAAGTGGATAAACTCCCCTTCTTCCTCACTCTTTTTGAGAAAACAAGCACACCAACGCACGCAATCGGCAAAAAATCCCAGAACGAGCTATCAGATCAATCACCTGCTCTAATATGCACGCCATACGTCAAATGAGGCCTCGCTTTGAATTTTCTGCCGATATGACCAAACAAGTTTGCCGACGTGATTTACTCGATATAACCGATTTTAACCATACATTACGCTGTTTTCTCGATTTGTCGATATGGGTCTTGGCGGAGTGCCGACATGCACTCTCGTTTTTTCGAGACCCACGTATGATGCACACTATCGATGCCCTTCGAAAAGCACAATCAATCCCTGTGACCCTAACTACCTACGACCCGTCCAGTAGCTGCAGCCCTATTCCTAGAGCGATTATATACCACCACTAGCGCATCGTGATTAGTCTTTGCGACCCCTGCAGCACTCTCCTCACCAGGTAGTACTCTCCGTTGGGCAGGGGACGGGCGCACGTGCTGCAAGTGAAACAGCGAGGGTGCCAGTGGCGGTCGAGCGCCAGCAGGCACGTGTCCACCAGCGTGTCGTTGCAGCCTGAGCAGAGATCAAAGATCAGATGTGAAGATCAGAGATCAAAGATCAACTGTCAAAGAGAAGACAGATGTACGAGAAAGGTTGGTTCCGGATTGATCTTTGATCTTCCCTTGTGATGACCTCACTCCTCCTCTTCTCACCTGCACACTTGGGGTTGAACTTGGCAGCGAAGCAGACCACGCAGTACGCGAAGTTGTCGGCAGTCTGCAAGGGGTTGATCTTTGATCTCTGGTCGTTGATCGCACATGCCATACTAGTAGATCCACCGTAGCCTCACCACTACCGTTCCCTGATCCTCCATACTCCTCGCCTACACTATGCCTGGTAGACATACCGTAACCTACCGTACCCCTGCACACTAGTGTACCCTAATCTACCGTACCCCTCTCCTACAGTATACCTGGTAGGTCTGCTTGATGGGTCGCTTGCAGCCTTTGCAGCAGAAGTGGTCGGGGTGCCAGAGGCGGTTGATGGCCACCACCGCCTCGTCGCCCACCGAAGAGTTGCACAGCGCGCACAGACGACGGTCCGAATCTGAAAAGAAGTCAGTTGGTGATCGAACCGGATTACGGTAACCCTGAGTACGGTATAATCTCTCAAGCAAGCACGCGCTCATTGGGGCACTGTTGGTTTGGTTCTAGAACGCAGCAGTGGAGTCACGGTTACGGATAGCAAGTTTGTGATCTACCTACAGTAAGCCCCTCCCCGCGCATTGAGGTTACGGTAGTCGTGGTTTGCTCTAGTTCTCCTCGGGGTTACGGTATCCGAGAGTCAGTCGGTGATCTACCCCTCAGCTCACTGTTGTCTCCGGGCTGGGGCATGGTTGGATGGGAGGAGAGGAGGTGACGCACGGGACGAGGAGAAGAGAGGCGAGTGGAGGGAGGAGGAGGAGACGAGAGAGAGAGAGAGAGGAATCGATTGGTTATTGTTCGCGCATCAATGCAAATCGGATCGGTTTGTATACAACGAGATTAGAGATGAGTGAGACGATTTGATTGGTGATATCTATGTTTCAGAGGGTGGACAAGATCCGACCCTCGCAACGTTTTCGATCAGAAGGGAGGTGACGATTAAGAACTCAATTAAGAATGCGTTATCTCAAAGGCATGGGGATTTCTGGTGATTCCATGTTGCTCTCTCCATTCTGCACACTTTCGCGGCATGACAAGAAGGTGTGCAGAATGGAGAGAACTGGCAGACGAAAGAATCTTGAATATCTCCGAAGATGACGAACACCTCAAACCCGGCAGAGCCCTTGATGTCATCCCCCCCCCCCCTTCATATTGTACCGACCCCAGCCATTGTGTTGTTGCGTCCCCTCCTTCCTCATCCCCCCATTCATTGCGAACTACAATGGAATAATACACATAGTTAGCAACACAATAGTGATGATGGAACAAAATCGAACATCGCCTCTCCTCAATTCGCGAGCTCTCTCTCTCTCGTTTCTCTGATCGACTAGAGAGTGTGCAGAATGGAGAGAACAGATCCGTCAACACTACTATCTCTTATGCTATCTTTCCTTTTGTTCCGTGTGGCAAAAAGAAAGGAACTTGACTCGAGGGGGCAAAGAGTGCAGAATGCATTTCCGCTCAGATCTCTCTCAATTTCGCACACTCTCTCCTCTCCCTGTCCGTCGAAAGAGTGTGCTGAATGGAGATATTTCCCTAGTTGGTGACTGATGAATGTAGTGTGGTGTACTCCCATTAGCAGACTAGAGTCGGACTCTCTCCTTTTTGCGCACTCTCTAGTCGGTCAGAGAAAAGAAGACGAAACGCATTCTCGGTGGCACAAAACAGTCTCGATGTAACTGTGATTGGCCAATTTGTCTCGCTCGGGGGTCGTTTTCCTGTCTTCTTTGCCAAAAAGCAAGGCGGGGTTTCTCTCCGCTTCGGTTCGGGTCAGGGCCTGTGCCATTCGCCGGCTTTGGTTCCGTGTCATTCTCCGGTCTTGACTATTCACAGGGTTCATCCCATTCTCCGGTTCTGATCCTCCTTCTATTCGCCCACTCGGGTTCTCACTAGGAACTATTGCTCTCTCCATTCGGCACTCTCTTTCGACGGCTTCATTGGAAAAAAAAGTGTGCAAATTGGAGAGAGCTACCATTCGATCCAGAAATGATAAAAAGTGTCCAGGTCTTCGTCCTTCTGGCAAATGAAACGAGATTTTATGAAATTTGGAGAAATATATTATCCGAATCGATTCCAAAGCTCGGCGGATCCATGCCAATGTTCATGCCAAGCTGCAGTGAGTAGTGTTCTGGTCTTTGTCGTCCTTCGTTCGTCCATTCCACGACCACTTTCACACTTTCTCTCAGCTTCTTTTTGCCGTTGCAGAACCCTTTTGTGGATTTTCGGCTGAGGCTTTTATCCATAACCTTTCGTACACAATAGCTTGCGCTGCCGCGCTTCACTATCATTTCACTTTTCATAATTATCCCATCCCCCTTGTCTCACTTAGCGCGGCTAACTCCAGCAGTTTTTGCCCTCACCCTCTGGCACTCATCCCAAATCGAGAGATGGTTATCCATTCCAAAGATGGGCGCAAATCCATTCCATGATCCGTGCCAATGTCCATGCCAAAAGAGCAACGCAGCAAGGGGGAAATAGTCGATCCTCCTCCTCCTCCTCCTCCTCCTCCTCCAATTCCCCTCTGCCCCCTTCCCTCCCCTCCCTCCCTCCTCATGTAAAACTTGTCTCCTCAATGGCAGCTCCCTAGCACGCCAAAATGCCCTACAGCCTCTCTCTCTATTTCTCTGTTCCAAGCGAGTCCAAGCCTAGCTAGTCCAAATAAGCCGAGACGCGTGCGATTGCGTAATCACTAGCCAATCTTATTGGTTATTATGTTGCCGGGTCGAATGTGCTCTCTCCATCAAGAACACTGTCTCACTGGTCAGACAAAAACGAGAGAGAGTGCGAATTGAGGAGAGTGCGTGGTCTTGATTAGACATCACTGGTTATAACTTTTCGGCCGTTTTGGATGTTCGGTCTATCCCCTCATCTTCACTTTTTGCCTGGATGTCTCTATCTGCCATTGCTCTGCTCAATCCCGTTTTCGCTGATGATGCCCTTCTTCTTATTGTCTCTCACTTCTTTTCGCGCTTTTCGAGTGCACCGCCTCCGTTATTGTTCTTCGTGACAACAGTAGCCTACCGTACCATTAGCTACAGTAATCTACCGTAACCTTCTTTCCACTCAGGACCCCGACTCATTCAAGGCGGGGCAGGCTCAGCATGGGTCCTCCGGAGAAGACGATGATGATGTCGTCAGTGGTGCTGATGCTCGTCGCGTCAGGTACGGTAGCTTTCGGTTACTGTAGCCTACGGTATCGGTTACTGTAACATGTCTTGGAAATGTGTGATGTGTGTCTCAACGCGATCAGGAAATACCGTAGTCTTCGTGAGTACAGTAGGGCTCATGGGTGGTTACGGTAGCTTCTTCTCCTGCTGATGTAGAAGGGTAACTGTAGCCTTCATATGTACTCTAGATTTCTCGACTCATCAGGTCGCTGGGGTATTCTAGTGCGAAACGATGATGTGCTGTGCTGTAGATTTCATTCCTCTACTGACGTGTCCCCTCATTCCTTCGTTGTTCGATGGTCTCGAATGACTGGGTACTGTAGTCTGTTCTCGTATGCCTTCGCTTGAGCGAATCATGAAAGGATACTGTAGCTTTCGTGAGCACAATGGGATTCGGGGATGGATACTGTAGCTTCATCAGAAACTGTGACGTGTTGTGATGTAGGTACGGTAGATTTCTCGACTCAATAGGTCGCAGTAGTATTCTTCTGCGAGCAAAGTAGTGCCAATCCTCGTGTAATCTCTCCTCGGCTCAGCGCCGCGTGACCTCTACATTCCTTAGTGGAGGAGAGTCTTCTTTTGCCCCCCTGCCTGCCCCCGGATCGAAAACTCTCTCCATTCAGCACACTCTTTCGCCGGTCAGAGCAAGCGATAGAATGTGCCGAATGGAGAGAGCCTCACGTGTGTTGCCGCAGGATTGAAAACTCTCTCTATTTCGCACACTCTATCGCTTGCTCTGTGCGTCGAGAGAAGAAAGACTCACGTTTTGCCTGTTGCATGAAGAGCAAGGGGTGTAAAACTGCTTATTTTCGCCGAATTTTGAAGCGAAGCAATAATTAATTAGCGTCCCTGCAAAATGTAGTGGGAAACCTTGGCGCGGCACTAGGTTGCACAAAAAGCAACAGGGTTATATCTTTATCGCAACATATAACTGTGCGAAACATAAACCAGTAGAAAAAAGTGTTGGTGGCAACGAAACAAAAGAAAACACGGAAATAATGAAGAAGCAATAGTGAAATGATTGGGGGAAAAATAGAGAATTACATAAATTGTATAGCATATTCATAAATTAGAAGATAGAGCCTA
Source organism: Pristionchus entomophagus (assembly GCA_036245825.1). Taxonomy (NCBI): domain Eukaryota; kingdom Metazoa; phylum Nematoda; class Chromadorea; order Rhabditida; family Neodiplogasteridae; genus Pristionchus; species Pristionchus entomophagus. The sequence goes on along the minus strand of BTSX01000002.1, from coordinate 10,172,993 downwards.
CATAGGGGAGTTTTGGACGATGCACCATTGTGCGGGTGGTTCAATTGTATAGAGCTATTGGAGAAGAGAAGATCATTTATCCAGTGTCTGTGCGAAGTGATAGAGATTCGGGGAGAGAAGGAGGGGGGGGGGGAGATTGGGAGATATCAATCGGTGACGTGCCTACCGACACAACTGGTATGGACAATAAAAATGACGATATTGGTGGTTGAGTAGAATATTGAGTTGAGTTGTCGCCGCCATCGACGACCCGGAGTGAACATGGCTCAAACTTGGGTAAAAAACTTGGTGGTTGCGACCATTTATTCATGACAGATCGTGAATCGGCACTCATCATTTCTCGTGATCACTCGTCAGTCAGAGAAACGAGATAGCATGCGCGTTGAGGAGAGTCAGGATGTGTCATCACTGGTTGATCAGCAAGCTTTGACTATTAGCTAGTACCCCTAGGTGCAAACGACGAGTTGCCTTTCTGTTGAGGAGGGTGAATAATGTCCGCCGAACAGCATTATTAGCCGGTAGTCAGCACATTATCAGGCGCGAATAGGTCATTGACACTAAGGGGGAACTGCCATTGTTCCGGCCATTGCAAGCGACTCTCCTCGATGCACACACTATCTCGCCGGTCAGACAAACGAGAGAGTGTGCTAAATGGAGAGAGTGAGGGCTGATATTCGGAATGACATCTCTACATAGCACTGCCATTGTTCCGCAATGCAAGATTACATCGGTCAGCATTTCCGTGTCTTTTGCCGTTTTGACGATCCTTGAGAATGCGATAGGAGCACTGAACTGCACAATGTTGGACTGATTTGGAATTGATTTGGGATTTGAAGTGGACTATCCTCATCAATGATCGGAGCGTTTCTAATCTGATTTTGTGGAATGCCTGAAACTCATCTGATTCTCCTCCCTCATCTGCAATTACAGAATGAAATAGTAGCAAGCAGGAGTTACTCTGGGAAAAGCTTACAGCTATGAAACATACTTAGTAGGAAACAAACTGGAAAAACTACTAGTATATTTTCCCTAGAAGTTTCCGAGTTTGCTTCCTACTAGGTACCCTACATGTTTCCTAGTTGTAAACTTTTTCCAGAGTATTAGCTAGTAATGATTCGATTATATGCCAGAGGAGTGGGGTGACAGGGATTGACAGGGGAAAGGGCAGGCTAAGCTCTCTCCATTCCGCACACTATCTCGGCGGTTAGAGCGATGAGGGAGTGTGCAGAATGGAGAGAGCGGTGAGCCAAAATCTGACAGTGAAAGGACAGGGGGAAGGAATAAAAGAGACAGACTAGGGGCGATATAAGAACCGACGAGCCAATCTCCCTATGGCAAGTGAAAGGCGAATAAGGAATGGCACTCTCTCCATTTTGCACACTTTCTGCCCGGTCAGAGTGACGAGAGATAGTGTGGTGGATGAGGAGAGCAAGAAGTGAAATTAGCTGGGAATGGCAAGCAAAGTGGTCATAGTTTGGAGGGAAAATAAAATAGGGAGAGAGAGAGACTGTTTGGGGAAGTCATTTTTATGGGTCGATAAAACCTAAGATTGCATATCTGTAAAACGGAAGAGCGAAGTTTCTGTTTAACATTTTTAGTGGGCAATCACATATGTTTCAGAAAGTTCATAAACGTTTTGAAGAGCGTAGAGCGATGATTTGCCATAGGATTGCTTTTTAATGGAAAAAATTTGGAAAATCACGTAATCTAAAGGCATTCATCTCGTTCGCTTCGAATTTGCAATAGGAAAAGCGTGACGATCTCGAAGTTGCGCAACACAATTTTCCGGTTTCATGCACTTGCGATTTCGCACGTTCGCGCTCTAGGGAAGCACAATGAAGAGCCTGATCTCCTCAATCTACACGCTATCTCGTTGCTCTCACTGGCAAGAGAGTGGGTGAATTGGAGAAACGACGGATTAGTCATCGGCAACAGTGCTGTAAGGAGCACTTGAACTCGAGCCAAGGGTCTTCATTGAGGACTCGATTGTCCTTGCAATTAGAGGTGAATCATCATCACCATTGAATATACTTGACTGAAGTTATGCTATGAGCGCAAATAGGAAACGATGCCTTCACTACTTCATGGTAATCTTCGATATCCTACATAAATTATCCAACTTCTGTTGATTGGAGGAATAAAACACTTGTGCCATAGCACCTATCTGATCACTTCATCAACTTTCCGCAATCGCCTTTTCCCCTCGATGTCCTGACTCTCTCAATCCAGCCTTGCCTCTCGCTCTGTCTGACAGGCGAGATAGTGTGCTGAATGGAGAGAGTCCTACCCTTTCCCCTCTGTCACAAAAGCGCCAAGATAGTAGAATCTCCAACAATCTCCGGCTAAATCACCCAATTTCCTTCTGTGAACAATACAACTTGGTGACAAGAAAAGTGGCTCTTAGCTCTCTTAGATGATCAATTCATCAACTCTTCTCATTTGCCCTTTCCCCTCGCTCACAAAAAGAGCTTCCGTAATGGGTGAGAGGGCAGGGGCCATAATATGCTTTCCCTTTCCTTTAAGCCTTTCTTCCCCCCTTCTCGGAACGGGTTCCCTATGAGACAATCCATGGGATGATAGAGAGTGGGAGGTGGAGATGGCAAAACGGAAACGCTCTCCTCGTTTCGCGTGATCTCTCGCCGGTTAGGTTTGCGAGAGAGCAGCCGAATCGAGAGAGATTTAGGAGATGCTGCTGAAGTTCTTGAGATTGGAACACCGCTGAAATTATGCGCCTAATTGCACGCTTCGGAGCGCGAGACTAATTGAGCTTATCTACTAGTGTTGCGAGTAGTGCTCTCTCCAATCTGCACACTCTTTTGTTTCTCTGACTGGCGAGAAATCATGCTAAATAAAACTAAACGCCAGCAAGGGCCTACCGGTGCTGGTTCTTGAGAGTGCGAAAGATGGAACACCTCAGATAATGCGCTTTACATGATCATGAACACTAGGGACGAAATTTCGGTGTTTGTCTCTCTCCATTCTGCACACTATCTCGACATCACTAATGAGCACCCTCTTGAGCTTTCGGCGTTCGGTCTAGACTCGTTGCACTTGAGATCATGAAGTGGGACCATGAAAAGAGACTGGGAATGATCGGGACCAGGGATCATGTCATCACTTCAATCCGTCACTAATCGGGATCTGAGATGGGAATTTGAAGGGGCTTGTAACATCTGAGAGATCATAGAAGCTTCACGCGTTTTTTCTTTGTTATTTGAGAGATAACAGAATAGCAACGATTCTCAAAGAGGTCACCATTTTTTGAAAGAACTCTGAAACATATGCGAACCGCAACAAATTCGTATCTCAATTTGGTTGTCAAAACGGTCAGAAATCGAAGATCAAACTTGAGCACTCCTGTTTGCTCACTGCGCTTAGAAACTAGTGTTTGAATCCCGCGCGTTCCGAATGGAGATGGCAAATCGGAATTGTCTCTCCACAATTCGCGAAGCAATAGTGTTCCCATCTGAGTTCCATACCAACTCGGCGAACCGTCAATGCAACTGTGACTCATGTCCTGAGAGACATCCATCCCATTGAAATGGAATGGTTTTTACTCGCTCGATTCCAATTGGAATGGATGTGTTGGTTTGGACTCGACCCTGGAATTAATTTTACCATTGGCCGTGGGGTCGAGGCTACACACAATCGTACGCCCGTCATTGGGGCCATAGATAAATTCGAAGATGGCAGGCCAGAGATCAGATATCAAAGATCAACTCCTTGCACTTTCCATGATCCCATTCTTTAGTCAGAGAGATCAAAGATCAATCTTTGCAGTGGCTCTCGCTCAGCACGAGGGCTTCAATGTCGCCCCGCCCGCCATCCACTCGGGAGTCGTCCAGTTCAGGAGAGATCAATACAGGTAAGGATACGGTAGATGGGATACTGTAGACGATACGGTAGGTATTGTAGAAGGATGGAGTGCTGTGGCGCCTGGCAGAGTGGGAGCAATGATGTGTGTCTCTCTCCATTCTGCACACTCTCTCGCTTGTCTGACCGGCGAAAGTGTACACAGAATGGAGAGAGGCGATGCCGAAACAACATTAGTGATGTGAGGAAATGCACGATAGTACTGTGCTCGCCGTTTTTGTGGGAAACGTTTCTAGAATTAGCTACAGTTTCTTTCTGCCACAAACGTTCCCGTGCAGAAATCACTTCTTATTTCATGGCCTCTTATTTCGTATCGCAATGTGTCTTTGCCTTTTTTCTACAAACTCTACTTGAAAATAAGATCCCGAGGTTTTTAATTGTTCATTATTTTAATTTCCCTGCAAATGGACACACAATCAGAGATCGCCCTCCCTCATTTGGAATTGTAGAATGGATGAAACTCATTCCAAAACTCATTCCATTCTCACCCGTTAACCAAACCGGATAAGAGAAAGTCTTGAACTGTATTCACGCGATTCGGAATGAAAATCTCAATAGATAAATCAACTGTCAAATCTCGCTCCAGAGGATAACAGAAAGTTTTAAACTGGGCGTATCAGAGTGAAAATCTGAATAGATTGGATCAGATTAAGGCAAATCTGGCCTCGCAGATACCTCCGGCAGGCGTACGACCCCGGACAGCAGCAGCAGTTCCCGCAACCGCCCCAGCAGTCGTATCAGGTACCGTAGCTGCCGAGACAGATACCGTATTCCCTGGAGAATAACGAGAGAAAAACAGTACCCCCTAGCCGTAAGCAAGACCGTGCCACAATCCCGAGCTTGATACAGTACTCCCTGGCGAAAAACGAGCCGAATACCGTATGCACATGCCTCTCTGAATACGGTAGCGATGAACGATTATCGCCTGGCAATATTCTAGTCTTGTACCGTACTCAGCAGAGACCGTACCCCTCAGGTGTCCGGCTCCGTGGGGCCGCAGCAGCTGCAGCAACAGCAGTACGGCGGCAGCTACGCCCAGGTGACGCAGCAGCTTCCTGCAGCACCCGTAGAGCTGCAGATGCAGCAGCAACAGCAAGTCTTCGCTGCACAGGTCCTTAATTTCTCCTTCGTTCTTTCTGTGCATGATTCCGTTTCCCACCCACACAGTGTTGTATCGTTGTGTACTGGAAGAGTCCTCCTTCTAGGACCAAGTTCACGCTCCTCCTCATTTCCGCTTTCAAGATCCTTCCAGTATTTTGTAGGAGAATGTTACGTGTTTCTGGATCGATTCGTGGCTCTCTCCATTCTGCACACTCCCTCGTTTCTCTAACAGGCGAGATAGTGCGCCAAATGGAGAGAGCATTATTTGATCCGTAAAACTGATCTTTATGTTAGAAGTCTTTCGTGTCCAAGTCTTTCCCCTGTCCCCTTGCAGCCCCTTCCTAACCCCGCTTACGAGTCGGTCCGCCCGCCCTCCTTCGGTCCCCTGGGCACTCCGCGACCACTGCAGCAACCGGCTGCTGCACCTGCTGCAGCCGCCCTTCGAGACGGCTCCGCCTCCGACCCCGCCTACGCTGCTGCATCAACAAATCTGCAGCTTGCACGCTGGCTGAAGCAGCTGCAGCAGCAAGTCCAGGTGTCTTGTCATCACTCTCGGTCCTTTGTTCTATGCCGCACATTCGCACAAATACACTATTCGTTCCCACCTCGCTATCTGTCGATGTAGAGTTTCCGAAATCTGGGCGAAGGCCTATGCATTTAAATTTAAAATCTGCACACCCACTTTGAAGCCGGATCGACTAGTGCTCACTCAATTCTGCACACTCTCTAGCCAGTTAGAGAAACGAAGGAGTGTGCAAAATGGAGAGAGCTGCAATTTGATCCGGCTAGACTACTGCTAACCTGATGTCGGACAGAGTGATGAAGGGGTGTGCAGAATGGAGAGAGAGAGGAACTATGCGACCCGGTTTTGCTGTCTAGTGTGCGTAACGAGAAGGGTATTTGCAGCCAAACCAGTACGCTCAGCAGCAGCCCGTGCAGCAGCTGCAGCCACCTCCCGCTCCCCTCTCGCCCTTCCTGCCGCAGCAGCAGCAGCAGCATCTCGGGTCGTACGCCCAGTTCGGACAGCTGCAGCAACCCCAGCAGCAATATCAAGGAGGATTCTACCCACAGCAGCAGCCGCAGCAGCAGCAGTATGCTGCGCCGGTGCAGCAGCAACAGAAGTTCTACCAGCAGCGACCTCCAGTCTCTCCTGCAGCACAGAATCCCTTCTACGCCCAGCCCCAGCAACAGCTGCAGCAGCTGCAGCAATCATACGTGCAGCAGCAGCCTCAACAGCTGCCGCAGTATCAGGTAAAGATCGGTCAAGACAACTAAATTTTCTAAATTTTTTTCATTTTAAAACGGCGTAAAAACAACATTCAGCCCCTCCCCGTCGTGCAGCAGCCTCAGTTCCAGCAGCAACAGTATCCACAGCAGCCTCAGCTGCAGCAACTGCAGCAGCCGCATCAGCAAGCCTACGCCCAGCAGCCCCAGCAGCAGTATCAGGTGCGTTGAGGGGCATCCGATAACGGTAGATATGAATACGGTATGCGCATCACTACGGTAACAGACCGGCTGTAGACAATTGTAGTTTATACAATTTAAATCGTGCTGTTTCTAGGCCCAGCCACAGTTCGCTGCACCCCCGCAGCAGCAGCTGCAGCAACGACCTGCCGCTGTTATCGCACCGCCTCCCCTCGTGCAGCAGCTTCCGGCTACGGTCGCGCGGCCCGCGCCGCCCCCGCAGCAGCTGCTGCGCGTGCAGCCGCTACCGCAGTCCGCGACCGCGCGCCCGCCGCCCGCGCGCTTCACGCCGTACGTCGCGGACGTCCGCGACCCGGCGGCAGCCGTGGCCGCGACCGCCAGCCCGCGGCTCGCTCCAGCTCCCTTCGAGACCGTGACCATCGTCACGGTGGACACGCACACTGAGCAGGTTTGATCTTTGATCTTTCTTTCCACCGAGGATTACTGTGGTTGTGCATCGAGTGACGATTACGGTAAACACCTTTTCTCAAAGGTCGCCGACGTCGCGCACACGCGTGCTGAGGCGCGAGTGAAGGCACTCCGACACAAGAAAAAGAAGCGCGTCAAGGTCCTGCCGACTACTGTAGAGGTGAGGGTTGGTGAGGGTTGATGAGGGTACTGTAGGAGCAGACGGTTACGGTAGATTACTGTACACAGTCCTACAGTACACTCGGCAGTATCAGGATGCCGTTATTGCGTGTCTTTCTACATTCTGCACACTCCAATCTCTCAATGGAAAACAAACACTCAAAACAACGCTGACATCCAGCACAATATTCCTAGAAGAATAGTTTCCCCCCTTGTCTCACTACGGTAGAGGATACTTTTGCTTTCGTCCAGAGATGATCGTAATGAATCAGCCATCAGTTTACTTCTTAAGTGCTCTCGTTGAAACTTATTCCAAATTCACTCAGTTCATTCGGGGTGCTCGGGTTGAGTTTTATTCTTTTTGGCGACTCTTCCAAAGAAAGAGAGAACACAATGTGTTTCAAGAAGAGTAGAGAACACGCGAATCCAGGAGAGTCTCAAAGGGATTCTCGAAGATTCCTTTCCCTTACAATCTCAGCATCCCTACCCCCTTCTTTTTTCTGTATTGATTGCGATGTGATGATGCAACAATAGTCTGATCAGCAACCAACTTTATTCAAGGGTTGTACTCGATGGGGAGGTTCTTTCTGCGGACCATGCCGTCTCCCTGGAACCACTCGCGGCGGAACTGCTTGGCGGCTCCGTCGGGGGTGTTGGTCCACTCGATCGTCACACGGTCGTTGTTGACGTCCTGAGGGGAAGATATTAGTGAGATGGTAGGGTACTGTAGGATACGGTAGGTCATGGAAGCTGGCAAGGTCAATACTATAGTAGATAGGACCTACAGTAGACTACGGTATATCGAAGGGCAGATGGGGCTGGCAGGGAGAGATGGGATACCGTACCTCCTGTCCGTAGGCGAAGGCGTCGCAGGAGACGGCGATGAGGGCGTTCTCCTTGGGGTCGAGCACTCCGGATCCAGGGTCCACTCCGAGTCTCTTCATGTTGGTGGTCTTGAAGGCCCATCCAATACGGCGAGCGGAGGAGTTGGTCACCTGGAAAGAGCAGGGTTACGGTAGGGTGGGGGGAGGGAGCGGGCGGATACGGTAGGGGGGGGGGTTCGTACCTTGATGTGGTAGGTGTGCTTGTCATCGTAGGGGGCGTTGAAGACGATCTTGGTGCCGGGCTGGGTGGCGACGTCTCCGGGAGGAACGGACTGGGCCATGTCGACGACTTGGTTGTGAGGAGGAGACCGCGAGGGCGCGCTTTTATAGGCCGAGATGAATCGATTAGACTGGCAATTCACAGTCAAAGTGGGGGCTCAGAGGCAGACAAGGGGGATTTGTTGTGAGATCTAATTTTCGCAGTCAAAGTGGAAAACTCTTCTCCCCCTTGTTCGAAACATCCCAAACCCCGGTCAAACACCCTTGTAAGCATGCTTCAGAACTTGAAAAGAAGGCGAGACATAGCCCAGTCCGAACAGGATCGTGATGCTCATCCCTCGATTCCCCTCTCCGTCTTCCCACTAGTTATGACAAAATGGACTCGGCAGGCTGGCTTGGACTCGAGTTCAAGCCGGGTTCACCGTTGAAAATGCCGGATTGAAGCCGGCACGAAAAGCCGTTTTGTCATCACTGCTCCCTTGTTCGAATCGTCGTCGACCGTAGTCCACCATTGCAGACTGTTTCTGTCGCGGCTCCGCCTCCTCGCCCCATCCAAAGAGTGGTTACGGTAGGTGTCTATTTCGATCGATAACTGATCTGATGCGGTAGCTACGGTAATCACGCAATAGCGCCTACAGTATCCTATCGATGCAGTGTCTTTCTGCACATCATAGCTACTGTAGAAGCCATTATTTCGAAAGGATACGGTAGCTGCCGTAATCTACCGTACGTCAGACGACGTTCTCCCGATAATCAACCGATAACTAACCGGATACTGTGCCTACAGTAACCTACCGTACCTCAGACCACTTTCCCTCCCTCGATCGCGCCTCCTACCGCCTCCGCCCGCCTGCAGCAACAGCAGCGTGTTCGCCCCTCCACGCTCGCTCCAGCGCCGCCCCCTCAGGTGGGTACGGTAGATGGCTCGTAAGATACGGTAGGGAATGAGTACGGTAGAGTCATTACAAGGGACTGTCAATGCGTAGTACCGAAGAAAGAAGTATAGTTGATGAAAGAAGTGTGAGTAAGTGTCTGATAAAATCCGAACATCGTTAAGAATCAGACTGATGTGGGCATCTCCCTGTTTTTTTTTTTAAAGCGTCAACGGCGTCAAAAATTGATTCCTCCATTTGATCATTCGCTGTGTCATTTCACTGAAACTCAACCCAAAAGCGCACAATGCTCAAAATGAGTCTAAAGCGAAAAGGAAAATATTGAGCAAACTGCATACGATCTCGTCACGGATTTCAGCCCATATCATTATAGGCACTACCTTCTCTGTATATCGATAGAGTGCAGAATGGAGAGAGCTACTATTCGATTTTTACAACGATGCAATCTCTTTCCAGGTCGTGACCAAGCCTGCGCACGTCCACAAACCGACCGCCCGACCCAGCAAGCTGGTCGAGCTCACGACCGCTGCAGCAGCCTCAGCAGAGGGCAGGGTACGGTAGCTACAGTAACCCCGACAGTCGAATACACCATCGACTAGTATACTGTAGCGGCACCATTCTTCGATCATCAATACCCTTTACTGATAAATCAATACCCTTTACTGATAACTGCCCAATACCGAACTCAACGTAGTCCCGTAACGCCATCCGGAATTCATTCGATACCGTAGCCTACCGTGCTCTTCCTCTCAGGACCCGAACGAGGTCTTCCTGCAGTGCTGCCGGGACACGGGCATCGACGCCAAGTGCCACTCGCGCTGCAACTTTGACACGCTGACCAAGAAAGTGGTGAGTGAGGGATTACGGTAGTTTGTGAATATCGATTTTTGATTACGGTAGCCAAAAATAAAGTGGTGAGCGATTACTGTAGTTACGGAAGGTGATGAAATATCACTGCAGTAGAGTAGGGTAGCTGTTGAGATCACTACAGCAACCGCATCTCTTAAAACTCTAATATACAGGATACAGTAACCCTCGCATTCCAGCTCACGGGCATGTTCCTCGGTACCGATCCGTGCCCGCAGAAGAACGGAAGGAATATGCTTGGGTGTGCGGCAGAGAACCGCGATCACACTCAGTGCTGTCTGGAGAGGGGCGTGCATACGGTAGGATTCCGTACCCTTTGATAATTACAGTATAAGCTATGTGTACTGAAGCACACTGGAAATCAATGTACCTATGGTAAGAGATCGGTACTGTCTACAACAAGGTAAAGCGTCAAAATATTATACTGCTACAGTATTCCCGATTATTGGAACTTCGTTCGAATACAGTACTCTGTGATAATGTCCTCACAATAATTAAATTCCAGACCGCAGCGAAGAATAAGTGTCTTGGATTCTGCGTCATGACTCCCGGATCAACGTTCCAGGTAGATCAATACCCATTCCAAATTACGCTACTCATCCCAAAATCCAGGCCGACATCTCTATGCTTCCCTGCTGGGCGGTGCTCAACGACATCAAGGGCTGTTTCAAGGATGCCATTCTCGATGAATAATCGATTAGATAGTGTTACCGTACCCCTACCGTATCCCTTAGGAACCGTAATCTCATACGGGTCATAGTAGTAACACATCCCCCCGATCGTTAGAACACACATGTCACAGTATCAGTCTTATTTTGAGCCGGCTAGGAGTATGCTCAAAACCTATTTAAGGGTAAGCTTTAACGGGGACCCTTCTGTCTATCGCCAGTCGACCCCGAGAATCACTACTTTAACCCTTTATCGAAGTACTGTAGAGTACAACCACCTGATCGTTGCTCAGGATGCTAACATTCCCCCTCTCGGCACTGTAATTATTATTATTATTCACTTTGTTTGTAAAGACTTTGATAATTTGTCGGATCGGTAATTTATCAGTTTCTCAATATCTTCGAAACACAACAAACAAACAAAGAAACAGTCTACATTGCCTATTCAAAACTTTTAAGATCATCATCTAACAAGACTCAGTTGTAGATCAGGAGTAATGGGAGTGATAACGAATGAGTGCAAACCGCAAACACGGTGCTGGAAAGTAGGAGGAATATCGACCGGAGTGTCACTCCACGATCGCTCATCTGAAGAGGGAGAGCTTCAGAGGGATATATAATACTACAAATTTATAGAGAACTTGTAATAAATTAGCAACATTTTTGGTTTCATGCGACAGTAAGATGAGAGACACTTACCAGCCAGAAAGAGAACAAGTATCGGTGAATTAAAGTTTCAAATTTAAAACAAAAATGCGTTCTCACTTATTGTTTCTTGTTCAAGCTGCCGAAGTAGTCCTTGTCAGAGATATCGAGCATGAGACCGTTGGCGGGCAGGAAGATCTTGTTGCCCGAGTCAGAGATCTGCAAATATTTTAAAATAAATATTAATTTTTACTTTTAATTGTATTCTGCACAGTTTGAAGGGATTATTGCTAATATTAACTCTCCCGATATTCCGTTCTCTGACGAATGATCGCAAGATCGAATAACAAACGACACAACCACTTTCTCGTCATCCCTAACAAACACCCTATTTCTATCAAACAAACACATGGAAAGATAAGAACGAAGGGAAACGTACAGTTCTAGCGATCTTCTGGGCGGCGCGGATCTTGCGCAGCTTCAGGAATCCAGGGTCGTTCTTCATGGCATCTCCGAGCTGGAATTGATTATAAAATTGTTCGAGGATTCCGACCTTTTTATCAGCGAATCTTTCTGTTGAGCCCTATTATCCGACTATCCGATTGTTACCCTCGTTATGTGAACTGTGAGCTTGATCTTCTCCAATGGAAACAGTATTCCCGTTCAGACAAGAATTACAATACCAGAAAAAATAGAGGAAACAGTTAGTATAAATACAACGCCCTAATCTATTAATACAACTAGAACCACCTTTTCTGATTTAAAGTATTTTAAAGTTGTTTTATTGAAGAAAAATATAAATGACAAACCATCTTGGCGGACTCGGCTTCTCCCTCGGCCTGGACGATCTTCTCGAGACGCTGCTGCTTGGCGCGCTCGACGATGAAGGTGGCACGCTGCGCCTCCTGGGCAGCCACTTGCTTCGCCTGAAAAGGGGAGGAGTAAATTTAATTCGTGATGGAGCTTCTCGGCTTCTCAGGATAGCTCACGGGCGCTGGCTCGGGGTAGTCAACTGTACGAAACGCATGTCATACGGCTCGAAATTTTACTCTACTTTTTTCATTCTTACAATTAGTCAGCTAGGTATGAAACCGCATGAATAGGGGTTTTAAGAAGTAAAGATTAGCGAGTCGTCTAAAAAAGATTAGACAATCAAAGTAAGGTGGTCGAATTATTTAGTTTAACAAACAGATAACATTTAATCTACTTAAGTAAGTATTCATTAGACAAACCTCGACGGCGGCCGAGTACACGGGCGAGAAGGTCAGCTCGGTGAGGGAGACGTCATCCAGGATGATGTTGAAGTCGAGAGCGCGCTCTCTAAGCGCCTTGCTCACCATCAGCGAGACCTAAGCAAATATTAGTTTGTTTATTGATGGCGCGGAAAAAGTCAAAGGAGAAGAGAAAACATTTGAATTCTCGCCATTGTGTATCTCAGCTCCCAATGAAGCTAGCGACTTGAAATTTGGAATATGGGGTGGAAATCCTCTTTCCACCCAAAAACGAAGTTTCAAGTCGCTAACTTCATTGGGAGCTGAGATACGCAATGGCGGGAATTCAAATGTTTTCTCTTCTCCTTTGACTTTTTCCACGCCATAAAATAGGGAGAAAGCGTCTAAATTCGAGATTTCAATTTGTGGTCAACGAGCTCGCTAGGTCAAAGTACGGATAGAAAAGCTATGGCGAAATAGTGAACTCGAAAGTGGGATCTATTTTGAAGCACAATACCTGCTGGCGCTGAGTGATGAGCTGGGAGGCGTTGAACTTGGCGACGACGCTCTTGAGCACCTAAACAAAACATATTTATTAATATACTTATTTATTATCCAGAAACAATGAATAGAGTATTGATTGGGCGCAATCATCGCTGTCCAACCATGATGGTGAGGACTGTTTTCACACAGCTCCAATAGTTTGGGCTGTGAGCACCATTGTCCAAATTGACGCGTTATGTCGGACCATTGCCAAAGTCCCAACATTGGAGCGGTGTGCAAGCTAGTGGACATCTTTGGGCACGATTCTGTGGCAGTTACAATGGCGCTACGTCGGATGAGAACTTTAGGGGGCGATTGGAGAGGGAAGAGACGGTATTGTGAAATAATTCTCCTCCGACCTAGCGCCGTTACAATTCGTAAGTGTCCGCACCTCATTGCAGATGGAGGGCAGCACTCGCTCCTCCCAGTTCTGGCCGAGTGTGCGGTAGATCTTGGTGAGATGGTTGGGGTCGGGACGGGACAGGACGCGCAGGCCGATGTTGACCATCTGCAGATCCTTGGAACCGGTGGGCGAGCGGATCTGCAAAGAATTGGCCCGTTTAGGTTCGAAAATCACTTTCCTCGCCTGAAATAAGCCCTTCAGGCACAGATTCCTTCAGTTTTAAATCCCACACTGCCCATGTGTATAATGATCAGTATCTTCACTGTTAAAATCTAGTGTTGACAATACGATACGGTTTAGCGATATCACTACGAACCCCTCTCACCATATGTCGCAATATCAAGAGGAAAGGAATGATGATATCGCTAAACAGTATCGGATTGCCAAAACTACTTTGCAACACGATTTCAAATCCCACACTGCCCTTGTGTGCAATGAACAGTTTCGTCACTGTTAAAAGCGCGATAAATACGCAACTACTGCGCTGACGAACCTGGTTCGGGCGGGCGCGGATATCGTAGACGATGGGGTACTGGAACCAGGGCATGCGGAAGTGCAGTCCCTCCTTGTACACGTCCTGCGACATGCCGCCGATTCTGTTGAACATGACGGCGCGGTGACCGGCATCGACTGACAAACAAAGCGTCATTCGCAGATCAACAACTCCTAATTTACATTAATAATCAAATAATTTGGCCAGAACAAGTGAATGTGAAGCCATTTACCAGTGAACATGGACTGGGCCACGGAATAAGCGAGAGCGCCGGCTCCAATGAGCAGTCCTACTCCTGCTCCGGCTCCCTTGGCATTCTTAAGCGCGGCTTGGAAAGCCTCCTTTCCCTGTTGTGCCATCTGCAACCAAATAAATCAATAAACATATCAAAACAGGCGAAAAACTGAAAACAAAATCAATTAACAAAAATTTTCGTCAGCAGAGTTTGTAGTTTGTAGTCAGAATACAGTAACCTCATTGACAAATCATGTAATACAGTTGAAGATATTTTTGAACGCCCCGAGCCTCGTTGTTTTTACGACCAGTGTGATTTTCTCTTTCTTTTTGCTTATCTGTGCCAAAAACAACGTTTCATTCACGCACCGTTTTTGGATTGCTTGTCATTATTGCGTTGTTAGAATCTTCTCGTCGTTTGCGCATGTATCTACTTGGACGAATTGAACTGAAATCGCATTTTACCGCACTTCAGAATGTCCGAGAAACCCCGCAAGTACAACTTCGGAGCTTCTAAGGGGACCGGGCTTTCGGCCATAGCCAACAAGAAGTGGGAACAAGGCAAGAAGGAGTTCGTCGTTCAGGTTCGCTTTCTCTAATTGCGATTCGGTGACGTTATGTGTGTTACGTAGCAACGCATAGTTAGCAGTTGGCCTTTCCGTATGTCTCACTTAGCGGACTCGTTGATAGATCTCAGAAAACTCACTGACACGGTCACCGTTGCACCCTCGATGAGTTGTTTGATGCATTCATGTCGTTATGACTCGAATCCGAATCTTTCAGAACGACAAGCCGGTCGTTCTACACAAGAAGGAGCTGTCTGATGTACTGGACAATATCACTAGGGACCAGGTATTCATAGTAGTTTATTTGCCTTGATTGACATGCCCTCACAATCGACCCCTTCTCGCCTTTCCCCTCGCATCCTGCATACTTACTCAGTTTGTATCTGAATTATCGGCTTCGCTAGATCGATAACACAGTACATTGGACTGATTAGGAACTATCATTTGGACTGGATAATCCCTTCTCATCAGCATCCCTTCTAATCCCTCCTAAGCATCAGGGTCAGCCCGCCATCGTGGAACCAGTCGTTGGGCAGGCTGCGCCCGTATTCGGGCAGAATCTCGCCCAGAGGGTACTCGAGGTCGGGAAATATCTTTCAATTTTAGATCAATCACTCATTTTTCATGCAAAGTCAATTGTATCATGCACGTTATGCTTAGCAACTAGTCTATCAATGTAGAAATAACAGTGACCCCCACAGTCAACAATGCGCAGACTAGATATGTGTTTCTCCATCTCCTGTACGCATTTTCGCAAGACTAACTTGTTAAAAGGTGAAACGACCAATCAGTAGCTGTACTAGGACTTTTCTTGTCCCTCGTCTTCCTATCTCTCAAAATGCTATTCTTTCAGCCAGCGAATCCCCCGCCTGTGGCGGCGGATGCCGCCAATGGAGTCCTGGCGGCCGAGCGAAAGTCGACACTGGGAGATAATGTGAGTATTTCAAATTATTTAAATTAAATGCTATTATATAATAAAAAAATAAGATAAGAAATCATGCGAATGTTCCCCTCTCTTTAATCCCCGAAGCCTTACGATCCTTGGCACGCAAGCACACGCTTTATCCCATGATCGTCATCACCCAATCAAGGTGTGGCAGTGCATTTAGACAGTTGCTCTCCGAAATATCTTTATCTTGCGATAGCGGGAGTTGGACTGGCTTGGCGCCTTCACTTGCGCACCCCCATGAAATTCTGATCCTATTCCTTGCGATTCGATGCCTCCCGACCTCCCTCATGCTTTAATGACTCGGCACTCTGGTAGTTGCGAGCGAAATGAAATGGGGATTTGGATTGATTACTTTGGACTGGCTGAATGACTTGGACTTAGCAATTTGGACTGGATCGCACCTTCTTCTTATGAAACTGAGCCGCGATGTGGATGAGCATGTTGTACGAGATGAGCGCGATCGCGGAGTATAGAAGCCTTACCTACTGTATTCGAGACAAGGTGATACTGCGAATCGTTCCGGAACAATTCATTCTCCTCATTTTAGACCAGAATCCGTCATTTATAGTAAAAACGATCCCAAGTTGTTCGAATTAGACTAAGTTTCTTAGACTGGATCAAACCCACCCAATAGCTCGTAGATGGAATCGGAGTGTCCTCTCTCGATGAAGTAGTCGCGGCGGACGGGCGCGGCTGCTTGGGCAGGTAGCGGTAGAGCTGCAGGTAGATCAGGGTTACGGTAGGTGAAACAGGGTTACGGTAGGTAGATCAGGATTATGGTATTGAGTGAGGCCACGGTTGGGAGATAAGTTATAAGTATGGTAGGCAATTAACAAGCCAGGCTACTGTATCAGATCGGGATACGGTACCGACTCTAGGAGTACGGTAGATCACTCACCGTCTTCCTGTCCTCGTAGACGTAGGTGTAGGTGGGGGCGCCAAAGAAGCGGAAATCGTAGTAGACTATACCGAAAGTCCGCGAGGCGCCAGAGGGAAGGGGATGAGCGGAGGAGGAGGAGGAGGAGAAAGTCACGTAGCCGTATTAGGGGAACATGAGATGGATGTAACTTCGGCTTGTGCTCTTTCCTTTCTGCACACTCTCGCCGGTCAATCAGATGAGAGAGTGTGCAGAATCGAGAGAACCAAAAACCGAAACGACATCACTAATGCAAATACAGTCCTGCTTCAAATCCAGTCCAAATCCAGTAATTGAGAAAAGGGTTTGTGATGAATTGCAGGACGAACAACGAAATGTGATGAGCAATACACGAGCGAACTCAATAAATAGTTTATTACCATACTTAACAAGTTGGCAGGCACATACTAGATAGACGGAGAATGATGATGATGACTCGTACCAAAGTGCCATAACGGTATCAGGGAGTCTATATATGGTACCAGAATGGTACCTAATATCCGGGCGCGGTTCGGGGCGGTGGACAATGATCACACCCTCCTCCCGATCCTCCACCACCGTGCTCTCCATCTGATCCAGCCACTCCGGCGTTTCCGGGAGCTCCGTCGGGTCCGGCATCACCAGCGGGTCCGGGAGGACCAGGCTGTGAATCGGTACCTGCTCCAGGGTTGCCGGCAGGTCCAGGGGGTCCAGCTGGGCCGGGAGGTCCGGCGGGTCCGGATGCTCCGGGCATCTCGGTAGTCTGGCCAGCAGGACCAGGTGCGCCATCAGTTCCAGGTCCTCCGGGATTGCCTGCGGGTCCGGGCGGGCCGGGAGGTCCAGCGGGGCCAGGGCCTCCTCCAGATGCGTCGGCTCCGGGTGCTCCAGGTTTACCATCAGATCCGGCAGGTCCGGGGCCTCCGGCCGGTCCGGGAGGCCCGGCGGGGCAGTCAAAGCAGAAATCGCTCAATGCTGAGGCATATCCGCCTCCCATTGGAGCGTTCGGTCCCGCTTCTCCGGCCGATCCAGCAGTTCCATCGTTGCCGGGTGCTCCGTCCGTACCAGGAGGCCCGGGTGGGCCGGCGGGTCCCATTCCGCATGAGCACATGGATGCGCACGCGCCTCCGGCTGCAGCAGCGCCACTGCTGGCTTCGGCCGTACCAGAGTACACTGAAAGTAGGGATTACTAGTAGTGATGGCAAATCGGCTCTCCTCAGTACGCGTGCTCACTCGCAGGTCAGAGAAACGAGAGAACACGCGAAATCTGGTGAGTCTGATGCCGCTTTGTCATCGCTATTTCAGATGCTGATTCATCTCTTGGAGTGTTCCTTCCAAATGGATACATTAGGCCAATAAGAACCATGTTTGCACGCAATAGATCGAGAGGTTTGATTAGGATGGCGAGAAACGTACTGGAAGCAGGTGCGGTAGGCGGGGCTGCAGTAGCGGGCGACGGAGCCGCGGGCGCTGCTGCAGCAGGTGCAGCAGGCGCCGTGATGGAGACGTAGGTGTCGCCGGCGTCGTATGTGCCGGCGCCTCGGGCCCGGAACCGTCGTTTGAGCGACTTGCTGGAACGGAAACAGATGTAATGATAATAATGTTGATTTATTTTTTAGTTAGTTTCCATGCGAGGGTATCTCTTGAGATAAAATTTTACATGAGAAAGGTAAAATACTGAGAAGATTGGATTTATCTAATCTATTTTAATAAAATAATTAAGTAATTAATTTTACAAACCTGCGACCCTCGTTGCGTTGCAGCTGTCGGCTGTCGCGGAAGACGGTCGCACGACGGGTGCGAGAGGGACGAGTGACGTCGAACTGGAATGGGAGATTTTGGGTCGTGGCGATTAGTCTGAAAAGTTCTAGCGATATCATGCCGGAAATATTTTATTGCACTAGATAATGGAGAAAGTAGCACGTTGTGCTCTTTTGACGCATACCATCTCGAACCGTTTCCACAGTCCGCCCGACCTCTCGATGCAGATATCTACCTCGTCTTGGATGTTGGAGTGGACCATCTAGAGTATTAGGCAGTTGTGAATGATATTTTTAAAAACAGTATACTGTAACATTGGGTAGATAAAGGTTGCGTAGTGATGATCGCTCCGTACCGTTATGTAGTTGTAGCACATGGGCACGGCGATGATGGCGATGATGATGGAGGCAGTGGAGACTGCGACTGAGAAGAAGGCGAGACGCCTGTTAATTAAATTAAAATAATAATATTGTTTAAATAAATAAAAAAATCTTACCGAAGCGCGCGTTCCTCAACGAATGCTTGCTTGCTCTCCATGAGGACTGGACGATGTTCTGAGAATGCGATGGTCTGCATTTATACCGCCAATCACGCAAACACAACAAAGCACTATCAGAACGCCGACACAAGTGCTTTGTCTTACTTTGCATTTGATGTTTCGCCCTCGTCTCGGTTTCCTCCCCCCACCCATCCGAACTTGTTCCTGGAAAGGGTACTTGATGAGTAGTGTTGCGATTGTGGTTGTGGAGATGGTCATTGAGATAAGAGGGTACCGAGCCGGGGGTGAAACTGCTAATTAGACTGCTAATCGGAGAGTGGAATTACTGGAGTTTACTAGAGAAGACGATTAGCCTGCGTTGATGGTATCAGGCTCTTAATATATAGTTGTTTTTTCTCCTGCGTATTCTCAGCAGCAAAGAAACGCATAGCTAACAAAATAACATTTTCGTTTTCTTCTAGTGCTGAATGATGAATCTTCTCTGCAACACTTCTGCTATTGCGTTGATGAGTTTTCTGTGATATTGATTTGGGGTCTGTTTTCTATTACGTTTACTATTCTCCAAGCATTTTCTTCTTCTTTTGTTATTGTTAGATCTCAAAAATATACAAATGTTGGTCGGACTCGTCTTTTTTTTGCGGCTTCAATTCGATCTGCTTTTCCTGCTGATCACTATTACTTTCTCCCAGATTCGCTTTCTCCACTCTCCGATTGTGGAGCTGGTGAAGAGATGCAGTTAGCTTTCTCTGATTTCAGTGAAAATGGAGTGAAGTGTTTCACTTGTTGCTGTTTCTGCTTTGTTGCTTGTTCCATGATGCAGTCGTGCAATAGTATTTGACATAAATACTTTATTTGCATAATACATTCTAAAAACCATACTACAACATGAACAGCGCGATGGTGCATCAGACACGAGCAACTGGCGCTCATTCTAATATCCGGGCGCGGTTCTGGGCGAGGGACAATGGTCACAGCCTCCTCCTCCTCCCGATCCTCCGTGCTCTCCGGCTGATCCAGCTGCTCCGGCACCACCCGGAGCTCCGTCCGGCCCGGCGTCTCCGGCGGGGCCGGGAGGTCCAGGCTGCGAGTCTCCGCCTGATCCGGGGTTGCCGGCAGGACCAGGGGGCCCAGCAGGGCCGGGAGGTCCGGCGGGTCCAGGTCCACCAGGCATCTCGACTGTCTGACCAGCAGGGCCAGGAGGGCCATCGGATCCAGGTCCTCCGGGGTTTCCGGCGGGTCCGGGCGGGCCGGGAGGTCCAGCGGGGCCAGGTCCTCCTCCCGAAGCAGCAGCTCCGGGTGCACCGGGCTGACCATCAGATCCAGCAGGTCCAGGTCCTCCGGCGGGTCCGGCCGGGCCAGGAGGGCAGTCGAAGCAGAAATCACCGGCACCCATAGCGTATCCACCGCCCGCGGGAGCGCTCTCTCCAGGCATACCGGCTGAGCCCGGAGCACCATCGTTACCGGGGGCTCCGTCGTTTCCGGGAGGTCCAGCAGGACCAGCCTTGCCCATTCCACACGAGCAGCTGGAATGAATGTTCAGTATTGAGTGGTTATTGATTGATTGAATTACGGTAGAAATGGGCACTTACCATGATCCTCCTCCTCCAGCAGCCGCAGCTCCCATGTACATTGCAGCAGGGGCGGGCGCAGGAGGGGGCGCGCTGGCGTATCCTCCACCTCCACCTCCGGCTGCTGCAGCCCCTCCTCCTCCGGCGTACGACCCACCACCGGCAGCGGCGGCTCCTCCGGCGTCGTAGGTTCCGGTGCCTGGAGGATGAGCATAATTAGAGTGGGTGTACAGTAATAAAAGTCGCGAAGATGCGGTAAATCTAAGCGCTATGTCGGAACACATGATAGGTTGATGAATAATCACCTCTGTTCACGAGAGGTAAGTGTTATGTAAAAGATGGTATTGCGAAATAGTTCTCATCCGACCTATGGCTAGCCCGATGTTAGGGTTTGGGGTCAAGAGTTAGCTCACCACGTGCGCGGAATCTTCTCTTGACCTCGACGCGTCTCGTGGGTCGCTCGACGTCGTTTCGCTGCAGTTGACGGTGATCGTAGAAGATCTGGTGCTGGTGCGCCTGACGACGGACTCGGCCAGTGGAGTCGGTGTGGAACTGAAAGATTATCGATTACTGCATTATAGAGTACTGTAGTTGATACGGGTTTACTATAATGAACACTTTCTCCCCATTGATCACTCACCGATTCAAATCGCTTCCACAGTCCAGTCGAGCGCTCCATGCAGAAGTCGACCTCGTCTTGGATATTGGAGTGGATCAACTGCAATTATTGATTGATTTGTGAATGGAATGTCCAAGCAATCTTACCCTCATGCAGTTGTAGCAGTTTTGAATGATTTTAAAAAAAAAAACAGTATGCTGTAATATTTGGTAGATCTGCAAGAGGTTGCGCAGTGATGATCTACTCGTACCGTCATGTAGTTGTAGCACATCGGAATGGCGATTATGGCGATGATGATGGAGGCAGTCGCGACGGAGACTGAGAGGAAGGCGAGGCGTCTAAAGTATTATTGGAATATTGTAGATGTAATTGAAAATTAAGAAAAAAATATAGATAATTATTAACGTTCGCCAATATATCGAATCCAATTTTTGCACTAATTGTACTTTTAATATGAAAGTGGTGGAATAGGAGAAATCACAATAGAACATGGTTCGGAAAAAGTAGATTTTGAAAGAAGCACCAGCTTAGCGAGAACAGGTGAAGAGGAAGATGCAACTGACCGAAGCGCTCGCTCTTCTTGCTGTGCGTCCTTGGACTCCATCGGAGACGATGAGGTGATGACAGGAGGGTGCTCGCCCCCCTTTTTATAGCCATCTCCCGGCGGTGATAGAATCATGCACCTCTTTGTGTGTACTGGGGTTCGTTGACACCGCGCCTGTGTATACCCGTTTGATTGATAGTAGGTAGCTTCTAGTGTGGACAAATCGGAACCGACTCTCCTCAATCGCGCACGCTCTCGCAGGTCAGAGAGACGAGAGAGCACGTGAATTGAGGAGAGTGGGGAGTAGTAGCTCCCTCCTCTCGCTTCCGCAGTTGCGAGCTGCATGAACGATAAGGTCATTAGTGAGGAGGGAGCAACTGTGAGATTAATTCCCCCTGTGGTCATGAATTAGTTCCTGATTTGATATGACAGTGAATGCCTAATAAGGTACACGGAACAGAAATGATCTGCACTCAACCGAGTTGCAACGAGTATCGGTTACCTACATGCACTTATCACGTCAGGCGTTTGACGCCAGATGGGGATGGATGGTCAGGTTTCGGGTCGGTTACCTTTGAAAGTGGCAATGGATTAGTGTTCGTCATGCTTTGAAGAATACATTGATTTATCGGGCGGCTGGATAAGTTGAAAAATTAATCATGCCACTATTTCCATCGAAATATTAATCATTTCTGCTATATCTTTCCGAATCGTGTGATAGCGCAGTATTGTCAGCAAAACGTTTTCAAAATCTGGCACTTTCCTAGATCGCAACCAAGCCCCGCCCACTCTCATGGAGCTGGCCACGCCCACCTCCTTCTCACCTCTCTCCCTAATCCCGTTACTGTCTGTGCGTACACCCAAACTATTTGGATTAATTCTAATCTTCATAAGAACGCTTAGGTTTAGGCTTAGGCACACGCCGCTTAGGAGGGGCGGGGTCAGGGGAGGGGCTTGGTTGTCATCTAGGAGTTCCCAAAATCTTCCCGGGCGTTAATTTCGAGACTAGCAAGCCTTGTAGTGTAGATTGTGAGCTACTCTGATAAAAAATGCGACTGTGTGCATCATGCCTGATATTTCGATATCAATTGTAGCTATTCCTCCCTTTGTCTTCCGAATCTTTAAATATGTGATTTTTCGACTAATTTCTGCAAGCTTTCTGAGCTTTATCAATTCTTTGTATACCTTGAGCAAATTCAGATAAATGTGTGACATTGTGAGAGCGATTGTTTGAAAGGATCCCCTTTCACTCTAATGGCTACTAATTATGTGTTTCAAGAACTTGTGGGTGTTATAGTGGTTCTCTGATCATTATCGTCTCTTTCCCCTTGTGCGGAATGCCCTATCGCGATTTCCATTCCCGATTGTACAACTCGAGTTTATTGACCTCTGAGAATAGTTTACTAGTACACACGTTGAACGACAACAGTATGCGTTGTCTAACGAATAGCGATAACTCTTCCTAATATCCGGGTGCCGTTCGGGGATTTGGGCAATGATCGCAGCCTCCTCCTCCTCCCGATCCTCCAGATTCTCCGTCGGTACCAGCAGATCCAGGATTACCGGGGGCTCCGTCAGGTCCCGCATCACCAGCAGGGCCAGGAGGACCTGGCTGCGAATCAGCGGCCGCACCGGGGTTGCCTGCCGGTCCAGGAGCTCCAGCTGGACCAGGAGGCCCGGCGGGTCCGGGTGCTCCGGGAATCTCCATTGTTTCGCCAGCGGGACCAGGAGGGCCGTCGGTACCGGCGCTTCCGGGATTTCCAGCCGATCCGGCAGGCCCGGGAGGTCCTGCGGGACCGGGGCCTCCGCCGGATGCATCCGCTCCAGCTGCTCCGGGCATTCCATCTGAGCCTGATGGCCCAGCGCTTCCGGCAGGTCCGGCCGGGCCAGGAGGGCAGTCGAAGCAGAAATCGGCCGCAGACATGGCGTATCCGCCTCCCATGGGCGCGTTCTCGCCATTAGTTCCGGCGGTTCCAGGAGCTCCGTCGTTTCCGGGTGCACCGTCCGTGCCAGCGGGTCCAGGTGGTCCGGCGGCTCCCATTCTGCACGAGCAGCACGACCCTCCTCCTCCGCCTCCGGCAACAGCAGCTCCTCCTCCGCCGCCGCCCATGTACATTGCTGCGGGAGCCGGGGCAGGGTACACTGAAATGGGGGGTGGATTAGAATATTTGGATTGAATTAGTTAACTACTTGGACTGGATTTTCGCAGATGAAGTGATGTTCTCGCGAATTGAGTAAAGTTCTCACTCATGTCAGCAGGAGCGGGAGGCGGAAGAGGTCCGCCACCACCAGCAGCAGCAGCTCCAGAGGAGGAGTACACTGAAATGTATGGGGTATTGTAGGTTTGGACCTAATTGGAATGAGCGTGGTCACTGTAGGAAACGAGCTGTTTGATTAGTGGCTATCTCCATTCTGCACACTATATCATCTGCCTGATCGGCGAGAGAGTGTGCAGAATGGAGAATGTAAAAAAGCGAAATGACATCCCTAGAGGCGACTCACTGGGAACGGGCGGGGGAGCCGGCGGGGGCGCGCTAGCGTACCCGCCTCCACCGCCTCCGGCAACTGCAGCACCGCCGGCGTCGTAGGTGCCGGTGCCTGGAATTTAGATGTATTTATTTAAATTTCTGACTGCAATATGTCTAGAAGTGCTAGATAGATTGGCCGTAATATTGGGAGCATTAGACGTGATGCTTTGAACGATCTTGCTGCTATCTAGTCCACCTCGAGCGCGGAATCGCCTCGTCGCCTCGACGCGTCGCGCGTGCTCGTTGCGCTGCAGCTGGCGAGTGTCGTAGAAGAGCTGGTGCTGGTGATGATGGGCCTGACGACGGACGCGACCCGGGGAGGAGGTGTCGAACTGCAAAGAAAAGATTATTGATTTTCGATTACTGTAATTTGCTACTTTAGTACTGTGACAGTCTTGAGGTACTGTAGTCCTGTGGTATCGTAGTAAACTCACCGATTCGAATCGCTTCCATAGTCCAGTCGATCGCTCCATGCAGAAGTCGACCTCGTCTTGGAGGTTGGAGTGGACCACCTGAATTAGGAAGAGTGATGCTGTTTCGGTTTTGACTCTCTCGTTTTTTGCACACTCCGGTCAGAGAGAAGAGAAAAGAGAGTGATCAGAATGAAGAGAGTCTTATGCCGATTTGGCGTCACTAGTGATTGCGCATATTCCATGATCATAAACGTACCGTCATGTAGTTGTAGCACATGGGAATGGCGATGATGGCGATGATGATGGAGGCAGTTGAGACTGCAACTGAGAAGAAGGCGAGACGACTAAAATATTATTAATATTTATTATTTGCAACGATTTATAAAAAGCAGAAAGATGCAGAAAGAGAAAGATTTCATCACATGGCCTGAAACTAACCGAAGCGCTCGCTCCTCAAGAAACGCTGTCTTCGGATCCATAGTAGACGATGAGGTGTTGAATGGAGCACCGCTGCCTCCCTTTATACGTGACGGTTACTGGGAGTTCCTTTTAGTGATACCAAATCGGAAACAACTCCTCAAATCGCGTGCTCTCTCGCGGGTCAGAGAAATGAGAGAGCAAGTGAAATGAAGAGAATCTAGTTCCTTTGTTGTTGAGGAGAGCGGTTCGGGGTGATACGCGAGCCTTGATTCCTGTTGGAGTTACGACCATTTATGCAGTATATGGTGTTTATGTGTGGTGCGGTGACTCGCTTTTACCTGTGTTTCTATAGTCGGATGTGATAAGAGTTATGGGGTTGGCGTAGTTTGCGTTGCAAGGATTTAGCTGGCTTCAATTAGTTGGATTTGGTTCTGGAAGACTGAACTTTTACAGGATGTACGAGATTAGATTAAAGTATAATTACAACTACGGGAAGAATAAGTGTGATTTTGGCAGGATTGGGATCTACTTTTATGCTGGAACGAGAATTCGCCGTCGAACTTGTGGAGAGTGATTCATTGTGTGGATCTGGAAGGCTGATGCATATAGTACTCGCTGGCTACATGCGTCGAATGGGTCTCGAAAATGTGAGAATGCACTTCAGCATTCCGACCAGACCCATCTTGGAAAAGTGAAATGTATGGTAAAAGCGATCATATCAAATGTACCACTTCGGCAAACTTGTTTGGGCACATTTCGAGACGAGACCTCAGTTGACGTATGGCTGGCTCATTAGGATGCCCATTCACTTCCGTCGACGTGCACTTTCACATGCACTTTGTGATTCCGAAGCACTCGTTTGAAATTAGGGGTGAAGTTTTTCATGGGGATGCTAAGAATACCTTACATAATTTTCTTGCAACTTTCGATGTTAGTTTCGATCAGAAGTTTGACGTGATGAGGTATTGAGGTGTATGTTCCTTTCTCTAGTTTCCCTTCGGCTAGGTTCCGATGAGAGAAAGTGAGGGAAAGTGAGTGTTGTTTGAACTGTTTCTGGTAGACGGGTGAAAGTTGTTTCACTCCTTTAATGTGATCTTTCGTTTTTATGATTTTCTAGAGAGGCTTCCTCGGATCTTTATCGTCGTTTCTGTTTTGAGGACTGAATAACCTCCATTTCACGGTGTCAAACGTGCGCTGTTCTTCAATGGGAATACCCGAGAAAATAGTTTATTATCACTATACACGTTACATGCGAACCATGCGGATAGATACGAGCAACTGCCGCTCATTCTAATATCCGGGGGCGGTTCTGGGCGGGGGACAATGGTCACAGCCTCCTCCTCCTCCCGATCCTCCGTGCTCTCCATCGGATCCAGCCGATCCAGCGTTACCGGGAGCTCCGTCCGGTCCGGCGTCTCCGGCGGGTCCGGGAGGTCCAGGCTGTGAGTCAGCACCTGCTCCAGGGTTGCCGGCAGGTCCAGGGGGTCCAGCTGGGCCGGGAGGTCCGGCGGGTCCTGGTCCTCCAGACATCTCGATTGTCTGACCAGCGGGACCAGGCGCTCCATCGGTACCAGGTCCTCCGGGGTTTCCAGCTGAACCGGGCGGGCCGGGAGGCCCAGCGGGACCAGGTCCTCCTCCCGAAGCAGCAGCTCCGGGTGCTCCAGGCTGACCATCAGATCCGGCAGGTCCGGGTCCTCCGGCGGGTCCAGCTGGGCCAGGAGGGCAGTCGAAGCAGAAGTCGTTGGCGGCCATAGCGTATCCACCGCCCATGGGAGCATTCTCTCCAGGGGCTCCGGCCGATCCGGGAGATCCGTTGTTTCCGGGCGCACCATCGTTTCCTTTGGGGCCGGGCGGTCCAGCCGGTCCCATTCCGCACGAGCAACACGATTCTCCGCCTCCACCTCCGGCAGCCGCAGCACCAGAGTAACCTGAAACAGTGGATTTGATTGATATTTTTTCGGTTCGTCGTAAAGAATTCGATCGAAATTTAGTTTTGAGAGTGGTTCCCGGGAGGAGTGAGCGGAGATTTGTATTGATGGTGACATACTGGCAGCAGGGGGAGGGGCGGGAGGCGAGGCGCCTCCGTACGACCCGCCACCGGCAGCGGCCGATCCTCCAGCGTCGTACGTTCCGGTGCCTGGAAAGATCAAAGATCAGATTATTGACTCGAAGACCCTGACTGATGATAAGAGAGGCAATCGATGCGAAGACTGCTTATTAGTGATGGCAGCTTTTCGTGCCGGCTTGCCGAATTCGTTTTGTCATCACTACTGCTCACCACGAGCGCGGAATCGCCTCTTGGCGGCGACGCGTCTGGTCGGTCGCGCGTTGTCGTTGCGCTGCAGCTGGCGGTGGTCGTAGAAGATCTGCGCCTGCAGCGCCTGACGACGCACGCGACCCGGGTTGGCGGAGGGCAGCTGAAAATAAATAAAAATGGAATTAATAATTGGATATATAATGAACAAAAGTAAAAGATCTGTGGTCGGTTTGAGGTAAGCAAGCAGTAGCCTCTCACCGTTTCGAATTTCTGCCACAGTCCGGTGGATCTTTCGACGCAGAAATCGACCTCGTCTTGGATGTTGGAGTGGACCATCTGATGGATTTTAATTACTTGCAGGATAGGTGGCTCATTGTTGTTGATATTGTGAAATCATGTAGTCGTGACTATTTATTGATTGATTTTCAATCTCCGTAGATAGTGAGGAATGAGCCAAAGCGAGCCTACTAATGCTGATAAATCGGCACCTTACTCGCATCGTCACATGCTATCTCGGCGGTCAGAGAAACGAGAGAGCACACGAATTGAGGAGAGTATTTTCCATCACAGCCTACCGTCATGTAGTTGTAGCACATGGGCACGGCGATGATGGCGCAGATAACGGAGGCAGTGGAGACGGCGACCGAGAAGAAGGCGAGACGCCTAATAATTAAAAAATCAATTAAAATATAATTGACCGAATAGTGTGAATCACTAGAGATTATGTCTAGGCAGAGACACTGTTCACATCAGTACGGAGTCGCTTCTGAGTGAATTGGAAATCGTCGATATATTGGGAATTGAAAAGAAAGACAAGCTCACCGAAGCGAGCGCTCCTCAATGTAGGCCACCTTGGGATCCATCGTAGATGATGAGGTGAGGAAGGGAGCACCTCGGCTCCTTTTATACCCATCGCGGGAGTGCAGGGTTCGCGGAAGTTTCTTTGTTTTCACACCGAACTAGTTCCTAGATGCAGTCGATTCCAGCATTGAGTTAGTGCCATAGCGGGGAGTAGTGGCGTCGTTTCTGTTCTCGACTCTCTCCATTCTGCACACTATCTCGTAAGTCAGACATACGAGAGAGTGTGCAGAATGGAAAGAGCCAAAACCCATCCCTAGCATGGAGTAGTGCTACGGAGAGAATGATAAGGCACACGGCTCGCTTTCTTCCTTTGCTCCTCGTAAGTAGTAGTTAGCGTTGCTTGGTTCGGATGATTGTACTCCCATACTTAATACATTCACTACTTCCCAGTTTTTCTCATTGAATATTTATTGTCTGTTAGGATGATGCGGTGGCCAGATTGATATTGTTGATAGTGTCATCGAAACAGGTCAAATAGTTGGAATAATTTATTTGGTGGAGCTACATGTGTCACAACATAGATCGATCGACCAGATATGATACCAACATGGTGCCAAAGTACCATAGCGGTGCCAGGTAGTCTAGATATGGTACCAGAATGGTACCTAATATCCGGGCGCTGTTCGGGGCGTCGGGCAGTGATCGCACCCGCCTCCCGATCCTCCTCCACCGTGCTCTCCGGCCGATCCAGCAGCGCCTGGGTTTCCGGGAGCTCCGTCCGGTCCGGCATCCCCAGCGGGACCGGGAGGGCCAGGCTGCGAGTCTCCACCGGATCCGGGGTTTCCCGCGGGTCCAGGGGCTCCAGCTGGACCGGGCGGTCCGGCAGGTCCGGCCCCTCCGGGCATCTCGATAGTCTGACCCGCGGGACCGGGCGGTCCATCTGTGCCAGGCCCTCCGGGATTGCCTGCTGGTCCGGCAGGACCGGGAGGTCCAGCGGGACCGGGGCCTCCTCCAGATGCGTCGACTCCGGGCGCACCAGGTTTGCCATCCGATCCGGCAGGTCCGGGGCCTCCAGCGGGTCCGGCCGGGCCAGGAGGGCAGTCGAAGCAGAATTCGGCCGCCATGGCCATAGCGTAGCCTGCCTGCGCGTTCTCTCCGGGCGCGCCTGCGGTTCCGGGCGCACCGTCCTTGCCATCGTCTCCGTTGCTACCAGGCGGACCGGGCGGACCCGCTGCTCCCATGCCACATGAGCAGCTGAAATGAGTCGAATGAGATGGATTGGTTCATTCAAGATGTAGACGGTAGTGTTGAACACTCTCGAAGGCAACTCTGGAAAAAGTTTCCTAGTAGTTTCCGAGTTGGTTTCCTAGTTGGTACCCTGCATGTTTCTTAGTAGGAAGCCAACTCGGAAACTACTAGGAAAACCGGTCCTACTCGGAAACTACTAGGAAAGCTCGCCCTACTCGGAAACTACTAGGAAACTAACTGGGAAACTACTAGGAAACCAACTGCAGCTTCCTAGTAGTTTCCCAGTTGGTTTCCTAGTAGATTCCGAGTAGGACCGGTTTTCCTAGTAGTTTCCGAGCAGTTTCCTAGTAGTTTCCGAGTTGGCTTCCTACTAAGAAACATGCAGGGTACCAACTAGGAACAACTCGGAAACTATTGGGGTGTGTCAAAAGTTCTTACAATAATTTTCGAAAAATATTTTCTCAGCTGCCAAGAAATATATCGAGTCCTGCTATGAGGCGATGGATGGATCTATCACTGCTCTTTAGCTTCATTAGTTCAGCCATCAAGATCGTTACAGGTTGCATGAAATACGCCCTTTAGACCAGACCTCACTAAAATCACCTATTCAAGTTTCTCTTTAACGGTGAGGTAAAAATCTGGTTACTATCTTCGGTGAGTTGAGATACGACAATATGCAATTTGAACACTCTCCGAACCTTCCGAAACGCATTGCATCATAGCTACGCAACTCGCCATTTCCCACACATTTTTATAAAAATTCGCGAATTTCGCCGCAACAATAGTTAGAAGTTATTCAGTAAAAATTAAAAGTTATAATACTTATTATTTAAGGGATATCGATTGGCTAATAAGCTGGAAAAAATTGAAAAATAAAAATCCGACCCTCTGGAAAATGCATGAGAGTGAAAAGAATTGACCTACTTCTGTCGCCTAATTACAAAACTCCCTTGTATCATCCATCGTCATCTCCTACTGTGGTTTTAATCTGGATTTCTCATCTTCATCTACTATTGAATTAGACATTTTTGAAACTAGGGTCGCGAAACCCACTCTTCACATTATTGCGCCATAATTATGCAAAATTTCCGAAATCTGAAGACGGAACAAAATAGTATTTTTCTACCTCTAATAAAAGCAAGAAAGTTTGAGATTGTACCTCGGAATACACATAAAATAAAATAAAGAAAAATTTTGTAAGAACTTTTGACACACCCTAATACTAGGAAACTTTTTCCAGAGAAGAACGACGCATAGAGAGTGTGCTGAATGGAGAGCGCACTAGTCGATTCTTAACACTAGTTGACCATTAGAAACTGTCAAGCGAACGCACCACGACCCTCCGCCGCCTCCTCCTCCAGCTGCCGAGGATCCGGAAGAAGAGTATCCGCCTCCGGAAGCTCCGCCCCCTCCTCCAGCTGCAGCGGCTCCAGCGGAGCTGCCGGTGTAGGTGGCTGCAGGCGCGGGAGCCGGCGGCATTCCGTGCTCCTCGGCGCTTCCGCCGGCAGCGTAGGCGGAGCTCGAGGCTCCGCCCCCTGCAGCTGCAGCACCGCCGGAGGCATAACCGCCTCCTGCAACAGGTGCAGCAGGGGCTGCCGCTTTGGCGTTCCCACCGGCGGCTGCAGCTGCCGCAGCGTAGACCTCAACTCCTCCACCGCCAGCGCCTGCAGCAGCCGCTGCGGCGTCGTAGGTGCCGGCGCCTGAAGAGGGGATTGGATCGGAGATCAAAGATCAAAGGTCAAGTACCTCTTGCGCGGAATCGGTTGGCTGCGACGGTCTTGCGAACGAGTCGCTCGATGGAGTGGTAGCGATGCGCGTCGTGGACCTTTAATTGATGATCTTTGGTCTTTAATAGTTCTTTGATCTTTCTCCTGACTGTGGGTTTGGGGTATACCTGGCGGGGGTCGTAGAAGATGGAGGACTGGACGGCGTCGCGACGAGCTCGCGGCACTCGCTCGTACTGGAAATGGAGGCTGTTGTTTGATAGATCATGATTATTAGTCAGATGAGGGTGGACATCAGGTAGTAATAGGACGTCCGTTCGTTTTTTTTACTTACTAGACGCTGACCAAATCAATTGGAGTCTCATTCGTGCAGCTTAGATTAGAAGGAAAAGCAAAAGGAGGGCCTGGTTACCTCATCGAATCTATTCATGAGATTGGCGGAGCGCGACATGCAGTAGTCGAGCTCGTTCTGCAGGCCGGAGTGCACGTGCTGAACATATTGCTAATTAACTTATATTTTTATTTATTTATTTATTTTAAACTATCTGAGAGGTTGTGGCATTCAAATAATAGCATGCGATGGGGCACCTCCTAGTGATGTCGTTTTGGTTTTCATCTCTCTCCATTCTGCACACTCTCTCGTATGTCTGACCGGTGAGAGAGTGTGCAGAATGGAGAGAGCTGAAAACCGAAATCACATCTTTACCTGAAAGTAGTTGTAGCACATGGGAATGGCGATGATGGCGACGAGGGTGCAGGCGGTGGAGACGGCCACTGACAAGAAGGCGAGCCGTCTGGAATGATTCCAGGAATGGATTGGACTGGACTTAGGACTAGGACTGGACGAAGTCTCTGAAATGGGGATTGTAGTTAGATCCAGGGTTTTTCCCCGATCGCGATGCTGTTGATTAGGAAGTGGGTTTAAGATTTAGCCAGACGATTCGAGGACACGCTCATCTCTGATTGTTAGACCATCTCTTACCGTAATCTACAGTAATCTCTACCTTGCTACCGTACCCGTCTAGCCTGCCGCCTACCGTAGTCCTCCCCGTCCCTTACCGTAGCTCCCGCTCGTCCTCTGGCGCTTGCTTCGGGTCCATTGTACGACTGCCGCACCCGGCTGGCTGGGTGTTTTGCGAGGCGCCGTTCGCCCTCTCTTTTATACGGGGAACCCCCATTCTCCCTTCCCGGAATGACCCCTCCTTACTGGTTACACCGGGGGGCTACTATTGCACTCGATAGATTATGCACAGATTAGAGGCGAGTAGAGTGTAGAAATGGCTGCAACCGACTCTCTCCATTCTGCAAACTCTCTCTATTCTGCACACTCTACCGTTGACCGAGCGGCGTAGAGAGCATTGTAATTGAAGAGACCGCACCCGTATCTGGAACACTAGCAGCTAGTGGGGAGATAGTGTGGGGGCGGAGGAGAGCACAGTCGAGCAGAGAAAGAACACAAACACATGGTAACAAAGCCATAAGCGTAGATGAAATCGAGAGTGGTTCCCGTTTTCGCTTGTAGTTCAGAGATGGTTATCATAACAGTATTGAGAAAGCAGTAAAGAGCAGAGGCTGGGAGAACTGGTTGACCCCCGAATGGATGTTTATGGTCCGTGTTTCGGCTCCGGAAAGTGTGCAGATAGTGTTGTTTTAGTTCTGCGTCATCCAGCGAACCCTGAATATTCCACTCCACCCGTCTGCTAATTTTCTAATTTGAAAACAATTTAAAATTAATAAATACATTTAATTAAATATATATTGTTGCAGGATGGCACGAACGGGTCGACGGCGACGACGGCGGAGCGGCTGCGCGACGCCGCCGAGCAGTACTCGAAGGACCATGAGAAGTGGGCGAATTAATAATAATAATAAAGTTTTAAAAAAATTTTGGCTCTTGCTGTGATGCTACAACGTGAATTGCGAATCACGGGATGATACTAGGCCAGGCGAAATAGAGAAAATATTGGATAAGTGGGAAATACTATTAATATTATTGCTATTTGGACGCGGTTCGGAAGAGCAAGAAAAACACTTTTCTCAACATCTCAACCTGTCGATTTCGGTTTCGCTGGTAATTCAAGCTCGGACTTCGTGCTGTAGCACCAATTCTGCTTCGACCAGTGTTTCGATCCAAAATTTATTGCACTATGCGCGTCTCTTCTTCAATAGTCAAACAAAACAAGTAATATTGAAATTAATAGTAAATAAATATAATATTGCAGGGACAACATCGCCTCGACATCGCTGGTGGATGTGAAGACGGGCGAGGAGAATGACAGCACCATCCATCAGGTGGGGAAGCATGAGCTAATTTGTATATTTATTAATATTTATTTATTATCATTTGAAATGGGATCGTTTTTAGCGAAAAATACAGGTTTTTAAAAAAAATTTATTTTTGTATGTGTGCACCGACAATGCTCTTCATAGCAAAGACATGATTTAATCTTATCTTAATGAGAACCACCCAAAACATAAAAGTTCCAGGGCGATCAATTCCTTCTTCTTTGACTATTTGTGCCAATGAATGCAGTTGATATCGAAACTTCTCGAATATCATCAAGATGAGACATGCGTGAAACTTGAAAGATACAGGGTGATTCACGCATTAGATTTGATTATTGATTCCAAATTGTTGCAGTTCTCGTGCAAAATCTACTCGTTCGATCCCGCGAAGAAGCAGTGGGTGGAGCGGGGACTGAGCAGCTTCAAGATCAATCAGATCGGAGGTAATACCGTAAGCCAGGGAGGGTACGGTAGTTGGGGATACTGTATCCGATTCTATATAGGGGCTACGGTAGGTCTGCACACGTGGATAGTGTATCATCCCCGATATTGGAGATGTTGTTTCGTTTTCGGCTCTCTCCATTGTGCACACGTCTCGTCTGTCAGACCGGCGAGAGGGTGTGCAGAATGGAGAGAACGAAAATCAAAATGCAATCTCTTCCCGATAAGGGATTATTGATTTTCCCGTTCCAGCAATCGACGATGACGGCTGGGCGAGAAATACGAGTGGCGCCAACTTCCGAATTGGTGAGGCTATCGATTTATTTGATTAGAGGATTTTTTTCCACGTCATCTTCCAATTTGTTGTAATTTTGTTTCAATGTTTCCCTGAAAAAAGCCGCCAGGTGATTTTCTGTTTTGGATAGTTGTCAAAGGTCGTGCCATGGTACTGTTAATCAATACACGCCAGGTTTCCGTTTAAAAAAATGATAGAATCTCGAAATAAATATTTATATTGTATTTATTTATATTTCTCAAATATGTATATTTTTAAGTGGCGCGCACCTTCGGCACGATGAAGATCATCATCAACTCGCCCGTCTTCGCGGATATGGTAGTGGAGAAGGTGGGTTACGGTATAGTTAGGAGATTACGGTAGAAGAAAGTGAAGGTGGGTTACTAAAGACGTGTATTATATGGTAGTGAGCAGTTGATGATGCTGGATTTTATGGGGAGGGTGATGAAGGAAAGGGAGGCAGAAGGTGGGTTACTGTATGGTAGGGAATGATTACGGTAGTAGGGAGTGGAGAAGGTAGGGTATTAGTGATGTGTTGACAAGAAAGACGCCTAACAATGAGCCTCAACTCGGAAATGTGTAAATTCGCGTGCTCTCACACATGTCAGAGAAAGGAGAGAGTCGAGAGAAATTAGGAGAGTTTATTCCGCTTCGTCATCACCACAGTTGAAATACATATCCCGAAAGCACGAAAAAGTACATGGTTTCACGAAAATACCTGCAAAAACAACATGGTAGGAGACATTTCACAACTTTTCCGTCGAATATTACATGGTAAACCATTTTTCTTCAGAAAATCACATGGTAGTAGCTATTAGACCGTATGTTTGACGGTACCTTTTCATCTGTGGTCATCATTTGTGGGTATGATGGGAACCGCAGATAGGGAGAGCAGAGTGAATAATGAAGGCGTATGGAGTTATGGGTGCATTAGAAAACATTTCCAAGGTATGTGCAAGATAGCGAAAAGTGCCGGTGGATACGGGTTTCAATCGCGGTTCACAAGCTTGTAGCGGGGTCTTCTTTTTGATTTCGCATTTTTTTCCCTGTCGAAAATTTATATGAGAGACATTCCGAGATTTTGAACATACAGTATCGTGCATAAGTCATGGGTCACTTTTTCATTCTTTCATAACTTTTGACTCGTATGAGATTTCTTGCTCATACTTGGTCATGACACAGCACACCCTCCGAGTGTTAGGGATATGCCATTGGGATATCACAGAACTCCCTGGTTGCTGCGTAGTGATGACGCAATCAAGCAATACTTTTTCAAACAATCAAAATTCTTACATGGATTTTTCCTCGGCCTTCCTACTAGGCGTGATAATAGAAGGCCTCAATACCTTTTCGATGAAAATATGCACTCTTGGGAGGATGACGTAAGTGTCTCAAAGAAGGGTCCCGAAAAAAATGGATTTTGGTTTGTAGACACGCTAGAGACTCGTTCGAAAGCTCAAAATGATCCTTAGCACAATTCCTGATGATACTCGAAGTTTGGTAACGATAGCTCTTACTTTGCCCGCAGGGCACGAAAAAGACGAATTTTTCACTTTATCACATAACTCTATTTTGGATGTTTACAGTTCTGAGGGTGATTTTCGTTCAAAGGTCATTCCAAGACACAATGGTAGCATATCCATGGAATATACGATTCCCAACTTTTTAGAGCATAAGGATACCTTTCCCAACCGCGGCAACCTAAAATCCGAGGTCAATCGAATTTCAAAATCGGCTATTTTTCGACATAATGAATTTTAACTTTTTTCATTAATCATATCATGGGCTCTCATATCGAAATTCGGATTCAGCACACAAAGATATAACAGAAACAAATTTAGTCAGGAAGTTCTGAGAAACAATTTTTTTCGACTAATGATGGGGGTATCATGGTAATTTTCTCGGTTGAAAATCGATTGACCTCAGATTTTGCGTTGCCGCGGGCGGGAAAGGTATCCAAATGCTCTAAAAAGTTGGGAATCGTATATTCCATGGATTTTTAAAATATCAAGTTTTCGTAGAGTCAAAAGTGGTCTTATCAAAGTACACCACGAGATCGGGCGTGACGAGAGGATTCGCTTGACGGAGACTAGTGGTTGGGGCGCGCGCCTTTCTCTACCTCTTGCAAAACATCACCTGCGGGCGGGAGTCGAGCCTGCCTGCGTCGGCATGCCAGTCAGACACCATGCCCATTACCATTGTGTCTTGGAATGACCTTTGAACGAAAATCACCCTCAGAACTGTAAACATCCAAAATAGGGTTATGTGATAAAGTGAAAAATTCGTCTTTTTCGTGCCCTGCGGGCAAAGTAAGAGCTATCGTTACCAAACTATCATCTGGAAAGTGCTAAGGATCATTTTGAGCTTTCGAACGAGTCTCTAGCGTGTCTATGAACCAAAATCCATTTTTTTCGGGACCCTTCTTTGAGACACTGTACGTCATCCTCCCAAGAGTGCATATTTTCATCGAAAAGGTATTGAGGCCTTCTATTATCACGCCTAGTAGGAAGGCCGAGGAGAAATCCATGTAAGAATTTTGATTATTTGAAAAAGTATTGCTTGATTGCGTCACCACTACACAGCAACCAGGGAGTTCTGTGATATCCCAATGGCATATCCCTAACACTCGGAGGGTGTGCTGTGTCATGACCAAGTATGAGCAAGAAATCTCATACGAGTCAAAAGTTATGAAAGAATGAAAAAGTGACCCATAACTTATGCATGATACTGTATGTGTGCACATGCGTGGAACTAGAGAAAAGGTCGATTTGAGGGATCGGCTTTATACTTCCACAGGTGGTAGTACTCGGTGAGTCAGGAAGGTAGACCACCTCGGGAGTGACCGCGACGCGTCTGAAGCGCGGCAGAGCGCGCGAAATTTGAAACGCGCTTTTTCGATTTTCGCTCAGTTTCCATCCAGTCGATTCGAAATTGGTACTAATAGATTCCTATGTGCATGGAGAACATTTCATATGTTGGGAACTAACTCAGTTGATTTCATCATCATGGTGAAATTTAGTTTTCAAAGTTTGAAAATTGTGTAAAAAATCGAGGAAGAAAATTCGGGCACTTTTTATTTCGGAATATAATCGTATTTATTTAATTATAAATATTAAGCAAGAAAAATCGAGGAGAAAAAATTACCACAAGGCTCAAAATCGAGAAAAAGTATTTTGGGTAACAAGAAAATTTTGGGTAATAAGAATTCGCATTTCTGTCGTTTTCCCGGATTCCCCGTGCAAGCAGTAATACGATAAATTGCTGTAATACTTGCAAGAATTTATTGAATAGATCGATGGTGAGCAAATTCGAGATTGCGCGATTCTGAAGAAAAAGTTTTTTGTAGATGGAAAAACTATCTACAAATTTGAGATGTAGACGTTTTGTATAAACAAAAACTTTTTTCTTCAGAATCGTGCAAATTTCGATTTGATCACCATCGATCGCTTCGATAAATTCTTGCAAGTATTACAGCAATTTATCGTATTAATGCTTGCACGGGGAATCCGGGAAAACGACAGGAATGCGAATTCTTATAGTTACCGAAAACCACAGATGAAATACAGATGTAAATATAACATCAGGAAGTCCTACCATGTCTTTTTGGAGTCTGTCTACGCTTCGCGCCGAGGCTAATAAAAATTTTGTGTGTGGAAATACAAATGAGATAACTAAATCATAACGTATTATAAATAACACATGATGATTTTGTTCAGGTATATGAGCGAGTGCCCGAGCCACGTCTATATGTTCGAGCTGTTTGACGCTGATGATGGAAAGAATTGAATCTCAATTGCGCATCTAACCAGGAACATATTACAGTATGAAGGTCCCGCTCAGATTCAAACACCTCCCCATGTATCGAAGAGTGAGAACAACCGAGAAAATAAGATAATATTGGGGGGGGGGGGGGAAATCAGTATATTTTATAAATAACACATGATGATTTTGTTCATTTATATGAGCGAGTGCCCGAGCCACGTCTATCTCTGACTACCGTAATCTATGCTTATATCTCCCACGGATGTTGTAGTAATTTCGTTTGTATTAATAATGTTGTTGAATTCGATTATTATTTTGCATGCCTGAAATATAATGTATTGAGAATGAAGCATTTTATGATAAATGAACGAGAATCGATGCTTATGAAGGTGTGCAGAGTGGAGAGCGCACAATATTTCGCATGGTGCATAGTCGATGAAAAAATTAAAGTTGGAATATGGGCTGTGAAATAGATTCTAATATTGAGTAATAATATTTGTGAAGTATACAGGATGAATTTTATAGATTTAGTATACTTTGAGCAAGATTGTTGTATTCAACTAGTTCTATCGGATGTGAACCTACCTTGTAATGAGTCATTTAGCGTGTGCTATTGTTTTTTCAAAGTACTGAATCAGCAGTGTTGACATCAGTTAGCTATATTGAGTGCATAATATCGCATAATAAATGCAGGAAAAAAATATGAAAAATAAATATGTTATAATTTATGTGTGTCATTTTTGGGCCAAATTCGGCCTCAGAGTTATACCACTTTTCGTTTATTTTTCTGCACGATTTGTGCAAAAAAAGACTTGTGGCAACTCCTATTCCTCCCAGTAAAAAATTATAAATGTCTACTATACTTTAAACTTTACCAATCGGGCCAAATTTTTACTGGGAGGAATAGGAGTTGCCACAAGTCTTTTTTTGCACAAATCGTGCAGAAAAATAAACGAAAAGTGGTATAACTCTGAGGCCGAATTTGGCCCAAAAATGACACACATAAATTATAACATATTTATTTTTCATATTTTTTTCCTGCATTTATTATGCGATATTATGCACTCAATATAGCTAACTGATGTCAACACTGCTGATTCAGTGATTTGAAAAAACAATAGCACACGCTAAATGACTCATTACAAGGTAGGTTCACATCCGATAGAACTAGTTGAATACAACAATCTTGCTCAAAGTATACTAAATCTATAAAATTCATCCTGTATACTTCACAAATATTATTACTCAATATTAGAATCTATTTCACAGCCCATATTCCAACTTTAATTTTTTCATCGACTATGCACCATGCGAAATATTGTGCGCTCTCCACTCTGCACACCTTCATAAGCATCGATTCTCGTTCATTTATCATAAAATGCTTCATTCTCAATACATTATATTTCAGGCATGCAAAATAATAATCGAATTCAACAACATTATTAATACAAACGAAATTACTACAACATCCGTGGGAGATATAAGCATAGATTACGGTAGTCAGAGATAGACGTGGCTCGGGCACTCGCTCACATACATGAATAAAATCATCATGTGTTATTTATAAAATATACTGATTTCCCCCCAATATTATCTTATTTTCTCGGTTGTTCTCACTCTTCGATACATGGGGAGGTGTTTGAATCTGAGCGGGACCTTCGTACTGTAATATGTTCCTGGTTAGATGCGCAATTGAGATTCAATTCTTTCCATCATCAGTGTCAAACAGCTCGAACTATACGCATGAGCGAAATTTTTTCAAGACTCCTCTTGTCGCCAAAATTAGCACCTACCAAGTGTTTTTGGAACACTGAAAAATTACTCCTACCATGTCTTTTTGGAGACCCCTCCGAATGACTATTTCATATGTGCCGAAAACACTTTTTCTCATATTTGAGCCTTGTGGTAATTTTTTTCTTTCGATTTTTTGTCCATATTATTTTCCCCTTAATATATTCGATTATATTTCGAAATAAATTTTTCCCCTTTTTCAAAACCCGATTTTTCACATTAAAAAAAAAAACATTTCAAAATTAAATTTCACCATGATGATGAAATCGTATGGGTTAACACCCAATATATAAAATGTTCACCATGCACATAGAAAACGATTGATACCAATTCCTAATCGATAAATAAGAGAGAAACTGAGCAAAAATCGAAAAAGCGAGTTTCATATTTCGCGCGCTCTAACGCGCTTCGGACGCGTCGCGGTCAGTCCCAAGGTGGTCTACCTTCCTGACTCACCGAGTACTACCACATGTGGAAGTATGGAGCCGATCCCTCGAATCGACCTTTTACCCTAGTTCCACGCATATGTTCGAAATCTCAGAATGTCTCTCATATTCCCTAGATTAATGCTGCAACCTGGCTATGGATATCCTAGGTGCTGTGATAGATCTATTTCGTCTAGGTTTCCTGTAGAACATTGGGTATACCTGAAACATTTCACTTTCTACATCACACTTTCGCGTTGCATCCTAGCTATAGTTTTTCACATATTCTTCATCGGACGATATATCGTACTTGGTGTTCTTCCAACAAACTATGATAGGTTGAAACGAAGAGAACTGCGCAATTTAACATTTTTATTTATATATATATTTTTTGAACAAATAAACAAATAATGCTTTCAGATGGACGAGCGACGCATCAAG
Organism: Pristionchus entomophagus; assembly: GCA_036245825.1. Classification (NCBI taxonomy): domain Eukaryota; kingdom Metazoa; phylum Nematoda; class Chromadorea; order Rhabditida; family Neodiplogasteridae; genus Pristionchus; species Pristionchus entomophagus. Next base: position 10,132,677 of record BTSX01000002.1, on the reverse strand, counting down.
ATCACGGCGGTGAGCGCGGAGGGAGGCGCCCCGCAGATCTTCCTGCTCACCTCGAATCTAGCCGTGTGTTGATCTTTGTTCTTTGATTCTGTTCACAGGTTATTGCAATGCGCACAGTGTTTCTTGAAAATCACGCCTTGAAAAAAAATATAACGAATACATCTAGGCGATTTCGTGCGATGATTATACTATGTATTATACTATGAGTAATTGGTTCTGCTGGTGTAGTCGAAAAATTTCAAAACAATTACGAACAAATCAGGCATCATTGGATATTAAATGGGACTGTAAAAAGTGGAAGTAAGAGGGTATTCGCTAGTGATGTTAGTTTTTTCTCTGCTCGCACCATTCTGCACACTCTCTAGACATTCTGCTTGCGAGAGAGTGTGGTGAATGGAGAGAGTCGGAACCGAAACGCGATCGCTACTTGCTGATCTCGTGTCGCACTCGTGGTTGATAGTACAGTAGTGTGGTTGTTGCTTGGTCCTCGGCAGATGCTAATGTAAAAAAATTGAATAAAAATATTAAATCAAAACTAAATGATGTCGCTGCTTTTGGGTTCCAGCCTTTCTTGGTATTTGGTAGAACGAATTGCAAGTAGTAATTTCTCATGTTCGAAGTGCCATCAATAAAACCACAATGCATTTTCAGTAGCACAGCGAAGGGCATACGGTGACTTGGTGGTTTCGAGGTTCATAGATGTTTGGTCTTTCGAAGTAAGGCTTGCGCGTGTTGGGTAACTCTTGATTCCGTTGACACGGAATCGCGATGCGCGCCATGTTCCTGTTTTAGAGTTCCACATGGCAGGTCGTAGGCGAAAAAAACAGTGAGAGAGAGAGAGAGAGACTAGGTGACTCTGTGCTATCCGTGCTAATGGTATTTATGCAAGGCGGCGAGTGTGTAATGAATGTTCGATGTATCGCTGTAAAATTCCAAAACCGTTTCGCGTAAGGCAAGCACCATTGGGTATTGCATGTTAGAACATGCGAGTGAGCTGCTGATCACGCCGCACTGGTGTTTGGTAGTTCTGCAGTGTGTGTGTTTTTCCAATGCGAGCACCTCATCAATAAGGTAAGAAACTTGAAGAATAGACCAAAATTAGAGTTTTTGGGTTGCAGCCTTGCTTGGTATTTGACAGAACGAATCCCAAGTAATCGTGTTGCATGATCTTATTAATAAAGCCCCAATCCATATCCAGTAGACGTGCAGCATTGGCTTGTGAATGTGATGAGCATAGCGAAGGGCATACGGGTGCTTGGTGGTCTCTAGTGTTGCCGGCATCGCTTGATTTTGCACGCTTTCGCCTGTCGGAGAACGAGAGTGTACAGATTGGAGAGGGCTACTTTTCGATCAGGCATTACTCGTGATTTCACGCTTCATAGATGTTTTATCTCTGAAATTTAGGCTTGCACATGCTGGTTAACTAACAAACTGAAGTAAACTGAAACCCAGAATACTGATATTGGGTAAATACTAGCGCTTTAATTTTGTGAGTGAATAAATGATAGGAGACTTGCTGCTTTCAGGCTGCAGGCATGCTTGATATCTGACTGCCAATCTTTTATGCAGTAGAGTGCCGGGCTCTCGTTCATCAATACAATTCCCACTCATTCGCAGAAGACGGACAGTACTCGAGAATTTTTTTATACGGTGAAAGTGACAGGTTAACTTGCTGGTTTCGGGTTGCAGCCTTGATTCATGTCAATCAGTGGGGCTTGTGTGCCATTATCAATTGGCGGTAGTGAAACTGAAACCAATCATCTAAGGCTGATAATCTAAAAATAAAGCACATTGGTGGTTTCGGGCTGCAGTTCTGGTTCAGTATCAGACAGTGCCACTTGCCTTAGATCGTGCTTATTGTTCCCCTACATTCAATCATCAATAAATAAACCAAATATATATTTTTTAAACACACTGCTTCGGACTTTAAGCCTAGTGAAATTATGCGAATAAAAGGTAGGGACCAGAATGATTGGCGGTTTCGGGATTGAAAAATGTTTGATCTATGGATGTGAGACTAGCGTGTAATAGCTTAGTGAATTGCTCTTCATCAATACATTTCTAATAATTAATAGATAAAATTATTAAGTTATTATTGTTTTGCAGAAGACGGACAGCATCGGGGAGCTGATGTTCACTGCCCTGAAGGAGACGAGGGAGAGAGTGAAGAGAGCGGAGGAGGGAGGGAACAGGAAGAGGAAGGCTGAGAGGAGTCAGGTGAAGAGAGGGGAGGGGAGGGTGATCTTTGATCTTTGGAAAGATGAAAATGAGCTGTAGTGGTAGCGCATAGCATCCAAGCACGAATCGTTACTCATAGTAGTTTATTTGCCCGCAATGTGAAACAAGCAAGTATTGTGAGAACAGAAATCGTAGGAAAGTGGTGTGCCCTATTTCCCGGTAAAGTATAAATTGCAAAAGTAACGCGGAACGGGAAAATCGCAGAGATTTTGCCATGTATGTTGATAGCGTCTCTGGCTCACAGTTTCGCGCTAATTCCGTCATTTATCTTTATTAAATAATAAATAAATAAATACAATAATAAATAAACACACTTGGCAAATTGCCAGCGATTTTTCCGTTCCACGCGTTACTTTTGCAATTTCTACTTTACCGCACACCACTTTCCTACGATTTCTGTTCTCACAGTAGCTGGGATAGTTGTATTGATCGCAATTTGTCTTGCACGAATCAATACTCAAATCGCTTGAACTTACCGTGAATGCTTTTGTGCGCTAGCTGAAACCCAAAGATACCAAGTTATGAAATAAATCCAGATAGTTATGCTTCTTTTATGATTCATTCGTTTTCAATGTCAGCCGAAAAAAATCTTTGGGTCTATTTATGAATACTAATGCGCGATGTGAAACTCGATCATGACTGGAAAATAAACATAATTTTCGTCGATATTTGTTTGTAGGATCGGACCCCGATACGTAATGGTGATTCCGCGTAGAATTATAATTATGAAATATTAGCGCATGAGCAGAAACTAGATTATTGCAGAATATGAACTCTTATTTTCGTTTGGAAAATTATGTGTGTTTTCCCTAAAATAACAGCGTGTGCGGGCGGAATCATCGACTCTAATCAGATAAATATGTGTGCGAATGGTAAAACACAAAACTGATTAGTTTGACCATCGTGTAAGTCAATCATTGCAGGAGAGTGTGCCCGAATCGAAGAAGGTCGCTGAAGAGAAGGAGGAGAAGGAGAAGGAGAAGGACAGGGAGGAGGAGGGGGAGGCTCCCACTTCAGATGACGTCAACGACGAGGTCAATCAGGTAGGGATATAATTTCGGTTTTTGCTCTCTCTTCTGAACAATATCTCGCCTGTCAGAGAAACGAGAGAGTGTACATAATGGAGAGAACCAAAACTACATCACTACAATCAGGAGCCAGTGGGAGACTCGCAAGGAACGGTCGAGAAGAATGAGGAGAGTGAAGAGAAGGAGGGTACGGTAGAGGAGGAGACGAAGGAAGAGTAGACCCTTGATCTACCCTCTCAGATACAGTACTCTCCTCCCCCTCTATCCGTAGATGACACTTCGTTACTGTAACACACGCTAGTCTATTCACCCCGATTGTTCTAAAGCGTATTATTTCCAAATATTGGTTGTTTGAAACACCCCCGTATACTAAATTGTCTATTGATTTAGCATTAACTATTCTCACATTTCAAAGATTATTGAAACAATTGACCCATCGTTTTGCGCACTTTATTCTCGGTATTGTTTCTTGTTCAAATTTAAAACTGTCGACGTTGTAATCGAGAAATTGTTCTGAATATTTCGATTAATTATAGTGGTCGAATTGAAAATGTTCTTTGTGGAATAAAAGCGAGTTATTCAATGGTTTCTCGTAATTTTGTTATTGATCGTTTACTTTCGAGAAGCTCATTGGAGATTTATTCTATTTATAATATAAGAAGTGAAGAATTTTCATCGACGATGTGAATATTGTTCACTGTGTTCTGGCAATTCCTATCATCTAGGGTCTTTCTCCACTGTTTACCGTATCCATCCTACTCTACCGTATACCATACCCCTCCTATCATCTCAAAATGGCCAAAGCTTCCCTTTTCCTTCGGTCTTTCCTGTTTTAATTGTACGAGGTGGTACCCAACCAAGTGGTACCCATCCATCTTTGGTACCGTAACCAAGTGGTACCCATCCATCTTTGGTACCGTAACCAAGTGGTACCCATCCATCTTTGGTACCGGAACCAAGTGGTACTCATCCATCTTTGGTACCGGAACCAAATGGCACCCATCCATCTTTGGTACCGGAACCAACTAAGCCCAAACCTTTTCTGGTTCCGATACAAGTTGTACGCAACCGAGACACAAGTGGTATGCAATTAGAAAATACTTATTCGGGGGAATCTAGCTAGCGTGAACTGATAGCGAACAAGCTTTCTACACACTAAGCTTCCCGCACAGTTCGAGATGAGCCAATAGGTGACTACATATCTGTGCGCTCCAGTTTTGGAGAGTGTGATTTCAATATGGGAGTATGTGCAGTGATTTATCCATCGTGTATTCTTTTCGATAGCTTTTCCGATTTGCAAGCTATTCAGAAAACGTTCGGACCCAATACATTCACAGGGGCTCAAAATTTCCTCCACCATACATTAGAAATACACAGAGGACGGCGTCAACCGTCTAACCGTCTCGCCGCGAGCTTTTATCCCTCGCTCCCTGCCTCCCTCCCAACCGTCGCCGCGAGCTTTTATCCCTCTCCCCTGCCTCCCTCCCAACCGGCGCGTCTAGCGTGCGCCCATCTGACTACATTTAACTCGTAGATGTGCAGGTAGCTCCCTCCCTACGGTAGATTGGTTTGTGCGGGAAAAGACTTTGAATGTTATTCGGGTTGCCGTCTTTTTATCCACCCCATTTTTCTCCGTGACATTGGTATATCGACGATGGAAATTGGTTAGCCTACTCACGAACCTCATTTTTGTCCGGAAGTTCGTTGAGTATTCTGACATTTTAACAGCTACCGTCTTCATGAGACGTGGAAGAGACAGTGTAGAGGCCTGACAAGGGAATGATTGCGAGTGATAAGAATTGGTGATGTCTTTTCGGTTTTGACTCTCTATTCTGCACACTATCTCGCCGGTCAGAAAACGAGAGAGTGTGTAGTAGATCAATCGAAACCCGAGCGGAAAAGCGGAACGACATCACTAATTGTGAATGATAGAAATTAAGTATGACGAGCCCGATCTTTCCTCAACCAGGGAAGGAATCAGTAAGTGTAATAATGCGACGAAAATGGTGTCTTGCTGCTCATAAATTCGCGTGCTCCCTCGTTCCTCTTACCAACTAGAGAGCTCACGAATTAAGGAGAGTCGATCTCTATTAGACATCAATACTGTCAATTCACAAAGCAAAGCTTCGCAAAGCAGAGTCCATTTCTGATACAATTGGCCTTTCTTAGGAATATGAAAGGACGAAAAGGTACTTCCGTGTCAAGCAATTTCACATAAAGTGGTCGTGAAATGATAAGAGGTAGTTAGGCGAATCAGACTGCTAGTTCTGGAATGAAATATAAAATGTAAAATACAACAAGAGACTTCCAGCTATGGTGGGTTTCTCCTAGTGATGACGAAACGGTATCCCATTCTCCTAATATCCCATACTCGCTTGTTTCTCTCACCAATTAGAGGGCATGCGAAAAGGAGAGGGTCTATGCCGATTTGTCATCCTAGATTCACCAACTCAGGATCAAATATTCCCACTAACGGTGACCATAATAGAAGGCATCATGGGGACTTACTTGACTCCGGCCTAGGGACGCTAACTAGAGATGTGAGAGGGAGGGAATGTGTGCTCAAGGAGGGAGGGAAACGAGAGAATATGGAAAAAAGAGGAGAGTAGCGTTCCGAATTGTCATCGCTACATAGCACCATCATACGATGAGAGGTAAATACTGTGAGCAAGAATAATATGCTGTTCGAAGGAGAATATAGTCTCAAAGGACGAGCATAGATCTGTCATCTTGAATGAGCCTCCGATGTATGGGTTTTCATGTCGCCTCCTCCCCTCTCCTAACAATAACCACCAATCGGCCCTTCTCACCCAGTAGTGTTTTCCCATTACTGGACGCTCATTTCCGTATCCCGATTCAAGTTATGTAGAGTCTCCCCATCAATGACCTTTTTTCCGCGCTACCTTACCCCAACTCATCGATCGATGCCACCTTCCGTTTCCGGCCTTGCGCACTCTCTCGTTGGTCGTTGCCGAGAGGGTTGCTCGGCTCGTAGCCGAATGGTCGATTCGATTCCGCCTACCGTATCCCACCCCAGCCCTACCGTATCCCTCTCATTTATCTCTCATTAGATCTCAGTATGTTGCATTCGATTCTGCGAAATCAAACACATCTATGGATGACCCTGACAGCACCATCCTTAAGGTGGGGAAGCTTAATGATTGTGATAGCTTAATGATCCATATATAGTTTTCTTGTATTGATGATCTTGACGCGGAAAAGTTCCGGGGTGATGAATTCCATTTTTTGAACCTTCCTTTGTGCCATTATTTACAACCTTCCCTTTCGATGTCGAATACTCTCTAACAACGCTAAGATGTTACGTGCGTGAAACATGAAAGGTACAGGGTGATCGATGCAATTGCATTTTTAATAAATCAAAATTGTTGTATTGTAAGAAAATAAACCGTTTCACTTGTTATTACGAACGGTCCAATCTACTGTGTTTAGCAATCATTAATAAGGGATTCTAGGCTTCAGTGTTTGTATTTAATCAGTGCATTTTGCGCCCAGGATCACATAGGAGAAAGATCGGGAATATTGGAAAACTAAATAAATAATTAGCGAATATTTTGTTCCGCTCATCATGCCTACTGTATGCTAAACAGTCTCACTGGTCTCACTCTTACTGGGTTTTTGAATCTTACAATAGTTCTCTTGCAAAATCTACTCGTTCGATCCGGCGAAGAAGCAGTGGGTGGAGCGAGGACTGAGCAGCTTCAAGATCAATCAGATCGGAGGTAATACCGTATACCAGCCAGGTTATGGTAGTTGGGGATACTGTATCTGATTCTATCAACGGACTACTGTAGGTCTGCGCGCACTCATTCTGTATCACCCCCGATACTAGATATTCGGTTTCAGTTTCCAAGGTCTCTCCATTGTGCACACTATCTCGTCTGTGTGCAGAATGGAGAGGATGAAAATCGAAATTGCATCTCTACCCGATACGGTCCATTATTGATTTTCCCGTTCCAGCAATCGACGATGACGGCTGGGCGAGAAATACTAGTGGCGCTAACTTCCGATTCGGTAAGTTTATTGATTTATTTTTGACGACAGGATACTTCTGGTTTCCACGTCATCTACTATCGAGGGGCAAAAATATTATAATTTTGTGGGCGTTTACAATGTTTTTATGAAAAAATCTTGCCAGTTGATTTTATGTTTTGGGGTTTTGCTAAAGGGCAAGCCATGGTACTGGTAATCGATCTTGTTCGGGTGGCGACCAAAAAAATAGTGAACGATGCTAAATCATTAATAAACTTTCATTTACTTATTTAGATACAGAGTAGTGTCGTTGCGAGTGCGGGGCAAATATCGTAATAGAGAACCCTTGCCTCGGAGACACAACCGATTGGATCGACAACTGAAGTATTTTCGAAATTGATTTTGTCGTATTATTTCTTTAATAATGCATTCTACTTGCACTAAAGCACCCCATCTTGCGCGACGTTGAATTGAACTATCGCAAATAACAACAAAATCGTCATCTTTGTAGGGTACCAATTTCGAGCGATTTTCTTACCTAGTTTTTGACCTTTTTGACATCTGTCCCCGTTTGTCCCCGCTCTCGAACTATTCTTAATCCGTTCTACTGATTCTCGCAAATCGAATAGTTATGGGAAATGGTGTGGAATGGTGTGGAACTTCTGATTTTGGCTTTTGAAATTGGATAAGTCGTGAACTTTCGTGGTTTTCTGCTTTCTCCGAGGTCTGGCTAGCCTCCCCTTTGTGCGAACCTCTACAAACACCTTCTATGTACTCCTGCGCGACGTTCAGTAATAATTCACAATATTTAATTACAATTAAATTATTGTTAAAATATCAAATCATAAGTTGATACACATCTCGACAATTTCGATTACGGTGGATCGTTGGAAAAAATGTTATTTTAATAAGCTTATATATATTTGTTATTTAATTATTTTCGTGAATAAGTTTATTCCCAATCGATTCAGCGATCGTGATTCCATAGAACACACTACAAGCGATGGTTCTAGGATTTTTCTCTAGATACTCCATTGCGGTCCCTATACTTATTTATTATTATTTATAAATTGTATTTTGCAGTGGCGCGCACCTTCGGCACGATGAAGATCATCATCAACTCGCCCGTCTTCGCGGATATGGTAGTGGAGAAGGTGGGTTACGGTATAGTTAGGAGATTACGGTAGAAGAAAGTGAAGGTGGGTTACTAAAGACGTGTATTATACGGTAGTGAGCAGTTGGTGATGCTGGATTTTATGGGGAGGGTGATGAAGGAAAGGGAGGCAGAAGGTGGGTTACTGAATGGTAGGGAATGATTACGGTAGTAGGAAGTGGAAGTGGGTATTAGTGATGTGAGGACAAATTAGAGGTATAATTGTAAGCCTAAAATCGGAACTCCTCAATTCGCCTGCTCTCACACATGTCAGACTAATGAGAGAGTCGAGAAATATTAGTAGAGTTTATTTAGAGACCGCGGAGTGAGGGCGTTATAGAATTTTGTGCTGCGTTTTCGGAAATGTCGACCATGCACACCACTTCCAAAGGAGCTTTTGTTTTATCGATTTTTCGTATCTTTTATTACTTTAAAATTATATTTGAAAGCTTGGAATGCGTTGATTAGAGCTCAGTTAGTATGATGCGTTACTTTGTTTGCTTCTATGCGCTCGCAGTGTTCATAAATACTTCAGACTGGAGTCTTCTGTGGCGACTCTCGACTCTCGTCCAATGCTCATTCCCTGAAGACAAACACTCCCCAAATCATCATTGGAACTCTCACACGTCTCTTCAATCTAATCCAATCTGGATCAATCAATAATGGGAATGTCAAGCAACTCGTCATCGATGAATTCGATCTCAGTGAATATAGAAACAGTTTTACCGTTTTATTTTCCATTTTCCAGATATACACAAGGACGTTGAGAAGATCATCGAATTGACTCCTCAAAAGAAACAGATAATGATCTTCTCCTCCAATTCGGATAAGAAGATTCGCAAAACCTGCAAGGAACTCATCCCCAATGGACCCCCGCCCTTCATATTCCCTCTATAAATTGACTTACCAATGAATGGCCTGATGGAGCCTATGACTAATGAATCCTTGATCATTACATGTACGCTATTACTGATAAAATTATCAATTCTTCCTCTAGAGTCTAGCAGTTACAACACGATACTGTGCACCCTTCTTGCAGTCGCAACATGTACGAAATCAGAACCAAATTTGGCAAATCAATAACAGTGGAGCGCTGAATTCATAATTAGAGAGTTCTGTGTGTCTGCGAATAAGGAAGGTACCATTGAAGAACTCGCTTTTATTCCGCAAAGAACTTTTTCAATTCGACCACTATAATTAATCGAAATATTCAGAACAATTTGTCGACAGTTTTATATTTGAACAAAAAACAATACCGAGAAGAAAGTGCGCAAAACGATGGGTCAATTGTTTCAATAATCTTTGAAGTGTGAGAATAGTTAATGCCAAATCAATAGACAATTTAGTATACGGAGGTGTTTCAAACAACCAATATTTGGAAATTCGTTTTAGAACAATCGGGCGAATAGACTAGCGTGTGATACAGTAACGGGGTGTCATCTACGGATAGAGGGGGAGGAGAGTACTGTATCTGATAGGGTAGATCACGGTCTACTCTTCCTTCGTCTGCTCCTCCACCGTACCCTCCTTCTCTTCACTCTCCTCATCCTTCTCGTATACAAACCAAATTCGAAATAGATTCATAATTAAAGAAAAAAAATAATGCGATGTGTGAAACTAGATCATTGCAGGATATGAACTCTTATTTTAGTTTCGATTTAAAAAAATTATTTTTCGTCAAAATCGCATCGATCCGGAATCATCGACTCTAATCATAGAGATATTTGTGAAAACTGTGAAACTCAAATCTAATTAGTGAGACCATTGTGAAACTAGATCGCAGGATAGGAAACCTTCTTTAGAATACGAGATCGATTACATGTCAAAAATATACGCTGCTTAGGGCAGAAACGACGTCTTTGAAAACTGAAGAACACGAGGACAATCAAGAAGAGTTGTTTTCTTTACTAATTACTCTTTTTATGTATATACAAAATATTTCGAGAAACCGACCTTGATTTCGAGAGGCTTCGCGAATTTCTCATACTCCTTGTTGATTCTTCTGGCCATTTCACGAGATGGGCAAACCACGAATACTTCAACCTCTTTTCCCTCCAGTTGATTGAGAGTGGCCATGACATAGATACTCGTCTTGCCACTGCCCGATTCAGGCTGGCATATCAAATTCATTCCGAGCATCGAAGGAGGGAGACACTCTGCTTGCACTGGAAGATAGTGATGAAATTTCGGTTTTGGCTCTCTCCATTCTGCACACTATCTCGTTTATCTGACCGACGAAATAGTGTGCAGAATGAAGCGAGGCGAAAACCGAAACGACATCAGTACTGGAAGAGATAGAGTTGGATGGATGTTCGAATCGGAGATCGCCGATTGCTCTGAGGAGATCCGAATTGAGTTTGAAGTGGCGGAAACCACTGCTAGCCATTGAAACGTTGTTCTGAAATATTTCCTTTGAAAAAACTATAAATTCTGGTCATCAAGCACTAGATATGAACCAATCAGCTCATCAAAACGGATTCCGCTTCACTATTCATCCTCGCCCCCTTATCCCACCACTGTCACTTACAGTATCCAGAAGTGCGATGGGAGTCGGGAAAGAGGCTGGTACGGTGAGTGCACACATGAATGTTTTGTATGTTTCGGTCGTCCCATCACTGCAATTTTTCTTCTTGACGATGGACCGAATCTACTGTAAGTAATAAAAAAAATGGAGGATCACGTTGTACTAATGGACAATTCCTGGACACTATCGATGATGCAACACATACGGCAAAGTCGTCAGTTTCTCCCATTGATCCGACTCCACATCGTATGTTTCAACTGCCCCGACGATGCGCTTATTAGGATTATCGGTTCCACCGAACACAACCAGCTTGCCGCAGGAGATAGTTAGAGAACAGTTGGCCCTGCAATCGCATCATCAGTCAGTTCTCGATCCTCTCACTACCGTACCTTCCAATGTTCATGCTACTCAGCGTAGTCCACGAGTCAGTGGATGGGTCGTATCGTTCTACGTCAGCGAAGAAGTGCATCGCAAATTGCGGAATTCTAGTAATCTCGAAACTGAAACAGTCAGAGATATTTAAGTCGAGATCTGACAGAAACTCGTCAAATATCGTGGTGCTTTCAATAGAAAACTGACCCGCCCACAACATAGATCATTCCATTGAGTGCAATCGCTGCACAACCTTCTCTTTCTTTCTTCATCGGTGCAATTGGAGTCCATCTGATGAAGGATCAAAGATCAACATCTCGGGCCATGATCAAATTTTTGTTGACGCTTACCTGTCCTTCTTTGTATCGTAGTACTCTCCATCGTCCCATACACCTGGTATTAGGAAATCCGTGCCACCGATCACTCAAAACCATCGATAAGCCTACCGTGCACTGGTCATGTGACATACCGAACAGTTTCCCGTCCAAGACACACGATGCCGTTGAGACGCGACTCGTGGACATTGATTCCCGGAGCGACCAGTCTGCGAGAGAATTGTGTTTAATCGATCGATATTTTGCCCTACAGTATACCAGTGTCCTCAGCGAACGGATCCAGAGTCAGGACAGCCTTGTGTGTGAAAGAATTGTCGCCTTGTCCTCCCGCCACATAACTGCATTTGCCAAACACTTTTCATCAGAACTAGGGATGCAAAGATCAGAGAGGTGATAAAGTTATGATCAATCGATCGCATGCAAATCCTTACACTTTTCCATCAATAACTCCCACTGCAGAAAGTTGGCTCTTCTGGGCAGTTCGAGTCTCGACCTGCATGTCAATTTATCAACAATTATCATACTTTTTATTCTTGTTTCGATGTATGTTAAATTACCTCAGTCCACACGCGCGTCTGCGTATCGAATACCTCGAACCCTCGACCCACGAAGCCTCGACGCATGCCTCCATCTTCATACTCATTTCCCCCCACGAAGACGATCTGAAATTAGTGAAAAAAAATAGTGAAAATAACGTAAAAATAGTGCATACATCTTGGAACGGGGAGGGGGCATAACAGAAACGCCAACGACAAAGGCGCCAAACGCTATAACTCAGCCCGGAATGATGCAAGAAATCTCTAGTGGGGGTATCGGATAGCTATCGAAGAGGGCTATCATTTTCATTCTTTATCACTGACAAGACCCTTATCGGTGATTTGGTAATAAGGGGATAGCCCTTATCATCAGTTATCAGATGAACCCAACCAGAAGTCTCTAGCAAGGCTCAGTAAGCAGGGGGTATTGTAGGAAGGAGAGGTACAGTAAGCAGGGGGTACTGTAGGAAGGAGAGGTACAGTAAGCAGGGGGGTACTGTAGGAAGGAGAGGTACAGTAAGCAGGGGGGTACTGTAGGAAGAAGAGGTACAGTAAGCAGGGGGGTACTGTAGGAAGGAGAGGTACAGTAAGCAGGGGGATACTGTAGGAAGGAGAGGTACAGTAAGCAGGGGGGTACTGTAGGAAGGAGAGGTACAGTTAGCAGGGGGGTACTGTAGGAAGGAGAGGTACAGTAAGCAGGGGGGTACTGTAGGAAGGAGAGGTACAGTAAGCAGGGGGGTACTGTAGGAAGGAGAGGTACAGTAAGCAGGGGGTACTGTAGGAAGGAGAGGTACAGTAAGCAGGGGTGTACTGTAGGAAGGAGAGGTACAGTAAGCAGGGGTGTACTGTAGGAAGGAGAGGTACAGTAAGCAGGGGGAACGGTAGGAAGGAGTGGTACAGTAAGCAGGGGGTACTGTAGGAAGGAGAGGTACAGTAAGCAGGGGGTACTGTAGGAAGGAGAGGTACAGTAAGCAGGGGGGTACTGTAGGAAGGAGAGGTACAGTAAGCAGGGGTGTACTGTAGGAAGGAGAGGTACAGTAAGCAGGGGTGTACTGTAGGAAGGAGAGGTACAGTAAGCAGGGGGAACGGTAGGAAGGAGTGGTACAGTAAGCAGGGGGTACTGTAGGAAGGAGAGGTACAGTAAGCAGGGGGTACTGTAGGAAGGAGAGGTACAGTAAGCAGGGGTGTACTGTAGGAAGGAGAGGTACAGTAAGCAGGGGTGTACTGTAGGAAGGAGAGGTACAGTAAGCAGGGGGAACGGTAGGAAGGAGTGGTACGGTAAGTAGTGGGATACTGTAACTCGCCGAAGACGGTCGATGGTCGGCTGATCACTCCACTGCTTCCCTCACTCATTTTCGAATCGAAGAGAGCTCGCATGAAGGGAATGCGAGCATAAAGGAGAACCTGAGAGAGGGTTACTGTAGGATATCGAAGAATAGGGTGGATGACAGTTCTTTGAAGCTGAATAAGTGAGGCGACTAGTTGTTCCCTTCCAGTAGGGATGTTATTTCAGTTTTTGGCTCTCTCCATTCTGCACACTTTCTCACCGGTCAGAAACGAGAGAGTGTGCAGAATGGAGAGAGCCGAAACGACATCAGTACGTCTCACTTTGTGTCCACTCATCTTCTCATCTCCAACGATCACAGTGACATCACACTGACATCACACTGAAATCATTGGTTGTTGACCTGGATCGAATGATTGATCGCCTCGAAACACAGAAGTGCGCTACCGTACTCCCAACTCACATTATCGATTGGTTACGGTATCGGAGATCACTTAATTGTCTAGTGGAGTCCCTTGGTCTGGAAAAGATCGTCGGTGGCTGAGATTGTCCATCTGATCTCACTCAATTTCAACAGAGAAGACGGTCCATTGAGAGGGCGGGAGGGGGAGACGACCGAGTGGGAAGAGGAAGAGGATGAGAAGTGAGAGGAGAGGGGAATGGAGAATGATAATACGTGCAAATGACAGATGCTAATTTTGTTGTTTGTTAATTTGTTATTGTTATGTAGCTAACGGATGACGGAGCATGCGATATCTAAGACAAAATCAATGAGTTAGTGTCTGGCCACACAGAGAAGAAAAAAGGTCCACTTCAACACCATAACGGGAGTCACACAGTTCCCTTTTTGAGTTAGGAACACTAACCATTCGAACATTCCCGGCGGGATATAAGGGAGGGACACGGTAGCTTTACCTGGTACAGAAGAAACATTTTACTCTTGATTTTCAGAAGATTCGAAGAGAGACAATTGCATTACAATACTTTATCAAGAACCAACAATCAACAAACATGCGCGCCCACACTACTGAGGAACCCTCCGAAACATGCGTTAAAATCAGGGTTTAGAAGAAAAAAACTATTAGAAAAGGACAAAACAATGGTAGACAACAACGCTTCTACATCGAGAAAACAGTTAGAAAGGGGGGGGGGGGGGCTTATTCGAGATGAACAATTGGGATTAACTTTCATCAGGGAACTTGAGCTGATCATGCAGCGGGCTTGGGGGCGATCTCGAGCTTGCTGAGAATGGACTGCACCTGAAATTGATAAGTGAGATTAATAATATTATTACATTCATTTTCTTGTTGCGCCAAGTGCGTAGATAAATTATTATTATTGTTAGATATTTATGAGCTTGCTTGTCCAACGCCCGAAACCCAAAACAACAAATACCAAGGATGTAGAGGATAAAAACAAATATTTTCGAAAATCAATAAATGGGTTCCGTACCTCGTACAACTTGTGGATGTGCTTGATGAAGTGCTCGCCCACTCTCCTCGATACCTTCGTGTCCGCGATCACGATCATGTCCTGGAGAGAAAATATATTTATTTATTTTAACCAGCATGTTTACGGTTTCAAAACGCCCTGAAACTTGCTAAATTATAATTCTAGTCAATGCCGCTCTCATAGTCGACTCTACAACTGAAATGAATCCAGAGGGATCTGAGAAGGTCATGCAGAAAAGGATCGTTCCTCACAGTATCCTCCCCCTGGCTACCGTACCTTATCGACGTAGAAGTCGATGTCGGTGGTGGTCTCGTCCACGTCACTCGTGTCCGCGCCCACACCCACCGTCGACACGTCCTTGCCCAGCTCGTTCACTATCATCTGCAAATTTATATTATTAAATTATAAAAATAAATAAATAAAAATCGGAAGATGATTCCTATGGTTTATAATCGCAAGATGACGGATCGCGCAACCCCTTATTTGAATCCTACTTCCTCCAACTCGATTAGCGAAAAAAATGTTCTTAAAAAATTCCGAGAATATTCGCACTTCAAGACAATCTCATCATAGCCTCTTTGCAAAGTGGACAATAGTCCTCTTGGAGATGTACCAAAACCAAAACAAATCTACCTCATTTTGTACCGGCCTTATAAGTAAGCCTCGTTCACATTTGAACAGCGAAAACAATTAAATTTTATTAAATAAATTAATAATAATAATAACCTCACCTTGAAAGTGAGCAGCTTTCCGAGGAATGAATCGTAGTCGGTTCCCTTCACGTCCATGAACGACGCCAGTTTGTGCGTGGGCAGCGTCGTGTACAGCTGAATGAAATTTTAAAAAATAGTTTAAAAAAATATTTGTTTAGAAAATATGCCCTCAGGTTCGTTAATGTTACACAATTTCCCAGGACATCCGTGTTTCAGACACATAACAACATTACATGGTACCCAAAATACGATTCTTGATTTGGGGGCGCATTTATCCAATTGACTATAGATATCGGACAAATCCTTCATTGAAACTACCATATCTACTTGCGCAGTGCTCTCTCCATTCTGCACACTCTTTTACAGGTCAGAGCGACGAGATAGTGTGCAAAATAGAGAGAGCGCCAGCCACCCCGACTACACCGTTTCTCACCTTGAGGTATCCTCTCAGGATGGGCAGGGCGATCTGGCTGTCGATGCCGTCGAGGAACACCTGGCACTGGCGCATCAGCGGCTCCTGGCAATTAATGGGATTGTTATTTGGACTGGATGAAATTCATGCCAAATGAGACTGAATTAAATTCATGTCAAATGTTGGACTGAACCAAATACATACCTTGGACTGGTTGCCGCCCTCGTAGACGACCGTCGTCGGCGAGAGGAACTTGGGGCAGCTGCGAAATTCGGGTTTCCGTCAATTACCAAATTGATCCAATTGGCTTGATACTCGCTCACAATCAGTGATTGTTGTCTTATCAATACAAATTAATAATAAAAAAATTGAGAAAAATATTCCCGGTTCATCTGTGCTTCAGGATCATTACAACATTGCCTAAAGCTTGAAACCAAGATTCTGACTCGGGTTCCATTTCCAAAAATCACTCAGGGACATTCGTGGCACTTTCAAGGCCGGGTTGTCAACTGATCGCCTATGTTTCACGAAGTGCGCTAATTCGGTTCTCTCCATTCTGCACACTCTCCTCGCTCGGACAGGCGAGTGTGCAGAATGGAGAGAGCTGAAACGAAACCCCCCGAAACGATGGATAAGAAATAGTCAGTTAGTGATCACGGAGGAACACTGTACTCCCGGGAAACGGTGGATCGATCGAGAAGGACAGCTCACCCCATCATGAAGCACGACTTGAACTCCTCCTTGTCGCCGTTGGCCATGCGCGACATGCGATCGCCCACTCGCTCCCACAGCTGAGAGGAGACGGCGTCGTCGATTCTGCAACAGAGTTAGTAATGCAAGGATTGACTCTCTTCATTCCACACACTATTTCCCCGGTTAGAGAGAAGAGAGAGTGTGCGAATTGAGGAGAGTCGTTGTCGATTTTCCATCATTAGAAGAGATGATTGGGTTGAATGGAAGGAGAGAAAGAACCAAGTTGAAGGGTACTAATGCTGCAAGATGGATCGGTTATAGACTAGTTGTGAAAACAGGCGGGAGATATCAAATATAGTGGTGTATTTTCCCACTTAATGTTAGTAAGGAGAAGTGATGTCGTTTCGGTTCTGGCTCTCTCCATTCTGCACACCATCTCGCTGGTTAGAGAGACGAGAGAGTGTACAGAATGGAGAGAGTCGACTCTGCTCACCTCTGGGGCTGGAGGGTGAGGCAGATGGCGAGCAGCTGGTAAAGCTGGTCGTTCGTCTTCCCGATCTGATTTTTAAAAATATATATAAATATTTGTTAAATATCAGTAACGAAATTCTTAGCCGAATTGCGTTTCATAGTCAGCATAAGAACAATCAATACACCCGGTAAATTTCCGTTTCATCGTCAAAATAAAGTTTAAAATTTTTTTTAAAACTCACGACATCGTACTGGAAGTTCTTCTTGGCTTGCTGATTCTGCAGCTGCACCGACTTCATTCGCTGGATGTACAGCAGGCAGTTGACGAATATCTTCGTCGCCTGAGGGCGAGAAGAAGGGATTATCGATAGAGTACCGTATATTTCCGAAATATACTAAAATCAATATCATGTTCAAATGTTTCTTCTCTCCTGACCCCCACTTGTACAATCGCGCTTTTACCACTTTCATCAGACCACTTCTCGAATATGGTTCTGTTGTTTGGTCTCCCCACACCGTAATACTTGCCAATCAAATCGAAGATGTACAGCGAAATTTCTCGCGTCGTCTTTTTGCGCGTTGCCAAATTCCCTATTCCTTGTATCCCGATAGAATATCCCTTCTTTCACTTCAAACTCTTGAAAATCGGAGATTTATCTCAGATATTCTCTTCCTTTATAAGTCGATTCATGGATTCTATTCGTATGACCACTCCAACTTATTCAGAAAAGCCCCACTTACTCGTTCTCTTCGTAGGTCCCATAATTTGCGCATTTCACTGCCCTTCGTACCTCCTAAGTCTCACTCAAGTTTTTTGATTAGGGTTATCGAAAGATGGAACGTGCTAGATGCTGAAATAGTTACAAGCTCGCCTCATATATTCCGATCTCATATTCTCTCTATATCTTTCTCTGAAGAATCGCTTTTGCGACTCTGATGTTGTTTCTGACCTGATGCTCCTCCCGAAGCCTCCCCCCTCCCCCAACCACCGATTCGCCATCAAGACGACGGACCTCCACCAAAGCACTGATGAAGATCTCCGCTGTTCCAATCTCATGATACCCCCCTGGTGGATAAATAATTTAATTGAAATTGAAAATTGAATACTCGGGCACTTCTTCGGTTTCTGGTTCAGACAATTCTGTGATTGCATTCTATTTCTCCCCTATATAGATCTCCATTCCACCTCTCTCATTTCAATCTGGACCAGAAACCAAAGAAGTCCCGATATTCGAACATTTCCATTCCGGTCACATCTATGTTTCATCACTGCAATATAATTAGAATTGTTAAATACAGCCAACAGTTTCGCCAACTGCGATCGCAATCAAAGTCTTCGCGAATTCAGAAAATAGATCAAAGGGGCTCCACTGTTTCAACCGGTTCATACCAAGAATCAAATGCTTCTTCACCGATTCAGCAACGGAACTCATTTCAAAACATACCTCTCCGTAGTTCCTCATCATGAGATGGGAGAAGCCGACAAAGTAGTGGAGGGTCACGAGGCACGAGGGTACCGAGTTGTACAGACCCTGCAACGGAGAGAGGAAATTACTATAATTCACCCGATGATTAGTTGCTACATAATTTGCTCGTATCTGATAGGATTGAGGATGCGCTATTTGATCCCAATGGACTGACTTGTGCTATGTCAACACACAATCGACAAATCCATTTGAACTCTTGTTTTAATGCAAAATATTCACCCTGTGATTCGCAGTTCAACGCAATCGTCAAATCGTAGTAGACTTTGTGCGCGCTATATACTCACGCTGCTAACCGACTATAACAAAACAATATCCGACCCATTTGCTATGCATTGCCAACGCTCACCCGGTGAATAATTGTTCCATTCTTCAATTATATTTCGGAGGAAGATATTTTGTGTGATATCATTCCCGTCTCTACGGTATTAAAACATACAGATTTAATTATAATTAAACTCCCAAATTGTTTCGTCATACCAAAACTTCACCAGGTGATACGCGGTTCACGCAATATGTTACAAATCGTAGTGGTTTTCATAATCAATGTTACTGATTCCGCAATTGCGAAAAAAATAACTTCTAATAATGAACAACTAGAATGCCCCCTTCCTAGCATTCACCATTAGTTCAATGGTGAAGCAAAGGCATATTACCGCGCGGATGCAATTTTGTTACTAACTCGAACCCAAAAGAGTGTGCAGAATGGAGAGCGTCTCCCTACCTTGGGGTCCATCCCCAAGCTCCCCAACACTCAGATTTCCAGCAGACCATACAACCCTACGCACTATTTTCTAGTCCCAATGAAACTGCACTCCTAATTTCCCATGCTCTCTGGGCTCGTCAGAGAAGACGAGAGAGTGTGCGAATCGAGGAGAGTCTCTGCTCACCTTGGGGTCCATCTCGAGGCTCTCGACCGTCTTGAGTGCCTGGTGGTAGTCTGCCAGCAGGACGTGCATGCGCAGCAGCCCCACGAGCGAGAAGTAGCCCAGCTTGAAGTAGAGCGACGACTGCCCGAACTCGTCCGCCACGTCGTCCGGGTTCTCTGGAAAATAATTAAATAAAAATATTTAATTAGCCGTTGAGGAGAGCAGTTGCATCAACAGTACGGTGGAGGAAAGTTAGAACGATCAAAAATACCTCACTTCTGTCCTTAAAACATTTGAGTTTCAGGAAGAAATCATAACAAAACCAAGGGTCTTGGAGCAGGTCAATCCAGTCGGGACATGCGAGTTTCAGAAATGAACGATACTCAATGAATTGATGTCTTAATAATCTAAGAGACACTTCTGGTGAAAATAAATAAATAAAAAAATAAAATAAAAATATCTCACTTCTGTCCTTGATGGCCGCCAGCTGCTCGTTGATCTGCGACTTGGAGAGGAGCGAGTAGAGAATGTTGAGGACCGGGTAGATGTTCCAGGCCTGCAAGAATATTATTTTAATATTTCAGAAAATTCATTTTTTTACTCGTTTGGACAACCTGAGGGCAATACGAGTTATCCATGCTTCGATGATGCAGACAAGACCAATTCATGAAATACAAGTTATCCTAGTAAATTATAAATGAGCAAATGCGCTCATTAGATATTCCAGGCCTGGAGAAAATAACCTACATTCTGGTTCTCCTCAATGTTCATCAGCTCGTCGATGTCGTCGAGGATTCTCTTCGAGGGGTTCGCCTTGAAGAGGCAGAAGGCTTGGAACTGGAAATACAATCAGTTAGTGATCACTCAGGATACTGTACTCGCCGGATACGTTGTAAATTGAATCAGTGTTCCCATTGAGATACTGTGCCCCCAGATACGGTAAATCAATCAATCGACATACCTGGTAGACGAACTCGTCGACGATATCCCACAGCCACATGTTGGGCAGGGCCAGCGTCAGGGGCTCCTTCGCGTTGAGCACCTCGGAGAAGAGATCCTGCAACGAGCAATGGATTAATATCCGTCTTTTTTTAAAACAATCACACTAGTGATGTAGTTTCGGTATTCGACTCTCTATTCTGCACACTCTCTCGTCTGTCTGACCAGCGAAATAGTATGCAGAATGGAGAGTCAAAACTTGGGCATCACGTGGTCTGACAGAAGATGCTCCAGTGAAACAAAAAGTGTACGAATGTCGAAATTACATTTCATGATACTATTATTATTTATATTTAGCACTTTCATCGCCAGACATTAAAATAAGACGAACTTGTGAAACACGATATTACCGAGGCATGTTTTAGGAAAAGGTTTCAATGGACTCGATGTTATCGCTTTCGCCTCATCGAGTTGTAGTGGATCTCATCCAGTCTTTCCCCACTCGGCACAGTGTTTCTCACCTGGTAGTTCATGAAGCTCTCATATCTGTGGGCGAGCGAGGGGCCGCGTTGGTTGCGCGCGTACAGCTGGCGGTAGTACAGCTCCTTGTAGAGGATGATGAAGACGCGACGGCCTGATATCACTTTTTACAGTCAGCAAAATACAACTTTGGCGATCTCCACAGCACCATGTTTACTACGGATGTAAAATCGGTTTTCGCTTTCTCCATTCTGCACACTATCCCGCTGATCAGAGATAGGAGAGTGTGCAGAAAGGAGAGAGTCGAAAATCAAAACGACATCATTAGTAGACAGTACACTGGCACCCATTTCTCAGAATACGACGTTTGGAGCGGGGATCGTTACTGCCTTATCTATCACACACACGAACGCGACGTAAACCGCAAATCGAGAAACGTATCATACAAAAATAATACAAATTTGATTATTATTATCATTATTTAATTAACAAAAAATAATCCGTACCGGGTCCGACGATGGTCTCGACCTGGTGCTCATCCGGCCACATTCTCTCGCGGAAGAAGCGCTCCGTGAGATCCGCGAAGCCGTGCTCGTACAGCGAGCGCACCTGCGACAGTTGCGGTGAATATAATGCAAATAAAGTTTGTATTTTCGCTCTCTCCATTCTGCACACTCTAGCTTCTCTGATCGATGAGATGAGGCCAAAACCGAAAGTATACCCTATCTGAGGTGAATATAATGCAAATGTATTGTTTTTTTAACGAAACCACAAAGAACAACTGGACTTGACATCGCTCAAGGAGGATATAGAACTCATGAAACATAGTTGCTTTGGTTGAGAAATAAGCAACAGTACTTAGGGAAAAATTTGGTAGTCAAGATCGAGGGGCATAGACTGGAAGATCAAGCAGCAATCTACAGTAGTGTCTTACTTAGGATGATAATTACCATCATTATTCTGCTTACGATTAGACTAAGGTTCTTAGACTGCTTAGGGGGGGCATTCAATAGAATTCGAAGAGAATGCCGCCACGGAGCAAAAGTTGATCGATGGGGAACAGTTGGAGAATAAAGCTGACCTCATCGACGTTCTCCTCCTCGATGCAACGCGAGAAGTAGACGAGGTAGTCAGCGACCTCGGCGGGAACATCCTCGTTAGCGTCGCCTTAATAAATAATGTACTTATTTATGTAAATTACCTTTCGAAAGGAAGCGCATGCTCAGTTTCCTGACAATGCTTGCTTCATAAGAAAGGTGGCGTAGCATTATGGCAAGCTTCAGTAGCATTCGTGTCACGCGGGCATTACAACTGGATCCGAATAGGACAAATGAAACGAAAAACTGACTGGAGGTTCTGGCGCGTGCGCGCTGCTCGCGGTCGTACGCGAGGTCCTTCTCCGGATCCCCGGTGTGAGGCTCGTAATCGGCACGACGAGACATGATCTACCTACGAATAGCAACAAATTGGAACCTCAATAACAGCCGGAAAACAAGTAAATTACGCGAAAATAGCGAAATTGTCGACGAAATTGAAACAGCTACGAGGTACAGTATGCCTGAAACTGCAGAACGCACGATAGTGTGAATTGGGAAATTGAAGAAATCAGCCAATTCTAATTCTATTATTTTTCTTCGTTGATTATTCTTATCTAAGAAGTAGCATAATCATTAACTGTGTCCCTAGAATAAAGAAAACAGATAAAAAGCGACAGTATTCGCCAAAAGGCAAAGCCGTATTTTGTCATACATTCCGCGCGTGAATTGCGCCGTAAAGCCGTCTCGCCCCTTGACTCCGCCCACATCGAAGAAATTTTCACTCCGCAATTTTCGGCTCGTTTGCTATTCTTTTCACGCGTTATTCATTTCTGAGAAGGCTCCCGGGTCGCAAGGGTAGCTAGTTCTCGTTGACTTGGTTAACATACACTTGCTTGTTTCCTCGAGTTTGGTGTGTACGACTTTCCGCGACTATTTCTGCCCGAGTTCACGTGAGACTTTCCCATGAGATCGTGCCGAGCACGGCCGAGCACTCTCCCTTGCTAGCTTCCGAGCACAATATTTTCTCGCTCTATTCTCTCGATCTTTGAAGTTAGGAGCATTGTCCTCCCCCATTTGCAACAACGTGCGCGCCGCTCACCCCTTCCAATCATCCGCAAACAGACGAAGCCACAGGAGCCGTTGCTTGGACTAACGGCGATCAACAAAGACGCTCCCCGCTAGAACGGGTTACCCTTCCCCCATATTGACCCGGGCTCTTGAGAAAGCGGTAGAGATCTGATCACGGGGCGTTGCGTTTTTTCCAGCAAACCTCACGATACGATTAGTTAGAGATAGGGATGTCGTTTCGGTTTTCGCACTCTCCGTTCTGCACACTCTTCTCTGACCAGTTAGATAGTGTGCAGAATGGAGAGAGCTAAAACCGATTTTAGATCCCTATTAGTTAGCGATCTTAGGAGGTGTTCGCTCATGTGACGGTGTCGTCGACTGTTTGCTCGTTCCCTCCTTATCTCCAATCATCCCTCGTCCCCCCAATGCTGAGTCAGATCCCCCCATTCAGCATTTGATTGTGCTGTTTCTTCCCAACTACGTCAATACGTTTCATTGCTCTGATAGTGTCTGATGTCTACTCGACGTTTGATCAATGACCGCACAGCCATGTTTCCGCCCGCGCAAAGTTTTGAAATTATTTGCCGAAAATATTACCGTAATCCTGTCTGCCAGGCTCTGATCATTATCGATTGCGTCTTCATTTACACACTGTACTCTCGTTTCTCGACGAAATCGCATATCTATTGCTGTTGTCGGATCGACTAACTGCTCTCTCTATTCTGCACACTCGTCTGTCAGACCGGCATACGTGTGGAAAATGGAGAGATAGTCGACCCGGAAATCTAATTAATCAAATATATTTGTAATACTATTAATATTTATTTATTTTATTATTGCAGTAATGGCCCTGTCCTCTGGTGGTTCGTCTTCGGGAGGCGGAGGTGGGGGTCAGCCGCCCCGTCGTCTCTTCCATCGCGAATCCTTCGTGACCACGTCGGACGACTCGGACGATGAGGATGATAGAGGTGACGGCCTTAGCCTTACCTAACCCCTAACCTATCCTTAACCTCTACCTTAGCTCTCCCCTAGTGTGTTAGCCTTATCAACAGAGGTTCCTTATCAAAACACTCGTCCCGTCGCCCCCGTGTTTACATAGCATTTGACAGTGTCGTCGGGAGGGAGAAGGAGGGAGGGGGGTGGGATGGGCTGGGGATAGCCAGTCAGACCATTCGAGTAGTCGCCATGTCGCAGTTCCGACGGGCAGGTTTGGCTTGGTAGCTGGTTTATCATTTTACGTCTCTCTCTTTTGGGGTAAACTATTTATTATTAATATGCTCCAGAAGCCGCTTTGTGTGTGTTAGGGATGCCATTCTGGTTTAAAATGTATCCATTCTGCTCACTATCTCGTCAGTCAGATAGAAGAGGGAGTGTGCAGAATGGAGAGAGCTGAAAATCGAAACGGAATTGTGTAGTGGTTAGAGAAAAATGGGGATTGGCGGTCGGGGAAGGCAATATTAATATTAATATTTTTTTCATTTTTTTTTATAATCAATTACATAATATATTTAAGGTCGTCGCAGTCGCGGAGACTCGGACGGCGGTTCGTCCACGGGCGGCGACCAAGCGAGAGGCAGCTGCCTCAAATCGGGACAGGTGGGGTTTGGACTGGATTTTTCCATTTAGACACCATTTTGGACTTATCAAGGGGCGACTGCTCATTTCGCCTGAGCTCTTGTCTGTGACAGGTGATAGTGTGTGCTAAATAACTGAAAATGATCTATTTTGGTGACAGGATGTACCCACAGCAGGTGATTGCTGGTTTCGCTGGTCGGATTAGATCTTGGATGCGTAAGCAATAACAATGATGTTCCACATCGCAGCGAAACCCCAATATTTTTGTAGTATTCTCGGGTGATTGCTGGTTTCATCGATCATATTAGCAACTGGGTGCGCAAGTGAGCACAATAGGATCTGCTCTCGCCTGTTCTGCTCAAAATAGCACTGAAAATTCGGTAAATTGCGCAAGTGATTACGGGTTTCCTCAGTCACATTAGCGCCTGGGTGTTTGAGCGATAACAAGTTGTGTGGCATTCATTATTCGAACAACCGGCTTGACTCCATTATTTTGTAGTGTTGCACAATCTCAGTTAATGTTGTGCAAGTATGAGAACGATTAGCGTTGGAATTGATCGACGATTTTTTTGGAATGGTTCGACGAATTTCCCAACCGGAATGTGCACTTCTTATCGTCTGACGGTAGCGCGATCAGTGTTGACCACTGATAAAATACCTATTTCGATAGAATTTAACGTTTTACGAAAAATTATAGCGGAAACGACATGACAGGATATATTCCTCTCTTTTCCTAGTGAATATCACGTGATAATAGTCTTTGGGAAGACTCTACGGTCAATAAGGATGCCGAATATAATAGTTGCTATTTCCGTTTGACACACTAACCTTGTCTATCATGCAAACAAGGGAGTGTGCAAAATGGAGAAAGCCAATTAAAAAAATAATTAAATTAATTTATTAAATATCTTGCAGCTCGTCCGCCACGTCGCCTCGGCACCGAACAAGCAGCCGAATGCGCCGCGCAACGTCCAGCAGGTAATGGATCAATGATGAAGTTGCTGTGGTCTAGTGATGACAAATCAATATCCGACATTCCTCTTCACGTGCTATCTCACCTCTCTAACGGACGAGAGATCACGCAAAATGAGGAGAGTCGATGCCGAGTTGTCATGTCTAGGGAGCTAATTTTTTTTAGCTCTCCATTTTGCACACTCGCCGATAATGAGTGTGCAGAATGGAGAGACTGTATCATTTTCTCCGAGAGTCACAATACTCCCTATTACCACTTTTAACACCACTTTTATAGCCCAATTTTGACGGTATGCAGGAAATACCTCTGACCCACCGATCTACCGTACCAGTCTGATCGTTAACTTACCGTACTCCCCTCTCGCAGGTCTCGTGGTCGTTCTCTTCGGGGGCGTCGAAGCCGAGTGGAGGCGGAGGAGGGGGCAGCAGCAGCCAGCGACTCTCGAAGAAGGAGAGGAATGGCGACGCCAAGTCGGGTACGGTAGATTACGGTAGGAATCGATCTGTTACTGTAGAGATGATTTATTGATAAAAACACAGTGCGGTAACTTCAATATGCATCTAGCGCGTCCCGTATTATGAGATGTTAGTGTAGTGCGAATCGACCAGGAATGAATCAATTTTTGCTCACATTCCGTGTTTTGACAAACACGTGAAACATCATGCATACGGGCGCTGAAGGCTGCATCGTTTATTTTTCCTGGTGTTTAGCACGGCGAATTAAAAACGTATTTTTTTTTTAAAAGTTCATTAAAAAACGTCTTCTTGTCCTGTTCTTGAGCACTCTTTGAAACCCAAGCCATTCTGAGTGAATTCACAAGGAACGCTTCATTCTATGAGTTGTTCTTCCACATAAAATCTTCAAAGCCGACGCTTCTTCCACTGTCAGTGAACCATTTATTGATTTGACATGTTTGGATTGCATTATTAATTTTGACTAGACGACTTTCTCTAGGACCCTCCCTGCAACCTCAAACATGCGGCTTGTGATCGGCTGGCGTGATCTGTTAATACGTGGGCAGACATCTAACCCTGATTTTTTTAGAAGTTGTTTAAACCCCCAATACTAAGGCTCAAATAACCTAGCGAATGGTCATTCTAAAATCAGAAGCCTTTTGTTCTAAACAGATGACCTCGTGAGATAATCGGATGCCCATACATTTTGTCTAGACATTTGATCCGTTTGATGGAGTAATTTTCGAAAATCATTTCACCCCGACCCAGTCGGTCTAATATCCACCCGTCGGTGCCTTACATCACCGGGTGGACGACAATATCTGTAAACTCGCAGGTTCCTCCTCGGCCGCGTCTCCCGAGCCGGCGCCCTGCGGCAAGCAGCACCGCGCGAGCAGCGCCTGCAGCAGCTGCAACACCTCGCCCTCGGAGTGAGTCACGTTGGACTGATCTTTCGCGCGATTTTGGACATCCTTTTCATCCACAGCTCTGAGATCTCCGACTCGACTAGAGTAGTTTGAGAGAGAGGGAATGCGCTGCTGCTCGAAAATGCATACGTTTTGCATGCTTGCGGCTCGTTGTTTCGGAAGGGGTTACGGTAGATCCGCGAGGGTACTGTAGGTTTGAGAGGTTACGGGTCAATAATCGTAATCAATAATCGTAGGTCGCCGGCGCGACCGCCATCCGCAGCCTCCTCCTCGGACAGGAGCGATAAGGCCACGCCCACACTGGCCTCGGCGATAAAGGGAGGTCGAAAGGTACGGTAGTATCGATTGGTTGAGCACCGTAGTCTCATTTGATTGATTGATTTCTGCGCGCGAACTCTGATCATCCAATTGTAATCTGTTACCTCATGTCTTCCTTGCTGTTTCCAATATTGCCAGCTGTTCTAAGGTTCAGCAAAGCGAGATGAGAGTGAAGAGGAAAGAGAATGTCAAGAGAGCGAGAAGAGAGAGTTATTGGAATGTGTCCCCGTCTCATCTAGTTGTTTCGGTTCCAGCGCTCTCTCCATTCTGCACACACTCTCGGCTGCCTGGCAGGCGAGAGTGTACATAGTGGAGAGTGCTGGGAATGAGATCTCTAGTCGCATCTATTTTCGCCCGTCTATTTTTTAATTAACTTTATAGCGTCAATATCCATCCGCCTCGTGTGTGTTTTTCGATCGTAGTCGTCGCGTTTGTTGACGGTCAAAAAGCGGCTCCCCCGATCCATTCCAAAAAGCCATCCCAATGGGCCCCCATGTTGTTCATATTTGAGCGCAAAGCTCTCCCATCTCTCCGCCGCGGCTGCTATAGTAGCCAGACTGGCAGAGGGAGGGAGTAATAGGGGTGTAGGGAATGCAGGGAGAAGGGGAGGGGAAAGAAACACAGAGAGATAGGGGAGTGATAAGTGAAAATGGCTTCCTTTCGAAGGGGAGAGCTGCAGCTAAAACCTTCCTCCTCCCCGTCCATTCCAATCCAGCCCAAGCCCATTTCGCAATGCTGTTTTCCGTTTCGTTTGCGCTCTTTTCGCGGTATGTTGCGAGGTTTCTAGGGCGGCCGAGTGAAACAGCTGGTAGAGATGAGTGAGTGACCTTCGCTTCTCATTGTCGCATCTCCATTCTGCACACTGCCTCGTCGGTCAGACAGGCGAGATGGTGTGCAGAATGGAGAGTTGTCTGAGTTCCCCATAGCGTTGTTGCTTGCTTTCTTTCCCTCTTGCATCTGCCACTTTCGCTTATCTTGGGGATATTGAAGGAATTGAGGAATCACGAGTAGGGATCAGGAGCAGATTGTGGTACAAAAAGGTTTCGCTAGTGCTCCATACATATTTGAATACAATGTCCTGACTGACTGGCGCATCTGTGTTTCGTAAGGTGATAATCTCAAATTGTTTATGTTGTTTTTCAATTCTTGCCTTCCCCTACGTCTAGCAAATAATATTCGATTCAATCATGAGAGGTTATCAGTAGGAGATTGCGGCACTTGGGGAGGTATGGGGGATTTTAGCGGTAATATCGGTTTGCCTAGGAAGAGCCCCGTTGCATGAAGCATTGATGTCGCGACTATCACTCGGGTTTTCAATAGCGTGACATCCTCTCAACTCAATAGGATTTTGGAACAGGATTTCGTATGCAATTTTAGTTCTATCAATAATTGTTGCATTTGTGTTTCATGAAATAATTATCTCACGTTTTTTATCTCACATTATCTCACCTTCTCGATTGTTTGAGTGTTTACTGTTTGCAAACCTCTATAAATGCCCGAGACCATAATCTATCGATCATCCTCACTTACCGTAATCTCCTCCTCCTCCTCAGGACCCCTCGTACCGCGGGCAGCGTTCGATGTCGCTGGGCGGGCCGGCGCACGAGTCGCTGCTGTCTGCCATCGCGGCGCAGCAGCAGCATCAGCAGCACCGCCTGCTCACCGCCAACAACCACAACACGGTGGACATGAGCCCGGCTGAGGGTACGGTAGTTTGAAGGGGTTACGGTAGGGGATATGGGCTACAGTAGGCTTAGTAGGGCGCTCCGAAACGGAACATATGTTGAGTCGTGCAAGAGAAAAATAATAAATGTGGTTTATTCGGGATTTTCGATTTGGCGAATTCTCGCAAGGTGGAATTGTGTTGTGACATTTAGTGAATAGAGCGGGTTAAAAATATTCTTTGATATTGAATAGGCACCCCTTCCGAAATATAAAATAATCATTCAAATCCGTCCTTTCAGTGGACAAGGTGGCGCTGGTGGTCGAGTCGACGCGCTTCCTCATCTCGCCGGCGGTCCTCACGAGCAAGCCGGATACCATGCTCGGTGAGTGGATAACCGGTTTTTACTTTCAGTTTGAAACATAGCTGCAAGTGGTTGGTTTTCTGTGAATTTTTAATTTTTAATATTTTGCTATGCGCTGAGAGTGGATTACCGTAAACAATGAGGAAGAGGAGTTACACTCCGTTCAAAGTGAATCTCCCTGTTATGGCTTCTGCATTCTAAGAAGAAGCGAGAAATCCTGTATTCTGCAGAGCTTCTGAAAATTGTATTGCCTCTGCATTTGTATTGCGTCAATCGTGCTTTGTCTACGTGAGCAAAAGTAGATGAGAAATGCACATTTGGAATCTGATTTGTGGTATTTTTTGTTTGAAGAAAAAGAATCACTCATTGCTCTGATTTGAAGTTTACTTGTTTTTCAATCAGATTGAAACCTAGAATCATATGATGTTCATGGTGAATCTTTAGAGCCTGATTAATGTTGCTTCGAATTTTTTGGGGGGTTGATAAGGAAGGACCTTCTATTGCCGATCTTTGGATCGTTCTTAATTTACGTTCAGGCTGAAACTCAATATCACCAAGTATCATTTCTCCTGTCGTTCAGGTCGGATGTTCATGGTGCGATGCTCGCGCGAGGGAGCGGATATGGTGACGCCGAATGCGAATGATGAATTCGAGGTGAGGAATGGGGATTGCGTCATCAATAGCAAATACGATTTGGTGTAATGAAGGCTTACAAATGAGATGATGACAGCGCCTTGATTTGCCATATTAGTTTTCTTTAGCCTTGCCTTCAAAATCACAAGCTCCTTCAAATTTATAGTCAAGGTTTGAAGCAACATTGAATCCTCATTCTAAATAGTAGGGCTAACTTTAAAATAATTCTTTGTCAGCTCTCTCCATTCTGCACACTTTCTTGTCTGTCTGACCGGCGAGAGAGTGTGCAGAATGGAGAGAGTCCCTTCATCCCTTGACTTTCTCAGGTGGCTGAGGGTCTCTCTGCTAACTGCTTCCGCGCCGTGCTCGAGTACTACACGAGTGGGGTGATGAGGTGAGGGTTTAATTATTTTTATTTAATTATATTTGGGAGAGTATATCATGCAATTATGGGGTTATGATTTTTTTTTCAATAGCTAGGCGACGACGATCTCAGGCCGATCTCGCAGCTCAATTTGAGCATGTGTCGAAACTCGAAATTTACGGGAATAGATTGTCATGGTTGTAGAAATTGGTGGTATGAATCGCTGAAACAATCATCCATCTCGATTAGAGTTTACCATGAAACTCGAACATTGCGTGTGCAAAAAAATGATTGACATACATTTAATTCTTCATGTTTCTTCATTAGCCTTCACAAAATGTATTTTAAAATAAAATAGAATAATTTTTAAAATATACTATTCGCAGATGCCCACCTTCCGTTTCCGTGTCCGAGCTGCGCGAGGCGTGCGATTATCTGCTCATTCCCTTCAACGCCGAGACGGTGAAATCGCACAATCTGAGGGCACTCCTGCACGAGTTGAGCAATGAGGGAGCCAGGCAGCAGTTCTCGAGGTACGGTGGGGGAGGTACGGTAGATGTAGAAGGTGTTAGGGGTACGATACATTATTGATGGCAATTTGGTTTTGACTCTCTCCATTCTGCACACTCACGCAGGTCAGACGAGATAGTGTGGTAAATGGAGATAAATTGCATCCCTAGTAGGCGGTCCAGTTGATGGGGCAGTGGGTTAGGGGTACGGTAGAAGGCAGTATGAAGTAGCTGAGAGATTTTAACACGTATTTTGATTTATCTCTTCCATGTCGAGGCTCGATCACTGAGTTTCTTATCGGCTCAATTTGATTTTGTTTGGAAGCGCAAAAGTTACGGGATATTATACAAATAGCAAATAGTTCACTGGTTTGAGTTCTTCTCTAGTTCTTCGAAATGTAGGCCGGTACATTTATCTTTCAATCTTCCTTTTTGCGACCGCAGTGCTTGAGTTTCAATTAATTCCGGTGAATAAGTGTGATTGTATTGTAGTGACATCATCTCCCGAAAAATAATTCCTTAGCTACTGTCACAACACCACTTACCGTACCTGATCTTCATCGCTCGCAGGTTCCTGGGGGTCTAAAATATTTTTTAACTAATAAGAAAATTATTATTATCCCTTTAGATTCCTGGAGGACGTCATTCTGCCACAGATGGTGGCATCCACCGAGCACGGCGAGCGGGAGTGCCACATCGTGGTGCTGCTCGACGATGACGTCGTCGACTGGGACGACGAGTACCCGCCCCAGATGGGAGAGGTACGGTAGCCTTGCAGGTTACGGTAGCCAGACTGGCGATTATGGTATCCTTTTAGTAGCCAGATTGGGGATTGCGGTAGACTTCATGTGGTCCGTAGGCGTATTCAAAAGGGTGGTATCGTATTGAACGCCCCAGATGGGAGAGGTTCGGTACCTTACTCATTTTGCATCGTTTTCCAGGACTGAGTCAGGAATCGTTCATTTTTTTCCCACGAAGCCATCCCTACCTTACTGGTTACTGTAGATTCATAGGAACATGGAAAAACTGGTGAGCCTCAGATAGAAGAGGTGAGCAGGAGAGATAGGTTGCATTTTTATTTATTTTTTTTACAATTTAAGAACCAACGAGCGCCAATGGATGCGCTAACTTGTGATAAGCACCAATGAAAACCTTGATGCGCCGGGTGCTGTCCAATGTTTCTGCAGAATTACTTCGTTTGGTAGCCGAGAAACGAGCCTTCATTGGTTTCGATAATATCAGATCTTATTGAGAAACCCGCGTATCTCAGATGCAACAGGTGGCAAATATGAAACGTGTCTTGACTGGCTACTGTAATTCACGTGTAATAATTACTGTATTTTGTTCAGGAAACGACTCATGTCGTCTACTCGACGCACCTCTACCGATTCTTCAAGTACGCAGAGAACAGAGATTGTGCGAAGCAGGTGAGGATTACGGTAGTTATCGATTGGTTACGGTAGAATGATTGAGCTACCGTATCCCTGTCCACCAGACTGATTTAGGTGCTGAAAGAGCGCGGTCTCAAGAAGATCCGCCTGGGCATGGAGGGATACCCGACGCATAAGGAGAAGGTCAAGAGGCGATTCAACAAGGCTGAGGGTGAGCGGGGATTATTTATTTTACAAACTTAATAAATTATGTATTTACACTAATTGAACGCGAAAAAAGCGAATGAACCACAGGGCAATGAGAGGTAAAATATTTTCTATGGGATGTTCCAAGTTTCACAGATGTCATTAAAATGAGATAGACACTAATGTTCAATAGCACGAAAAACGACGCTGAAAAATACTTTATTAAGCTAATCAAATATTTGTCAGTAATCTACAATTACGTCCAGCGGCCCTTCGTGCACTGCTCGTGGGAGAAGGTGAGAGTTTTATTAGTTTGAATATTGTTGCATTTGATTTTCTCTCCCGTAGCACTGGGGTAGCACAGCTGACTGAAAAGTGAAATGATCTTCCCTGAAACAATGGAACTGGTGTTGTTCGTTTTCAAACAAAATCAATTTTTACAAATACAACTTTTCTTCAAATGAAGTCGATCTTTATTTATTTGTAAAATTATTTAATTAATTAATTTCTTAATTGCAGGAGGAGGCTCGCTCTCGTCACGTCGACTTCGCCTGTCCCATCGTCAAGAGCAAGTCCAATCCCAGCCTGGCCGCAGCCGCCTCCGACCCGCTGCCCGGAGCTGCTGCACCGGCTGCAGGCGCAGCAGCAGCTGCTGCTGGGGCTGCACCCGTCGTGCACGTGGCCGGTGAGATTTATTTTTTACGCTCAGTTGTGCAGATATCATTGAAAACGAATTGATGTTGATCATAACGTGAAATGACTGAAAGAAGAACTCTCGTGGGGTAGAATTTATAGTTGTACATTCACTGTACTGTATGCCCTCACGGTATCGTAAATGAAATGGACCTGTGAATAATATGTCAATAAGCCGTAACAGGAAATCGCGAGGTGTGGAATTTGCAATTAAAAAAAAACTTATGACGTGGTCGGTCACGCATTGAGTAGAACTGAAGATAAAACTAATACGGTGTGACTGAAACATAAAACCCCGTGAGAGAAAATAAGTCGTTTATTCAGTAAGTAGTAGTTTTTTATTGGATTCTACTTCTAATGCTATTGAGATTTGATGAAGTTACGGTTAATGTGGACTGACTGAAACATAGAAAATGCTTGGGAGTCTAAGATTAAATTAATCGATCATCGCCGCAGGCAACGCGCAGCTGGCTGCAGCGGCGGTGGCGCAGGCCGCAGGCGAGGCGAACCCGCTGCTGCTGCACGTCGGAGGAGGCCAGCACCATGTGGGTTTCACTGATGTTATTTAATTAGAACGTATGATTTACTGGAATGAAGTTTGTGGAGATGGCGCAAAAGTTCAAAATACAGGGTTCGAATTAGGAATGTTTGATTTGTGGGGGCTGAACTTCAATGCCGTTTGAAAAAAGAGAATTTTAGCCACCACTATAGAGTTTCAATGTTAATTCAAATAAGATAATTATCTTGCGCGGCGCTTACTTGAGTGAGTCTGTTTGGTAAAAAAATGCAATCTTGGCGACGAAAACGAATCTTGGTTGGTTTGGAAAATCAAATGGACCAGTAGCAAGTGAGTTTCGGTATTGTTCTAAATAACCGGGTCGTTTTGCCCTAAAGTCAATTCGCGAAGGGTTATGGAGATAATATAAAGTACATTCGTACCTCACTATAATGGAAACATTGCAGCACGGCGCCCTGCACTCGCCGCCGGCCCCGCACCGAAATGATGACTGATGGATACGGTATCTCTATCGATCGATCGATCTGGTACAGTCTAGATCGCGTTCCCTTCCTCTCTATCTCCCCCCCCCCCACTATCCGCTTGTTACATGTCTCAATTTATCGAGAAAAAAGTGCCAAAAACATCAATCAATCAATCAGTTCGCGATTCCTCTCTGGCTGCCGTATTATTGTCGAGAAATCAAGACGCAATCGTGCACCACGCGCGCTTTATCACAATATCACTCGAATTCCTCCCCCCGCGTTGTCGTTTTCGGAAGGGCTCTTGTACACATTTTCGAACCCCCACACACCACCACAGCCAGTCCGAGGTTTCCCAAAACACGCAGACGACTACAGTACCCCCGCCCGCACTACTACGCCTAGCATCTAGGCAGCTTCAGAAGTAGATCAAACGCCCGCTTCTTCCCTTGTAAAATAATCTTGTAAGAATCAAAATCAGCGCTCGGCTAATTTCGTCGTCGTGTTATTATCTGTTCGTTTTGCTCGCTCTTTCCTTCCTATATTTGTAATCATCCACTATTTTGCTGCTCCGTGCCTGATACCCTGATCGAATGGTGGATTACGGTAGTCGTCATCGATCGATTTGATCTACCACCTGCGCCCTCCCCATTGCCATTCGCCTTGTTATTTCGCTTCCTTGTCCGAAGATAAATCGTTTAAATAAGTGTAGGGTTTCAATCGATATTCTGCTACAGTAGAAACTTCGTAGAGTCGAAATAACACTTACTTAAATTTTGCAAAGGCGATACTTTCGCTCACAGGTTGGACAAGAGATAACAAATACGGATTAGAATCTATGCTTTGTAGAAAGAAATGATTGATTGTCACTGTCATTTGGCAGACAATTCGTTCAAGGAAGATGTAGATCAAGTTATCGATCGAGCGCTACAGGTATTGAGATCATTCGCCACTGCATTTTGTATATCTTTTTTTTTAGTTTGGAGTTAGTAAGTTGATCGTGGTGTGTGAGTATGCTGATCAGGCAGAGAAAGTGATTGGGTTGAGTGAGAGATGGAAAGGAAAAGTTCATTCTTCAATCGGAGTCCATCCTATTCAGGTGACACATAATTATTCATTCATTATTTATTTATTCCGTCATGGGGGCACGTTCACAAGATACTATAAGGAGGATAGTTTCGTTGCGTTCCAAATCCACAACAAGTTCAGAGAACAATACCTGAAAATTGTTCAACTATTGCAATAATAATTTATCTACGCACTAGGCGCAACAAGAAATTTTTTTTTGGTAAGTCGAGAGAAAGATCAATTGGGGACATTTATGGGCATACGGTAGACAGAGAGGGGACGGACGGGATATCCAATGAGGGCAGACATCATGATAACGTGATCGTGATCGGCTTGTACCTGCTGTACAGGAGTGAGGGATCGATCAAGTGGTAGACGAGCTATCACCAGACTACGATCCATGTCAGAAGAGGACTCGAGAGGCACGGGATCAGGCTTGGAGGAGGGAGGTTTGGGCTGGGGCTCACCCAAGGAAGGGACCTTGCGTGCCGTGAATGAGGGGGGGGGGGGGGTATTGCAAAATTTCAAATTGAATGTGTTGTATTTTGATATGACGCTGTTTGCCTTATTTCGAGCAATTTCGGATGAGTCTGGCACAGCTCAAAAAAGGTAGATTTTCTGAAACAACGTGCCTAGGGGTTATCGGGAGTGCTGAAGACGATGGGCATATCCATTTTGCCCTCAGACCAACCGTTGGCTCCAGAAGGCGACGCGTCGAAATCACATTTTGACGGTTTACTCGGAACTCGAGTGCGCTTATTTTACGGGAGGACGTTTCCTGGGTAGATTTTTATGGCGAACACGCCTGTTTAGTTCATTTTTCATGATTTCAAAATAATTTTTTATCAATTTTATCAATTTTCGTAGACTGAGAAAAGCGCTTAGCAATGTGTACCACTAAATAAGGCGTACTGAGAGGATTCAGAATATATAATTTTAGCTAATTCTGTCATGCGACCGATGAGAAACTTAATTTAAAGTGTATTTAGATTGGACTAAAAGATGCGCCTTCTCTCCCTTCAATCGCTTAACTGACACAGCGCGACGAGAGAGCGTGGGGAATGGAGAGAGTGCACGAGGGAACCCAACGAAACTATCCTCCTTATATCTGTGAGTTGCCGCGTAGAACGGAGGTCCGTCGATGGTGTCGAGTCGGGTGGGGTCGCAGCAAGGGTATGGGGGAAAGAGGGGTGGGGAGAGGGGGGGGGGGTTGTGAGGATCAAAGATCAAGAGATCAAGAGGTATGCCAATTATATATAACATATGTGGGGGGGGGGGGGAAATCATTCATCCTAACAAGTATGAATCTTTTCAGAAACGCAATAAGAGTGTCCAGATGAAACACTACGATCTGATTGAACCACTCATCCGAAAAAATCACTTACAATTGGCCTGCATTGGAGAGGCAAGAACGAAAAAAGAAAGAGAGAGATCAAAGATCTCCTTAAGATAGACCTTCTTGTTTCAGATCGGACTTGATTTTTCTCCGAGATACAAATTGACTGACGATCATAAAAGAGTGCAAATTGAAGTGTTGAAGCGACAATTGGACCTCGCGAAGGAATTATCCCTCCCAGTGTCAGTGCCTCTTCATTCTTTATTCCTTTCAATCTCCTCTTCTCAGTAACATCCATTCGAGATGTGCATCGAATGAGACTCTCTCTGTTCTCTCCTCCTATTCCCTCCCCTGTCTTCTCCATGCCTTCGATGGGAATGATCAATCCATCAGAGAAGCTATTCGATTGGGATACTTTCTTTCTCTCCCTCCTGCTTTCACTACATCAATCCAGGTTGGCCATCACAAACCAACTTATACCAGACTGTCAGCTATTGTATCTAGATTTTCTCCATCTTTCACATAAAGAGTAAAACTAAACATAATCGACTTGTATATTCTGTCGACTAGATATTTGTCGATTATCTTATGTCCGTATCAGGGTGAACGCATCGTGTCTCTCTCCCCCCTCTCTCAACTCCTTCTTGAATCGGATTCTCCTGCTCTTGGGATGGAAAAGGGAAGGAATGAGCCTTCAAGTGTGTCTCTTTCTGCTCATTTCATCGCCAGAATCAAGGGAATATCCGTGGAAGAAGTCATATCTGCCACTACCCAGAATGCAAGGAGATTGTTCCGTCTCTCATCTTATCCTGTGTAGAAAATGACTTCTACGATAAAAGTGTTTTTTTCACTTCCGTTTTGGCATATTTTGGTTTTGGCATACTTCCGTTTTGGCATGGCGTTTTGGCGTAATGAAGCACAGGAGTCATCTGTAGAGGTGAAATGTTTGTGACCATATCGGAACTTGGGCATTATCTTCATTAGTTGATATTCGATATATAATTGCACACTGGAATGGAAGAAGCACACGCATAGTATAAGAATCACAGAGAAGAGATGGAAATGCACTGTTTGATTGAATCGGAATGATGCAGTTTGGCACTATATGAAAGAAGATGTGCAACCATGGGAAAAATACAGATTACTTACAATGGAGAAGATGAATATGCAATATTAGAACATAATAATGTATTTCAAGCAGTTACGAGAGATTCAGTCCTAGTTCTCATAGTGACAAGAGGTGTTAGATGGATCAGAGATGTTAGTATGAATGAGAAAATGGGGGGAAATCCAGCAATTAGAAACAGGCGGCCATAGCTGGAATGGTAATTTGAATGAGGTATCTTTCATAAAAGATCACTGACCCCAGATACGGGATCATATACTGCCCGAAGAGACCAGAGACAATACCTGCCAGTGAATGAGAGATTTGAACCAAGCAATACACGATTCCTGATGAGAGAGAATCTCATTGGATAATTGAAGATATACTCACCGAAATGTTCCTTCCCGAAGAGTCTGGAAGAAACAAATGGAAGAAGGGAATAGGTTCCTCCCACACAGCAGAAAAGAAGACAGATCTGATGGCTCGCTAACAATACTCGACTCTCTGACTTCTTCTCCAAAAAGAAGAATGAATCGAAACCTGTTGATCTGGATTCAACTATTTGTATCGATTAGAACACCCCGTATTCCCCCCCCCCCAAGTTCGATTCATTTGCTGTTTGTAGTGCGAGATTCAATGCAATAAGATACAATCAATGTTTCATTTTAGAAGAAACATCTTCCAACATTTATACTAAGGTGTCGTCTACTCTTTCTTCTCTTCTTCTTTCTTTTCCTCTTTCTTTTCTTATTCCTTCTTTTCTTCCTTCTTCTCCTCTTCCTTCTTCTGGAATGAGTACTGTAGGTGCTGCCATAGTCAGATTATAATACCTCCTATTTCTTCTCCTCTGACTTCTTCTCTTCCTTCTTTTCTTCCTCCTTCTTCTGTAATGAGTACTGTAGTGACTGCGGTAACCTCACTTCCGTACCTCTTCCTTCTTTTCCTCCTCCTTCTTCTCCTCTTTCTTCTCTTCTTCCTTCTTTTCCTCCTCCTTCTTCTCCTCTTTCTTCTCTTCTTCCTTCTTCTCCTCCGGGAGAGGTGCCTCTTCCTGCGAAAGATCAAAGATCAATGATCGTTAGAGTTGCCTAATAGTAGCTCTCTCCATTCTGCACAATTTCGGTCAAAAATTAGGGAGTGTGCTGAATGGAGAGAGTAACCATAGATTCGTCATCTCATAAGGTCATCTCTAGGCCTCGCTCGAACCTTCTTCTCCTCCTTCTTTTCCTCCTTTTTCTTCTCTTCCTTCATTTCTTCCTTCTTCTCCTCTTCTTTCTTCTCCTCCTTCTGGAATGATCAACTTATCGATTACTGATTACTATCAGTTATTGATTACTCTACCGTAATCTACCTTACCTTCTCCTTTCTTCTCCTCCTTCTTCTTCTTGCTGAAGTTGATGTAGAGTCTTTTCATGGCCTCTGGTTCCTGAAGTAAGTTGATCTTACAGTACGGTAGCATACCGTAATCCACCAAAGCAACCGTACCCCAACCATAACCATATGATGCATGAGCACTCACTACCATACCGTAATCAAAGTACCGTACCCCATCGTACCCCTACCGTATACCTTTCCGGACCATGCAGATCGAGGGGCCTTGTCACCGTCGGCCTTTCTGTAGTAGACGACGAAGTAGTGCTTGCCGGATTCGGGAACCGGCTTGTCGGCGTTGAAGATCAGCTGCGAGAATATTGATTGATTGGGTACTGTACCTCTACCGTAGCCAATGCATTCCAGTAAGAAGTATCGATTGGGACTCTACCGTAGCACAGCAGGGTGTGAATACTACAAAAACCTGATCCGGTCACAGGACCCCACACCGCTACAGTGTCCCATAGATATCGCAACGCGAATACAGTATCCTACAGTAATCAGCTGCATTTGCTGCATTTCATCGTAGCGTGAATCACTAGAAACCATTTCAACAACAAAGGACGGCTACAGTACCCCATACCGCAATCCCTGCGCGACTAATTCACCTTGCGTTTCTGTGCAACTACACTACGCCCTCCTTTGCGCGGCTATAATGCCCCCGCCGTAATCTTCTCACTACCATCGCCTCAGCGCGGATACAGTACTCCCTACGGTATACCTTGACATCCTCGGCCTCTCCGGGCTTGATGTATCCGAGAGGGGGGCGGATGCGGAAGAGCTCATTCGACGTGCATTTGATCTTGTAAAAATATTTGTCCTTTTGGGTATTCTTGATCTGCAATACGGTAGAGGTAAGGGTACGGTAGATGGGAGAGGTACGGTAGGGGACCAGACACAGTGTGCAGAATAGAGCCAAACCCGAAGTGGCCAAGGGGGTACGATATCGGGGCCTGATCAATCAATCGATCGATCGCGGCTACAGTATACCTTGACGACGGTCGTGCACTGTTCTTCGCCAAGCTTCTCACTTGCGAACTCAACCTTCTCGTTGTCTAGCTGCAATGGGGGGTACGGTAATCGAGGGGTACGGTAGGTCGGGGGGGGGGGAAGGGGTCGGTGGGTCCCAGGCGGATCCAGACTTACGGTCGGCGGGGAGGGGGGGGGTCGGTGGGTCCCAGGCGGATCCAGACTTACGGTCGGCGGGGAGGGGGGGGGGGTCGGTGGGTCCCAGGCGGATCCAAGCATACGGTAGGCGGGGAGGGGAGGGGGTCGTCCCAGGCGGATCCAAGCATACGGTAGGCGAGGAGGGGAGGGGGTCGGTGGGTCTCACCTGAAGAAGGAATTCCGGCATGGCAGTCGCACGTGAAGGCCGGAGAACCACTCGCGAGCCTAGCAAAGGGATAGAATGAGGGAAGGAGGAGGAGGAGGAGGAGGAGGAATGTGCAAATGCAAGTGTGGACAGAGAGATTAGAGCGCACAATGGGCGAGAGATAAGAGAGTAGTGAGGTTGTTGTTGAGAAAAGATAGAAATGAGGTTATTGCAGACTCTTTCGATTGATTTTGAGATACTGTAGATCCGAGAATCGACTGGGATTATGATCGAATTGCAAATTGACATTACGGTAACGTAGTAGACTAGAAACCTCACCTGCGCTCAGTTTGCGAGTGAGGCGACGATGCCATTCGGCGTCTCCAGAGGACGGGTCGAGCTTATCTTCAGTCTCATCCTCGTCAACCTCAAAGACCAAGTCTCAAATCTTAGTTCGATTCGCATTTGCTGCTGACCAGAGACTGAAATACAGTAGGTATCTTTTCTTTTTAGTTCTCTCTCTCTCCATTCTGCACACCTTTGTCTCGTCTATCTAACTGGTTAGAGAATGTGCACAATAGAGAAAGCTAAAAACCAAAACTACTTTACTTCTGGCCATCATAACCCTACTGCATAATATCTATGCTAATAAATAAATCTGGTTCAAACATTGCAATATCATAAACAAGTGTGAAAATGTAAGCAATCCCTCTAACTTCTCTCTCTCTCTATCATGCAATATCTCTATCATGAAATACTGCACACTGCGAAGCGGTTAGCCACGCTAAATATGCTAGTGTATGAATACAGTAACCCCGTCGTACTCCGAGGATACCGTAACCCGATAATGAATCCAATCCCTGGTAAAAATCAATATAGCCGACCTCGTGATCATCATACTCGGCAGCATCCCAATCCTCATCATCGAAGGTCTTATCGCAGAATTCGACCGTCTTCACGCTTCCGTACACGTCTATCATCACCCATAGCGGGCAATCGGTGTTGACTCCGCGGAGGAATATGCCCTGCAGTGGTACGGTAAGTGTGGAAACGTCCGAAAGCACGGCGTTCTGCTGGCAATGCGCCAAGTGAGCTTTCGTGGTGAGATCATCGCTTGCTCTCTTTCATTTGCATGCTCTCTAGTCATTCCCCTGACCGCTCTCTTTTCTCTCGCTCACCCCATGTAAAACGCCGTGAAAGGTTTCGAAAACGGATCAGCTCGTACGTAAACAAATCACAGTAAATTGCCTGTGCGTCGGAGCTCTTCGCTCTCGTCATGTGATTTGTGAGTCGGCTCTTTCTAATTATGTATCGTGCTCTCCGGCCAAAACTATCAGAGTTATGACCATTTTTTTTCAAAAGGTGTTCCAAACTGGTAGCCAAACTGGTAGTAGTAGAACCATACCAGAGAGGTTCGAAAATGTCCCATCACCGTGGAAACGAGCTAATCTATCAACATCGGAAATTCGAACAGGACTAATTTATCAACTAAGATTATTTGCTATTAGTTGACTTGATAGAAATAAACTAGTTGAGATAGTGAGGAGTTTCCACATGGTTTACCTCTTCACTTCGCAAAATTCGACCATATTTGATCGACAATCATCAACAAATGAA
The DNA here is from genome assembly GCA_036245825.1 of Pristionchus entomophagus. Classification (NCBI taxonomy): domain Eukaryota; kingdom Metazoa; phylum Nematoda; class Chromadorea; order Rhabditida; family Neodiplogasteridae; genus Pristionchus; species Pristionchus entomophagus. The sequence continues at coordinate 10,090,764 of BTSX01000002.1, read as the reverse complement.
TGTTATTTTTTCATTTATAGGAACAGGCCCACTTTGTTCTCTTCGTTGATGTTGTAGTGAATGTCGCCCTTCTTCGAGATATAGAATTGAACGAGGCCTCCTTCCGAAATGTACCTGCGACATTATTCATTATTGATCAATACTATCGATTACCATAATCTAGGAAAACAAGAAAGTACGGGCAAGTTGGAGAATTGTTTCAAGAAAATTCCAGTCTGTCTAAATTTGAAGAAAATATCTTAGTTAAAGTCTTGAAAAAATAAGCGCTCTCGAAAAACATCTCTCATCTTGTCGGGATAGAATACTCACCGATTCGGCAGCCACTTGGTCCAGTAGCCCGGCTCTCTGTTGATGTCAGTCACGGCTGGTCCTGTAATCGAATTGAATGCAGTGTACTGATTATTTGATACGGATTAGAATATACTGAATATATATTTCTATATGATATTTGGCACTGCCTCAATGATAAAACTCTTACTATAAAATCATGCACCATCCAAAAATTGCAGTTAACGCACGCGTTGAAACTTATTGAAAAATATTTGGTGGTGATTTATGTTAAATTCGAAAGCATGAATGAAAATAATATTTTATAAATGAAATTATTTCATTCCAAATTATCAGGATGCACCATTGTAGATCTAAAAAAATCTAAAAATTTAGAAAAAATATAGCAAATACCTAACAAATTAAATTAAATGTTTCAATCAAAATATCAGAGGAACATTTAGGTAGATCAAAGTTTTAGAAAAATAAGAAAATACCATACACTGGCAGCTGCTCATTCACGAGAAGCATGGGGTCAACGTTGGTCACTCCCAATCGCAGCACGCGTCTCTCATTCTTCGCTGTGACACCCGGCAACTGGAGGCAGACACGTTCGTCAATTTTGATTGGTCTGAGAATAATAAGATTAACTGTTTGATTATTTTTTAAATAATATAAGCACATAAATCAATGATCATCGAATTTTTAGTTGCTCGAATTTTTTAAAAGTTTGGGGTAAATACGGGATAGAAAAAACAGAGTATGCTTTCAGAACCAGAGAAATTAATGTAGCATGTATTTGATGTCACTTCGAAAGGATAGGATAATAGACAAAAGACAGGAGCTAACCGGTTACTGAAGACGACTCCGTCGCAGTGGGAATCATCCGTTTTCACGACCCGATAGCGTCCCTCCTCTCGCGTGATGCTTTCACCGTGAATCGAGTGGAATCGCTGCGAAAAATACTCATAGCGATAACACAACTGTCTAACGTAAATGATTTAACCTAGTTCAAATGTACATGAATTCAGAAGGGAAATACACAATATTTTCTTGTCACCAAATTTCCTGGGAGCTTATTTTTTGGTAAATGATGAAAAAACTCACCAGACGGCGTCCTCGCGGATAGTGAGCGGGCTGCGTCTCCTCGCCAATCTGTCATATTAATATTGATCATTATTATAAACATTGAAAGTTTGTCAAATTGCTTAAGCTCATTAAAATAAAGCAAATTGATCCATTTCAATTGCAAACTCTATTATTGTTACTCATATTGTTTATTCGCAATGCTGTGGAAACAGGAAAAAAAAATCCATCCCTCATCGTCGACGCTACACTCACAGAAATCGATCGCCTTCACTGTGTCCGATGCATCGAAGATCGCCCAGAGAGGGCTGACGGTACTGATATCTCGAAGGAAAATGCCCTGAACGTACGGTAGGCATAATCTACTGTGAATAATATATTAGGTTGTCCGGAAAGTCTTTGTCCATGGGTTTGTTTACACACTGCCCGCCGCAGATGCACTTTGGTTTTCTCTCGTTCCTAGATAATAACAAGCAGTCATGTGCCTTTGCAGTAAACAACTCCCCATTCCCTTCCCTTCAGTCAGGCTCTAGTAGAGCAACGATGTATGTCCCTAGTGCCATCCACATCCGCCATGTTCTGCTTTACCTCTTCCTATCCCACACCACGATGAAGGATTCGGAGACCCTCCTGAAGAATGTTTATGACACGAATGCCCCCCACTACAACACCATCAAGAATTGGATCCATCGCTTCAAAGAAGGCGACTTTTCCCTCGAGGATCAGGATAGATCTGGAAGACCCCGTGAGTTGGATTTGGACACTTTGAAGAAACTTGTGGAAACGGACCCATTTCAAAGTGTACGTGAAATGTCCATTACACTTGGGGTTAGTCATAGCACAGTCGCGGAAGGATTGAAATCCCTCGGAATGAGGAAACTTCTCGGTCGATTCATACCCCATGATCTGACCCAAGCCAACCTTGACCGTCGAGTTGATGATTCCATTACCCTCCTCACTCTCCACGGTGGGGATCGATGGCTGGACCGGTTCATAACGGCCGATGAAAAATGGGTCTTCTACGATAACAACCACAGGAGAGCCCAGTGGGTTGGAGAAGGAGAGACCCCACAGGATGTCCCAAAACCTGACCTGCACCCCAAGAAAATCATGCTCTCAGTGTGGCCCGATCTACTGGAAGCTGCTACCTGAGGGCACGACAATCACCGGACCCATGTACGTCACCCAATTACGGAATGTGAAGAAGGCCGTCGATCTATCAAGCCTCAAGGACAAGAAAGTGTATTATCAGCATGATAATGCACGGCCCCATATCTCGAAACTAGTCAAGCAGGAACTGGCTGGATATGGGTGGATGGTTCTCCCTCACCCTCCGTATTCTCCTGACTTGGCCCCGTCGGATTACTGGCTTTTCGCAGACCTGACCCATGCCCTTCGAGATAGAACCGTTAATTCACGTGGAAGTCTCGAGGCTGCACTCAAGCAATACTTTGCTTCGCGCCCCGCTGGGTTCTACAGGGAGGGAATCCATAAGTTGAAGGAACGTTGGACATACGTTGTCAATAATGATGGCAAGTATAATTGATCTCGTGCTATTGTTTACTCAAAGAAATAAAGATTTGAAAAATGGACAAAGACTTTCCGGACAACCTGATATTATTTTTTTTGTTTAATAACCCGAAACAAGGAAATTATAGTAGAAACGAAAACTCGTAGAGATATTTAAAAAGAAGCCATAATTACCGTAATCCCGTACAGCAGAAAACCACGTACCTTGTCTTCTCCGTTGATACTGTAGTGAAGGACTCCACTGGGCGAGACGAAGAATTCCACGAAATTTCCCTCCGAGATATTTCTACAATATCTACTGGTTATCGAGTGAGATTCACGTAACTGATTGAAAGTAAGTGTACCGATAATGGAGCCAGTCGATCCAATAGCCCGGCTTCTTATTGAGATGATGAGCGTACCTGAAATAAAAGACATGATTCTAATATTGAACTTTTAAATTTCAGACACGCTGAAATGTAGATGATCTGTGAACTGTGGATATGTAGATCTATATAAATGGCTATTCGAAGAGTTTTTACGGCTAAATGATTAAGGCGAATTTAGTATCGAAAAATTCTATAACTCACTCAGAGAACTCTTCATCCCTGAGCAACCCGGGATCGACATTCGTTACGCCGAATCGAAAGGAGTACAGAAACTTCTTCTTCGTTGAGATTTCCGAAAGTCGAATGCACACCTTTTCATCGATCGAAATCGGACTGGAAAAAATACTTTGTAGATTTTTCAAGCATTCTGGGCAAATAGATTTGCAATAAGTTCAAACTCCTCGAAAGACGTCAGCAAAAGCGTATGCCGAGCATATAAAAGAGCATGAACTTGTTTTGGAATGATCAGCTGTTTTCCACACTTATTTTCCAAACATCTGATGAGCGAGCGATTTATCGCTTCACTAATCTATTTGGTTATTTATAAATAACCAAATAGATTAGTGAAGCTCATAATTTATGAAAAAGAAAAACAGGGGGTAATCAAGATTGAAAAAAAAACTCTGCTGGGACGACAGGTGAACTTACCGATTGCTGAACACAATTCCCTCGCAGTACCAGTCATCGGTTCTGACAGCACGGAAACGCCCCGGCTCACGCGTGATGCAGTTTCCGTGAATGGAATGAAAGCTCTGCAAGACAAAACGCTCATATTATACGAAATTTCGCCAAAAGCACTATATATTTAGTGCAATCTTCGTCGGGAGCGAAACAATACTATTTATTTCATTCGTTTTTCAAATTTATAAGTGGAAATACTTACGAGGCGTCGACGCCTTCCTCCAGAGTAATCTACAGTTTCCTCTTCATCAGAGGAAGAGAACTCGTCATTCTAAGAATAATAATCACTTTAAGCTAATGGTATAGTATCGGTTTTCGACACTCTTCACTCTCTAGAGAAAGTGTGCAGATTAGAGAGAGACGAAACCGAAATGGCATCTCTACTTTAAAGAAGTACTGTCAGCAATGGTTGATAGCGACTCCCACCACGATTAGCCGGGGATCATTACTCTGTTTAGCAAGGACACTCGCTAAACGAAGTGTGAGGGGGGGGGGGCGGGGCCATTCCCTTGTGGGAGAGGAATCCTCCCTTGATCTACCCGTCTATGCCCGCCTCACGTGACCTTCGGCACCCTCTCCCTACGGTCTCTGGTCTCTCTGCCACTCTAGCCTCTCGCGAAAGGGACTACAGGGAAGGGCCGAAAAATTGCCGAATTGTGGCGGAGAGAGGGAGTGCGCTGCGCAAACATTTAGCAGCCTTTTCCCTGGGATTCACGGGCGGGAATTCAAACTTCAAACGCGAATATCTCGGCTCAGGGTTGAGCTGCAACCTTCAAATTTTGGATTTCCATTATGGTTCAAGGGACTAATCGGGCTATCGTCTCATCTTCCCTGACCAAATATTGCTGCCACTCCTCCTTTAAACCGATTAAAAACAACGACAAAACCATTTTCTTAGTGGAGATGAGGCAGATCTTGAGAAGCGGCGACAGAGGAGTCGCCATGACTGACAATGAGGAATCTGGAATATTTTGAGTAAAATGGACCGAGCGGTTTGTTTCTCAGGGGAATGTCAATCACAAGTAAGTAACCGTAGGCACACACGGCGGACTGAAATCCTACCGACATCAATGTTAGTACTTTTCTGGTGAATAATTATGACCGATGCTGATAGAGGGTCAATATTTTCATTAAAGATCTACAGCAAAGATACTGGAGCGAAGACTGAGAAACCTGTACAGTATTATATGAAGAACTACAAATGGCCTGGAGGAAAAAACCCCGAGGTATGGATATTATGCCAGACCATCCCTCATTTTCGTTCTTGATCTAATATGGCTTAACATAAGATATGGTAGAGAAGATCATCCCGCAGTAGAGATGCTCAGAGAAGGGTTAATGTATAATTTTATTGTTTCTCGGTGTTGTTAGACAGTTGTAAATCACGAGTTTCAAACAGAAGAACTTCAACAGAAGATTCTACGTTGAATTTTTGAAGTGAAAATTATGTCCAGCGGCTAACGTTATTTATTTATTCACAGGTGCCATAATTTTCGTTCGAGAGTGGGTTTATCATGAGTTTTTCGTCGTGAACTTTCGGTTTTGGACGGGTTCGCTCTTTCGTTATCTACCTCCTCTCGTATTCATTTCCCCCTTGACTAAACCGTCTCAATTGCATAGTCAAACCTCTAAGGCACCCCTAGAATATGCACTCATGCCCTCATTTTCGTTCGAAAGTGGGTATATCTTGCCTTTTTGTTAACAGATTAAAAGTCACGATACCGCTTAAAAATTGTTGACTCAACTCAAACTCCTGCCGGTATACTGTAGGGGCGTTCCTATGCCATTAAAAAAATAGTTGTATTTTGCTTATTTTGCATAATTATTTTTTTTATTCTTTTGTAAATCGTATCGGCAGACACTGATTTACTTATTACCAACCTGGTTTGATTTTATAATCATTTAATTACGAAAGAACCAATGATAAGTCTCTAATGATGATCAAATGATTTGCGTGGGTAAGTATTTGCTTAAATGTCATAGCTATGTAGCTTTCGAACAAATAGAGCAATCGGTTCAACGTTATTACGTTTCTGGTGAATACATGACCGGTACTTGTACTGAAAGTTGATCAATATTTTCATTACAGATCTACAGCAAAGATACTGGAGCGAAGACTGAGAAACCTGTACAGTATTATATGAAGAACTACAAATGGCCTGGAGGAAAAAACCCCGAGGTATGGATATTATGCCAGACCATCCCTCATTTTCGTTCTTGATCTAATATGGCATGACATAAGATATGGTAGAGAAGATCATCCCGCAGTAGAGATGCTCAGAGAAGGGTTAATGTATAATTGTATTGTTTCTCGGTGTTGTTAGACAGTTGTAAATCACGAGTTTCAAACAGAAGAACTTCAACAGAAGATTCTACGTTGAATTGTAATATTTTTGAAGTGAAAATTATGTCCAGCGGCTAACGTTATTTATTATATTCAAATAATTTAGAACCTTCTCGCATTATAATGTTCTAGGTGATTCTGATGAACAAGGACGATGAGGTGATGGCATCGGCGACTACCGTCATCGACGAGGTTCGTCCTTCTGGAGACACCGACGCGAGAGCGAAGGAGGAGAACAGGTGAGCCTCTAGTTTCCGATTTTTTGAGGCGCCCTGCGTTTCCAGAAGAGAGATTTATGAGTGCAAGTCCTACTAACAGGAATACATTTTAAAAAAGGAATACATTAAAAAAAATTTCCCATATTTTTCTTTAAAGGCTCACCAATGGAGACGAGGCACCATCACGCAAGAGGAAGGCAGACGGTAGACCAGTGGTGATCGATAACTGAGTGATCCCTTACTCCTTCTCAGTATCGTATTATTTTCCGTTTCGAATGACAGTTGCCCTTTGCTAAGTATTTCCCCGATTTAGCGGCGTTATTAGTTTTGTTTCTCGTTTCGAATGTCATTTTCTATTATTCTCCCGATTCAGATTTTCTTTATCGACATCACTAATTGTTTCGTCCCAGATCTGTTTTCGTTTCAGATGATTTCTCAGTAGCACATATGTTGATTTTTTGGCTTTCCATAAACCATTGTAAAATTATCTCTGTATTTAGTTAGTTGTATTCGGACAATACAAGTGCTTGTGAATCATTTGCTGGGCATTTGCGACGAGGTTGCATTCCTCTCACAATATTTTCAACTGTTGTAAGCACTCCTCTTCCTGTATCTCGATAATACACACCATTAACGCACAGGAATACTGTAGTCGTATCGATCAACGATGATGCAGCACCAGAGCAAGCAGCCGTCGATCAAGGACGAGGACGAGAGTCCGTCGCTCACCGAGACAAAGTGGTGGTATAAAGGACCCGATGGAGAGGTATTTTATTTTATTTTATAATCATTTCGATGTTGGATATAGAAACAAAATTTCGACTGAATGGGAATGAGTTATGGCAAACCGCCATCGACCTTTCTCATATGGCGCATTCTCTCGTTGATCACAGGAACGAGATAGCGTGCAAAATGAGGAGAGACTCGGGCTGATATTTATCTCTAATATGCAGAGAATAACGAAGAGCGTATTTAACACACGTAACGAACCCGTATTGTATCATATTATATTGTCCCGATCTTTCTGTTAACTTGGAGCTCTTATCCTCAGTCGCACGGTCCGTACTTGGCTCGCCAGATGTCGGCGTGGGGACCGCCCTTGGAAACGCTGCCCGTGAGAACTGAGAAGGACGAGGAATTCCATTCGGCCGGAGAATGGCGGACGGTGATGGGAGGAGTGGTAAGTTGACGCAAATGTTATTTCGTAGTTTAGCTCGCTTCATTTCCACTCTTAATCGACACTTTCACCAAATCAGAGAGGTGGCGAATTTATCCTGCAGTATGCTCTCACTCTTCAAAACAGAGTAACGCGAGTTTAGGAATCCATGACCAAGATTCTCGAAACTCAAAGGTGCTGTACACACATCATTTTATCGATTGCAGAATCCGTTTGCGAGCAGCTCGGTACCTGCCTTCAATGTACTCGCTCAGGTGCTGTCATGATAGAACATTTTAGAAAATAATTTTAAAAAATTTCCAACCCTACTTCTAATCACTATCTCTTCAACATTTTCGTTTCTGTGTGTAAATCGTAGAGGGTTGCTCTGAATAACTAATTCTGCTTTTCGCAGGGCGGTTCTCTCTCTCTGCCTCCAGCCGAGCCGAACGACGGCACTCGCAGTACGACCAACCATAATCCTGGCCGCACCGAGCCCGAGGTATGGAATATCTCATTGTTTATCGAATACTTCCAATACGTTTAATGCTTCACGCACCATTCAAATTCACCGCTTTTCAACAGACAACAATCGTGTTCTATTAGGCCAATTAAATTCAAACTTTTATTCACCAGTGATGAGCACGCTACATGAAAATAATAATACTCATTAGTGATGTCATTTCGAGTTTCGACTCTCTCCATTCTGCACACTCTCTCGTTTCTCTGACAGGCGAGATAGTATACAGAATGGAGAGAGTCAAAACCGATTTTACATCCCTAATACTCATTAGTGTCGGAGGGGGGGGGGGGAGACGGATTGAATTGTATTTTTCATTTGGCACACTCTCTTGTCAAATTGTTTCTCTGAAAGATCTCACAAAACGATGAGAGCACAACTCGAAATGAAATTATTGGGTAAACGAATAGCTTATGAAATGAAGTATACAGCATTCTTGTATCATCATGCTGCACTAGTGCTACTATATCTAATAATTCTATTATGTGAAAGAGTACGCATGATTGAGCAGGAATTTTCCGAAACAGTTTCCCTATTACAGATCGTGATCTCCCACAAGACTCCCATCAGAATCGTCAATGTTGCGGAGAATGGGGACTTCATCAGACTGGAGAATGAGGGGAATGAGGGCATAGAGATCGGCGGAAGGACCCTCAAGTCCTCCAATGAGGGAAATGAGGTACAGTAGTAGGGAACTTCTATACGTGTTCGTTACGAGAAAGAGAAGCGTAGCTAGTGATATCGGACTAAACAGATCTAAAATACATGTTGTGAAACCTCCGAAGTCTGTATCTCCTTTTCTCTGAGTGACACTGCTGCATCTGCTATGCGAAAGAATGTGCGAAATGGGGAGATCTATTATCCGGAACGATATCCCTATTACAGATGCGGTTCTGTTTCCGCCCGGAGACTTTCTTCCCTGCCAAATCTGTAATTACGGTACGTTTGATCGAGGGATTAGGGTAGTGGTTAGTGAATATTTCGCCACTTCGTGTTTTTTTTTCAGTAAAATTAATTCGCTCCATAATTTCGGTTTACACCTCTCTCATCTCTGCAAATTCTCTATTCTGTATAATAAGCGATTGAGTGTGCAGATTGGACGAATTCAAACCTGAAATTACATCAACAATTCAGATTATTGCAGGTCTACAGCAAGAGTTGGGGAATTCGGACACTGGCGACGAGGCCTCGCAGAAACTGTTGGGTGATGTATGGAGACTGGCCGAAAGGAAAATCTCCCATGGTATGGTGATTTACTCATCCGTCAAAGTTTTCCCTCATTATATTCACTGCATCTGGTATCGTATGTGTGGTGCTTATGGCCAGTGATAATGCCGATAGTTTGTGGTGAGGCGTTTTTGGGCTAGACATACGCAGAAGGCGCACACTATGAAATGGGTTTGTTCGATTACGAGGACTGCTAATTGAAGGAGAAGCGATCCTCATGTCATTCGCTCCTTTGCCAGAAACCCGGTGTAATAAGCGACGCAGAACACTTGAGGATTATCGTTTGTTGAATATTAAAGTCTACCGATTTCAGGTGTTTCTGACGAACATGGACGGCGAATTGATCGCATCGATGATTGCTGAGATTGACGAAGAGGATTCTCTCATCGGAGAGAATGGGACAATCTGGACAATCTGTGAGTGATAGTGATGCCAAATCGGCATCGACTCTCCTCTTTTTGGGTGTTCCTATTCTGTCAGAGAAACGAGAGATAATGCGAATCAAGGAGTGGCGAATGCCGATTTGTCATCACCACTAGTGAGCGACATTATCTTGTTTTGGTTGGTTTCGTGATGCCTGGACGTCCAGAGTTTATACATTTTGGTGGGAGCTTGATTTACTTCCTCATTAAGGCTCTCCAATGGAGGTGTGTGCGACTCGGTTTCCGCCTCCAATACAATCGCTCAGGTAGCATTTATGATCACAATAATCTTCTTTATTGTTTTAAATTATGCGACAACCTCTGTGATAAGAGATCTCGCTTCTCGCTTGAAAATTGAAGTTACTAATGTTTATTAAAACAAAAACTTCTCCTGACTAATCTCTCCTCCTCAGCACGGTTCCATCGTGCAATCATTAGTCGAATCGACCGCCGGCGCTCGTAGCACGGCCAATCACGCTTCTGACAGCACCGAGAATGAGGCGAGCATTATATTTCTAATGAAGCCTGAACATGAGTAGAGAATAATTGTTTTAATTACTGAAACGGCTGTACTTGTTTACACTTATTTGTAAAGTTCTCTTTTTCATTAAGATCTTGCCTCAGCGAAATAGTATCCCTATGGCATAACTCGCGCACTCGCGCGCGAATTTCGAGTAAAGAGCATTTACCAATGAATTTTATTTTTAGATGTAGCTAAGAGCATCGAAGAAATTATGATATTAATTCAATTAAAGTTAGGAGAGTAAACGGTTGTGATTGCAGATTGTGAGTTTCCACAAGACTCCCGTCAGAATCGTCGAGGTTGCCGAGAATGGGGAGTACATCAGACTGGCGAATGAGGGAAATGGGAACATCAATATGACTGGATGGCGTCTCAAAGCAAGAAGTGAGGGAGAAAAGGTACGGCAGTCGTTAATTTCAATTTTTTTTCAGTTTCAGAATTTTCTTGAGGTTGAATAATTATCGGAAAACAAACTTTTGGCTTCATGAGGTATAGTTCTGGTTTCATGTGATCGTCGATAGTTTGCGAAATGGAGAGCGTTAATATGCCGCAACGACATCCCTATTTCAGGCGTGCTTCCATTTCGACAAGAAGTCCATCTTCCCCGCCAACTCTGTCATTACGGTATGTTTGATTTTCGAATTACGGTAATGGTTAGTTAATATTCCGCCACCTCGTGTTTTCTCTGTTTTCGGCATTGGCTCTCTCTATTCTGCACAATTTCAAATCTATCTGAGAAACATGATAGTGTGCAGATTGGGCAGAGCCAATATCAAAAGGACTCAAATTAAAGCTATTATTGCAGATATACAGCAAGATTCAGGGAGCGAATATGCTTGAACAGAACTCGTATGTGATAGATAAAGAGTGGCCAAGAGGAAAAGGCCTCAATGTAAGGATTTGTTCATCATTCATGTTTTTTTCACCACACATAGTATCGGTTTAAAAAAAGTAGATCAGAAAACAAATAGAGCGTGCGATATTAGAAGATAAAAATTGTTCTTTGCAATATCAACCCTTATAGGCAGTGACGGTTTGCTGTTTCAAATAATAACTACTCACTTGATTTCATTTCATGATGCAAAATATCCTACTGAAATCATTTCTCTACTGATTTCAGGTGATTCTCTTGAACAGGCGAAAAAAGGTGATGGCATCGAGGATATCCGTGATTGATGAGGCTCCTCTCGTCGGAGATAGCGGCAATCAGTGAGTTACACGATCTTGTTTTCGAATTTTGCGGAGACTAGACTGTCAAATTGTTGATTTCGAGATGCCCCGGCGAGTGCGCTTTAGAAATGTCAAAGGCGCCCGATTTACGTACTCGTTCAGGCTCGCAATTGGAGACGTGAGCGACTCGGTATCCGCCTGCAATGTACTCGCTCATGTATTTTTTTTACAATAATATATAAATATTTTTTTACAAAATATTGCGAAAAAAGCCTGCACAAACAAGAAATTTGCGTTCCAATTTTTAGCGTTACTTCCACATTCTTTTCGGATTTAAATTGAATTGTTGTCAATAGGATTCTGCTTTGCCGTATCCCTTCTTCAGATCGCGAACTAGCACAGTAAATAATCAAGAATATAGAACGATTTAAATGAATTTTGTGTCGTTTCTTTAAAAAAAAAGTTGCATTGATCCATGAAGTGATGATATAAGTTTATTGCACAGTGGGCGAACAAGCGGTTGTGATTTGCAGATCGTGAGCTCCCACAAGACTCCCATCAAAATCATCGAAGTTGCTGAGAATGGAGCGTTCATCAGATTGGAGAATGAGTCGATTGAGGACATCAAGATTAACGGATGGCGACTCAAGGCCACCAGTGGCGGAAAGGAGGTATTGTAGTCGCGAACTTGTGGAAGATATTGGAGCAAATTAGAAATATACAACAAAGTTGGCGTATTATTTCAGACGATGTTCCGTTTTCACACGAAAAACTTCTTTCCCGCCAAATCTGTCGTTACGGTATGTCCAATTTGGTATTATGGTAGAGATAATTATTAAACCAATTATTTTTTTTACGCGAAAGACTTCCACATCGTCTTGTATTTCATGTCATATTTCGAATAATAGTGTGAGCTCACTCGATTTTATCTTGCACTAACCGCGCTTCTAGCAGTACAATTAAAGATAATTAGAGACCGCGGAGTGCGGGCTTTCACTGTTTTCATGAGGGACCGTAATCTGGCACACCACGCGCACACTACTCGGAGGATCGATAACTGTTTTTAATATCTCCTTATTTTTAAAATCATTTATTTAATTATCTATTGAGTAATTATTATTTTATTCTATTGTGAGTATATCTGACATAAGCTACCTTTCTCCTGCACCACATATTTCAATCCTCGCGCCCTAGCAACAGCAGATTTGCCGTGGTTTCTCAATGCTATTTTTCCTAGCCCTTCTAGCAGTACAATTCCTACTCTCCTCTCATACTGATTTCCTCCCGTGAATAAACTACTTCAGTTGCACGAACAATCTTCTCAGGCTCTCCTCTCATACTGATTTCCCCCCGTGAATACTCTCCTCTCATACTGATTTTCCCCCGTGAATAAACTACTTCAGTTGCACGAACAAACTTCTCAGGCATCGCCTGGTTATTCACAGGTGCCATAATTTTCGTTCGAGAGTGGGTTTATCATGAGTTTTTCGTCGTGAACTTTCGGTTTTGGACGGGTTCGCTCTTTCGTTATCTACCTCCTCTCGTATTCATTTCCCCCTTGACTAAACCGTCTCAATTGCATAGTCAAACCTCTAAGGCACCCCTAGAATATGCACTCATGCCCTCATTTTCGTTCGAAAGTGGGTATATCTTGCCTTTTTGTTAACAGATTAAAAGTCACGACACCGCTTAAAAATTGTTGACTCAACTCAAACTCCTGCCGGTATACTGTAGGGGCGTTCCTATGCCATTAAAAAAATAGTTGTATTTTGCTTATTTTGCATAATTATTTTTTTTATTCTTTTGTAAATCGTATCGGCAGACACTGATTTACTTATTACCAACCTGGTTTGATTTTATAATCATTTAATTACGAAAGAACCAATGATAAGTCTCTAATGATAATCAAATGATTTGCGTGGGTAAGTATTTGCTTAAATGTCATAGCTATGTAGCTTTCGAACAAATAGAGCAATCGGTTCAACGTTATTACGTTTCTGGTGAATACATGACCGGTACTTGTACTGAAAGTTGATCAATATTTTCATTACAGATCTACAGCAAAGATACTGGAGCGAAGACTGAGAAACCTGTACAGTATTATATTAAGAACTACAAATGGCCTGGAGGAAAAAACCCCGAGGTATGGATATTATGCCAGACCATCCCTTATTTTCGTTCTTGATTTAATATGGCATGACATAAGATATGGTAGAGAAGATCATCCCGCAGTAGAGATGCTCAGGGAAGGGTTGACGGTGGTAAGACGTTTGGGGAAAAAAAATTTTTTTTTGGGAAAATCCATCTCGCAAACGGACTTTTGGGAAAGTGCCATATGGGAAAATGCATTTTGGGAAAATCCATCTCGGAAATGGACTTTTGGGAATGTTCCATTTGGGAAAAATGCCACTTGGGAAACTTTTACCGCGGAGCAATGAGTGCGCACATCACTTTAGAATCTATTTCCGCACGGTAAAATTTTTTTATGTTCTTTCTTTTTATTGGGGTGATCCGAAAGTATCTTCCGCGTTTTTGAAATTTTTTTTTTCATATGTTCTAGGAAACGTATCAAGACAAACTAAAGTGCGCTGGCTCTAGCAACCATTGCTCTACAGGGTGCGCCATAATTATGGCTACTAAATTTCAAAGCATTGCATAACAAATCCTAATAGATAAAACGAGGTATTGAGTTCTTAATTTTGATGTGTGTTCCACATAATATAACTATTCGGGGTTTCAAGTGATCTTGTTAATTCTCGTTTGAATAGGATTTTTTTGTAACTGGCCGTTCATTGTTTTTGAGCGTTGTGTCACTGATACACTTGGTTGTGTGCATGGTACTTTCAAACCGATAGTCCATGGGCTTAATAGGCCATACTATTATATTAATGAGGTCATATGTAATTGAAGGTAGAAAGATCAATGTCGAGCTTCACTCCCACAGAACGTGAGGAAACCAGAAAGAAGACCCTACACACACGCATTTTAGTGATAATCGGAGACTATTATTCTAGCTTAAAAAAAACATCAGATCTTTGAAACCTGGTAGAAGCAATGTTTACTAGGAATATTTCATGCACAAAAAATTAGAAGGTGGTTAGACCAAGAATTGAAGAAAAATGGCTCCTCAAAGTTGTGAGCAGATTCGCAAGTCCGCGACTTTAATTTTTTTTTATCGAAAAAATATTTGCTTGATCAGGCCGCATATCTTCAGTATTGAAAGTCATGGTTATCAGCCTTGATAATCTCTTCTCTAATTAGATAAGTTATTTTAACGGCTAGTCTCTACGCGTAAAAGATAAATCACGAAATACAGATAATCGAAAAAAAATTTAAATTAAAAATCGTGAAAGAAACCGAGCGCTATTTGATTCCATCCAATAACACATATAGTGAGGTTATCATGTCCTGTTAGTAATGTGTTGGCATGGATCATCTTCATGCATGTCTGTGAGAGAATGGACAAGTATTCCATTTGAATAGCGAATTCCTCGTGTACAGCCTCTCCGAAGGGCTTCGGAAAATTAATTGGTGGTCAGCACATATGAAATCAATTATCGCTTTGTCGATGCAGTTCTATAGCTGTATGGACGACCTTCCAATGTTACTAGTTTGAGAATTGAAACATTACTAGTTTTGTAGTAGCTCTGGTCCAAACTAGTAATTCTGCTACGGACTTCACACCTTCATCTCAGTACACTTCCGATCGCTACTAGAAATGACGCAATCGATGGATAGCCAATCCATGTTATTTTTTCGTATGTACATACCTTCACTAGAAACTAATACAAACATCGGAACATGGCTGTTGATTTCAGCCAAATAAATTGGCTTTGAAAAAAGTAGCTATAATTATGGCGCACCCTGTAATATTTAAACATTTGAGCACTGTATGTCTTCATGTCATTGACAAACTGCGCTAATTAGAACAAACCTCATCAAAATGATCCAGTCTCAAATTTCATTTTAAAAAATCCGTTCTCTGTTTTGCGAATAGATAAAAATCATGTTATCGTCTCAAGTGAGTTTGGAGTTGACAACGCTCAAAATGCGCGCTACCTAATATTTTAATTTTCGCGTGCATAATCACTACGAAGCTCGCAATTTCCCACAAATTTTTTCTTAAATTGTGTGAATTTCTCACAAACAACATTTTGAAAGTATTACTCATAAATCATAACTGAGAATTATCAGAATTTGAGGAAAATTCAGTGCCAAGAAAAATAAAAAAAAAATAAAAAATCAACCTATAAAAAGTCATCAAAACGAAAGATTTCGACCTAGTTCAACCATCGTTTAAGGTATTTTCTATTTAATTTTTTATTTGATAATACAGACCTCTCTTCATCTTTGCTTCCAATCCTGAGTTCCCAACGAAATCCTCAACTGAGATAGAAAATTTCAAAGATGTAGTTCGAAAGCACACATTTCAGCTTATTTCGTCATCATTACGCAATGTTTTCGCAATCTTAAGATAGAACATTTTTTAGATCATCTGCCGCTTCAATTAATACCAAGTAGTGTTTGGGATTTTGCCTTATAGTTCGCAAGAAATAAAAGTTTTAAAAACGCGGAAGATACTTTCGGATCACCCCTATATTTACATTACAAATCAAGTAGAAGAACACGAAAATCACAAGGAAATTGCGCGAAAATGTATATCAAGCGTAAAGTTTCCCAAATGGCACTTTCCGAAATGAAATTTCCCAAGTGGCATATTCCGAAACGAGTTTTCCCAAACGGGTTTCTCCCAAGTAGTATTTTCCCATTTTGAATTTCCCAAACGTCTTACCACCGGGTTGACGAATAATTGCACTGTATCTCGGTGTTGTTAGACTGTTGTAAATCACGAGTTTCAAACATAATAAGTTCAAAAAACACACATAAGAACTTCGACGATTCTACGTTGAATTGTAATGTTTTTGAAGTGAAAATTATGTCCAGCGGCTAATGTTATTCATTGTATTCAAATAATTTAGAACATTCTCAGCATTATAAGAGTGACTTTCTGACCTAGTGAAGATTGCCTTGGCAAAGTGTAAAAAATGGATTTCGCCCTGAATGTGCATAGTGGTAGTACTCGACGAGTGTAGCTCAGTCGCCACTGGTTTAGTGTTCCAGATCATTCTCCGCTAAATGGCGGAAGGTTCAAAAAACTACATTAACCCAATCGACTTTGCTCATTCGCAATCGTTCCAATCGAGTCATATCTCAAAAATTACACAATATTCATGTGATTACACATACCAAGTTTCATCCCGATCGGATTGAAACTCATCAACTAAGGCCGATTTTTCGAAAAAAATTTAAAACTTTACCTTGTCATTTTCACTGGTGAAGGATACTGTATGTATGCCCATCAGTATTATACATTCTAAAATTTTAGTTCTTGTATTATTCAGATTGGAATATCAAAATGCAATCAACGACAGTGAAAGGATATTTTACTTTGATGAGTAAACTTGTTAATTTTGACTTCCTTGTTTATTGACTTCGGTAAGTGGCCTATCAGGAACTGACTTTTCAACGAGTTGTCAGCTTTCATTGATGAAGTTCTCTAAAACTTATTTTTTGTTTTGCTTTGTTTGTACTCTATGAAGAGCTGTGTGTTTGCTCTTCTAAATGATCAAATAAAAACAGTACCTCGGGTACCTGCCAAAGGAGCGACAAGGTAAAGTTTGAAAATATTTTCGCAAAATCGGTCTTAGTTGATTAGTTTCAATTCGATCGGGATGAAACTTGATATATGTGATCACATGAATATGACGCCGTTTGCCTTATTTTCGAGCAAGGGTTGGCACAGCTCAAAAAGGTCGATTTTCTGAAACTGTGTGTTTTGGGGTTATCGAGGGTGGTAAAGAAGATGTGCATATTAATTTTGCTCTCAGACCCCTCGTTGGCTCCAGATGGCGTCACGTCGTAATCACGTTTTTACGTGCTACTCAGCTCTCGAGAGTACTAATTTTAGGTGAAATTGTTCCCTGGAGTAGAATTGCATGGCGAACACGCCTGTCTTGTTCATTTTTCATGATTTTCAAAAATATTTTTTAAAAATCGAAGTTTTCACTGAGCCACTAGTGGGCTTAGCAACCTAGTTATATCGATCGAGCGTGACGAGAGGATTCTGATTCTATAATTTCATCCATTTCTAGGGTCGGGTCTCCGAGTTATCCATTTTAAAGTGATTTGAGAGTGCAAGGAAAAGAGGATCCCTTGCCTCTTCCTCTCCCCCTCGATCGCTTCCCTGACCCCGCGTGACGAGAGTGTGGGGAATGAAGAGAGCGCACGTGAGAAGAGGGTGAGGGAAAGAAGGAAAGCCTCTCTTTCTTACAATCTCTAAACACTGTAAAATGGATAACTCGGAGCTCCGACCCTATAAATGGATGAAATTATAGAATCAGAATCCTCTCGTCACGCTCGATCGATATAACTAGGTTGCTAAGCCCACTAGTGGCGCTGTGAAAACTTCAACTTTTGAAATTTATTTTTGAAAATCATGAAAAATGAACTAGACAGGCGTGTTCGCCATGTAATTCTACCCCAGGAAACAATTTCACCTAAAATTAGTACTCTCGAGAGCCGAGTAGCACGTAAAAACGTGATCACGACGTGACGCCATCTGGAGCCAACGAGGGATCTGGGAGCAAAATGAATATGCACATCGTCTTCACCACCCTCGATAACCCCAAAAAAACACAGTTTCAGAAAATCGATCTTTTTGAGCTGTGCCAAAGATGGTCAGAATTGCTCGAAAATAACGCGAACGGCCTCATATTGTGTAATTTTTGAGATATCACTCGATTGGAACGATTCCGAAAGAGCAAAGTCGATTGGGTTACGGTAGTTTTTTGAAACTTCCGCCATTTAACGAAGAATGATCTGGAACACTAAACCAGTGGCGACTGAGCTACAGTCGTCGAGTACTACCACTATGCACATTCAGGGCGAAATCCATTTTTTTCACTTTGCCAAGCATCTGCACAAATATGTTCACTGGCTCAGAAAGTTACTCATAATATTCTAGGTGATTCTGATGAACAAGGACGACGAGGTGATGGCATCGGCGACTACCGTCATCGACGAGGTTTCTCCTTCTGGAGACACCGACGAGAGAGTGAAGGAGGAGAACAGGTGAGCCTCTAGTTTCCGATTTTCGAGGCGCCCTGCGTTTCCAGAAGACAGATTTATCAGTGCTCGTCCTACTAACATATTGGGGTGTTTCAAAAGTTCTTTTTTTCGAAAATATATTTTATCAACTGCCAATATATTTTATCAACTGCGAGTCCTGTTAAGCGGCGATGGATGGAGCTATCACTGGTCTTTAGTTTCACTACTTGAGCCATCAAGATCGTCACATTTTACATGATATACGCCTTCTAGATCAGACCTCACTAAAATCACCTATTCCAAGTTTCTCTTTAACGGTGAGGTAGAAATCTGGTTACTGTATCCCGTGAGTTGAAAGAAGACAATATGCAATTTGAACGCTCTCCCAACCTTCCAAAACGTATTGCATCATCATTACGAAACTCGCCATCCCCACACATTTTTATAAAAAATCGCGAATTTCGGGACAATAATAGTTAGAAGCTATTCAGTAAAAATTAAAAGTAATAATACTTGTTATTTAAGGTATATCGATTGGCTAATAAGCTTGCAAAAATTAAAAAACTAAAAATTCGACTCTGAAAAATGCTTGAGAGTGAAAAGAATTGACCAACTTCTGTCGCCTAATTAGAAAAACCCCTTGTATCATTTTTTAAATGGTGCTCCATCTTATTCTCCTACTATGGCTTCAATCTGGATTTCTCAACTTCATCCTCTGTTTGAAAATTTTTGAATTTAAGGTCGCGAAACCCACTTTTAACAGTATTGCGTCATAATTATGCAACATTTCCAAAATCCAGGGACATACTCAAGAAAATATTTAAGATTGTACCTTGGAATACACATGAAATAAAATAGAGAACATTTTAAAAAGAACTTTTGAAACACCCCAATATGCTTCCGGAATACATTTTGTAGTTTCTTATTTACCATATTTTCCTTTAAAGGCTCACCAGTGGAGAGGAGGCACCATCACGCAAGAGGAAGGCAGACGGTAGCCCAGTGGTGATCGATAACTGAGTGAACCCTTACTCCTACTCGGTATTGTATTCATTTCCGTTTCGAATAACAGTTCCCCTTTGCTAAGTCTTTCCCCGATTTAGCGGCGTTATTCTCTATCGACGTCACTAATTGTTTTTGTGGCTGTTCTACTGAGAAATTCGCATTCCGAGTATTCTTATTTTCGTTTCGGATGATTTCTCAGTAGCGCGCATGTTGATTGTGTTGTTCAGTTGATTGTTGACTTTTCATGAAGCAATGATGTTTGTCTTTTCTTCATTATCTGAATCCGTGACTGTTTGATGGCTTCGTTCATTGCTTTTGAAAGTAATTATGAGAGGGAAGTTTTCAATGGTATCGCATTCAGATGGTTTCCTTTTGCCTTCGCATCACAAACACTGTTTTTGAAATTGCTTTTCTCCTTCTAGCGCACTATCCATAGAGTCGTGAGTCCTTCAATGGGGGAGAATTAATGCAGTGGAGTGGAAACGTCGCCATGGGGTGGGGCGCGAAAATCCGTATAATGAGACGGCTGGATCGAGTGGATTTGTGGCTTCCTATTGTACCAGAGAGACTTTATCTTCTATCCTTTTTCGCCCCGGTGGACCGCGCTAAATCTCGGAACAAAACACTGCACAATTCATGTGGCTTCCACGCACATCTGGTCGTGATTCCATCTTGTTTTGGCTTGTTTCCCGATCCCTTCAGTTCTCTCGTAATGGCCATAGGTTACGACCCCATTCATCCAGCTCGCGCGTGCCTTCTTTAAGGATTCTTGAGAGTTAGTGTGTTCGGCATGGTTCGGTCAGGCAATTTTTTGTCGCTCCGTCTAAGATAAAGTCGGGTATAGTGCCTAAAAAACCTCATCAGTAAAAACCTCATACACGTACTGTACTAATGATGTTAAATCTTAGCCATACTCTCCTATTTCGCGTGCTATCTCATTCCCAACAACGGCGAGAGAGCGCGCGAATAGAGGAGAGTGGTTTTCGAATTTGGCATTATTTTACCGTACTACTCTCGTGCTGACATCACTTTTTTTTTATCGTTTATTGGCATCGTGTTAATTAACCCTCGCCTCTGTGTCTGATTTTTTCTCGTGTCATGAGGAAATTGAAAGCAAGGGACTGCCTGACCTAAGCCCCTGCGCCTTTGCTCATTACGTTGTATCACCCCTCCGCATCAGCACTTCTCGCGCAGCTCTCCTCGTTTCACGTGCTATCTCACCATGTCTAGCCGGCGAGAGACAAGGCGAAATGGAGAGAGTCTCTGCCTGTGATAGAGCATGGGACGCGAGGAGAGTTCAGAGATGCGTCAGACTGATTACCAGCGCCGGCCTCACATTCAACAATCTTCTCTCCCCCACTTCATTTCCTGATGAAAGAGGGAAAGTGAGAAGAAAGAGAAGAGAATGGACCGCTTAGGCTCACTTCTTTCCATGAAACCATTACCCTGCCACATTGCGTAGTGCGAAAGCCTCGGAGAGATGAGAGTGACGGGATCTGATCCGGCTTTTACTCGTGGCCGGGAATTGGCCCCAAAAAACGTGGCCCATCGAGTAGGCGAATATATTGCATCTTTAGACACACTAAAAGTCACCCCAAATGTGTTCATTCTCTAGAGCAGAAGCACGTTTAGTGCTGCTGTTTCCAATTAGGTTGCCCTGCCAGTTATGGGTAGCCAAAAAGTAGAACCTTTCTAGGCTCTCAATATTCAACAAATGCTTACTACCCTTGCCAATTCAGTCTGTATTCATATCGCCTGCTCTCTGGCCGGTCAGGGAGGCGAGATAGTTAACTAAATGAGGAAGCACCTTCTCATAATTGTCCCCTCTGCTGACAGCCGTTTACACGGGGGTATCTCACGAGTGTTGCGATTGAGCCACTTCTAGTGGCTGCCATTACTGGCTCTCTCCATTCAGCACACTCTAGCGCCAGTCAGAGCCACGATAGAGCATGTAGAAGCGGAGAGCCGAAACGTCAACACTAGCCACTTTCACTATTATAGTCTTCTGCTCTTCTCAGTAGCTTCCCCTAATCGGCACAAATAAGAAGCGTGAGGAGGACTTTGGCGTAGTGAAATTCGATCATCAGCGAGGGATCCACCCGTATGGGCATATAATAGCCGAGAAAAAGGCCAAAAAAAATCATTGCGTCAATCCGGCGCTTGTTTGGCGTGTGAAAGCCACCCTCTCAGCCTCCTCCCAACCACCTTCATGATATCATCTAAGAAAGCTCCGTTTGCAGAGTGCTAAATGCCATGATCGGCATGATTTCCTGATCTCCAATTTCCTTGAAGGGGACACCATCTTTGCATGCGCAGCCCACCATTTCTCAGCCACCCTCATGACATCATCATTTGTCTATGAAATATCAGCTCGGATTGCATATTAATAAAGGCCATGATCGCAAAGAGCATGTAAAGTGACATGGGCGGTAGATTCCTTGTACATCTCACGAACCGTTGTCAACAATGAAGACATATCTCTCGTTTTGCACCACTTCTGCTTTATTTCCGGGTTGCGCAATAAGGAACCGAATTTTATATTCTGTCAAACCTATTCTAGTCATAATCGCGATAATAGCCTTTTCTTTTGTTCGATGAATCAGATTCTGCACGATCTCATGTCTTAAAAAACACGAAGTATGAGGAGGAAACCTTCCTTATTCTACTATATAGTCATAATCATTATAATAGTCATAGGTTCTCTTAGTGATTCGTGGTGAGATTCTGCACAATCTCGTGACCATTAAGCCTCTGAGGAATACTCAAGTGCACCGCATTGTTGCTTTCCTTCTCACTCTAATCATTGAGCGGCTTTCTCTCTGCAGAGATTGTTTTCTTCAGAGAATCTCATCAAGGGAATCACGATGATGCTTGTAACGCTAGATATCAATAATTATTATCGGGGTTTGCATTGAATCGAAGATCCCATCTCTGAACAACTGCAATCATGATAAATCATACTTATAAATAAAGCGCCAGATCTCATCGTGTTTGTTCGGATTGCGAAATCGAAAACATTTTACCAAATCCTCCCTCCTGTTCCTCTACCCTCTCGAGTGCGAAATACTGCTCAAGTGGTGGGCAACACGGTATCCCCGACGTAGGGATGCCGCTAGTAATATATAATCCCTTCGCCAACACAACTCAATCAGGGGCACTCATACGATGGAATAGATGCTTGAACCGTAGTATTGTGATCCAATTATCTAACGATCCTCTCCAACGCGCAATTTCCGTAGTATTTTGCTGGTGAAGCGGGGGAAATAGCGAAGAGGATAATCTGATTTGTTTGTATTATTACCGTGCAGCATATAGCGGTAATTTCCACCTTCACTGCGAAATATGACGTGAAATAGCTGCAGATGAACCGTTTCCATCTTCTTTTGTGCGTCTAAACTGGCGGAAATGCAATTTTCCTGGCTGGTGGAGCATGGAACTTCCCGATTTTACTTCCTCTAAGCTTCTGAACACCGAGAAGCACATTACATTTCCCGTTTTAGCAATCGCTTGCACTGTCTCGTTTCGATTACAGTAAATACATGATTTTTGCAGCATTCGTGCAATTTATCCCCATATCTGGTCACAGTCGTCCATTATCCTCCTCCTTCTCCTTCTCCCCTCCCACCCCTCCTCGCTTCGCCCCGCCCCCAAGGTTTCCCTGGGCATCAGAGTCCCACTTCACGACCCCTCCTCCTCTCTCCTCAACGACGACGTCGTCGAGTCTCGGTTTCGAGATGGTCGCGTCGAGACACTATTCTAACCCTATTTGGCCACACACTCCTCGGTGCTCCATTGTCTCAATAGAATTTCCCGGCATGCGTCGTGTTTTCGTGATCTTTGCTGCGCTAAGAAAAGACAAGAGGCAGACTTGAAAATCGGGGGCCTTTTGACACGGCGTCGGTCTTCGCTAGGGATGCCAATCCAATACCTTCTCATTGTCTCTCTTGACGGTATTGAACTAAAAAAGAGCTGGGTTTTGAGGAAAGGATAGATTCCCAGTCGTCGAGCTAGATATACTGGTAAGGGCGTCTACTAGACTTCGAAAGTACGATGCTTTAACGCTTTACGACGGTTGCCTTTAAAGTTTAGTGTCTGCACTACCATGGTTGTTTGCTCAGAGATTGTGCTCATTTGCGTCAGCCAGTCAGACTATTACCGCCTTCGGTTTTGTTACCAACAAGCCAACTGCTAGACTGTTACTCATAGTTCTCACGTTTCCTCGCGACACATTCATACTCCGCTTCTTCCTCAAAGTTCTGAGCTAGATAAACAGACTATTCCTAGACTGTCACCCATATTTCGCATTTGTATTGGTTGATATTGCTCAGAGAACCATTCTATCCTCAGGTAATGGCTCCCATCTGGCGAACTCTGCTCTCTTATCTCCTCCTGATCTGCGTGATTCTCTCGACAGTGACGTCGTCCCCACTGGCCCAGTTGGACCCCAAGCTTCGGGCCATCATCGAATCGTACGTTTCTGCCTTGTATTCATTTTTAATACGCAGTCGTTCGAAATACTGCTGTAAGCCTTACCGTTCTAAGCTATCTAGTGTAGACGTAGCAAGGGGACTGTGCAATCAATTAACGTTAAAGTACTTATATTTGTACTGCACCTGCTTTGATAATAGCAGACAGACATCGTGGGTGGTAATTGCACCAATAGCGATTAATCTTTCCTTTCCATCTGTGCTCACCGCGAATGGTAATTGACAATACCAAATTAGCGCGCGTCAGATTTGGCGACAGGTGTAATACGATTCATTATAATCTTTGAAAACAGCATGGGTGTTATGAGAAATCCCAGGAAATCGACACGCATAAATAATACGACTCATTTTCGCTAAAGTTTATAACTTAATAAAATATGCAAACTCAGAGATCCCGAGCTAATGGCCGAAGTCGAATACATGATCCGAGCAGGTAGGTCATCTCGATTATGGATCTATCGATCCATTTCAAACCCATCCAATAATAATCCTTCAATTCAAATTCAGGAACTTTCCCGGCCGCGTACGACAACGGCCGTCTCTTCAACTACCAGCGACTCGGCAAATAGATCAAGCCCAACAAACCAACTCCAATCCAACATCCAACAAAAGCGTGTCACCCTCATTTTCCCCTGCTAGTCTGTTGTTGATTGTATGCCCCAAGCCAACCCCGACTCGAATAAAGGTGAATGGAGAGTGTTAGCGATCTGGCTTAACGAAGGCATTTATTCACATCAGTGATGGCATTTCCGTTTGATGTTCTCTCCATGCCGCACCCTATCTTGTTGCTCGTGTCCGGCGAGATAATGTGTTGAAATGCACAACTTTTGGATTTGATTTTCCGATATCCAACAAGCCCTCGGGGCTTCTATTCTGCCTCCAAAATAGAACCACCTTCTGTAAGCCAAGCCATCCCGTCCGAGGTCCTCTGCTTAATCAGAACTATCCCTTCTTCTTTCGCATGATGTCATCCACGTTTCCCTTCTACGACGGAATAAATTAGAAAGGGCATAGAAAAATCACGTACGAGCAACGGGTGACTCTCCTCAATCCGCCTAATACCTTGCTGGTTAGAGAAACTTTTAAAAAAAATCAGAAAACAGGAAGTAGTCAAATCACGTTCGAGTGCGCACGGAGGATAGTGATGATAAATCGGGCACCACTCTCCTCATTTCGCGTGATCTCTCGATGGTCAGAGAAACGAGAAACCACGCGATTTGAGGCGAGTCTATTGCCGATTTTCCATTACTGGCAGAGGAACGTTGGCTCTGCGGTTCACAATCTCACCGAACCATGAAATTCCTTCCTCTGATGCCATACGTCAAATGAGGTCTCGCCTTGACTTTTCTGCCTATTTGTCTAATCAAGTTTGCCGACATACCCTATTCGATATTATCGATTTTATCATAAATTTCGCTATTTTTCTCGCTTTGCCGATACGGTTCTTTCCGGAATGATCCATTTGACGTATGGTTGATGCACACCATGCCACGCTTTCTGATACTACGGGATGCATTAGGAGGGACAATCACTTACTCACTCCGATCTCTGGCCCTCCGCGGTTCTCAGAGCCACTATCATTGAGGGAATCACGAAGTTATCGCGCTTGACTGACGCATGTCTGGCATCCCAGGCCAAACAAGCAAAAACACTCCCACTCCTCCTCCTCGTCTCGGTTCTCACTTGATTTATTGCCCACACTGTACAACTGAATAATGGAACGTCGGGACGAACGTGTCGCTAGGCAATGCTAGTGTTGCCGGATGGAATACAAGCTCTCTCCATTCCGCACGCTATCTCATTTCTGAGACTGGCGAGAGAGTGCGCCGAATGGAGAGAGCTAGTAATCGGTCCGGCAATGCGGGGGAAGGCTACCCGTGGGAGTGGTTCACTTTAAGAAAATGTCTGGGAGGAGAGTATTAGAAGATGGGCGACTAGTGCCATCTCAGACTAGTGAAAGACAACATGAGACATACAAAGTGATGACAGTGTTAACCTATGTGGAGTCTCAGCGTTTGCGTGAGTTTTCACTAAAATAACATGTGTCTGTAAGTAAGAATAGAACAAGGGGAAGACGAACACTACAGAAATTTCAGCCCCACAGCACGTTAGTCTTTGTTGTATGAGAATGCTACTTTTGACACGGATCTTCCGTTGTAAATATTGGTGGTGCGTGCCTATTATGAGTCTCTGGACTGATATAATGAACGCGGATACTACACTTACGCATGTTATAAACTGTCAATAAGGGTATTTCCTCGCGTCTGGAATAGTTGTGCCTATGTAAAACGTCAAACAGGAAATGCATTTTAGTGATGGCAAATGGAACACGACTCTCCTCATTTCGCGCGTTCGCGCATCGGTCAGAACCACAAAGGAGCATGTGAAATCCGGAGATTCTGTTTCCGATTTGCCATAATTAGTGCGGGCGTGAGGAATGCCTGTGTATTTTCACTAGACAAGTTAGATGCAGAGTATCAACAGAATGTAGCTAGTGTGGAATGGGTTTGCTTCAACGACGCTGGCAATAACCACAGGATTAGTGGCTGTGGTATGCAGTAGACTACTTAGAGATGGTTTGGTTGTGACAATAAGCTTAGGCTCGAGCTACAAAAAAAGGTGAAGAATCAAAGAGCTCGCAAATCATTTTCGATAATAAGTTGGTTATTGTGGGTTCTAAGGCAGGAAGGAGATTAGGGGATCTTTGAGGGCTAATAATGCATCTATATCCTCCTTCTCATCAGCAGCTTCTGGAGCACGTTCGGATTGGGGCAGCTCTTGACTGGAGACGCCGCGAGGTTGCCTGTGATGAGGAGAGATTATTATAATTGTAGAACCACAAGATTCGACTCAAAGACACTCATGACCGACTGAATTTGATGTGCAGGTGAAACGTAATGGAACAGATCATTCTTGAGATACGTATCGAAAAGTAATACAATTCCATGATGAAAGGAAGAAGGAACAGTAACGCCTTTGCTCATTCTTAGAGGTTTTGAGCAGAACTATGTTTTAAAAAAAATAAAACAAAGAAAACAAAGCACTTACCAGTGTACTTCTCATACAGCGGCACGAGGAATGAGCTTGCGGCCGAATTCCAGGCCTGCTCGCGGATACCGAGAATCTGGAAGGGGTACAGTAGCTAGAGGGATACGGTAGGATTCGGTAGTCCGGGGTTATTGCAGGATTTGGTCTTGTTTTCACCGGCGACACCAGATGCAACGCTTCCTTCCTTCACTACATTTTATGAAAGATCGGTGAAACATACTTCAACTTTTCAAATAGAAGAATACACGAGGATTTTAAATGTAGAAATAAAACAAATTTGAGGGGCTTAGGGCTTATCTTCACCGTCCTCAAATACCTTTTCTCGCCCCCATTGTCCATTATTCCCCTCCCTCATTGGTCGAAACATCTAATTATAAAACCAGAGAAGTTCTCATTATTAGCAGATGTGTTTCAACTTCGATTGAAGATGAGTGTGATGAGTTTGTTTTGATTTCCGGGGTATTTTCTTGCACAAGAAAATTAAATAAACTTTTTGCGAGAACGTAAATCCTGATGCTTGCCTCACCTAATTGTTTTCCATTCGCATGAATTCAATCTCATTCCCTCTCTCTACTCTCATTGGGAGCGTTCACTCCTTCGCGAAAATACCCATAGAAATTGCCAATAAACCGACATCCTTGTGCTTGTCCACCTCCTCCTCGATGCTGTTGTAGCGCGTGTCGGAGATGAGAGCGAGCGAGATCTGCATCGCTTCTGGAAGATCATCAATTCGAGCCATGTTTTCTTTTCAAACCGTTTATTTACGAATCAGTGATTTCGATTCGGCTTTGACCATCTCCATTCTGCACACTCTCACGCCGACGAGACAGCGTGCAGATTAGAGAGAACCAAAACCGAAACGACATCACTAGCACAAACATCACTAGAAAGCACAATAGAATACGTCTTCCTTTTCTAACACTTATTTTCCTAGGAAGACCGAAACAAGTGCAAAGCCACTGTCTTCACGGAAAGGTGAATGCTTCCGGGTGCATTGGGGTCAACAACCTCACCTTCAATTAGCTTTTGAACTATCTACGTTTTCTAGGAAACAAAGGGTGTGAATCCTTTCCTCCCCCGTGACTTCGGAATGTGTTCGTGTGCTTTGTTCTTGATTCTTCACTGGACCGTGAAGGAGCGAAGGAGGAAAACTCTAGTGAGTGAGGGGTCCTATTTGTGCACAATGATCTGTCTCTCTCCATTTCGCTTTGACTCTCACTCTGTATGACCGACGTGAGAGCTATTGGAATTGAGAGAGTCAGGACTAGAGATGGAAAACCAATTAAAACTCCAGGTACTTGTGTTGAATGAGGAATTGACCCCAAGTACTTGTCTGTGAGGAATTGAGAATTGATTGGACCTTCCTAGTCAGAACCACAAGAAACGGGAAGTTGCCGGGGTTGATTCAATTAAACTCATTGTCTTTGTCAGTCTAGACTTCAAACGTAAGATTCGAACATGATAAGATCAAAGAAGAAAATTCGTCAAACTTCGCAAATTGATACCTCCTCCTTTTGTTATTTATTCTCTATTGCGTCTAGTCACTAGGTTTCCAAAAATAATTGTCAGGACTAATTGAGAAAGCGGGAAGTGAATCGCAACTCTACAAAGTAGTCCGACGACGTAGAAGTACGCCGAGTATTTACCATCGTCCCTTTCAAAATTTAATGAGGTCATCGACCGAATAAAAAGGAGGGATTACTGGTCCATCGTCTCTCTATTTCGCACACGCTCTCATCGTTCAGAATGATGAGAGAGTGTGCAGAATGGAGAGAGCTACTATGCTATCCGGTCACAATACTGCACCGATTGGTGCCTTCAAAACTATTACATTTACCACAGCAATTTTTTAAAATCAAGAGTGCAATAAACTAGAAGGGAGACATTACTATCACTTTTGGTTTGAGAGAAAATTACCCTTATTTCACGATCTAGATTACTGACCTTCTACAACCGCCCTGACACTTCCTGTGAACTGCGAGCGGTCATTCCCGCATCGAGCGAGCGCCAACTGAATTAATTAAATGTTTTAAAACAATTTAAATTAATAATAAAAATCAATAACCTGCATGATCTGCACCCAGACTTTGTCTGCCTCTTCGACTTCCTGCAATTTTACTAGTTAAGAAATATAATTTCTCGGAATATTCAGGACGATCGGGACGAAAACTGTTGAGGAACCGGCGGCTCTCATTCATTTGAGGTGTTGGTGAAACATACCCTAATTTTTTTCGGGATTCGAAAAATGTAAGAAAAGCGCTGCATTTTCCTCAGTGCGAGTGAATGGATTATAATGTTTTCAGGTATCAATTATTTTGCTATTAGATTGCAAATAATATTTTGCAATCGGAATTGTCCTAATTAATTCTTTAGATCAAAAAATAAACAACTGACGACAATATCCCTCTCCGTGACGATCTGCTTGTTGTCCGTGGTCAGCACGGAGGGAAGGCCGGCGGCTCTGGAACATCCAATACTTCCACTCTCTCCAATCAGCACACTATCTCGTCGCTCTGACCGGTGAGAGAGTGTTGAGAATGAAGAGACAAACTCTTCACTCTGCCTGCCCTAATTACGTTTATCGGATCGAATATTCTCATTTTTCTCAATTTCTCCAAAGAATAATATTTTTGTCGAATCTCTCGAATTGCACAATTCACTGTCGCTCAACTACTCTTCCAACTTTCATCAGCTGACTGAAACTCATTCGATGCCAAGTATAGCTTTTCATTCTTGGATCAAGTCTTACCGGAGAAACAGCGCTTTCGGCATTCTGCACACTGGTAGCTCCGAGCCACATTTTCGCTACTGGTTGGTCAGGCTTCAGAAACGCCATTTCACCTCAGTCGAAATCACAAGTGCGATTTGCATAACGATGGAAGGAATTCTTTCTCTCCTCGTCGGTTTCAATACTTCTAGTTTGATTTTGAGTTTCACATTCTGTGTAAATCGGTGAATCTTTTTTCATTCTTCAATTTCGAGTTGGCCCGAGTTCAAGGAATACAATTTCTAGTTTCCAACGAAGTTCATCTGCATGAAACGACAAACCTTTGCGTGATCGTGTTGTGTGTCGAACCAGTCTGGTCGAAGCCACTCAAATGAATATCTTTTTTTTCAATTTCTAGGCATTTCTAGGATAGGTAGCCTCTTTGCATAGAACAAAGACTATTCGTAATCGTCTCGAAATATTTTTTTTATTATAATAATTTTCAGCTTTGGTAAGTTAGCTACGTCAGCGTTTCACGGAGCATTCGGATAAGATGCTCAATCAAAAGAAGGTCATGGGTTAGGTAAATTCGATTGATCTCAATATTTTTTGCAACATCTCATACAGTATAATTAATATTTAAATATAATATTTATATTACCCAAAATTATCTCCAGTCGGAGTCTGGACGATGTGTGCGTTGCCATACGAAGCGACGATCACCTCGATCATTCCCTCCAGACCGAGCGCGTAGCGACCATCTGAGATAAATACATATTATTGATTCAGCAATTAGTTAATGTAAAGATCTTAATTTTGTGTGTGAAATATTTCTCGTCGAGCGAAATTTAATGCGATTTACATACTATTTTGAACAGGGCGTTCAACACGAGCTCGATCACAGTCACAGTTATGTTTCACAATTACCATAAAGAAACCAAAATTCTCCAATCATTAATATTTTCTTAACTGTGTGAAGAAGAAAACAAATTAACAAAAAAAACTGATTATATCGTCAATGTCTGGAGATTTCGAGAAGATCAAGAGCTGATTATCACCCTTGAAATGGCCGACGTTCCTCTCGAATGCCTTGCGGAGCGTGGCCTTGCTGATCTTCGCGTCGCGCCCGGCCACGGTGAACACCTGTGAATTAGAGGTGTAATTTCGGTTCCGCGCACTAAGAGAGTCAGAGAAACGATAGAGTGTGCAGAATGATGTGAGTCCAATACCGAAACGACATCACTACTGTGAATGTGCCGCTTGTTCGATTCTATAGAGCTATTGGGAAGGATACTATATTTTATCCAGCTAACTAATAGGGATTCGGAAGAGGATGTGGAAATGAACTATCTACCGACACAGCGATGGCAACGCTATGTATATTTATAATTCCCTTAAACTTAATTTCCATCTCCGTGTCTGTGGCCTCAAGCACTCCACTTCTTGTTCTCTCGGCAACCCGTATTTCGGACTTGCTTATCATCCAAATAAAATTCGTTCGAACCTGTCTGTCCTGGCGCGAGTTCACGATGAGTACGGAGGTGTCGCACACACCTACGTCCTTCAATTATTTATTTATTTTTAATAATTTTATTTTCACAATTTTAATCGGGAGAGACACTTATATCCTACATTGTTCTGTTATGCTTCACGATACTTTAAAATAGCCGATACGCTTTCTTCTTCGATTATTTTTAGTCGAACTAGAGTAAACATCAAAATAATAACTAAATACAGCATATAAACAAATAATAAATACCTGGAAGTTCTGGTACTTCCTCTTGAGATTGTTGGCGAACTGCTCGATGTCCACTGCAGCATTGGGAACGGAGCCGATCTTGTCGATCACCTGATATTTTTGGTTGAATTCGCTTTTTCACAAAAACAATATCAGTACTAATGATGACCAATCGGCACCCGACTCTCCTCATTTCGCGCTCTTTCGTTGGTCAGAGAAATTAGAGAATTGAGGTGTCAGATGCCGATTTGTTATCCCTAATCAGTACTTAAAACTATCAAAATCGACGTTTGGCACTTTTTCCACTGACGGGGTTGATATAAAAAGGTGTGCATAAGCAATTACTTTCCGAGAAACACCGCTGCGTTGAGCCCTTTCAGTGTTAACTAGCATGTCTCGCTGATGATTCATGCTCATTGCCCTACCCCTGTGACGTAAGAGGAGATTACTCAGCTTTTCTCTCTCGGAACTCGTTCTTCATAGCAAGAAAATGCCCAATCGAGGTAAACAGCAGCTTTTCCAATTCGTAGAAATAATGTTGTTCGGTCAGAGTTTTGGTAGTGCAATGACTCATGGTCATCCACAGTCCGAAAATGGTGAAAACAAGATAAGTGAATCTACTAACCGCCACGAATATCTCCAGATTCGCATTGGGCCGAAGGGCGCACGAGGGAGAAGTGTTCCTGATAGGGGCAGTGACGGAGGTCAACTGGAATAAAATTAAGATTACTCTGCAGTAACTTGCTCGCGGCTACTTGCTCTCTCACAGTTTTCTATATACCTCTGAATTCAACCAGTAAAGAGCAAGAAGTGGAGGAAATATTTGATTTTTTTTTAAAAGTTTAAGCTTCGGCAGCAGAAATTCTTGGGAAGTTAGGTTATTGGATCAGCGTCGTATCAGATCTAACCTGCTGAATCCGCTGGGCGATCTTGCCTCGCTCCTCGTCGGAGATAATTCGCGTCGGGTCACAGACTGTGCCTGTAAAGGACGGACATTAGGAAATAGAGTTTTTGTGAATTCATTCTCCAAAATTCTTCCGACACTGTAGAGACTAGAATATTGAGATCTTCCTCGAATAGCGCTAACATACGTTCATCTAGTCTCTGGATATTAATCATTTTTATTTAAAACAAATGCAGCACTACTTCATTATCGCTCATGCCTTCTCTCAATGTAAGAAAGTGGTTTGAAACATACACGAAACACGGAGAAAATGATAGAGGGATCAGTTATGCTTGATAAACATATCCACTAAACGCGATCTTACAACTATACTTTCACCTTCATTTCCATTCTTTTCTTTGTGTTGCACACGAACTGTTCCGATTTAGTGCTGCCGCATGGAATAGTACTCTCGCTTCTGCGCAAGCTCTCCCCAGCGACAGAAAGGAGACAGTGTGCAAAATGGAGAGAGCAATAATCGATCCGGCAGCACTATCAGTGCCCGGGAACGTACCAGGGAAAGCTAATCCACATTGGAGAGGGTCCAGCCTCGGGTCAGGATACGTCTGCGAGTTGTACTGGGCGAGGACGACTGTGGGAAGGAGGAGGAGGGATATCAATCGAGTCATTTATATCTGAAATATAAAAAAAACATAATTTCGACAGGTTGCGCCCAGCATAATGAAGGAAAACATGAGTGACGACTGGAAAGAAACGCTAACCAACGCGTGATTTGTCTGCCCATTCTAAGGAAAAGAGTTCTAGTTGACAACCGGGAAGGAAGATTGACAACTGGCATGAGTGAACTATCATGGCATGTACCAATGTAATAGCTCCGCCCTAAACTGTGCAGAAAATGAGAGAACATAGCCGCGAGAAAAGAGATTGCATCTGTATACTCAAGAAAATTTCGTGTTCCATCTACATCTGTGGACACAATTAAGAACGTGAATTCACACCCTGGGTACGTTCCTAACTGCTCGGAACTATTCCCAGAGCGGTATGAGCGCGTCAAGATCTGTCCGATTAGGCATGCTAGAGACCCTCTCATCTCAGCGTGCTCTCTAACCAGTAAGAGAAATTAGAAATCGCCGATTGTAACAACTACCCGGGGCGGTTTAGATCGAGAGATTACGGGAGGAGGGCAGGGAGAAAAACAGCGCTGCTCGTGTAATCAGGACAAGCAAGGCCGGCCATGGAACTAACGCGGAACAATATCGTGGGAAATTACTGCGTTTACATGACCATTTTTGAGCCTGATCCAACGATCACATCATTGATTTATATGCCTTTCAGCATAAACAGAAACCGTGAAACAAATCCGAACAACCAATTCGAATTCTCCGAGGAATCGTAAGAGAGAGTTTGCACTGCAGTGCTGAGAAGGTACAACAAGCAAGGCCAGAAATGGAACAAACGCGGAACAATCTCATGAGATCTCCACCAAAATTACTGCGCAATGAATATATAAATCTAACCAGCACCAATATCAGTGCTTTGTATGCTTCTCGGCCGTAAAAGGACGCAGTGAAACATAATTGGAAGGCCATTAGGAAATCTCAGACTAGCAGTTATTGGAGGTGTCTAAGGTGCAGAATGAATAACGACAAGCAAGGCCGGACAACGAAGAAATGAGGAACAATCTCATCGAAATTACAGCGACAACCGTTGTTTTTTCTTTTCCGTTTCAATTTTGTTCAGAGCAAAAACTGCAACAAATCAAATCTCTCAATGTTTTTCAGCACAAACAGGCGCCGTGAAAAATAACCGAAAGACCATTACGAAATCGCCGAGGAACCGTCGGGGGGGGGGGGGGGAGTGCCAAAAGTGCAGAGCACGGCGCTGATATTGCGCGAGAACGGGTTGTGCCCTGAGGCGGGGATGGTCTAATCACGCCTCAGGCTATGAGGGGCTTGAGATATGGGGAGTTTCATAGGAATTGCTGACAGCAAGAAATTGTGCTCTTCGTTACATACAGTCTTTCACTCGTCCGACCTGCGAGATGGCGTGTAAAATTGAGAGATTCATTCCATATCTGGATGCTCCCACAGCCAAGTGCGACCAATGAACTTTGGACCGAAGGTAGAGAATGAGAATGAGGAAGAGACTATATCGTAAAATTTCCTGTAGACGAGAACGAGCGAAAGCAAACTCTGTTTTGAATTATGCATCAAAACTCAGTCCAAACATTAGCAAACCCTTCAATACAATAAGTAATCTCGCCACTGCAACAGCTCTGTTCCCTCTGGCATTCGACTACTGTTCTTCTCACAGAAAGAAAGCGAAAAGGTGAGTTATTTCCGTAAACGAAAAAAGGCTCGCGAGATCAAGGAGACTATCCATGAGCTACCACGGACGATAAGTGAAAGTGAACAGGAGCGAAAGTGCCAAGATTTATCGTGCCTTGTCAAGTGGCAAATCGAGATATTGAGCGCGCGGGAAAGGGCTAGAGATGGCAAGAAGTGTGCAAAATGGAGAGCCCAATGGCTAGAGAAATTCATCTCAAGACCGTTCCATCACAGCGGGGGAGGAGAGAAAAGGGACTCGAAAGGATCGGGCTCGCGAGATAATTGAGAAGAAGGGGGGGGGGGGATGAAGAAACCTGACACGAGAGAAAGGGACTGGTCAGTTCTAATAACTGAAACACTACATGGATCAGGGGAATTAGTTTGGAATAAGCGAAGCCTCCCGCTTATCGAACAGCTTTTTCTTTGACTAAAACCGATGGAAAGATGCGCTAACAAGAAGGACACAATCTCACCACAAAATAACTGAGAATAATGGAAATTGATCCAAAAAGATCGGGGGCATTGCTAGCTTTCCTATTTTAAATTGGGAGGCGTTAAACGGCGGACAAAGGGCGCTGATATCGGTTAGCCAACTGCCTAGTGTTGCCGGATCAAATAGCGTTCTCTAAATAGTCTACGCTCTCTCGCCGGTGAGAGAAACCAGAGAGTTTGCACAATGGAGAGAGCAAAGATCCGGCAACACTATCCCACTGCTCCCCTCCATATTTTGAGCAGTGCCGAGGGACAGGAGGAAAGGGGAGCAAAAATCTCGTTTGTGTTGAGGCGGAGGAAGAGGCGATTGGCATTTACCCCCTCCCTCTTCCCTCCTTGGCCGTGCTATTTCGAATTGAGCCGGCAATAAAGCAGTAGGCTTCTGACTGCATGCATACAGTCACTTCGGAAAAGAGAAACGAGAGAGTGTGCAGAATGGAGAGAGCTTCCGGCAAGACTGGTACAACATAAGCGCAAGGTGAACTGGTAAGCTCATTAATCCCAGAGGGTCGTAAAGGCGCGCGCCATCTCGACTTTGCATGTCTGGTTATTGCAATGAAGGGAAGGGAACGCGAGTGTTTATCGCAGCCCAAGCTCACTAGCTCTCACTAGTGACGACAGATCTGGACCCGACTCTCCTCAGTTCGAGTGCTCTCTCGCCTCTCTAACCGGCGAGAGAACACGTTAATGAGTGAGTCAGTAGCTCTCACACAATTCAAATGAATTCAAAAGGTTCGGCAATGGATGAGAATGCCAAGCTAGAACGAGATTGGTGTAAATATTACCCGAAAAGGGGTCAATCGAGACTTATTCGAAATCGGACTTGCCTAAGCCGAGTTGTACGAGGCACCGGGTCCACGGAGCTGGTACGTGGGAGATACGCCTGAGAGATATTCTCGAACGCGTGCGATTGCGATGCACCGAAGAACTATTCCGAGTGAAGTATTTCAGGTGAAGGTCGAAGCCTTCTACAATATCTTACGCTGCTTGCGTTAGTGCAGCTTAAAAATGGTCGAAGTACACAAAAGTACAGACTATCTGATCACATTATCGATCGGTTCACAATCTCATTTGACTATGAACTTTGCCAATCCCTTATTAATATCGCTCGAAGACTCGTTCTTTTATTCATTCACTCCTCTTTCCGTGGTGCGGAACTGTCGGCTCGGGGCTTTGGAGAGTGGTGAATGCCCTTCTCCTCCTTCCTTCTTTCTTCAATGTGTCGACAGTGTGAAGATTTCTCTCACTGGTGATGCCTACGCGAGATCGACTCTCCTCAATTCACATGTTCTCACGCCGATTAGAGAAAACGAGAGAGCATGCGAAT
Organism: Pristionchus entomophagus; assembly: GCA_036245825.1. NCBI lineage: Eukaryota > Metazoa > Nematoda > Chromadorea > Rhabditida > Neodiplogasteridae > Pristionchus > Pristionchus entomophagus. The sequence continues at coordinate 10,054,110 of BTSX01000002.1, read as the reverse complement.
TGAAGAGAGTCTTTTCCGATTTGCCATCACTAGTTCCTTCTCTTCCTCCAACTCACCCCATTCAGATGCTCCTCTCTCTTCTCCCGGTTTTCCTCGTCATCGTCGAGGCTGCAGCCGGCAGCACGGTCGGAGTTGCTGCAAGGGCCGCACGGGTCGCACGGGCTGCTGCGCCTCCTCTACCTCCTCCGCCGACAATCAGCTGCAACAACGGCGCGGTGGGTGCATTGATGGCTAGTCGGCATGTCGTAGCGGCGCCGCTACCTCCTTCCCGCGCCTGCTTGTCGAACAAACCTCGAACGCGTCTCTAAAGTGAATTGTATTATAGATGCAACTAACTGAAAGCAAATGACGATTGCGCCCCAGCGAACTCTAACCTACCATGTCCAGATACCGTAATCTGACCATCGATCATTGCAGTTATGCGGCGTGCATGCTGATTGTCTCCAACATGCGCCTCCAGCTTCTGAGAAATCATCGCTCTTTTTCGGAAAGCCCTTGTCCGGTCCCAATTGCAAATCCGGCATCTGGATACGGTAGGCTCTCCGGTTTCGGTTCTCTCCACACACTCTGGCCGATCAGAGAAACGACGAGAGAGTGTGTGAATGGAAAGAGCATGGGTACGGTCGGAGCTAATGATGACAAAACGAACTCGTCTTGCCGGCTTCGACTGGGGTTGCCGGCATCATCGTTCGAAGCCGGCATGAGTCCCTCGGGGCGCAATCATGATCCTCTTCCAGTCCCATCTCCGATACAGTGTGGATTGTCAAAATGCAAGTGAAGACTATCGGGACAACTGGGAAAGAAATTCAGTTGATCGATCCCATCAAGGTAGGGATGCAATTTCGGTTGTGGCTCTCGCCATTCCGCACACTATCTCGGCCATCAGAGAAACGAGATAGTGTGCAGAATGGAGACTTTCAAAGCCGAAACGACAACACTGATTGAAGGGAATGCAAGCGAACCACAAAGACAAAGTGCTGTTTGGATGCGATTTTCAAGCCGGCGACGTGATCCCCATTGGTGGAGAGGGATTTCACGTTGGTGAGCGTGGTTACTCTCCTCAATTCGCCTGCTCTCTCATTTCTCTGATCGGCGAGAGAACAGGCGAATCGAGGAGAATCGTTTCCGTTTTGCCTGCACTAATAGTAATTCAATGCGCAGAAATGTACAACTTCGAGAAATCTCGACTGGATTACCAAGACTGCTACTGCTCATTGAGAATTGAAAATGCTGACAAGGCGAGTTGCAATTCAAAGATCAAAGATCCGAGATCAAAGATCAAAATAATGAACTCTTCAGATCGCATTGCTTGATCATGCCGATACCTATATGGAATACATCATCACTGAACGCGTTTCGGACAAAGGAGATACGAATGAATTTGATAAAGTGAGATATTGTAGATTCTTCATCATCAGCTTGGGGGTCTTGCATAATTAAATGACTGATTGATATATAGCACGAGTCGCTTCGGTCAAAACAAACTCTTTTATTTGAATATTCTGAAATTTTTCTTAGTAAAAACGAGAAAAAAACATTTTATTAATTAAGGTTCCGGCTATGAGAAAATGCGATATCACTAAAGCAAGCACAGATCTAGATGTGGAACTAAAGAATTTCATCAAACAACCAGTAAGTTTTTTCGAAAGTTCGAAATCCGGGTACGTGTCTCTTAATTTTGCGCTCTATCTGTGCAAAATAGTGTGCAAAAGCGACATTGGCTCGTGTTCCAAAGTTCTTCCATCCGCTACATACTAGGGCTGGCAAATGAAGAGCGCGCTCTCTTCATTTCACACACTCTCGTCTCTCTGACCGGTGAGAGAGCACGAGGAATGAAGTGACGAATTATTCATTTGCCAGCCCTACTACATATCATTCACTAATGACTTTTTACAGATCAAAAATCTTCTCACGGATGAACTTAGCTGCACAGTATCTTATCCTCACGGGAAGCTTTAGTAAGTATCAGTGATGTCAAATCGAGATCGGTCTCTCCTCAACTCGCATATTCTCTCGTTTCTCTGACTGGCGAGAGATCACGCGAATTGAGGAGGGTTTTTTCGATTTGAAATCAGTAGTAAAATATGTTTCCGTTATGGTGTTAATATTTGTTCTCAGCGCGGGAAGGGCAGACCAAGAAGCTAAAGAAGTCAACAAAGTTGAATGCGTTACCAAAAATGTAAACGGTGTTAACAACTGGGTTTACAAGATAACACCAAAGACCGGAACACCCATCGAAATAGCGAAAGACACCCGTTTCGAGGCATTTTGTGCTATGCCGGGTAGGTTTCAAAGCACTTTTAAATGTTTATGAATGCTTTCAGTGGCACTTATGTGCAAGGATCCTCACTATCGAACTGAGACACCTCCGAAATTCACGAAAGATAAATCTGATCCTCCGAAAGTAACGTTTGAGGTGACTGCTTATTTATATTTATTTTCTGCTCAATATAACGCAAAATCTCAGTGCAAGGACGATGCATGGCTGATCAACAACTACTTTCGCCATACTGGCAAAGTTACATGCAAGAATAGTCAGAGAGAGGCGAATCGGGCTGGCTGGTTTGTAACTCACGAACAGAAGGAGATCGAATTGACAATGGCTGAATGCCCCAATCAAAGTGAGTCTGACTTGCGATGCGCCCTGTCGAACTACCGTAACCTCTAGTGCTGCAGAACCGGTTCCCCTGCCCCTGCTGACCATCGACTGGAGTAGATGCGGCAAAGAAGCGGTGAGATCAGAGATCAACGTTCAAAGATCAAAATTATCAGGTCTGCGCTGTTGCCGAAACTTGTGTGGGCGGGCGAGGAACGAAACTCCTTTTCGGAGTGTCCAATTTGCAAGCTGACAATTGTACGACGGGAATCTGGATACGGTAGGTGGCAGTTCGGTGGGGCACACCAATGATTCGCTTGTAGTCCGATCTCCGAAAAAGAGTGGATTGTCAAAATGCAAGTGAAATCAATCGGCAATAATCAACGACGTATCGAGCCCATCCTGGGCATGAAATTGAATCACAGTGGAGCCGTGCAATTTGGATGCAATCTGAACGACGAGAAGCAAGTTGTGCCGATCGCTGGGGACGGTTTGGATATAGGTCAGCTTGATTAAGTTTTACTTTCAAAAATTAGTATTTTTTTAAAACTTAAAATTGCGTTATATTCTCGTTTATTGTTCAGAAATGTTCGCGTTTGAAAAATCAAGACTGGAGCGGGAAGATTGCTTCTGCTCATTGCACATCAAGAATGCTGACAAGGTTAGAGATCAAAGACCAAAGACCAAAGAGCTAATGCTCTTCAGATAGCCTCACTCGCCAAGGGATTAACATTCATGGAGTACGTTCTCACAACTGGAATATTCGACTCTGCGGTGTCAAATGAATTCGAGAATATGCGCTTTTATATATCATAAATTACATTTTTTCGAATTGTGCCGTCTGATCCCAGAAAGTTTTCTTTCAAGGTCGCCGAATCAAGGCGATGTGACATTCACAAAGCGAACACTAATTTGGAAGAAATACTACCAGGTTTCATCAAAGGGAAGGTTAGTTTTGATCTCTTTTCCCAATGAAACATATATTTTCCAGTTCACAAACCTTCTTGCTATGGACTTGAAATGCGTCGCATCTCCACGAACGAATCTATAGTTCGTTGAACTTTGTGAATTTTCACTAAATTTAAATTAAATTAAAATGAAATATGAAATTGCAGCGCGGGAATACCAGGCGAAAAAGCGGTTGAAGCCGACACTGTTATTTGCAAGAAATACAAAATCGGAAACAAATGGGAATGGAAATACGAGATAAAGTTCAAATCCGGAGAAAAACATGAAGTGGCCAACGATGCGGAATTCGAGGCATTTTGCGCTATGCCAGGCGCGTTTCTGAATCATTGAATGGGAATTTGATGAGGTTCAACCTTCTATTTCAGTTGAAACTCGTTGCACGGACCCTGATTCCCATCCGGACCAGAACAACCGAGCTAAACTACCCAAATTCCATGAAGATCCGAATACGAAGATAGTGACGCTAGAGGTAACTGATAGTGCTCAGAAATCGGCATCGGTGCTCTTTATTTTGTCTAATCTCTCGACGATCTCGAAGCGAAATAATTGAGGAGAGTCAGATGCATTTTTGTCACCGCTAATGGCTGATAACTGAGGAAATATGTCGGTATTTCAGTGCGAAAACAATCGATGGTTGATCAACAATAAATTGTACTATACCGGCACTGCAACATGCAAGAACAGTCTGGTAAAGCCGAACAGCGCAAGTTGGTTTGTCACTAGCGAAGGGAAGGACGTAGAATTGGCGCAAGCTGAGTGCACGTCAGATAGTGAGTTTGACCCGTGGCGAGCCCCCGTCCAACTACCGTAATCTTGAGTGAAATGCGCCAACGCCACATCGTACACTAATGAATGCCGCTCGAAAAGCTCGTGCGAAAGTCTCTGGAAGCTCGATGGGATACGGTGTCCGGTCGAGCACAGGCTGAGGTATACGGTATGTCCCGAGGCATCAATCGACAGCTAATTCTATTTGAGAGTCAACCAGCGCTCCAGTGGCAAGCCCCTCGATATGGAAATAGAAAAATTTAAATGTGATCAGAAAATTGGCCGATTTGTGGTTGAAGACAACAAAACTGTGGTTATTGATAAAGGAGCGAATATCTACTGCGAAGGTGAATCTTTCTTCTCGCATTTGTTATCAAACTATTTCGTGCAGTTTCAATCAGAATCGTTTCTTTTTTTGCCTTTGTTTTTATCCCGCAGTAAATGATTCCAGATGAAGAAAAAAACGTAGATGTTGAGCGAGTGAAGGGAGAACAAGTGACGAAAAATCATGATTTCAGCTGATTCGAAGAAGGTGGAAGCTCTCAACGCTGGCGCCTTCAACGCCGTCTCGATGGCATTCATCGTCGTCGTCGCTCTGGTGACCGTCGCTGTCGTCATTCGAATCGTCGTCGTTGTGAGTTAACGATACCGACTCTCCTCTATTCGCATGATCTTTCGCCGGTCAGAGAAAATTAAGAGCACGCGAATTGATGAGAGGCGGTTCCGATTCGCTATCACTTTAACACACGATTACTATACACCTGTACTCCTAATATAAATATCCCGTATTCTGCAGTGTAAAAAATGGTATCAAAAAGTATTCTGCAGTGTATAAAGTGCTATCTTTTCACGGTCTACGATCGTGAGAAAACAAGATAGCCTTATCGCATTCAGAAGAAGCTCAAAAGAAATAAAACCAAATATCAGCATCGTAGAAACGATAAATCATTCAATGATTGATCCAAGCTTGTTGTTTAGTTTCGATCTCAACTATCATTTACTTACAAAAATCAATAAATCAAACTATTTTGACGCTTGGGAGTCATCATAGTAAACAATCTCAGCATTGAACAATTTATTGATGGTGTTTGAAAATGACAAACCGTATTACAACAATTGACTAGACATCGGGAGGGAGCACTGTGACACGTTGACACCCGTGGGTGAATATTGATTGGATTGGGAAACTATAACGGTTCCGGGGCTTGTGACTGTGAATTGATAAAACATGGATGCATTTGCAGCTGAAACAATAGGAAGAGGAAAACGGTGACAGTTGCAGCGAATAGGAAGAAAAAAGAACTTTTCGAGACAGGGCTCGCGGGAGATCACTGCTAGGCCTGTGATATTGAATTCCTCGTAATTCTAACGAATCGGTGAGATTCCATAACTGGATCTGCTCAACAACGAAGTCTGCATCGAGGATGGATATATAACAGGGAGGACGGGCTTGCGACGAGGCATCAGACATACGGAGAAGAGACGAGTGAGATAAGCCTGGTGTGGGATCAATGATTACGGTAGGAGTTGTTTCGGTGGGGTTGAATGTTTGGTAGAATTTGTCTTAATGATTGTAAGGTTCAGGAAAAAGGACGAGTGAGGTACGCCTGATGAGGATACGGTAGAGTATGCAAAAGTACTGTATCATTGATTTTCGTGATTGTTGAATATGGCTTCTAATAGAAACACCGAGCCTAAACCTGAAAGAATGGTGGATTGTATTTTTGAATCGCTCGGAATAGATCGGACTAATATATATCAGGAAACTTTCGTCTTATGAAAATGTTCTGAAGCATATTTCGAGTACACCAGTGACATTGTTGCTGTAAGCGCATATGTATCAGAATATTGAGAAAATATAAGGAGTCGTCGCAAAATTTGATTCTTGCTTAATCTGTTGAGAAAATAACATTAATAAAAATAAAATTGTAATTTAAAATACGTACAGCAATGGGATCGTACAACTCGATGGCGAAGTAGCCCGCAATGCCAACGAGAAGAAGACCAAAGGAGATGAGGAGGAAGGTTTCGACGGTGACAAGACTGAAAAGTAATGGAATGATTATTTAGAATAAACATAACATTTATTATGATGGCAACAATACTTGATTTTTTTCGTTGTCTGAGACACTTAAAATTTGAATGATTGAAGGAACGAATAATTGCACTGAATCGCGCTGGTGTGCGCTGTTAGGTTTCACTCAGTTGAGATATGATAAAACGAGCGTTTGCCGCTCTATTCGATTGTACTTTCCTTCATTATTCCAAATCAATAATTCGTTGAAGTGATTTTTCTGGATCAATCCGATCTATTTCTGGCCCGAATCAATGCCAATCTTCACAATCGACACTCACCGATAAAGGAGGAAGCCGAGTGCCAGTCCGAGTGACTCCCAGAAGCGATAGGAGGCGAAGGCGAACTCGAGAGACTGACGACCGACCAGAGCCACCCAGATGCCTGCGTTGAGGGATTCCATTTGAGATACTTACTATCTATTTCTAGATGAACAGATTTGCGAGGGAATGTTACACGAATTCGTAAATTCCAACACTGAACCCACAGTATGACTATGAGAAAACTGCTTGAGATCCTACTTTCTCGTCTACTGAAAACACCCGACTGACCATTCACTTGCGTGTTCCACACCCCATCGGCCATTCCCCACACGCCCGCGATCACGTAGAACACCATCGTGTCGCCCGGGTTCAGGGACCAGACCTAGAATAAAACTTATTATTTTTGTAAATCCATTACTCATTCGTTCTTTTATTTCGTACACTGTTTAGGTTATAAATCTGTATTAATTTCGTACATCGTGAATATTATAAATCCATATACGGATAGGATAAGATACCATTCTTCGACGAGATATTATCTGATAAATGAAAACAATTCGAACCAGAACAGTGCAGATCATAAGCATGTTGATGACGCAGCCAAAGACAAATAGGGGCATGCGACCGAAGAGTTTTATCAACTGGAAAATGGAAGGGTTTAAAAGCGATGATTATTTGTGAACACATTTACGATAATTTCTTGCATAGTGAAAGAGTGAAAAGTGGAAAGTGAATAGTGAAAAGGGCCCACAAAGTTGGATATCTGGGGTGTAATGCTTGCAAAATTTGACAAGTTATCGAAGATACGGTAGTACAAACTGACCGGTCCGAAGACGAGTGAGCACACGGCATCCGACACTCCGAAGGCTGTCATCACGAACCCGATCTGCGAGTTGCCCAGACCACAAGCGATGAATGCCTGGAGATTGTTTTTTTTAACCGTTATATCGTATTTGATGAGTATTTGCATTTATTATTACTTTTTGAAAAAAAATTCCAAGCTCTATTTCCTATTACTATTTGTAGAAACAGAAGCTATGAATGCCTGCATCTGATCATAAAATGGATTGAAAATCTTCACAAATGCTCACGAATAACTCGGAATCAGAATCAGTAGGCGAATAAAGCAAACCTTAGTGAACAATCCCACGACAAAAGCTTGCTCCAGCCCATTGAAGATCGTTAGAGGTACGAGCAGGTACATCTGACAAAAGTGTTTGATATTTTATTGTTTTAAATACAAAAACATTCGTGCTTTTGGTTGTGAGACAGCAAAAACATCTTGAAATCGGGATAAAAAAAATCGAAGACCAAATTTTGACTCTATCTTGTGCCTCATTTCTCTCGCTAGATCGAGGGAGAGAATTGAGATATGAAAATATGCCAAGTAAGGATTTCGGTCTTCAGCTCTCTCGATTCTGCACACTATTTCGGCTGTCTGAGAGTGTGCAGAATGGAGAGATTGAAACGCGAAACGACATCACTAAAGTGCCTGCGGTTGCTTACTTTGACGTTCCTCAGATTGTCAAGCATCAGCTTGAGAATCTCGGCATCGAAGACGGGCGTGTTGTTGCTTCAATTGATCATATTTGTTTTTAAATGATGTCTTTCGGTTTTGAAGCTTCTATTGAAGATTTCTCATTCTCTCATCTTTCATCAACTTGCTGAAACTCAACCCGTTTTCAGGAACGAAAGCGCAAAAAAAGATCATTCTCATTATGTGTTCTCTCTACACGGGTGAATCTATGAAATTAGAGAACAGCAATTCCTGCTCAACATGGTCGAAAAGACATATATTGGTTTTTTCTCCAATGCTCATGGTCATTTCAGGCTAATTCCAAGATAACTGGCTTGGAATGATCAGGGGCTACTGTACTCACCGATTTTCGACGTCTTTATGCAGCGCGTTCAGGAACATCACAAGAATGAGGACGGCGACCTTGAATTGAGCGCATTTAAATTTTAAAAAAATACATACATTCAACGTGATCTTTGATCTCGTTGCAAATATTATTTAGACAACGAGCCGCAGGAATTCTGCACCCTTTGTCATCTATCTGAGCGGCGAAGGGTGCGGTGAATTGTGAGATCCGACTATTTTAATCGACTTCTCTAATGTTTTTAAGTGATGTCGAATCGAGACTCTCCTAAATTTGCACACTTTCTCTCCCGTAAGAGGAACGAGAGAATACACGGATGATGGAGAGTCGTTGTGACATTTCTAGTGCTCACTAGTGAAGTAATTTTGGAACTGGATCTCTTCATTCAGCACACTATCTCTCCGGACAGAGAAACCAGAGAGTGTGCAGAATGAGGAGTCGAAAATCGAAACGACATCACTCATCACTACTGCTCACCAGGGCACACGCGAGATACGCTGCACAGACGCCGAAGTATATCGTCGAGGAGGGAAGGGCGATGTTTTTGATAGCCTGAGATTAGGAAAATATCACTAATTACGGATAACAACGGTATTTACGTGGCATTCGTGAACGAAAGAACTCTACAGGATGTCAAAATAAATGTGCTCCAAAGCGGATCCTGATATCGAAAAAAATGAGTCTTGAGATGATCTACTCAGTGTCAGAGAGGAATTTTGGCTACTACTTATTGTATGATACAAGTTCAAGATTGATAAGATACATCCTCAAATTATCAGCCAGCCCTCTCACCTCCGCCGACAACATGGTTTCATTCCACGGGAAGCGATTTCCGCAAGTTGTGCCGTGCCGATCTTCCCATTCTTTTTTATCTGCAATTTTACTTTGTAATTGTGTAATATACTTTCTGAGTCAGTGAACATACAGTATCGGACAAAAGTCATCGTTCACAAATGCAAAGTGGTGTAACTTTTGAACCAGATAAGCAATCGGTTTGATGTTTTGGCAGGACACATTAGACCTATTGATGCATTGCCACCGATAGTGACGTCATGCTACGATTTCGCAATATTGCATAGTGATGATGCAATCATATATATGTTCTTCACTTGTGATTTTAAGGTCATTGGGATTTTTTCTAAGTCTTCTCTCTTTTTGTGATGATAGAAGGCCTCAGCATCTACCGATTAAAAAATAGTACTCATGGGGCGTTGTCGTACAGAAGCAGAAAACAGGTTCAAAATAGGGTCCCGAAAAAAATAATTTCCATTCATTGACGTGATAGAGACTCGTTCAAAGGCTCAAAATGACCCTTACAATAATTCCTGATTACCCACAAAGTTCGATATTGATATCTCTTAATTTGACCTCAGGGCACGAATTTTTCACTTTTTCAAATAATTGTTTTCTTCCTATTTTGGATGATCATAGTTCCAAGGCCGATTTTTGTTCAAATGTATTTTCTAGACAGGGTAGTTGCAAATCCATGGAATATACGATTCCCAACTTTTTAGAATATTTGGATAACTTTCCCGCCCGCGGCAACCGAAAATCAGAGGTCAATCGATTTCAACCCAAAAAATGACCATGATACCCCCATCATTAGTCGAAAAAAAGTTTCTCTCAAAACTTCCTGACTAATTTTTTTTCTGGTTTATGTGTGTGTGCTGAATCCGAATTTCTATATGAGAGCTCATGATATCATTAATGAAAAAAGTTAAAATTTATTATGTCGAAACATAGCCGATTTTAAAAATCTTTTGACCTCTGATTTTCGGTTGCCGCGGGTGAGAAAGTTATCCAAATGCTCTAAAAAGTTGGGAATCGTATATTCCATGGATTTGCAACTACCCTGTCTAGAAAATACATTTGAACAAAAATCGGCCTTGGAACTATGATCATCCAAAATAGGAAGAAAACAATTATTTGAAAAAGTGAAAAATTCGTGCCCTGAGCTCAAATTAAGAGATATCAATATCGAACTTTGTGGGTAATCAGGAATTATTGTAAGGGTCATTTTGAGCCTTTGAACGAGTCTCTAGCACGTCAATGAATGGAAATTATTTTTTTCGGGACCCTATTTTGAACCTGTGTTCTGCTTCTGTACGACAACGCCCCATGAGTACTATTTTTTAATCGGTAGATGCTGAGGCCTTCTATCATCACAAAAAGAGAGAAGACTTAGAAAAAATCCCAATGACCTTAAAATCACAAGTGAAGAACATATATATGATTGCATCATCACTATGCAATATTGCGAAATCGTAGCATGACGTCACGGTCGGATAAGATGCATCAGTGAGTCGATTAATATCTGTCAAAATTTCAGAAAGATCGCCCCTCTAATTCAAAAGTTACACCACTTTGCATTTGTGAACGATGACTTTTGTCCGATACTGTATGTGCGCAGATGCTTGGCACTAGCAAAAAATCGATTTCGCTCTAAATGTGTGTGGAGGTAGTACTCGACGAGTGTAGCTCAGGCGCCACTGGTTTAGTGTTCTAGTCGCCTCTCCGCTAAATGACGGAAGTTTTAAAAAAATACAGTAACCAAACCGACTTTGCTCTTTCGCTATCATTTCAATCGAGTGATATCTCAAAATTTGCACAATATTCATGTCATCACACCTGCCAAGTTTCATCCGGATCGCATTGAAAATGTTCGTGAAATTTCGATTTTTCGAAAATATTTTTGAACTTTTCAACTTTTCATCTTTAGGGTGGTATACAATATACCTTTTTTATTTGATAAAATTGGAGAGCAAGCACTTTACTTCTTATAGTTAAATATGAGAAATAACTAAAAAATACATGTTTGACGAAAATCATTTAAAACGACGGTCAACTTTTTCAAAAGATAGTTCATTATTCGCTACCTACCAGGTATTCGTGAAAATTGGAATATCATGCACGTAAGTAAATGTTTCAACATTTAACATTTACTTATGTGCATGATATTCCAATTTGCATGAACAAACTTTTGAACGAGTTGACCGTCGTTTTAAATGATTTTCGTCAAACATGTATTTTTAGTTCTTTCTCATATTTTAACTATAAGAAGTAAAGTGCTTGCTCTCCAATTTTATCAAATAAAAAAAGGTATATTGTATACCACCCTAAACATGAAAAGTTGAAAAGTTCAAAAATATTTTCGAAAATTCGAAATTTATCGAACATTTTAAATGCGATCCGGATGAAACTTGGCAGGTGTGATGACATGAATATTGTGCAAATTTTGAGATATCACTCGATTGAAATGATAGCGAAAGAGCAAAGTTGGTTTGGTTACGGTATTTTTTGAAACTTCCGTCATTTAGCGGAGAACGCTTTAGAACATTAAACCCCTGGCGCCTGAGCTGCACTCGTCGAGTACTACCTCCACACACATTTAGAGCGAAATAGATTTTTTGCTAGTGCCAAGCGTATGTTCATTGGGTCAGATATTCACTCATATTGTAAATACTAAATGACACAGACAATAATTTCGAGCGCAATATTGTTATTTTATTTTTCCATTGAAAAAGAAGACTAGCGATGCACTGATCGACCAATGCCCGGTTGTTTTCATAACGCTCGTGAAACATATTCAAAATTGTGTTGCGAAATGAGCCATTTGCACGGTGAAAGCGGCTTGACTTGAGAACTAAATTCCAGCAGCGACATTAATTTAAATGCTGATGATATACATAGTTCAGTGATGTCATCGATCTCTCATCTCTTCGGGAGGCAAAAATTTAGGCAAAAATTAGGTGCGCAAGAGATGTCTTGTTGGTGTCTCTTCATTCTGCACACTCTCGTCTGTCTGACCGGCGAGAGAGTGTCGGAATCGGGAAAAAGTGTCGGAATCGAGAAGTTATTACTGTTTCTGATGACAAAACTCCTGAAAACGCGATCTCTGATAGGTCAGAGAAACGAGAGAGTGTGCACAATGAAGAGAGTCGAAACTGAGAATTAATTATCGATACCAACCGACTCCCTTCCACTTCTCGTAATCCAACAAAATCATAGATGAAAGAAGGTTGCCGATCACTTGACCGAGGTGGAGGACCATGAAGAAGTACCCGAAGAATCTGAAAATCGTAATACAATTATTCTCCAAGTAAAGAAGATACTGGAATTGCAAAATATCCGAACAATTAGTGCCTATGAGTCATCAAAGAGATGTCTTGTTGGTGTCTCTTCATTCTGCACACTCTCGTCTGTCTGACCGGCGAGAGAGTGTGCAAACTGGAGAGAGTTGCTCACCTCACAATCACCGTCGACTGACTCTCAATGTTCAGCTGGGCGTATCGCAGTCCGCACTCGGTGATGTAGGCGCACTTGGCGCCCCAGAGACAGGCTCCGCCCACTCCGGCCAGGACCGACATCGGGATCAGGGAATAGTACCTAAGATTGCGTTCAATATGCAAATAACATCATTGAAAGCAGTTCTTCCAAACATAGTTTTCATTGGCAGCATTTTGCAGGAGAGATGAGAGTTGAATGCGAGAAAGGTGTTGCTGACCTCGGCAGAAAGTGGGCGATGTGATAGAGGAGGAAGACGAAGAATGAGGCGATGAGCGTCAGTTTGCAGCCTTCAAGGCAATGATATCACTCTTTAAATCTCTTTAGTATCATACTACATGTGCTTGAACAGGAATGCATGAGAAAAGTGAATACAACGTTAGGCTATTGAATTTTTGTTCGTTCGTACTATTAATGACAACTCGGAAGTCGACAGTCCTCAATTTTCGTGTTATCTTCTTTCTCTGCTCGTCGAGAGAGCATGATAAATGAGGGTCGTTTCCGTTTTGGGATCTCTAGTTCCTACCGATTCGATTTATCATGAAGGAGGGTACGAAGAGGGAGGAAACAGCCAGAGAAGTGTAGAGGACACTGGAAATGAAAAGCGTTAGTTCAATCATTTTTGATTATATGAGGAATGCATCTTCTAACTTTGTGCGGGTTCGCGGATGGAAGGCTTGAAATATGGAATTGCGAATACGAAATGTCGTGATGTATCAAAATTCGCAACACTCGACAAACTAAGAAATACGTTTGAAGCATAACTGAAATCGCACACGCTCCATAAATAAAATTAAAAATATCAGGGATAGTTTCGATTCTAGGTAGCGAGAGATGTATTTACAACGCATTTTATTTCGCTGATAATGTTGCACATAACTAACACATAATGTACAATGTCCAAAACAGGTGCGGTATAAATATATAAAATACATTGTGAATACATCTTTCGCTATCTAGTATCGAAACCACCGCTGATAATTAATAACAAATATCTATGGAGCGCTCCTCGTCCGTGGATTCGGTTATGCTTCAAGCGTATTTCTTAGTTGTCGAGTGTTGCTCATTTCGATAGTTCGAACTTCTGGTGAAGAAAAAAGAATAGAAAATAGAAGGGAATGAATTAAACTTACGCCAAACTATACGATCTCAACGAAAGAAAAACAAGGACAACGCACATTTTGTGAAGAATCCGCATATTTTTGCAAATTGAGTATGTTTAGTTATCAGGAGTAGAGTGTGCAATTCGGGTAATCGTCTTTTCATTTCGCACTCTCTCTCGTCCCTCCGACCGGTGAGAGAGCGTGTGAAATGAAGAGACGATTACCCGAATTGCGCACTATAATTAGGAGTGAATAAAGCTAAACTGACGCCAAACTATCCGCCCCCAGGGTCCCGTTGACAGTTGTCTGCAGGTTCTGCAGACCATGGAAGGCAGTGAAGAGGAAGAGAAAAGCCAGAGAGATGATCCACAGATTCGCCTGGAATCGAGATTTCAATTGAATCAGGCGCTAGGTCGTATGAGAACTATTTCGCAATATCGTCTCTGCTCTCCTCTCCTTCTCTCACTACCTAAAGTTCCTAAAGAATCATTAATTTAATGACAGTGTACACTAAATTATGTAAATTGTTAAGAAAACGTGGTGTTGTACAAGTAAACAAGATTAATATATACTGGATAAAGTAAGTGCACAGCGCGTCAGCGGTTCGAGATGATAAATGTTTCGCGTTCCGCGTTGCGGGGCAGTTCGGCGGCGCGACATGTGCATGGCGGGGCGTGCATTTTATATCAGGTTGGTGCATAAGTCTTTCCCGATTTCGACACTTGGATATTCTTGCCTGTCCCACCTTTCGAATTTGCCCAATCAGCCTATGGTATTTCATAATTGTTGAGGGCTTGGTCACTCTCTTTAGCGCACACTATGACATGCCTGTTACACCGAAGAGACGGACACAGTATACCGCCGTTGTTAGCGAGATCGAAAATTACGTGGACATTTTGCCAGATCGGCATTCCATGGAGAATAGTGACAGGTCCAAAATTGGTGCACAGTCGCAATGTATGATGATTTAATAATGCATTGACGCTAGTAGAAGCTGTCAGCAACAAAATCCCTACTTAAGATATTTATCTAAATTAGAAATGCAACTGGCCTCATGCGATCAATTTCAGTTTATAAAGCCGTGTAATCGGGTCAGAGGGTCTAGAGATTTGAATATACCTGAAAAGTAAAGTAGCTCTACTGTATAGTTTTCAATTAAATTTGTGAGAGGATTCAGCTATTCGTTGAAGAATTGCATTGTCCACAAGTTTGAACACGAGAAACGAACATCCAATTAGGTGCTTACGGTGATCCACTGGCTCCCTTACTCATTGAACGGCTGATATTTCGCCATTAAAGTCTCAAATCAATATTTTTTGAAGAGTGCGCTTAGCTCGAAAACACGCAAAACCACATTTTCCGACGTTTTCGGTCGAGAATTCATATCTGAGAAATCTCGTATTTTTAAAACAGAAAGCGAAGCCGTTTTGAATGTTCATATGGATAACATAGACCCTTGTCAAGTGAGTCGAAAGCACTTCTGTTCAGGTCTCCCTCATGGATGTTTGAGGGGGAAAATGCGATCGCGTGAACAGATAATTTTCGAAGTTGGTCATATTTGTCGGCCAGTATTATGGCTGTTCTGCATCGAGAACTATTCCGATTCTGCTATTAAAAAGCATTAGTATAGGGCTTCTCAGTTAACCATACGCGGTTTCTATGAAACGTTTCGCAGCTTTGCAAACCCTCATATAAGAACATTATACTTCTCTTGAAAATCTCATTGTTAGTCAGATCCCCAGTTCCCCCTATTCCCGTAAGCCTATCACAATTCCATTCTATGAAAATAATCTTCGAATATGACCCAAAGTATTCTTATGGAGGCAGGTCATAGTGATTCGAAACAAGCAAAATATTGGAGGCTTAACTTCATTCTCAAAATCGGCAAAGACTTATGCACCAACCTAATAAACCATCGCTATAATCGAGAACTCTGATCAATATACTCTATTTTGTGCACAATACAAAGGCTCCGTTAGCTATTGCATGCAGTAAATGTGGATATGACGCGAAAAGACTCGCTTGAAAGTCCCGCTTGTGAAGGTTCACTGTGATTCACAAGAAAGAGCATCAAACCTTTGGTTGTGTAAAGATCCATATTTATGATAGCCTAAAATGATAGTACTTGCATACTCTACAACTCTATAGAGCGAAAATTTGATTTAAAATTTTGCTCGATTATTTAGAAGTGATTTAACGTTTCAGACACGATGAAAGGGGCTCAAGGAGATGAGCATCAGTTGTTGAATTCTGCTTTAAATGATACTTCCTTTAGCTACAAATGTTCGCAAAGGCATTGCCCAGGACCCTACAGAGCGAAAATTAAGAGAAAATTTTATTACGATTTTCTAAATATTTGTAAAGGGGCAAAACGATCAAAAACAGCGAAAAAGTCACAGCACTACACACAAAGTGGGAAACTGGGGAATCGGCCGATTGGCGCACGCGCCCCACACCACCGAACCGCCCCTGCCTGTTTAACGCGCTGTGAAGTGGTTGGATGTTCCACGTTATGTTTCAAGCGCTTTCTAAATCATAGTGAGTATCTAGCAAAGCAGTATGTTCCACATATATTATTTGAAAATTTTTTTAAATTTTAAAATCCACCTTGATCTTCCTCAGAACCTTCTCCGTCCTCCTTCGCTCTTCTCCCGACAGGGCCGCCCGCTTCTGCTTGCGGATGCACTTAGCGATGAACTCCTGACTGGAAATAGAAGAGTTACGGTATTCATCACGTATTCGCGATGCGCCTCGGGCCGAATCCATTACATGATTCGACATTGCGATCCTGAGGACACAGTGTCCCTCACAGAATCCTCGTAAGGACAGCTTCTAACATGCGCTAACAGTACAATCTAATCGATTGCCAACAATATCTCTACAGTTTTCTCATCTTTCTCACTAGTGATGACTAATCAACCTCCGACTCTCTTCATTTCCTACGCTCTCTCGCCGGTCTGAGGGACGAGAGAGCATCAGAAATAATGAGAGTCGGATGTCGATTTCTCATCAATAGTTCCAACCTGTACAGAATCCCCTCTCTTGTCGTCGATCCGGCATTTGACTGCGCGTCCTCGAACTTGCTGATCAGACTCTGCACCGTCACTACGCCCTGAAATATTCGTTTTAAAATATTGTTTTATGAAACGACCTCCTTCCTCATACGGAGAACGTACGTTTTTATTTTTATGACCTGCAAAACAAGCGCTCATTGAACAGATGGCTATCAAACGATTGATATTCTAATCGTGAAACATATAATTCTGGATGAAACGTTCCGCACCTTCTCTTTCTTCCTCCTTCGACTCCCATGGACCGGGCAGTAGGGGTCGTACTCATAAGAGCGATCCATCTCTTCGTTGTCGTAGCTGTAGAAATCATGTTTTCAATCTTAAGCCTCATTGGTCGTAAGATGAACAGTTTCAAGGATTTTCCTCGAAAATCATAGTTCTACTCGCAGTATGATTAGATGTTTAATGGAATGCCTGGCTAAGTCTCTGACTCAGAGGACCAACTAATAACTGAAACAAATCCATTCTCACCCCTGTCCATCGGAATCACCCAGGAAGGCGCTGCCCGCAGCGATCGCCAGCGTCTCTTCGTCCACAGTGAATTCCTGAACGAGGAATGAAAATGTTAGGGATTGCTAGTGTGCAATCTGCCGGCGAACCAATCTTCAAAGAAAATAGTTGTCATACCACTATTGAAAGTCATACAATGATTGGAAACAAATCGATACTCGAAAGGACCCGGCGTTTTGCTGGCAACGTGCCAAAACGAATTCCCGTAGAGACCACTCTAGTACTCTCTCACTTTCGCGTGCTAACTCGTCTTCTCCTGGCCGCGTTCTCTTCTCTTGCTGAGCCCATGTAGAAGACAGTCACTACAACATACCTGCATCGTTCGGAAATTCAACCATCGCGACTTCTGGAAGTACTCCTTCGGCCTCTTGCAGTGCACGTCTTCGAGTCTATAGTGATTATTTTTATTTATTTGTTGCTTTATTAAACATTTTTTTGTATGATTACCCCGGTGTGAGAGATTTCCGCACTAATCGGATATGTTTCACTCCGATTGCATAGATCGAATTCATGACTAGATGATGATAACGAGTAGGATTCCACGTTGACAAAAAATCAATTCAAATTCGCATAAAACATTGTGAAAAAAAAAAAAAAAAAAAAAAAATGAAAAAAAAAAAAAAATGCCTTTGTACAATTCTTACATGCTCTTTTAACCAACTCTCTCCCTTCACCTAGTAGGCTGCCTATAAACGTTTAACTCCTAATAGGTGGCCTAGTAAGTTTCCTAGTAGTTTGCATAGCCTGCCACCTACTAGGAAAACTACTGGGTGGCCTACTAGGGGAGTAACACCAGAGAAGAGAAACGAGCCCACTTCATCTCGGGGAGTTCTCTGTGCTTGAACAGGATATTATCGCGCGGCTTCGGCGATGGTTTGACGCCGATTCTGCGGAGAACCTGCACATAAATCATCGTTTTTTAAACGGATAGTGATGACAAAGCGGAAAGACTCTCCTCACTTCGCGTCCTCTCTCACCGGCCAAAGAGACGAAAGATTACGCGAATTGAAGAAAGTCGAGATCCGATTCGGCATCACTAATAACGACGGTCTTTCGTCATCTTTCGACAATAAAGACAGATGCGCGATTGTATTTTTACTTAGATAATTAAAAATTTGAGTGAATTAAAAGTAAAATTAACGATCGAACCTGCTGCGACACCTTCCTCAGACTCTGAATTGCGGGCGATTGCCTGAAATTACCCATTATTTCGCACAAAAATAATGAATTTTATATTTTATTCAGTCTTTTGCTCGCCCTCTGTCACCAATATTTCCTATTATTTTCGAAAAAGATTAAAATATCGTTCAGTTACCACTCCTCTAGTGCCTCCTTCGCTTCAATTTCTTCACTCGTTGTTGAATTCCTCATTGATCCTGTGCTTCTCAGTTTTGACGCCTTTCTTCCTCCTCTTCTTCCTCCTCCTCCTCTTTCAGACGTCGTAGCCAGCAGCGAACTGCGGATCGTCTTGGTCGCTTCGTACTGACGTCGGGCGTCGAACACGACCGTCTCGACGTCGTCGTCGTCATCTTCGTCTCCAGAATCCAGCTGCTTGTGCTCTAAGATGACGGCGGCCGCTCGGCTTCTGAGCTGCCGTCGCTGGAGGTTGACGAAGACGGAAAACGTCGTCGTCGGGCCCTGATTAGTGTTTTTTCTAAACTTTTCCCACCAAAAATTGAAATGCACTCGAGCCAATGCGACTTGAAGTGGTCGTGAGACATATTTTTTCGTTCTCGCTGAACCCAACACTTTCTCTTGTTTATCGAGAAGAAATATGTTTATTCAGAAGGCGGTGAAAATTGATTTTATTTCCTGATTGTAAAGTATTCAAATCGCGCTACTGTCAACATTCATCGCATAGAACATTAATTATTGATTGTTTTCTACGAGCTACGAGAGAATATCAAAACGAGCTTGAGTCTAAAAGACTTGAAGCATCGGCGAAACTCAATTTTTCGTTCTCAAGTGAGATTCCCGAAACGTGATTTGAAATGAAATGTGTCCCACTGAAGCTTCAAGTCGCTTGTCTCGAAATTTTTTTTCCGATTCGATCGTCTCTTATTGTTACATAGACATAAATGCACCGACACTAAACTCGATCCGCAGAAACGCGTTCTTGCTCATGACTTCCTAATATCTACAATTGCTCGTGAGCGGTCTAACTCAATAATAAACAATATTGATGTTGTTTCGGGTTTCGGCTCTCCTTATTCTTGTTTCTCTTACGATTTTGATAGTGTGCAAAATGGAGAGAGCTAAAACCGAATTTACATCACTAATTAACCACCAACCTGTCGCTGCGGGCTCCTCCTCGATGCCAGGGCCAGTGTCCTCAGGTACGCCGGCTGGTCATCATAGCCCCAGAACGTTGCTGCATCGGTCGCCGCCGCGACCGCCAGTCTCTCGGCCGGCGGCGCCGACCGGCTGATGCGGCGCCTAATTGGCGACGGTGCGGCGCCAGTTTGGCGCATCGGAGGCGCCACATTGGCGCCAACTTGGCGCCTAATTGCCGGCGCTCGGTCCGACACGTAGGAGTTGTTGAAATATCCGGCCGCATCGCGAATTCCATGATCAGCTTGTCGTTCGGGTGTGGTTCTATTTGACGGACCCGGCTGCTGTTGCAGTTGCCGCCAATATTGGGCGTTATTCATCCAGCGGGGTGCTGTCTTGGAAAGATCAAAGATCATACATCGAGTCCAAAAGCGTTATGACCGAGTCCAAGATAATTGAGGGATCGGAATGTGCATCAAAACATGCCGAAATGATAATTCGATGATTTCAATCGATAATAATGTGTTTTGTTCTAATCGCAAGATCTAATATTGAACGAGCGTGTTCATGGCGATATTAGATTGTGCGTACTAGAATGCAGATCGTGATCGCAAAGATCAAAGATCAATCGTAAAACTATGCATAATGAAGCAGAAGAGTACTAGAGTGCAGTTGTCAGCAGTGTTTGACGACCAGGTCGATTAGCCCAGGGCAAGAAGGGGGAATATAGAAGGTGTAATCTAAACTGCTCGCAAAGTGGAAGAAGCAATGGACGAGGAACAACTGGGAGAAGTGCGAGTGAACACATGTGGCCATTATCTCTCTGCAGCAGGATTAATGGAAATTTTTAACAGGGCAAAGTCCTAGAAAAATGATGGATACTTGCAGAGATCAAAGATCAAGACTGGAAGAGGATCTTGAACTGACAATATGAACGGGCGCTTTCCAATCGACGCAATCGCATAAAGGATTAGTAGATTTGCGAGAGGCAATCGGATTGAAAAGTGGGGGCCATTGGCTACTCTCTTCCTCCTCTTGATAAGATAGTGGAAGGTAGAGACGCGAGAGGGACCCGAGAGGCCCGCGATGTCCGGCGAGGAGAGACCCGAGGCTCTCGGGGAAAGAAAGGTGGTGTGACAAATGAGTGCTGTCAGATTCGGCGCAGAGATTGCGCCTCCGCTGTTTCGGGGAGATTTAGTGACCAGAGATATTGGGGTGAAAATAATCTCAAGTAATCAGGGATCATTCTCGGTTTCTTGAGGATATCGAATATCCAGAAGCAAACGAAGAAAGGGAATTGAAAGCAGGAAATAACTGGAATTCTGGAAATACTGAATACGCGTGGGGTCAAAAACAGGAATGAGTATCGGATGAGCAATAATGTGCCGGAATGTACTTCGCCAGATCATGCTTTCAGTGATTCACTCACTCGGGTCGAGACCCTGAATCAATCACTCAGTCTAAGTCCAGTCCCAGTCCCAGACGCATCCCCCGCCCACAGTGCAGTACAATTTTGCTCGAATTATCAAAAATATTATCTGCTTCTCTAAGTGCACCTGATTAGCAACAGAGGGCGATTTGATTTTCTTTCTTTTTTTTCGTTAAAAAGTTCTAAAAAAAATAGCAAAAAAGTTTTACAAATTCAATCTTACGAGCGCTTCTTCCTGTCCATGGCTGCCTCTTCCTCCTTAATCTGAGTCTGGAGCACGTCAATGTCGATGTCGTCAAGCGTGAAGATGACCTGAAAAAAACTTTATTTTAGAATATAATACTGTTTAATTTTAGAATACTTTTTTTAAAGTATTCTAAAATTAAACATTATTTTATTCTAAAAAAAAAAGAATTAAAAAGTATTAAAATACTTTTTTCTATTCTGGAATAATTAAGATATGAAGTATGAAAATCGGGTCGAGGGGGAATATGACCTGAATAAATTGTGAAGATTCACAAGGAATTTTAGACTGGAAAGAACTGTGGTGGTTTCAGGGCTAATTTATTGATAAAACCTTTTGAAAAGAGGTAAAGATAAAACTTTTCAGTATTCTTGAACGGAACTACAACCATATGGATCGTAATGCTTTCACAAACGCAAAAGATAAATGAAAGTGCACAATTCGCAATAGGCGCAATTATAATTCCCTATACATCACCCAACCATAAATTGGAGAAACATGAAGAGCTTTGTCTCGGTTTAGTACTTTATCCTGAAGAAGGGCTAAGGAATGAATGTCCATGAACTACTTGCAAGCATCTGGAAGTCCACTCCCGGAGATTAGGGATGCAATTTCGGGCTTTGCTCTCTCCATTCTGCATACTCTCAGAGAGACGAGAGAGTGTGCGAAATGAGGAGAGTCCAAAACCGAAACGGCATCTCTGTCGGAGATCGCAATTTGAGAGTCATTAAAAATAATCGATCGATCGATCATTTTTAATGACTCTCAAATTGAGCCTCAATTGCTAACGGAGTGGAATATTTTCTGGTTAATTCATGAATAAAGAAATTTTAACGCTTTGGGCGCATATAAATTATTATTAATAAACAAATCATTCTATAACAATAAAAAATTCTCACATCACTGATTTTCGAGGCGTACGATGGCGATCGAGACACGCGTCGATCATTCGAGCTACTCGGGCCCTCTTCTGATGATTTATCGATTTGTAGTTTATCGATCCCAGATAATTTATGTGGTGTTAGTTCTCAGGAAATGGCACCGGAAAAAAGGAAAATGGGTGTTAGTTTTCTCGGAAAATGCTCTTGGAAAAAGCAAAACATTTGAATTCCCGCACTTTTGTATCTCGGTCACCAGTGGAGATAAAGACTTGAAAATTGTTTTATGAGGTTTATGGACCCTTTGAACATCGTAACCAAAATTTCAAGTCTCTATCTCTACTGGGGACCGAGATATAAAATTGCGGGAATTCAAATTTGACACCTTTTCCAGCTTGGAAAAAGCACTGGAAAAAGCAAAACATTTGAATTCCCGCAATTTTATATCTCGATTCCCTGTAGAGTTAGAGACTTGAAATTTTGGTTACGATGTTCAAAGGGTCCATAAACCTCATAAAACAATTTTCAAGTCTTTATCTCCACTGGTGACCGAGATACCGAAGTGCGGGAATTCAAATGTTTTGCTTTTTCCAAGAGCATTTTCCGAGAAAACTAACACCCATTTTCCTTTTTTCCGGTGCCATTTCCTGAGAACTAACACCACATAATGTTAGAGTGCGCAAATCGGGTATTCATTTCTCCATTCTACACGGGCCGGTCGAACGAGATTGTACAGAATGAAGATACGATTTTCCCGAATTGTGCACGCGACTGCCAATAGGACACAGGGCTTAAAAGAATGGCTCTAGCCGAGTACACAGAATACAAAAATCGAGTTTGCATGTTTAAAATTATTCATTTTGGAAAATTAAAGTGAGCACGTCATTGCAACCTTTCGCAAATCCACTATAGTGTGTGAAACATATCGAATAGTGATTTCGTTCCGGTTTTTACTCTGTCCATTCTGCACACTCTCTCGTTTCGTTGAGCCAACCAGTTATTGTGCAGAATGGAGATAGTCGAAAACATGAATTACATCCCTATTATCGAAAATAAATCGAATACCTTGCTGCGTCTGGATCAGATCCCACGCGTTGCTGTCGGACATTTTGAGATTCTTAAATTTAATTAATTTAATTTAATTTTTTTTAAATCAATGACTAGCGATGTGAAGTTCATACGATCGACAGAAAAAAAACTAATTCAAATAAATATAAATTTAAATCAATCATGAACGAGGTTACGGATCGAGGACTTTTCAGTGTAAGTGAAATGGAGGGAGAGGAAATGGAGGCAAATGGAGGCGAGTTTAGTGCGGTCTTGGAGGAGGGATGGAAGTGATTTTATGAGATGAGATCGAGTGGATGGGGGAACGTGCGGGGAGGAGAGGAGAGGAAACGAGGACTTGGGTGGGTATCTCTCAATTCAATTTTGTGAGCCCTCTCCACAACGCTTTGGCATATGAGCAGACTATTCCCAGTATTTCGCAATCTAATTTGTTGGAATGAGGACATACGTAATGACGCACAATTTACAGTGGTTGAAATTAATTATTAGGTAACACTAGGATTCTCGCTGGTAAAATGTTGTTGTTTTTTTCACGGTCCCGACGCAGATTGAAATAGACATAGTGAATGCGTTATATCTATTGTGTGAAACATATAATCCAGAGCGAACAATATCGAAAGACAAATCATTGAGGCTCTCAAACTTGTTTCAATTCAATTCAATTCAATTCATTCATTTATTTATTTATTTATCGTACACATAATAAGAACGGAATGCATTCGGTGAGCTTGTTGCAATTTCAGAAGAAAGCGAGTTCCATGTGTCTATTGACCTAGTCACAAAACTTGAGTGAGACTTAGGAAGAACGAAGGGGACAGAGACGCGCAATGAGTGAGCTCCACGAAGACAACGAGTAAGAGGGGAGATTTTGAATAGATTAGTGTGGTCATAAGTGTAAAATTTATGTACTGATTTATAGAGAAAAAGAATGTCAGTAATCAGTCGTCTATGCTCAAGATTTTGTAAGGAAAGAATGTAAATCCTATCGGGGTAAGAAGTGTACGGAATTTGACAGCGCGTGAAAAGACGACGAGTGAAGTTGCGTTGAACATCTTCAACGTGGTTTGCAAGGTTAATTGTACGTGGAGAATACAATTACTTATTCGCATGCGAATAAGTAATTGTATTCACTAGTTTAGTTGGGTGGTTTATTCAGATTCTCGGACATTTACTATTGTATTTTCCGAATATTCAAAACATGTTCCGTGAGATCGTTTTGGATATTCCAACTAAACTAGTGAATACGATTAGTTATTCGCTTGCGAAACAAGTTTGAGAGACTCAATGATTTGCCTTTCGATATTGTTCATTCTGAATTATGTGTTTCACTAATAAGATATAACACATTCATAAAATCTATATCAATCCGCCACCGGTTCTCGATGAAAATAAAAAAAAAAAATTTTACCAGAGATACTCCATGTAAAAATGAACACTCATGAAGACTGGCATGAAATGCGAAGTCACTCTTCCTTCCCTCTCAGATCATATTTCTCTCAGGGGCAAACGCTCCTGAGGGGCAAAAAGCGCGGTGGGAAATCTCCCCAAAGATTTAGTTGATCTCTAATGAATCAATGGATTGATCTTTATGATACCCAATCTAATCTCTGAAGCGAGGTCTGACCAGTCTAGCGCAAAAATCATTTCGCCTGTTAAGAAAGAAAAATTGCGGTGGAAAGAGGCTGGCGCGAGGCAGCAATAGATCTCCCCAACCCACTAAACCGCGTAGTAAACAACATTACTGATGGCAGGTTGGGGACAAAGGCGATTTGCAACAAATTTCAAATACTTCCCATTACTCACGAACAGTTGCCAAGTAAACGACTGCCGCTAATGAGGGGAAGGCGAAATAGAGTGAGGAATGGTGAGTACATTCAGCGCTCTCTAAACTAAAGGCCTCCTAGACAAGAATATGGAAGGTACTATTTTACAGGTTGAATACAAAAAGATCGATCATAAAGGGGGTCGACGAATATCTGCTACAAGCCTCCATTGCCTCCCCTACTCATGAACAGTTGTCTAGTTAGCAATTGCGAGGAACAAGTGGATCGGGTAGACGGAATAGGGGAGTGCGAGGAATGAAAAATGAGGCACTTTCAATTAATTTCACTGAACTTTGAGAAATTTTCTGAAGAAAGTCTAGATAAAGAAATGAAATGAAGACGCTGAATATCTGCTACAAGCTTCTATTCCCTCCCCGTAACTCATGAACAGTTGTTGATGTGAGGGCGGAGGGGATGGAATCAATCCAAGGGAGAGAATCTCAAGAGAAAAAAGTGCAGTTGTCGAAAGGAGGAGGGAAAGAGAAAAAGAAACACAACAAGCAAAGAAGAAGACAGAGGACGGAAGCAGATGGGAGAAGTTACACCGGTGAGCAAATTGTAATGATTCTCTCGATTTCGTGTTTTAGACGACCATGTCCGCTGAGAAAATATGTCCGGGAACCAAAGAAAATCGGATCACTGGCGCTTAAAATCTGACGCCTATCCGTGTAGAATGAGCTTACAAGATAATAATAACACAATTTTCAGAAATAATAGTTGCACCGACCGCCCGGCTATGGCGTATTGTGCAGCCCTTCAGCAGCCCCCCTCGTCCTTCTCCCGCTATTGAAATTTTGCTCCATCGTCCATGTTGAACAGAACGATGTGTTTCAATATCTCTTCAAATTAGCACCCCTCTAGTGATAGAGATTCCCTCCTCTCATTCCTTCCCTCAACTCTCCCCTACTCGTTCCTCTCAGCTTACTAGGCCAAGCTGGTAGGCCGACATCCTTATCACTGCATTCATAGCCAACTCCTCTACTAGGGAAGACAATTCATGGACGACTCTCCTTAATTCGCGTGGCCTCTCGTCACTCTGACTGTTCAGTGACCAGATCCGATCCGTCATTCCTACTCACCCCACTCCCACTTTCTCTTACATAACTCTCCCCCTAGAGATCGCTGAGATCTGCAGAGAGACAACTTTCGCCTGTTATGCTGCTGCAACTGGTTTACTGGTAGTCTCTATCCTTATCATGA
This sequence comes from Pristionchus entomophagus, assembly GCA_036245825.1. Taxonomy (NCBI): domain Eukaryota; kingdom Metazoa; phylum Nematoda; class Chromadorea; order Rhabditida; family Neodiplogasteridae; genus Pristionchus; species Pristionchus entomophagus. Next base: position 10,027,682 of record BTSX01000002.1, on the reverse strand, counting down.
TAGCCAGAGGGGCAGGGGGAGGGTCAGTCAGGGGGTATAAAGGAGCAGACTGGGAGGAGGAGTGAGGTGTGTTCCCTGCTCTCACCCAACAGAGATGGACGTCGAAAAGGAGACGCCCGAGCATCGAGAGATGCGGAGAGTCGCCTTCTTCGCTGTTGTCAGTTTACTTTATAATTTCACTTAATTTGAATAATAATGATAAGTTATTATTTTAACATGCACTGTAGTGAAGCCGCCTCGGTTCCTCACTATCTCTGCTCCACTCACTTTTCGCCGTTCGAATAGGGAAATGAAAAGGCATTTCTGAAACCCTCCCAATATCTTCGATTTCATAGCCGATGCATAATTAATCACTCAACCTATGCCCAGATATCTAGTGCCTTTTGTGTTGATAGTGTCACCGAATGAGCATTCGAAAACAGTAAAATATAATCTATTAGAGATGATACTCAATTTTTTAATCGATTAGCGTAACCTATCGTAATCCTTTCCGTACCATTATTACCGTATCCCCTCGTCAGGTGATCTCAACGGCGGCCGTGATCGCATCCGTGGTGACGCTTCCCATGCTTGCCTCCTACGTCCAGTCCTTCCAGTCGCACCTCATCCAGGAGACCGACTTCTGCAAGGTACGGTAATCCCATACTCACCAAACATCGAAAACTGACTTTTTTCATTGCGGCTAGATGTACGGTAGACATGACTCACCAACAAACAACATAACTGGCTACTAGTCAGTAGCCTTATCATCAATAGACGCTAGCCAATAAAGTGTATTAGATCTTATTGACACTCAGACTAGTCAACTAGCTATGCTCATTACCTAAGCACCGAACTCTCCAATCGATCACTAACTGACTTACCGTAACCCTTCTTCTCTTTGCAGTCGCGAGCCCGTGACATGTGGATGGAGATCCACACCATTCGTCGCGGAGGAAACCAGGACAGATCCAAGAGGGCGGCAGCCTGGCTGTTCGGCTCCTCTTACGGAGGCGGAGCAGGAGGAGGAGGAGGAGGTACGGTAGATCGGAGATCGATTAGTGACTTTATTCCAGAGATTTCTGGACTCATAGTAGTAATCTGAGCTTGCAGTCCAATATAAGAATTTGCATAGCGTTTTCGTTCCTTTTGTGGCACCTCACCTGATACTACAATAGCTGAAGAGTACTGTATCCCTAACTAAAGCCTACGGAATCTAGAGGTTACTGTACCCGATCAACTACCGTATCGCAATTGCATGAATTCCAGGAGGAGGTCGCGGCGGTGGAATGGGCGGAGTCGGCAGCTACGGCCCAGTGGTCAACGCCGATGCGTCCCCACAGTGCTGCCCCTGCCAGCAGGGAGCCGCCGGCCCCGCCGGACCCCCCGGAGAGGACGGACCCCACGGAAACGACGGAGCGCCCGGAGCACCCGGAAAGCACGGAAACGTAAGAGCATGCGTTGTGCATGATACTGAATTACCGTAGCCAATTACCGTACAGTACCTTTCACCTACCGTAACCCTTCTTCCTTCCAGGACGGACAGGTGATTGCCTCGGCCATTCCTCCCTCCGAGCCCTGCATCATCTGCCCGCCCGGACCTCCCGGTCAGCCCGGATCCCAGGGAGCCAAGGGTCCTCAGGGCCCGAGAGGAAAGGACGCCGAACCCGCCAAGAATGGAGAGAAGGTACGGTAGTTTATCGATCAGGGTACAGTATTGTCGATTACTTTTATCGCACCGTGTGATGTTTGAGGAGGATTAACCCCGAATATCTCTCAAACTGATCCATTTGTGTAGTGCCTTGGTCTTCTCTATGAAAGTTTCGTTTACTATTTTCGACAATATAATAATTATAAACATATTTACAGGGAGACCCCGGAATGATCGGTCCTCCTGGCGCACCCGGAGAGCGCGGACCCGACGGTCCCGCCGGACCCCGTGGACAGCCCGGTCGCGTCGTTGAGGTCAACGGTCCCGTCGGCCCCGCCGGTCCCCGCGGACCTCCCGGACCTCCTGGAGACGCCGGAGTGCCCGGAATCGATGGACGCACCGAGAAGGTACGGTATTTTGCTTGAACTACCGTAACCATATTTACCGTAATCCACGGCTCCATACTTCCGCTAATTATCTTGATTGTCACTAATTAACGACTAATTCCAGGGAGACCGCGGAGATGTTGGAGACAAGGGAGCTCCTGGAGCGCCCGGAAAGCAGGGACCTCACGGCCCCCGCGGTCCCAACGGACCCCTCGGAGAGGAGGGCTCCTGCGACCACTGCCCTATCCCGCGCACGCCCCCCGGGTACTAAGCGGCTCTGCCGGGCACCGGCCCTGGTACCTTGGTACCACGTTCCGGTCCTGGTTCCCCCCGCTCGTCCCTTTGGGATGCTCATCTTACTCTACTCATTATCTCATTGACGACGGGTGCGGTGTCGGGCGCAAAGGCACGGGGGCGAGGGCCGGTAGTAGGCTGGTACCGAGTATGGTACCGATGGTACCAGCTATGGTACCAGGTCTATCTCTGGTCCCGCGCCCGGTTTCTGGCCCGACCGCCGCTTGATTCACACACGGTTTCGATGCATTGACGACGACGACACTAATAAAGGCACTACCACTCAGAGTTTTTTGGAAACATCACAACAACAAAACCATAAATTCTGGTTTGCGAAAAAAACAGAAGACTTCTGAATGAAATCAGTTGTTGCTGTTTTTGACAAAAGGAGAGGCTTGTGATAATCAACAATGGGTGTGATTCGAAGCTCATGAACAAACTTTGAAACACAACAGACAATAACAAATCGCTCTCCCGATCAGTGCGGGTGAGTGATGGCAAATCGGAAATTATATTCCTCATTTCGCTCGATATCTACTCGGTCAAACAAGAGAAAAATGAGCGAGCAGAGTCCGATGCCGTTTTGCCATCACTAGTGCGCGTTTTCCTCTCTAAACCAGGTCAAGTTCCGATTCAAACGGTGAAATGAGTTTGAAATCCAAGGAACCATTTCTGCTTCTCTTCGACACCTTACTAAGGAAGTCAAACCAATACCATTCTATTGTTTTTGCAGACCCCAATATCGACCCAATACCAATTGGTATTGGGCCCAAAGCTTCGGGTTTTTGGGAAAGTATTGGTTATTGTTTTGACATCACTACTCCTTCCTCGCACATTTCCTTCCAACATTGATCAAATAGCCCGAAATTCGGCTGGGACACTGCCTTCAGACATTGCATTTAGAAGTGCAATTAAGGATTGGTCTTATTAGGGAAAATCTATTTTGACTGCTCTAATTCGATTTTGAAATTGATAATGCCGCGTCTCTTCTCCCTCATCCCCTCATTCTCTCGCCTTTCGCTCGTCCGGAACTGTCGGTTGATTATTCCGCTCCTCTCCTGGACACCCCACGCCGCACCCTACAGTACCCAGGTGATCTACCGTACCCAATAATTCGTATCCAATCGCCAACTGACTACATCTACAGTAATCCATGATGCAGTATCCGATAGAGACCTACATTATCCTATTCGCCTACCGTACCCTCCTCTAGATCACCAACTGACTACCGTAGTTTCAGTGATGCGATCTTCCTTGTTCTCGCTCTTCACCCGCTCTCGACTGCAGTCAAGTGCTTCAGATCGAACCTGTACCATACTGAGGGAATAACGGTAAATAGTTGACCGTGATTGTGCCTACCACAACTTTCTCACACCGTTGAATGAAGACCGTAAAGAACAGTTTGTTCATGAAGACGTTTGTTTTTTTCGGGAAGACTGCGATGACGGGGGTGACTATTGTGTCACGCGGTTCTGGTTGACTGGACGAGTCCAGGCCAGATGTCCAGAGAGCACTCCCGAGGCCTCTTCCGACTGCACTAAGGTTGGTAAAACAAAACTATCGTTCTTGCACGGCGTTCTACATGCAGTCACAATAATGATAGCCGTCCGATTTCATGGCGTTCTACTGGCAAAACGCCAAGTGAGCTTTCTTGGTGATCTTTGAATAAAACCATTGTTGATAATTAAAAGACTCTCTTTTTACGATGAAAATTAAATAGTTTTCATTCGGCATTCTTCAAATTTCTGGTTTTCTTTCTCTTCAATATCCAAAAAAAGTCTGAGTGGTTGTGCCTTTATTAGTGTCGTCGTCACATCACCATTTTCTTTATCGTTGTTGAGATACTCGTTCAAACTCGGAGAGCGTGATACAATCGAGTGGGAGACCAGTAATGGATCGAGAAGTTGGGCATGGATATTGCGAGAAACGGGAATTCACCGGGATTTTCAAAATATAGTATAGTTGTCAAGGAAGAGTGCCAATTCAACTCATTCATAGTGGGAAGGGGTAGAGGTGGATGTGTGGAATGGTCAATAACTCGTAGTTCGTCTCATCCACTGGTTCCGGTACCAGAACGGTACGAGACTATCACACTATGGTACCAGGTCGGTACCAGACTTCATTATCCGTACAGGAACTGTCGATCCACCGGGTACCGCACCGTGTTTCGCTGCTGGGCATATCGGAAGCTCTCACTCTCCACGAAGGATCGACGCTTGCCTGGAAATACTCATGGTTTCGTTCTTTCGCAAGTGTATATCTGAAGATTCTGGAAAGAATTCGAGGCAAGTTTCAAGAAACACTACAAGAATTATTTGGTTGTGTTTACTACTCATTTGTTTATACTAAGAATTACTACTCATTTGAAGGTTAAACGTATTTTTCACAGATTCCTTCCTCCGTGATGTTCTAAAAACTATAATCATCAGCAGATTTGTTCCAAGCGATGAACATTTACATGAAGGGTTTCATTTGCATGCTCGAAAGGTAGAATTACAATAGTAAAGACTATTCAATTCAATTCAATTCAATTATTTATCCACCAGGGTAAGATTGGAACAGCGGAGATCGTCATTAGTGCTTTGGTGTAGGCTATTAACTGACCGAGTGGCGGCGATAGATGTCCACACACATACACGACCAGATTCCAATCCAATACGAACAGATCCTCGCCCCCAGTCGCCCATGAGATGACAGAGGAAGAGATGATGTAGAGCTGGAAGAAATGTAAGCAGTTTTGATAAAAAAATTTCCAAGGCGCACCAAATACCAAGCCTTGAGTGAGGAGAAACAATTGTAAGGGATTAGCCTGACAGTTGTTGACATCATAATTCTTAAGATTTTCCACGGCCTCGAGTGCGTTCAAAATATTTTACGACTACAAATTTGCTCTGATTTGCATAGGAAAGAAAATCGAGCAATCTAGAAAACCCGTACCGCACTCAGCAACAATGCGTGTGTGTACAGCGGCAACTCCGCGACCGAAGTGACGAAGCGAGAGAGGAGAGGGCCCGCCACGTCTAGGCTGACTGAAAAGTAATGTTGAGTGAAAAATGTTCGTCTTTCGACAGTATCTTAAGAGAGATAACGTGTTGAGTTTCACATTGCTGCTATATTCGAAGATTTTCTTGTTGTTCAATTTGTTCGTGATCGCCAAATCATACACAAAAAATCATTTGAGAACGTCGATGATACACAACAACTTTTTATGGAGCAACGATATGCTATATTCTCACTAAAAATGACAAATTAACATCCGACTCTCATAATTTAGCGTGCTCTAACGCCTCTCTAACCGACGAGAGAACACGCAAATTGAGGAGAGTCGATGCCGATTTGTCATCACTAGTTCTCACCTGTTTTGTGCTCGACTCCAACACTCCCTTCCCCTATCGACAGCTTGCAGATGGTTTGGAAGGTGGGAAGGGGATTGTGGAGAAGATGGAGGGAGGCGAGAAGAGCGAAGAAGAGAAAGGTGAGAAGCAGAGCCGCGAGTGAACCCTGCATATCATTATTATTTTCAAAATTTTTAGATCAATTAATAGCAAGTTTAAAAGCACGGACAAATATTCGAACTACTAGTTACTAGTAGGGTTGGTAATTCAAGGAATAACTCTCATCAGTTCGCGCTTTCTCTCGCTTCTCTGACCGGTGAAAGAGCATACGAAATGAGGAGAGCGCTCCTTGAATTGTCAACCCTAGTTACTAGTTCATGGACAAATCGCTTGAGAAGTTGATTATTCGTAATACTTACTTTTGAGTTTGCGAACGGCAAATAATGCCCGACAAAGAAGGCAGTAGCGAGGATCGTTGTGAGACAGCTAAAAATAAAAATAATTGAGTGATGACAAATCGGCTTCTACTCCCCTCAAATCGCGCGTTAAGAATTGAGGAGAGTCGGATGCCGCTTTGCCATCACTAATTGCAATGTACCAGGCAAACACATTCCCTCCTCAACATGCAATGCCTTTCGGTAATATTCTTTGTGAAAAGAGAAGTAAATAGGTGATCTTTGATCTCTCTCACCTGACAACATAGAATACGAGAGGGACGATGTGATGAAGCGACAGACGGAAATATTCGAGGAGAAGGACGGAGGAAGTGAGGAAAACGCAGAGGAGGAAGGTTCCGGCCTGGAATTTGATTTTAAAAAAAATTGCTTCTAATTGTGAATTGTTTGATACAAGAGTTACCCAACCGTTAATCGATAAACTCAATGTTCATGAAACATAGGAACGGTGTGAAACACAATCGATTCTATTCAGTGCCAAGGCTCGTTCAATTCGATAAATTGTATCTGATACCGAAATCAGTTAGCGAAAATGACGAAATTATGTTTAAAAAAATCTTACCTGCAGTATCGCTAGTTGCTTGCCGGACGAAAGGGAGGCAAATCTGCAGCGAGCGAACTCCTCCCAGATGTGGGAAGTGGATGAGAGCAGTAGGAGCTGCGATGATTGAATATTGATCTTTGATCTCTATTATTCATTTTTTTAAAAGCGGCGAATCAGATGACTCTTGAAGTTATAGAAACGACGAAGCGGCACGTCTATGATTCAGACCGAAGCGAAACTTGTTCTCGGAAACCAATCATGAACGCGGTATTTCCTCTCACCTGCAGTATCGTCAGTGGGATGATGTGCAGGGCCGTGCACACCGTGTAGGAGAGGAAGGCATTGGGGTGGAGCGTGAACTTGATAAACTACAAATACAATCATTGATTTTTTTAAAATATATAGCAGTATTCGCTCCGGCACCATTAGCCCAAAGCCAAAAGGAATGTTTTGTTTCATGTAGATACAAGAAGGAAAAGATTGACAAACTCGAATTTCCGGGCATAAACGGTCAGCGTGAAACTCAATAAGAAATTCTCATTTGCGAACGGTATTTTCGACATTGAATACAATCTCATATTTTCATCGCTACGGTGACAGATTCATCATTCTCGTTTTTGTTAGTCGTCGCGAGCGGTCCTTCTCCATTTCTCTCTGATAGAGAATGGAATCCCTCTAGTTCCCCTCGTCTACTCCATCAACTCAACAAGATCGGAATCCCCATCCAAGCCGGACTCTGGTCACCGTGTGATGGGTATGACCTACTCTGATGTTTGGTCCCTCAGATACCATTCTCGTCGAGTCTCGTTTCGCGATTGATGACTCGAGTTTGGTGGACTCAGTTCTAAAATCACGGGAGCCTTCTTCCGTCATCAACAATGAACACTCTACATCAAGTCCTATCGTCCTGGATGATCGCAACCCTTTCTCCAGCCAATCTCTTGGGTCTGTGAATGGAAAGAAGACCGACCCCTTGACCCCCACCCAGACGAAATGATTCTCTCGCGAACGAAGAAGCGACCCGAAACCTATCTGAAACCATCCATCCCCATCTGGCGTCAACTGCCTGACATGATAAATGTATGTATGTATGTATGTATGGTGACAGACAAATTTTCAACAAAAAACTACTGTTTGCAATCTGTTTGCAAAAAAATGAACGTTATTCAACGCGAAAAGAAAATCATATTTTTTTAAATTATGAAAAACACTGGCCTGGAACATGGAGGACAGCGAGTAGGAGAGGTGGCAGTTGCGAGAGAGGAAATCGCCGTAGAGAGATGAGAGAAGGAAGATGAACAGACCCGAACCCTGCACATTTTAGAATTAACCGAGATCTGTGAAAAAGTTTTTCCTTCAAAATTCGTTCACTAATTAAGCTATCCTCAAAATACCTTCAGTCTTCGGCTTTGTTTTCAATCACGTTGAAAAACAACTTAATTTCCTAATAATGATGTCATGCAGGTGTGCGCTAAGTAAACATAAATTTATGTTTGAAAACTTCTCACCAGCAGAAACACTCCATACAGGATGAAGCAGAGACGCAGTTTGTGACGAGTGGAAAGGGAGAAGTAGAGCTGAATCAACCGAAAATTGGAAACCGATTCTGACGACATTTCATCACGCCTCGTATGGCGATTATCGCCCATGACTATTTTTATGCTTCTCGTTGGTTTTTTTATATGCCCATCACTGAACATAAATCGCCTCATTATTTATCTCTTCTCTCACCTGATAAACCGTCGGACTAGCTGTCAATTGATAGAGAGTGAAGAGGAAACCGAGAACGAAGGAGAAGAGAGAGGGAGCAACGGCGAACCGGAGAGGGAGGAGGGCCTGCAGCAACAATGGCAAATCAATATTTTATCACAAATTTAAGAAAAAATTAATATTTTATGAGCGAGTTTGAAGTAAAAAAAAGTAAAATAATTCCAACCAACCGGATTCGAACAAGTGACCTAAGGATCTACAGTCCTCCGCTCTACCAACTCTACCAATATGGTTCGTGTCATGCACACTAGCCCGATCTTATTTCTCGTTCGAGATTTGATTATTTCCTGTTGTTCTCACCTGAAGCGTCGTCACATCCTCAACGCTGAAGTAGATGAACATGCCCAGACCGGCTGCACTAATCTGGAATACTAATATTGTTTATTTTAACACAAAATGGTTTCGGTTGAAAAAATCTTGATTTGAATCGTTACAATAATCACCTCCACTTTTATTTTTTTTCAATTAATTGAATGAGTTTTTAGAAAGAAAACAAATACAAACCGTAAGCGCCGTGACATAAATCGGAGTCATGATGTTTGACTGGCCAGAGAAGAGAACGGCAAAGAGAGAGGAGAAGGCGAGAAGGGGGGTGAGGGCCTGGAATTTTTAATTATTAATATTTTATATATTTTTAGTCAAAAGGTCCGCTTGTAGTTCAGGTAATTAGATCGTTTTGCATACAACCAGTCACATTTCGATCGCCCCTTACTCTTGGCTTTCGTCTATGTTTCAGCGGCTATGTATATTGTGAAGATTCACTAGGTTTCGATTATATCTCGATATATAGTTTCAAAACACAAAACAAAACAATAAATTTGGACCGGAAACAATTTTCGCATAGTGATTTTGTAGATTTGCTTTCGAAAGTTCAAAGATCAACCTGGACGGGCAGGGTCATCAGCGAGGCCACTGACAGAGAGCAGAAGTGGAGGAGGAGATAACAGCAGAAGAGGGAGACGGCCACTTGCAGGGAGGAGAGGAGAGTTCTCACTGAGAAAATGGTTTTCGAAAAGCATTATCGAAAAGGGGCCTTATCACAAGATAATTACAATTCTGTTCCTTCGCGATTAAGAGATTTCCATTATGCACTATGTTCCTAGAGCTCCTTCGAATTTGACAATGTGTATGTTTTACTAGCTATCTACTATGACTAGAGATCGTGAATCGGGCACATCATTGAACATAATTGTTTAGCCGAAATCATTACTTCTGCGTTCAATATGAATAAATACTCACGATGTCTCGAGTGAAACCTCAGGGCAATATACGTGTAGACGGAGGGCGAAGGGATGTAATGGAGGATATTTGAAGTGGTGAGGGTCACGAGAACTATCGCCTTGAAGCAGCCTGAAATTGCTTCTTATTTCTGTCTCGCGCATTTTGGAAAACAGGCGAACAATAACGGACGAAAATCTGATCACTGTACAGAAATACAATATTTTCAGCGAACACGTCTCTATTCTTGACTGCAGTTTTGTCTTTGAAAGCAGAACAAAAAACAAAAGAAAAGTATCCCACCCAGCAGATACAGCAGGGCCGAGGCGGAGTTCACGAAGAGGGTCCAGATCGTGAAGGGGACGATGGCGATGAGCGCCATCGAGAGGGCGGCACGCCAGGCGGAAGTGCCGAGTGTGCCCTGGATTTGGAATGGACTTGGAATGAATTTGGAATGATTATGACTACCCTCTCTAGTGCTCGTGACCTTAGTGACTAAATGGTTTCATGATTGAACACACAGTGATGATTTGTTCCTCGAAGGATGCGTTTATCATTTTCTTGGAAGAATTTCAGTTTTCAAAAAAAGTGGCGAAACATACATCAAGATTATCCGCCGAAGTGGTTTTTCAAGGAAAAAAACAACAACAAATGCCTTTTTAGACGAAAAAAAATGATGAGATCCATGAAGCAAGCAACAACCAAGCGCACCTGCTGAAAGTGGATCGGACTCCGCAGCCTGGCTTTTCGAACTCCGAAAATGCCTGAAATATGTATTAATCTTAAAGTAGCGCTAATAACAAGTAACAAAAATAAAATATTGAAAATCAGTTTAAATATCATGAAACACTCACCGTAAGCTAGAGGGATCACCACCAATATTATCAACGGTGTCATGTAGAGAACATTGGGGCCGGGAGAGAAGGGGGTTTGTGAAGAAGACACGGCGGTAAAATGAGCTGTCGTTTTCGTAGAGAGCATTTTCGAAAATGCTGAAATTTCTTATTTCTCAAACGGAAAACCGGAAACACGGACGAAAACAAAGGAAAAGCAACTGCGGTAAGTAATGTGGTAGTTCTAACGCGTCGGAGATATGAGTTCAAGGGTAATCAATAATGTTACGGGATGGAATAGTTTATCTGTCCACGTACTCAGATGGTATGCATTATGAAGGAATCACGAGAGATTCGAGAGTTTTGAGGTATTAGCGGCGGTAGGAATTAGTTTCCCCGATTCTGCTGAAAAGTAAAACTTAAGTACTTTGAATTATGCTCTTTCAAACTAGGTTTGCCGATATTTGACATCTGGCTTCATCTCGGATTATTGTTAGGTCAAATTAGGGAATCTACGAAATTTACGACCAAAATTGTCTCATGAAAACAACCATAACTCACTTTACAATAAAGCTAGAGACGATTCCAAAAAAAGCATTCGAATGAGGGGGCAGAGGGAAACATTTCTTATGTTGATGATGTCATTCCACGTGCATGCGCTGGATCGGGGCGGTCGGTTTTTCAAAAAAGTGATGTAACTTTCCTAATACCGATTTCTCCAACAAGCGCCGAAAAGTGATTTGAGAAAAACCATGTACCTAACACCCCTTTCAATAGCAGAAAGATCGAAAGTTAGGAAAAAAAAAGGCGGGACTTTTGTCCAAAAAACCTGCGATTTTTACAAATTTTCGAAGTTTTTCACGCATAACTTTTTTCGTTCGTGTTTTCATGAGCTTTTTTAAAGATTTTTTTCGACTCTTGCCGCCTTTTCACCATGTGGTCCCCCTTTGGTCCGAATTAAGTCGAAAAATTTTTGTCTCAGAATCATGTCCCTATAGGAATTTCTGACTTATTTTGGAGCGTAGAAAACGAATTTACTAACTAGAGCTCATGAAACCTCAATATGAAAAAGTTATGACCTAAATTCAAAACAAATTTTTTTTGGAAATTTATATTACATAACTTTTTTATTTTGAGGTTTCCTGAGCTCTAGTTAGCAAATTCGTTTTCTACGCTCAAAAATAACCCAGAAAATCCTATAGAAACATGATTCCGAAACAAAGAAATTTCGCCCAAAATCGGACGTAAGTGGGACCACATGGTGAAAAAGTGGTCAAGTCGAAAAAAATGTATCTCTAAAAAATATGACTATATGAATATGTGGTGTATTTTTGCACTCTGATTCCGAATTTCGACATGAGAGCTCATGAAAACACGAAAGAAAAAAGTTATGCTTGAAAAACTTCGAAAATTTGTAAAAATCGCAGGGTTTTTGGACAAAAGTCCCGCTTTTTTTTCCCTAACCTTCGATCTTTCTGCTATTGAAAGGGGTGTTAGGTACATGGTTTTTCTCAAATCACTTTTCGGCGCTTGTTGGAGAAATCGGTATTAGGAAAGTTACATCACTTTTTTGAAAAACCGACCGCCCCGATCCAGCGCATGTACGTGGAATGAAATCATCAACATAAGAAATGTTCACCTCTGCCTCCTCATTCGAATGCTTTTTTGGAATCGTCTGTAGCTTTATTGTAAAGTAAGTTAGGGTTGTTTTCATGAGACAATTTTGGTCGTAAATTTCGTAGTGTCCCTAATTTGACCTAATCATACTCCTAAATGAGACCAGATATCAAAAATCGGCAAACGTAGTTTGAAAGAGCATTATTCAAAGTACTTAATGTTTACTTTTCAGCAGAATCGGGGAAACTAATTCCTACCGCTGCAGGGCTCTCGAAAATCTGGCGATTCCTCTCTTATGGAGAGGACACTATTTGATCCAGCACCCATAGTGACCAACAAAGACAGACAATAGAGTGACGAAAACGAGATTTCAGCGTCGAGAGTGAATAGAAGCTAGTCTGACCAACGGGATCAGAGTGCGAAATGTGAGGATCTCGAACAAAAAACGCGTCAGAAATCGGAGAGGAGGTGTTGAATAGAACGCCTTGGGATGAATAGAAGTCGAACCAGACATGGTATCTCTTCGATCGATTCCGAGACGTCTTGGAATGGGATCGACTTGGAATGGACGTGATCTTGGAATGGATCGAAGAGGGGGAAGATGGGGGTGAAGAGTGATGAGTGAGATGGGGGATGAGAGAAACACCCTGAAGACAATGGGAGGTGGATTGAGACGACACACACTCATTTCAGAGGGAGAGAGAGAAAGAGGGAGAGACACCTTTCCTGTGTGAGAACAGCCAGGAAATTCATGGAAAACGCTAAGGATGTGTGGATCGGAACTTGGACTGCTCAAAATTCTCGAAGCCAGAGCGTTTCTGCACAAATTTATTTTGATACTGATTGAGGAATGGATGCAATATATCGGGAAAGGAGGAGAGAGGCAGGGGAGGGAGTAGACAAGGGAGAGATCTTGGATACAGGATAGGGAAGAACTCAAGGGGGAAATATAAACTGCTGGACACTGCAACATGCCATTTGGAACTTGGAAAATGAAAGGACCAGATATTTTCGCAACAAAAATCATCAGACGCTCACAATTCCCAGAGCAAGGAAGGGGAAGGATAAGTTGAGAGGGAAGGAGGAGAGTGGGGCAGACATCTCGGCCCCGGGGGAGGGGGGGGGGAGAAGAAATCAGGTGTTGTGATGGCTACTACACACTAGTAGCCAGTGGGTCTGGGGGTGATTGCCTCCGACTCATCTCATCCCCTCATATCTCGGCTGGGAAAACCACGTTTCGCAAGGAATAAGAGACGTCTGATGCTTTGAGAATAGCCACTGTTTGATGGCACGTGGATCGGCTTCATTGACGGCAAAACGGAAACGACTCTCTTTAATTCGCGTGATCTCCAGCCAGTTAGAGAAAAGAGACAACATGCGTAAAGAGGAGAGATTTCCGATTCCCCATCACTATTCGGCTCTTAGAGCAGAGCGAAGAGTAGGCAAAGAGGAAGTAAATTTGTGGAAATAGGGAGTCGATCATGGCCTATCTTTTTATCATTTCTCAAAAACGAAGAGAAAGTGAAGCCGAAGGCACTGACAAGTGATCAGAAAGAGAGAGAGAGAGGGCCGATCGGAGGTTAAGTGCCCGCGGGCAGAAGTGATTTGTTGGAGAGCGGGAAGTGACAACGAGTAAAATTAGAAGGATTGACGTCAAGAAGTGATCGGTAGATGACGCAGCCGCGTGTGTCAAAGAGGCCAGACAAGAAGGACCAGGGATAAATAACGACTTCGAGGTTACGAATCGAAGATTAGTCTCATCGTTTCGCACACTCACTTCGTCTCTCGTCAATCAGAAAATATCCGCCCTTGATCACACATCAGACAGATCTGAACTTTGAGTGTTGAATCTTTTTTTTCAATGGAAGAAGATAAAACGTTTGCACAATTTTAAGCAGACAAAATCAGTATCCACATATCGGCCCTGTCCATTTCACGCTATCTCACGCCTATGTTTCAGCGTGCCTTTACAGATCGAATGACGATTGCATTTCAATCTATGCCCTGTATGCTTTCGAGGAAAAATAAATAAAAGTAGATTTCTAACTAGTGAGTATAAGTAGGAACGGCTAAATTTTCAATAGAACACTGAAGTCACAAAAGTGGTGGGAGAGCTAAAAGGGGAGTCTCTCAGATTACAGATATGGATACGTGAAGACGGGGGAATCTCGGTGGTCTGTTTGGACTACCCAGAAGGCGACACTTTTAGAGAAGGGAGAGAGATGGATCTCTACCTCTCTTTTCGCACACTATCTCGCCGGTTAGAGCAGTCATAGATTATGCGAAAAGGAGAGAATCAGATGCTCTGGAGGAGACACTTTTTAGGAAGAGAAGGTGAGTCAACGGAATAGTGGCGGTTCGGGGGAGAGAAATCAAATAAGGAAGAAACAAGTAAACTTCTTAGACACGACTGATTAATGCGTATTACGGAAGATCAATCTGAATGGCAGCCAATGACAAGGGACAGATTAAATACTGTTTTGAGGAGTATTAGTCCGGTCGTCCCTACAATCAACAAATACTAGAGAAGTCAATGCAAACATAAATAACGATTACCCCCGAATGGATGAAAGTTGATGAGACGATCAAACAAACAAACAATTGTAGGAGATTCTGACATAAACATGAGAAGTTTGACTTGGAGTAAGAAGAGCGGCAGTAGCAGTCATGTATTCACAGTTACCTCATCATCATCAAAATAGCCACTAGAGGGTGTACGGATTGAGGAACCACCTGCTTGTCCACCCAATGATGAGTGGGTTGGGGGAAGCCAGAAGGACAACTGCTTTATCTCAGCCCTCGTGCCAGACGGAAGAAATTGACCCGAACTTACGGCACAGGAGCTAGAGACAACAAACGGTGAATGTATAGAGGAAACAAGCGATCATGACGGGGTTGCAGGAAGCCAGAGTGACAACTGCTCTATTCTCTTCCCTCTGGTAGCAAGCAACCACTTTTTCATAGTGGTAGATGTGGAAACAATGGCATAATCATAAATGAAAAGTATTTAACCATCACACCCGAGAATGTATCTAATCACATCCACAAAAATGAGTGGTGGAGGCAACTAACAACTGTTCTATCTCACTCCCTCTCTGCATTCGCGAATATCAGCCAGCTTGTCTACTTGACGGGCCATCAAGTTTTGCCAGGCGGAAGCATCTCGCGTGCGTATCTCGGAACACTTTATCGGGTTAAAACGAGCGCTCGGCGCAAAGCCGCCGGTGGACTGTGCACACATAGTACGTGTGATGGTTCGGGAAGGGAAGGGGAAGTGACCCTCCCCGATTGACTCGATCTCTTGTATGACAGAAAATAACCAATTGACAAAGTTCTTCTCTCTCACAGACAAGAGAGACGTACAGGAATTGCAAATCCTAGTACTGAACAGTCGGGGACGCGACCTCTTTTCATTTCGCACACTCCCTCATTTGACTGATCAATGAAAAGAGAGATGAAAAGAGGTATTCGATATTATATCGATATCGATATATTCGATATTTTTTCATTGATTTTTTTGCTGAATCAATGATCTGTATTTGATGAAATCAAACATCGTTGCAATCGTTCTTGTTTATCAAATTCTCTAAAAAAAAAAAATCGAACAATGTGAAGCCCGATATAGTAAAAATGTCAGACAACAAGGAAAATCATGCTCGTGATGTCGGATAGAAAGGGATGATAAGGACAGGCTGGAGTTCTGTGCCAGACTGTTGCTGTTTTCTTCATAATTCTGAAAGAAAATCTTATTAGCAAGACAATCATACGCTATTTTATTGGATTGATTATTTATCATATTTGTGATGTGTTTTTACATTAGTCCCTAGTAGGGACTCCCTAGTGATGACAAAACGATATTCAACTCTCCTCATCTCGCACACTATAAGTCCTCTGACCGGCGCTAGAGTATGCGAATCGAGGAGAGTCGTTTTCGATTTGGCAACACAAGTCTCTCATTTACCATTACAGTAGTGGCTTCTGCAGCAGCATCTCAATCCTCTGCATTCAACGCGCTGAATAAAAAACGGCACAATCGACGAAATGTCTACTATCGAATACATATTCCTCGTTTCTACAGTGAGCAATTGCATATTCATAAGAGATATGGTGAAAACAATTAGAATTTCTTCTAACCTGGCATAGTCCATAGTCGCAACCCTTCATGGTCATGATCTCGCCGCGACTGTTGAATTTGTTCTAGAAACAACCAGTATCATCGTTCATCAACAATCTTCAATAAATGCTTTATGAAATTCTTTTGTGAGTTTAAAGGAAATTAATGACACTTCTCACTGTGAAGCAGAAGGCTTTTCCTTCGGCGCATTCTTGCTTCTGGAAACCGCTTCCGGATCGATTCGATATTGTTGTTCCAACCCAGCATTTTAAAGCCGTCATGACGGGAAGAGCGAGAAGCAAGAGAAAAATGAATCGCATAATGACTGAAATTGAAGAACACATTTTGA
The DNA here is from genome assembly GCA_036245825.1 of Pristionchus entomophagus. Classification (NCBI taxonomy): domain Eukaryota; kingdom Metazoa; phylum Nematoda; class Chromadorea; order Rhabditida; family Neodiplogasteridae; genus Pristionchus; species Pristionchus entomophagus. The sequence goes on along the minus strand of BTSX01000002.1, from coordinate 10,011,137 downwards.
GTTGGTGGGAAATCGAGTATAAATTTGTGAACTTGAAAGAAAGCTAGTCCAAAGCACCAACGTTTCCACCAAAATGGAAAGGATGTGAATCTGGTTGTATCAATGGGTAAGGAGATCGATAAATATAACAATGGGAAAAAAGCTGAATCACTCATCGATGTTTCACTCAAATGCATCATCTCTCCTCTAACAATCCAGAATGATAAGAAAGACTTTTTTTTTGCGAATGGATTTCGATCATTATAATTGATTACGGTAGATAAACGCAATCAATAAATAATACTCGTGTTAGAGCATGAGTGTTTATCAGTTCGAACAATCTTTCCGATTCTTGCATACGGTATTCGCTACGGTAAGAAGGGATTGGTGTTACTGTAGCTACGTTGTCTGTCACGTTGTCTGAATGATTACGGTATGCCGGTGAGTCATCACACATGTTCGGTGGGTCAGGTCGCTTACTCGGTTTATTGTCTCATTAGGAATCTTCCGCAGTCCGTTCGTCTTTTGAATGAATACGGACGATGGATATGCACATACTCATTTTGACAATATCCAATTCTGTACTTGTTCCGGGCATTTGCTGATCATAACGCAAATATCCTCGTTTTCATCATGTTTCATCATAGTCACATTAGCCAATGAGGCTCCACAGATCCTTTAGATTCATTGTAATAATTTTTATACAATTCGTAGGCCACGAGTTGAACGATCAAACAGGAATCATCTGCAACTTATTCGTCTTGGGAATGAAGACAGACGCTTCGATGGGACTCAAATCCAGAGGAGCATCCTTGGGTGGTAGTAGTCGATACTTCTGGAGGATGGTCGCTAGTCCGAGGAACAATTCCATCCTCGCTAGTCCCTCGCCTGTAGTGATTGGCACATTTGATTTTGAGCTTTGCTCTCTCCGTTTCGAACACTCTTTTGTCATGCATAGAGTGACTATGACCAGCATTTACGAAATTTACTCACCCGCGCACATTCTCTTGCCCATCGAGAACGGAATCACTTGCTCCAGGGTATCCTCAATTAAAATATTATTTTATTACTATTTCCTACGTAGTACACTCTGGCCTACGTAGAATGCCGCGTATGAACACTGCTATTTCACTTCGCTCATTAACGATTCCGAGAGTAGTAGTCTCTCTGTTCTATGCAGTCGCAATCTTGTATCAGGCTGTTCACTCACTCTATTCGGCGTCTTTCCATCCTTCATTAGGAATCGTTCGGGCTTGAATTGATCAGCATCCTTAAATATCTCTCCTCTCTTCATCACATTGTAGATCTGAGCCATGATAATGGTGTCGGAAGGGATCGAATGACCATCCACCTGGAAGGAGATCCAGTTATCCTGGAACTACAGTAATGCACAATCAAAATAACCCAGTTGTCGATTCTTCGATTACCGTACCTTGGTGTCATTGACGGTTTTATGAACGACATTCAGAGGCAGGATATTGGCCATTCTCTGGAGTTCCGTCACGGCAGCCGAAGTGTAGGGCAGTCTGAATCAATCAATCGTTGCACACCTATTTTGAAAAACAGGAATGTCCCTTTACACATCGAGAAGAAGATTCGTGATCAGGCTCGTGCACAGAGGATAGGGACCTTCTTACTCTCATCCTGCCTACTCCTAATCAGGCAACGGAAGCGGCTTCACCTCTAACTTTCGTTTCCGTTTTCTGCTCTCTCCATTGTGCACGCTCTCTCGTCTGTCTTACCGGCGAGAGAGTGGACAGAAGGGAGAGAGCAAAAACCGAATTTGCATCCCTACCTCTGTCTCTCGTTCATTGTGATCTCCCCGTCCCTGCCGATCACCGAGTGAATCTCGGCACGAATCTTGTCCTGTGAATGGTAAGCATAAAAAGCGTCTCTTGCTATGATATCCTTGGTGTGTTCTGTCTTTTTTTTCTGCGATAATTGCGTTGTCAGTGTTCCGAAATGGGTTGTGTGTCATTTCTAGGTCCGTGAAATATGATAACTTGCTTCTTCGAATATTGAGAAAGGCATTGCTGTTGGCGCAATATCATAGCGCTTGAGAAGAGGACAGTACGGAAGCGTAGATCAGTGATATAGCTTTTCGTCACGTGATCGAAAAGACGTGAGTTCGATTCCCTTACCCTCCATCCATCTTTTGATGGCTCATGGCAAACAAACAACGTAATGGTCGATGCATACTTGCACATCCAGATTGTTGGCCATGTGCAGCACCGCCCATCTCAGTGTCGTCGATGTCGTTTCCATGCCAGCCAAGAAAAAGTCACTGCACACATTCACCATCTGGTCCTCACTGCAACTCAATCAGACAATGCGTTACGAGAAGAAATGACACGTCGAAGCACCTTCTACCGTATTTCCTCTTATAATTACCCCAAAAATGTGATCATACGAGATAAATCTAGTCTATTATATTCAACATGTGTATTAGAGGTACAGTAGTCCGAACAAACAATCACTGAATTCAATGTATTACGTTTAGTTTCTCCCCTATGATTCTTGAAGCAAACACTAAGTTATTCATTCGGTAACTCTCTCTCTCTCTCACTCTCTGAGTATTTTGATTCGATTAGATATTTCACGGTTTTCTACATGATATTCCTAGATACAAGTGGTGTTCTGACGTCAGATACTCGTTCTTCTCCATTCTTTGCATGTATGCATGCACGAAGCAGTCCGGTTCGTCGTTATCGGTGAACGTTTTCTCGCACCGACGGATATCCTCACGAACGTGCTCCAGCAGCTGAAGAGATGCCAAGATTATGAATTTGTCTCCTAAAAAAGGGTTGACATGAATCAAGAGACTTCCACCAGTACGAGTCGTTTCATCGTTTCCAAGATTTTAATACCACATTTAGCTAGAGACTCTTAATTATGATATCCCCACTCAAGAAAATTAGAAACAATCTGATTTTCCTTTATTAGTAGGAAAAATCGTTATAAAAATATTTGAAATAATCTCCTACTAGTAATCCGGTACTCACCGACTCAATAACTTTCCTGTACTGTCCTTTTCCCGACCAGCCAATAACTGGGAATCGACCTAGAGAGGGGAACTGCATGATGAGAAACACCAATGGGTTCTTGCGGAAGCTTTCGAACTGAAAACATTGTTTCATAACAATCGAATGATAACCTCTACGCACCCCATCAGCAACTCACCAGTGCTGCCAGTTTCTCCGAGTAGCTCATAAGCCTCTGGCAATCATTGAAGGAGTAGTGGTATCCAAAGAGCACCTCGTTGATCACATTTGCGACTAGAATCTGCAAGAATAATCAATCACAATCAAAAAATTAACTATCAATTTTTTTTTAGTAGTTATGGTGTCTGACTGAAGTCCGCTATATCATTCAAAGTCTAACCATCTTGCAAAACATGGTCGATCGTGGGGCTCGAACCGGTGATATAGCGGACTTCATTAATTGATAGTTAATTTATAAATTTTTTTAAAGCGTAAAGCGTGATCTTACAAAAGATTTTAGTAAGTATCATTCATCCTTTCCAGTTTGAAAAGACTTCGCGAATTCGAGTTATCTAATCGAATTAAAATGCGTTCTCTGTCAGAGCTATTTGGTCTCCTGTGTGGGGTGGGACTAGAGAACAAATGAGTAACATATTATTGAGGGAAGATGTTGAAAAGCTCTTTAGAAGTGATCTTTGATCTCCTATCCTCACCTGAAGTGGCCATCTGAAATCGACAGCACTCTTGTCTTCGATGCTATCCAGATGCTTCATGCATTCATCCATCGACGATTTCACCTATTACAGTCCGTGATAGCATGATTATTCAACGTATGCGTTTCTATAATCAGTCCAAATTTCAACCCGAATGGTCAAATGTCATAACGTAGTAACAAAGTAGCCGATGATTGAAATGTTTTCCAAATGTGTAGTGCAAATGACAAAACTATTGGCATTTACTCTCCCAATTAGCTAAACCAAATAAGTAGATCAAGAGAAACAACGGCGTTGGCTAGATATTCCCTGCATCTAGAGAAAGTTCATTGCTAACCTGCGCCTCCATAACATTCTTGCCCATTCCGAAGTCTCGCATGATATGGATGGCTGTTCGTCTCTGTTCTCTCCAATTCTCTCCTTCGCCTTAATTAATTACATTTATTAAAATTATATTCATCATTTTAATGTGCATAAAATCTCACTAAAGATAACGCCTCCGTTTTCCGTGGACATGAAGAGGTCATCGGGGAATCTTCCCAGTCGACCGACGAAGTCGTCTCCTGGTTACAGTGACAGTAGAAAAGATACATCACGGCTTATGAGCTCGTGGGGCATAATTTGCATGTGAGTAATGGTTCTGTGATATGATTACACCATACTATTTATTGAATAGAATCATGTGCTGTGGCCCTGATTTCCTAGCCTCCTTATCTTTCAAGATATTCGCCGTGCTAAGCACTAGAGGTGCTGATTATTACTCAGCTCAGTGTAAAGTAAACTTCTTTCCATTTTTGGATTATCTCTTTATCTAATACCTCTCTAAGAATTTCTTATCGTCTCTCTCTATTAATTCAAAGCTGGGCTCGAAATACGGATCACAGAATGATCAGCCGAACTACTTGAGTTCACCGAAAACACGTGAAATCAGCGGAGCGTTACGAATTTGAAGTCAGTGAAGTGGAAGAAAAACAAGAGCAGATGTTTGTTCCCTGACCTAGTGAAGAAGAAAACACGTATTTATCCATATTGATCATTCTATCGCATGTGAAAATAAGAATGGAATGAGCTACTGTTCGATCCTGCAGATCCCACTAATGATGTCAAATCGGGATGTACTGATTTCGCGTGCTTCTTCGTTCGTCTAACGTGCGAGATAGTGTGCAAAATGGAGAGATTGCTCACCTCTCGTCACCAGCGCCTCCTTGATCGTCGAGTAACTCATGAATACGACCATCGGGGCGGGCGTCCACACGGTGAAGACGTCGCCGTAGAGGGATTGACAAGATTCAAAGAATTGATGAAGACGATGGGCGTCGAACTGAAACTTTTCGTGAAATCATGTGCAATTATAGTGAATAAATTCTTTTTTTACAATCTATGGTCAAACTTGCTACGCGAAACTGAAGAGCATAAAGCTGCGAGATTCGAGGTTGCGATTAGAAATTTAACAAAAAAATGATATGAGAGATGGAGAATATTGATCGGAGAAAAGCTAATTGTTGTATAAACGTTAGAAATAATTAGCTTACCTGATGCAAATTTCCGATGAGCGGGAGAGGAGTCGGGCCCTTCGGGTACCTTCTCACGTTCTCATAGTACTTGTAGATGTAGACAGCGATGAGGACAAGCACACATGATATGATTCCGATCATATCGGCTGAATGGAAGTAGTTTTTGAATAAACAATAATGAAAATAAAAAAAATTCATAAAACGGACATTCATTCATCCAATTTGTGCAAAAAGAAAACAACAAATGAACACATGCATGAAAAACAAATATTTGCTAATAGAAAGGAGCGACCAAACAACATTTCAGAATGGGAGGAGATCGAAAGAGTACCCTCTCTTATAGTCTCTCCCTCCTATCTCCCGTTCCCTCTGTGCTATGATGTGCTTGGGTGTGTCTCAGAGTCGTCGCATCGAATACTATCTTCATTCTATGAGCTCTCTCGCTTCTCTGACACCGATAGTGTGCGCAAAATGGAGAGGACACTAGTGATGGCAATTTGGCATCTGTCTGTCCTCAATTCACGTGCTATCTCGCCTCTCTAACCGATGAGAGATCAAGCGAACTGAGGAGAGTCGATGCCGATTTGTCATCTCTAGAGGACACTATCAGCCAGCATGAGTGTCCCTCGAGTGATTGTCTTGTTCTGAGATCGGGGCCGTGCGAATCGTGCTCTTCTGCAGTGATAGCTAATCGGAACTCGACTCTCCTCGTTTTCTGTGTTATTTCATTTGACACGTCCTCGCGCTGAATCCGTGTCATACGGGATTGTTTTGTGTTTTCCTCGCCACAATTCCATGATCCATGCATATTCCCGTCTGATCTTCTAATTGCCCATACTTGGCCGCTGACTCCCAATGAATCGAGCTTTATCCGCGCATTACATGCGCCTACTAAAACACATACAGCTACAATTATGAGCAGGGAACACTACGGTAGACAATCAATAGAGTACGGTTGGGGCTAGTCAGGGTACGGTAGATGATGGGATTACGGTAGGGTAGGGTTGCAGGTTCGGTTTCGGTTTCGAACTATTCGAGCGCGCACCGGCCCCGTACTCTCTCGCCTCGGATAGTTCGAGCCAGACCGTTAGACAGTCGAACTATCCGACTCCCTCCCCCTCGCCTCGAGAGGGGAGAGGAAAGAGCGCGCGTTTGTCGTCAATTGCGAGCGCTTGGGAGAGGGAAATCGAGAGGGGGGCTAATTCCGCTCAATATTTAGATGTGAATTGAAAAGAGTTTCTTTTAGAGAAAACACAGGGCTATCCACCTGCACAACATAGAACTTCGTATCAGCAAAGACGGCTCAGCAATCTTCACTTTTCTGAGGCACTATGCGATTTTGAGGTCCAATCTCCTCAAATCGAGAGGAGGGCTAATTCTACAAACAAGTTAGACACTAATGGATTATTGTACCATGTGCAGAAAACACAGGGCTATAGCGTAGAATAAACTAGAAGTTCATCAGAGCAAAGACGGCTAAGAAAAGTGCACTTTCCCGAGGCACTATAGCTATTTTTGGCCTAAAGCGCTTCCAATCGAGAGGAGGGCTAATTCCTCAAATAAGTTACCTACTAATGGATTATTGTACCATCTGCAGAAAACACAGGGCTATCGAGCCATTCAAACTAAAAGTTTATCAGAGTAGAGGCGGTTGAAAAAGTCGGGTACCCGACTTTTTCACGCGCCTTTCCAGCATATTTCACTCTCGAGTTGCGCACAAAAATGAAGATTGCACGGTCCATTTTGATTATACCAGGACCGTTTTTTTTCTCAAAGCACCGGAAAACATCGCTGATTATCATGGTTGTATCAGCAAAGACCGCCCCCTTTCGCGAAATTAGTTCTCCTCACGATTGACTCTCCAACTGCCCTTTTTTCTGCCATTTGACCGATTACGCACTCAAAGAGCTCTAGCGGGGTTCTTTTTAAAGCTACAAGGATCCCGTTTTTTGAGAAAGCACCGGAAAACATCGCTGATTATCATGGTTGTATCAGCTAAGACCGCCCCCTTTCGTGAAATTAGCTCTCCTCACGATTGACTCTCCAACTGCCCTTTTTTCTGCCATTTCACCGATTGCGCACTCAAAGAACTCTAGCGGGGTTCTTTTTAAAGCTAAAAGGAGAAATTAGCCCTCCTCTCGATTGGGAGCGATTTGAGCCAAAAATTGCCGCAGTGCCTCGGGAAAGTGCACTTTTCTTAGCCGTCTTTGCTCTGATGAACTTCTAGTTTATTCTACGCTATAGCCCTGTGTTTTCTGCACATGGTACAATAATCCATTAGTGTCTAACTTGTTTGTAGAATTAGCCCTCCTCTCGATTTGAGGAGATTGGACCTCAAAATCGCATAGTGCCTCAGAAAAGTCTTTGCTGATTCAAAGTTCTAAGTTGTGCAGGTGGATAGCCCTGTGTTTTCTCTACAAGAAACTCTTTTCAATTCACATCTACATATTGAGTGGAATTAGCCCCCCTCTCGATTTCCCTCTCCCAAGCGCTAGCAATTGACGACAAACGCGCGCTCTTTCCTCTCCCCTCTCGAGGCGAGGGGGAAGGAGTCGGATAGTTCGACTGTCTAACGGTCTGGCTCGAACTATCCGAGGCGAGAGAGTACGGGCGTCGAACCATTCGAGGCGCGCACGCGCGAGGAGAGAGAGGGGTCGAACTATTCGAAACCGAACCTGCAACCCTACGGTAGGAGGAGATGGTGCACGATCTTCTGCCCTCGTTGAGAATGTCGACGTTGACGTCTCCCGACTCGAGATCATTCCAGACCTCGTCTTCTGACTCGACATCGAGACGGATCTCCTTCACTTCTTTCTCCTACCCCCTTCTTCACTTCCTTCTCCTCCTCTCCTTCTTCCTCCTTCTCATCCTCCTTAATTCCATCACCCGATTCGAAGCCGCGGGCAGCGTATTTGCGCACATTCGACACCATGCGAAGATGCTGCAAATATATAACGGAACTGGAAAGAATGGACACATGATACGTTCACTGATGTTCATGAATAATGCCAATGACGACTGTAAACTCGCTTAGAATGTAGGGATGATCAACGATCAAAGATCAGAGTTCAGAGATCAAGGATCAAAGACCAAAAAGCGAACCATCACGAGCGACTTCAGAATCGAGGGCAAGTGCTCCGCCTTGATGCCGCTGTCGGGGAAGCAGGGCAACACCTGCGATCGATCGATATCAGTTACAGTATCCTTTGAATAAATACAGCCTACAGTAAGCGCAGTAACTCAAATATTCATGTAACAGTAATCACACATATAGCTACCGTAACACTTCATAGATGCTAATCTATCAATAATTACAGGTCACAGTAATCCCAGAGTGATCTAACTCACCGAGTCCTGAACGAACTGGAACACGCTAGTGCGGATGTTGAGGTGAATCTGAAATAGATTACTGTGGTTAATTTTATAAAATCATTTTTCGATTCCCCTTACAACTCACCATATCAGCCAGTACTCCAATGGTAACTCTCCTGGCCACGGGGAAATATGAATTTGGTGACTGCCAGATGATATTGAGGAGACGAAGAAGAGAAGAGATCAAAGATGATGACGGATTGCGAACTTGAAGGGGGTGGTTCGATGCTCGGCCGGTGCAGATAATCCTTTTGCTAAACTGACGTCGAGTGCGAGTGCCTTGCGACAGATGGCACGCTCCCACTGAGGGACGACCACATAGGCGAAGTGGTCCTGAATTTAAGGAGTGTAAGGCATTTTTTAGTCAAGGTGTCTTGCACTCCGTCATGGTATCTTGTAAAGAACCCATATATTGCACTCAGCTACAGTATGGCCTCTGGATACAGTACTTAGGGCTACAGTATGATCATATTACAGTATTCTATCGCCTACCGTGAACAGATTGCTGATCACGACTTGATTCTCGTTGCTGAATGGGTCGGGACGGGGCGCCTCGAGACCGTAAGCGATGCGGATTGCCTGAGGATTGCATCATAATTAGGAAATGCAAGGATTATCCGATGGAAAAATATATATTCACAGTTTCCTCTCGTCTCCGTTGAAAGTTTTTTATAAGAGATCTCTAAGATTACCTCTCAGAGAGTTTATTTCCTCCATCGTGAACTCTCTCTTGCCTTTGGATTCGTAGAACACTTTATCGCTCGTGGGTTCGAACTCAATTGAAGGGCAAAGATCAAAGATCAATTAAAAAGATCAAAGATCACGGGTATGGAAAGTATTCCAACTCTCTCCTTCCCTCTCCTTTACTCTCTTCGCGAAATCCAAATGTACTTCTACAATTCGAGGAACCGCCAGACCGAAAGGATCGTTCTTCAGGCCTTATACAATAAATATATATTGCATTATCCATACGTTATAGCCTGACTCACTCGTCTTCTCATCTTCAGTGAAGTGCGAACCCTTACTCTCGAGATACCACGCGAAATTGCCGTCTGTAAGATCGAATATGAGAGATCAAATATCAAAGACCAAAAAATCAAAGTTCACTCACTTGAACAGCAAAGCAGTCCAAGCACAGAGCTCCAGTGCACGTGCGAATGGTAAAGCGAGATGGAGAATTTACATTCTTTACCAGGCTCCATATCCTAAATCAATGAGATTCGAGATCAAAGATCAAAGATCACAATTTCACATATGACAACAAACCTCGGGGCGCATTGTGCATTGTTTATAGGTGGCGAATTCGATGACGTGATCCCTCTTCATGTCCTTGTCCTCCATACAGAACTCCAGCGAGACCGAGCAAAGGTGGTTCGAACCGTAGGCTGAGGTCAAAGATCAAAGATCAGTGATCAGAGATCTAAAATCAAAGATCGACGGACTCACGCTCATCACGCTCATCATCTTGTCATCAGCGAGCAGCGGTCCTTGCATCTGGAAAAAATTATAAAAGATCAAAGACTACGTAAACATTTTCCTTACCTCGAATACTCCGGACTTATAGTAATCATGGCGAAGCCAACTGAAAAAGACGAGAAGTTTTATCAGGTTTGTTTTGATCTTTGATCTTTGATCTCGATATCTGATTGATATCTGATCTACCCCTAAACTTACACGGCACGTTGGATGCGGAAAGGTAGGGGCCGAATTCCGACTGGTTCAAACCGCACGGAATCGTCAGCCTGGTGTACAAATTGTCCTGGAAGGATATTGTAGATGATACGGTACTGAGTACGGTAGACTTTACTACGGTAAAGCCTACTGTCGGGGACAGTGCTGGGGAATATGTCAGATCAGGGCTCCGGTAGAGGTTACTGTGGCGGACGGGAGAGAGAACATGGTAGATCATACGATAATTAACTCACTCCGTCGCGCTCCGTTTTGATCGTCGGCACGCCAGTTATCATTGTAGATGGAAGAGGAGAGAACCGCTCCTCACGGGGGAAAGACGAGTGAATGAGGAGAGAATGAGAGGAGAGAGAGGGGAGACCAAAACGTTTGTCACGTTGGAATGCATGCAAATTGGTATTGTTTTGCAATCGCAAACATCGTCCGGGAATGAAGTGAAACGTAACAGAATTTTCGAGCTCTTCTCTCATTCTCACTCTATTCATCTCATATTTCTACATGATAATATTTTCAGGAAAACTTTCACTCATCCACGCATAAGTTTATCAATTGAGACGGCGGATTATTAATCAATAATAAATTTTGAACAAATTATTATTTTTATTCAATAAAAACAATACGGAAAATGAGTGCAAGTTTACACAAGACATAATCACATACTGCTTACTGAGGAAGAGAACGAAGCGCTTTCTGAAAAAAGTATCACTTTTTTAAATGTTTCTAGCTCTTATCCGAACTTTAATTTTCCGTTCACTCCCAAAGTCGAATCCTGCGTAGAGCTGCTCTACTTCCGAGTCTGTTTCGACGAAAGAATAGAGCTTCTGAAAAGGGTTAACACTGGTTCCATTCATGAAATTTAGCTACTTAAAATCTAAATGTGTAATGATTAAATTAAAATATTGAAATTTTATTGAAAATGAAAAAAACCTCCACATAAAATCGTATTCACCTCGAAAATTTTGACTCGAGTTGGGGCGGAAACAATCTCGTTGAGCTGTTTGAAACACTTTCGCAAATTAGATGGATTCGCACCCATTCGTTCTACTAGTCTGTCCTGTAAGCAGGTGTGTATCTCGAATGTTTGTCTGAAAGAACAACAAGTTGAAGTGGAATCGACTATTTGTTGTCTGTGTGCTGCCCTTTTTTCGAGATAAACTTGCACATTAAGAACCCTTCAACCAACCAACAAGCAACTCAATTGCGCACTGGTTGGTAGGGCGTTATGACGAAAATGAGATGTACCAAACAATCCAATCCTGCCTTACCAGCAAAGCCTCACTGCCCGTCACATCCGCTGCTCGCATCCACTCAATCGTAGTTGAGAACAAAAGAGGTTTGAGATCCGCAGCAAGCATGAAATTCTCCAGTCCTCTTTTCACTAGATCCATGCAGTATCGATCGGCCAGAATTAGAGGGCACACTGGAAAAATGATGGGTATACTAGAAAAAGAAATTTTGAAGTTCGAAGTTCGAAGTTCCGATCTTTTCGGCGTTTTTAACATTGCATTATTGAGTTAATCTGAAATATTACTCATGGGCGAAAAGTTTCCGTGCATCGCTGAAAGAAGTCCTCCGAACACCGTGCAAATATCAAATGTTTCTCCTTCGATAGAATGAATCGCACACTGCTCAACCTGAATTCATCACACTTTGATTGCCTGTTTTCGAGTATATGTCCATAAGATATTTTAGGTAGTTAAATGGTATGATAAACCTCCTTTTCTTGGAGATTCCTGTAGAATGTTGCAGTGAAAAATGGCGAGTGCAAACAGAGCAACTAAATATAGTTTTGATAATTAATTTGAATACCGTATTAAATTAACTTCTCTACTCGCCATGTACACTTTGTGATTCTCTGATGAAATCACATCGATTGAACATGTTAGAATGGGGAAGGGCCATTCCTCGCCATTTCTGAGCTGATTATTGTTTTGTGTTTATACGTCTTTGCTCACGTTTTCGATCTTGGATAATTGGCTGTGTTCGATTGTGGTGTGAAGAGCTTTTCGAGCTGGAGTGAAAGTGCAGAGACGTTCACTTTACAACTGAAATGTTTCACTTTAACTAAATATTTATTCACACCCTTTCCATCAATAATGTTTGAAAAACTCTATTGTTTGAAATGAAAAGTTCTTACATGAATACGGCGCAAATGTACAATGTATGATTGGGAAAGAGATCGAGGAAAGAGTCCAGTCTGATTGACCATTCATCAGAGGAAGTCATCGATCGAGAAATGGAGAGGTCCTACAGTATAAACACGTGTCAGAGATCAAAATGAGTCAGACTTCACCAGTCTTTGAATGATCTCTTCCACTCGTATTGTGATATCAGCAGAAACATGGAGATTCGTACTCGATTCATTCCATCTGTTAACAGACAAAGCAAGACGAGAATTCGGGTCAAGGACATCATAGAGAGAGGAAACATTTCTGAAAGAGTTTTGCAAATGAATTTGGTAGTATAGTACAAACCAATCACATGTTGATCAATTCCTTCTGAAAGTATGCATTTTACTCTAGCCGAGTCGATTACTACTGCCATGCTTCTGTGATGCTTCTCGACCCGGAAACACTCACATCTCACTCGGATCGAATTCCGCCCTCAGGAAAGCCTCTCTACATCCAATTGCCAGCTTCGAGTAGCCATCATTCTGTGAGATGTTCAGTTGTGAAAATGAAGTCGATTGACAAAACGAGGTAGCCCGATCAGATTTCTGCATTCACGTTCGCAATAAGGCACTGGAAAGTGAGTTTTTATACTTTACTATATTGAATTACCCTGAGAAATGAGAAATTTGTGAACTACAAATACATGATACTCCAAAGCCACGGAAAACAATGGGCAGTACCAAGAAAATAACATTTGAAGAATAACGATCGATTGTGCTTATCTGTAGATGACTAATCCAAACCACTCTTCCTTTCGTTTACTCCCCTCTCTCTTCGTTATCAGAGTAAATAACTGAGACGATGCACATCAGTGACATGTTATCTTTTGCCTTGTTTTCACAGTCGTACTCTTCGTATTTATTTCTTCAATAATGTTACGCTTCAATGGCTTCTGCTCATGCAGCATGAAAAGTAATGATGAATGAATGGTATGGACATGCTACAAACCCGAAATCGTTGTTTATCCTTGTTAACCAGCTTCGTTCTTAGAAAACATTACCTTCGAAAACAATATGTTTCACCACTCTGACTAATCAATCAATCAATTTATCATGTCAGGCAATAGATGCTCAGAAGGGGATGAGTCGGCGGTATTTTTCATAAGTTGTAGACCACCAGTTAGCGCCAATAGCTCGCTTCAAGTCGTCTCTCCAGCGCACTCTAGGTTTGCCCTGGGGGCGGTTCCTGTTGTATGGCATCCAGACGGTAGTCGCGCGACTCCATTAATCCAAGTCCATGTTCCGTACCTTGAGAGCCCAGCGAGCCTTGCGTTTCAATCCCTCCTCGACCTAGTCTCGCAGTTTTGTGATACATCGCACGCGGTCGTTTCTCCATCGGTCCCTCAGCGAAACTCCAACCATTTTCCTTTCCATCTTCCTTTGGGTCACACTCAATCTCTCCTTATCGCTCGATCGTAGTGCCCATACTTCGCTTCCGTAGAGTACTGTAGATGTGACGCAGCTTTCGAAAAGTTTTCTCCTGGTCTTCATGGGAAGTAGGCGGGATGAGAGGAGACTTGAAAGCTTGCTCCATGCATACCAGCCGAGTCGGATCCGGTGTTCTATTTCATCCGAGTGATCGAGGGGAAGGGAGATTCTTCCTCCAAGATAGGTGGCAGACTCGGTGAATTCAAACTTCAGATTGCCGATAGTGATTGGGGTTCGTGTAGTGGTGCACGAGGTGAGCAGATTGGTCTTAGAGGCATTGACTTCGAGACCTACTCTACTGCAGGCTTCCATCAACTTCTTCAACATCCTTTCCAGTTCCGGTCGTGACTTGGCGATGAGAGCCACGTCATCTGCGTACTCCAGATGGCTCAGGTTCCTCCCGTCTATCCGAATCCCGTCGCTTTCCCAGTCGATGTCATCCATTGCCGAACGAAGAACCACGTTAAAGAGACGAGGAGACAGAGTGTCTCCTTGGCGGACTCCTCTTCGAACGGTTACTGGGACTAGATCTTCGTTGACGCGGATGAGGGTGGAAGACGATTCGTAGATGCGACGGAGAAGATGAACGAGGGTCGGATGGCATCCAGCTGACCAGAGAGACTGCCAGACAGCGCTCCACTCCACGGAATCGAAGGCCTTCTTGAAGTCGACAAACGCGAAGTAGATGGGAATACCGTACTCAGAGGTCTTTTCTGCTATCTGCTTGATGGAATGCAGATTGTCGAGTGTGCTGTGCCCGCACTGGAACCCGGTTTGGGTGGGCGACTCAGCCTCTTCAAGCACCACCTCGAATCTTTTCAGGATACACCTAGTGATGGTCTTGAGGGTTACTGTAAGGAGGGAGATGGGTCGAAAGTTTCCGATATTGGTAGGATCTCCTTTCTTGTAAAGTAAGGAGACTACTGCTTCAGCCAAATTATCGGGAACTGGATCTCCAGCTACCAAGCGGTTGAGAAGGTCCGCGATCACAGGAGCGAGGTAGTCTCTTGCATTGTAGATCATCTCGGGTAGGATGCCGTCGGAACTAGGGGAGTGGCCGCATTTCAGAAGAGACATCGCGTGCCGGGTCTCGTCTGGAAGGAAGGAAGCCAGAGGGTAGGTTGGGATCGAAGGGACTGCGAGGGGTAGCTGTACTCCGGGGGTGTAGAGATCCTCGTAGAAACCTCTGCTGCCGATGCCTACCACTCCATCCGGGCATTCACTGAGACCGCAGCAAGCGACTGTTGGAGAGTGCGCAAGATCCCACCCTGGATATCCCCTGCGACCCGGAGACTCCTAGCCACGCGCCACCAACTGCAATCCCTCTCGAATGGAAACATCGCCTACTCCACCACGTGCAAAGCAGCCCGAATGAGCCTCGTCGATGACATCAGAAGGCGCAAGGAGGCTCAAGCCCGGCACGCAGCGACCATGGGAAGGAGCATAGTGAAGGTGACACTGAATCTCCAATCCTCCAGGAAGCGTCTTCTCGTCCCCGATCCTACCACTGGTGCACTCTCTCAGGGTGCAACTACGGTAGCGGTCAAGCGTTTCTACGAGGATCTCTACACCCCCGGAGTACAGCTACCCCTCGCAGTCCCTTCGATCCCAACCTACCCTCTGGCTCCCTTCCTTCCAGACGAGACCCGGCACGCGATGTCTCTTCTGAAATGCGGCCACTCCCCTGGTTCCGACGGCATCCTACCCGAGATGATCTACAATGCAAGAGACTACCTCGCTTCTGTGATCGCGGACCTTCTCAACGGCTTGGTAGCTGGAGATCCAGTTCCCGATAATTTGGCTGAAGCAGTAGTCTCCTTACTTTACAAGAAAGGAGATCCTACCAATATCGGAAACTTTCGACCCATCTCCCTCCTTACCGTAACCCTCAAGACCATCACTAGGTGTATCTTGAAAAGATTCGAGGTGGTGCTTGAAGAGGCTGAGTCGCCCCCCCCAAACCGGGTTCCGGTGCGGGCACAGCACACTCGACAATCTGCATTCCATCAAGCAGATAGCAGAAAAGACCTCTGAGTACGGTATTCCCATCTACTTCGCGTTTGTCGACTTCAAGAAGGCCTTCGATTCCGTGGAGTGGAGCGCTGTCTGGCAGTCTCTCTGGTCAGCTGGATGCTGGAGTTTCCGATCTGAGAATGGTCCACGATTCGATCATGGATTGACCACGTGCCCATCGGATGCATAGGGATTACTATTCTGCCATTTGCTCCTTTGACTCCGATGTAAGTTCTCTCGAAATAATCGAAGAGACCTGAACAAAAAAAATTAATAATCAAAAACATGGGAAGAGTAAACAATACCTTCAACTTTAGGGCGATTGAAGGGAAGTATTAATCGGGTATGCATAGCTTCGTGCTTGAGTGCATCGAAATATCTGGGTATATCGGCAGGAGTGAGCATACTGAGTGCCATTATTAATTTGAATAAGTGTTTAGTGTTTGCATCAGCATACAGTTGTGTGAGTATCACATTCTGCAAAACATTCTTCTTCAAAGATTCAAGATCATTTTTTTAAAACTTGCCTGAATTCTTCTGTACACAGCCTGGTAAAGGTGAAATGCGCATCGAGAGATCTCGGTTGTTGGAAACACCTTGTGAAATCCATTGGAGAGACCGATTTCGAAATCTGTAGAAAAGTATGTTTCCAGAAATCATTCATCAACACTAGGCTCACCACATGATATAGTAGTCGGGTCATTGACTATTTGACCATATGCTTTCAGCGAGCGAAACAAACACGCGTTCGTATGAGACTATCGTTTTTGTAGTCAAGAATGCATACGCGCATGGAGTGAAGAGATGATCCTCCTAAATAATCATTCACAATTGTAATACTTTAAAAAAATAACGGACCTGGACTCCTATTATGAGGATCTGCTCAAAATGAGCCGGTGCGAAAGTACCATCCACTGACCATAGCGTGTTGTTTTTGAGCAAGTGGTATCCTGCAATAAATTATTCAATTTAATGTAACAACAATTCATTTAATCAATTTTCTTACCGAAATCGCTACACAGTAGCTTGAATGCGTGCGAATCTCCTTCATTATAGTCATCGCAGTTATCTTCACGAAGAAAAGGGAAATCTGAAAGGGAAATCTTTTTCATTTTTAAAAAAATGAATCTTTTAAAAGAAAGGGAAATCGTTTTATTTAACAGTTAAATTGATACAACTTACTGAATTGGTTCTGATCAACAGTTGATGGCCAGTTCGTCATGCCGTGGACTTGGACGCTTCTCTGAACAGTGCGTCTGAGAGCGGGAAGATTGAAGTAGGGTAGCACATTGGGATCTGTATTGCAACGCCAAGCTTGCGGTCTTCGATTTCTTTCTCCTTCGTTTCACGTTTCTGAAATAATAGGGATGTTCCGCAATATATTCCAACAATTTTCTTTATTTTTGTTCTCGAGAACTACAAGGAAAATTCCCGATAACTTTTTTGATTTAATTGAGGATACATAACGTTAAATTTATATCACTTCTAATAGAGACAATATTACATAATTATGACACACTAGTTTTTAATATGGATGTTAATACCCTAGTTCTCGTATTTTTAAACTGGAAATGGGAGTCCCGTATCAGAACCAATGTAGGAGAGTATAACCTAGCACTTAAGATAAATATCAAACTTATTGCCAAATTTTTTTTTAACGTACTGCAAAGAATTACAGAACACACCACTAGCAAATAATTCTAATATTTAAAACTTTTTTTTAAATAAGAGAAAATGTGAATACCTGCTGGGCAAAATCGGGAGCACTATGGTCAGGATCATGATCTTGATAGTTGATACTTTTTCCATTCACAACCTTCGCTTTTCCCTTGCAATCTTTGGAGAACGTGCAGCTGCAACATCAATCAATCTCACAAAGGTATTCGACAAAAATAACTAACCGGTAAAGTTTGACTCCGTTCACGTACTCAATAGCTACACCCTTGTTGGTCACGGAACCTTGAGCAGCAGCGGCCATAACTTCATTTCGAAGAGGTTCAAAGAGTGATTGAAAAGGTCACGGGTCTCCTCTCTTAAATACGAACACTTACGTGATCATCGGATGCATCCGAACTCAATGGCATCCGAACAAATCCTACGATGGCTTCCGAACAGATTTTTACAATGGGTTCCTAGCTGATCTTATGATGAGTTCCATACTGACGATGGCTTCCGAATAGCTTTATGGTGGGTTCCTAGGTGATCTTACGAGGGGTTCCATACTGATTATATTATGGCTTCCGAACTATCGCACAACAAGTCATAAACACGCTGGAGAAACAGAGATTGGATCAGGTCATAAAATATCATCAACAGGTAAAGTCGAGAAATAAGAAACACAACGACAAAACACATTTAAAAACTGTAAAACATAGTGAAGTTGAAAATTAATTAAAGATAAATGAGAATAAAGTCGCCTCTGCCGGCATTGACCAAGTTCGCCTCCTGAAAATGGCCATACATCGTTTCGAAAAAAATACTAGATATATCCAGAATCTGTAATTCTAATCAGAAGACAGAGAGGAATATTTCGTATGTTGATGATATCATTCCAAGAATTTGCGCTGGTGCGGGGTGGTCGCTTCTCCAAAAACTTTTTTCGATTTCTCCCAAATGACATGTAACTTTCGAAAACGCTAATTCTTTGAAAATCCCAGAAAAGTGATTTGAGTAAGTACTAGTACCTAGCATTACTCCACGAATCAGAAAAATCTGTTGTGGGAGAACATAATTGCTCGACATTATGTCCGAAAAAATGACGATTTCGACTATTTTTGAATTTTAACAGCGCGCAAAGATACACCAGAAAAAAATATACTTTGAAAATTCTAAGATCAAAAATTTTCGAGTTAAAAATTTTTTTCACCATCATGGTTTTTCAAAAAAATTGTTTTGCGATTTTACTCGAAAAAAGTATTATATCGTACTTTGGGCATCGGTAGAATGATTTTAAGATCGATTGGAGAAATTTTGAAAATTTCTGACTCAATGAACTAAATCTGACCCATCGGACTGGGTTACTGTAGTATCAGTTGGGTACGGTACGTGTTGTTTTAAAAATTAAATAGTGGACCAATAAGATAGATGTTGTGAAGGATAGGTCATTATTTTCGCAGATACCAACTGTTTCTCTTTAAGTCCTCACAATGGTCACAATTGAGACCTGGTTGTATGACGTATTTTCATAAGTAGACATAAGTAAACTGACGGAGACTAGTGGTTGGGGCGCGCGCCTTTCTCTACCTCTTGCAAAACATCACCTGCGGGCGGGAGTCGAACCTGCCTGCGTCGGCATGCCAGTCAGACACCATGCACACAACGGCGAATTTTCGAAAAAAAATCTGACCCAAGGAACTCAATCTGACCCAATTGACCAGGTTACCGTAATCACTCGGGTACTGTAGATATGATGTGAAAACTTTCATTGACCTTGGTCAACTCTCCTCCGGACTGTGCTCCGTTGCGCTCTTGTCACCCACCCGGAAAATCGACGAATTGAACGCTTTCGGCCGCCTAAACGGATCGGTTCCCCCCGAAATGAGCGCAGTGAAAACATGCGCCCCGGGGTAAAATCGCAAGGGGAATCGAATGAAAAAGTTTATTTGGCACGGCGCGAACAAAAATTTTTCAAGGTGACATTTTCAAAACTTTCAGAGGGTATAACTTCTTTCAGAGATGAGTTAGCCCTTCACTATCAATTGTAAAAAGTTTTTTTCTCATCGAGCTCTTCCAGAATTTGTATAATTTCTTGGATCTCCGAAGCGTCGTACATGAGATATAAAAACCGACCGCACCACAGGGAATGGGGTTTTGAAGATACGGCTTTCTAAGACCGATTTTCGAACTCTACGTCCAAAGTTGCTTCTAGGGCCAAATTTTGAGCATATGTTGCAAAATCGTTGTACGGCCCTATTTCCATTATGAGAGGAATCGCGAGAGATTCGAGAGGTTTTGGGTATCAGCGGCGGTAGGAAAAAGTTTCTCCAATTCTACTGAAAAGTGTTCCTTAAGTACTTCGAATGATGCTCTTTCAAACTGCGTTTGCCGATTTTCGATAGCAGGTCTCATCTTTGAGTATTGTTAGGTCAAAGTAGGTACACTATGAAATTTTCTCACTAAAAATGGTTCACGAAAACAGCCATAACTTGCTTTAAAATGAAGCTAGAAACAACTCCAAAAAAGTGTTCGAATGAGGAGGCAGAGGGGTACATTTCTTATGTTGATTATGTCATTCCTCGTCAATGCGCTGGATCGGGGTGGTCGGTTTTTCTAAAAAGTAATGTAACTTTACTAATACCGATTTCTCCAACAAGCGCCGAAAAGTGATTCGAGATAACCCATGTGCCTAACACCTCTAATATCAGAAAGATCGGAGGTGAGGAAAAAATTGTTCATGTACTATCGCCTCTTGACCATTGAAGGCGTGTCTTCTAGCATGAGCAACTATGGGCCATTGTTGAAACGGAAGCATCCAGCTTAATAATATTTAAAACATATTAAAGTGCGAGGACTCGTCGAAGGAGACGTCGTTGGCCGCTCTGCCAACGCAACACGGCAGTTCATCGGTTGGTTTATTCGTGTTTCATAGACATATTGGTCTCTTTGTGACACATCTCGATGACCAATGAGTTTCATTTAGTGTTGAACAAATAATTGCGGATTCGTAAGCTAGTATTCGTCAAATGTATGCACATAATAACCGGAAATGATCCCCATTTTGGGCATTTAACGTCAAAATTTTTAGTTTTGACAGTAATTTTTGAAAATTTACCGTTTGTAAGATACAATGCTACACTTAGAAAAAATTTCTTAGCTTACCATAAATTAGAATTAATAATAAAACTTTGACGCTTCTTTTCACGTTTGCTCAAAAATTAGTAGAAAAAAATGTCAAAAAGTTTGACGTAAAATTACCAGAAAAAAAAGAGTTCCGGTAACTTTTAGTATCGTATGCAAGTATTTGGAGCCTTATAGCATCAGTAAAAAAGGAGGCACGTTTCTGAAAGAAGGGGTGGTTAAAAAACAAAACAAAAAAAACATTTTAAAAATTTAAAAAAAAAAACGATAATATATATTTTGAGTAATTTTTGAAGAATTTTCTTTTATTTTCTTTTTTTTCTTTTTTTTCTGCTTTAAAAAAAGAAAATTTTCTTTTTCTGTAAAAAGAAAATTTTCTTTATCTGTAAAAAGAAAATAATAATTTTCTTTCCCAGCCCTGGTACAAACCAAAGAGACGTGTCGCCTGAATATCGATTTATTCATATGTTCATGTTGCGGTTATTCATGGAGATACACAAACAACAAGAAGGTATGCAACTAGAGCATCGTCTAGACAAATTTATATGTTTCATCACTCTTTCATTTGACATTGGAAATCTATCCAATCAATAGCTGACGGTCCGGCATTAGGAAAATAACAATTTCAAATACCATCGAAAATCAAGAAACTATTTATTTCGCCTAATACATTGCCGTATTGCATTTAAAACAGGAATCGCGAGAGGTTGGAGGAGGCCGGGAACATTTTTTTTCAAACCCGTTTCAAACATCCCAAATAATTATTGGAGGATGCCCTAGGCAAGAGTTTTTGAACGATCCCGGTCACGAGTCCTGGGGCCGGCTTTTAGGAATTATCCAGTCGCGGCTCCGGCTATAGCGTATCTCAGCTCCCAGATATGCTAAAATGATGTCGTCGGGCTTAAAAAATGCAGAAAAATCAGTCGAATAAGTTTTCTGAAGAAAATAAAAGCTTCGGAGCAAAAATGAATAAACTGTGACTGAAAAAGTGATCTAAAAAATAAAAATAAAATATTTTCACCATGACGCAGCTCAAAAATTTTAAACAGTTTTTTGAATAAAACTTCTCTGGATTGGATATCATGAGTTCTAACCCACAAATTAATTATATGGGATTTTTAAAACGGGTTTGAAAAAAAATGTTCCCGATGGAGCACTTTCTGCTACACTCTCTCGTGATTCCTGTTTTAACCAGTATGAGCCCAGCTATTCTGTTAGATACGTGAAAATCAGTCTGCTTTTCGATAGTATTATTCTGCACATCGATGATTAAGGATATAAATTCTTCTAATCTTGATTGGATAGCTTCAGCGCATCGGTTACCTTAGCCGGTCCCCACTCGCCGGACGCACATTCCGGCAGGGGTGATCATGAGGACGCCCAGGGATTCGCAGACGATCTGTAAATGACAAAATAATTCATCAAAAATGTTTCATCATTATCATTTTAGGCAACGATAATTCATCTTGTCAATGGATCCAAGTTTTCCGCCGAATAAAAACTAACATTTTAGTAAATAATCAGTAAATCGGTTGAAAATCAGTTCTGAAAATAACATTGAATTTGCAGACGCTCTTGAACTTGATAGGTTGCACGGTGAGATAGTGGCCGGAGGAGACTGAAATACGATCTGGGATGCAGGAGCGAACTCTGCTTGGGAATAATAGGAAAGATTGTTCAACACAAAGTTACAGTGAGGAATTCAACATGGATCAAATTACAGTAGTGGCTACAGTAGTCCCCGTCATAAACTTGTGAACATTACTTTTTGTCAATTTTGTTGGCTCACCCGCGTTCATGATGTAATTTAATTATTTTTGATGATTTTGCACGTTTTATTTCACGCGTTTCAATGTTTGTATGTTCCAGAGGATGCAGAACGTCGAATTGAGTGAAGAGGAGAGGAAGGCGCCTATCGGAGGCCCGTGGGGAAGATTATAGGAACCGCGAAAACAGGTTCGTCAAGAAATCTCATTCTATTCGAATTTATTCAGTGTCATGACGGTCTAAACTTGCTGGGAAATGATTAGAATGCGCCCGCGTTGCGTTGGAAGCGGGATTAGGCCGAATTTCGACTGGGAGACTGACTTCAAGAGGAATATCGGCGTTAACCTTGATTCCAAGGTTATCTTTATTATAAAGCGCACCGTTTCTCTTCTTATCAGCTGAATCTCGGCCGTTCATTGACACTGTGACTAGATTAGCGAACTGAACAACCATTATTTCATCGCTTTCACTGTATCGGCAGGAATTTCACGTTACAAATGGTTCTTATTTCCAGTTGCCTTCCGCTACTCCATCTACGGAGCCTGCCAACACAACAATGGACACGACGGAACGGTATGAAACCACTCTGAAACATTTCATCAGCCAGTGGATAATGAAGGTGGACAGCACTTATAGAGAAACATTGAAACGCCTTTCTGTTTTGTTGATGATTTATTTTAAATAAAGCCTTTTCTACAAAAATATTATGTAATTATTCAAGGTGTACAGAGAATATAGACTTACCGATCATGGCACGGTTGGGCGACTGGACGATCTTCTTGTATCCAGAGGAAGACGGATGCGGGTCTTCTTAGTGTCACTCGATAACTGAAATATTCGCCATCCACGTTACCGTTTTACTAGAAAGTTCCCCTGACAAATGGAAAGCAATAAAAGAAGGGTTGTTCTGTTTGTTCATTAAATAACCGAGTGGAAAAATACCTTACGATCAAAATATTGAATAACTTAGCTTTTAGCGTAACGAATTGCCAATAATATCGCACAAAATATTTAAATAAGCAATAAACTGAACAAATAAATAAACGCGCACCTTTTATTCCTCGACCATGGTGCTCTTCAGCTTCTTTTATTTGTGGGGCAGCGGAACTCGACGATGTCGAGAGGGGCTCCTCTTCCTTGACTGAAATCGATAAAAATACAAAAGAAAATATTCATGGTTAAGAGCACAGTATGTAAGAACCCGGTATGACCAACGTGATTCTAGGTTCGAACCGACGAATATGAGATCTTCTATGGATCACGTGCAAATAACAAGGAACCACCTGTTGCTTCAGACCGAAACCATAAAAATACCACCAGTCTAGGAATAAATGGACGCTCTTTGAGCTGAAGACGCTTCTTAGGAAAAATTTGGCATGAACTCGCCCCTTACAAATGGAACTATTCTTATTAGGTCATGATAATTGAATAAAGCTTTGGGCAAATTAGGCAACTTTAGCATACCCTTCCGTCTTGTCCATTGTTGTGTTGGCAGGCTCCGTAGATGGAGTAGCGGAAGGCAACTGGAAATAAGAACCATTTGTAACGTGAAATTCCTGCCGATACAGTGAAAGCGATGAAATAATGGTTGTTCAGTTCGCTAATCTAGTCACAGTGTCAATGAACGGCCGAGATTCAGCTGATAAGAGGAGAAACGGTGCGCTTTATAATAAAGATAAACTTGGAATCAAGGTTAACGCCGATATTCCTCTTGAAGTCAGACTCCCAGTCGAAATTCGGCCTAATCCCGCTTCCAACGCAACACGGGCGCATTCTAATAATTTCCCAGCAAGTTGACACTGAATAAATTCGAATAGAATGAGAATTCTTGACGAACCTGTTTTCGCGGCTCCTATAATCTTCCCCACGGGCCTCCGATAGGCGCCTTCCTCTCCTCTTCACTCAATTCGACGTTCTGCATCCTCTGGAACATACAAACATTGAAACGCGTGAAATAAAACGTGCAAAATCATCAAAAATAATTAAATTACATCATGAACGCGGGTGAGCCAACAAAATTGACAAAAAGTAATGTTCACAAGTTTATGACGGGGATTACTATTATCCATTATCATTTGGACCATTATCTTTAAATAAATTATTCCTCTTTTATTTTAAAATATTGATTTTTCTAAATAGTGAAATAAGTTGCCCCGCATATATTTTTTTTTAGAATTCTCACTTTAGATTGTAATGGAAGATGCGGTTGTCCCCGGCCTCGAGCAGGATTTGGATGACGATTGATGCAGCTCCCGATCGATCAGTCTACAAAGATTGAACATAATTTTCTCATTTCTGAATGAACACAGCTAAGAATTGAAACATAATTCCAATTTATTAGAATGAGCCCAGACACCACAAAATCAACAAATTCTCCTGAAGTAATCGAGGATAATATGGTTCAGCTATGTTTGTATTCTTGTTGAAACCTATCCTATATTTATCACGAGCGAACACGTATCAATTTAAGAATAGAAGAATAAGGTCCCTGATATCCGGATGACTTCGAGAAACCCCTGATGACCACGCAGTGTTTGAGTAAGAACGCAGTTACACAACTGCGGGTATTGCCAGAAGCATTCGAACGGTAGACAACAGTGATGTTGTTTCGGGTTTTGACTCTCCTCTTTCCGCACGCTATCTTCCCGGTCAGTGAAACGAGAGAGCGTGCAAAAGAAGGAGAGTAGATGCCTATTTGTCATCACTAGCAGACAACAACGATCGTTTTACCTCAGTGCTCGTGTAGATCTCCCGCTTGCTGCAGTGGGGAGGCTCTGGTGGCGGCGGAGACGGCGGGTAGGCGGGCACGTCCTCGGGCACTTCCACTTCCTGAATATTTAATCATTTATATTAAATTTTTCTAAGCAATCTCCCATCATTATGAAAAAAAAGTCGATGAAGAACCGATCGAATAAGGTAGGTTTCAGGCTCGTTTCAAATGCAGTGGGAATCATTGAAAAATAATGGTTAAAAACTTTCTCTTCTGCTTGAACAATTCGAGCATCCCCTTTGCCTGTCGGTCGATAAGCTCTTGTGTGAGGTGGCGCTCGCGGTCCTGAGAATCAGGAATTTAATTCCGACTCAGGCATCTCTCCTCTCCTCGAGAGTCCTGAGACATCAAAGAGAGACAGTCGATTTTTCGCTGTGCCTATCATTGTTTCAAAATTATTAGATGAGTTTCAAATTCATTTCAATAGCTTGAATACTCGTCTGAAACCCGGTGGTCAGGCTAGATGATGAGCGAGAAAAATAGTAACACACACCGGGCACAGCAATTTCACCACGGTCGTTATGGCGCAGTCGGTAGCGAGTTTGACTAACGAAGCGATCCACGCGAGTTCGACTCCGGGGGCGTGATTATTTCCGTTTCCAGTGGAATGCGTCGGTTCTACCACATCTGAAGATGAGGGACGGTTTCTGGTCTGTCTCTCATCGAATTCCTACCTCCGCCGATCCATTGTCCTCCTCCCCTTCTCTCTAATATCCATCATCTCTCCTCTACCTCTCTGGTCCCTCTCTCCTTTCTATCCATCATTCCCCCTCCCATCGGACTCTCACTCGATGGTCTGACTCTCTCCGATCCGCACACTTTCTCGGCCTGTCTGGCCAGTGAGAGTGAAATGGAGAGGAGAGACAGGCCAATGCTCAGTCCAAGGTCGTAGTCAGTTCTCAGAAAGGAGGGGGACGCCTCACACTCTCCTGTTCAAATCGGGTGACCCGTGTCTGTTTGTTTTCACGCTATTTCATGCGTTCCCGCTTTGTTCAACCTCTTTTTTTGACATTTATGCCACTGTATGATCCAGAAAGGGTATTCGCTATCTCTTTTCGAGACTGGATCTATCCTGGGTTGCAGCGCATTTCTCGTGTTCATTTAGACTAATGTCTTTTCTCGGTGGAATTTTCTTGGAATGATCTTGGAATGATCAGCAATAAGCCGGTGTTTTCCGGTTTCTCAACTATACTTCTTCTCTATGAGACTGAACGGCTAGTGCAAACGTCATTCCGATTATTCTTTCTTCTTCTTCTGCTCTGTTCCTCCACCTATTATCTACTACTGCCTAACCGTCTCCTCTTCTCTGTGCCAGTTCAACTATCCACTTGTAACACGATAATTGCTTCTCGGTGCTTCTAGTCATATGGTACGAGAGTGAATGCCAGTCTCTATCCCACAAAGGTATGTGCCCTGCCTTTACGCGTATTTACCTAGATCTTAATGTAACAACATCGTGAGTCAAAGAGTCTCCGCATTCTTATGGCATGAACGAGAGTATATACCCATCATACCAGTTGCTTCATAAAGGAGTGCGCCTCTTTGATGTTTTTGTCAGGGCTTGCCAACTCGCTTTCGAATATCAAAATCATCTACAGTTCCGAAATTTTGACATTGGCTTCCTAGCTGACCCAACTGAGTTATTTAAGATAAATCGATAATTGCTTATTTCTCTTTGTCTCTTCACAGAATGACATCTCGTCCCTATCTCAATAAAGGAATGCACCTTTGTGTTGTTTTTCACCTCTCACCCCAGTTGGGAACCATCAAACATTTCTACACCTTTCCCTCTGGTTCCCCAGTAATCTTCTTTGGGGAAGGGTGCGAGCCCAATCTGTTAGATTAGTCCTCTTTCTTTTGGCAACAACATCTCACGGGGTAATTGATGGACGAATGAGGTATTGTAGGTCACAATCATATGGTATGCACGAGAGTGAATGCCTGTAATTCGCATTGCGCGCTCCCTCATAAAGAATGTGGCCTCTTTCTGCTGTTAGGTAGCATTAGATAATGGAGTTAGTGCCGGAGGAGTTCGCAACTTTACTGTTCGTGCTCAATTGGCTATGTGAACCCCCTAGTTCTCTAGGAAACAACATAACCCGTGGGTACTTGGTGGTAGAATTGTAGGTCAGAGAGGGGAGAGTCAGGTGTGCCCTACTACTCATCTTGATGGCACTATCGCGTGACTCACTTAGAGGTAGTGGAGATGAGTAACTACTGACACCTTTGCAGTACTCTATCGCTATCTCCATCTAGTGTTTCTCTAGCATTTCTCTGGCCGGTCCCCTCATTTGGCTATGAGACCGTAGATCAAATGTTTCTCAATGATCATATCTACACCTGTGATGGCGATCATAAAAAAGTAATAGAGATTATTTTTTCAAGAGAATGACCGAAAATGATGTCTTATCCAATCCCATGTGCGCTTGAATTGCTCATGAAGCATAGCTGATCGTCTAATCAGATAAGACAGACCCACATCTAATCTTCATCTGATTTGATCATACTGATATGATAGAAGCATTGTCCATTCGGGGATGACACTCTAGGTCAAACAAAACTCATCTGCCCAATCTGAGCTGGTAATGAGGCTATGACTTGACCCTCTTGAAGTTCCCTTGAAATATTATCTTTTTTATAGAATGAGCTCGTCGAAAATCGCAGTTCACAGATTATTTAATCTTTTGAAACGCACCTGAAACGTAGCCGATTCTCCAAAAGGTGTTACACTCGTTATTTTGCATGCTCTTTACTCTGTCCGATCAGAGACCATTCTGAGATGAGAAAGTCGTTCTACAATCGTCGATTGCGCCTTAGATCAAACCCACATCGTTGCCTGTCCGCTCCTTGGTCTTCCCCTTCGGTGTCGGTAATGGAGCTGATACTCAGAACAGATAATCTCGAAGTCCTTTCAAAATATTATGTTTCGCAATGCAATCGGCACAAAATCATTGTTCATCGATAGTTTTCGCTTTTGGAACATGCCCGAAACCTATTCAATTCTCTATTCTGTGAACCACAGTCGTCATCTTACATGCGTTCTTTCTTTTCTATCGCCGGCCAGACAGTACCCTCGAAGTAGAGAATGAATTCCCATCCGTCGATGATACTCTAGATCATGCAAATGCTCGCCCGCCCTCTGATCACGTTAGTCACCCCGCTGTCATGTATGTGCCGGTAATGGTCCGACAAGATTGCATGACGCATTAAAAATGGATCTCCATAACCGCCAGTCGAAATTTTCGACTGTCAGCAAGTTTCACCCTCATTTCTTGATTATTTTCATATGAACATGGAAAGTCAAGGATACTGATTTCCGCATATTGTTTCCGCTCTTGAAAGACGCCTGCAACATATGGGCGATATTCCTTTCAACTTCGAA
Source organism: Pristionchus entomophagus (assembly GCA_036245825.1). Taxonomy (NCBI): domain Eukaryota; kingdom Metazoa; phylum Nematoda; class Chromadorea; order Rhabditida; family Neodiplogasteridae; genus Pristionchus; species Pristionchus entomophagus. The sequence continues at coordinate 9,982,562 of BTSX01000002.1, read as the reverse complement.
ATGAGACATTTCTCGGTACTCCCCTCCTCTTAAGTCAAACCTGCCAGTATCCCCTCTCTCTCTTCATTAGAGCCAGGACAAAACTGAAAGGGGGGCTGGGGCCGACTGCGTAACTGGTTCGGTCCCTTCTCATCATCATTCTCTTTCCTCCTCTGCCACTTACCCATCCCCAACCCCCCCCCCCCCCCCCCTGCTACCGCACCACACTTGGGCATGGCCGGGCATCAAGTGGTCGACTAACGGCCAGGAAAATAGTCTGGTCTGTGGTCTGCGGTTGGTCTGTGCTACCTTCCTTGTCCCTGATCGCCCGTTTCTCACGCACACTCGCTCTTCCTTTTCCAGTCTATCTCGATTTAGTCCGTTCGAAAATGCGGGCTCCGCTAGTCTGTGTGTCCTTGTCTCTGATCTTCCGGCACTATAGCTCAACCCTTGTTTTCTTATTTTCCCAGCAAGGGATTTCTGCGTTTGGATTTAGTTCGTTCGTTATTCTGTTTCATTTACAACAAATAACATTTATTAAATTTATGTATTCCCATTCCCTCCTTGGTTTCCGCTCAAGAGATTCCGCAATGATTATAAACCTGCGAGTAATGGAGAGGTTTGAGGCCGCGGCTACTCACTCAAATTCTTGGGCGATAGCCATCAAAATTCCATTGCTCTCAGCTAGACATTGGGGCGGTGACCCCTCCGATCTGTCGTGTAGATACTAGAGATTACCATGCATCTCAAATCGGCCTGACAGACTCTCTTCATGCAATTCTTCAGCCACAGGGATTTTAGAAGAGTAAAAGTAGCTAAGAGTTCCTTTAGCATCGCTTTACATCTTCCTCACTTCCTCTATCTCAATCCACATGTGCATCCATTAGGTATATTAGGAGAGTAGTAGCAGGCGGAGCCAAATCGGAACCCAATTCTCCTCATTTCGCGCTTTCTCTCGCTTCTTTTGTCGAGTAGCGAGCACGAGAGTCGCGGGCTTTCCGATTTGGCATCACAGTTTGTAGCTAAAATTTCCATTAGCATCGCTTAACGTCCGTGTCTTGATTATGAATCAGCGCTCGCAAGAAGGTTCTTCCGGTGTACTCTTTCCCTCCTTCTTCCTCCTCCAATCGACCTCCTCCCTCTCCCCTTCCTCCTCCTCCTCCCGCAGGTCCCAGTAATTGGTCACCTGGTCGCATTGTGTGAATGAATGGGGCCCGAGCGAGCGCTGGTAGGAAGAAGGAAAGTGCGCCGTTTCTGACCTTTTTCTGCCCCTTTTGCTTCATTATGTCATAATATTTCTACTAGCTTTCTTGTTGCTGCTAATTTCCTCCGATTTTAGGACCACTCCATTTGAAAACGTATCAATCTCGCATTACGTCGCTCGTTAGTCGTCGGTCCTCCTTTCTCCCTCTCTTTCTAATGGACTACTGCTACCGGTTCTAGGGAATAATGATGACTTGTTTTGCACCGTAAGCACTGACCGCTTTGCTCGTCCGTTCAGTGGAATGTGGAGGAAAAGTTCGAGTTCGCTTCCTTCGAAATTAGGTGAATTCAAAGCACTCTGGGTCTGTTTTAGGGGGACGAATCGGAACCCAGCTCTCCTTCTATCGCATGCTCCCTCATCCGTCTGACAAGCGAGAAAGCGTTCAGAATGGAGAGAGCCTTTCGCATCACTAGTCTGTTTATGGCCTGCGCTCTCTCCCGATTTGAACTCCCTCCTCCATCCCTCGAATCATTTCTCTGTTTGGTCAAACTCTCAGGGCGATCGCACGATCACTCTTGGAGCGCTAATGCAACATTTCCTCTGGGGCTGACTCGCCCACTCATTCTGCCCTGATTTGCTACGATTGCGCATTTTGTTCCATGAACTCTGTCAAAGATAGGTATTTGCGCTCGAAAGAGGCTTGTCCACACTTGGTCTGATTTGGTGGGTATGATGCCATCTATGATAGTTCGTTGCAAAGCATCTGTGCGTAATCCCTATCACTTCTCTTGAAAATATTCCATTTCATGCTCTAATTTGCATTGATGACGCATCTCGTTCCAGATTGAGAGAATACGTTTTTCGAGTGATGAGTAAGACCAGCACTCAAAAGAGGAGACGGGTATTCTCGAATTTTATGTTTGTTCAAAAGGAGGGGGAGGTCGGCTATCAAATCCATTTCTTCTCCTTGAATTGCTTCGTTTTGCTAGGTCACGTTTGCCTGTGAAACCACCACTCAGCACTGTTCTCTGCTCTTGATATTCAAGGATGTCTCTCCTCATTTCACATGTTCCCTCGTCGGTCAGAGCAGCGAGATAGTGCGCGAAATGAATAGACGATTGCATGTTTTTCCCGAATCTCCTCCCTCGTTCCGAACTCTTCTTGCTCTCGATCCCTCCCTCTCCTTCTCCCCACTCACTCACTCCCTCAGCCCAAATCTATTCCAATCCAATTCGGGGGTAGATCTCGACCTTCGCGCATACTATTCACACAGAGGGACAGGACAATAGGAGGGAAGTAGTACCGGAGAAGAGAGTGAGAGTTACAGAGTGGATTGGAGGGAGAGAGAGAGATCTTGAGAAGTGCATGACTTGCTGGTGCCGGGCATTACATTCGGGTAATTCGAGATTTCGCTTGATTAGCAACATCCTTCTCTTTTTTCTACAGAGCCGCCTTTTTCTGTAGAGCCGTCTTTTTCCAAAGCCGTGTTCCTCTCCATTGATAATCGTCGCTGTTCCGGTCGGCTGGCTCTCTCTGGCCTCGATAGCTGACAGCGCGTGTGACAGACACACTGGATTATGACTCCCCGAGCTCTGACTGTAATCCGTCCTTTGTGACACCCGGGATTTAGAGGAGATGATATATTTGCTCGTCTATTGCCATTCGTATTTGGTTCACGAGAAGTTTCTGTTGCTAACCAGAACTTCCACATTAGCCGTCCGATCCGCTCAAGCGATATCCTATTCGCTGCGAAGTATGCCAATGTATTTGGAGATGTTTGCATTGCGTCATCATATCACATTTTCCATTATCATACGTGTCCTTACCAAAGAAAGCTACTGCTATGCCTCATCTGCCTTCTTCTATTTGCATTCGTCATCGAGACAGCTCCTGTATGATCTTATTGGTCCGCCTTCTCTACTTGTTGACTCGCCCCTTCCGATAGTTTGCTTGACTCGGGTTCAACCTGACCGAAGAGCTACTGTTATGCCTCATGTAGCTCATGCTCCTGTTTGCGCATTGCGTCATCGACACGGATCCTCCTTCTCCATTGATGTCATCTACTTGTTGACACGCGGCGCCCTCCTCCGATCGTTTGTCCATCGCATGCGAATCGACACTCAGACTCACGTATCGAGAGCGGGACTTCCTTGTATCTCCCACCACTTCTTTAACTCTCCGCCTTCTGTCTCTCTCAATTTCATCAAATCTCTTGCTTGCTCTGACCGCATCAGTTCCCTCTGGTCCTTCTTCTCATATCAAATTCCCCTTTCGATCAAGTTATCCCTTCCAATGTGTGAGGATGTCACGATCGACACTGTAAAGGTGTTCCTTGTTGCAAATGGAAATATTTGATTTTGTATCCAAGCTCTCGCAAGCAATACGTCAACGAGGTGTATTCGGAAGCGCTATGGTCTTTGGCTATGAATAGTAAATGGATTCATTATCTTTATCGAATTGGAAGATGTTTTTGTACATCGGCATCTGTCGAGTTAAGAGTGACTTTCCCACTCAGTAAAAATATATGCTTGGCACTAGGCAAAAATTGAATTCGCTCTAAATGTGTGGGATGGTAGTACTCGACGAGTGTAGCTCAGGCGCCACTGGTTTAGTGTTCTCCGCTAAATGGCGGAAGTTTCAAAACTGAAACGTAACCCAACCGACTTTGCTCTTTCTCAATCGTTTCAATCGAGTGATATCTCAAAAAATACAGAATAGTTGTCTGATCACACACACAAAGTTTCATCCCGATCGGACTCATTGAGAAAACAAAATTTTTCGAAAAAAATTTCAAATTTTCCGTTCTAACTTTTTTGTTAATCGAACAATAAACCTTTTTTATTTGATCAATTAAATAGGCAACTATTAACCTATCTAACATATTAATATGAAAGAAAACTATCGTACACCCGGGGGTCAAATCAAGAAAAAAGGCCGTCAACTCGTTAAAAATCAGTTCACGATAGGCCAATCGACCATATTCTTGGGGAACTCAAAATCGCCTGGTTGTATCTTTTTGGTTTAAATTTGTTCTTATTTCAATATTTCTCTTGTACTGTTATTGCAACGATGTGGTAAAGCAGATAGTGACAAGAAACTGAAAAAATATACATTATGAAAGCTGTTTGTGTAATTCTTCTTGCCTATCACGAACTGATTTTTTAACGAGTTGACGGCCGTTTTTTATTGATTTGACCCCCCGGTGTACGATAGTTTTCTTTCATATTATTATGTTAGATATGTTAATAGTTGCCTATTTAATTGATCAAATAAAAAATGTTTATTGTACGATTAACAAAAAAGCTAAAACGGAAAAAAAAAAAATCGAAAAATTTTGTTTTCTCAATGCGTTTCAATCCGATCGGGATGAAACTTGGTGTGTGTGATCAGACAAATATTCTGTATTTTTGAGATATCACTCGATTGAAACGATTGAGAAAGAGCAAAGTCGGTTGGGTTACGGTAGTTTTTTGAAACTTCCGCTATTTAGCGGAGAGGCGACTAGAACACTAAACCAGTGGCGCCTGAGCTACACTCGTCGAGTACTACCAACCCACACATTTGAATTCGATTTTTTGCCTAGTGCCAAGCATCTGCACAAATATGTTCACTGGCTCAGAAAGTCACTCTTAATCGCAAACAACGATCCCCAGTAACTATGAATCCTACTTGAAACATCTCTGATTTGCTACATATTTGAACTGTCGAGGTTACTGAGTTGATCCTAAAACCTCCCTGACATTCCCTCCATTCCGCCTTCTCTTTCCTCACAGCGTGGTAACACACTGATCTAATCAGTGCATGATCCCCTCTGGTTATTTTGTCTAGTGATGCTCGATAGTTAGTTAATCTCTCCATTCTGCACACTCTCTCTATTCTCTACTCGACTAGAGATTGTGCAGAATGGATTGAGCACTACTCGATCATGCAACAATGTTTTGTTCCACTCTCACTGACTTGACCTCCCAATGGTAATTCGCCCGTTTCATTTCTCGATCTTCGAATTCCTATCCCATTTCTTGCTCATTCCCTCTTACAAAAGGTCGCATTAAAGGATCGCGCGACTCTCTTTCACTCTTCCCGACTACTACTTTCACTCTGTTATTCTAGAGGGTTTGAGCTCTCGTGAGAAGCGCTGATAGGTCAATAGCCGTGTTGTTTTAGCACACTATTCTGCTTCAGATTTAGCGCTAAATCGAGCATCACTCTTCATCATCCATGCATTTCACTACGTCGTGTTTCGGTCAATAAACTCGATTTAGCTAGAATGTTATGCATCTCAACTTGCATATTCACACATTTTGCAACATCGCGCTCATCTGAGCATCTCCGATCCATGCTACACCCACTGTGAACATTCCATTGCTCTCCACAAATCTCTAGATATCATTTGCCCGCAGCATCCCAATTTGAGAAGAGATTCTGAGCGCGCTCTGGCTCCCGATTCGTTTTTTCGAGTGTCCGCGCTAGGTGAGAAGAATCTGACTATTCTTTGCTCAGCTTCGCCTTCGCCACCCAATCGAGAATTGACCCATCCCTCCTGAATGAGTGTGCACAGAAGCTTACTGACCCTTCCCTCGCTCCCTCCTTTCTCTCATCCCCTATCGGTTTCACCTCAACCCCTACCTCTGGGACTTTCACTGACTTTCTTCTTCTTCTTCCCAGAAAAGCACATGATTCCAACCTTATCAAGTTAGCGGACAATACGGTGATTCATTGATATCCCTATCCATTTTTCCCTAACCCCTATAAATTACTGTCGTAATTAGGCGGATCGAGCATTACCATAACCTCAGCATCCGATGCTTCTCTCATTCGAAACGAGTAGAGTCAGGTGTCGATTTGGCATCCTTGCTAGTTAGCATAACTGATCAGCTGGCACTGATTGCTAGAAGGAGTAAACAGATCCTTCCCCGGCTATTTACACTGATGGTCTGGCCAATCCTCGACTCATCCCAAGGCTTAGCCTACCCCTCACTCGATCATCCTGCGCTCTCCTCATTTCACACACTTCCTCGCACACTCTGCCTGACGAGATAGTGTGTGAAATGGAGAGAACAATCTCACCACTCTTCATTTCTTCCCTACTCCCGACCATCGCGCTAATCCTGAATGGAATGCGTGCGCTTGATTCAGTGGCTAATGCTTGCTTTGTGGTTCTTCTCTCTCTCTCTTGATGGAAAAATCCCTAGTTTGCTCGAAAGACACGATCGGCCGGCTTAGGGTCAATGCGGGTGCCTCTCTTTGATCCGCAAAGTGGCAACGAATTCGCACGTTCTTCATGTTGATATTTAGGCCCATATTGGCCCTCTTCATTGATACTCAAGCTTTATTTCACTGTATCTTCTCTTTCATATAGGGGCCATCGGGCGTGAATTATTCGAGTCAGAGCTGCTCTCGATTTGTATCTACCGTGCTCTGGCTAGTGCAAATGATCAGTGAACCGTGTCTTCCAATCCATTCCAAAAGCCAGTCCAAGCATAATACATAATAATAACTCACAGAAGCTGCTCGATCATGCATCGCTCGCGGGTTTGCCAGCCCATCCCTATTCTATTGACTAGAGATTGCATCTCTCCATTTCGCACACTGTCTCATCTTTGTAGCTACCTAGAGAGCGATTGAAGAGAAGTATCATTTCTAACCCCACCCGACCTCCTGTCTATTGTATCCATATTAAATACGTTCATTTGCCCCTGAGCTGTAAAGGAGGAGAGGGAGATGTGCGCTTTCGGCTTACTAAACCGGATATGAGTGATATTCCCTGCGCCCCCCTAGTCGCTGTTCCCTTTTACGATCGATTTACTCGTCCTGCCGTTCTTTTCTTGCCGTTTTTATAGGAGTAATCCGAACTGCCAGTCAGTTTTCGGAAGACCCGCGTTCAAAAGTTCAACAGTTCAAAAGTTATGTGAATCGCTTGTCCTTTATGTATTTTTTCCGCGTTTTCCATGTCTGTTTGCGTATGTTGATTTGTCTCCCGATCTTGGGAACTCACCGACACCAATTGCAGAGCGAGAGAGAGGTCAATCAACAAATCCAGAGGTCAATCACCATCTGGGAAATCGATCGCTTCTCAGCCTTCTTCTCTTCTCCAGAATGTGAGTGCGAATCGTGTGTTTTATATCTCGCTGCGGTTCTGGCTCTCTCCGTTCTGCACAATATCTCGCCGGTCAGACAGACTAGAGAGTGCGTGGAATGGAGAGAGTTCCGAAATCGAAGAGACACTGTTTGTCCCCCATTCGCGGATACTTCTTTCTTTGTTTGGTCCTGAGAAAGAGGGACGAGAGAAGAGATGGTTGGTCGATCTTCAAGGAAAATACACTCTATTTGGAATCACTGCACGCATTCACTTCGTAGAGGTAGAATCGCAAACAAATAGTATGCCCAAGTGTGAGAGGGAGTGAGTCATCGAGGATGGCCTTACTTTGTGCCACGAAAACATCCGCATTTGGAAGTGAAGAGGAAATAATAATAATATATTTTCATTGAATATAGTGGATTCCTTGCAGGAACTACAGCAGTTATGGGGAATGCTAAATAAGAGTAGAGGCGAAATGGTCATAGAAGATAAGGGAAATAAGTAATTATATTCGAAAATGGTCAGGTTGGGAGATCAGTGCTGCCATCGCTGCACTAAGAAGGTCTACCCAACGGACAAAGTCGGCCCGCTCAAGGACGGAACGTTCTTCCATAATGTGAGTTCATTCTGTTTTCCATTATTCGCTTCACATACATGTTGTGAATCTCCATGCCTTGGTAAGGTACTTTCTTCCATAATGCCATATGTTTACGGTAGTAGCAACAACTATCAATTATTGTGGAGTACTGTTTCCCAGATTACGGTAGCAGTGTAGTCTCACTTCATCTGAATTTCACTGAACAACGATACTTTCCGCAATGATTGTGAAGAAAATGCAATAGGTTTCACTCTGGCGTAATAAGCGTCGTGAACTGTTGCACGTAATTTTAGAGTCGATCGGTGTTCAAACAACACTAAAAAATAATTCAAATAATACTTGCAGGGCTGCTTCAAATGCTACATTTGCGGTACTCGTCTCGCTCTCAAGACATACTGCAACAACAGGAACAATATCGATGATAAGGTTTGCTAGTTAACAGTAGCTATTTCGTATCTGTTGTGCACTCTCTTTATTCTGCACCCTATCATTTCTCTGACTGGTGAAATAGTGTGCAGAGTGGAGAGAGCCAAAACTGAATATTCATCCCTAGTTGACAGATTCTCGTGATTACCACGATAGTAAGCTGCGAAGCCCTCATAACACATATTAGAGAGCGTACCACAGCCGGATACTCGTTTTCCATAAACAAGGACAAAACACTAGGCGCTTGCGAAGATCATTTCACAATTCCCTATTTTATTGATCTTTGCACCAATATATATTCTTTTCAGGAGGTCTACTGCTCCAACCACGTGCCGGTCGCTTCTCCTCACGACCTCCCACTGGAGAGCAGACAGCAGAACGGATCGCCAGCCAATGGCCACAATGGGCAGGACAAGGACTATCGACGGTGAGCATTTATCGGCTATTCGTGTAGAAATCGTGTCAACTTATCCAAATACATGCATGGAGGGACACGTTTCGCTACTTACAAGAGTTGTTTTGCAGAACACGTTCATCTCTACGAAATAGTCCGTATATGAATAGGTTTCACAATGGATTGAAAACAATCTTGAGATCTTTTATGTAATATTTCTCCGAGTTCTTCCTCAAATACAAATTTAGAAGAAAAATGTCGATGAACTTATAAACCTCTATTCAGTGACGCTGGGCTCAACGACATGCGCATCGCTCACGCGCTCAAGGCCACGAAAGTGGCCAAGCCGTACCCGAAGATCACCCATGCCGGCGCGCACTATGTCGTGGTAAATCTTCTTCTATTATTTTTTCAAAAACTGTTTTTACACGATGTTCATCAGAATTCAAGTCTCAAAATATTCTAGCCTATTAGGTTGCAATGCTGCAACCGTACAATTGAAGGCAATACGGAAACGACTCTCTTCAATTAGCGTGCTCTCTCGCCTGTTATGATAGATAAAAGAGAGAACATACTAAATGAAGAGAGTCGAGTTTCGATCTGCCATCACTAAACCGTAAATGGTACACCAAGGCAAGGCATGCAATGCGATCTTTAAAAAGACATAATTCCTTGCTTCTAGGACTTTGACGACCAGACTCGTCTCGAGTTGATCCATCGAGAAGACGAGGATCTCATGTATGATGCCTTCAGTCAGCAGAGAGAGGAGGAGAAGCAAGAGTTCGAGAAGGAAACCAAGGTTCGATTGTAGATTCATTGCCAGCTCGTCAAATAATGCCTGACTGTATGTAAGTCAGTGATGGATTCTCGGATGAAATCCTCATTTCCTTTTTTTGGATTTTTGTGAGTTCCGACTATTCCAGCTAAAACGAACTGGAGACAAACGGATAATCTTAATATCCGAGTTGAAACATAGGCAAACTAATATTCATACGTCAACAAGTCTCGAAAAAGCGAGGGCACGTCGGCAACCGTCAAGACCCATATCGGCAATGCGAGAAAAACAGCGTTATGTATGGTAAAAATGATTATATCGAGCAGATCACGTCAGCAAGCTTGTTTGGGCATATCGGCGGAAAATTCTAGGCGAGACCTCATTTGACGATAATATTGATAAATTCATTTCAGGAGGAATGGGAGCAGGCGCTGGCAGATTTCGCGAGGAAATTCGAGCGTGGGCAGGCTAATAAGAAGCATAAGGTATTTTTGTATCTCACTTTTGTAATTTAATATATGTATATATATTGTACTATGATTCGATCGATCAGACATGACAAAATACAAAAAAAAATATACAAAAAAATTGATAGTTAGGATAATGATTAATCATAATTAATAATTTGTTATAATTTTAATTAATAATAAACATATAAAATCATCGATTGATTTATTGAAGGACGATCTGATCAAGCAATTGACGATCACGAGGGAGAAAAAGTTGGAGACACTTCACTCAAGGAGGAAGGTCAGCGATGATTCTAAGAAGTTCACGATTTAACATTGTATTTGATTGAAAATCAAATAATAATATACTGTTCAAGTGGAAGAGAAACTTTGGTGTTTGTGTTATGCACTAGAAATGACCGAATAATCAATCTTTAAAGCGTATTTCCGCTCTTGAAATGTGCCTGAAACACACCTAGAAACTTATCTTATTTTTAATCAAAAGAAAGACGCAACAAAACAGTTATCTTCATTGAATAATTTCAATGCAATCTTAGAACTCTCAGAAAACGACGAATGAGTGTGCATTTTTATCGTGTCTATCGATTGATTCAAAATCGGCGTATTTCCATCATGAAACAGATATCAGCAGAATCCGAATGAAACGAAATCACTAATTTGAAGGACCGTGAACGCTATCTGACCCAAGAGCTGATCGACCGACAGGCCAAGGAAATGCTCGACTTGTTCAAGCAGAAGAGAAATGTTCGTTATTTTATTTATTTTTATCCGATCTGAGTACATCTCATCAATGTTCCACGAACATTTTCAAATTTGAAAAGTGTCTGAAACATAGCTGATTCGTTCCGCTCTTCGTGGGCTTGCGCTTTTGAAAATAGTGTGATTTAAAATGTTTTAAAAATATAATTAACTAAATTACTCAGGAAGTGGAAGTGCTCGAGGACGTGCCCGCCTACCCGCCGTCTCCGCCGCCACCAGAGCCTCCTCACTGCAGCAAGCGGGAGATATACACGAGCACGGAGGTAGAAGATCGTTCTTGTCTGCTAGTGATGACAAATCGGCATCCACTCTCATCTTTTTGCGCGCTTTCGAGTCGGTCAGAGATACTAGAGATCAATGAGAGATTCGGATGCCGTTTTGCCATCACTATTATCTATCGTTCGAACGGTGCTGACAATACCCGCATCCGTATCACTGCGTTTTTTTTTAATGACGATGAAAATTCAGAAGAATATTATATAATAGAAAGTTGAAATTACTATTTCATTAATTATATTTATATAATTATTAAAATAATAAATTGTCAGGTGTTCGAGGCGGTCGACCAGATCGCCGTGCACACTGCCCAGTCCGACATAACTTCATTCACTAAGCTAGTGAGACTACTGACCTACGAGGCCAGGAATGACGTGGAGAAGGCCAGGTGAGGGTTGCATACTGTATTTGATGAAGTATAACATGTTCAAACCAAAGCAGATGTGTGTGTCAAAACGCATTTATCGATTGCTTTTTCTTCGGATAATGCCTAAATATTTTTTGTGAACGATCCCATTTCGTCTATCGAATAATCTGAATCGGCTTCAAAAGGTTTTACATTCTTATTGAAACATATCCTAAAATTCCTGTTCAAAACGAGAAAGACCTAAACTGGTGATAGCGTTTTATATAGACATTTTTGATCGATAAATTCAGGGCCATCTACCGATGGATCACTATCAAGAACCTCAACCTCATGAACTTCGATGATCGAGTTGATAAGGTGAGTAATTTTTTTTCAGTGGATTTTTATAAAACTCCGAGCATGAACCGATTCAAATATTATTTTGGCTTAAATAATCTATCTAATGCACCAATTTCAAGGACACACCGATGGGTCTGCTGCGAGGAATCAAGTACGGCACCGAGAGTTACCACGTCCTCTTCAAAAGGTGAGAGTTTATTAGCTTAATTTTTATCTGGATTTTCTGGCTGTAGCCCAGCCCACCTTACGTGGGATGATTGAGACCTCCTTTGCATTTATTCTTCTGGTCTTCAATAAATACGTTTCGTTCACCATTCTTGTGGTATTTTTCGCGAGAAATGTCGGATATGTTTCATTGAGGACAACCTAGGTGAATCACATCCGTCTCAGTCGAAGTGGGTGTTCTGTTGACGTAAAACAATCTTACTGCGAGTGTCTCTGGACATCCACCTGAAATCAGCTAGTATTCTCATTTCTTGTGTTCTTGTTTTTCTATAGCTTCTGATCGTATAATCTAGCTAACCATAGTTCGAGAAATATATGCAACATGAACACATCATAAATATTTAAATCCAGATTGTGCGCCTACGCTGGTCTACACTGCGTGGTCATCCGAGGATTCTCGAAGTCCGCAGGATATCAGGTAGATCAGTCTTCTTCTTTGTTATTATTCGCAACTACTAGGCGATGGCGTGGAACAACTTGCCTTACGTGGGAAGCTTAAGACCTTTACATATATTCCCTTGATCTTCTATCCATACGACTATCTCCATTCTGCACACTCTCTCGTTTCTCTGACCAGCGAGATAGTGTGCAGAATGTAGAGAGCCAAAACCGAAATTGCATCCCTACTTCCAGCCGGGCCTCGCATTCGAGGACAATCGCTTCCGGAACACGTGGAACGCTGTGTATCTCGACGGCAGCTGGCGATTCGTCCAGTGCAACTGGGGAGCGAGACATCTCGTGTAAGGGGTTATGTCTTTGATCTTTTATTCTGTTTGAGTCGCCACATCTTTTCATTTCAACGAATGAAATGAAGTTCAGCAAAATTTACCTTCTGGCTGACACATAGTCACGAAAGCCAACCTATTACTATTTTCGGCGAAACAAAAACAGTCCTTGTACGAGAGCAAACTAATGGTCGTTGATCTTCAGGAACGCCAAAGATTCCAGTTCCTACGACACGAAGAACGACGGGAATCTGCGCTACGAGTACGATGACCACTACTTCATGACGGATCCAGAGGTAAAAATATTGTGGCTCCGAGTGTCCATTCAAAATAATTCCTTCATTTGATTCCATAACACGGCAGTTATCGATTAACTGTCATTTGTAACAATTCGAAATGATAAAAAAAAAGATAAAAATTGTGACTTTGAAGGAGTTCATCTACGAGTTCTTTCCCGAAGATCCCGCCTGGCAGCTGCTGTCACGGCCTCTGACCCTCCGGCAGTTCGAACGAGTGCCCTTCGTGAGGTCAGTGATTGAAATATGGACGTGGCTTTGTCAGCCTTCCATGGACTTATTTTTCTAGTCGTTCTGAGCAGGACAAATGATCGATGATATCTACAATTTAGGCAGGATATTAATGTGCTAATTTCAGGTCACTATTCTTCAAGTATGGATTACATTTCACTAACCCAGCACTGGAGAGCGTATGCTACGTGAGTTGATCTTTGATCTCCTTATTTCCGAATTCGTTTCTGTCGATCTTCACTTCCCCCTGTTTTTTTTAAATTCTCGGTCTTCGTCAAGGACGTTTATTGTAGACTGATCGATCTGGTGCTGCTTCTATTGCCATCGAAATACCTCCTGAGGCCGCGGACAACCTAATCTTCCATTACAATCTCAAGTGAGAATTTTAAGATTCGCATTCGATAATATTTATTCCACTCATATATTTGACTCTCCCATCGATTTCTCTTGAACATTTGTTCATTTGAGATGAGCCTGAAACATATGCGGCTCTCGAAATGAAAATAAAAAATATAATCTGTAAAATACCATAGCTTTCAAAATCCATTATTTTTTTCTTCATTTCGAGGCTGCGCATATGTTTCAACGTTCGTCCATAAAGGAAAGGAAGCATATACTTACGATGATTTCATACGTGGCGAATCGCCACTGGCGATTTAAAAACAATATAATCTCATTTTTAAGGTTTTACGATGACGATGAGACGACGATGGAGGGGCTCAGTCTCAAGCGATTCGTCATGCAGTCTGTAAAGGTAAAATCTTTACCGTAAGAAAACGGATTCTCCATCAAAATTCAGGAACTGGCTGATATTCTGGTCACCGGAGCATGTGCAGATGATGGCAACAATTAAACTTAATTATTTACATGATCGTAATTAAAATACTAAATTAATAAATTGCAGGACCGAGTAGTGTCTTTCCGCGTCCACGCTCCCTGCACTCGGCCACTCTTGCTGGATATTTTCGCAAATTCAGGTGACTTCTGGAAATCAATAGCGAATGTGCTTTTAAAACATCTCTGATCTTCTTTTCGAACTGTTGCATAAGCACATCCAAGTATATGTTATGGAGTTTACTTGAGCCCAATGCTTTTCAAGCCCTCTCCCTCATCCCAGATCGTCTTTCAGTCTCCTCCGGGCATTATCTCACCGGGCAGCCGATCAAGTTCAAGAGCGTCTGCAAATTCAAGGTAATTATAATTGATTGATCATTTTGGAATGTAATCGCTATTTTTTTGAATTCATGCAATCGGTTTACGTCGGTTTACGTCGGTTTACGGTTAATTTGATGTTAAAAAAAGGTGAAAAAATCCGATCTTCGATGTTGGTCCTGTTAAAAAAAATGCAAAGAACCGATCTTTGATTTGAATTCCCGCATTTTTCTATCTCAGCTCCCAGTGGTGCTAGAGACTACAAATTTTAACAGCAGCTTAAAAATGTCGAAAGAAGCCCAGAAACCAAATTTCAAGTCGCTATATATCCTAGATGTCGAGTTTCTTGTCTCTAGCACTACTGGGAACTGAGATAGAAAAATGCGGGAATTCAAATCAAAGATCGGATCTTTGCATTTTTCTTAACAGGACCAACATCGAAGATTGGATCTTTTCGCCGTTTTTTTAAACACAAAGTTAGAATTGAGGATATATTGTCTAAATGAAATTTGTTTGACTGAAATGAAGATGGTGAAACTTATGAGAAAAATTGATAAAATATTAATTGTGTCAATTTCAGATCGTCTGCGAATCCCTCGGCGTCATCATGATTCCTCTGCCAGAGTGCGCGTCCGGAGAGTGGGGACCGGCCAAGGTGAGTCACTATATTCCCAGATCAAATTCCTTACGATTTTTTAAATTTAATTTTAATTAGATTTTATTTACATTATTGGACAACCATTGTCTAGGAGTAAACAAAATAGAATTATTTGCTCCACTTCAAAATAAAGTATCCTTCCTTGGATTCAACTATATTATTTTTTGTAAAACATATAAAATAAATAAATAAATACTTCAGGCAACTCGTCTCTTCGGTCTCTACCCGGTTACTCACCCTGAGGCGATTATCAACGCTGGCAGGTGAGGAACAATTATATCCTTCAATTCAATACCTCCTATCTTTTTCGTCACAAATAATAAAAGTGAACAAACAGGATACATTGGGTGAGGAAACCGGGGATATGAACATAGTTTTGGAAATCACTACTTTCAGACACGTCGAGATCCGATTCCGAATGTCGAAACCGCTGTCGGAATTCGTCGCCTCCTTGCACAGAAATAGAACAGATGACAGGTCAGTATAGTGGAAGATGTGTTTGAATGCTAAGAATGAAGTTATAATCAATTTCGTTCTCAAAACATGCTCATAATAAAGAAGTTTACGATCTATCTCAGTTCTGTATCCCCCCTAATTACAGGAGTCTGCAGCACTGCTGCATAGCAGCTATCAGAGGCGACTCGGTGATCATTCAGATCGATTTTCCTGATGAAGGACAATATGGACTGGATATTTATACAAGGTTTGGCGGTTTTGCGAATTGCGCTTTCATTATAAATAGATTGAATTACGTAGTTGATGAAGTGTTTTTTCCGCAGCGTTCGGATGTGCATTGCCTCATAAGATGTCCATCGCCTCTAGTAAGAAAAGTGAAACATAGTTTAGCTGAAAAGAAAAACGTGGCTCTACTCTACCTCCCTTTCTTTAAAAAATGGGTAAATTGGCGTTTGTAGAAATAATAACAGCATTTGCAGTAGTCCACTTCCAATCATTTTTATCAGAAATTAAGAGTCATATTTTCAGGCAAAACGAGGCTACGATCAACGGGAAGCAGCTGCTGACTCACTGCTGCAAGTACTTGATACACGCGAGGAACTGCTAGCTACAGTAATCCCGGACTACCGTAATCCAATGCTTATCGATTAGCCATCGACGACCCCGCCCTACACTAACCGATCCCGATTTCGATTACAGTAACCTCACATTTATCGATTATCCAGTTACTGTGAATCCCGCCTACCGTAACCCATAGATTTATCCTCCCCACCACAACCAAGTGAGCATCGTTCAGCAAATCGATACGGGTACAGTATCCTATCTTGCATCTTTTGATCCTAGCCGGAAATTCATTATCGCTTTTTCGTTGTTTGTTCCCCTTTGCTAGTTTCACCTGTTCTATTGAGAACCGATCCCCCAATCATTACATGTTTATGTGTACATAACGCAGAGCGCGTTCTAACTCAATAAAGTGTTACCATCAAGCTTCATTGCACATTATGCCATCGTTAATAGTGAACACAACACGATGGATGCGAAATTACATACGTTGATACGTGATCTGATATTTATGGAGGTGGTTTTAGAGACTTTCGGAAGTATTTGATCAGAAAAATCTTTATCGAGAAAGTAGAATCATAATTTAATTGCATCGACCTCTTAGCTGTTCTCGTTCCCGCTTGAGCACGGAGCGCTTTAGAACACATACAGTAGTCCTCCCATCACACAGTTTTTGGGGCTGGTTGGCATCCCAATAGGAGAAGGGATCGGTGGAGTGACTAATCTTACCTCGATTCTATTCTCGAGATGGTGAATCAAACGCGTGAACATGTTTAGGATATTTTAATATGCGTAGCAGTAAGAATTCCTCATGATGGCAAACATTTCCACGAATAGTTGTGAGTCCGTGACCGGGATCAAGATTTTCGCTTCCCGCGGACGGGAAAGTTATCCAAATGCTCTAAAAATTTGGGAATCGTATATTCCATGGATTTGCAACTAACCTGTCCAGGAAAGGCCTTTGAACAAAAATCGGCCTTGGAACTGTGAACATCCAAAATAGAGAGAAAAAATATTATGTGAAAAAGTGAAAAATTCGTGCCCTTACTTCAAATTAAGAGCTATAGTTATCAAACTTTGGGGATCATTAGGAATTGTGGTATGGATCATTTTGAGCTTTTGAACGAGTCTCTAGCATGTCTATGAACGAAAATCCATTTTTCGAGACCCTACTTTGAGACAGTCTAAAGACACTGTACGTCATCCTCCCATGAGTACATATTTTCACCGAAAAGGTATTGAGGTCTTCTATTATCACGTCCAGTAGGAAGGTTGAGGAAAAATCCTTGTAAGAATTTTTATTGTTTGAAAAAGTATTGATTTATTGAAGTATTGACACCAAAGCATTTTCCCTAACACTCGGTGGGTGTGCTATGTCATGACCAAGTATGAACAAGAAATCTCATACGAGTCAAAAGTTATGAAAGAATGAAAAAGTGACCGAAAATTAGTGTATCTTTCGAAAACGCCATTTCGCAGAAGAGTAATTTGAGTACGGACTAGTACCTAGCACTAATCCAGAAATCAGAAAAATCTGTGGTGTGAGAAAATAATTGCTCGACATTATGTTCGAAAAAATTACGGTTTCGACTATTTTCAATTTTTTCTTTTTTCATTATTTTCTTGATGAACTCTCATATCTATATTCGAAATCAGCGCGCAAAGATACCCCATATATGGTATCTTTGCCTTGACCGAACCCCTGGAGACAGAGAGGGGGGAATGAGTGGGAACAGACTCGAACGAGTTCGGCGCTCGAACCAGTTCGGATTGGGATAAGTTTCAGAAACAGATCAAGTTCTGAAGCATCACTCTGGGGTGGTGGTCGGGACTTGTGGATGGCCCTTGACCGAACCCCTGGAGACAGAGAGGGGGGAATGAGTGGGAACAGACTCGAACGAGTATCTTATCTGTACACCTATGGTCAGGAAATTCTGAGATTTTTTTTCAGTTTCTGTTTGTTTCCTCACCGTATCATGGTTTTGGGGAAAAAATTGCGATTTGACTCGAAAAAAGTATACTACCGTACTTTAGGCATCGGGAGTATGATTTTTTTAAGATCGATTAGAGAAATTTGAAAATTTCTGACCCAATGAACTAAATCTGACCCATCGGACTCGAGTACTGTAATCACTGGGTTACTGTAGTATGAGTTGAGTGCGGTACTTATTGTTTTTCTACCATCACCAAAAATCCAAAATCGGATCATGACCCCCGGTACATGATCCAAAACGTGATTTGTGAGGTCGACCACTGACCATGACCCCCGGTACATGGTCATGGTCCAAAAACATGATATGTGAGGTCGACCATTGACCATGACCCCCGTATCATGGTCCGAAAACCTGATTTGTGAGGTCGACCACTGACCATGATCCCGTATAATGGTCCAAAAACAGGATATGTGAGGTCGACCATTGACCATGACCCCCGGTACATGGTCCAAAACGTGATTTGTGAGATCGACCACTGACCATGACCCCCGTATCATGGTCCAACCCACAAAGCTACATTATAATTCAAAATCAGTGTTTGAATTTTCGCGCGCTTTGCCTGATATTGATAGTTCAATACCACCGTAATCTGTACCTTCTCGCGCTCGCCAGAGAAAAGAGTGTTGTTTGCGGTCAATTTTTTTGTCGATAATATCTTAGTGGCGCCACGTTTATTCAAAATATGCAATAAAAAGGGGGGGGGGCTAGATTTGGATGTTAGTGGTACTTTAACGGCAGAAGCTACTGCTGCGAATACAATCGTTCCGAGAAGAATCTTCATCGCGATGGCTGTTTCTGTCCCTTTTTTCTTCGCTTTATCGTGACACTTAGGGATGTCGTTTCGGGTAATGAATCTCTCCATCTGCGCTTTATCTCATCGGCCAGAGAGACGAGAGAGCGTGTGGTTAGGAGAAAGGTATCACTCGAAACGATGTCACTAGTGATAATGATTCATCTGATTGTGAGGGTTCTTTTATAATGAAGGCATCTGATTCACACGTGAATCAGATGCGCTATTGAGAATCAAGAAAGACAAGATGCTTTGGAAAATGTATGTGAGACTAGTCAGATGTTTCTTAGCCGCATTTAGCGTCACATTTTGAATGTTTTAAAAAAAAATTGTCACTCCATCGTGTGAAGCCACATGTGTTGTCTTATCTAGCAGAATATCTGATTCATTCAACATATTATAATTATAACTTTTGTGAAGTCAATCACTAATTGCTTCAACCTCTTTCTCCGGGATGTAAAATCTACCTCATCAATGCACTCATTGTAGACTGATCGATCGGGCGCTGCTTCAATCGGCGTTGAAATACCTCACGAGGACGCGGACAGCATTATTTTCCCAACAACCTGAAGGAAGATTGAGATGATTTTGTTCAATGAAGAAACTGAATAAAATCGTTAGCGACGATTGATTCCGCATCTTGAAATGCACCTGAAACATATTCGCGCCTCGAAATGGAAAACGCGTTGATCGATAACGCAATCGGAAGACCACGCTGTCAATCAATTTGCGTGGGCTAAAAGCGCTCTTCGATTCCATGAATATAGATTTTTGATTCCATTTATGACAAAGCTGCCATAATATCTCATCCACGGTGCAATGATGAAAAGATAATTCACTGTGGATTCGACTCGATCGTCACCGAGATCGAGATTCTAATCACACTCTATTCATTCATACGCATGGATAAAGTGGTCACATGCTCTTGAACGGAAAACAATAATGCGCATCGAAGAAGCGATGAAAGGGCACGTTACTCTCTCACTTTTTCTTATCTCCAGTTGGTTGTCTGCTTCTCTAACTCTCGTCCGCTCTTGAAACGCAGAGGAAAGAAAATTCGAGTAAGTGTGAAATTCGCAGGTAACAATTATTATATATCGTGTGTAAGCACAGGTTTGTGTCGAACATTGTTTATCTCTACTATTGTAGTTCTTGTTCCTTCTTCAGCTCTACTCTTCTAGTTGGGGATAGTGGCGGAGGCGAATCCCGGGGGGAGCGGGGGTCCGGCTGCAGCTGCAGCTCCTCTCGGTTCCTGCAGCCGAGGCGGCGACAGGGGCGGAAACTTTTTTGGAGTTGACGGCTTCGACGCGACCACACCTGCTTTGGATTCGTGAGATTTTCGGCTACAAGGTTGCATGAAAACTATCGGATGATAACCTACCGGATGGGAAACCGGATATTTCACAATATCATCATTTCAGTGTTCAAAATGGTGTTCATCCAGTAGGCCCATTAAATATTATCCGACTGTTTTCATTCGCCCTATTGCCGATTTTTGAGTGAGCGATGCAACGTCCCATCATATTTTGATAAACATAATGTTACAGATTCACTAACCATGTTTCTTATTCCACTTCTTTGTATTCATTCTGGTCTCAATTTCCTGTTTGCTAGCTGTTTTGTCCTTGGAAATTTTCTCCGTTACTAGTCCCTCAAAGTCCGTCGACTGCGCGTGTCTATCCGCTAAAAAAAAAAAAAATAATAATAAGATATTACTTTCGTAAATTGCTCACATCTGCCTTTCTTCGGGGTTTGCGCATTCGAAGACGCTGTCTTTGTTGAGCCCTTATTGGCTGAAATTTAGTATTTTAAAAATAATTATAAAGATATTTTACAAACTTTCGGATGCATATTTGTCCTTTTTCTTGCATCTCCACACGACGCAACAGATGACTATCTGAATTCATCATTTGAGTTTTTCTGAATTTAACTTGATGTGACAACGAAACATATTCCAATCCGAACTTGTTCGTGTTCCGAACTCCATCGTTAAACTCAACCCTGGTTTCCCCTCTCTGTTTCTAAACACCCTTAGTAGCAGTTGTTTTTAAATAGGCATTTCAAGGTAATGAAAATACTGAAAAATAATAAGAAGATATTTTTTATGAACCCACAATCAAAACCAGCAGTACAGCGCCTCCGATTCCGAATCCGATCAACATCTTCATCCCAGTCATTCCGGCGGCATTTTTCATATCTGACAAATTTGATTATAGTTTTTTTTAAAATTAATTTCCTATTTCTCATCTTACTGTGCTCTTCGAGTAGCTGCAAAAATCGATCATCCTTCATCGCTATTGATTTCGAATTCTCGGACGTTTTCCAGGTCGCTTCCGATCCTCCGATCAAACCAATGAGCTTCAAAAAATAAATTTAAAAATACACATAATTGTATGTGTCAAAATATTGAATATCTAACAAAGTTATTTCTGGGTATCTAACCTCTCCGCCAGCGGAAATATTGAAGGCAAATCGATTTCGATTAGAAAAGGGGGTTTCGATATCCTCGAGTTGATCCATAGGAAAAACAGCCCTTCCGTCTTAAAATTAGATTCGAAGAATTCCGATAAAATTTACAATAAAAATACGCACTAGTATCTGTGGAATTCCAAATAAACTCGGCAGTCACATAATCTGGGAACTTCAAAGTGGCTCGTTCGAAGGAGAATCTGCATTTATATTTATAAAGCAAATACAATTAAATCAATAATTTTGTATTTATAAAGAGTATGCATATTAATAGAGAAAAAAGTTGGCCCTCACTCAATTGTGTGAATCATACGTGGTCACGATAATCCTCCACGATTCCGATGTAGTCAACCTCAAAAAAAGTTCAGCATACACATACTCTGCTCGAGATCTCAAGGTAAATAAGAGTGCCGATGATCTACAGCAGTACTCACTAATGGTGTCGTTTCGGATTTGGCTCGCTCCATTTTGCACATGCTATCGCCGGTTAGACAGACGAGAGAGTGAGCAAAACGGGGAGAGCCATCCTTGAATTGTCAGCCCTAGTTCGAACTCACTCGATTTCAAGTAGCGCGAGTAAGTTCCAGACTGTAGGGTTTACGCAATTTGTGGTATTCTCCCAAACGACGCCTGAAATGTATTTGTTTTGCAGAGGTCCGACAAAAATACTATATCGAGCCTAATTGGAGATTTGTTGATTTATCTAAAGCTTTTTCCCAATGGTCGGATATTTCCCGTGCCTGAATACATTGGCAAAAACACGGAGGATATCAAAAACAGGTATCGTGTATATTCTGCGCATGCACTCCTTCCCCTAGAAATGACGAAGAGTTCTCGTTCCATCTCTGAGATGTTGGAGAACATTCCCGATAGTTGAACTATATGCCCTTTTTCCTTAACCCAAACTGGATATCGTCATGCCTCTTGTTTTATAATGTAGGTGAACGAAATTTAGTCTGATATATATAGTGATGCCTATTCGGCATTGACCCTCCTCATGTTACGAGTTTTTTTCGCAGATCAGAGAAGAGAAAGATCACGCGAAATAGGTGGAGTCGGAGCCGATTCGACATCACTAGTCTATCTTCCTCACCGACTAGGCCAGTATCCAGTATTACAGTATTAAGATAACGCCTGACCGAACGCCTGGAGACCTAGAGGGGGGACTGACCGAACGCCTGGAGACCTAGAGGGGGGAATGAGTGGGAACAGACTCGAACGAGTTCGGCGCTCGAACCAGTTCGGATTGGGATAAGTTTCAGAAACAGATCAAGTTCTGAAGCATCACTCTGCGGTGGTGGACAGGGCTTGTGGATGGCCCTGACTGAACGCCTGGAGACAGCGAGGGGGGAATGAGTGGGCGCTCGAACCAGTTCGGATTGGGATATGCTTCAGAAACAGATCAAGATCTGAAGCATCACTCTGGGGTGGTGGAAGGGCTTGTGGAGCCTAGCCCATTTCCTTGAAATGGTCAAGATACTGTAACAGAAACGAGTTTTCATCTCTCTCCCTCACCGACTAGACCCGTCAACTCCTCTTCGTGCACTGTACACGTGGCGCCCTCGAGAAAGAGGACACACACCTGAAAACGAGATTGATGTGCAATCATGATTTCGAATCAAGCCTGATCTCCTCATTCCGTCTTCTCATTTCAGAGAAACGAAGGAGTGTGCAAAAAGGAGAGAGAGAGCAACTATACGACTCAGGATCACTATTACTCACATTGTTTTCCTGACACTGGGCAATTGGATCCTCTGTATGGACGATGCACGGGAGAAGGAGAAGAATCAGGGCGCTGAAATCATACAGAAATGTTCACTATCGTTTCCGGTTCGAGACCGAATCTCCTCAATTCTCATGTTCTCTCGCCAGTAAGAGAAACTTGAAAGCACGCGGATAGAGGAGAGGTCGATATCGACACTAATGCGCAAAAAAATCGACCTAGAACGTGAGATTTACCAGATGAATGGCCCCATTGAGACCCAGTCGACCGCACGCGACGAGTGGAATGAAGTAGAGTAAGACGAATGATGAGTGAGAGGGAGAATAGAGACTGAGAGGACTAGGATAATAAGGGATTAAAGATGAACAATGGAATTTGAAAAAAAACAAAAACGGAACTCGACTCTCTCCTAATTTCGCCTGTCGCCTCGTTTCTCTGTGAGTGATGCTGTGTTTGTGTGCTATCGAGTTTTATTCATATTGAGGTTGCGCATATGAGGCCGTTCACGTAATTTTCGAGCAAGGGCTGACACAGCTCAGAAAGTTCAATTTTCTGAAACTGTGTTTTTTGGGGTTATCAATTGTGGTGAAGACGATGGGATTATCCATTTTGTCCGCAGACCCCTCGTATGCTCCAGATGGCGTCACGTCGAAATCACGTTTTCACGTTCTACTCAGCTCTCGAGAGTGCTAATTTTACCATCCCCGGCCCTCTTCCCGGGCAGGACGGGCGAGAGAGTGCGTGGAAGCGAGAGAGCGCGCAGGGGAGGAAGAGGAGGGAAGGGTATAGACTCTCCTTTCCTGGCCAATTCCGATCACTTTATGTTAGCTCATTCATTTCTCTGACCCTAGATTTGGCTGTAAATATAGATTCAGAATCCTCTCGTCACGCCCGATCGATATCACTATGTTGCTAAGAATACTTTGGCCTCGAACTAGACAAAAATGAACTAGACAGGCGTGTTCGCCATGCAATTCTACCCCAGGAAACATTTTCACCTAAAATTAGCACTCTCGAGAGCTGAGTAGAACGTGAAATCGTGATTTCGACGTGACGCCATCTGGAGCAAACGAGGGGTATGTGGACAAAATGGATATGCCCATCGTCTTCACCATTATTGATAACCCCAAAATACACAGTTTCAGAAAATTGAACTTTCTGAGCTGTGCCAAAGCTGGTCGAATTTGCTCGAAAATTACGTGAACGGCCTCATATGAAGCCGTTTGCTTTAGGATCAACAAGGCTTCAACAGGGGTCTGGAACAGGTGAATAATCGGATATGCTCAAAAGTTGGCCCCAGGGGGAACTTTTTTATTCGGAATCGATTGGTGGAGTCCGTTTTTCGATCTGAGCCTTCTGAATCTCGGTACGACGCGACGTCGAGTTGGCCCAATTTTTGTTATTTGATGAAAACAGCCCGGCAAATGTCAAAATGGTGCCAAATCTCGTGCACCCGACCATAATTTTATTCTCTACAAAATGGAATACAAAAATCGGCTCTAACATTTTTCTCTTCCGAGATATTGTCAATTTTTGAGAAAAAAAGTAAGAGAAAACCCATTAACACAAGAAAGAGCGTTCTTTGCTGATCATTTTGGTATATGGGGTTCGATATTTCACGTGAACCCCGATGGTTTTTCTTCATATTTTGTGCCGAAAACTCGCGATTTTCGATGTTTTTCGACTCTAACTTTTTTATTTCGTATTTTTATGAGCTGTAATATAAAAATTCGGTTTCTACATGCGAAAATACGTCAGAAACTTCTATAGTCACGTATATCTGAGAATATGACTTTTTTCGACCCAAAAATCTTCATCGACGACGTCATTAGGGTCGAAAAAGTCATATTTTCATGAATATACGTATATATGAGTTTCTGACGTATTTTCGCATGTAGAACCCGAATTTTTATATTACAGCTCATAAAAATACGAAATAAAAAAGTTAGAATCGAAAAACCTAGAAAATCGCGAGTTTTCGGCGCAAAATACGATGAAAAACCATCGGGGTCCACGTGAAATATTGAACCCCATATGAGGCCGTTTGCGTTAGGATCAACAAGGCCACAACAGGGGTCTGGAATAGTTAAAAAATGACATGGCCTCAAAAGTTCATCCTAGAGGTAACTTTCGATTCTGAATCGATTGGTGAAGACCGATCTTCGATCTGGGCATGGTGTCTGACTGGCATGCCGACGCAGGCAGGTTCGACTCCCGCCCGCAGGTGATGTTTTGCAAGAAGTAGAGAAAGGGCATGGTGTCTGACTAGCATGCCGACGCAGGCAGGTTCGACTCCCGCCCGCAGGTGATGTTTTGCAAGAGGTAGAGAAAGGCGCGCGCCCCAACCACTAGTCTCCGTCAAGCGTTCCCTGCGGTAGGCCGCCCTGGCCTAATGGGCATGGTGTCTGACTGGGGCTGATTCTGAAAATAAGATATGTTATTTTTTTATTCCATTTAATTTATTACTGCAGCTTAATTGTGGCTCAATAATTCTTCTTCCCTCGACGCGACGTCGATTTGACCAAAATCGGTTTCTGCGATAAAAACTGATCCGGGAAGGGTCGGAGACAAATCTCATGCACACGAACAGAATTGCATGCTCTATCGAATGAAGTTTTGGTTGAGGCTCTATCTTTTCTTGTTTTCGAGAAAAAGTCGATTATTGACCCAGGAAGTTGGCGCGGAAACCCCAGGCATAGAAGAAAGAGAATCTTCCGCTGATCATTTTAGTATATGGTGTGAAGGATTTCATCTTTGCCTTAGTGGTTTTCCTTCCATTTTAGTGCGGTCAACTTGCGTTTTTAGCGGTTTTTCGGCTGTAACTTTTGTATATCGTATTTTCATGATCTCTCATATAGAAATTCGGTTTATATTAGGTTGGTGCGTAAGTCTATTGGTTTTTATTTTTTAAGTTCTCTACCTGTCAATTTCACTTGATCTAATTATCACACTAGTATAGTGTAGAGGCATATTGGGGCAATATAGATATGGTGTTATTTTTTATCACGCTTGCGTAGATCCACAGAGAATAATTATCGAACCAAAATTACATAAAAAGCGCGATTTTTGGTGTTTTCAGCAACTGCTTACCCCGCGTATACAAATTTTCCTGAAATTATACCAAACTAGGCTACACTTGGGGAAGGGTTGATTGTTCATTTGACCATGAAAAATCCGGTCTCCTGGGTATATGGAAAAAAATAGAGAACCAAGAAGTCTCGTTTTGGACGTTTGAAGTTCAATATTGAAATTTATAAAAAAAAATTGCTCTCTATTCGAGATTCGGATCTTCTCTCAAATAATACAGTGCACTAACAAGGCATGGTGTTCTTATATTCACTATATTTGAGATCTGTCAATCTATCGGCTCTCGAACAAGGCGAGAGAAAATTATTTTAGTCAACTTTTTCTTCACCTGACTTTGGTTCGGAACCATTTCTTTACTATGTCTGAAGTCGATGATCCATAGTAATGCCTTTATTGTAATCATCAGTCATTATACTTTACAAATGTGTCACAAGTTCGAGGCTATTACGTCTCTCCTATGCGCAATGCGTAGAGAAAACAATGAATTTCGTGATCGACCACGGCGACTTTTACCCTTTATTGTGTCCGTCTCACTTATCTGTCACCCCCGATCTAACGTGCGCTACAAAGAGTATCTAAGCCCTAATCAACCACAAAAGTGTCATTTTTTACCTGTTCCCGGCACTTGTTGATCCTAACGCAAACGGCCTCATATACGGCTAGAAAAGCCAATTTTGTGCAGACTCAGCATCACTCAATCTCAAAGCAGGGGTATATCACGTGTATCGCGAGAGCTGAGAGTAAAAACAGCCCCCCCCGCGAAATTTGTTTTTCACACCGTTACGAAGCCTTCTATACTATGATGGAAGAATACCATGGGGAAAAGTTTTCGAACAATTCCGGTCACGAGTCCCAGAACCGGCTTTTATTAAAAATCCGGTCGCGAATCCGGCTCTAGTGTATCTCAGCTCCCAGACATGCTAAAATGATGCAGCATAGCGTTAAAAATGCAGAAAAAACAGACGAACAACTTTCCTGACAAAACCCAAGCTCTAGGACCAAAACTGAGAAAGATGTATTTGAAAAACTATCTCTCAAATCACATTTAAAATATTTCTATAACCTTCGTACCGAAAGTTACAGATTTTTATTGCATAATATAAAAGTACTAAGTAACATGTACTACATACACAAAAATTAGATCCGGCTCTCACCGTTTTTCGGATCCTTGCCTGATCGAACTAGAAAATTTACCGAATTTAACGGATTTTCGAGTATATCTTCTTTCTCTCGCTTTATCATGCGCTATGATGCAGAAATTCGGATTCCACGCACAAACCTACGTAAGAAACATCTGTAGGCAGAATGTTATAAGACAAAAAAATTTCAACTTTTTCATGACCGTGTTCCCGACGTATTTTAGCCTGTAGAAGCCGATTTTGAGTGTTAGAGCGCATCAAACAGTAAAAGAAAAAAGATATACCCATTGAACCTGATTGACGAAATATTTCGATCATAACTTTTTTCTTTTACTGTTTGATGCGCTCTAACACTCAAAATCGGCTTCTACAGGCGAAAATACGTCGGGAACACCTATAGTGAGATAGTTCTGAGGTTTCGACTGTTTTGTCAAAAAAATTCCATGAAGCAAGGGTCATGAAAAAGTTGAAATTTTTTTGTCTTATAACATTCTGCCTACAGATGTTTCTTACGTAGTTTTGTGCGTGGAATCCGAATTTCTGCATTATAGCGCATGACAAAGCGGGAGAAAGAAGATATACTCGAAAATCCGTTAAATTCGGTAAATTTTCTAGTTCGATCAGGCAAGGATCCGAAAAACGGTGAGAGCCGGATCTAATTTTTGTGTATGCAGTACATGTTTCTTAGTACTTTTATATTATGCAATAAAAATCTGTTACTTTCGGTACGAACATTATAGAAATATTTTAAATGTGATTTGAGAGTTAGTTTTTCAAATACAACTTTCTCAGTTTTGGTCCTAAAGCTTGGGTTTTGTCAGGAAAGTTGTTCGTCTGTTTTTTCTGCATTTTTAACGTTTATCTGTGAGCTGAGATACACTAGAGCGGAAGTCACGACTGGATATTTCCTAAAAGCCGGCTCTGGGACTCGAGACCGGAATTGTTCGAAAACTTGTCCCCATGGTATTCTCCCATCATAATATGGAAGGTTTCGTAACGGTTTGAAAAAAAAATTTCCGAGCATGCTCTCGAATCTCGTGATACCGGTGATATATTGAGTATGACGTGCATGGCTTGATTGTGCTACTAACCTTAAAGTGATATAAAACCATCATACTCTGCAACTGTGGTTTTGATTGGGACCTATCACATGCTCTGCCAGATCCTAGATGTAGTGCGCTAGAGAGAGCATGGAAGCCCTCAACAATTATGAAAAACTAAAAGCTGATCGGTAAATAACGAAAGACGGGAGAGGTCAAAATCTCCAATAGTGAAAACGCGACAAGACTTATGCATCAACCTAGTATTCCCTGAATTTGTAGCTTCAAGCGACTCGCCATGCAAGTTGTAACGCAGATCCTCAGTCTTCTCCATCGTAGCCAATCATTTCCATCATTTTTATCATGCGAATGTCTGATTGAAAGCATAGGTAGCAAGTTGTAGATGAAGATATGTGGTGTTAACAATTCAAAGTTGACTCCTCATTTTGCATACTATCTCACTTGTCAGAAAAGCTAGAGAGAAAATTTGTCACAGTATGGAATTTGAAACGATATGATGACTGATATGGTATGAAAGGGCCACGCAACTGAAGTACAATATATTTATTTATTTAACACAACATCGGAATCGACTTTTCGAATTGCTAAGCATCTGTTAGAGAAACGATACGAAATCAAGCAAATCGGGTTCCGATTTCTTTCAATCTATTTTGAATTCAAATCATATCAGTCTCTATTCTCTCTCTCTGATCATTCCTTTCACTCTTCTCTATTCGCTCGTCGCATGAGGACGACTGGATCTCAATGAGGCTTTTCATCTGGTAAATCGCATTTTTTCTCCGTCAATTTTGTGAGCATTTCTGTGGTTTCACTAATACTACTGTCATCATCTGATTTACTTATGATATCGTCGCGCATCGGGCGTAAATATGATATAATAATAATAACAATAATGATTATTGTTATTCGTATTATTTTAATCATAATAAAAAATATTATTATTCTTATTATTATTCAGCGTGCTGAGTCTTCTCCTTCTTCCTCTGCATCGGAGTTTCCGCCATTTCGGCCATAAACCAAAACCAATTTCCCAGTGCCAGGAGAACGATGTGAGTAGACAGAAAATAAATAGTTCGCACCAGTCTATCCTCTAGCTCAATTGAACATGGTGAATAGGTTGTTATTTATCATCATTGTTTTCCTGTAAGTATTATCATTTGATTCAAATTCCCTGCACGGTGTACAGTACATCAGAGCGCGGAACGTTTTGTTGGGAACACACGCAACGCGTCCAAAACGCTGACGTGTGCCCGAGCAATATGCTCTAGTGATAATCAAGTGGATCTCTCACAATATTGTTTATTTCTTTTTTATTAATCTCGTCTCAGGTGTGTATCCTCTTTCTCGAGGATTTGACGTGTACAGTGAACGAAGAGAAGTTGACTGGCCTAGTCGGTGAGGACGATAAGCGAAAACTCGGTTCTGTCACAGTTTCCTTGGGCTTGAATATATCCAGGATACAGTACCTGGATACTGGCCTAGTCGGTGAAGACGACAGACCAAAGCCCGGATCTGTTACAGTATCCTACAGGTTGCCAGGTGATATCCAGGAAGAAATATCTGGATACTGTATCAGAGCTGATAGTTCACTCGCACAACATGGATATTGTCCAATGTCTCAGAGATAGAAAGAAGCATTCTTCGTCGCATTTTTTCAAAATCTATCGTTTCAAATTCTTTTCAGGCGTCGTTTGGGAGGCTAACACCCAGTGCGGCAAACCGACAGTCTGGAACTTACTCGCTCGACTTGAAATCGAGTGAGCAATAGATATGTCGAATGTCCTCTCGACGGTCAGAGTATCGAGATAGCACGCGAACTGAGGAGAGGTCCGACTCTATCGGATAGTACTAATGTACTCTGTTGGCCATTGCCACTCATGTTCTATCATACATTGAAATCTCTGGTGCATCTAATGTTTTGTTTGAGGTTGACTACATCGGAATCGTGGAGGATTATCGTGACGACGTATAACCCAATTCACACAATTGAGTGAGGGACATCTTTCTTTCTCTATGGATGCTCATACTCTTCATACAGATTCTCCTTCGAACGGGCTACTTTAAAGTATGTTAATTATGAGACTGCCGAATTTATTTAGTATTCCAAAGAGGCTGGTATGTTTTATTCATGTTTCATCAGGCTTTTTATTTAAGAAAAAAACAGATCTTTAGGCGGAAGGGATGTTTTCCCTATGGAGCAACTCAAGGATATAACAACTCCAATTCTTGGAAAGAATCGAAAGCGATATGCGTTCAATATTTCCTCTGGCGGAGAGGTTAGGTACCCAATAAGGCACATTTTATCAGATTCTTTTTCATAATCTCATTCGCTTGCTCGGAGGATCGGAGGTCACCTGGAAAACATCCGACAAACCGAAATCAATAACGATGAAAGATGAGCGATTCTTGCAGCTACTCGAGGAGCATACTAACATGGAAGAAGGTTAGATCGAAAAAAAAGATTATTTCTCAAATATATTATTTCTCACACTGTCGCGATCGCGAAAGATCTTTTTTTTTGTGTCAGAGTAGCTATCTTTCCTCATCTGTTAGGAACCCCTTTTTGTTAGAACAGCTACTCTATGTTGATCCATGCCATGTACTACCCCCCCCCCCCCCGCAAAACTCTAAACAAAATTTCTTCTCGATCCAGGGCAGTGGATGGTGACAACCGTGGGAAGCTCGACAGCCACAATGACTTCTGCCATGGAAATGTTGCTTGGATTCGGTATTGGAAGCAGTATACTGCTGATTTTGATTGGATAGAAGCAAAAACTCCGGAGAGAAGAATAATAGAAATAATAATAATGATAATAATGATGAATAAAATTATAATTTGGTTCGTTAGCACTCGAATTATTCGTGATGCCATAAATTCAACATAATTTCAATCACATTATAAGGACAATAAAAGCAATACATTAAAAGCAATATTCAGAATAATTTTCATCTGTAAAAAGAAGATGGATACCCGTCCAAATACTTGTTGTTCACATTTATAATCAAACCTTTGTCCATGTAATAATTTGTCACCGGTGGTCTTTTTATTAGTGATCTTTTTACTCTCCACTGATCTAGACTTTCGAGTAGCATCAGATAGCAATAGAATTATCGATACATCTTCTGAATTGAGTCGGGTTACTCAATATGAACAAATTAAGTTCGCCTTCCGTTGAAGTTTTTTTCTCTTTGTCACCTAATAGTGACAGCATTATGTACAAATACACATGTGTACATAACGATGTCACTACTAGTTACGCTATGGGGATTCTACTCTAAAATATTTAAAATTCGGATGAGATGCGAGAAAGAATGGGATCACATGGAATGATTCTTATGTGTGAAAAATGAAATGAAAAGAAAATGAAAAGAACAAGGATTTTGACGGTTATGTTTCTTCTTTTTACCAATGATAATTGTGCCGAATATTATATTTTTAATGTGATTGAAATTATTTTGAATGCATCACGAATAATTCGAGGGCTAATGAACCAAATTGTTTTTATTTTTATCATCATTATCATTATTATTATTTTGATTATTCCTATCTTCGGACTTTTTGCTGTCTCTTCGGAGTTGTTGATTTCGGAGTTTTTGCAGCTGCGTGACAAACTATGTTTTGTTGAGCCCTTCTTGGCTGAAATTGAATATTTTTTCGTTAGTTTTTATGGATGCGCTTTTCTCCTTTCGCATATCCACAGGATGCAACAGACTGCTATCTGGATTTATTTATTTTACATTAGATTTCTTATATGTATTTTTTATTTTGTCAAATAATTAATATTACAAAATTAATGAGATATCCACACTCAATAATGAGGAGATATAATATGAAAATGTATCAAACCACAATCAAAACCAGTATAGTGCCTCCTATACCGAATCCAAGCAACATCTTAGTGGCAAAAGTCATTCGGGCTGAATTTTGAATTTTTCATATGAAAAATTCATATTCGCACAGATTCTATTTTCTCGAGTAGCTGCAAGAATCGCTCATCCTTCATCTTGATCGTTATCGGCTCTCCTGACATTTTAAAAGTAACCTCCGACCCTCCGATTAAGTGTATGAGCTTCTGAAGAATAGAGTGAAAATTCTTTAAAAATCAATTTTAAAAAAACTTTAAAAATATGAAAATACGATTAATAAATTTTTTTAAAATACAATACATAACGATAGAAAATACGCTCTAACCGTTCCGTCGGCGGAAACATCAAATGCATATCGCACTCGATTCCAGAAGGGGTTTCGATTTCAGGGAGTGTTTCCATAGGAAAACCAGCACTTCCCTCTGAAAAAACGAGATTTTAAAAAATAAAAAAAATAAAATTATAATTAACTTAAAATAAAATAAAAACTTGCTAGACTCAGTGGAATTCCAAATGAACTGGGCCATCGCAGAACTCGTGAACAATGTGGCTTCAATGTGGCTCTTGCGAAGGCGAATCTGTATAGAGTATATGAGTATTCATAGCGAAAAATGTTGTCCCTCACTCAATATTGTGAATTTTTATGTGTTCGTTTACAAACGCAGTCACAGTAATCCTCCACGATTCCGATGAAGTCAACCTAAATGAAGACGTCTCGAGAACGCGCATGCAAATCGAAAGATACCCACAACCTCCTCCATCTAATTCATCTAGCCAATTATTCGTGGACACCTTCTTTAAATAAAAAAAAGGTATAATTGTGCTCGAGCACTCAAGGTACTATAACATGAGTAACATTGATCAACAGCACAAATGATGTCAAATCGAGTGCAACTCCTCTTATTTTTCGTGATTTCTCGATGGTCAGAGAAGCAAGAGTGCACGTGGATTTAGAGGAAACTGTCTCGATTCGACATCGCAATCGGCTCACTCGATTTCAAGTAGCGCGACCAAGTTCCAGACTGTTGGGTTGACGCACTGGGTCGTTGCCTCCCAAACGACACCTGAAGTGAATGTAATGAGATTTCATAGGAAAAACTTGGATCTAAAGCATAACTACAGCTATAGATAAATAATAATAGGCATTTGTTTTGTTTTGTCCCGACAAAAATGAGGGTTTGATATCTCAATCCTAATTGTAAATCTCACAAGAATTCGTTACTGACCATAAAGCTTTCGCCTATTGGTTGGCCATCAGCAACGCCGGAAGTTCAATGCCAATAGCACGGAAAATACTAATAATGTCGTTTCGGTTTTGACTCTCTTCATTATTCACACTCTCCCGTTTCTCTAACCGGTGATATAGTGTGCAGAATGGAGTGATCCAAAACCGACATCCCAAAACCGACATCAATAACAACATCGAGTGTGCTCTGTGAGATGGCAAAGAAACCCCTTTCAGATAATGGAGAATATTCCCGATAATATAATATCAGCCCTGTTACAGTATCCACATACTGTATCCTGGATATCGTCCGGACACCTGGGATACTGTAGCTGAGCGGGTCTGTCGTCCTCACCGACAAAGCCGGCCAACTGCACTTCGTTCACTGTGCATGTAATATCCTCGAGAAAGAGGACACACACCTCAAAGGAGATTAATAAAAAAAGAAAGAAAGGCGCAATATTGTTAGAAAATAGACCACTTCATTAGTAACTTGATCATCACTAGGACTGTTAGCTAGGGTACGCGTTAGCGTTTTGGACGCGTTGCGTGTGTTGCCAATAAAGCGTTCCGCGCTATGGTATACTGTACACCTTTGCAGGGCACTTGAATCTTGCAATAATGCTTGAAAACAATGATGATAAATCGCAACCTATTCACCATGTTCAACCGAGCTATAGGACAGACTGGCGCGACCTGTTTATCTTCTGCCTACTCACATTGTTTTCCTGGCACTGGGCAATTGGTTTGGTTCTTTGGTTGAAGAGCCCGGTGAATGGGGGGAGGACGCTCCGATGTGGAGGAGGGAGCAGGAGACTCTAATTATAATAATATGCATAATAATAATATGCGCGACGATAACATGAGTAAATCAGATATATTGGACAAAATCAGAACTCGATTCGCCTAATTTTGTCTCGTTTCTCTGACAGGTTTTGAGCGATTCGGAAAATCATTTCCGATGTTGCCCTAGTACGAAATAATGTAACATACCTTAGTTATTGGCCCTTCCATATCATATCAACCATTCCATCGTTTCCTAATAATTTCCAAAAGGCCAACCTGCAAGAAGTGGTATATTTATCTGAATAAATTAGTGAAAAAGTTGGGTTCCCTCCGAATCACAACTTTTTGCACGGAAATTAAATGATTTTTTTGTAGTCAGGGTGAGAGAGAGAGTCGGCAAAGATCGGGGAACAACTTCTCTTCCTGGTGTCATACTGATCTCTCCGATCAATAAATTGCTAGCATTATTCACAGCGCAAACAGTTGGAAAAGCACGAAGCTACCCATATGATCAGCACCAGGCGCATTGTTGTCTCTCTCTCTTTCTTCATCCCGTCTCACTGTCTTTCTGGAGTTGACCTTTGTTTATTTGGTGAGCACTTCCCTCTCACCAAATAGTTTTCGCTTCTCTGCCATTCCATTCTTTGCTAACCACGTCCTCTGATTCTTGGTGCAATCAAGCGACCTCACTATGGAGTCTGGTGCTCACGGTAAGTCGTTCACCCTAGTGATGTCTATTCGAGACCGACTCTCCTTGATTGGCGTATTTTCTTGTCGTTCCGAGAGGCGAGGGAGCGTGTGGAATAGAGAGTAGCATAGGCTGAAATGTAATCACAATCTAGTTCACGCACGGTTATATTAATGTAGCCAATGCGCAGGGGCTACTCGTGAGAATTCGGAAACATCGGATCTTCCGTCTCAAAAGCGTAACCGACTGCAGGAGATGAAAACGTGGTGAGAATAAGCAGTTTCTTGATCGCCCACCGTCATCTGTGAAAAAAAAACCTGTTCATTAGTGCTGTCGAATCGAAACCAACTTTTCAAATTTCGTATTAGAGAATACGCGCAATGAGAATAGTGCGGCTCCGAATCTACATTACTGTGCACATCACATAAAGGAAGATGATGATTCGCGAATGACTGATGCATGAATGAATAGGGTTGACAATTCAAGGATCACTCTCCTCATGTTGCATTCTTTCTCACCGGCCAGAGAAGCAAGAGCGCGCGCGAAATCAAGAGAGTCAATCCTGTAATTAGCATCCATAGGAATCTATAATTGCAGTTGCTGCCGACCGTGGATCGTCATCCTCTGCCTTCTGGTCGTCCTGCTGCTCGTGGCTGCGATTGTCGCCATTGCCGTGTCGGTAGTGCACGATAACCTGGTGGGTTGGTTTTTTGCCTCTGACCCCCCCCCCCCCTTCTCACTTCCTTTCTCCTATCTCGTACATCCTGCACTTGTTGAAGTATATTCAGCGGTGTACGATGAATAAAATAAACAAAATTGTTTCACGTAACCCCGTGAGAGAAAGAGACGGATCATGAGGTTATCATCGCACGCTCTCTCATGAACAGCAAACAACAATTAGAATTGAGATGTTTTCCAAATAGCTGCTTATTTGACAAACAACAGCCTCATTCTAGCTCTTTCCGACTGTTTGATTAGCTGGAATGAGAGCGGGCCAATTTTGATAGCCGAATATTTGTTGTTTTCAAATTTAACCCATGATTTGCTTTTTCTCTGAAAGTAACGCGAAGAGGACGTCGCAATATCAATAGTGGTATCTTTCTGGCTTCGTTTATTCTATTGGACGCCTTTTTTCAACACATGCGTGGCATTATGTGAGACCGGTATCGAGCAAAGGAACATTTTGCATAATTTGGTTAGCAAACGACCACAATTGACAATCATAGAGATGAATCATCACTTTGCAAACGGATGCATACTGTAGGAACAAGCGTACGACTACAATGGACCGTCCGATGAAGCATACGAGACCGACCTGTCGCAGCTTCAATTGGATCTGCAGCAGAGGCTGGAACAGTCGTACCAACCATACGGTTCGCATTAGAGTTGGCTATTCGACCCGCATTGCGACGTAGAAACATCACTCCCGCCTCGGCTATTGCGAAATAAGAGAGAGTAAGGTTTTGACGTCGCAATGAGTGCCGAAAATCTAGCCCTAATGTGCAGTAGTGATGAGGACCCTCCTCAATTCGCACGCTCTCTCAACTCTCTGACCGGAAAGAGAGAGCAGGCGAACTGAGGACAGCCGCTGGAGATTTGTCATCACTCGTGTGCAGCTGCAGCCAAATGGGGCATTCCAGGGCTGCAGCAAGGCCTTCCTCTTGGATTCAGTTACAACGGCATGAATGCAGGCATCAATCAAAGGCAGTTTGGACAAGGTGAGCAGTATTCGAAACTTGAATCTACACATTTCGAGTGTTCTGTCGTCAGTCAAAGAGAGAGAATGAGAGAGAGAGAGATAGAACGCGAAAAAGGAGGGTCGGGTTCTGATTGGTCAACTATAGCATATAGGTACGCCGCAGCAGCTACCGCCACAACAGAATTATCAGAATGGTATCTACAGTAATCCACCATATGTCCCTAATGGATAAAAAAAAGGAAAGTGCTACGATTAATCATAATTACACATGTTATTTATTCAGCATCATGTGTGCTTGTCACTCAATTGTCCTACTCTCAATCCAATAAATTACATTTGAGCGATGATTTGACGACTTGCTATAATTGCAAAATCGTCTTCAGTTGATCGATAATGGAGCTGTAACTCGGTTTGAGCAATGTCATCTGCTCCGATGTCGCATGGGCGTAATTGTCGGCATAGTAAACGTGAAGATTGGCAGGGTTGTAGCTGAAAAATGCGAAATAAAAATAAGAATAAATAAAAGAATAAATGAGACACCAATCAATGGGATTAGTATAGGGATACCGCCTGCTCTCACGCCGATCAGAGAAACGAGAGAGCATGCGAGTTGAAGAGAGACGAATTTCGATTTATCATCGCTAGTCACTCACTAGTAGCAAGTTCCACGATCACATTGGAGTTCACTCAATCGATGCCTTATCAACTTGGGATTATCGATTGCGTCGATTCTCATTGTTTCATTCCGATCGAATTCTTTCCATTTCTGTAAGTTTTCTCGCTTCCATTTTTTCACCTTACGCTACCCACCTTTTCAGTCAATTGCAGGTCGGAGAAGTCGTATGTTTTCTTAGAGATTTTTCTCAGCAAGGACCTCGGCGGAAACTTCGAATGATTAAGACTGATTCCGACGCTTTGATAATCGACGACAACGTGCTTTGAATTATCACTGTACAGGTATCGTGCCATTGATTTATGATTAGGTTGGTACCTAATAAACTTGATGGTATCTCTAGCGTATTGAAAGGTCGGGTCATTCTCGATCGGCTCGATGAGAGGATTCTTAGTCAATTCGGGTTCACTGAAATTCATTAAAATTAACTAAAAACTATTATAATTAAAACGCGTTATTTGGATTTGCGCAGTTGGAATGGCACAACTCCTTCAAAATGGTCACTGGAAGCTCATATTTGGGGAGATGAACCACCATAGAAGATAAAAACTTTTTTTGAGAAAATTTTTAAATTTTTTACCTACTTTATCGATTTTTTCAAACTTGAAATTTTGGTGCCTTGTTACATATCATTCGAAAGAGCATCAAAAGTTATGTATAAATCTAAAAATTTCACTCTCCTATATCTTCTAGATTCTGAAAAATGTCAAGAAATGTTATGTTTTTGATCATTTTTTCTGTAAATTGATATGGATCCCCATCTGAAGTTCATTTGCTATTCCTACATTTCTCATAGAACATGCGAAATTCATCGTAGATTCCTACTATCGTACTGATGAGACGATCGAAGTATGCCGAAGAGCTGTTTTGACTGTTTGCACACGATCAATCCGAAGGTTTCCACAGTTTCTCAGTCACAACTTTTTTATTTTATTTTTTCGTGAGCTCTAGTATCGAAATTCGGATTTTTCGCGCAAAAATACGCCAGAATCACCTAAATTCGCAATTTTTCGGGACAAAATTTTTTCAGATTTTTCATGACCCCGGGTTCACCCCGGGTCTAGAAGATGTGGTCAAAAAGTCGAAATCTCATAACTACCTGAATATATGTGTATCCATAGTATTTTTTCTCGTAGAAATCGAATTTTTATACTAGAGATCACCAAAATGTGAAAGAAAAAAGTTACGCTTGAAAAACAACAAATTAATTTTTTTCGAGCTTAACTTTTTTCTTTCACATTTTGGTGTTCTCTAGTATAAACATTCGATTTCTACGAGAAAAAATACTATGGAAACACCTATAGTAAGGTAGTTCTGAAATTTCGACTTTTTGACCTCAAAATGACCATGAAATTTTGTCCCGAAAAATTCCGAATTTAGGTGATTCTGGCGTATTTTTGCGCAAAAAATCCGAATTTCGAAACTAGAGCTCTTGAAAAAATAAAATAAAAAAGTTGTGACTGAGAAACTGTGGAAACCCTCGGATTGATCGTGTGCAAACACTCAAAACAGCTCTTCGGCATACTTCGATCGTCTCATCAGTACGATAGTAGGAATCTACGATGAATTTCGCATGTTCTATGAGAAATGTAGGAATAGAAAATGAACTTCAGATGGGGAGCCATATCAATTTAAAGGAAAAATGATCAAAAACATAACATTTCTTGACATTTTTCAGAATCTAGAAGACATAGGAGAGTGAAATTTTAGATTTATACATAACTTTTGATGCTCTTTCGAATGATCTTTCGAATGTAACATGGCACCAAAATCTCAAGTTTTAAAAAATCGATAAAGTAGGTCAAAAATTGAAAAATTTTCTCAAAAAAAGTTTTTATCTTCTATAGTGGTTCATCTCCCCAAATATGAGCTTCCAGTGACCATTTTGAAGGAGTTGTGCCGCTTTGTCCTCATATCCCTGCACAAATCCAAATAACGCGTTTTAAATTAATTGAAAATTAATTTTTTTTCTCACAGCATTTTCTCCATCTCCCTCTTGGAAATTGTATGGCTGTGGGTGCTACTGACATGGTGTCACACCCATGGGGGTGTATCAAATAAATAAATAAATAATTAAATAAATAAACCGTGAGATGATCCAAGTGACATCTGGTTGCATTCCTTTCACTACTCGACGCCACGCGTCTGAGAAAGCAAGGCAGGCACCATCAATCAGAATACGACAACCTGAGTTATTATAGTCGAGATATATTTTCAAATATTCATATTACATGATATAATTATAGAACATTTGAAATATTCAAAGTAATCGTGCTATATAAAACATACCATGATGAGCAAACAGCCGTATTTCCTTCGCAATTGGTTTGAGCATTGGTCTCAGGTAATTGACGGCAACCAGCATATGAATTTCCAATGATCAAAATTCGCGCGGTCCCATTGCCTGGCTGAATAAACAGCGGATGAAAAGAAGGGAACAGTGATGATGACAAATCGGAACCAGACTCTCCTCAATTCACATGATCTCTCGTTTCTCTAATCGACGAGAGATCACACGAAGTGTGGAGAGTTGATTTCGATGTATTAGAAGATGGGAATGTTACCGCGACGCATCGCGACGACGCGACCGCGATATTGTACCATTCCTGTCGGTAGGGAGCCGCTAATCTAAAAAGGATTGCAATTCTTTCAATAAATTGCTTCAAATTTAGCGTCCCAATATTCAGTATCGGTGCACGTTGCCTACGGAATCATGCCGATTACAACTTGGGTTGGTATTTCAAGGATTGACTATCTTCATTTCGCTCTCTCGTTCAGAGAGCGAGATGAGGACAGTCTCCACGAATTATCAACCCTAAACAACATATGAAAATCGCTAACTTCTTTCCTATGATGTCATATTGGCAGTCTCCTCGACCAATGTTTCCCGTTCTGCGCGAGTTCCAAAACACGATTTCGGTGTAGTTGAAGCCGTCACCTAAAATCGCCGGTCACCAGGAAATTCGCATAATTTCGCCATTTCCATAATTTAGAATCAACCACCTGTAAAACTGGGAGAATCCGAGTTCAGATCGAATGCGGTCACTATGAGAGTGGTCGTATAGAGAAAAACAACAATGCCGGTTGTCATTTTGTTGGAAGCTCCGAGCAGTTTTAGCTCGGCAAATTCGTGAAGAGCAATGGAGACGACGAAAGAACTGCCGAGACAGATGATAATGCCTAGAATTTTCGAATTAATTTGCATTTCCCAATGGCAATGGACCAATATTGTCGAGATTTTTCGCGTTTAGCCAGTATTTGTAGAGAGTGATGACGGGCCAATGGACCAGGTAGAGCACGTATGAGGCATTGCCGAGTTTGACGACCCATCTGCAGGGTTCTCTTGATGGGCCCAATTCAGGAATTCTATTATTGAGAACAAAGGGCCTATTGGCGAGAGAACCCTGCCCATCTATGGAGCGGACAGTGATTCAATTCGCATATTGCCAATACTCGCCCATTGGAGAACATTCCGACTTCCTTCTTCGAACCGTACAGAAGAAGAAACTGGGATTCCAAGAAGCCGTAGAGTTAGAGCCATCCAGATTTCAAATCTTCTAAGATTATTTTTTATCTAATTAATGCAAAATATTGATCACCAAATCCGCTATCATCAATAATTAATATTTTCAGGTCGCAATTACGCCTACTCCAATGTGCTTGCTGCCATTCCAGTACGCACGAGCGCCATCAAATTTGAAGACCTGGTAGGTTACAACAAAAATACATAATTAAACGGCAGTCAAGGGTTAATTGGGTCTGAAAACATGTTGGAGATTCGAACTTAGAAACAAATACCTTTCCGATCACAGACGAATGAGTAAAATTTGGTACGACTGGGCGTGATTTTAAGATCTATAATTGTATATTCGTGAAAGTGAAAAAAAAAAAAAGAAAAAAAAAAAATATACTTGAAATACATAAATGCAGGACATTCTTCGCGAGTACAATGGAAGGGCAACAATCATCATCACTGCATTACATGAATTGTTTGGACACGGGAGCGGAAAATTATTCGAGGTTTGCGAGTAGGGATAGTGTGCTAAGGGAGGATTATGAGTAGGAATATTAGAACGTAGAACGACTTGGACTGTTATATGCTACTGATTAACATATTATGTTATATAGAGAAATGAAGATGGGAGCTTCAACTTTGACAAGGAGAAAACCGTGGATATTCTGACCGGTGGAAAGGTGAGTATTATTTAATTTAATTGTAATGTATTTTTATCTAAGGAAAATCGTCGGTGTAATGTAGTTCGCACGTCAATGGAAATGAACATTCATGAACAGGTGACATCGTGGTATGAACCCAAGCAGTCATACGATTCGATCTTCGGGGACCTGGCAGTGCCATTCGAAGAATGCCGAGCATATGCAGTAGCATACGTGATAAGCTGTGATACAGAGATTCTGAAGTGAGTTCATAAGTTGAAATGTCGAAATGCACTAACAACGTTTCCAAGTAATATTCACAAATAAAGTTTCACAGTATCTTTACTATGTTTGCGCTATTTAAAATTAGCGAACTGATCGAGTGAAAGACCGGCCGTTTCAGGCTGATGGGACACGAGGGAGATTCAGTGATGTCGATCAAGTACGTGTGTTGGCTAGCAAGTATGAGGATGGGTCTGGGACAACATACAACGAAGACACGAAGACCTGAAACAAGGTACATCGATGTTTGGGGGCGGTGATGGAGCAGAAGGAGACCCTCGACTCTCCTCAATTCGCGTGCTCGTTTCTTTACCGGGAGAGCTCACGCGAATTGAGGAGAGTCTCGACTAGGCAACACTATGGCACACTTACTTCCGTTGATAGAATCCCCCCAATTGTCTTTCTCACTTGACTCCTCGTCTGAACACAATTTAACTAACATTTGTTGCAATAAGAGAATGTTCCAGCCACACTCCTGGTCT
The DNA here is from genome assembly GCA_036245825.1 of Pristionchus entomophagus. Lineage (NCBI taxonomy): Eukaryota > Metazoa > Nematoda > Chromadorea > Rhabditida > Neodiplogasteridae > Pristionchus > Pristionchus entomophagus. Next base: position 9,940,472 of record BTSX01000002.1, on the reverse strand, counting down.
CGTTTCGTGCTGATGAAAGTGGTGCTGGAGGCTGGGCAGGGATGTCTCACCATTCAGCAGGTATTGAAGAGAGTTTGAAATACGGGTTTTCGATATCCATTGTGTTATTCGACACCCATTTTCCCTACTCTATCACCACTCGACTGGGGATTGAGCAACGAGATAGTGTGCACACTGGAAGGACAGTGGCCCCTAGTTCGATCTCTAGTATGGTCCCATTTTTTCTAGATTCTGCTGGATCAAAACCTTGTTTGTCTTTCTTGCCTGCAGGATGCACGACAGATGAAAGAAGATGTAAATGGCATGTGTGTTGCAGACGATGGACTCGTCTGGAAGGGACGACCTCTACATTAATCTGGATAAGACGAAGATCGATAGTGTTGCGATGTCAGCGGTGATGGAGTTCCTCAAGAAACTTCAGGGCTACAAGTCGACTGCCGATGTGAATGGAGCTACTGCACTCTTTGATAAGTGAGTATATGTGATTACTAATCGGACTCCTCCTCTCCTCAATTCACATGATCTTTCGTTTCTCTTTTATCTTTTGAAATGCTGAGAATTGATTTCGGCTTAGGATCGCTAGTGAGTATCAATGAAATATAACTGCATGAGATACGATTGGATCCAAGGGACGTGAGAATACCATAATGCATGCTTTTGCAATTTTGGGCCAGCTTTTATTTTTTAAATTGGATGGTTATTGAAGTCATTCACAAATTCGAAACGCGAACGTGATCATTGAAGATGAAAAGGAAATCTCAGATACTCGGTTGACTCGACTGACCTCAAGTGGCTCAAGATGTACCAGGCGGATCCTGGATCGAATTTTCGATTTGTGCAGCCAAATACCGTACTCACTCCCGATGGAAACGTCAAACTGGTGACCTACCCAGCGACAGAAGAGGGAATGATTCAATCGGTTGTCGAGAGGTTGGCAATTGTTCCTTTGATGCTCAATCTATGTATTCGGAAACGAACACATTCCTAGCTGATCCTTTCATCGAACCAGTGTACAAAACAAATAAAAAAAATACAAATCAAAAAATCATTTCCTTCGATTTTTGTATGGGATGTCGAATCGAGACGGACCTATCCCCAATTCGCAATATCTGTCGTGCTTCTGACAGCGACAAAGCCGAGAGAATTGAGGAGAGTCCGTCTCGAATTGACATAAAAAATATGTGCCCTTGTGTAGGAACTTCGTTAAAAGAAAATAATTAAGTTCATTAAATCAATATTGCTGAGCAATTAGCAATTGCTTGCAGATATCCGTCACCGTCGATTGCCGCACTAGAGAGGCTGCGGAAGGCCGGTTAACAAACGTATTTCCTGTCGACAAACTGATATAGACAATCCTTTGATAAAATGTGAAGTATCATGACACAGTATGAAGATCTGATCTAAGAGGGTGACAACATGAATCGCTTTTTATTTCATGTCTTGTCAATTGAATAGAACAAGAGAGACCAAGCGTTGAACTATCTAGGGTGTGTGACCGCGTTTAACCAATTATCACCACTCGGAGAAGATTCGACAATTCAGTTATGTTTCAAAATGATTCATTGGCAATGTTCGTAACATCAAAACAATAACGCATTTGCATGAACGACGAGACAAACATGTTTGTCGCTCCATTCATTCCTTCATTTTCCCTTCATTCACTACTTTCCCCCGTGAGGAGCGATTCTCTCCTCTTCCATCTGCGATGATAACTAGCGTGCCAACGATCAAAACGGAGCACCTCGGAGTTAGTTTATTACCATATGATCTATCGTACCCATTGGCACGTAGTGAATACCGTACAGTATCACCAACCTCACTTTTAACAGTATTCTCTTCAGTATCATTAATTTCAGGGCAAGTCGTACACCGCACTGAAGATCCCTTGCGGCGGTTCGAACAAGTCGAGAATCGGCCCCATCCTATCCGGATCCAGTGATGTGCCGAGTAAGTTGGGGTAGATCAAAGATCAATGGAACGTCGGGATCAAAGATCATCTAGCATCTTTCACCAAATGAGAATATTTTCAGCTGGCTTCCTTCGAGTCTTCGAGCCTTCCGAGTCCGATGGATGCGCGGTGAGAGACATCACTTATGCTCTGTGATCTTTTATCTTTCCCTCCAGTTGATTGGAACGCTGCTCCACAAAGATGAGCCGTTGATCGATGATCAGCGTGAGTCGGTCGATCTCTTATTCGTGACCTTTGATCTCTCAAGATTGATCTTTGATCTCAGCCTACATATCTGAACACCCTCGATCGGTCTCGCTGGAGTGCCGTAGGGACGACAACGTGAAGAAGGATGGTCTCATCGAATTCAGTGCTCCTTATCGCATCCGGCTCTGCCTCGAGGTTGCGACATTTGATTTGATTTGTTTAAAACTTTGATCTTTGATCTTTGATTCTGATTTAGGACATGAAGGCACCTTCCCTCGGCAAATTGGGCGTGAGAACTTTCCCGCCCATTCCTCTCTACCATTCGCATGTCCTCTGAAACTATCAGCTTGAACTGGCGCACTGCGAAAGTGGGGAAAAAAAATTTTTTTGTGATGACGGAATCCTCAGGCAATCCGTATTGCCTACGGTCTCGAGGCGCCCCTTCCCGACCCGTTCAGTTACGGAAATCTCGTCGTGCTCAAGCAAATGTTCACGGTGAGCATTGGATTACTGTAAGTCAGAGACTGCCACAGAGTTCAAATGGTGTCCAGAACCAAATCTGAGAAGTAATGTTGTAGCTGAGTTGTGTGCACTCACTGTAATTATTGAATACCGTAATCTTCCCATCAGGATCACTTCATCGATGTGGTCGTTCCTCTGTGGGAGCGTGCCATCTGTCGCCAGGGACTCGCACTCAACGTGAGTTGTGCAAAAGATTTAAATGCATCGGCCGGGAATCGAACCACCCTTTCCAGGTTCGCGATCCGTCATCATCTTCGATCTCTTCTCTTCTTCGTCTCCTCAATATCATCTGGCAGTCACCATATGGATGGTTTCCCGTGGCCAAGAGAGTTGTCATTGGAATTATGGCTGATATGGTGAGTGCATGATGATAAGGACATTATTTTGATTATTAATTTTTTGTTGTTGAAAATATTTTAGATTCACCTCAACACTCGCACCAGCGTGTTCCAGTTCGTACAGGACTCGGTGAGTTACTGCAGATTTTATTGATTGCACGATTACGGCCGCATCAATTGCAAGGTTACGGTAGATTACTGTTGTTCGTATAGATTTACGGTATAATTGCAATACTGTAACTCATATCGATGCAGGTGCTTCCCTGCTTCCCCGATTCCGGCATCAAAGCAGTGCACGTTCCCTCGATTCTGACGTCGCTGATTACGATTCGTCATCCATTCCAATCCAGGATTATCCATTCCAAACACTCTACCGTATCTCAGCTACAGTATCCACTTTACAGAATCTCCGCATGGTGATGAGAGTGCACAAGTGCGCTGCTGGCGGGTTCTTATTGGGTGATGGAGTGAAGAAGGAAGGACAACAGAGGGAGGAGGATGATTAGGCTTGCTAATCTGGGTTCTTAATAACTCTGATCATTTCGCAATTTCTAATAGTTATAATACAATAAAACAAGGTTCGGGAAAGGGAAGATTAGGAAAACTGCCTAGAGGAGTCAGATGAAATGGACAAAAAAACACTTCCTAGGTTCTTTAGCTGACTAATAAATGCATTTGAAGGACGATGACTTCGAGGTCTGGAATGATGCGAAGTCGGGAGACGTCAACGTCGAGATTCCCAACGAGGGCAGAAGATCTTGCGCCATCTCCTGATTCCCCTACCGTAATCCTATAGTCTACCGTACCCTGGCCTACCGAACTCTATCGATTGTCTACCGTAGCGATCTCCCTCTCTCATTCTTCATCGTTTCTCTATGTATGCTCGTAGTTAACGCGTTCAGTGCGCAGATAAAGCGTAATTTATAATAATTTGGGCAGTGAATTTTGATTGTTCAAAAAAAAACACCGCAATTTATGTAAACAATATGGTGTGATCCACTGTCCATTCCTAGCTGAAATCTGTAAGAAAGTGAACAAAATGAGAAGAGATTTGAGAGAATTACCCTCCCTGATCGTCATCTCTTATCCTCCTTCTCCTCCCCGCACGTCCTCCCATCCTCTCGATCTCATCTCGTAAAATCACTTTGATCCCTCCTCAGAGACCACACTAAACTCGCCTCCGTTTGTCTCCATTTCCTCCCCTTTTCATTTGCACTGAAAAATCGTCGATAGTCCCCTCACTCATCGCTAGATTTGAATTTATAATTATTAGGTTGGTTCATAAGTCTTGTCCCGTTTTCAGAATTAAAGACGCCTAGTTCTTTCGATTTTGACCGACCACCTCTCGGTTTTCCATAATCGGTGAAGCCTTCAATGCTCTCCTCAGCGCACGTTAACTCAGATCTCTTCGATCTCTTCGATTTGGAAAACCGACATTCGAATGAAATTGACTATCAGCCAATAACAGGACAATACGAATTCGAGCACCTTTCCCATTTAGATGTCATATAGAGCACCTATATGGATCATCGACGTAGATTGTCTAGAGGCGCATATCAAGGAGGAGGAGTCGGCGATGGATAGGAAGAAGCGATCGTCAGATTTTTTTGAAAATCATTTTACATATTTTATATTCCAAAGAATATGTGAAAATGTAATGCAAAAAAGAAAAAATTTTCCAATCGGGTTTACTCAGAGAAGCAGGTCCTATTTCTATCGGAAGTTTTTAAAGAATATTTCAATAATTATGTATGGAAATCGAGTAACCTCGATGAAAATTAATGAAAAGATGCCGGAAAAAATGGAGAAAACATTTAAATCGTGTACTCGCCCTCTGTCGCGCTGGTGTTTTGTGCTAGAGTTTCAAGGAAATTTAGTGACCCGAGGACGGGGTAAATCACTAGCGATAGAGGATCATTCTCGGGTTGTGAATTGCGAATAATCAGAAGTAAATGAAATAGCGAAATTTAAAGCTGGAAAATATTGGAAATTGAACCAAGGTGTTCAAGGCTATCAAATAGTGTGAGTAGTGCAGTTCGCGATTGGGAAGCTCAAAGGTTAATCGCGAAACAATGCATAATGGTGTTCAATGAGTGAGATCAATGACTGGAATGAGTAATAGATGAGCAATAATGTGCCTGAGAGAAGTACTCCAGATCATGTTTTCAGTAATTCCTCACTCGGTTCTGGATGACTCTGAATCAATCACTCGAGTCCAGTCTAAGTCCAGTCCTAGACCCAGACGCATCCCCCGCACAAACCACCAGCGCGACAGAGGGCGAGTACACGATTTAAATGTTTTCTCCATTTTTTCCGGCATCTTTTCATTAATTTTCATCGAGGTTACTCGATTTCCATACATAATTATTGAAATATTTTTTAAAAAACTTCCGATAGAATTAGGACCTGCTTCTCTGAGTAAACCCGATTGGAAAATTTTTTCTTTTTTGCATTACATTTTCACATATTCTTTGGAATATAAAATATGTAAAATAATTTTCAAAAAAATCTGACGATCGCTTCTTCCTATCCATCGCCGACTCCTCCTCCTTGATATGCGCCTCTAGACAATCTACGTCGATGATCCATATAGGTGCTCTATATGACATCTAAATGGGAAAGGTGCTCGAATTCGTATTGTCCTGTTATTGGCTGATAGTCAATTTCATTCGAATGTCGGTTTTCCAAATCGGAGAGATCTGAGTTAACGTGCGCTGAGGAGAGCATTGAAGGCTTCACCGATTATGGAAAACCGAGAGGTGGTCGGTCAAAATCGAAAGGGCGAGGCGTCTTTAATTCTGAAAACGGGACAAGACTTATGAACCAACCTAATACTTCTAGATTCGTCATGGCAAATAGTTTCCAAAGGAACGGAGCACTCTTTAAATGTTTCGCGTCACTAATTTAGATTTATTTACTTTCCCACTAGGTTTCAACCAACCAAAATCGAAGCTTCAACTGTTTTGAAGCAAGGATGAAACACATGTGGGTTTGACAAGATCATTTGACATATTGCCAGTGATAATTAAAGATTTTGTGGTAAGCATTTTAAAATATAAATATGATAACTCGTTGCTGAGGATGTCATATTGACTATTGGGTCTTGTTCTAACATTTTCGAGAAAGTGTGCAATGTCATGGAAATAGTCATCGCTTATAATAAATTACAAGTAGACTCGCCTTGACATCTCCATCAACAGCTCCGGATGCCCTCTTGAGGACCTTGTGGACAAAGTGGAAGTTGTCCCATTTCCTTTTCGGGAGAGATTCGTCGAAGATCTGGGATGCGATTTATGTAGTTCACAACGTATTTCCTTGTCATTCAGTGCTGCGGGAGAGCGCATTGACAGATAAATTTTCGCATAACATAACATTTCGATGCGTGATGCAGTTAACAGATATGAACGCGTTTTTTTCCTACCTGGAGCAAGCTATCAATCTAAGCAATCTCATCAAGTGCAATTTGAATCGGAATTGAAACACATGTGCTAAACGTGAAGAATTTAAAGAATTTTTCAGGAGACGAAGAGAGAGCTTTCTATAAATAGGAGATGTCCAGGAAACACAAATATTAGCATAAATTTTCACGTTCTGTCGTACTTCCTGAGATACGTAAAATAAGTTACATAATTAATTAAATTAAATTATATATATATTTTTTTTTTTAAATCTCACCCTCATCATGTCCCACGGTCCATCACCAACGCCCACCACGATGATAGACAGCGGGTATTGGCAGGCCTGGGAAATAATAACCGATATCATAATTCGATTTTCTTACTCAAAGATCGATAAATTCTAAAAAAAAATTTCATGTTCCTTGGGTAAAACTGAATACATGTGGTACTGTATGGGATACGGTAAATTTAGGATTACGGTAGATTCTGATCGATAATCGCCCAGCTATCACAAGTAACAGTTTCTATCATCAAATCTATAGATCTGGTGCTATCTGTTGGTTCTTGTTTCGTTGAGTTCAATAATTCTCGAATTATGCAATACTTTGAAGCATAAAATGGTAGCTACTAGTGATGACAAAACGGCATTTTATGCGGCTTCGACACGTCATTTTCAACGGCGAAGCCTGAATCAACACTACACGAAGCCGGCATGCCGACTTCGTTTTGCCATCACTAGTGGCTACAGTATACCTCGCGTGTCCTCTGGCAGATCTCAATGGCCTGGAATTGACGATTTTGATTTTTTTTAGATCATAACAGTTTTCAAATTAATTGAGAAACGAATAATCGTTCTCCTCTAATTCTACACGTGAAACATATTGTGATATCAATTCAGATTTTTTTTTGGTTTTCAGTTCAGGTACATAATTTGGTACCTGGCAGTGGTTATAGGGATGAGAGGTGTGCCTAATCCGAAATCTACACCGAGCTATGTTTGAGGCATGGGAGTAGAGGTAAGAGAATAACCGTTTCTCAATGATATGGGAGTAGAGGTAAGAGAATAACCGTTTCTCAATGATATGGGAGTAGAGGTAAGAGAATAACCGTTTCTCAATGATATATATGGGTGAAAGTGAAATTAAATGCAATCAAAACCTGGTTCGGGCGTCTGGGGCGGAGTGCGAGGATCGGGCCGATTGAGGACGTCCTTTCTGCCAGTTTCGGGCGTGCGCTCGAAGTCGCGAAGCACCTGGAATTACCTTTGATTGAACGAAAACTGGAACAATTTCCGAGTCAATTCGCAATTTGATGTCAAGAGAAAAGATTCATTTTGATTCACAAAAGTAGATATGGTGAAAAAATCGATTCTCTCCCATCATTCCTGTTCTTGTCTTCATCCTGAAGCATACCTGATCCAGCTGGGCCTGCTCCTTGGCGGAGATACGCGGCTGGGCTGCAGCTGCAGCTGTCGCACCGGCTGCAGCAGCCAGCGGCGAGTCGGCGTACGCCTACAGCTGGCTGTACTGCTGCTGCTGCGGAGAAGCAGTAGTTTGCTAAGCAAGAACTAAAAAAAACTAAGCAAAAACTAAGCAAGCGCATCACATTCACCCATAAGCCCATATTGATGAACGAGCATACCCCTAATTAATGCTACGAGGACAGGTCGTGGCTATTCCACATAATCGGAGTGGATGAGGTCAAACGTTGCTCCCAAATTCGGTCACCTTCAGATGCAATGTAGCTTTCGCGCATAAACTCCACCGGAAACGGCAATAATCATGCCCCGCGAGCAGGATCGAACCCGCGTGATTCCGATAGCTAGCCGAACTCGCTACCGACTGCGCCATTGTGACACAGCTCACGATCGCCTTAGTATACACGCTTCTTTCGATCCCATGTGACAAATCATGAATGCAGTCTCGAAACGAGATTGTATTGTTTTGTTTTGTAAAAAAATCAAGTCGTCTGACAATCAAACGCAAACCTCAAGTGACTTAAATCAAGTGTGAAACTTATCCGGGTCTGACCTGAGATCGGCGGACGTTATGAACACAAATAGTTATGAATGAAACATTGAGGTTTCGGCACATTTTTCATTAAGGATTGCTCTTTGTCTTTTTCGTTGCATATTTTACTCAAACAAAACCTTCCCAGATGACACACCATCATTCAACACCTCTCCGAAATCCACTAAAGAAGATGCTGCAGTATTTCTGGACTTATTCAAAACTTTCCAAGATTTATCTCTTGACAAAGAGCAAGACTTCGATTACACAACTCGCATGTAAGCAATTATTACTGTATGATATTAATCTTTCTGTGCGACTATACTAGAGGGGAGTATCGAGAATCGATCGGTGAGATATTGTCGTGGTAAACTATAAAAATAAGGACAAAGTCACCGAGCGAATTTCGTGTGCAAAATAATAAGCTGGAATGGCTGAGGGTTATTAGTGGTGACGGATCGGGTCCGGCTCTCCTCAATTTGCCTGTTCTCTCGCCGGTTAGAGATATGAGAGAGAGCGTGAATTGAGGAGAGTCGGTATCGATTCGACATCACTTCTGAAATACTATAGACCATCGTCCTGGCTAGGACTCGCATTTAGAGCGCCGTCCATGAACCATTGTCGATAATCAGAAAGAAGTGCAAGTGCAAACGTACTGTAAGAAAATCAATCGATAATCAGATGAAAAAATCAAGTCCAAAATAAGTCCAAGAGTTATTATCCGAGATTCTTGTGCGAGATAGAGGGCGATCGGCCCTTGAGCAGGCCGAGATTGCAGATGCATCGATATTGATCGGGGATCTCCAGAAGAGATTGGATGGCCACCTGGAGAAAGACATTGATTTTGTCTCTTTCAAGTGCACAAACAATCAACATGACACTGATTTGCGTAACTCCGGAAAATATGTCGAACACTGAATAGCCTGTCACACTGAAGGAATGTTATTTTTTTCTACTCGCATTCTGCGCAGGATTGAATCGCTTTTCTCTCATTAGATTTAAAACGAAGCGTGAAACTTATCTGAATTTCAACAGGGGTAATTTTATTTTAAGAGAATTGAAATTGATATCCAAAGAATCACAAATCCCTTCTAGATTCGTCATGGAGATTGGATTCCAAATGAACATTGCACTCTTTCGCGTCACTGGTTTCGATTTATTCGTTTTCTCACTAATCAACCGACCAAGATCGAAGCCTTTGAGACTCAAATGTTTTTAAAGCAAGGATGAAACACATGTGGATCTGACAAGGCCGATCGAAATATCCCCAGTGGAAAAAAGATCGTTTCTAATTGGAACTTGGACACATTATACGATGCAGATAACTCGCCTTGACATCTCCATCGACTGCTCCGGATGCCCTCTTAAGGACCTCGTGGAACTCGACAAAGTGGAAGTTGTCCCATTGCCTCTTCGGGAGAGATTCGTCGAAGATCTGTTATGAGATTATTGAAGGTCCCAACGTATTTCAATATTGTTCGGAGATGCGGGAAGCATACAGCATTGGCCCAGAAATTCCGCGAATATTTATTATGAAGCTTAATTTTTTTCAACCGGGAGCTGGAAAATAATCAAAGCAATCTCAGCACGAGGCAGTTGAATCGGTAATGAAACATCTTTACTAAATGTCAATAAATCAAAGAAATTTTCAGAAATCGATCAAAAATCTGTCTAAACTTATCGAGGCCCAGAGAACATAAATATTACAAACTCTCACATTCTGTCGTACTTCCTGAGATACGTAAAATGAGTTACGTAATTAATTAAATTAAATTAAATTAATTTTTAAAATCTCACCCTCATCATGTCCCACGGTCCATCACCAACGCCCACCACGATGATAGACAGCGGGTATTGGCAGGCCTGGGAAATAATAACCGATATCATAATTCGATTCTAATAATCAATGATCGATACATTCTAAAAATCCTTCATGTTCCTTGGGTAAAACTCAATACACTCATTCCATCAATGACCTCTCATTGATGCTTTACTTTTATTACTAGACAGAAGTCAAAGGAAGATTGGATCAATCCATTCTATAGAGATTTGAAGAGAGCGTGAAACACATGTGAATCTTTCGTGATCGATAGATGTTTTAATATCATCAAACTTGGATTTTTCAAAACAATTACCTGTACGATTGCCCTCCTTGTTGCCTTCTCATTCGTCACTTGGCCATCCGCGATGATCACCAGGATGTGGTACTGTATGAGATTGAGGATTACGGTAGATTCTGATCGATAATCGCCCAGCTATAAAATCGCCCAGCAATCGATAAGCAAGTCACAGTTTCTATCATCAAATCTATAGATCCATTGTTATCTGTTGGTTCTTGTTTCGTTGAGTTCAATAGTTCTCGAATTATGTAATGGTAGCTACTAGTGATGACAAAACGGCATTTCATGCGGCTTCGACCCGTCATTTTCAACGGCGAAGCCTGAATCAACACTACTCGAAGCCGGCATGTCGACTTCGTTTTGCCATCATTACTGGCTACAGTATACCTCTCGTGTCCTCTGGCAGATCTCGATGGCTTGGTAGATCAGCGGAGAGAAGTTGGTCGGACCGGACAACTCAACGGTTGGTGTAACCTCGTTGTAGGTTCTGGAAGAAGTAGGGATTTGAGGTATTTTGACGTCTTTTGAGGAAGGCAAGCTGTACTTCCGTTCAAAATGCAGAATGCGAACGATTCAAAAGGTTATTTTGCATTATTCACAAGCGGCATCTCGTCTTCCTAAATGGCTACATGTTTGTTTTGATTTTATTGTTCACCCATTCAACCGGAAACTCTCATCGCGTTTGAATTACTCGCCATTTGAAGAGAGCATGAAACTCAACTAATTCCAGGAATTTTTTAAACAGTACTGCAGTGAAAATAAGTTTTCAGGACATCGTTTTGGGAAGACCACTTAAATTTCTTTCGCAAATTTAATGCTTTCACTCACTTGAGAACCTCCTCCAATGACGTGCAATGGCCGTTTTCCTTGAGAGAGAACACACTCCAATCACTCGTCTTCGCGTCTCCGAATCCGTATCTGACATAGCATCGATTAGTATCGGCAAATTGAGTTCACTCTTCACTCGTTATTGCTACGGTAAGTGGAGATAAAGCACGTGAATTTCTCGTTCCAAGTTGCTAGTTTTCACAAGTAGCTTCCTATCGAATTCTAGTTCCTCCCACTCGTCATTGCTTCAAAAACATCTTTTAAAAAATATCAGAATATCATACACGGGAATGTTGCCGGTAGTAGTGAAGGGAGCCAATGTGCGTCCGAGGATCGTGATCACCTACAATACCTTGCTTTCTCAAGAAGAAAATTGATTTTTTTTTTCAGAAACAAATGCATAATGGAAGTCTTTCACACGCATCATGATTCGCATGTGAAACACATCTCAAATAAATTATCCAATGGTTTCCGTACAGCCAATTGAAACTCCTAAGCCGATCAACGATCAAAGATCAACTCTCGGACCTGCTGATAGGGATTCTTCAGATTGGGATGGATCGTGTGCAGGGAGTGGCCGCCGAATGACTCCTCGCCCTGGTACTTGTTAGAAGCCGTGTAGTCGATGCCTGCAAGTAGCCATTGGTGAATATCTGAAACGGCGGAAAAAAATCGAAATGGATTATTCTCCACAAAACTATCCTCCTTATCATTCATATTTACGAAAGGGTGCTTATTAGAACTGTAGAAGAGAAAGTCACTGAAGGCAGAGGTGATAATTTTTATTTTGAATGACGTACGATTCAAACATTGAACCGGACAAACTTCAATTGGTTTATGAGATCCATGAAACATAGTCTATGTTACATAGATAAATCGGTTGGAATTACAAAATTCGTTATTCCAGCATAATATAAACTAGTATAGGGCGTGCATAAACTAGGGTTGCAGGATTGGTTTCGTAAATTACGGCGTCTCTCCCCTCCCCCTCCCCAAAAGCGAAAACGAGAGGCCGCGCGCTCTCTCGCGTCGTAATTTTATGGCAGACGGTTAGACAGCGTAATTTTAGAGATCACAGGCTCCGCCCACTTGGGAGGGATAGAGTTTTGCCAAAAATCCGCAAGAGCTTGTACACATCCAGTTCTCAATCAATTGAGCCTATCAAAAACGTTTTCTGTAGCTCTCAGTAGTCTTCACAAATGACGAGTGGAGCAGCCTGATCGGTCAAGTCTAAATATCTCAAAATCTATGAATAGGGTCGAGGTGAGGGAATTGAGGCACTTCCAGTGAATGAAACACGCTGCTCCACTCGTAATTTATGAATTTTTTTTATATTGATTTTAGAATAAAAATAGAGGGGAAAAATTAAATCCTCGAATTGTACAACCTCGGCAAAAGTTAGAGTACGCGCGTATTCGTATTCCGACTTCCGTTGTTTATCTTGACAACTAGCAAAACTGGCTGCAAAGGATGGGACTCGAACCTGAGGTTTAGGTTTTGTAACCTAGCGCACTACCGGTTGAGTCACAAGACCATGGGTTTGCTCGTCTTACGTGCGCTACATGATTGTGCGAGCGTGGATTAGGCGAGTAATGCATATCGTACATGTCGCAGAAATCAGAACGCTCACCGGGAGTCACGGTACAATCTGCGGGTTTTCTGATCTTTGCTCATACAAAAAATTAAGATTTGTGGTTGTTCTCATATTTTTTCTCATGGCCACTTTGCCGGAATCGATCCGGACATGCCCGGTAAAATATTCCTAGAAATCGATATTTGAAATACGTCTCTTTTATGGTGCGAGTTACGGTAGCTCGGTCGAGGTTTATCATTTTAGCTCGCGATAGCGCATTGAAGTCTTTCCTTTAATTTTCTCTTGTTATTTGTCACTTTTCCAAAGTTTAGGGCAGAGAAAACAATCACAAAGTAAAAAAACAAAACATTGAACTGCTCTAAGCGCAATCGCAACCTAAAATGATAAACCTTGACCGAGCTACCGTAACCCGCACCATAAAAGATACCTGCTTGAAATATCGATTTCTAGGAAACTCCGCCCTTTTCGGCCCCTCTCCCTCGCCTCAGAGGCAAGAGGAGAAGTGGGCATAGGTGTCCACACCGCCGGCAAAACCTTTTTGGCCAAGTATATCAGTTCACGATAACCGGATCACGGTATTTTTGGTTACTTTAGAATCCGGAGTTATTTTAGTGCACTTTGAGATATGGTACTCGGGGTCGAAAAATGACCAAATCCATGACCCCCCCATACATGGGTGGGCAGTGACGGGCAAAATCTGCCCGTCACTGCGCACCCACGTATACATGGTAAAAAATCAAAATAAAGTACCATATACCAAAGTGCGCTACAGTATCTCCGCATTTTACCGTAACCCAAAATACCGTAATCCGGCTATCGCGTCTATCGAGAACTGACTTTTTTTCAAAATGTACTTTAAAAATCAGTTTTTTTGGTGATAACTCAGTTATTTTTGGTCGGCGAGCCGCGACCAAACTTTTATGTGAAAGAGCAGACTCTGCTCTACAATTCTTATGACAAGAGCTAAGGGCTCCGAAGCACGGCAAATTAACTATGAGTTTTAACGTCCGTAATGTTTTGAAATTAGATCAGCTCGGACGTTTTCTTTAAAAAAAATCTCCGTATATTTACCGTGCATCGGAGCCCTTAGCTCTTGTCATAAGAATTGTAGAGCAGAGTCTGCTCTTTCACATAAAAATTTGGTCGCGGCTCGCCGACCAAAAATAACTGAGTTATCACCAAAAAACTGATTTTTAAAGTACATTTTGAAAAAAGTCAGTTCTCGATAGACGCGATAGCCGGATTACGGTTTTTTGGGTTACGGTAGAATGCGGAGATACTGTAGCGCACTTTGGTATATGGTACTTGATTTTGATTTTTTACCATGTATACGTGGGTGCGCAGTGACGGGCAGATTTTGCCCGTCACTGCCCACCCATGTATGGGGGGGTCATGGATTTGGTCATTTTTCGACCCCGAGTACCATATCTCAAAGTGCACTAATATAACTCCGGATTCTAAAGTAACCAAAAATACCGTGATCCGGTTATCGTGAACTGATATACTTGGCCAAAAAGGTTTTGCCGGCGGTGTGGACACCTATGCCCACTTCTCCTCTTGCCTCTGAGACGAGGGAGAGGGGCCGAAAAGGGGCGGAGTTTACGACTTCTTACGACAATTGTCGTAACTTACGACTGTCTGGCATAAAATTACGACGCGAGAGAGCGCGCGGCCTAAGGGCGCGCGTAAATTACGAAAACGAAAACGAAACGGCAACCCTAGCATAAACTAAACTATTAAATTAAATTATATTCTCTCTTACCAAAGATCACGTTCGTCGAATCCAATCCCGCCTTTCGCATTGCGTTCGATAGTGCCTAAATTAATGATTTTATCTACAATCTCAGTTTTAGGAGATCATGCCGTGCACTGAAGCAGGATAAGCAAGTGGGAGAAAAGCAAGAGATCAAAGATCAAAGACCACAAATCATCGGGCACCTCCAAACTGTCAATCTTGAGAAGCATCTCCTGGGTTGAAGTAACACCGAGAATGGAGAGGAGCGAGCTCTGCTTGCGGAGAGCCTGCAGAATAGAGAGGGAGTGTGGGAAGGGATAGAGAAGAAAGAACGGAAAGACAGTTATACTCCGGAATCTGGGTTTCTGGGTTGAGAGGAAAAGGATAAAGGGTGCTTTTCTATTCACTTTTCAGGAAATATTGTTAGATTTGGTGTAGGGAAGATTGGAGGAATGACCGCGTTGGGAAATTGTGCATTTGGGATTTCGAAAAACTCTGTGAATCACTTTCATCCCGCGCTTTTCGATGCGCCTTCTGTAGAACTCAATATGATATCGAACATCCGTATACGTATACTGTAAAAATACTGTATCGCTAATATTTCCTCGATCCCAAACTATTCGTATTTCATTTCATCAAATTCTCTGGGATACAGTCGCTCGCAATCTAGGCCTTGACTGCCAAAATATATCGAAATTCACATCTTGTGACTATTCTTGGTTTCCTATAGTGTCTTCGCTACAGTAATCGCATCTAACTTGGAAGATATACCGGAGACATTCTTTCCCACCTTGGGACTGTCCTTGGCACTGGAGATGGAAGGCGTGGAGGGGAAGCGAGGGTGTTGTTGCTTGCCGCTCATCGAGATGATGTGAGGAGCTTGGGCGAGGGCTGCCTTCAATAAATACACATTTATTATTATAATTTATCTACGCACTTGGCGCAACAAGAAAATGAATATAATAATATTGTGGAGATAATTAGTGTTGTGATTGAGAGAGGTATTTAATGAGGGGGTGTTTTTCTAAACGACGTTTAAAAATCTTGACATTTGGTGCGGTACGAATAAAGTCGGGTAATTGAGAGTACATTCGAGATGATCTAACAGGGAAAGAATTGAATCTGGCTGTACATGTAGTGAGTGCAATGTTGATACCGAAAGAGGAGACTCTATCCCGAGTGGGCTTGTATACATAGAACGATGATCGGGGGATAATAGAGGAACCAGTCATTATGGTATGTGTCATACAGAGATCAGCTATGACTCTCCTCTCGGTAAGTGCGCGCAGGTTAAGGGTTTTAATGCGGTCTTGGTAGGAGGGGAGGGTGTAGGGGTAGGAAGAGGAAGGGAAACAACGATAGAAAACTTGACGAGTGAATGTATGCTGGACCTTTTCAAGTGTGGCTATGTCCTTAAGGTAGTGTGGGTTCCAGAAGGGGGATGCAAATTCTAGCAAAAGGAGAACATAGGCTTTGTAACTGCGGATGAGAATAGAGGGACAATTGAATGGGAGTGCTTTGAGAAGGAGAAACAACTTAGAGGTGGCTTTTTGGATACGGGTCTTAACAGAGCATGAATTCTTCAAATCAGAGCGAACTTGTACACCTAGATCACGGACATTATTATCAAGTGGTAGGTCAATGGAATCAATCTGATAACGAGGGGAAGGCAGTTTGGATCCTAGGCGAATATGTGTACACTTAGAAGCAGATAAAGACAATTGATTACGTTTGGTCCAATCAGAGAGACAATTGAGCGCAGTTTGAAATAAAGAGGTGATACTATCTTTGGTGATCTTATTGTAAGAGACATACAATTTGACATCATCAGCATATCATTGTACAGTCACATTGTAAAAACGGGAAAGGGTTTGGGATAGGTCAGCAAGGTAGATGGAAAAGAGAATAGGGCCGAGTACAATGCCTTGCGGCACGCCAGAGAGAATGGGGAACGAATCACTAGTGACAGAGGACAATCGGACAGAGAAAGTTCGGTCAGATAAGAAAGACTCAAGCCATGAAAGCAAGTGACCGTGGATACCGTAATGCGATAAACGAGCGAGGAGTTTGGGATATGGAACAACATCGAAAGCACGAGTGAAATTTATATAAACGACATCAGTGATGAGTTTATTAGAGTGAGCAATGGTCCAGTCATTATGGCAGGTCGGAAGGTTTGTGACAACACTGGCTCCAGAGCGGAAACCATGTTGGTTAGAAGGGAGGACGTTGAAACGAGAAAGGTGACTGTTGAGGTGGTCTTTAAGTATGCGTTCCATGGTCTTAGCAGCAGGGAAATAATAGAAATGGGTCTGTACGAAGAAGGGAGTTTACTGTCTTTGACTGGTTTGGGAATGGTGGTGATGAGGGAGTGTTTCCAGGCAGAGGGTACTGTCCCAGAGATGAGACTACGGTTGAAAACGTCAGCCAAGGGGGTAGAAAGAGCATAAGCACATTTGGAGAAAATAATTTGGGGAATGCCATCATAGCCAGTGGAGCAAGAGGGAGATAATTTACGTAATGCTTTGTGAACGACATGAGGGAAAATAGTGAATAGAGAAAGAGAGGGAGGGATTGGGGAGGAAGAGAGAGGGGGAAGGTTGCCATTATCAAGGGTGAAATGAGTGGCAAATTCAGAAGCAAGGGTATTAGCCTTAGAGAGACTGTCATAAACAGGTACATTCTGAGAAGAGACTAGTTCGGGGATGGAAAGCTTGTGTTTAGTAAGAGATGAAACATGACGATACAAATCATTAATACGAGAGAGTTTCTTACGGGTAGAGTAACGAGACCACTTATTGATCTCAAATAAAAGCTTCTTACTACACTCATCAAAAATTGGCCTGACAGTGGGAATATGGATCTGAGTGAATAGGGAGTCTCGACGTCGGATAAGGCGAACAATATGAGGGGAGTAAGAGAGGAAAGGAGGGGTACGGAATGGAACAAAGAGGTCAATGGCAGAGTGAATGGTGAATGAAAACTGAGAGTAGAGAGAGTCAATGTCAGGGCAGTCACGGAAAAACGGGAATAGTCTCGAATCTTAAAGGGAAGAGAGGGGGAGAGGGGGGATGAAAGAGAGAAAGACAGGCCGGAGTGGTCGCAGGAGGGGAAAAGGGGAATGACTGAGACAGTAGTGACTAGGGAGGAGTCATTCCCTATAATCCAGTCAATACATTTAAGACCACGAGTAGGAAACACATTAAAATGAGAAATATCAGTTGAGTGAATGAAATCAATAAATAAGCGATCAATAGGAGAAAGGGTAGAACTGAGTGAATCAGAGTTGAAATCACCGAGAAAGATAATGGGATGAGAGGAGGAGGCATGAAGATCAGAAAGACAAGCAATAAAGGACTCAGTCTTGGGAAGGGTGTAGATAGGAGGGCGGTACACTATGCATAAACGGATGAAAGCGGAGGAGTGGAAAAGATCAATACAAGAAATCTCGTGTTCGGTTGATGGAAGGGATACGGTGGAAAAAGCGATGTGATCACGGAGGATGATAGAGACACCTCCTCCGCGGGATATTTAAATATTTTTCAGAGGCAGGGATAGCTCCATAATTTTCATCCTCTTCGATATATTTCACTCTGGTCATAAAGGTTTCAGAATTTCTTGAAGTTTAATTATAACTTGATTCTTTTTTTCAAAACCAAACCCGATGCTGCATAGCGCTCTTCGCCTCATCCATAGCCGATTCCTGCGCGCGAATCTCTGCCTCTGAAATTTTAGAGATTAGATTTGTATTGCCGGTAATGAACGTAGTTTTCTATGATAATTTACTAATACAAAATACTGAGTCGTTATTGTCAATCTCTCGAGAGGATGGAGGCGTAGGGAGTTTTGCGGAAGCGCCTTATTCCAGCTATTAGCCCAATCCCAAAACTTACCGAGTTTCTGTGCCTCGGGGCTTTTGAAGAAGGGCGGGTCGTCGATGGGGAGGTCCTCGTGTGGCAATTCGGATGTCTCGCTCAACTGAAGTATGAATATTTTCAAAATCATTCTTTATTTTATTTTTATCTATTATTATTATTCTGATCATTACATTTCGTGGTGTCGCATTTCCTGAAGCGAGAGCTTTCAGTTTCTCTTGAGATCGAGATATGTTTCACGGTGTTGATAAAGATACAGGAATGAGTGAGTTTCAATATTTCTCGCACGGCCGAATCAAACCAATAAATGCTCCCAAAAGTTTTCGAGAGCTATAATTCATTCCATAATTAAGCCCAACCTGATCCGGTGGAATTTCCACCGACTGGATCTCGGGTGCGTAAGTCATGTCATCGTGATCGTCATGCACATCCAAACGCTCGAAGATCTGAGAAGAGATCAAAGATCAAAGATCAAAAATCAAAGAGCTATCTTCGAAAATTCCATGTACACAACATAAATTCATTTCTGGCAATTCCTCATGTGAAATATTAAGCGTTTTTGCTAATTTCTGATAAGCCTTTGACTACCGTGGGACTAAACAACAGAGTTCATTGTTCCACAGGCACCAGACAATTCTTCTTCATGAAAAATCGGCATGCATTCGACTCTCCTCATTTAGCATGCTCACTAGCTTTTTTTTCTTTCCGACGAGAGAACATGCGAAATAAGGAGAGTCGGATGCCGATTTGACAGCACAACTACTCACCTCATTCGTCTTGACGAGTTTGCTCGTGCCATCTGCAGACTTCTCGAGGCGACGAGGCGCGTTCTCACCTGGAATAATAATAGGTTTATTTAAATCTTAAAGAAGGAGTGGCAGCAACATTTTTCGGGGGAAGCTGAGTCGATAGCCCTATTGATCCCTTGAACGATAATGGAAATCCAAAATTTGAGCGTTGTAGCTCGTCTCTGAACCGAGAAATTCGCGTTTGAAGTTTGAAATAGCGCGCGTGATAGGGCAGGGAAAGGGCTGCTAAATGTTTGCGCAGCACTTCCCTCCCTCTCCGCCACTTTTCCGCCCTTCCATGTCCTCTCCTTTTCGGTAGAATAGAGCGGTAGAGAGACTAGAGACCGTATGGAGAGGCTGCCAAAGGTCACGTCAGAGAGGCAGAGTCGGGTAGATCAAAG
Organism: Pristionchus entomophagus; assembly: GCA_036245825.1. Taxonomy (NCBI): domain Eukaryota; kingdom Metazoa; phylum Nematoda; class Chromadorea; order Rhabditida; family Neodiplogasteridae; genus Pristionchus; species Pristionchus entomophagus. The sequence goes on along the minus strand of BTSX01000002.1, from coordinate 9,920,709 downwards.
GAGGATTCCTCTCTCACTAGGGAATGGCCGACACTCTCTTTAGCGACGCTAACAGTATGACAGGGACTGATAGGGCAGGGACTTTCGTGGTGGGATACTTAAAATTGGATTGCTGACACGGCTTCTTTAAGTTCCGTTTAGTGCGTCACACAAAGGACAGCCCGCAATAGAGCACTGAACGATTCTCAAGCAGGGAAGAGTAGAAAGAGAAGGAGGAAAAGAAAAAACGAGTGAAAGCAATTTCAATTTACCATGAGATGACAACATCTCCTCCTCCATGATGAAACCGGTGGCTTGTTGCGGCTGCAAGTTATTTCAATTTATACATTATTTTGCTTTCTTTGTATTTTTGTTGGGAAATGGGCGATGAAAACTTCAATGAAGATGCGATCGTGAAAGTGATTTGAAATAAACATGAAGCTCAATTGATTCGCCGATTAATTTCAAGCAATTCTTTTTTCTTACGTTGCGCTTATTTGATATTCGATGCGCTTAGAACATTCATGTGCCGTTTTTTTTTTCAAATTTGAAAATCAACGATCATAGGTCACAAATCTCCCTACCTGTGCATCCTTGCTCGGCTGTTTCTGAGCGTGCATGTAGTTCAACGCGTCCTGATTTATTCATTTTACAATACAATTTACAAAAAAGACTATGTACAAGCTCTTATCTTGCCCCACCTCTTATGAAAGTAGTCTCATACCAACCAAAGTGTTGGCAATACAGATTTATGATTAAAGGCCAAAGATCAAAGACCAACCTGGAAGATTGCATCGGCTTTCTCCAGCTCCTCATGTGGAATCGTCGCTGAAGCAGTGGCCGTGGGTTTCTGATAAAGAAATTTGTTGGTGAAATGGGAACCGAAAAGGGATTCTAGGATGCGATCGCAAAGGCGATTTGTATTCGAAGTGAAGCACAATCGGAATGTTTTCGAAAAATTCGTGTCCTCAGTATTCCTTACCTTGATCTTCGCCTCAAAAGCCGGCATCATCTGCGGCTTCTGCATGCTGTACGCAGCGTAGGGTTCGTCCTGGAATTGATCCATTCCAACTTGGACTTGATTTGGAATTAGTGACCATTTTTCTTTAATCTCAGGAAGTTGCTATTTACGATTTAAATACCTCAGTTCCGGCTGGTGGTCGCACGACAAAGTCCCCGTTTACTGCAGCAGCTGCAGTCGCGGGACGGTCGTACCCGGACATGGGCGGCTGCAGCGGCTGCGACAGGTCGAGGCTCGCCTGTTGCTGCAGCAGCTGCTGCACGGCTGTTGGTCCGGCAGCCCCCTCGACCTTGACGACGGTGGGCTTGCGCTCGCTGAAGAGCGAGTCCGCGCTCTCCTGAAAAGATCAAAGATCAAATGAGTGTTTGTGAAAATGATTCATAGGTACATATGTTTCAGGCGGATTGCAAAAGCGAGAAAGTTGGGGAAGAATCAATTCCACGGCCACATATTTTCTGTTAAAAAACACACCAAGTTCTAATCTCTCAGAATTCCTAGTCATTTCTCACTAATTTTCCTCTCATGAGCCTGAACATTTGTTTTCTCCAAAGTTCAGCATTCACCTTCTTGGTCGGCTCTGGAGTGGCTGACAGGATGGGCGTCTCGTGAGGGTGCTGCATGTGTTGAGGCTGTTGCTGGTCTTGCTGCAGCTGCTGCAATTTCAGCAGGTGCTGCTGCAGCTCGGACTGGGGCTTCGGCTGCTGTTGCTGTTGTTGCAGGTTCTGAGGCTGTTGCTGCAGCTGATGCAGCTCATGGAGCTCATACTGCTTCTGCTGCAACTGCTGCTGTAGGCGCTGCAGCTCGGCGGGATGCTGCTGGTGGTAATTGGCGGCGGTCGCATCCGACTTAGCCTCGCCGTCCACGGTCTGCGAGGGAATCTGTTTTTTCTCGGTATTTCCCTAATCATCTCGACCAGATAATGCGTAGGGAAAAGCGATCAAAGAAGGACAGCGTGAGGGGGGGAGCGAATGCAGAAGGGGTGGGCTAGAAACCAGCCGTACTACTAAACTAGATAGTTTAGATAAATACATTTTGGAGTGAGCGATTGTGGAAAGCGAACAGGGTCTCTCTGAGCTCTCTTTCTATATGACACGTGAAAGGAGATGTGGCGGAGACTCGTTGGGACCAAGAACACCTTTAGAACCAGGTCACAACCAGGAAAGTACCTGCGAGGGCAGGAATAGCTCGTTGTTGTCGACGTTGACTAGCGAGGCGAGGACGTCCTCGAGGTCGGAAGGGAGGTAGGCGCCTGGGAAAAAATGATTTTTCAAAAATACTTTTTTATTTCTTTATCTATCACAAACGAGCTGATCGATAACAGGTGGCATAAGGTGGCGCGTATTCTCAGGTTGTTGTTTTTTGTTGACTTCAGGTTTTAAAAAAACATGGTTTTAGTTGATGCGCAGATAAACCTCCAGGTAAACCCTCGCTCATCTGCTCACCCCTTGGAAGGTCAGCCACCGCTGGATCGACCACCTCAACGACGACTTGGGATGGGAAACGAGGGAATTGCTGCTTCAGATTGCCGATGGATCCGCGAGGCGCGAGGGGCAGGCGGAGCTCGGTGGTCGGACCTGTAGAAAGCGCAAGATCAAGTAATATTGAACCTGTTTTTGAAACATAAATCTCAGAGAATGGGTCAATCGAACCAGCTGAGATACAACAACAAAACCAGCTGGCGAATTTATTATTTAAATGTCAAATGTCAATCGAATGCTCGAGAAGACTCTGATTTAGAGCTATCGGGTGAGCGAAAACAAGTTTGCATTGCACGCATACATAGAAAATGCATTTTATCAGAGATGTTCATCGACAAGAGCTAGAAAAATACTCACTCATGGCCTCTCCATCCAGCATGAAATGAGTCGTCTCTGGCTCATCTCTGGGCATCTCCGGCAGTCCTTGGATAGGTCGGCCGAACGGGTCCATCAGGGTGCCCGGTCTGGATAACTGGCCGCTCTCCTGCAGAGATCAAAGATCAGACGTGCAATCGTAAAATGGGATGTTTGCCTACTCCATCTTGTCTCTCTATGTAGTAGGGTTGCAGGATAGGTTTCAAAAGATTGTCACTATCTCACGCCTGAAGGGTTGAGCAAGATCGCCAAAATATCAGCACATTTCCACGCTCAATCTTCCTAGGAAGTTTCAATTCAAATATCTTGTCACCTCTGGTAGTCCCTGAATTGGACGGCCGAACGGGTCCATCAGGGTGCCTGGAAGTGACGATTTAGAAATTTATTATATACTTTTTCACGATATGCCGTGATACAATTGAGAAACGGGGAATCTTTCTCGTCTTATCCGATCCGTGAATCACAGTTCGATTTTAATACTGAATTATTGACGCTTCTCTTCCCTCGCTTTTGTTTCTCAAAATGTATCGCTGCAAAACCGAAGAAGCCGTCTTGCAACCATAGTGGTTTGTAACCTGGTCTTGGTTGTAGTACCTGGTTCGGGTGTCTGGGGCGGAGTGCGGGGATCGGGCCGGTTCAGTACGTCCTTTCTGCCAGTCTCGGGCGTGCGCTCGAAGTCGCGCAGCACCTGAAATCGCCTTTGATTTTAATGGATTTTTCATAGGAATCCCTGGTCCAGGGGTTTTCACCCCTGCACTAGTACATAAAACACGTTCAAAAACGAAAACTGGAATAATTTCCAAGACAATTCGCAATTTTAAGGCAAGAGAGACGAGTATGATTTTGATTTTTAAGTGGATAGTATGGGAAGATCGATTCTCCCCGATCATTCCTGCTCTTGTCCACAGCTTGAAGCATACCTGATCAAGCTGAGCCTGCTCCTCGGCGGAGATACGCGGCTGGGCTGCAGCTGCAGCTGTCGCGCCGGCTGCAGCAGCCAGCGGCGAGTCGGCGTACGCGGACGGCGGGCTGTGCTGCTGTTGTGCAGCAACCTGCGGCTGGGCCTAAAAACACAACTGTAGATTGCATAGCAATTTCTCGCTATTGTGTTTTTTTTTCAACTCAAGTCCTTGGGTTGAATTAAAGAATCTGCCCTAAGTACCTGACTCTTCAGTGTGGAATTGAGAATTGATTTGATATTAATAGTCAAATCTCTTTTCTTTGAATATTGCTATGGTGAGCGCACCTGGAACGGCTGCTGCTGCGGCTGCTGCACCGTCTCGTACTCCTGCAGCAGGGCTGCAGTCGTGGGCGACGGTAGCGGCTGCTGCTGCTGTGCTGCAGATGCTGCATGAGGTGCTGCAGGTGCGACTCGGGTGTCGAGGGCGCCGGGGGCGGAGGCGTCCTTCTTCAGCGTCGAGGTGCTGCCGATGACGTCATACTCTTCTACCAGACGCTTCAGTTGCTCCTCCTGAATTATTTTTATACCAGCGGCATCCCCCGACTACGTCGGGGAATACCGCTGGCGTTGCTCACCGCTTTGCGGCGAGCCGTATTTCGCAATCGAAAAGAGAGAGGGAGAGGATGAGGAGCCCTTTTTTTCATGTTTCCGATTTCGCAATCCGAACATACCAACACACAGACGTTTGCGCTTTATATTTAGTATGGATGTTTGGACTGGATTTCGACTGTGTGTTGGAATCGTTAAATTACCTCAGATGAGCTCATGCCAACGGGCAGAGGCGAGGGCGAAGGAGCGCCGGAGTGAGAGGGAGGGGTGATCTGAATTTTAATTGATTAATTAATTAATTAAATAATATCCATACCTTGACGAAGTCGTCGCTCTCCCCGCTCTGTCTCTCGCTGTTGCGATGCGAGATCTGACCGGGTTGATCGGCCTGGAAAATGAGTTTCACAATGAGTACTTTAGGCGGAATTTGTTTGTGGTTCAATGGGCCCGGCGGTGGTTGTGGGAAAAAAACATTAATTGTGATCTTGATATTAACATGGAATGATAGTAGTATCGGCAAATCGGCATCCGACTCGGCTTCAATTCGCGTGCTCTCTCGCCTCTCTATCCGACGAGAGATCACGCGAATCGATGAGAGTCTATGCCGATTTGGAATTGCCATACTAGAGCGATAGAATCAAGTGCGGCTATTCCACTGAGATTCATTCTATCCGATCGCCTAGTTTCCAGAGTAGAAAGGGGGGGGGAGAACGTTGCTCTGAAAACAAACACCCCCTCTTACCATTGCGCCTTATCGGTTACTGGTGATACCCTTTCATGTAATGTCTCTTCTTTATTTACACGCTCTATCGTCTGTCTGACCGGCGAGAGAGCATGAGAATATAAGAGAGCCATCCCTTACTTCCCAACCAGTTATCAAAGGAAAATAAGGAGCGAGAAAAACAGCCACGTCATAGTCCGGAGAGTTGGGGAACAGAGCGGAATTTAGACATGATCATTCGGGATGTTATTTCGGTTTTCACTCTCTCCATTCTGCACACTATCTCGCCGGTCAGAGAAACGGGAAAGTGTGTAGAATGAGTAAAAACGACGAAAACCGAAACGACATCACTAATGAACTTTTTCGTTGATTTTGGTTTTGAATAAAGACATGTTGTTTCTGACGTAAATAGTGAGATAAGTTTTGCAACAGTGTGTTTCAGTTGTGCTTCACTGTTCCTTCAAAAGTAAAGTGTGGCAAGGAACCACAATAACGCGGTTTCTCCTATTTCCAAAAAAATTTCCTCATCATCTTTCTGACGATAAATATACTTACAAGGAATGGATACTAAAACAGCATTGTCTTTGTACCATATTTGGTCGCCGATAGAGTGTGCAGAAGGGAGAGATCTCACCCTTTCCACTGCCAACGATGCGTGTTCCGTTCAAAAACAGATTAATTAGTCTCTCAGCGTTTTGTCGGATAGAGTGGCATGATAGTCTGCCGAATGGAAAGTGCACTGCTCACCCTCTCCCCAGCCGGAATGAATCTGACGTCTCCGGCGGGCTGGAATGCGTCGAGACGGGGATCGTGGTGAGGCCCGTCGGACACCTCATCCGCACTGTATTCGGAGTCTCTGGAAATGCATCCATTATATTTCGAAATTACAAGATGAAGAAATTGTAAAGCAATGCGTGCTTCTGAGTTTGCCTCAAAGTAAAGGGTGCTAAAAACAAAATACAAAATGCAGGTTATTTCCTATGCAATTCTTTCCAGTCTTATGTTTGCGGCTTTATCTCGAACCCTGACCAACTGAATACGAACATGGGTCGACATTTTCAAGCAAAAAACAATTATACGACTATTGATCGGCATTCAGAATGTTTTCTTGCTTTACACGGAGATCCCCATGCACAAATGATATGCGATTCTTCTGTGCAATCATCCGTAGCTCCATCGTATCTTCTTTTCAGTGCCGTGCTCTTCCCTTACAGTGCTCCGTGGCTACCGTAGCCACCACCCTTCCCCACTGGATACAATAACCGAGAACGAAAAGGTGCAATCAGGCAGCATGCTTTATCCACACACACGAAGCGTGATTAGAAAGCGAATATTATTACATCGATCGATACGAATACGGTAACCGGGAATACAGTAACCGGGCACGGAACGGACATGGGGACATGGACTTATCGTCTTGAGTAAGACTATTATTCGGGACATTTCACGGACATTTACAAGCAACGTCTCTGCTACAGAGACTAAAGTGATAGTGATGTCAATTCGGAACCGGCTCTCCTCAATAAGCATGATCTCTCATTTCTCTAACCTGCGAGATAGTACGCAAATTGAGGAGAGTCGAGTCCGATATGTCATCACAATACAGAGATCACAATGGAAGGGCGAAAGTGCAGACAATTCGGTGTAAACACAGGTAGGTGTCATGCATACTTATTCACAGTGCTCTCAAAGAAAATGGTTGATTTGGACTGGACTTGATACATTCCAAGCTCTATCATACTCGGCTTCTCACAAACTCCTATCCCACGCGACATGCCGGCCACTGTCCCTCCTACTGTCATTATCCCCCTCATCATCCACTGTTTGACTCGCCCTATCCACGCTCCTCTCCCGTCGTCTACAGCTCTCTATCTCCCTGTCCCTTGCTCGCTGGGCTCTCTTTATATGCTCATAATGCCGCTCTCGCTCCCGTTCTCTAGCGATCAAGGCGTATCGAGACAGGGCGGACCTCGCGCGCGCCAATTCGGCCTGCATCGTGGAGGTCTGGCGAGCCAACTGCTCGATCTCGGACAGCAGCGACTGCTCCAGGGCCGAGGAGATCTGGTCGATCTGGAATGGGTTTGGGATGAGTCTAGGATTGATTTGGAATGAGTTTAGAATGAGTTTGAGATTGGTATTGGAGATCAAATCGATTGCGCATTGATGACGTAATCACTGGTCAATCAGAAAAATAATAGTTAAAGGAGATAATCATCAAAATTCATCGTCAACAATACGTAATAATTTCGAAATGGAGATACTTTAATTTGATTTAAATAATTAATTGTTTAATTTTTTTTACTAGAAAAACCTTCCCATCGAAAATGTGAAAACAGTTCGAAATATGAAGACTTCGTGAAACACATGCGATTTCGCTCGCCCTCTCGTTCGTTCATTTCTCGTTCTCTTTGCAGTGATTATCAATTACGTTCAGGCAGTGGGGACAAATAACTTAATTTAATTAATTAATTATTTAATTCACCTTCTGGTTGATCTTATCCGAGGCCGGCAGAGGCTCGTTCTCATCGCCGCGTCTGAAAATACAATTTAATTATTAAATTAGTGATATTATCCAGACACCGTTCATTGATTCATTTAGATATCGCCTATATATGGCTTGTTCCTTTCTATCTTTATACTTACGGAAAATCGCTTATTCCTCGAACAGTAAGATTATGATTTTAATCACCTCAGCGGCGCGTTCTCCTGTTGCTGTATGTGATGGACGGTAGCACTGTCCTGGAAATACACGACCATAATGACTCTCCTCATTTCACACACTATCTCACTTATGAGAGTTTCAATCCATTCCAAATCCATTCTCTGATCATTCCAAAAAAGTACCTGCGAGTACATCGAGATGCGATCGGCGGGCAGCAGGTGCTCCGTTCCTTCGGAGGCAGCGATGTCTGGGGAGAGATCAAAGATCAAAGATCAACGAGAAGAGATCAGAGATCAAGGATCAAATTAATTTAAGATAAATCAGCATTATCAACTTTGATTCATGAATTCGCGAGAAGCAGAGAAGCAAAATTTCGATATGCTTCATCACGTCTACTTCATTCTACGAGTTCGCCTGTTGTTCAATGGTACCGGCTGTGTTGGTTGAAAAAACTCAATAAAATGCAGATCTATTTATAGCCCACCAGAGATGTCATCCCCGCCGACGATAGTGTCCACCAGTTTGGACAGTTTCTCCTGCTCCTTCCTCGCCAGTTCCTCCTCCCAGTGCTGGAGGGCGGCACGGTCTCTGCAAAATGTGAACTTTGATCTTTAATCTCTGATCTCTATGATGGACGGCTGCTCGAAAGATCAAAGATCAATAGTTCTTCCCCTGAAATCTCTGATCTAGTCGATGGTACAGTAAACCCTCCGGAAGGATCTGATGATTGACCATGAAATGGCTCTTATCGTTCAGTGGTGTTGTTTTATTCACTCATATTATTCACAGTTTGCTAGGTTGTTATATGATTTGGAAGATCGAACGTTTTATTGGTTGAACAACGCGCTGCGGAACCGATTAGTTCTCTTTTTTTTAGCATTCTGATTAGAGCTGTCAGAGTGGGGAGTTCGTATCTTCATGGCTCTCTAACCAATCGTGAATTTATTATTTTTTTGAAATGACATTCGCTCAGAAATTGCAGATTATGTGAGCAGGAAGACTGAAGATGGCCTGATGAAACATATGGGAAAGTGATTACAAATTTCATTGCGGCAATTCATTCTGCGCAGTTTCTCTGATAGCTAAATTGTAGCATGGCGTGGTAGTGAAAGGCCATTTTTAAGCTCAGCGAAGCGGGAAACAATGAATTGACGCAGTCAAATTTTAAAATTTTCTGTCACATTCGGATGTGTATCATCACGGCTTCATCATTCTTTCTCTTCACAGAACCGGCAATTCGTCCGACGTTGCCCGTAGAAAAATACATAAACACATTCACGTGCCGTGCTATTTCAAGCTAAAGACCTTCAGTCCCTCAATCTTACCGCTATTTATTCCTGTGAATTATTCACAATATTGGGTATTGTTATATGATTTCACTGCTGTTGCTATGCCCAAACTTACTCCATAGTTTCAATATTGAATAGGGGAATTACCACGTAGGCACATATTCGCATGTGAAGTTAGTGAGTTCAAATAATAAGATATTAAGTCCAAACTAACTCCATCGTAGGTATCTTCACTGGGGATGCCATGGGCGGGCTCATCTGTCTCTGTCGCTCCTCGTATATATCGTGGAGGGAGGGAATGTCGGAGGGCTTCTGAATGAGAAAAGCGGTTCTTTACGTCATAATGGTGCTTTCTTGCATGATGAAGCCAAAATTACTGAGATCTTGCATTGCGTGAAAATTCTATCAAGTATTTTCCAAAAGTATCATCCACTCTCACACGCGTCATCCTGTTTTGACAGAATATCAATAAAAAAAAACATAATGTGAGCAATTCCAGGTTTTTTCATTGAGGCTGCTCACCCTCTCCTGATCCCCTTCCGATGACAGCAACCCCGCCGTCAGCTGTCGGACGTGCTCGTCGATGGGCGACTGCGGCATCGTGTCATAATCCTGCAGCAGCGCCGCGGTCGCAGGCGACTGCTGCTGCAGATGCTGCGGGCGGGAGGAGGAGGCGGCGGGGGAGGTTGGCGAGGAGCCTGAAGTTCTCATTTTGCCTGTGTGGTTTCGTTCGGCATTTGTTCTATTCCAGGCGTTCTATTTTTCCAAGTGTATCAGAAGATACTCGTATTATGACACTAATCCGGTGTACGCAGTTCGCTCGCAGTTTTTCGGTGATTTGTTCTATTGCCGATGCACCTTTTTCTTCCCTTTTGTCTAAGAAAGTCCTATCTGAAGTGAACTTTGGACTAACTCAACTAACAAGCGTATACTCACCAGGAATTATCACTCCGAGCGGCACTTGGTGCTCGGCCATAAGGTTGTCCAGGTCTCTCTGCACCCTCTCGAAGTCGTCCTCGAGCCGAGACGTCTCCGGATCGATGAAGCGCGCGGTAGCGCGGTCATACGCGTCCGAGGCGGCTACGGCCGCCTGCTGGCCGGCATCCGCTACAAGCGCGGCTACGCCGCGACCGTACGCGTCGTCCGCTGCCTGCCGTGCGCGCTCGTACGCGTCGGCCGCCTGTGCAGAGGCGCGCTCGTAGGTGTCGTGAGCGGCCTGCTCGGAGCGGTTGAACGCGTCCGCGACCGGTACGGCGGCGCGGTCGTACGCGTTTGCCGCCTGCTGCACGGCCTGGTCGTGCGCGTCGTGGACGCGATCAGAGGTGCCAGAGAGAGTAGGAGGGCTGAAAAAAATGCGAATTTTTCAATTGTGACGAGCTCGTAAAAAGACGGTCACTGCGATAATCGATAATAAACAGTTTTGTTCGAATTATCTTCATTCTCTCGATCTATTCGCAAGTGTGTGAGCAATACATGAGTCATCCATTTTGAGATAGGCGGCGCTCGGAGTGGGTTTCAGTCCGGGTATAAATCAGAATCAGATTTGATGCAATCGCTCTTGATATTAAAAAAAAATAATTAAATTAATTTAAAATTAATTAAAATTACTCGCCTCATCTCTCCCAGGTACTCGCCGGCTCTCTGGGCTGCATCATGCGCAGCGCGTCCAGCCTGATCGAATGCGACCGGCGCGGCCACGCGGTCGTACGCGTCATGCGCGGTCTGTCCGACGCGGTCGTACACGTCGGCGACTCCGTCTTGCGCCTGTCGAGCGACGCCACTGAGAGACTCCACGATGGCAGAGAAGGGAGCAGTCAGCTAAGAGTATGACGTTGTTTTGATCCTTTGAATTGAGGAGAGTGTCTTACCATCCCTACAATCAAAGATGATGTTCAAAAAAAAAAGTGATATGTTGACTGCTCATCACTGATTCTTTACGAACTATAATAGTTGTTAAAAATGGTTGAACCATCGCACACCGGCTCTGGAAAAAAATGCAGATAGGAAACATGCAGCGAAAAAATGCAGAACCGGAGAAACTCTGCTCACATCGTTCGTTGGTGACCTGTGCGGCGGCACTGGAGGGGCCGTGGACTGGTCGCCCAGTAGATCACGTAGCTCGAAGGCAGCCTGGTCCAGCTCGGCTCTCACCTAAGACATGTTTGAAGATCAATTCAGTTATTAGTAGTGATGTAAATTCGGTTTTGGCGCTCTCCATTCTGCACACTATCTCAACGGTCAGCGAAACGAGAGAGTGTGCAGGAGGAAAAACGTCGAACACCGAAGCAACATCACTAGTTGTTAGGGTCATTCGGATATAGGGATGACCAGCTAAATTACAGCTATGTCGCCTCCAGAAATGATGTACCCTTTGTAACTCACTAGGATGACAAAACGAACTCGGTACGCCGGCAACAACTTCACTGCAACTCACATCAGCCGGGCTCTTTGGTCCCTCTTCCGGCCGCTTGTAGTGGAAGCTGGAGGAGAGCTCGTCGGCGCGAGATGGCACCTTAATTTTAATAATTTTTATTTAATTTAGAAAAAAAATAATGCAAAATGATAGTTTCATTCCCGCACTGAACGAACCGGTGTTCGGTTCGGTTTCAACAGATCTTCTTTTTTCAATAACTTTGGTGCTCAACTGATAATGCGACAGTACCCGAGTAAAAAAACTATACCTTCGAGTCGGTGTCCCTGACTGCTGCTGCAGCTGCTGCAGGAGATCTCTGATAGATCATATTTTATATATTATAAAATATATATTTATTTATCGTACAGCTCTTAAGGTGCTTTAACGAATACACGATAGACGAGATGGGAGAAGAACACAGTTAGCTACAATCATCGTTTTTCTTCCTCCTTGCGATTATACTTAGCCGCTCATTCTCGTTTGCCAAAAGAATTCCTATCTAGAGCAAGGTGATGTATCAATCCATATTCACTTTATGATACCACTACACATAATTTCGCATTTGCTGAAGGCTCGACGCTTTTAGCGTACGAAATTTTTAAAACAAGGTGATTTACAATATTATTTCGAACCTCCTCATCGCGGAAGCTTCTCTGGACAAAGTCCGTGTCCACTGCTCTTCCATTGCCGGTTAGGAGGCCTCCTAGGGTGGAGAGGAAGGAGTCGCCAGAGGCGGGAGAGGAGGAGGAGGGAGCGATGCGGGTTACCTAGAATTTTATTTATTTATTTTAGGTATCCACATCAATTCATCCTTGCGATTAATTTTCAGATATTATGAACTGCTCATATGAAATAAAAACCGGGTTATTGCATTTCTTTTCAATAGACAAAAAAATTGAGATTAATAAAACTCGTGATTAATACATTTATGATTATTATAAATACAATCCTCACCTTCTCCTTCTCTTCCTCCTCCTTCTTGCCCTTGCTCTTGTTCTGACCGACGAGTGAGAAGAAGAGGGCGCAGAAGCCGATGGCAGTGAGGGAGAGAACGAGACGAGTGAAGGGAGAGAAGACCTGAGAAGATTATTTTTATTCGCTTTATTTACATCAATTTGATGGTTTCAGAAAGATCCTCTAAAAAATCAAATCGATTCATTCGGAGGCTAATTTATGACGAGTATGAAACATACTCCATTTGATGAGTATCGTTAGTTCGGATTATAATTGCTATATTTTTCTCCTTCCACACATTTCTTCGTTACGACTTATCGAATATCTCGCAAACATACCGTATTATTTCAAAGTTGATTCAAACGTAGAGATGCGTCTTCAAATTCCAGCTAAATCATCTCCGATAGCCCAGATCATAATATCAAGCAAGCTTTTCTGTTCCGCTGATCGCTATCAGCCCATGGCCACCCAGAACAAACAAACGATCTTCGACTCGAAATTTATGAGTGGTGATTATTTCGCATTTCTTTCTCTGCTTTGCCACAGGCGAGACGAGAATCAAGCGTCAGGTGTTCACTCTACTCACTTTTTTTCTCTCGCTTCTATCTCCACCCAGCACACTCTCTTCGATCCGCATACTATCTCGACGCTCTAACCAGCGAGATAGCGAGCAGAATGAAGAGACGCATTTCCGACATGCCTAGTCCCTCTATCTTTCCTCTCCTTTGTCTTTTTCTACTTTTTTCCTCCTCTCTGGCCTCTCATCCCACGCTTCTCTCATCCCTCTTCTTTTATTCCTCTGTCTCTTCTCTCCATCTCATCCCCCTCCATCCATCCTCTTCCCTCTCTCCTCTTTCTTCTCAATCTCGTATCTCGCTGATCACTTCAGCATGTTTGTGTGGCGAGATTCTGATCGATTGAATGATCGGAGGGAGAAAAACAGTAGTCGAGGAAGAAGATAAAACAGAAGAAAAGTTCAGGAAACGCGACTTGCAATTGAATCGGACGTGCAAAGAGAAAAACGAGTGGGAGGAGCCGCAAAAGTCGCAAAAGTCAATAGATAGATTTCGAGATTTGTTCCGAAGAAGAGCATCGGAGCACAAGAGTAACAGGGATTCTTGAAAGCCGCGTGAAACATAACCGAAATGAGTGAGAACCCATGCCCAATTTGAAAAACGAATTATAAATTCAGAATACTCCGAGTTCTGCTATGAAGTTATCATAACATTTGTTTAGTAAATTTTTAATAATAATTAATTAATTACCAGAAAGTGATCAGGAGGCGGGCATTCCTCCCACTCATCCGGGTCGTACCCGAGATCATCCGAGTAAACCATTGAGAACCTGGAAACCAGATATTGATTGAACAGCACAAACAAAACACCATGTCACATATCGTTATGAGTAGGGTTGGTAAGTAAAACGGGAGAATGAATCATTACAGATTCCAGCAAAAACTATTTCGAAAACTGAATAGGATGTTCTTTCTGTACTATAGTTACAAGTGCGCACTGTTCTCTGAACTGTTCACGTTTCCCATTGTCTTCACCTGTGGTCTGTTGTCTATGTTACTTATATCCCCGTTGTCTCCGCGCGCGATGAAAAGGGGATAGGGAAGGGGGCGAAAGTCCGCGGAACGAGCTCGGACAATCAGTCGGCAAGAATCTAGTCGTTGAAGGGGGGAGGAGGAGAGGCTACGGGGGACGGCGGGTTTACCCTGGAATGAGGACTTCAGTACTGTGGTTTACTGGAAAACATCAATGATCGGGTTGTATCAGAACAACGGGGTGGAAATGCCCTGAGAAACGACGTTAAACAGACATACGATTGAGAATACGGTCAGAAATCATTAATCGATGTAGGATGAAGACAACACAAAAAAGCAAATTGAGATAATGCCTAGATATTCGGTTCGCGAGTACGGATACGCGTTCAAAGCACTCGAAAAAGATGAAGTCTCACAAGATCACTTCGAACGGCGCTATATCCATGGGAACAGGGCGTTCTACATGGGGTGAGCTAGAGAAGAGAGAGTGGTCAGGGGAATGGCGAGATAGCACGCGAAAGTAAGAGAGCGAGAGATATGTCTCTACGGGAAATCGTTTAGGTCCGTTGCCATCAAAACGCCGTGAGGGAACAAAGGATTCTTCTATGCGGACCACTGTTCCCCTCTTACACTAGAACACACGTAGTGATGATTCATGAGCTACGCAAACACATTCAAGCATGAGATAAGGCACATCTACTGGGAATCAAGAAAGCGTTCATGGTTTCACCAAATGAACAGTTTACGAGGAGTTTGCTAGACGTTCTCTCGGAATTGTGGGTTGATTTACCCTGAATATACGACGTATCGTACATGTCGCAGAAATCAGAACGCTCACCGGGCGTCACGGTACAATCTGCGGAATTTCCAATCTTTGCTAATTCATAAAATTAGGACTTTTTTTTGTGCTCATATTTTTTCTCATGGTCACTTTGCCGGAATCGACCCGGATATGTCCGGTTAAATATTGCTAGAAATCGATATTTCAAGCAGGTATATTTTATGGTGCGGGCTACGGTAGCTCGGTCAAGGTTTATCATTTTGGGTTGCGTTTGCGCTTAGAGAGGTTCAACGGTTTTGTTTTTAACTTTATGATTATTTTTTCAGCCCTAAACTTCGAAAAAGTGACAAATAACATGAGAAAATTAAAGGAAAGGCTTCAATGCGCTATCGCGAGCTAAAATGATAAACCTCGACAGAGCTACCGTAACGCGCACCATAAAAGAGACGTATTTCAAATATCGATTTCTAGGAATATTTTACCGGGCATGTCCGGGTCGATTCCGACAAAGTGACCATGAGAAAAAATATGAGCACAACCACAAATCTTAATTTTATGAATTAGCAAAGATCGGAAAACCCGCAGATTTTACCGTGACGCCCGGTGAGCGTTCTGATTTCTGCGACATGTACGATATAACAGGAATACGCTTCAGAGTGCGGTCGGAAAGCATGAATTGGGAGAAAAGAAGGTAAAAACAAATACAACCGAGAGTATTGTTATGCAGATATTCGAGTACCATTTCCGTTGATTTTTACACTTTCTAAAAAATCAACGGAAAATAGCGCGATCTCCGCAGTCAGATTGTGTTTTTATACGCAGATAATCTGCTCGCCTTTCGCTGATCAAAGATCTCTGTAGTAATTTCGAGGCAAGAAAAAACAAGAAAGCGTTCCCCAGTAATCGATAACTGCTCATGGCCGGAGAAAGAGTAATTGTAAGAAGTAAGAAGCTAGAACGTACCGTTAAGATTAATCGACACTAGATCTACAAGAATCGCAAATACATCCTTTTTTGTCTGTCTATATGTTTTCAACTGCTCAAAGTTTGGCGATTCGAGTGAAAAACAACAAAGAAGCGCTCCTAAGTAATCAATAACTGCTCGGGGCAAGGAAGAAGAGGGGGAGAGGATTATGAGTTATGAAACTACAGTTGAGATGATTTGACACTATATCTACAAGAAATCCGCGGAAAAATCTAGCGTTTTTCGGTCGATTGATGCCTTTCTTTCACTGATCAACGTTCTCTAAGTATTCGACACAACAATGCGGAAGCGTTCCCCAGTAATCGATAACTGCTCAAGGCAGGGAAGAGGAGGAGGAGGAGGGGGATTCTTCCCAACTTCTCTCCCTCACTCGTTTCATATGACGCGCCTCTGCATTACAACACAAGAAGAGAGAAGACGCGGCTCTAAACGTGTAATCCGAACTGGGAACTGAGAACAGAACATCTAATCGATCCATAGAATCTTCCCGATAAAATATAACGGAGTTGATGCCGAAATGACTGGGATTGTTTGAGATTCGAGATGCTCTTGCTCCTTTTTCCCTTCCCCTTGTCTCCTCCCTTGTCTATCAAACACAACATACAACAGCTGACGTATCTGGATAGAGATTGTTGCTCTCTCCATTTCGCACACTCGCTCGGCGGTAAGAAAGACGTTGAGAGTAGGAGGAGGAGAGAGATGGAGCTTGTTGGGGAGGGGGGGGGGGGGTACAGACATTGGAGGAGGTGTGGAAGCGACGTCATTGAGGAGTCGAGAGGAATCCATGATCGTGATTCAGGATTAGAGATTTCGAGCTTAGTTGTGGAATTATGCCAAATATGTAGAGTACTGACCTGCTGAGGCTTTTCTTATATTGGAGAATTGAGGAACAGGCTATTCGAATCAAGTAAATTTTCGTAATGGAACAGTCTGCTCCTCAACTCTTCCGACTGTTCCGAACAGGCATTAAAGGTGTGAAATTGCTGTCTGGAAGGAGATAATTTTCTGAGAAATAGGTGCACTCACATAGATGCCCGAAATGATTCATGTGAATTCCTTCGCTATCTCTGCAGTATTCGTATTTTATTTTGAAGATAAACCACACTGACATTATTCGAATAATCGTAATAAGAATATCGCATGAAACATATGCTCACTGATCAGATATTTTCCTAAATTTCCATTTACCACACAACTGAATGGTTCGAAATATGAAGAACTAGTGAAACGTAACATTTCGAAGAACAATTGTAATGAAATATGGTGAATGGATTCCTGAGATCTAGTAATATTCGTTTGAGGCTGTGCAAATCCTAATATGATTCTCATTATATTGCTAGTAACATGTTCGTAGGTCTCCGTCATTTTCAATATACTTTAATTACTTTTTTTTTTCATCCGGCGGCAATCACAATCCCAATATTTAAGCTTCGGATAATCGGAATAAGAATATCGTATGAAACGTATGCTCACTGATCATGTACTTTTCTATATTTCCATTTTCCACACAATTGAGTTTGGTGAGAGTTTTCTGAGCTCAGAAGAAATGTTTCAAGCTGACATCTATTGTATCCCTCAATGATTCATCACCCTGGCCCAGATGAATTCCTCATGGGTGTATGTTGTTTGTGGGATCCAGACCCTCTTATCTGTCCGAATCCCACAATTTCGAGTAAAAAAGAAGTACGGTTTCCTTCTCGATGGATTTGCATTTTCAAGCAAAAAAGTGTGAAATTGAGTATTATATGCGATTAAATAAAGTCTTTGAGATAGCGGCGATGCGATTTGATCTCAGAGTATTCACAAAAAGCAATTCATTTCCGATTTTATTGAAGATTTTTCTCCCTTCAATTGCATCATAATTCGCAATTCACAACATCGTTATTACTTGATTGCATGAAATTAAATGAAACGATAATACAAGATAAAGGGTGAGATCTCAGAGAAAAATCAATGAAAATAGAAACACTTATTGCGCAATAGGTTGGCTATTCAAAGGAGAGATATTCGATTACGTTGGCTGAATGGATTCAGAATCCGAACCAGTCGTTTAATATGGTTCATTGATGCATCTGAATGTATTCAGTTTATTAGTGTTTTTTTATACAAAAAACATCCCTGTTTGTCTCTAGTCTTTGGTAACTCATTAGCATTTACTTCAAGATTTGAAGGCTCTATTTTGGTTGCGGCATTTCTTATGCAAATATAATAAAAACAGAAAAACGTCAGGTAAAAAATAAAACATTAAATTTGAACTTCTTTGAGATTCTGCGGCAGATCAATATGATTAGAAGAACAATGAAGTTCATAATCGTAATAATCGGTCCAATCAATATAAATATAGTGTACATTTGGATATTCTAAACGTGAATGAGCTCTGATTAAATTTTAAAACAATAAAAACCCAACAAAAAACCTGTAAAAAGTGGGATTATGAACTCATTTAGGTGTGCTCTGAAGGTCCTAGTACTTGAGATTGGAAAGATGCATCTTCTTCCTCCTTTTCTCCTCACAACATACAACACCTGACGTATCTGGATAGAGATGGAACTCTCTCCATTCCGCACACTCTCTCGGCGATCAGAGTGACGTTGATAGTGGGAAGAGGAGGAGAGAGATGGAGCTTGTTCAAGAAAGAGACATTACAAAATGGAGGAGGTGTGGTAGCGATGCCATTGTGGTACCAAAGTCACGATCACGAAGGCAATCCATGACCGAGACTTAGGTAATGAAATTTCGAATTATACCGTCCTGGAATAATGTCACATTCCAATATCGTAGATGTCCGAAATTATTCATGTGAATTCGTCATTCATGATTCAGATTTAAAAACCGAGATGGCGAACTTACGGAGGGGCGACAATTCCGCAACGACATTTCCGCAACTGGGCATTTCCGACAATTCCGCAAACGACATTTCCGCAAATACATTTTTTCCCGCAAACGACATTTCCGCAAAAGGGAATTTGCGACAACTCCGCAAACGACATTTCCGCAAGTAATTTTTAAGCAAGAAAATTCAAAGATTACGGTAGTAAAAAATAATTTTCACGTTCATTCGATGAAGAGCAATGGACAAATTGAGAAAAATTGGTGCGAAAGAATTTCTCATATTCTCATCTTATCGAAACTTCTCCCCAAAAATTGAGAAAGGAATGGCATCGTCTCCTATTTTCGTTGAAGAAAATAAGGTGATTCAAAACGGTGAAATTGATAATAATAATTGATGATTAATTGATGATTCCGAACACGATATAATCGAAATTGCCATTTCTCAACAGCTCCTATAAAATACCAAGATCTATTGGTAGATGTGTTTGAGATGATTCTCATTCTCTCATTCCTATTTCATATTGCATCTACCGATCTTCTCACTGACCATCTCACTAATAATGTGGATGTCTCTGTCAATCCGTGCGATGACTTCTACCAGCATGTATGCTCGCAGTCAATCAACGATACTGAATTTCCTCTCAACAAAATCGAACGTTTCTACGACGAAATCACTGCCAAGTTCAGCAACTTCAGTTATTCTTCAAATTTGGCGATTATGGTAGGCTTGCGGTTCATTTTTATACCTACCAGAATGCGTCCACATTCCGTTCAGAATGACTGGAACAACATGCTAAGGACTGGATACGAGACCAAGCGTGGTTTCAACCGCTCTGAGTTTGAAGATCGGATTCGAATGAGGTTCTTTAGTGTGATCTTTTCTTTTAAAAATCTTTCTCAGGTGTTTGGATAGCGATGATTGTTACCGTGAAGAGTTCGCATACTTCTCTGGGTTCTACGCCAAAAGGAGCAATGAAGTAAAGCAACTTTAAGGTTGTCTAAATCACTCAACTTTGCAGTCGAATGATCGTTTGACCTACTTTCTGTCCAAGCTCAACACAACCAAAGGCGACGAGATTCTTGCAATTCTCCCTGATATGGTCGAATCAACGTACAATTTGATTTATGCTCGCCTTTGGAACAAAACGGAGGTGCTACTAAACGGTCAATATGGAGGTTTCTACGGGCATTTGACCAATCGACTATTCGTCATGGAAGAGCTGAAGAAGGATGGAATATTCGAGAAAATCGTCGATTATCGAGAAGATGTCAAACAGTTCAAGGAACTCTTCATTGAAAAGTTTAAGGTTTGGCTTTATTTTCTTCGTTTAACTTTGATGCAATTTCAGAACACACCTTGGTTGAATGAGAAGGACAATCTTGGATTGACATTCCTTCGTGAATTCGAAGACCAAATGAATGATTTGGTGGTGTACTACGATTTGGATGAAAACGATCGCGATCTGGAACTGCTGAGAACAATGAATAGTTTATTCAGTCAGGAGTATTACCGAGCCAAAACGAGGTATGCATTTGAGACAATCTGTTTCTCAATAATGTTAGAAAATATTCCGTTTCACGCGCAACTGGCGATCGCGGTACGTCTCAGCGGTTCGCTTTTTTGAACACGCGTTGAGTGTCTCACCCTCCCGTAAATAAAACGTTCCGCACTCCGCTGTACTTTTAAATGCTAGAATGACATAAACTCTGCATTTTCATTACTGATAATTTGAATCTTACAATAATTACAGATCAACTGGAGCGGAAGCTCTCGATACTATTTTCGCGTTGGAGACTGCTTTTTCAACACTCAACAAAACTTCCGATCCTGAGGTAATTCAGTAAACCTGCCGTCTCATTTACCCTATTATCTATTAAAATAGGTGAAAGTGCTTCTGAGACGGGTATTATTCAATCTGCGAGTAAACGCAGTCTACTATGACGACGTGAACAAAGTGGCTATACTTGCACCGTTTCTGTATCCCGAACTCAATGACAACTCCACTCTGAACAAGGTTTCTCCGATTTTCTCTTCTGATATTTATGTTATAACAATATTATAGTATGATATATATTTCATAATAATGCATTGCTGCAGCCATACGCACTGTTCTCTATCATTGGTCACGAAATTTCCCATTCTGTTATGCTCAAAAAATGGGCGAATAGAAGCAGTACATTCAAGAAGGGAATGGAGTGCTTGACTGATCATTACAACCGTACTTGTGACCGATTTGGGAAGGTTAGTTTCTAGCGATGACAAATCGGCATCGATTCTACTCATTTTGCTTGTTCTCCCGCCGGTCAGAACGACTTTCGAATAGCCAACACTATTCTTAATCTACCAATTCGCCAATCATCCAAGTCAAATCCTATGCCCAGTAGAAACTTTGAGCGCGTGTATCTCGGCTTAATGATAACGTAGAAACTTCAAATTTAGGATTCGTAGCATGGTTCTAGATTTCCGTCGGGCACATTCGCCAGTTTGCCCCCCCCCCCCTCCCCCCAGATATGCCGTTACTCCTCCTTTAAGGGGGTGTGCAACAGCGGCACTCAGTCCTTCGCGGAAGATGGATCCGACGTTCTCGGAGCCAGAATCAATTATGAATTCTTCACTCGTAACTATAAGGAAGAAGAACGAAATGAGATCGTATTCGACTCGAAACTGCTGTCTGTTAACCGAGAACAGGCCTTTTTCTATGTCTTTGGGAGCAGCTGGTGCTCCAAGATTGTGAGTTCCATATTTCTTTGACCTATAGTAGGACTGTCAAATAGTTATGACAACTAGGAACTGACTTTCCTCATTCTGCACGCTATCTCGTCTGTCTGATCAGCGAGAGCGTGTACAGAATGAAGAGAGTGGAAAACCGAAACTGCATCACTAGCTCTACCCATTCCCTATCCTGTTGGTATTGGGCACAGGCAATTAGGGTGTTGAATGTATTGCTTATTGTTGTGACTTCAGACCGAAGCGACAGAGCATACCGATGTGCATTCTCATGACCAAATCCGAGTCAACGGGCTGGTGGCTCAGATGCCCGAGTTTGCCAAGGCGTTCCATTGCTCGCCTCATCAAGCAATGTACCCTGATAAGGTGAATAATAATAGTTTATTTTAAATAATAAAATAAATAATGTTTAATATTTATTGTACAGATGCAATGCCACCTCTTCGGACCCGACGCCAAGTGATGTGGCAACCTTCAAATCGATAACTATAATTTATATTATTCAAATAAATAAAGTCGCTAAGATTTGCATGGCTCGAAAACTAATACAAAATGTTTCCCCTTCATTGACGGACATTTGTGCCTAATAGAATCTAGACAATACATACGTTTCCTCCCTTATTTTTAACTTCTGAGAGGGCTTTCTGAGCACATTTTCATTGAGCTTCGGCACATCGATTGGTATACTTCCGAAGAGTCGGAACACGAATAACTGATGAAACGGAAACGCACGCAGCGCATTATAATTATAATTTGTGTACGCCTGAGGCGCGACGAGATTGAAAATAAATTTGTTCGGGATGATGGCAGTGAAAGGAGTGATGCTTCTTCTGAATCATCGGGGTTGAGAAAGTTCAGCCCGATGATTCATAAAAATAGCACATTGCAAATTGATTATTTTTTCTATTTTTTATTCTCCAGACAACTGATTTCGTGAAGTCGTCTGCTACATTATCCCCACCCCCTAGCAGTCAGCAGCATACCGCGGCTCAAGGATTCATCAGACTGGCACAGATTAATTCCTCATGATCGCACCTTTTCGGAGAGCCCAGATCATCTTCCATCCGAATACTTTGGAGATTGTAATGGTTCCATGCTCGATTGAATCGACTGTCTCCGATGTGTTCCCCATCCCCGTCTGTAACTTTCCCAGAGGATGGGAACCTCCCAAATATCTGCCTCCTATCGAAATCCCCAATCTCCCGTGTCCTCACTATCTCGTCGCATCTTTACGGCGGTATCTCTCTCTCTCACTTCCCGATTATTAGGCGGGCGATATAATCGGGCGACGGGACTCATAATCGATCTGCAATTTGTGCCTAGTTCCGATTTCTGGAAACGTCTATAGAGCCTGATGGTAATACTCTGCTGATTTCGAGTTCTGATTCCTTTTCCAGGAATCGGCAAATATCAATTACCCTTTCCACTTTGTGATGCTTGATCTCTTTGAACCTGATATCGATTACAATTATCTCAGAATAACAATTACGGTATTGAAGTTTGAAAATCGTGCAAACGCAAATGGCACACCATCAATCAATGGTGGCTTTCGAATGTGAAAGGAGAGAGGGAAACCTCTCCCATTCGCTTGTCAGAAGTGTCAATCTGTTTCACAGCCAAGGCCGAGGCTACAGTGTCCCTTCCCTCAATACGAAGAGTTCGAAATGCGCGTTACCGTCTATTCATTTCGCACACTCACTAGGCCGGCAGAGTAGCGAGAGAGCGTCTGGAGAGGCTCTCCTCTGCTCTACTCGAACATTCGAAAGTTTCAGGGGTAGAACACGATGGATAGGAGAAGCTCTAATTGTTTTTTTATTTCACAGGAAAATCTATCCAGGATTGAAACCTTCGAAGGGTTTATGAGAAGAACAACGTGTGAAACCTATATTCACCGTTCGCGAAAAAAGTTCGTCTGAGAAAAATTCGTAAGTAAGCAATTGGAAGTTTAACAAAGTGTAAGCTTTAGTTTCCTTTCCCACAACAATTCCTGATCCCCGAAAATGAGAATGTACCTTACCATTCCCTTCCTTCCACAAGCATTCGAACATATTTCGCGCAAAATCACGGATCTTTTCCTTCGGTGCAATATCCGCAGCGAAAAATGGCGAGCGAGTAATTTCAAACCGTCCCTCGTTCGAAAGTTTCGAGGTCCTTGGAGAGACAAGGTGGTAAAGATCGAACATGCAGATTAGCACAAGGGGGACAATCTAGATACTAGTGCTGCCGCATCGAATATTGCTCTCTCCATTCTGCACACTCTCTCGCTTGTCAGAGAAACGAGAGAGCAGGATTCCGAAGTTCCATCACTAAGATGGACAATCAAGATAGGACTGGAAAGTTGTCACTGATTGATCACATCGGTAGTAAAAGGTGCTGGTTGGAGAAAAAATCTCTGTCCAAATAAGGTGCTGAATTTCCCGCCCAGTTTTCCGTCTTCAGACGACCTATCACCATAAGGAAGAAGATCATTCTAAACGAGAAAAGATCATTCCAAGCCAGTCCGAGTGTAACATTCTGTGGCGCTCCATAAATAACCGTCGCAGACGGTCCTGACCGGATGATATAGTGCCCAGTGGGTCCCTCCTCTCCTCTTAGCAACTGCTTCTTTGTCTAGCCCTCCTCTCCCTCTTCCTCTCCTTTCTCTGAAAAGAGCTAGCACCATTTTAAATGGGAGCCTGTGAAAAAAATCTTGTGTTGGTATTTGAATGTGCAGACAAAAACGAGGTGGATCCTATAGACAGAAGCGCATGTTTCGAGGTAAGTTTACGGCGTATGATCCTTATCGGAAGTAGGATTTCGAATCTTTCAAAAAATCGCTCGGTTGGTATTTGAAAGAGCAAACAAAGGCGGTCGTTCCCACATGGATCACACTGCCTTTTCGAACGACCGCCACGGTCTCGTACTCTCTCACTTTGACACACTCTATCCCTCTGTCTGACTGGCGAAAGATCGTGGCGAATGAGGAGAGCGCCTTGACGAATGACCGCGCACCGCCCAATAAATGTCACATAACCCGCCGACCCGGCGGCCCAGATGGCCTTTTCGCATGATGATGATGATGATGAGACACCGATAATTACCGCATCCATCGCAGATTCGAAATCCTTAAACTGGATTTCCGAATGGTTTGGCCTGGACTTCCGGCGATAAAGTTCATAATTGATCGTGAACTGACCTGATCTCGGGGGTGAGTTCCAGAGACAATGGGAGGCG
Organism: Pristionchus entomophagus; assembly: GCA_036245825.1. NCBI lineage: Eukaryota > Metazoa > Nematoda > Chromadorea > Rhabditida > Neodiplogasteridae > Pristionchus > Pristionchus entomophagus. Next base: position 9,896,222 of record BTSX01000002.1, on the reverse strand, counting down.
ATTTCCCGCCCACACTTTGCAGTTCTCTGGGGCGCTACTTTCCCTCTCCAGGCGAGCCAGATAAGGGCGATGATTTCACTCTCTGGAATCATGTCCAAACGTGGGTAATATCGAGAATTGACAAGGGCAGTGCCCCAGTGATAGCAAGTTCGCGCCCAAAGAGGCATACTTGGGTGCGAATCGTACAGTTTTCTGAACCGCAATTCTCCCACCGAAAGCTTATCGCCATTGAAGGGAGGATGGGTTTATGGCTGACAGGCCCTGAGGCATCAGGGCAGAGACGCAGAATACTTCCGATTCCGGTACAATCCTTTGATAAAGGTTCTTCAAAACGTGCAATAAAACTATACGGTTAGATGCAAATCGTAAAGGTTTGAACGATGCGTTTCTCCCGCCTAACCAGACATTGCTTATCACATAGCCCGAGGCTATCAGGGGCAGAGACGCAGAGTGGTTTGCGCGCGAAAGCACCCTCTCCCCGCACAGTGCTATCTCCTCTTCCGTCTCCATCTCGGGCGTGCACTCTGCCCGTCTGCCGCTCTCTCCGATCTCTACATTCTCTACGGTCTCCCCTATCTCTCTGCCCGTCTCTTCCCGCGCGTCCCTCTCTCCCGGACCTATGGGCGCTCTCGGATACCCAAGCCAGCGGGTGCCAACGGCTGTGGTAGCCGTCTGTGGTGGGGCCGAGGCTGGTACCTGCCCTGTGGCCCAGACGAGGCTGGTAGCGACGGAACCAGAGGGCATGGTTCAGCCTTCTTTGAGCATTGCCGCTAGATCGCATTTCCGGCGCTAAACGCATTCAAATTTCGCAAGCTTCCTGGGTTTAGCAGCGATATTACTGTAGAATCTCAGCCCTTAATCAGGAGCTCGTTAACCTGAATGTTGCTAGTGGAGGTCATCCGATAAGGCATCCATGCACCTCGCCCGGCCCCTAGTTCCAAATCTGACCTCCCCTACCTCCGCTCTCCCGCGCTATCCCCACCTCGGACCCCGATCGGTCCGATAGGTCCGATCGAGGCAGACAGCCACAGGTCTCAGCCTCATGTTCGTGACCCGTGGCTGATTTCCTGATCATTGGACTGTGCCCTCAGGTGCTTACCGTATCCCGCCGCGCATTCGATTATCTATTTTCCCGCGCTCGCCTCTATCAGTCCATTGCCTCATGTTCATGACATAGGGCGCCGTATTCCACATGGTCTTTGATCTTTCACCGGTCCATTCCGGCTACCGTACCCTCATCGATTATCGATTTTCCCAGTGCAGTCCAAATTCTTGAATCCACTCCAGACCTTCAATCCAGTCCAAATTCTCAGAATGGATCCGTCGGTGGGAGAGAGTGGGGACAAGGAGAATCTCTTCATTGACGAAACGGAATTCGTCACTCCCGACACCAAACCGACCATCGTCATTGAGAGAATCCCAGGTAATTATCACTAATTAATTAATGTTTTAACTTAATTAATTAACATAATTAAGACGACCCCATCCTGGCGTCACCCGTCATCGGCTCCCAGAGCAGTGTGGCGTCGAGCAACGCGACTGCAGGTTTGATCTTTGATCTTTAGATTTTGTTGATTTTTTTAGAATGCAGTAGCAACTACGATCAATAACAGCTGGAAGCCGCGAATATATTACAACTGAACCGATTCCAAATGCGCTTGCGAGAAAAAGTTTCGCCCATTTGAACCCCATCTCTTTTCTTCCCTCTCTCACTGCACGCTCTTTTCTTATTCCCCTCTCACTCTCAAGAGCGAATCGCGCGGGAAACCCCGGGATTCGAATTTCGCAAGTTTCACTTTTCACAAATTTTCAGGAACCTCAGCAGACGAGTCGGACGACGATGAACTGGATACCGAGGAGGTAAGTCCAATCAAAGAAACCATTCCAAATCCAATCCAAACTCAGCCCCAACTTGATCCAATTTAGCACTTTCCAGGTTGAGGTCGATGGCAAGCGTCGCGTCACCTGTCGCAAGGAGAAGAGCCTCGGGCTGCTCTGCCAACGGTAATTGACGGTTCCGACTCCGGCTATTCGTCGGCTCTGATCCGGCTTTGCTATTTCTCGATTCCGGTACTATCATTTGCCGGTCGCAGGTTCATCGAGGCGATGAAGGAGGCAACGGCTCAGGAGGGCAGCAACTCGGTGCATCTGGAGAGCGTCGCCACCAAGATGAGTGAGTGTGCCTACTGTAACCTTTAGCTACCGTACCCTGATCTTCCACTCGGGACCCAACCCCGTTTCAGAAGTGGAGAAGCGTCGCATCTACGACATCGTCAACGTGATGGAGGCGCTGGACGCGATGAGCAAGCTGAACAAGAGCTACTATGCCTGGCACGGACTGAACAACCTACCAAAGTTGATGCATGAGCTACAGGTACAGTATGCCCTGATACAGTAGTCCCCTTATTGTAGAATTGTATTGATTATTGATCGATATGGGCTAGTATTGATACGCCTTGCATGGATTGAACAACCTGCCGCGACTGATGTATGAACTGCAGGTCTGTATTTTCCGGCTCCGAACCTTGGCTTTGTTATTTACCGGTCCCGGCTTGGCTATTTGCCGGCTCTCAAATCAACTGTTTGCGCGATTCAATTATCCCATGTGCGGCAAAACGTAGGAAATTCGTAATGCACACTTGTTATGATAAATCGGCATCCGACTCTCCTCAATTTACGTGCTATCTTGCCTCTCTAACTGTCGTTTTGTCCCCACTAACGCCCACTATCGCTGCGATTCTCTGCCTATGCTTCTTTGTATCCATTGCTTTCCCGCATGTCTCCAATAATTCGCTTCTCAAAACTAGGGTTCACAATTCATGGATGACTCTCCTCATTATGCATACTCACACTCGAGGAGAGTCGTTTCCGATTTGAAATCGCTACTAACTTCCCTCCTGCGATAATGCTCGATTGCTCCAGTTAATACTATACCGATGCCGTATTCATGAGGTGTGTTACAGTAGTGAATCTACTTCTAGATTGTAATAGCAGAGTAAGCAGCGGTACCTGACCTATCCCTCCCATCGCCAAGCATCCTCCTCCCACAGCCCCTGCTTAGCGCACGATTGCGTCATACCTCAAGAAGGGTCGCCATTTGCTTTCTTTATCTAGCAGGCCCCCCATAATGGCAGCGCGGACCCCCGCTTCGTCATTGCGCAACCCCTCCTGCACTCCAGAAGGGTCTCTTTATCTCTCCTCCTCCCTCTACCAAGTTAGAGAAGGCGAGAGAGCAGGGCGAAGCGAGAGAGTGCAGACATTGTGCAGAGAAGGTGCGAGAAGATGGCACCCTCCTCTCTGGGAGAGATGGGTCACGAGAGCGATGACGCAACACCCCCGAAGACTCTCAGATATAGCTAGCTAGTATACGCGCACTGGGACCCGCAATCGATCAATTTCGGGAGCGGAGAGGTCACTTTGCGGGAAATCGAGGAAAACCTCGACACTAGATATTGATACCGTAGAACAGATTGTGAGAATTTAAATAAAGAGACAGAAGATAATGCGACAAAATTCCTCTGTATTACGGAACTCGACTCTCCTCATTTAATATACTCTCTCTTTTCTCAAACAGGCTAGATAGCACGCGAATTGAAGAGAGTGGTTTCCGTTTTTTTCGGTCGATTCTGGATACAATATCCGACGATCAATACCGTACCCTCCTTCCAGCGCGAATCGATCGAGGAGAATCTGCCCTCGAAGATCGTCCAAGTCGAGCAGGCCATGTGCTCCTTCACCGATCTGTCTCCCGGCGCGAAGAGGAAGGATCTCGTGGGTACGGTAACTTACAGTATTCCTAGGATGGATCTCTCCATCCTAGAGTAGTGTTCTGAAAGAATCTCGCAAATCAATTATTATTTTCTCTAACTGCCACGTCACTGAAACGCAACGAATTTGCGATCAGAGTGAAACTCATTCGGGGGATGAGGATATCGGGTAATCAATCGATCTCATCCTCTGAATGTGTTTCGCTATGATCGTAAATTCGGTGCAGTTAAGTGAGAAATCGATCGGCGTTTCGAAGTAGCGGAAAAATACTAAATACAACTTTATGACCAACAATGCAGATCTGAAGAGTGATAACGATCGATACCATCCAATTGACAGCACCTCTCAATTATCGATTGATCAAAGTGAAACACAATAGGTTGCTTCAATTCAAAACAATTCTGAAGTGCAATACCGATCGATATCTCAAATACAATATCTCCTGATTATTGATTGATTATCGACTTCTCAGGTTCGGTGCTGGATCCGGTGCTCCCCTCAGGACAGTCATCAACAGTCACCTCCTCCCCTCTGGACTCGCCCTTCTCTTCGAAGTCCTTCAGAATCCTCACGCCGACCTCGGTGTCATCGCCCTCGACCAGCCACTCCATGAGGGTACGGTAGATCACGGGATCGATACGGTAGTCATACGGTGGCAACTGAATCGGAGTACTGTAGGGGTCAAACTTCTGATCTCCTCAGGACCCTCGTGGTACGAAGAACAGCCTCGCAATGCTGTGCAGAAGATTCATCATGGTGCTTCTAGCGAACCCGGTTAGCTATCGAAAATTATCTCAAAAACGAAAAAAATTGAACGAAAGTGACTTGTAATAGTGTGAGCCCCACACTGTGAGGCATCAAACTGGGTGTTTCAAATTAAATTCAAATTATTCAGTTAATTACTTAAATAAAAATTAATATTTCAGCAAGACCGTCGTCGCGTTTCTCTCGACGTCGCCAGCACCGTTTTGATCAAGGACACGGAGACCGAGGGTTTCGATCCACCGAGCAGAGGTACGGTAGTGAAGGAGTACGGTAGACGTGTCAGGAGGACTCACCTTTGAATGATTACACAGACTCACCGTGGTATTCTGAGGATTCTCAGTGATTCACACTACTCAAATTGGTTAAATCGCTGAAAACTTTGCATTTTTATCAAATTATTGAACTCGTTAAAATTAAGGTCGCTGCCGTCGCCTCTACGACATTGCTAACGTCCTTGTGGCCATGGGAATCATCAAGAAGGTGATTTTTTAGGATAGACAGACTAACAATGAATTGCTATATTTCTGCTTCTCTGCTCGGAAATTCGAGACTTTTGTTGACGATAATGAGTTATGTTTCACAAGTTCTACAAACTCACTCAGGTTTCGAGTTAAACAGTTATTCTCGAAGATGCCGTGCAAAACCACAAACAATAATCAAACTGATCTTACCATTAATAAACATTAAGGTGCACTACCTGTTCGGCACGAAGAAGATCCCGCTCTTCATCTACAGCGGACCGGAACCGGATGGTAGGTCACCGGGTCACGGTTGTCTTTCTGAAGCTACCTCTTGCTTGATTACGCTGATCATACTGTACCTGCAAATACGGTAGTCGTTGATGGAGTACCGTATCCTCATCTCTGACGTCAATATCTTCAGAGCACGCGACGCTCACCGACGACAAGCTGGAGGAAATGATGGTGCTGCCTCGCAAGGCCATCGATGACGTCATCCGGGAGAAGAAGACCTTTGGCAAACGGTAGGAGTACTGTAGTTTTAGGATGCTTTAGTCCTGGTGGGCACAGTTATGACTAAACACAAGACCTTCTGATAACGTATGCGAAGATACTGCGGTTTCTAATCGATGATTTATTCTTAAAACGTTAGTAGTTTGGGAGAAGGTTACTTACGGTAGGTGGAAGATCAATCGATGACTGACGATTGATGATCTTTGATCTCTACAGGTCAAAGAGCGAGGCTTGTCTGGACGATGTGATGAGACAGCAAAGAGCGGGAAAGATATCCAGGATGTGGTGAGCAATTGCTTCTCAGAATTATGATTTCGGTCGTCGAAAATTAGACCAATTGTATTCAAAAATATGCTCGGTTAAGGCCACATTTCACTCTGAAACGATTCTGTAGTTTTCTGTTGATTAGATCAGTAATCTCCATTAGCTTTTTGAAGCTTTCTGTAGAGCACACCTAGGCCACGCCCCTTTTCCAGCTCGCCGCACGACTCTCCGCAGACTGCCGCATGGAAGATGATGGAGCTCGCAAATGCGGCGGAGAAGGAGCGACTGATGATGGCTCTCAATAGTCCTAATTCGAGGGTGAGTTGCGACCTGAAAATGTTAGAAAGAAAAACACTGATTGCGATGTTTACAAATGTTCACAACGTTTACAAAACAGTTAGGTTTTTGATTTTCACATTTTCCATTTTGAAGGCGCTAGAAAAAAATCAATAATGAAAGCAGTTTTTGAAATTATGTTGAACTGCCTCATATCAGGGTCATTTAAACCGCAGAGCAGCAGAAAAGCATGTTTCTGCATCAATATTGAGCGAACACTTGCAGAAACGCCTGACCCAATCGACATCGAACCTCGTCCTTCCTCCCTCCTCCTCCCACTGGTCTCCCTCCACCGTCCATTCCATCCCGACTTCGCCCCTGGCTGTGGGAGCTGGGCAGTTTGTGCCCATGAGAGCGGTTGGTTTTATATATAAATTAATTTAATGAATTGGAGCAAAATTTAATTTGATCAAAACCAAAATAAGAAGTTGAGGAGCGACTTGTATTGAAATCATCAACAGAGTCAAGCACGACGCGTGCGCAATCAGATGACTTTTTGAAAACGAATTGATTTTTAGAAAACTGTCGCGAAGGGAGCATTGTGGGTCCTAGTCCTTCTCGTCTTTCGAAATAGTGGTGAAGCATAACCGAAACAGACTCGAATTCTGGCAAGGTATGCCCGAAAAGAAAGATTCTCTGTATAAGAGTGCTGTTCCAAAGTGATAAGACTCATTTTGTGATTATCTATTCGAACTAACCGAATGTAATAAATAATCGATAATTCCAGCAACCGTTCGCCTTCTACCGTACCCTGTCCGACTTGTCATCGATTTGTGGCGGAGGTCACTCATCCTCCCCTTCTTCATCCTACGCCCGCTCTCCTCGCTCCACTCTGCAACCGGTGCTCTCGGTAAGTTATCATTATCTACCGTAGCTCACATCTATCGGCAACTGACTTTTCACATGATGATCAAGAGTACCGTAAGCCATGTGTAATCAACAACTGACTTTCTTGCAGCCGCTCAACCGGATGCAGGTCGCCGCTTTCAACCAGGCCGTCATGCAGCAGGCTGCGGCTGCTGCAGCTGCTGCAGGTTAGTGATTAGACCGCTATTTCAGAGTTTGTTAGCTCCATTCTGCACACTCTCTCCAATCAAATAAACAATAGAAAATGGCGAAACCCGAGACGATATTCGTACTAATAACGCCAAACGAATACACAATTCCGATATAAATTTCCTCCCAATACCGAGGCGCTGAGCCGAGAAAGGAGGGAGAGACAATGGATTATACATCAATTTTTCAGGAGCTGCTCATAACCAGCAGCCGCAGCATTCCTCCCCAAGACCTCCCGCAGCGAGGATAGTCCTCGCTCCGCTCCAGGTTTGATTTGATTATTTAATAGGGATGGCTCCATCACAGTGACCAACAAAGATTCAACAAGCCTTACAATTAGGGATGACAATTGAAGGATGAGAGGAAGGCCTTCATTTCGTTTTCTCACTGTATGCAAATCGGTCTAATCCTTGAGGAAGGATGAAAGTGAGCGGCCATCCTTCATGAAGGATGGCCGTCCTTGAGGAAGGAATGAAGTGGGAAAACTGTTTTCTCAACATCTAAACCCGAGCAAAAAATGGTATCTGACCTACCTCCTCCCTTCCTCCTCTGAAATATCACCTCCCCCTCTATCCTAGACCTTCCTTGACCTCCCCCCCCCTCCTTCCTCCTCTGAAATCTCACCTTCCCCCTCTATCCCATACGTTCCTTGACCTACCCCCTACTTCCTCCTCTGAAATATCACCTCCCCCTCTATCCCATTACTTCCTTGACCTACCCCCCTACTTCCTCCTCTGAAATCTCACCTTCCTCCCCTACTTCAGGCCTCCCGTTCTACCCCGCATCTGTCAGTTCTTACCCCCTCCCCATCGTTTCTATCACAGGAGGAAGGAGGGGGTAGGTAAGATACCACTGTTCACTCGGTTTTAGATGTTGAGAAAACTGTTTTATTACCCCCATAGACATTTTTGTTGCGGTCATCCTTCATGAAGGACGACCGCTCACTTCCATCCTTCATGAAGGATGAGAGAGGCGATTTACATACGCCATCCTTCCCCCTTCCTTGAATCATTCAATTGTCATCCCTACTTACGATGTCAGTGAAACATATTCGGATCAATGGAAATTGGTACGCAAATAAATTTAAAAACTTCCATTTCTCCGATGATATTTCTTTAAAAACTAATTATTTTTTAAAAATAAAAATAAACTTTGTTGCTGCAGCCATCCATCACCTCCCCTCGCAACGCCGGAGCATCACTGGGTCCCAAGAAGACGCCCACCTTCTCGATGAGGGCAAGTTTCTCGATTAATTGGGCATTGATTATCATCAGCTTGAAGTCAAGTCCAACTCCAATCCAAGTCCAGTTCAAATAAGTTGTCGTTCAGGCGCTCCTCCGATCGCCCGCTCTGAAGCAGGACAAGACAAGGACGACGCTGAGCAGTGAGACGCCAGAGAAGGAGAAGTCAGTGAATGGAATCCTTGCCTCCATTATCTGATTGTCTTGCTCTACTTTGGTTGAGTTGGTAATTGCGTCGCATTAGGAAAGAAGAGATTCAGGAGCAGGAGACGATGATATTTGTGTCAAGTGCACGTCCAAAATTGCAGGGTTCGCATCGGTACTCTTGAGCACCGCGCGACTTCACGCTTTGCCATCGTCAAGAAGGAACCGGGCACGGAGGAGAGACGGTGAGGAATACTGTAGGGTTACTGTAGGATTCTTGTATAGTAGATAACTGTCGTACGGCGCACAATAACAGTGATGCGTGCAATGTTGAAATTGGCCATCCTTATTCGTAATATATTTACATTTATTTTCAGGCGCGCATTCGGACTCTCAAACGCCGTGAACAATCAGGGACAGCTCTAGATCTCAGAAGGCAACTCTGGCCTGCTAACTTCACGTCTCCGCGCTTCCTTCATATACTCAAATTTTATCCATCTTTAGAGGTTTTCGTAGAATCCAACCATCACATTTTTGTGATTACTTCACTTCCCCTAACATCATTCCCATGACCGGTCCCCTCATTCACTTCTCCTTCTCTCTCAGCAAGGTTTTCGCATCGATAATCAGTATTTGCTTGATATTTTATCATCTTTATCCGATAATGTAATGCCTCCTCATTATCTGTAATTAGAGAGTAGTCTAGTAGCCTGCTTTAACGTTTCTTATTTCAAGCAATTGTTCTCGATTTTCCATACTCTCGGCTAAAAAGTGTGTGAAATTAGTACAGTCCAACCACTATTGCTTATTTCTCATTTATGTCTCATTGTCTCCGCTTTCGTGGGTAGATCAATACGCTTAGCTCCCTCACTCTTCTTGTATCCCCTCTCCCCTCCACTAGATGTGCAACAAAATCCTTCACGAACCCGGACTCGACTCAATTTTCGTGTGCGTTTGTATCGATAAACTCTTTATTATGTGATTATTACGATGTAATATTGTCGATGGGTGCAAATACACAATAGGACACCAGAACCACCCGCAGATTTCAGTGAGTCCGAAGGGAAGGCAGCAAACGCTTCTCGTAAACAGGAATATAAGAGGATAATTCATTATTTTTTAGAACTTATGATTAGGCCGAGATCAGGTCCGGTAGCTCAGCATTTGGGGCACGAGGGATTAGGTCCTCGATAGTTCTTCGAGTCAGGGAACATGGGCCCGAACAAGTCGGCCTTGAATTAACTTTATTAATTTATTATTCAAAGATGATCTTGCCTCAGGCCAGTCCTTCGGCAACGGGTCCCAGTATTTCTTGGGCGGCATCTGAAAAATCATGAAGTTAATTCTGCAATCACGTGAAGACTATCTTCCAGTGTACAACTCAGAAAGCAGGTGCATCGCATGAACATATTTTAAAAAACTGCATTTTCAGTTGCAACTGTTGCAACCAGGAAGAGAAAGTGTCCTTTTTTGAACCCAACTAGTGAATCCCCAATACGGCAACGATCTAACCTGAATCAGCAGCAACTTCGCATTGTCGTCTCCTAAGAAGACGTTGCCATCGTCGTCCGTCTTCCAGCCGAGTGCCTGGATATTTAATTTATATTTAAATATTATTTAAATTTATTTTTTAACGTAATATTTCTCTGCCATCCCGACCAAAATATTTGTTGGCAAAATTCGACTTTACATTAAATGAGTTTCACACTCACCTCTTCAATGAGAGTTGTCCTACTGATCAATAAGTCGAAGATCTGCTTTGAAAAATCACCCACATTGTACCCATTGGTCGTGGTTGCTGTCGCTGCTGCGGTGGTCGTCTCTGCTGCAGTTGCAGTTGCTGCAGGGTCGGGCTGCGACAACGGATAATGGTTCTGGAAGAACAGATCTTCCAATTGCGCAATTTCTCTTTTCGCCACCCTGAGGTATCGCACTGAAATGAAGCGGTAAAAACACACCTGTGCCGCAGTTGCTGCAGGATAGGCCTGGGCTGCAACAGGCGCAGGCTGCTGTACGTACTGCGGCGTGCCGGACGCCCTAATGGGTGCCGGAAGTGGTTTCTCAACGCGGAACGGTAGCTTGTCCATGTACTCTTGCGACTTATCGGGGAGATACTCTGTAATTATTTTGCTAATGCTTCCCTAATGATCTCTGCAGTAGTGAGGATGGGTGACAATTCCCCAAACGACATTTCCGCAACTCAACCAAAACAACATTTCCGCAACTCGACATAATTCGATTTCTAGCCACCCTATAATTCTGGCGGTGTTGTCATTCTGATCAGCACAACTTCCTCTTTATTTTGACACCTCTGCCAGGATCCTAGGTTGGCTAGAAATGGGATTAAGTCGAGTTGCGGAAATATCGTTTGCGGAAAAAATTCAAGTTGCGGAAAAATAAAAGTTGCGGAATTGTCACCCATTCAGTAGTGAAGCGGAATCGGTTGCTTACTATCTTCTCTGTTCACTAATGGTTCACCCAACCATGGTACAATCAAAAAGAACATCAGAGAACTAGAGATACTAAACTAGGCCTTGCAGCAGCTGCAACAGCAGATACATACTCTGTATCACACACAAGTACCGTCCCAAACGGATTAGTGGTTGTTATTCGATTATGAATGTTAGCGAAACTGAATAGTGAAAAAAATCTAGTTGAAGAGCGCAGCTTGAAACACACTCGTTCCCAATTATCTCTAATTCCCAATTGTCGGGATTATATGCTCAGTCACTCAGCAAATCAAAGTAGAAAAAAATTTACCAGAGTAGCCAAGCGAGAACTGGGAAGACAGCCGAGGCCCTTCTTCATCCATTGAGGGCGGAGGAGTCCGTGGAGGGGGCACTCGCTCGAAGCGGTAGGGAGAGCGAGAAGGCAGTTTGAGACGCGGCTCTTCGCGCTGAAAATGAAGGGGAATTTATTATATTCTCTAAGACCATTCTCTAAGGGTTGATGCAAGTACAAAGCTCGCTGCAGTCTCTTAGAAACAACAGTTTCACTCTTTTCATGATACCATATTGCCCACAATTTCCGACCTGAGCAGTATTGGGAAAAGCCAGCTCAGTGTAGTACTTGACCAGTCCATCGATTTCTTTCTTCATATCGTACGGTTTTTCAGTTGTTGGGATGGCTCTGGAAACAATTACCATAATCTCAAATCTTTAGAGTTCGCATTGTGAACGGACCATTTCCACCTGTATTTCCACTCGGTAAATATTTCACAATGCTGGCAATTAGGTGTGCAGAATGGTGAGAAATGTTGTTCTTTTCGAAAAAATCTCCTACTCTGGTGATACGAAAGACTGTGAGTAGATGCGTGAGTAGTAAACTGGCGGGGAGGAGAGACTGTCGGTGGAGTAAACTGCGATCTGAAGGAGAAATTGAAGGTACAAGCAGGTTCGAACTGCAAGATCGTCAATTCATGTGATAAATAGCTAATGATAATAGGCATAATAAATAGCTAATGATAATCGTTTCGGTTTTCGATTCTCCTCATTCTGTACACTCTCTCGTTTGTCTGACCGGCGAGATAGTGTGCAGAATGGAGAGAGCCGAAACCGAAATAACATCACTAATAGGCAGTGGTCTATCCGAACTGCAGGCTTTTCATGGCCCTGTCACCGGCACAAAGTGCATAAATATGAGACTACAATCATCGATAAATAATCCATCTAAAATTCAAATACGTTTCAGGTATTCCTTAAGAATCTAACAATTTCGAGACTGCAATGGGTGATGCGCCGCCTGATGTGTAACGAAACAAACAATAGCAAGAATATCCGAAAAGAGCTCCATAAATCATACTGCGCTCGACGGAAATGTGGGGGTGTTCCACCAGTCATGTCCATTCGAAACCGACTATCCTCAATCAGCCCGCTCTCTCGCTGGATAGAGAAGCGAGAGAGCACGCGCATAAAGGAGAAGCAGACATCTCTATTTCCCACTCACCTCAGCTGCAGTTCCCACTATCAGCCAGACGAAGAATACGAGGAGCATGCCAGGCGATGAGTTAAGTACCAGGCTGAAAAAATTGTCACTAATGAATCATGAGCGTCATTTGCATACGAGAGGCAACTGTTAGGCACGATACGGCATTGCTAAAAACATTACTCCATCATCATCCGAATGTTCTCATCCGACCTCATGCCGGAACGAGTCGATGATAATATCAGAGATCTATTCGCTAAAAGTGAAGTAGAAGATGATGTAGGAGAGCCCCAGCATGAAACCTGGTTCCCGAATATCAACTCGGACCTATGGAACCAGAAAATACCAAGGTGCCAGAAGAACCAGTCGGCGAAAGTGAAAAGTGAGTGAGAACTGACATATCTTGTAACCCTGGCCTCTCCCTTTCACTACTCGGATAATCCCGGAACCCGCGGCTCGTTTCTGTAATTCGTCCCTTTGACCGACTCTTGCACTCCTCTCTTGTTAATACCGCGTATCGGTGGTCAGCGATTAGCGAGGGTTAACCCTTTTTGACCAGTTGTTAGGTGTTTTTGTTGTCGAGAGATCCATTCATTTCTCAGCATTAGATTAACAAAACGACTGAAAGTTGGTACGATTCTTCTAGTGTGAAAACCTTGTTTCACTGGTGTTCAATGAAGGAGATTTATGGGTTTGACCTTTTTTGTTGGCTTGTTGGTCAACAGTTTCGTTTGGACATAAGACACCTTGCGTATGTGCACAGAACAGTGTCTCGGTGATCACAAGGGGGGGGGGCTTTTTGCCATAGTTGTTGTAGATCTTTTATGGTGTTGTTTATAGAACAATTACCGGATTTGTTCCTGATCCAGGAAATGGACTATAAGATTATGTGAGTTGTGTTTTATGTTGTTGTGTAGTGTACAATTCCATCATGAGGGAGCAAGAAAAGAATAATATAGTGAATCTAGAACATTCATTCGCCGTTAGAACTGCTAAAGAATTAGGCCATATAGCGATACAAGCTGACTTTGTTTCCAAAAACCCTTCGCAAACATAGTTTATCATTATCTCAGCACAATAATTTTCGATCATTAGCAATCAGCAATCGTTTATCACAGCAACTGCTTTGTTATACTGGCAATTGGTGCCGAAATCTAATAAATTCATGTGATATATCGTCTCATTCCCATTCGATGCATCCTTTTCTGGACTGGTTCCTCTCTCGCGTCGGTCTTCTGGCACCCACAGGGATAGGGACAGGGGCCGCGGTAGTCGGGCGAGTCGGGGTACTGGGACCCGATGAGACCGGCCTGCAATAATTATTCATGAAGTTTCTGAGTGAACTTCCGTGGTCATATTCGAGAAGCATCGAGAAACATTCATTGAGAACGATGATCAAGTTGAAATACAATCGCGATGAGACCCGCCTGGGATAGTTGTTGTAATTTATCGGTTTTACTGCGATCGATATCTTTATTTCCTCGTATCCTATTCATATGTGTCATTGAAATGGTTTTTTCATGAATCATAGATAGTCACAGCCATAGTCACAACTCCAGTCAGTGCACTTTTCTCAGCCGCCTTTGCTCTGATGAAATTCTAGTTCATTCAACGCAATAGCCCTGTGTTTTCTGCACATGGTACAATATTTCATTGGTGTCTAGCTTGTTTGTAGAATTAGCCCTCCTCTCGATTTGAGGCGATTGGACCTCAAAAATCGCATAGTGCCTCAGAAAAGTGAAGATTGCTCAGCCGTCGTTGCTGATACGAAGTTCCAAGTAGTGCAGGTGGATAGCCCTGTGTTTTCTCTACAAGAAACTCTTTTCATTTCATCTACATATTGAGGGGAATTAGCCCCCCTCTCGATTTCCCTCTCCCAAGCGCTCGCAATTGACGACAAACGCGCGCTCTTTCCTTTCCCCTCTCGAGGCGAGGGGGGAGGGAGTCGGATAGTTCGACAAATGTCGGATAGTGCGACAAATGTCGGATAGTTCGACAAATGTCGGATAGTTCGACAAATGTCGGATAGTTCGACTGTCTAAACGTCTGGCTCAAACTATTCGAGGCGAGAGAGTACGGGCGTCGAACTATCCGACGCGCGCTCGCGCGAGGAGAGAGAGGGTCGAACTATCCGAAACCGATCCTGCAACCCTACAGAGAAGAATGCAATTATTTGACCGAAAATTTTCGGTTCTTGAGGTCGACGTGAAACATGTTTTGAAATTTGACGTATTTCTAGTGCCGGTCCGGATCAGTTTTCATAATTACTGTGAGAACAGAAACTCTAGCTAGTTGGTGTGCCCCAGATCGAAGAATTATATTCGCGTTAAGTTGTTACTCGCGGAAACCAAAAAATAATTGCCGTTCCGCGAGTAACAAACTAATGCGAATGTAATTCCTCGATCTCGAATTCCTCGATTACACCAACTAGCTAGAGTTTCTGTTATCACAGTAAATATGAAAAACTCGCCTCGGGCCAGTCCTTCGGCAGCGGCTTCCAGTATTTGTCGTCAGGCATCTAAAACTTGTAGATTACGAAAAAATAGTTATTTCGTTATTTCGCACAGCCCCCCTCTCAACACCGAAAATCGAGCACGCTATTTGAGGAGAGTCAATCTCAGATTGCTCATCTTACCGCGATGAGCGATAGTTTCGCATTGTCATCACCGACGAAAACGTTGCCACTGTCGTCCGTCTCCCAGCCCATCGCCTGCATTTTGATATTTATAAAAATAAAAAATAAAATAGGCTCGCATAATCTCAAACTCAGTGTGTTCAACTATTGATTTTTTTTCATTCAGCAACGAAACGCTCTGTACTTCGACGAAAATTGCACGTTTAAGAGGAAGAAGTGAAGAAAAAATATTTTTAAAAGGTAGAAGACACAGGTGTGTTTGTCTCAAGTCTCACTAAAGTTCGGACTATGCAATATTCGTACGATTTTTGACATGTTATTTCCTGAGCTTTCACTTTCGAATACAATCACGAACGCAAAAGCCCTTGCGGTAAAATACATTTTGAATTGTTGTATTACAACCAAAATACTGCAGCAATACTTAACCGATAATTTAGAGTTTTTGTGGTGAAAGTGAAACTCATTTTGCGAATAGTTTACATAATTCACAGCTGTGTCTCTCATATTTGCTTCGATAATTTGCCATGTTGACCCTTCTTGAACCCTTCTCCTTCATTCCATCCCACTCACATTGTATCCATTGGTCGTCGGGCAGGGATCCTCCGTGGTTGTCTCAGTTGTTGGTTCTTCCGTAGTGCAGCAAGTGTCTTGGAACAGGTCCAACTAGGGAGATAAATTTCGTTTTGGTTCTGTCCTATCAGCACACTATCTCTCCGGTCAGACAAACGAAAGAGTGTACAGCATGAGGAGAGTCGAAAACCGAAACGACATTCCTAGATCCAACTGAGTTGTAATTTCGTAAGACTTTGGAGCACATAACACTTGATAAGTTTCAATTTTTGATGATGAAATGAAACACATTTAGAAATATAATAAACTTCGAAGAAGCAAACTCCTATCGATCTGAATAGTAAAAAAAAATTGCAATTTATTGGGAGGCTAAATAGCCCACTCTATAACTAAAATAAACTATCTAGCCGTTTTGAAATCTCGGAGTATCTAATGCGAAATTAGCTCATGGGCACCGTGATCTGCCTATTTTGGGATCTAGCAGCCTATTTTGGTCGGAATTTCCCAAAGGAGGAACTCACACTGAAGATAGCAGAAGATGTCTGAATAAGCAGCGCTAGAAGCGGGAGTCTTACCATATTGTTTGCTGATAACTGACACCATCTCTAGATTTACTCCAGTAATCTCTTACCGAACTCGATCGACTCACTTTCCCTCTCGTTCTTTGTTTTCTCACTTTCCTTTATCGAGTGATCAGCCATCCGCCCTGCTTCACCGACGTTGATATTGAGTATTTTACAATACATTTGTAATTGTTTTTCGCAGACAAAGAATCGCTGTCTCATTAGTTGACCGAAATCTTTCAGTTCTTGACATAGTAGTGAAACATGTAATGGAATTTTGCTTTATTACTGCGAAACTCAATAATGACGAACCGAGGTAGTTATTATTGATTATTAACATTATTTTCCATTAGTATTCGGAGGAATGATGACAGGGATATTGGTCTTGATGCCTCCGGGGATGACATAACCAGGAGGAAGGGGACGGAAGTTGGGTGAATCGGGCCATTGCGAGCCGAAGATGGGGCCCTAAACATTAATTTGTCATTATTTATTTATTATTTTAATGATTTAATTTCTTTTTTTGTAAAATAAAGTAATTCAAAGATAATAAAATCTCGCCTCAGGCCAGTCCTTCGGAATCGGCGCCCAGTACTTCTCGGCCGGCATCTGAAATAGATTTGTTTATATTTTTTGCAACAAAAAAATAAAGTAGATTTTCAGACAAGAATCGTGGACGAAATGTCTGTGAATTGTGTCGAATTTTGACATGTGTCAGCGCGTAGAAAACTGGTAGCCACGTAACCTGAATGAGGTATATCTTGGCCAGGTCGTTGCCCCAGGAGACGTTGCCGTCGTCGTCCGTCTCCCAGCCGAGCGCCTGCCATTTGTTTATTATTTGTATTTTCAAAAATCAATATTTCGCCATTTTGTACATTTTTAGTTGTCTCAACACGACGATCCGACGCTTCACTGTCCCCTCAACTTTCATTGCAAAAAATGGATAGATTGAAACGTAACCGAATCCCAAACTTAGCTTCCCAAAAAGAACAAATCAAGCCAAACTGCGAATGAATACTTTCAAACAAGTTGCCTACTTTCGCTGTATTTTGCATAACTTAGAAGGATAAGGCCTAAAATCAAAGCCGCCTCAGAACAATGACCTATTGCATGCTTTATCTGTGAGCTTTCCCCCCATCTGATGATATCCATTTGTCAGCTTATCCTAAAGGATCGTCAGACAACAATTGAACTCTTGGTGATAGTAGAGCTTGTACTGATGGAATAAGAAGGCACCTCTCGCTATCACGCACTATCTCGCTTTACTGTGACCATGCAATGTGATCTCAATAAATACCAGGGCTGTACCTGATATCCATTGGTCGTGGTGGGCTTGTTGGGGTCCTCGGTGGTCGTCGGTTCTTCCGTCGTGGCTGCTGCACCTGCAGCTCTGATGACATTCCCCTCTCTCATTCGCCACTCTCTCACAGAACCGGCAAACGAGGGATCATGCAGATTGGAGCTGAGAATCGAGACGGTATCACTAACCTGCAGCACCGTACATGCCGTTGCAGCATGGCTGCTGCGGGAAGAAAGGAAGCTGCAAGGTAATAAAGTTAAAAGTGATCTCACACTCAGTAACTTTACAATCGTCTATCTACACAGACGCTCTGGAATCGATCGCAGTAACAATACGATACTGTATTATCTGCCGATCTGCTTGCAAAATATTGTTGTTTATTCGAGAAGAGATAAGATAACAAGAATTACTCTCCTTTGCAATCCTGGGAACTAGTGAACCGGGTGAAACATAACCGATTTTTTTGCGAAAATAAGTTTGAAGACTCACTCCAAACTGTGCGTAAGCACACGAAAACAATGTCGCCACGACCAGTGACCTCAGCATCTACAAAATCTAAATTTTTATGAATAAAATAATAATTAAAATTACAAAATCAGTCAATGTAGACGAACGAGTGAGCTGGTCGCTATAGGACAAGGGAGATTGTTCCAAGCCAAGAGAGAATTGAGCAGGTACTTTTATCACCCTCCCTTCCTCTCATTTCACTTTTGGTTCCCTCTGCCTTTCCTGCTTCAATCCTGAGTAGGCAAGGAGAATAAAGCCGCGCTCTCCTCATCTAGCGTGATCTCTCGTTTCTCTGACTGATGAGAGAACGTGGTGAGGTGAGAGAGTCGTGCTTTTTTCGGGATCTCTATTCCTGAGCTATTCCTCGATGGTCTATGAATAAATCAGAGCGCCCCGTATTTAGCCGGAGCGAGTTCCTTTGATGATCGAAGAAAGAGAGAAGACTTTGGCCTGAACCTGTCGCAACTATCGTGCCGGAAAAGTATTTGATTGTGCAATTAATGAATTCAATAACATGTGATGATTTGTGATACAGTGTGTATTCTGTTCGAAGTTTTTTTCTCTATCAGCAAATTCAGCAGGGGAGAGTCTCTTGGAGAGGATGAGATGAGGAGAAGCCTTTGACCTGTAACTGGTGAAACGATTGGATGATACAACTGTAATGAACGGATTATGACATCGCTCTACCATAAACTGCAATTTCTCTCACTAGAGTTTGGGAATAATATAGTTTTGATAATTTCTAGAGGAACGCTGAGCACGATTACCCGCTTTGCGATCGTGGCGACAAGTAGAGAGGTTGAAGCATAAGGAAAACTCCACTCCGACCAATCGAATAAAGATAGATGCTCAACAGATAATCAATCGTCATACACTATTGACATACTGAATGAAATGAAGGTGAATACTCTATTGATTCTGAAAACAGAATCTTCCTCAATATCATTCAAATCTGACGTTTCAACAGACCTTCCCTCATCATTTTGAATGTCAGGTTCTGAAAGGTGACGTTCAATTGAGATCTTGAATAGTGATAATTAGCAAAAAGTATGATACTCAAGCTGATAACGCTTAGATTCGTACTTTCATTCTCAAAACTTCCTCACAGAAAATAATTTTCATGAAAGATCTATGGAAACAGTCTCTCACATCCGTAGATCAGAATCAAATCACCCCTGTTCATTCCAGATCAGTCCAAATGTTCATTCCAATGCGTCATCTTCTGTTCCCTCTATCACACGCACTCGAGTGTTGTTTGCGGAAGCATTCCTAATGATTTCTTGCCTCGAGCAACCCTCTCAATCTCGCGTACTCTCTCGCCTGATCTAACCGTCGAGACAGACCCTCCCCGATCTGCATCTCGCCGGTTAGAGAAACGAGAGAGTGAAGGGATTGAGGAGAGCCAGACGCCCAGACGGAAACATCTAGCGGGAGCCAAAGATAAATAATGACACGAACCAATCAATCATTGTGCCAACAGCCCCTCTTACTGCGGTAAAGTAAACGTTTCCTGAGGGGGTGCGAGAGAGGAGCCGGTTCGACTCTCGAATCGTGTTCATTACTAGTGTGTTACTACTACTTAGTATCGTTTGTCGTTTGTGCGAAGATGTCTGTACGCGTTTTCGTAAATCTGCTATGCAAATCAATATTTGGGGGTGAAGAGTGAAGCCGGTCCACTCTTGTTCGACTCTCGATTCGTGTTATGGTTGCTATCATTCGAGTATCGGTAGTAAGTAGTTCAGTCAGTTTTCGCTGTTCACACTTCCTTGTGAGGTTCCGAGGAAAGAAAGCGATGATCAAGCTTCCTAGAGACCCAGTTCATTGTCTTCATGTTGATTACTGTTACTGTTTGCTATCGTTTGTCTATCAGTGCTGAGAAGTTTACACGGTTTTCAATTACTTCTTCACTAGTGTTAATGATATTCGGAATTCATTCACGTAGAATCTGCGCAAAAAGTTATTCAAATACTATTAAAATTTCCTCTCCAATGATTGATAGAATCGCATTGTCGATTGCGCAATTGATACAAATTGCAGCCTCTTTTCAAGCTGTTCATTGCATGCGTTTGCTTTTTTCAAAACCATTTCTGATAATTTTTTCAGAGGTTTGCGCATTCCATTGTATTTCGCTTGCGAAGACGCAACCTCAAAGCGATATGAGGAGGAGGGTCTAGGCCTCACCTCTATGAGCAATGGAAAAAAGTTTCCTACTAGGATACATGCAGGATACCTAGTAGGAAGCAAACTGTGAAGTAGTTTTACAGTTTAGAAGGAAACTTTTTCCATAGAGGTTTGAATATGACGCCGCTTGCCTTATTTTCGAGCAAAGGCTGGAACAGCTCAAAAATGTCAAATTTCTGAAACTGTGTGTTATGAGGTTATCGATGGTGGTGATGACAATAGGCATATCCATTTTTCTCTGAGACCTCCCGTTGGCTCCAGATGGCGTCACGACGAAATCACGTTTTGACGTTCTACTCGGCTCCAGAGAGAGCTAATTTTAGGCGAAAATTGTTTCCTGAGTAGAATTGCATGGCAAACACGCCTGTCTAGTTCATTTTTCATGATTATTGAACATAATTTTTAAAATATCAACTTTTCAGTGTTTGCGATCTGGGCTGCGCCATGTAGATAGATCGATCCGGCTTGCCGAGAGGATTATAAATCTATAATTTAATCCAAATCCGAGCCGAGCATTTCGAGATAATCGACATATAGTGTTTCCAGAATGCAAGTAATAGACGCTTTCCTCCCCTTCCTCTCCCTCTTCCGGCGTGCGCTCTCTCCGTTCCCTACGCTCTCTCGCCGGGCTGGGTCAGGGAAGCGACTGACGAGGGAGAGGATGGGGCAAGGGAGCCCCTTTTACATGCATTCTGGAAACACTATAAGTCGATTATCTCGAAATTCTCGGCCCGGATTTGGATTATATTATAGATTTATAATCCTCTTGGCAAGCCGGATCGATCTATCTACATGGCGCAGCCCAGATCCCAAACAGTGAAAACTTGATGTTTAAAAAATTATTTTCAATAATCATGAAAAATGAACTAGACAGGCGTGTTCGCCATGCAATTCTACTCCGGAAACATTTTTCGCCTAAAATTAGCTCTCTCTGGAGCCGAGTAGAACGTCAAAACGTGATTTCGACGTGACGCCATCTGGAGCCAACGGGAGGTCTCAGAGAAAAATGGATATGTCCATCGTCTTCACCACCCTCGATAAACTCAAAACACACAGTTTCAGAAATTTGACCTTTTTGATCTGTGCCAGACCTGACCAATTTTGCTCGAAAATAAGGCGAACAGCGTCATATATCTACAAGCTCTTGTGAACTTTAGTGTTCGAGCATCCCAACGCCCACTTCCGCTTTGTTTATGGAAAAGTCCGGATAGCATAAACTTCTCCGTCTCTCTGTAGACACCTTGCGTCACTGGGCGCATCGCTCATTCATGTGTAGAAATGAGAAGTGACTCTCTCCTTTCTGCACACTCTCTCGACCGTTCCAGTGACGAGAGAGTGTGCGGAATTAGGAGAGTAGTTCTGCATTCTGACACATTCATGTGTCATCCAGAGTCGCGCAGAGGATAAATATTCATAGAGGGAAGATCATAGGCTAGAAGTTGTTCGCGCAGCAAAAACACTGCAGGAACGTTGGCATTGAGGATTTGTCCCATTGTACAAACTAGGAGTGGCGTAGTTCAAGGGTGTATCTCCTTATTAGCGCGATCTTTTCTTTTTCGTACTTATTATAATGCAAAAAAAATTAGGAAAGGCAATCCTTCATCCCGTTGTACAAACCATTGCTGCCGGATGAAATTGTATAATCGTTGTTGGTACTATGATCAAACTAGGAGTGGCATTGTTCCTCTTGCTGGTGTGCCTATTGTTTTCACGCGATCTCTTGTTCTTTACTTCTTGGATAACGCAAAAAGTGAAGCCAAACCCTCATTTAGTTGTACACACTTGTGATATCGGATCGAATAGTTGATCTATTCATCTTGCTAGCTCTCTAGACGTTCTGACAAAGAGAAATAAACCCCCTCAGGCGAGATACATCCAATGTAAAAGGCAGCCCCTGAGCTTAGCTGACCTTCCTATATCCTGCCCCTTGTTTATGATGGGATTAAACCGCGGCGAGCGCAGTCAGCCAAACATTCAAAGTTCATGCACTTCCTGCCAGATTTCGTCCCATCGTGACTCTGACGTGTCTGTCGGATATCCATCACCACTTATTATGCCATGATTTTATAACTTCAGATCGACTTGGGAATTTATATTTTCTTTGCCACTGCCATCGCAACTCCCACTACTCACTCATCGTAATTGACAAGTGGTAGATAGGGTGAAGCGTAATCAAATCTCTGCCTATTCAAAATTCGTGCGCTTCCTGCCCGCTTTAGCCCTCGTGAATTTGATGAGTCTGTCGGATATCCCGCACCGCGTGCTATGTCTATCCCTACGATTTTTGGGGATTTTTTATACGCCATCGCTACCGGACAAGCACTCAGTGTCCTTAGGATATAATAGATCGGGTGAAGCGTAACCTAATCTCGGTCGATTGCTTATCATTTTGTTTCAGTCAAGAGAAATAATGAGAATCATCCATGAGTTCGTCACGCTTGTCTATACCATTTCTTCCTCTCAGCGTTTTGCAGAATAACTCCCTCTGACCTCCCTTGACCAGCTCGAGTTTGCACTACTATTTGTCATTGCTTCGTCATTCATAGGAGTTTCCTTTCCTATCTGCAACTTTCGAAGATCTTCCTCTTTTTGGGTGTGGTTCTTCCGAATTTTGGAAGTTATCCGCATTTTGCGCACTCTATCAACGATCAGAGCGACGAGATAGTGTGCGAAATGGAGAGAGTCGCCCCCGAATCGTCAACTGTAACTAGTTGTTGACTGTTGTTGCTCTCTTCCGTTGTCCATTCTGTTCTAAGTGGGCGGTTAATTCACCGACGACTCTCCGCATCTTGCACGCTATCTCGTCGCTCTAACCAGATAGAGATCATAGAAAATGACGAGACGCACTCTTGTCCACTACTGACCACAGGTAATTCAACGACGACTCTCTCCTTTTGGCACACTATCTCGTCGGACTGACGTCTAGAGAGTATTGTCTACTAATGATCGCAGCAGGAGTGAAAAAGTAGTGAAAGTGAGACTATGAGCTGCGGAGAAAGTAACGCTGTTTTCGGAAGTGTATTGTCGTGATATAAAAAGAGGTGAAAGTAGTCGGACAACTCCTGCTTTTTGTTTCTTGGCGGAATGTTTGACTGATAACTTCACATGAATAGGGGCCGAATCTCGGCTGCATGCAACCTCTTTTACGACCATAACTGACCCTTCAAGAACCCTGTTTGTCATTCACCACTATCTTTCTTGGCTAGAAATGAAGAGCTTACTCTCCGCAATGAGCATGCTCCCTCGTTTCTCTGACCGACTAGAGAATAAAACTCGTCACCTTTCAACCCACATCCTCCACTGATAGCACCAATAAGGTTACAGGAGGTACCTCCTCATTTTGAACAATGTCTCAGCGCTCTGACCGTCTAGAGAGCATTCCGAGGGAGATTTACTGACTATCAAAAGATGTTGAAGAGCGCGCGCTCATCCTTTCACACGTCCCCTCGTTTCTCTTACAGTCGAGAGAGTATTCCGAGAGATACCAGTCACCCCCCCCCCTTTCCCAGACCATAATCCACTGATATCACGCTCTCGTTATCAATGCGCGTGCTATCACTGTCTCTCTTCATTTCGCCCACTATCTCGTCGGTCTGACCGTCGACTGACCCCATCGGAATTCCCCCACTCTGGTGATAACAAATCGGAATCGACTCTCCTTATTTCTCGTGTTCTCTCGTCTGTCAAGAAACGAGAGGACAGTGCGAATAGACGAGATCCGGATTCCGATTTGCCCCCACTGCCCCACTCTAAACTACCCGTCTATCTATCAGTCGCCCGGCAGAACCTGAACATTTTGAGCCTGACGCGTGATTTTTTTGGAATCTCTGATGTTTGTGTTCCTGTGTAAAGATATCACCTTTTCTGATCTGAAGTTTAGCCTGAAACTTTTCACTTCTCCCATGGTTTTTTGACCAGTGACCAATATTAGATAATGGCATCGAATCTGCCGGCGTGTTTCAACAAGCGATTGACAAGGACGAATTTGAATGGCTTTGAATCACCATTCTGTTTCTCACCGAAAACACAGCACAAATTGATTATAGGCATAGTCACTTGGCTTCCTGCTTCTTCTTGTGAGTAGTCCACTCGTGGTTCTTTACTTGCTGAAGATCACCAAAACTTCTCGTGATCTGATCTCTCGAAACTTTCGAGTCGAAAGCCAAGTCATTCATTCACTTCCGTCTCATTTCTCACGTTGTGAGATATTATCCGAGATAATATGGTCCTCCTCCCGTGACCCGATGAGTTTGATATCGTTATTGAACGTTTTTGCCCGAAGTTCACCTGGTTCAAAAGCTACAGCGAATAACTGTTCAGATGCTTATTGGCGCTACTGTACTTCCACCTCCTCATAGAGAGCTGATTCACATGATGTTGTGTTGTTCTAATTATCGCGGAAATATATAATAATATTATTAAAACTATCGAGTCGGTAGCCAAGTCATTCATCCAACCACTTCCGGCTTCTCTACTTGTCGTTGCGAGCTAATCCACCATGTGGATCGCCTCGCCACTTAGCAGTTGCTCCTCTGGAAATATAAACCAATTTTGCTGCTGCTGAGCCCCCCGCAGATGTTCGTAATTGCTAGGGATGGTCTCTCCATTTTGCAGACTCTCTCATCGATCGCTAGAGAGTGTGTGAAATGAAGAGACCGCTTACCACGAAGCCACCCTGATAAATGCGTTACACTATGGGCTGTGCGATTCTGTTTTGCTCTCCGATCGTCCACCGTTTTTGCACTCTGAAGTTGTGATGGAAAATCGGAACTCGAACCTCCTCATTTCCCATAATCTATCGTTGGTCAGAGAAACGAGAGAACACGTGAATTGCGGAGAGTCGGGTGCCGATTTGCCATCGCTATTCTGAAGCTAGCGAAGGTGCCGTATCAAATTGTAACTCGAGATTGCCCCATTCTGTTAATCTTTTCCGGATTTAAAATTGCATTTTAGTTCATAAATTTAGCGAAAAACGCAAAAGAAGAGTGAGAAGAGCAAAGATCTTCGTTACATTTCGATCTCTATTTCGCACGTTTTCTGAATGCGAGAAGCAGTAAGCCCTAGGCTGAAAACAAGGGTATTAGGTTTCGCGAACCAGTGATGACTAATCTTCTCTGGATGAGCTCAAGATCCTCCTTTTTGTCAGTGTTTTCGGCGTTCTCAGGACCATTGTTGTGGGGATAATTCCATTTATGAGATTAATTTCTCGAAATATCCAAAAAAAAAATTTTTTTTTTAAATATTCGAAATATTCACTTTGTAAGATGTCGTTCGTCAATTTCCTCAGATTGCCTTTCTAACAATGGCGCATTAGATATTTTTCTCATTTATTTCCCACCTACGTTCACTTTCGTCGGAGATATGACTTTATTCACCGAATCCCATTTTGGTATTTGTTAGCCACTTGTCATGTCAATTCGCAAACCGACCCTCCGCATTTCGCGATAACTCGTTTCTTTGACCGGCGAGACCCGAATCGGGGAGAGCTGTTTTCTTTTCCTGATCAATGATATTTTCACAATTCCTCTAATATCCAAGTTGTTGACGCAACTTCAGTGGTGTGTGATAAATTAATAAAAATAAATATTGCAAGAAAATAAACCGTTTCACTTGTTATTACGAACGGTCCAATCTACTGTGTTTAGCAATCATTAATAAGGGATTCTAGGCTTCAGTGTTTGTATTTAATCAGTGCATTTTGCGTCCAGGATCACATAGGAGATAGATCGGGAATATTGGAAAACTAAATAAATAATTAGCGAATATTTTGTTCCGCTCATCATGCCTACTGTATGCTAAACAGTCCATGACTATAACTGAGTTTTTGAATTTTACAATAAACAATAGTATTTTCTGCAGCGGCAGCTTCTCCTCCGATGCCTCATCATGGTTGGCTGCTAGCAGTCGCTTCACTCGCCCTCGTCTTCTCTGCCCGAGCAGCTATGTATGACGGGTGAGTCAATGGGCTCGCTTAACAAGGGAACCGCAAAAGTGTTGGAATAGACTCAGAGTTTTGAAGGGATCAGGAATGTGTTCTCGTAGCGTAGTGGATGGTCCGCTATCTATTTCATTTTTGGGGTAAGCGAAGGGTAAAGGTTCGAATCCTCTGTGTTCGAAAACGTTGCAGCATTTTTCCTTTATTTTTATATTGCTCTCATTACATTATGTTTCCCATCTTCGTGTATTTGCATAATTTTAAAATTTTGAATTCAAGATCATGAGAGAGGAATTGCCAGATTTTCGAGAGCTACTTATTCTGCAGCGGAATCGTGGAAATTCTTTCCTAAGTCCGCAGGGCTCTCGAAAATCTGGAAATTCCTCTCTCATGATCTTGAATTCAAAATTTTAAAATTATGCAAATACACGAAGATGGGAAACATAATGTAATGAGAGCAATATAAAAATAAAGGAAAAATGCTGCAAAAACGTTTTCGAACCCAGAGGATTCGAACCTTAACCCTTCGCTTACCCCAAAAATGAAATAGATAGCGGACCATCCACTACGCTACGAGAACACATTCCTGATTCCTTCAAAACTCTGAGTCTATTCCAACACCGCGCAATCATTTTTCATTTTTTTTTTCCATCATTTTTTCATGACTTTTTTTAGGTGCTTAGAAACAAAGTGCGGTCTTTTTTCAAAACAGTTTTATTACCCCCTGGGGGGTATCTTTCGACACATGGCAACAAATTTCACCGGGACCGCGGGGGTACTTTTGCGGTTCTCTTGTAACTCTGATTGAATCACAGACTAATACGTGCTCAACAACAAGTCCGAGAGGACAGCAAACTGTTCGTCCGCATGATGTGATGTGTACATCTGTAACTGTACAGCATACTGTAATGTCGGATCCCTGCTAGGCGTTTTTTAAAGTAAATTCTAGGCACGATCGGGTGAAAGAACGGTTATTCTCTTTCAGGTACAAGCTCATCCGCTTCGAGGCGAATGAGACGGTGGCGGAATGGCTGGAGACGATGAGTGATGTCGCCCATGATTTTGATGAGGTACGGAATAGTGATCACAGAAAGACTCGGCAAGCCGGCTGCACCGTTGAAAATGCCGGATTGAAGACGGCCTCAAGCCGGCACGAAAAGCCGTTTTGTCATCACTTGTACAGAGAAGTCATGCCACTATTCCCATGACTGAATGAACTCTTATTAAAGTGAATGAGGTTACTGAAACAAATGATATTAGTGAGGATGAGCCTGGTGTGGTTTCATTTTTTATAGGTTGCGCGATCGCAGATTCACTATATTCCGTCTTTACTTTATTCTTTCATCCATCCATTGAAACCTATCGGAAAATTCAAAAGTAAGCGAATTTTCTCTCATTTCAGAAACGCGGCGAAGAGCGGCGTATTCTATTCGACGTCTTCAGCGAACCCTCCAAGGTAATTTCCTTATTTTTTTTTCGGAAAACGGTAGACGTCAGTTCTCGATAACTGCTCGCTTACTGTAGCTCTTGGGGTTACGGTAGCATCAACCCCGATAGCCAGTTGATTACTGTATTCGACAGGTGCAATCGCACGCGGACGTCCTGGTCGCTCCCGACTTCTTCGAGGCTTTCCTGTTGATGCTGCAGAAGCAGGGAATTGAGAAGGTCATCGTGCTGAAGAAGAACATGCAGAAGTGAGTTGATTACGGTAGTTATTGATTTTCTTTTCTTAAATCTAGTGTTTTATTTTTTTAATCCTCCTGCATTTTTTGTTTTTGTTTACTGTTCGAAAATGATCAACAAATAAGTTATGTTCCGATTTTCGAATCCGGAGAGGTATGCGTTGTGCACACTGGAGATCGCAAAAAGTGTGAAATTCAGTGCAGCAGAAACTTGCAAAAAATATCTGTAAAATCTAAATCTGCGACAACAAACAATAATGTATAATGAAAAACATCTGATTTTTTCGAAGTGAATGTTCGCACTATAAAAAAAATTTGAGAGAGCGAATGTGGGATGAGTTTCACAATGCACATGTAAACATAGATTTCACGATGTAATTGATTTCTTTTTTGACTGCTCCATAGAACAAAATAATTGTAACTGAGTACACTGATGGCATTTACTGGTTTCTCGTTGACCCTGAACTGATGTTTATGGTTGACAATTGCGTCTCCGCTTACTGATGTTTATGGTTGACAATTGCGTCTCCGCTTTTCACATAATCTCTCGCTTCTCGGACCAGCGAGAAAAGAATGAAGATGCGGATGAGGGGTGTGCAAAAAATAGACACTGCTTATTTCTCCTGTTCTCTCGTCTTTCTAACCGGCGAGAGAGCATGAGAAATGAGGAGTGCGAGAAATTTACAGCACACCCCTGATGCGGATCGGCCATGATCAAACCCTAATGATCATAGCGTCATCTTTAGACGAGCCATAAAGTGATACTGGCAACGGACAGCGCAATGGTACTCTGATGTATGGTCGATGTACTCGAAATCGAAAAAAATGCAACCTTGAAACAATGAGAAAATTGAATGAGTTTCACGAGTTTCATTTAATTGGATATTATCATAGAAGCCGATAGTTGTCGTATAATGAGACCAAGTGTGTATTGTGTAAGGAAAGAATGCCAAAGGGAGGGAATAAATGAACAAATTTATAAAAAAACTAACAAAACCAGCAGCACAGCTTAACGAACTAGGGAGAAGAGACGTAAACAACGTTCGAAAAATGACGCCGCCAAGCGAGCCACTAACTAGCAGAAGTGGAAACACAAATTAACAAACGGAACGATAAAAATAGTGCTACCGTAATAAATAGCAGCAACATCATAAACTGACTTATTTTACAACGAACGAAAACAATAAATTATTAATCGCACGAAGAGTCATTTGAGGCCGTTTGCGATAGAATCAACAAGATTCAACTGGGGTCTGGAACAGGCCAAAAATCGGATGTGCTCAAAACTCGGTAACTTTTGATTCTGAATCGATTGGCGCTTTCAGTTTTTCGATCTGAGCCTTCTGAATGAAAAAAGAAAAAAATACGGCACGACGTCAATTCCGCAAAAATCGGTTTCTGCAATAAAAACTGGTCCCGAGGGCAAAATTGGCCAAAATCTCGCGGTCCCGACCAGATTTTAAAGCTCTACAAAATGAAATTTTGGACAAAGCTCTATCATTATTCGTTTTCGAGTCACGGTCGTTTTTTGACTCGTTCCTATGAGCGAGTCGACACCTATTGTGTTCGAACCGCCGTTCCATGCTGATTCTAATTATATATATATATATATATATATATGTAGGGGGTTGAGACGTGGGCAAAGACCACTTTTGCCCCTTTTTCCATCGGCAAATGCCACTTTTGCCCCTTTTTCAAGTATAAATTTTTTCTTTGATAATTTCATGATCTATTTCATCAAAATTCGAGTTCTACGTGAGAAAATACACCAGAAACACTTATAGTTACGTATTTTCGAGAATATGACTTTTTCGACGTTGAAGTCGTCGTTGAGATTCATTTTTGGGTCGAAAAAGTCATATTCTCGAAAATACGTAACTATATGAGTTTCTGGTGTATTTGCTCACGTAGAAAGCGAATTTTAATGTTAAAGATCATGAAATTATCAAAGAAAAAAGTTATACTTGAAAAAGGGGCAAAAGTGGTCTTTGCCCACGTCTCAACCCCCTACATATATATATAATTAGAATCAGCATGGAACGGCGGTTTGAACACCATAGGTCTCGACTCGACCGTGACTCGAAAATGAATAAAGCAAGAGCTTCGTCCAAAATTTCATTTTGTAGAGCTTTAAATTCTGTTCGGGGCGCGAAATTTTGGCCAATTTTGCCCTTTTGGGACCAGTTTTTATCGCAGAAACCGATTTTTGCGGAATTAACGTCGTGCCGTACCGGGATTCAGAATGCTCAGATCAAAAAACTGAAAACGCCAGTCGATTCAGAATCAAAAGTTACGCCTAGGACCGAGTTTTAAGCACATCCGATTTTTGGCCTGTTCCCGGCACTCGTTGACCCTATCGCAAACGGCCTCATATACTCGAGTGGGATGAGCTTCTCATACTCAATGCTTGCTCTTCTTGTTCTGTGGCGATCTCCTTACAGTCGGGTGTCCGGTTTCCAATAAATAATTTCGAGTGTGAATGAAACAAGTCAATGGCCAAAGATCAAAGACCAGAGACTAAAGATCAATGATCATATATCACTCTTCCAGACTGATCGACGAGGAGGAATACACGATTGACAACAGAAGGAGACGAAGGAAAAGAGCGGGAAATGTCATCGACGATTTCGATGATGAGACCTACCACGATTACGGACGGGTGAGTACGGTATAGATTTCGAAATACGGTATTAGTTTCGTCATTGGACCGGTTGAAAGAAGATGGGTGAAATTAAAAGACAATTTGAGAGACAAGTGTTGCGAGTAGTGATGACAAATCGGTATCGACTTTCCTCACTGTGCAAACTCTTTCGCTGGTTAGAGAAACGAGGGATCCCGAGAATTGAAGAGAGATGGATGCCGATATCAGGTTTACGTAGAACAAACAAAAGAGTACAATGAGTTTCACGATACTCATATCAACAGAAAATATCGCATAGTAATGCTCTTATCCCGATACACCTTTTAAAACAATAGTTCACTAAATTTAGCTACTTACATTGTTCTTATCAAATAAAGATAAAATCAATTCAGATGATGCGGTTCATGCACGACCTGGCGTATCACCACCCCAATCTCGTCAAGGTGATTTATTATATTTACAAAGTAATTAAATTAGTCATTTATCATAATTAAATTATTTAATTATTTGAGGTTATCAATGTCTCCAGATCAACTGAGAACCGTCAGATCCTCGGAGTGAAGGTAAACTTTAAGTTTGTGATCGCGAACTTTGGTCTGTTTGCTCTCGAAATATCCAGTTTTCCCCAGTAGTTTTAACCAAGACAGGGCCCAAATTAGGCTGGAGACCTGGATCCTACTGATGAATTTTGGCCTCCTGGATAGTACTAGTCTGGAGGCAGACAAAAGAAGTGGGATGAGTTTCACGAGGCGTATATCAAAATATAATCTTATCGAGATCAATCGGCGACGACGTCTCTGTCGAAAAATCATTAAACTATTTCGAAACTTGTCACTGTCTATAAAACACTATAGCAGAGTTCAAAAGCTCCGTTTGAACTCATTGAGGCCTCTCTTCCGAGTTCAAACTAGCGTTGTGCTTTGCAAACTGCGCCATTCTCGACTTTACTTATATTTTCAATTATGTTTCACGATGATCATATCAAAAGAGAATATCAGAGGGAATTGATCAATAATGTGGCATGCCTATAATCAAAAAATATCTCGAAGTTTGACAAGCTTTAGCCCAGAGATTGTGATTGAAACGAATGACGGGTTCGCTAAATTATTTTCGCATTTCGTTTATTAGAATTATCCATTCAGATCTCCACCTCCTCCGTCTTCAAGCCGGCAATCGTTATCGACGCTGGAGTCCATGCAAGAGAATGGGTGGCCCCGGCTGTGGCCATGTATATCATGAAGAAGGTACGGTATCAGATATAGTTGGTTCCAGACCTGGTACCTGTCACGAAACCAGTTGGACGGGAAGGTACCATGCACTTCAAGGGATGATCCTCGTTTTTGCTGATGCGCTCATTGGGGCCTTGGCTCGTAGAATTATCGTGTAAACATCGTTTAGAATTGGGAGAACCGCAATGAGATAATGAAGAATTAACTGCATAGATTTATATAATTTTCGCTAGTAAAGTCCACTATATCGGTTGGGAACCGATCAGTGATCTACCGTATTCTTGAATTTGGCGTTTCTAGCTAGTGAAGTCGGCGGGCCACGACCATCGTCTCTCGCGCGCCCTCATCGACTTTGACTGGTTCATCATCCCGCAAGTGAACCCCGACGGATACGAATACAGTCGGAATACGGTAGGTGCCGATCGATAACTGATTGATTGTTGCCTGGTGGGAATACGGTAGGGTTGGGATCGATAACATGTTTCTGCTATGGCGTACGATAGGATCAAAACAGTTATTGCTCGGAAAATGGTTTGATAAATGGATTATTAACAGAATATTTATTATTGAACTGACTCCGTCTAAGCGATCATTTTTGTTCTTCATTTCGACGTTTGCGGACTCTCTGAAACGTATCCATTAGTATCTGTCGGAATTGGGATGAGTGATCGATAAACAGAATTGATCAATTTTTTTTCTCACAGGTGATGCCATTAGAGAAAATAAATTTTAAAGTAATTTCCACCGTCTTTCGCCACATGATCATTATTACTTCTCGCTTCAACATAAAGGGCGTCTCTGAAACGTATCCATGATTGCTCGAAATTCTCACAGGTGCCAAACGAAAAATTTCGCCAATGGCAGAGTAAAATAATTTATCGATTGCAGGATCGACTGTGGCGCAAAACCCGGTCGCGCTTCAACGGCTCCCGCTACTGCTTGGGCACAGACGCGAACAGAAACTGGGGCTTCAAGTGGGGAGGTCGGTACTCAGTTATTGACCGCTTTGTGAAACGAACCGTGGAATGACAGTCAATTTTGAAGTATGTTGTGTGGTCTGCTTGACGATTCTAAAGACAATATTTCGTTCGGAAATGAATGATTTGGCTTGGATTATTTCAGAAGCCGGAGCTAATCGATCTCCGTGCTCTAACATCTACCAGGGCGCTCATCCCTTCTCGGAGCCAGAGATTGAGGGACTCAAGGTCGATTTACTTTTATTTTTCGAAATCGATGACGGAAAATTATCGGGAAATTAAAACCAAGTTTTGTGCTAGAAATCAACCGAAGTTTTTAAGCGATGGTTTTTCGATGCACCGTTTTCACCATTACAATCGACATTCTTCTTTAATTTCAGAACTTTCTCACCTTCGAGATTCCCGACCTCGCCATCTATCTCTCGCTACACTCCTATGGACAGGTAAACACTAGTGATGGCAAAACGAGCCGTCTTGAAAACCCGGCATTTTCAACGGTGAAGCCGTATTGTTTGTGTAAGAATACTACCAAGAATCATTCATTTCTAAAAATTATCTCCATCATTTATCAACCCTCTGAAACATAACCGAATGAAACGTGTGCAAATCAAACCAGAAAAATACATACATAGGTTTCCTATCGGTGAATCGTAGTATGAAAAGGACAGTATTCTCATTTCTGAACTCTACCGTCCATTCCAATCCATTCCAAGGGTCAATTTCAGGTGTGGCTCGCGCCCTGGGGCTACACCGGCAAGCGACCGGACAACTTCGGCGATCAGGTTGGATTAAATATTTAATTAGGTAAATATAAAACATACCTATGAGAGGGATCGCGATATTTTCGACCACCAGAGGAAATATAAATTCATCACCTCCGATCCGGATGAAATTATGAATCAAGGTACTAGAAAGAAGCTCTACAAAACTGCGTTGACAGAATATTTTTTAAAATTTCGGTTTTCTGAAACTTTGAAAATCGGAAAAAGTCAACTTTTCTTTTGTGACCGGTTCTTACCCCCTACCAGGTAGTTTTTATAGTCAGAATACTAGAACATATAAACTTTGTAAAAAAACCGCTGGTCATTATGTCCGAAAAAGTGCCGATTTTGACAGTTTTTCAAGTATAACTATTTTCTTTCACATTTTCATGAGCTCTTGTATCGAAATTCGGAATAAGGGAGCAAAAATACGATAGAAACTTCTATAGTGACATAATTCTGAGATAAAAATTTTTCGACTCTGACCACTTTTTCACAATGTCCCCCTTAGGTCGGATTTTGGTCGAAAATTTGTTGTCTCAGAATCATGTCCCTATAGGATTTTCTGACTTCTTTTCGAGCGTAGAAAACGAATTTGCTAACTAGAGCTCATGCAACTTCGAAATAAAAAAAGTTATGACCAAAATCCAGAACATTTTTTTTTGTTGGATTTTTTGTATTGCACAACTTTTTTATTTCGAAGTTTCGTGAGCTCTAGTTAGCAAATTCGTTTTCTACGCTCAAAAATAAGTCAGAAAATCCTAATGGGACATGATTCTGAGACAAAAAATTTTCGACCAAAACCGACCTAAGGGGGGACATGGTGAAAAAGTGGTCAGAGTCGAAAAAAAAATTGTTTCAGAATTATGTCACTATAGAAGTTTCTGGCGTATTTCTGCTCGCTCATTCCGAATTTAAAGATACTAGAGCTCATGAAAATTTGAAAGAAAATATTTATACTCGAAAAACTGTCAAAATCGGCACAAAAGAAAAGTAGACTTTTTCCGATTTTCAGAGTTACACGAACTTTCCAGAAAACCGAACGCCCTGCATAGAATGAGTCTCTAACTTTATTTCGAAGCAAGTTATGATCATTTTTCCATGGCGAATTTTCCTGTTTTGGTCTCGACCCGACAAGTTTGAACCTACCGTACTCAAAAACAAAATGTTTAAAAAAAATATTCTGTCAACGCAGTTTTGTAGAGCTTCATTTCTAGTACCTTGGTTCATAATTTCATCCGGATCGAAGGTGATGAATTTCTATTTCCTCTGGTGGTCGAAAATATCGCGATCTCTCTCATATAATGCACAGGAAAAAGTGGATAGCAATCACCTTTGATTTTCAGTTTAATTTTTTTTGAAATGAATGTATTATATTTCAGCAAGAAGCAGCGCGCAAAGCGGTAGGAGCCATCAGGAAGACGTCTGGGGCGAATTACACGTTCGGAACGATCGCCGAAGTCATGTGTACGTCGATTTCTTGTATGATCCTGTGGTGCTTAGAAGACGCACTACGATGGGATTCCCGTGACAATTAGTGATGACAAATTGGCATCTACTCTCCTCAATTCGCTTGACCTCTAGGCAGTTTGAGAAACAAGAAAACAAGCGAAACAAGGAGAGTATGTTGCTCGTTTGCCAACACTAGTGCAATGCATTATGCTCTTTTTGCCAGAGGAAGATGATGGTCTGAAGGATTACAATACAAGCTTTTCAGACCCGGCAT
This sequence comes from Pristionchus entomophagus, assembly GCA_036245825.1. Classification (NCBI taxonomy): domain Eukaryota; kingdom Metazoa; phylum Nematoda; class Chromadorea; order Rhabditida; family Neodiplogasteridae; genus Pristionchus; species Pristionchus entomophagus. The sequence continues at coordinate 9,861,046 of BTSX01000002.1, read as the reverse complement.
CCGGCACCTCTATCGACTACCTCCAAGACAAGGTATGTTGTGTCTTCATTTTCAAAATAAATGGAATAAAATAATTAGTATGATCATTCCAAGGGCATTCCCTACATCTACGGGGTCGAATTGCGGCCGCAAGACACTACAGATTCCTACGGGTTCAACATCCCCGCCAAGTTCATCAAACCGACTGGTGAGCTCGATCTTCAAAGTTTTGTTTACTGTTGACCCTCTCGAAGAAGGCTATGTATGTGAGATTGTTTACATTTGTAATTTTGGTGCTCAAAATGTCTTCTCAATAACCATAATGATATTTCTATAGTAATAATAATACATCTAAATTTTATTATCTTCTCAGGAGAAGAAATGCTCGAGGGCATTCTCGCTATCGCTGATCATGCTCTGTTGAAGAAGCGGAAGATACGACGTGTCTGAGGAGATAATCGATTGAAATAGACGAAGATTGATAGATCTATCGTAATCCTATGGATTACTGTAGTCATGTACAACCTACAATTATTCTCTGTACTACTATAGCCAAGCTCAATAATGTATCCCTCTATTATTGTAGCTATGCAACTGATAACTCGCTAGCAAATATCGCTGTAGGCTCCTGCCACTAAAATCTCACCATGACACTGTGCAATTAATTCACTTTTCTTATTTAGTAGAATATTTTCATATTTTTGCCCGAACAAGACAAGTATTGCTTCCCCTCGCCATCTTTTCGTGTTCTCACTATGTTTAAAAGAGCTTTAATTTCGCTTATGTTTCAGTCACGAATGATAAATCTTTTTCGAATGAGAGACCATGATTGTCACTATGTGTTTTATCAAATGAAAAATAAAAACAACAACATCTTTCAGAGTCTTCCACGAGGGCTCTAAAATTGTCCGTCTCTTCATTCAGTACGATCTTTCGACGCTCAGAGAAGCGAGAGATAAGGCGCAATAAGGAGACTCATCTCTATCGGTAAGAGAAGCTAGAGATCAGTCGAAATGAGGAGAGTCAACCCTGTATCACCAGCCCTAGACGCTCGCAGTCTCCCTAACTACTGTCCTCGCTCTCCGAGCCTCTATTTAGCCTTGAGCTCATGGCGAGGGATCACTAGGGATCAAGAGAGCGGCAGAGAGTCAGGCGGACGTGAGAGATCAGTGGAATTCGAGAGAGGAAGTAGCTGGAGACAATGAGTGATGTCGCCCAGGATTTTGATGAGGTACGGACCCACTTCCGAAAACTCAAATGATGAGGAAGACAAATTCCATCCAAATATTGTGTTGTATTATTGTTCTTGAGATCAATCATCGAATGTACCATTATTCCCATTCACTCGTTCAATCTTTCATCCATTTAATGAAACCTATTCAAAACTTTACGAAAAAATAATGCCACTATTCCCCTGAATGAACACCCCTTTTATAATTATGGTGACTAGAAGGTATGATATTGATTCACATTTGCCAGGTGTAGTATTGTTTATATATTTTTTCACGGACGGAATCCATGAACCACTATATACCGTCATTACTTCATTCTTTCATCCTTTCATTGAAACATATTGGAAATTCAAAACTAAAAGCGTTGTCCCATTTTGTGTGTGTTGTCCCATTTTGTGGAGAGTAGTGATGACAAAACGAACGCGGCGTGCCGGCTTCGACTAGGGTTGCTTTTAAGTCGGATTCAAGCCGGCATGGAATGCCGTTTTGTCATTACTAGTGGAGAGCCATTGTAATAGTTGCTGAAAATTTGAACATTTTCTCTAAAAATCCACACCCTGCAATATCGAAAACATCGACAACACTGAAAAAATTGCACGAACAGACAGCATCCGATTTTCGCGAAGTGAATGTTCATCCAAAAATTGAGAGTGAATGGGATGAATTTCACAATGCCCATGTAAACAGAGATGTCACGACACAATTGATCTTTCTTGGGACTGAGTTCTAAAAAATAAATAAAACAGAGTACACTGATGGCATTTACTGGTTTCTTATTGACCCCGTGACGCAGCTTCAGATCCAGCGTTATCAGAGACGTAAAAGTAGCGATACTGATGTTTATGGTTGATAATTATGTCTCTGCTATTCACATAATCTCTCGTATCTCGGACAAGCGAGAAACTATGAAGAATGAAGATGGGAATCCGTGATGATCAAACCCTAATGATCATAGCGTCATCTCTAGACGTGCCATAAAATCATCTTCACATTGGCAAATAGGGATGCCAAAACCAATACAATTCCATTGTTTTTTCTCGACCACAATAACTATGGGTATTGTGGGTATTCGCAAAGCATTGGTCATTTGGAAAGGTATTGGGTATTGGTTTGACATCACTACATACTGGCGAACGTACTCAACCTTGAATCAATGAGAAAATGGAATGAATTTCATTGGTTTCATATAAAGGGATATTATCATAGAAGGCGATGGTCGTTGGGATCACGTTTCGAACAATAACTTGTTTTGTGTGTGAATGGAACACGGTCAATGACCGAAGATCAAAGAACACAGATCAACGATCAAAGATCAAAGATCGTTCTTCCAGGCTGATCGACGAGGAGGAATACACGATCGACAATAGAAGAAGACGAAGGAAAAGAGCGGGAAACGTCATCGACGATTTTGATGATGAGACCTACCACGATTATGGACGGGTGAGTACTAGTGCTGTCGATTCGGTTTCGACTCTCTCCATTCTCTCTCCACACTGTCTCGCCGGACAGAGAAACGAGAGAGTATGGAGAATGAAGAGAGTCGAAATCCGAAACGACATCACTAGTGAGTACGGTAGATCATCAACTTGCGGTAGAGTTCGAAATACGGTACTCGTCTCTTTTTTTATGGTTGAGAGAGTGGGTGAAATGAAGAGACAATTCAAGAGATAATTGTTGCTAGCTCAACTGTCAGCATTACAAAGAACGAAAAAGAGTGCAATGAGTTTAACGCTACTCATATCATCAGAAAATATCGCATATGCTCTTGTCACGATAATCTGTTGTAAAACAATAATTTACGAAATTTCGCTGCATTTTTCTAGTCAAATAAAGATAAAATCAATTCAGATGATGCGGTTCATGCACGACCTCGCACACCACCACCCTAATCTAGTCAAGGTAATTTATTATATTAAAAAAAATTTGGTAATATATTTAATTATTTAATCATTTGAGGTTATCAATGTCTCCAGATCAACTGAGAATCGGCAGATCCTCGGAGTGAAGGTAAACTTTAAGTTTGTGATCGCGAACTTTGGTCTGTTTGCTCTCGAATTATCCAGTTCTCCCCATTAGTTTTAACCAAGCCCAAATTAGGCTGGAGAGCTAGATCCTACTGATGAATTTTGGCCAATTTTTGCCATTTTTTTTATATTTTTTCATGACAAGTATTGCTTCCCCTCGCCATCTTTTCGTGTTCTCACTATGTCTAAAAAGAGCTTTAATTTCGCTTATGTTTCAGTCACGAATATTTAAATATGATCGATTGAGACAACATGATCTTCCCTGTATGCTTTTTCTATCAAATGAAAAATAAAATAACAACAACTTTCAGAGTCTTCCACGAGTGCAGTATAATAGTCCGTCTCTTCATTTAGTACGATCTCTCACCGGTCAGAGAAGCGAGACAGCGTGAGAAATGAGGAGAGACATCCCTGGTCATAAAAATGAGAGATCAGGCGAAATGAGGAGAGTCAACCCTGGAGAGTATCACCAGCCCTAGACGCTCGCAGTCTCCCTAACTACTGTCCTCTCTCTCCGAGCCTCTATTTAGCCTTGAGCTCATGGCGAGGGATCACAAGGGATCAAGAGAGCGGCAGAGAGTCAGGCGGACGTGAGAGATCAGGGGAGATTGAGAGAGACCAGTAGGTAGACACACGGGTGGTGGATATTCAGTCCCTCTCTTCTCTACTGACCCAGTGGCCCCTCCAACCTCCCTAACATGGAATAATGAATGCACCTGTCCCTTACTCCCTTCTTTCTCCCTTTTTCTCTCTTTGTCTCGTTCCTCTGTACGAAAAGACTCAATTCTCAGCTAGATACAGTCTCCGTTTTGGGTCTTCAGAGATACATCTCCCTTTCTCTCTTCTTTCTTCTTCCTCGTGTACAGATTTTCGTTGTCTTCCCCTTTCCTCGGTTATGCAATGGCATTTTCACGTCGATTTCTCTTCTCACTGACATAGATACAAACCCTGGATCACTTCTCTGTCTACTTCTCGCTGCTCTAATGTTGCCTGTTGGCATTCTACAATCGTTTTGATGACGATAGCCATTCGCGCAAATCCCCTCCGGAATCCGAGGACTATCTTTTTTTTCATTCGTCGCTTTTACGAGTTTTCTCTCTCATATCGAACCATTCTCCTGACATCTGTGACATTGTTTCGCTAGAATTATGTCTTTGTCCTTGAGCTAAGCGGTTGAGTTTTCTTGAATGTGAGAGATTGAACGGGGACTAAACGATTGGACAAACAGCCTGTGTAGTATACCCACTTTTGAATCCTTGTTTTGCGACGAATACTTTGTCTCCCTATTATTATTATCCCCAATGACCTTCAGTGAGGCGCAAGAATAGCCCATCCAAACGAGATGACCCTCCTCAAATCGCGTGCTCTCTAGCCGATCATAGAAAGAAGGGCCCCCGTCCAAAACGAGATACACACTCGCACCTGTCCCTTGATATTCAAGTGTGCTGGTATTGACCATGAAGGACCGCTCAAGAGCACAAGGGAGAGAGAGAGAGAAAGGGATGATCGAGATATGCAATGTGATTGGCTTGCAACTGCGCCTTAGAACCCTATCTTCATTTGGACCAATGCTGTTGTTCGCACTCACTAGATCACAGTCACAGAGGATGAGCCTGTTCTCATTCAAATTTTTATCGCCTGCTAACCATAATCCTCTTCATTTAATTCAATTCTCGTTCATTCAACCATCTGTTGTTAAATTTGAGACGAAAATGTGATGTGGTAGGTGAGATGCGAATTCGCTCATAGATCACCTTCCAATCCCCGTCTCATCATCACTCAACCTCATTCACGCTCGACCTCTCATAGTAACATTTTATTTTAAAAAATAATTAAATAAGAATAATGTATTTGATTAGGAGGTTATGGGGGTCAACGAACTCTCCCATTCATCATCCCCCAATCCCTCACCTCCTCCTCCCTCAGCCTCATTCCCGCCCGTGGTGGCAGATGCAATGAGAGGGACGATGATGAATTAGTGGAGGGGAGGGATGTGACACTCCCTCCTCCAATATCTTGGGTTCACGTCCGGAACCAATATTTCCAACCCCGAAGCCCCTATCCTTTAGGCCCCAGAGGCTTGGGGCTCCCAGAACCGTTAGGCTATGCCCCATGACGTCTCCGGGACCATTTACAGGTGTAGTGAGTTGGGACACACCCATGGGCTCACGTCCGGAACCAATGCCCTAGGCTTTCTAGTCCAGGGCGCCGTGACACCCCCTGACTCAAGCCTGGTTCCGGAAGGAATCTAGCCAAAGCCCCTTCTCTCTCAAGCTCATTTCCGGAATCTGCGCAGCTTACAGTGTTCCATCCGCCCTCAAAGTGACCACGGCCCAGGAACACCGGAACTCCGGCTTAGCGCGTCCCGCATTCGAGCACTACTGCTAATCTCGGATCACCTTCTGACGTCGATTTTTTGGTGCTAGATAGAGCCATTTTCACACTCTGAATAATTCAATGCTTCCTTATTCCTCACCGTTTCCATAGAGCATCCAATATAGAACTGGGTCTCTCATTACTCATGCTAATTGCCTCCGTCTCCGATCCCTCATTGCTCGCCCCTCTAATTCTACTCGAGAAATGTCTCACGCTCGAGTTGCATTTTGTCCCCTCGCGGCCCTTCGTCAAATTGAGAACCGCACTCCTTTTTGTTTGATTCCTCATTCATTCAATTTATTGTTGTATTGGTTTAATAGGTACCCTATACACAATCAATCGTTCTCTTCTCACCGTCATTTAGTTCATCTCTGAAACATTTTCTTGGCAGGAACATGTATAATTACGTGCGTTGAGAACGAGTGATAGGGAATTTAAAATTTTCGGGCAACGGCTCGAGTCGCTTTTTGTCCCTCTCACCGCCCTTCGTCAAACCCGACAGCGAGCATCGCAGTCGTATTTAACTCTCCCAGATCACGTTATTGCTAAGATTCTTATAAGTTTGATTTTCACTGTACGAACAACCGGATCATCATTCACATCTCTTCTCGCCGACTTTTATCTATCATCTCTGAAACATATCTAATAGCAATGTAGAACAACGATTGCTCGCGAATGTTGAAAGTTTTCATTTCGTTTGTCACATTCTCCTCTTCGTTAAACACGAGCAGTGTCCAGGCCTTCTTGCTTGCTTCTTCTCTCTTGACAGAGTGCGGTATTGGTACGATATATTATATGTAATATATCGAAAATATATTTTTAATATTTTCTGAACTTTACTCGCTATCACTATTATCTCATTTCTTACCGATATTTAGCGCCCCTCTGAAACCTATCGAATGATGATCGGGAACTAACATTTCTCTCGAATGTCTCACGCTCTATCGTTTTGCCATTGCTTCTCCCCTTCGTCAACCCCGAGCTAGTGCCGCAGTCCTTTTTGCTTGATTCCTCGCCTCTCTCTGTCCAGTCTTGTCTCTCCTCATTCCGCCCGCTCTCTCGCCGGTCAGAGAAACGCGAGAGAACACTTGGATTGAGGAGGGTCGAGCACCCCGTTTTGTCATCCTCTCGCTCTTGTCCAGTTGACAGAGCGAGGAGCGGGTAGCTATAAAACAAACGACCCCAAGACTTGAGGAGAATGAAAGAGAGGAGGAGGAGAAGATAGGGAGGGGATAAGATGGGAGGAGGAGATCCTCTCTTGAGTAATGACTTGGACGAGTCTTGCGAGTCAAACGCCGCCGTATTTTCGCCGTAAGATTCATTCAATTCTCGGTGATTCTTCGTCATTAGTCATGACGAATCGAAACCCGACTTTCATAATTTTTTAATGAAAATAGAACTGTGAAGCAGGTATTTGTGTTTTCCTCGTTAGACCCGAGTAATGCGCGCTGATTTTTTCTTTACTAATCACCTATTTGGATATAAGACTTGCGAGTGGAAACACACGATGTTTTCGCATTTAGTCACCGTATACTCGGATTCGAGCAATGACTCTCCTCAAATCACTCACTCTCTCGCTTATCTGACCTGCCAGAGATCCTCGTATTTTCGTCGTTAGACACCTATCATTCCTTCTGATTTCTCCCTACTTATCACCTCTAAACGACGCGTTTTATCGGGGTCTACTGCGGAAAACACTTGAATTTTACGAAGTCATTACAATCCATTCTTCTGATCCTCCGTATTTTCTTTCTGTTCATTCTCTAAATCCGTTTAACTCTTCATTGTCTCACTACTGATCGGCCTGTTGGAACCAGTCAGCTGTCTGCTGTTTTCTCGGAAACTCCCTCTTCTTTTTCTTCTGCTTCCGACTCCTCGCAGATCTTTGCAACTCGCATGACGCTCTCCTCAATTCGCGTGTTCTCTCGCCACGTAGAGAAGCGAGAGAGCGTGTGAAGTGAGGAGAGTCTTGCTAGCTCTCCGCATGCATTCCCTAGAGGAATAAGTGACTGGTCAATGGGTCGAGTGGGTAGGGAGTGAGAAATGTTACTCATCCCGACACTACTCGCAAAAATGTGCGAGTACACGCCCTAAGCGCTCCAAGAAAAAATGTGGATTTAACAGTTTTTTTTTGTTTCAATCCTTCCGAAATGGTTCCCAATTGCATGACACTACCACGCCTTTTCTCGGCAGCTTATAGAGTATAGAAGGGCGTGTACTTACATTTTTATGATCTCACTCTCGAAGAGTTTTGATAGTTTCAATCACTCCGATAGGAAGCATCCTTCATTGTGCATAAGATCGGGTGTGGACGTTAGACTCTTCGACTACACCTCTACATTCAATTAAAAGAAACATGAATAGCGAATTATCGAATCATTTTCTCTTTCAAATGTTCACGATCTAATGCTGATTCGTGCATATTTGAGCGTTTGTCTCTGGACTTTTCTTCTTATTCGTTATTCAATCGTTCGAAAGCTCCTTTTCGTTCCGAATAGAATTTATCGATCACATTTGATGCAATTCCGAAATCATTGTCGGCCCTTGTTTGAATCGTCGGAAAACGCCTCGAATAATGGCACTTTCCGCCCCCTATTGCGAAAACAGCCAACATACTCGCATTGCTGATTCGGGGACTCTCTCCAAATCGCCTGCTCTCACGCTTCTCTGACCGATGAGAGAGCACGCGAAACGAGGAGAGTGTGCCACATCTCCATCACGCATTCCTGATTCATGCAGTGCGCCGTCTCTTTTATTGTCACTTTCTCTCTCTGGTACCTCTGGCCCTCGCCGGTGTCTTTGGTACCCTCTCCCCTCTCTCTCTACTCTTCATTCTCTTCGCCACTACGCGCATTGCGTGTCTGAGCTGTACTCTGATTGTCTTTCCCAGCCTCTTCCCACCTCCCTCCAGTCCCTCCCCGGGTTTTGTTTCGGGATCTCTGGGGAGAATGTCCTGAAATCACCGAACTTCAACGAAAATACCACCGAATATGTTCAATGCAGTGACTGTTTTTATCATTTTCTTCTGTTTATCACTCCTTCTCACCACTTGATCTTCACCAACTAGAGCTTCTGCATTGCGATCTTTGAAGGAGAGTTTGCTCTCTTGAGATCATGGAATCTGCTCAAGATGTGTCTGTTTTCATGCTCGCAGTGTAGAGCCGCAAGAAAAATCACGCAACATTGATCTTTGGTCTTTTCCAACTCATTACTCCTCCTCTCGGTGGCAAGAGCTCCATAGCGTTCGAATTATTTTGTTTTTTTTAAACAACTTCAATGTCTCGATCAAGAAGATCCAATCGAAGGCGTTGAAACACTTTTCATTTCACGAACTCGAACTCACTCTAATTCGTAGCATTGAATCACACCAGAACAGGGCAGATGGAGCACGCGTTTTCGGCGCGAGATATACTCGAGAGAACCGCAAAATGAGGAGAGTCAATCTCAGCATTGTCAACCCTCCCCACCACCCCATCACTCCTCCTCACGCTTCAAGCCTCTCTTCTTCGAACCCTCTTTTTTCTGACTGGCTAGAGAGCAGGCGAATTGAGGAGAGTCAAGCCTCCCTCTCCCTATATTTCTCGTCGTCGCACCCCTCCTATCAATCTTACGCATGCATGGAAGTGGGGTGGTGTCAGCCCCAAAACTGGCGCAGAAGCCCCGGGTTTCGGTTCCGGTTCTCTGATTCCAGATTTGCTCACGAGTTTGACCGTTTCTCCCCTAAGGAAGGACACGCGGTATCTATCTTCTGATTCAACTATCGGAGTGGGTTTCAACCAACTTTTCATAGTTCTCGCTCCTTTTCGGAACCGAATCCGGTTCTTATGCCCTCATTTATCCGGTCATCGCTGTAAACTGTTTTGTGGTTCCAGAAGAGGGTGAATTCCATCAAACGCCACCCCTGTACATTGATTGCTCAGAGTTTAGAGAACGCTAATGCGATCAGCGCTTCTCTGATCCCTGAATTCTGGATTTATGGTTCCTGGAACCAGGCGATTTCTCTCTGGATCCATGCTGGCTCCATTTCTTGTGGCTCCAAAGGGGCAGGTGTGGTTTCCAGAGGTGGGTTTCCTATGCGCTAAAGTGCCCTCCCACCGTCCAGACCTGTTCAGAGATTGTGCCCGGAGGGAACAATAGAATCACAGGGGAAAGAAGTGGAGGAGGGAAAGGGCTGAGAGGAGAGGGGCCCACCACACAAAAAATCAAACAAACGCGATCACCCCTCCGTCCCTCTCCCTCTTTCCTCATTCTTGGCTCATCATTCTCACCTCATCATTCTCACCAAGTCGAGTGATCTTTGATCTTTCAGAAAAAATAAGGATTATTCCCACGCCTTTACCTGATCTCTTCAGATCTCCTCAAGCCCTTTTTATTAGCATCCGTTCACGTTTCGCTGGCCGGTAAGGGAGACATCCGAGATGTAGGAACACTTCCTCGTTTGGTATCTCTATTTGAGATGTTGGAATAGCTAGGAATGGATCCGAGCCGCCAGTCCAAATGGTGATCGGTAGATCGGCGCACACTCACAGCTCATAACTCTGTGCATAACTGTGCAAGATAACGATCAGCGATGTGCTATCTCGCAGATCCTGGTTGGCTCCCTCTCCACTCTCCTCAAATCACACACTTTCTCACAGGTCAGACAGAGCGAGATAGTGTGCAAAATGGAGAGAGCGAGATGAATCCCAAACAACTCGCACGTCAATCCCACCTTGATGACCAAAGCCAGCCCTCCCCTCCACCCCTGCTCTCTCCATTTTGCACACCCTCTCCCCCTCCTCCCCAATGATATTTACCCCCCGATCTCTAGAGGTTTATCATCTCTCCGTTTCGCTCTCGGTCAATGATATACCTGCGCTGATTCATCATTGGGTTTGCTAATTTATTCTCCTCTTTTCACACGCTCTCTCGCATCTCCGACCGATGAGATAGCGTGCGAATCGAGAAGAGTCATCCAAGTGATTCACCCCCCTTCATTGCGCACAACGAAAAGTGAGCGGCGGTTGACTCTCTTCGGTTTGCGCGCTCTCTCGCTGGTCAGAGATAGGAGAGATCATGTGAAAAGAGGAGAGTGATCCTTGAAAAAGCAAGATGTAGCCGGGTGATGCGCTAAGCTGTGGTGTGCGAATCCGCTTAACCTGAGCAGCGCCGAGAAAAGTGACTGTAATTGTCACTTTTTCCTCTTTCCCGCTCTTCTTATCGGTGTTTGTGAGCGGGGAGTGACGTTAGGCGTCGATAATTTGATAAATCTTTGATTAGAATGTGTCAAGACTCTCAGAAATTGCTCGTTATCACACCGGATCCTGCATTTATTTGTGCTTAATGAGCAGCTAGTTAATAATTGTTTCAAATGTTTCTTTTCCCCGTCCTTCTTATCACTGGTTGTGAAGGAGAAATGACTTTTGTTAGGTGTCGATAATTTGATTATCTCAGACTGCCGATCACGTTCGCCCCCACAACTTTCGTTTAATTTTGGAATGCTGATGAAACGCATCTAGTTCTTCACTAAAGGGAGCTTGAAAGATCCAGGAATCCAGAAAAACAAGAGCAGGCGCCTTGTTGTTTCAAGCGCATCTCTCGCGATCTTGTCATGTAGGCGTGTTGCATTTCTCTCTTGATGATTGACGAATAGCGATACCGCATCGAATCGCCGCTCTCTCCATTCGGCACACTCTCTTTTTTTCTGATTTTCGAGTTTTCAAAATTCTACAACCCACCGTTTCTATGTTTCAATGATCTGGACCATATAGTGTCCCGTTTGGTGATGGGGACCAATTAGGCCGCTTGACGGAGACTAGTGGTTGGGGCGCGCGCCTTTCTCTACCTCTTGCAAAACATCACCTGCGGGCGGGAGTCGACAGCATGCCCATAATGCCCATAATGGTGACACCATGCCCATAATGCCCATAATGGGCATGGTGTCTGACTGGCATGCCGACGCAGGCAGGTTCGACTCCCGCCCGCAGGTGATGTTTTGCAAGAGGTAGAGAAAGGCGCGCGCCCCAACCACTAGTCTCCGTCAAGCGTTCCCTGCGGTAGGCCGCCCTGGCCTAATGGGCATGGTGTCTGACTGGCATGCCGACGCAGGCAGGTTCCTCTTCGGTCAGATCTAAAATGCTTGGTGTGTTGCATTTATATTGATGAGTGACGAGTTGATTACATTTTGTAGGATGATCACGTGTCGTTTGACGTAATCATGCCAACCTGCCGGATACAATACATTTCACTATTATCCGCTCGGTAGATATGCGGTTATCGCAACTTCTTCGGTTCCTGGACCATAATGCGACCGCGCAAATTGAAATTCGAGGGGTGGAATGGAAAAAGCGCCGAAAAAGTGACCGGATGTCATCCTGCGCATATTGTTCGACCTGTTTTTTCCTGCTCGATTACTGGATAATTGGCATATTAAAAGTGCGCGCTTGCCTGTAAATTATCGGCGAAATGCAGATTGCTATCGCCCTTCTTTCACTGGTGGTGTCGTGTCTCTCTCCATTCTGCACACTCTCTCGTTTCTCTGACCGTCGAGATAGTGTGCAGAATGGAGAGAGCCAAAACCAATCTTTCATCGCTTCCTCACTGCTTCCACTCACATTCTTTCTTCCCTCCCTCCTTCCTCTCTTTTCTTTTCTTCTTCCTTTGGCTAATCGTGTCCCTTTCTGATCTGTTTTGATTCGATCATAGTGCGTTTGACCATTTTATCGATTGCTTTGTTTGGTGCTGGGATCAGGGTTCTCTTATTGGTACTGATTTCCAATGGAACTCAATTGGCATTCCATTACCTCCTCATTCCCCACAATCTCTCGCGAACAGAGCAGCTTTCCTGTGTTCGCGTTATTAGAATTCCGGAATTGATTCTATCAAGAGAACCCTAGCTAGGGTTGATATTTCATCACTAAATTTGATAAGAATTCGATCAAAACTTGCATTTTATGATCTACTTTGGCATTGATTCAATCATGTTTCACTCCAATCACTTATTGATCGAATTCCGCGTCGAAAAAGTGATCTCACCACTCGAATCTGAGAAGAAAGTGGTGCGATTTCGCACTGTTTTCGGGGTCGAACAACCAAAGGAAGAGGGAAAGACCAGTGATCTACCCTCTCTGACCTCACTGACCTCCCTTACCTCCTCCTTCCCTTCTTCTCTCCTCTAGGTGTTCCAATATCGATTGATTCCCCTCCAGTTTTCACCTAGTTTCTCGTTCTTTAGTGTCTGATAGTGATGAGACTCTCCTCAATTCACACACTCTCTCGTCGGCCAGAGAAAGGAGGGAGAGAATTGAGGAGAGTGCGGGGTTCCTCCTCATTCTTCTCGTGCCACTGTTTTCCCTTGTGATTATCGACGCCCGCGCGATATTCGATACTATTTACCCCCACTCATCACCCTCTGCTCTCTCCATTTTGCACACTCTCTCGCCCAGCGTGATCAGCTTGAAGCTCAGTAGTCATTATCAGTAACTGAACACGCTTTCTTCTTTAACTGATCTTTGATCTCCCCCCTCTTCAATTTTTCTGCCAAGTTGCAACTCTTGACGGGTTTAGTCATTTTTATCTGCCAAATCGCCCATAAAGACCCCAGTGTTAGTCAAACTCACTTATTTACGCGAGAGTTGTCCGTTCAAGTACAGCCAATCAGTTCTCTCTTTCCCTATTCCAAACCCCCTTCTTTGGCGTTATCAAAACATTGATTTCTCATCGATGACGTCTTGTTGACATTTACTCTCCTCATTCCACACGCTCTCTCGTCTCGCTCTAACCGGAGAGTGAGCGTGTGATATTAGGAGAGTCCTCTTACTCACCAGCCCTCTAATTGTTGTGTTTTCAATCGCCGTGTTTATATTACTCCTCGATTTCTCTGTGCTCTCGATCGTTTTGATTTCGACAGTGCCACTTTATTGCCCTGTTCCTCTCTCTCCCTCTCTCCATTCAGCACACTCTCTCGTCTGTCTGACTAGGGAGAGAGTGTGCGGAATGGAGAGAGCGCAAGCCGATCCGGAACCCCTCTTTGCATACCGCCTCTATAACTTTGCATCGAATTGTCTCGGCTCAGTCGCTTTTCATTAGCTCTCTTTATCTTATTTTTGCCTGTTTTTATCAACAAATCAATCCCAAGGCAATCCCAAGTCCATTTGCATAACTTTCCGATCCTCCCTTCGCTCATCCTCCCTTCGACTGTTCGAGCTCTTTCGTGTGTCTGACTTGCGTGAGAGTGTGCAGAATGGAGAGAGTCGGAACCGAATCGGTATCACCTCTTTGTATATCGCCACACACTATGCATGATATTTCGGCAAGTGGTTGTTTCTTATCAATCCCAAGTCCACTCCAAAAGATCGTCGTAATCACTTTGTATAACTGCCCGTTCTCTCTCTTTGCATACTCTCGTTTTGCATTGATCACTTTCCAGCCGCATCTCATTAGCACTCTTTCTTTCCCCCTCCCGAGAGTTAGTTTCAATCCGCTTTCTCTCACCTCTTTCCCCAATGTGTTCCGACTGTTCCCCGTTCTTTCGCTCTTTCCGATCCCGACTCAACTCAATTCGCGTACTCTCTAGTTTCTCTGATCCGTTTTGTCATCGTTATTTCCGATTTTTTACTCTTTCTCCATTCTAAACCACGGCTTTAACTATACCTGATCTTTGATCCCTCCTCTCCCCCCGTCACTACGCTTTATCACCCTTTCGTTCCCCCGTTCGTTCTCGTCCTAGTTACCTTCCCCCATCTCTCTCTCCATTCCACCTGCTGTCTCACCGGTCAGAGAAAGCGAGAGAGTGTGACGAATCGAGAGAATAGTGAGAACAGCCGAGTCGCCATGGTAATTTGCCCGTTCTCCCCCTCTCCTTTCGCTGGCGTTCCCTATACTTTTCACCTTTCTCATTCTGCTATCCAAGGGGAATAGCCTCGCTATAGTGATGGGAAATCAGAACTAGAATTTCCTCATTTCGCGTGCTCTCTCGTTTCTCTGACCGGAGAGAGACTACGCGTATTGAGGAGAGTTGGTTCCGATTTGTCATCACTACTTTCCAGCTTACTTTTTAGTAGAGTCCGGCAGTAATATCTTCTTTCTCTTGCGCCTTCTGAACCATATTTCGCGCTTCCTGATCTTTGATCTGTATCCCTCCTCATCGAACTGTGATCTTTGATCTCTCGCGTCTTCCATAATATCCCTCCGCGTTTCGCTATTAGTGTTCTGTGATTGATCTTTGATCTCTCTCATCTCAGGCGCATGTCCCTCTGAGCGAGCGAGTCGTCGTCATCTTCGAGGAATCAGAAGGAGAGAATGTCACTCACGATCTCGAATGGCATCGTGCTCGACACCTCGGGCGAGTTCTACGACACCGCCTCGGGCGATGTGAGTCTTTGATCTTTGATCTTTGGCCTTTGATTAAAGAGTCAGTCCAAGTCCATCCCTAGGTAGATCATCGGGCGATGTAAGTCCACTCCAAGTCCATTCCAAAAAATCCATCCCAAATCCATCCCTAATCCTTCGCAGTAGATCAGCGGTTTTTTTGGCTTTGCAATCAGTCCAAAAGCCATCCCTGTAGATCAGCTTTCTTTGGGTTTTACCATCATAATCAGTCCAAATCAAGTTCTACCCTAGACCATTATGCCTATATATTGCGCTGCTGGCTTAGGATCGAAACAGTTTAGGAATACCTGGCTTTGATTGACGGATGTGGGATTGCATGTGAAGTTAGCAGGGTCAATTTGCGGAGCCATGCCAACTGCTTTGGACTTTATCTGCCGCTCGCCACAACCGTTTCGCAACCGCATCCTCTAATCGGGTCCTTGTGTCTTTCGCTCGTCGTTCCAACCGGTCCGATCCCCCCTCACTCCTCTTGCTTACTTACCGAGGCCGGAAAGAGCTCGCGTGAGAGTGGAGGGAGGAAGAGAGATAGGTAATACTAGAGGTACACTCGCAATGACCAGTTCCACCCCTCTTTGTCTCTCGTACACGACTATCAACGATTTGTTCAGTCCAAATATTGGACTTTGTTTGCTGCTGAGTTGATCCATTCCAACTGGCGTGGACTTGATTAGGATGGGCGCTACATGAGGCCGGAAACAGAGAAGCTAGCGGTGAGAGTGGGTAGAAGGTAGAGTGGAAGAGAGATGGGTAATACTAGGCACACTCCCAATGACCAGTTACGCCCACCTCTTGTCTATCAATACGAATGAATGGTTGGATCTTCCCTTTTTCGGTTCAATGAACGCACTTTGTTTTGACATTGATCTGGCTGATATGCTATTAGATTGACGCTAGAAGGAGTAAACGTTTGCATCTCATTTGTGTATTCATGCAAAATTTGGACTTGATTATGTCACGTAGGATGCGGTATCTCCTTTTCTTCTCTTTTTCTTCAGCTTGATAAATGTTGTCACCCTTGGGGAATTGCTGGCGGAAAACCCTCGTAGGTCATAACTTGCGCGATCCCCGGAGAATTTGGAGATTTTGTCGTCGCGCTTCATTCTCCCAGATTTCCGGGTTTCTGTTTTGTCTTCACAGCAATTGGGGCGGATGGAACTTGGGATTGACTTGGAATCATCATGGCTTCCATTCCGCCAGCCTTTTCCGGGTTTCACACGCCGTTTTGTCTATTCCCCGGTTCGATCCCACTATAATGCTCCCTTCCCTACAACTGAAGCCGAATTGCGCGGCCATGCATGTAAATCCCCTCGCCGGTGTGCTAGTCTCTCTCTCCCTCTCGATTAGCTTGAGTAGATATTTCTCTTACTCTCTGCGCTCTCCTCATTTCGCATGATCTCTTGCTGGACATTTATAGCGTTGAGATAGATGTGGGATTATGCGAGTAGCTGACCACTGAACTCTCCCGTCCATTCCAAAAGTTGGACTTGATAATGTCGTTGACGCTTTTTAATGAATCGCAACCGAACTATAGCTTTTAGTTTATGAGTCGTGGTCATCGTGGTAGTTCTAGTCGTCTCTGTTTGTTCATCATACTACTACGCAAAAAGATATGCACAGCCGAATAAGCTGGTAGAGGATTGACCCCGAACTTTTGATAGCATCTTTTTTGGATTCTGAGCTCGACCACCTTTGGCCTGTTAGTTTATGACGCAATTGCGTGGTTTCGTAACAGCCGTAGCCTACAGGCATAACAGGGACCAGCTCTCTTCATTCAGCACACTATATCGTCTGTCTGATCAGCGAGAGAGTGTGCTGAATGGAGAGAGTTGGAACCGAAATCACAGTCATAACAAGGACCAGTTCTTAGTTGTTCCTTTGCCCGCGCCGAGGTAGTTGACTTGCCATGTGTGCCAGTTTACCTGTTTGGTGTCATGTGAGGCAACGATTTATGAAATAATATGGCTTTCTGAACCTCTGGGAATTAGGTAGTTCCAAGTTACTTCAAATTACTATTGCTCTCGATTACTATTGCTTGTTGTCCAGCCAGTATACAGGTTGCCAGACTGGCAAGTCACTTATATTCCTGGTTAGCGATTCATGAACGGGTCTCTCTCTCAGTCTGCCTATTCCTAGTTGGAGATTAGACGAAATTAACTTTTTTTCATTTTTCAAGTTTTTCATGCCTCCTTGAGCTCTTGACAAACACTTCGCACCGTTTGTTCATCATTCAGCAGTCTTAGTGATGCTTAGCACGGGAGAAATGGCTGAGATCTAATAGGATTCAACCCCGGGAGAGAACACTTTCGAGAGTTTTGCGCTCAGCTATTCCACTTTCACAACACTGATCTCTGAACATCCCTGAACACTTCTTTCCATTCACTTGTGTGTTAATTTCATAAATCGAGGTCATATTACGATGAGAATCTATAATGGTTCTGTCGTGATACTTCTAAGTTTCGAGAGTTACTTTCTCTCCATGGTTTCTGAACACCTTTCCCCCTCTCCACCCCCTTCTCCATCTCCATTTGATCTTTGTTTATTACGATATTTCTAGAAAAGGTTCATGTCTTACCTCCTAGAATTCGAGAATTCACTCGTGTTCTTGATTTCTGAACGCCCTCCCCACTTGTGGCTCTATTCATTCGCACCGGTATGAGTGTGCACACAGTGTCAAGACATTCCACCTCAGCTGCGCTTGTTATTGCGAAATTCCTGAGCACAATCCATTCCAACCAATGTCAAATTCCTCGCGAATTTCCGGGTTCCGAGTGATACTCTGCCACTTTGCAGCGAGAATTCCCTTTACGGGTGGCGAGAAAACTGTTGCACTAGCGCTTTATTAGCTCTCTTGGCTCTCTCGCTCTTCCTTGTTTTCTCCTGCTTTCTCTTTGCTAGATCCAGCAAGTGTGATTCGGGAATGTTTGGGCAGCTTTTGAAGAGAGATGCGAGGATTTCGATGAGAGGAGAAGGGATGGAAAGAAATCGTGAGCGATTCGAGAGCAATCCACGTACATGGACGAATTCCGGCCATTTTCTTTCATAGTCTAGTATCTCATTTTTGGAAGTGAAATTCAGTATTCTTATTCAATGATATTTGGGATTGTTGGATTTTAGGCGTTGAACTGTGTGGCGAAATTCGGAAGACGCCCTTCTTATCATCTTATCGTCCCGTTATCTTCATTTTTTCTCGTGATTCAGAGGCAGTAGTACTGCTCAGAAGTGATAATAAAGACAGCCTCTAGGCGTAGATCTGTATGGCGAAATTTTTGAGGCTCCGTTATTTTATAGTATTGTTATCTCTCCTTTATTGTCGTGATTCTGAATAATACTTGATTGCGGACCTGTAAATGATAGTGGGACTGGCTGTTTTGACAGGGCATTGCTCTTTTTTGGCTCGTATTATCTTGTACGGCGAATGGGATTCGAATCTTTTTTTCTCATGTACTTTTCAAGAGGCAGTGAAACTCATTCCGTTTTCAACTATTTGTTCACACGACGACACGAGCATCTAGTGACAGAATAATTTACTTTATTCTCAAATAGCTCTTCGATCAGATGACTTACTACTTTTGGAATCTGTGGAATATTTGATCAGCCTTTGGCTGAAGATAAATGGGATTCGGAAAACAGTCAGTAGCTCTAGAAGTCGTATTCCATTCTCGCCAATTGATGACTTTCGTATGTTTTTGCGTCATTTACTCTTTGATCTCTAACTGATCTTTGATCTCTCTTCTCAGGCGCATGACACCATTATATTGTAATTGAGCCTTTCTAATTTGTCAGTGATTGGTTTCTACCATCGTATACGATACTCCTCCATTAGTTTCGATGACTTCCCACCTTTTAGGCGCAGCGCAATGCAACTATTCAGTCACTTCTCAGCGGGGTGCGCCCCAGTAGTCTATTTGACTCTCTTCATTTCGTTTGATCTCTCGCTTTCTCTGACCGGTGATAGAGTGTGCAACCTAAGGAGCGTCACTCACCCAGTAGTGTATATTTGCGCTCGGTTGAATGCATAATGAAGAGGAGGTGGCCGCGCCGCTCTTCCAATTCGATGCTTTTGTTCCTCTACCCGCCCCTCATTTTCACCAGTGGCTCTCTCAAATGTGCACACTATCTCGACGCTCTCTGACCAACGAGAGAGTGTGCAGAATGGAGAGAGGCCACTACCTCTTTCTTTTCTTCTTCTCTCACCTCTTTTACCCCCCGTTTTCATGATCGATTCTCTTCTCTCCGTTAGTAGAACTGCCGATGAATCATCGATCTTGAATCATGCGCGAAAAGTTGGGAAGACGAAAAGTTGCTGAAACCCACTTTTCGGCTTTTCGATGAGGAGTCATACTTGCCGTAGATTGCTCGTTTTTCCTTCTCGAATTCGTTGAATCAGAATCCGATTGATAAGATTGATTCAGAAACTGAATTTTCGACGGTTATTTCGGTTTAAATGGTTTAGATGGAAAGAAATCCAGTCCAAATCCAGTCCCTTCCCGTTCCCTTGTTGGCTCTATTTGGCATGTCTTCTGTACGTCGTTCCTCTGTCTCTCTTTCTCTGCCGGCTCTCCTCAAATCCAACGATCTCTCGCTCCGGAGAATACAAGGCAACCACACCGTTTGAACAGACAAACGATCGCTTCCTCTCTCTCTGAACGGGAAGGGTGTCGAGAGAGAGGAGAGGAAGGATACGCGTTAGTCATAGGATATCTGATTGTTTCTCTACGGTTTCTTCGTCATCGTTGAGATTTTGTGCAGAGATTGTGAGCAGAGTTAGTTATCCTGCCCAGGGAATGCGATTGGTCTTCGTGTTTTTTCTGTGGTCTACAATGTTGACTACATCCAATTGTTAGTGCTCGACATCCGAACGCCTCGGATAATTTCTTTGCGGTTTATGGCTGCTTCCCGAAACGTGTGCTTCCGATTCGAATATCTCTCCAATCTTCCTTTATCTAGCCTTTTATCTTGCCAGCGAGAGAGGGAGCGGAATCAAAAGAGCCGTTTGCCATACCGGGACAAGATATCTCTTGCAATTTCTGTATCTCTTCTACTGGTCTACAGTTACTCATCCCAAGATATCTCGGATTGTTTCCTTGACTTTTAGCTGATCCCTTCCCGTTACTGCAAACGGCTATGACTCACTATTTGCTCATAACTGCTCCTCTCGCACGATTTTCTTCGTCATATCTCGTTCATGAGATGTTGAGGTCTCTCTGGCTTTCTAGGCCAGATCTCGAACGTTTTGCTCTGTTTTTTTTTTCTGAACTAACTTTCTGAACTTTTTTTTCTGAAACAGTGGCGGGAGAAACTAATCATGATCGACTCGATTCTCACTATACACTGTCAACTATTTCGTATGTAAAAGATAACTGAGAAGCCTCTGATTCATCCTCTGACTCTCCATTTTCGCATATCCCACGATTTTCCTCTATCGTCGTTCCTAGCATCAACGGCTTTCGCGGTATCTAGCGAGAGAGACGGGGGGAATTCGCGCTGGTTGCCCCTGGTTACCCCTCCCCTCTCCTCTTTCCTCTTTCCTCTTCTCGTCTCCATATTTCTTCGTTGGAGCTGTTTCCGTCATCTCTCGAAGTTTCGGCGACCGGAACACCGAAATCCGCAAATTTCCGAGACTGAGCCGAGGATAATTGCCGGGAAAAGCCGACAAAGCTGTGGGTTAGTGAGACGCTTTTCAGCCTCCGTTTTTGCTCCAAATACTTCGACAGTTAGTTGACAGTCAATCCCTATCGTTAGAATTGCCTTGACATCCGATCCATGTCTAGTTTCCGCCCTCTAGTCTTGCTCTCTCCATTTTGCACACTATCTCGGTGCTCTGACTGCCGAGGGAGTGTGCAGAGTGGAGGGAGTGTAACTCATTCCTTCCGGTACTGTTTTTCTTTCTCTGCCAGTTCACCTGTCCTCTAGAGAGAATGAATGAAGGGCCCCTCACCACCTCAATCATCTCCTCCCTCTTTCCCCCCTTCCCGCAATTATAACCCAGCCCGTAGAAATGTAGGCAAAGGCTCGACCTTGTTCGAGAAATTGACTAGTATCCGGCCTTCCTTACTACCTATTGGACTTGAGGATCGATTCGTATTGGTTGTCCTTTCCTCGTTCAACTGTTTTTATTGCATTCATTCTATTCTGAAGGTGAGGTGGATAGGCAAAACAGAAGTAAGCTAGAGATCTCAGCTCTAGATAGCATTTTTTATCGCCGAGTAAGACACGCAAAGCCAGCCATAGAGTACATACACCCACACGCTCTAGTTTAGGAATCCGTAAGACTTACTTCCTTCATCAGCTAAGTGAATTTTCGGAATTGAAAGGCCTGGAAAAGGTTTTGTTTCTGAAAAAAGTTTACTTCCGCTCAGTGAGTTCGATTCCCCGTCCTGGCATTACTTTTTGCAAATGATCATTGGTAAACTCTAGTCACGCGACGCGAAATCTCACCCCTTCTCGACAGACCAGTGCACACCTCCTTCGTTTTCCCAATTGACACCCAATGTATGCCCAGGGTGGACCGCCGGCTCCCCGCCTTCCAAACTCGGTGTGAATAGGAGGGGGAAACACGAGCCTCCCCTCCTCCCCTTACGCTGTCCCTTCACATCCCCACCTATCCGATATCTCTTCTGGCGTATCCTTTGTACTATACCATGCGAAATCTTCCTATTTTCGCGAATATCGATCGATTGATACCGTAATCGCAGTGATATGGACTGCTCACGAACTCAGTGTGAATAGGGGAGACAGAGAGCTTTCCCTCCGTCCCCTTGTACCTTCCCACATCCGCCACTCCCACCTATCAGATATCTGCGGTCTGTTTTGGCGCATCCGTTGTACAGTGATTTCCTCAGGCGATCGTTGCAGTATCCTCAGATACCGTAATCAGAATCACCCTGGAATATCTCTCGGCGCGGCATGAATAGAAGGGACCGAGAGTCATTCCTCTTTTCTATGTCTCTGTCTCTACTTTCACCGGTATCCGATATCCCTCTGTGCCCTCCTTCTGTGTTGGCGCATCCTTTGTCCAGTGTCTTCCTAGTTCCTGGTAGGATGGAATCTGTACAATTTCATGTTATTTCATTATTATCGATTTCCATTACTAGAATTGTGGTCTCTCTGACGACCAAAAACCAGTATTTGATCTCATACACGCGGTTTTCTCACCGACGCAAAAGTTCTGAGAGTTTTTCACAGTTAGACTTTTTTGCTATACCGTAACCTTAGATTGCGTAATATTGATTATCGCTCGATTCCGTAGCTTACAGTAACCGACCCTTCCTCTTTGCAGGAGTCCTTTGATACCATACCCTTATCGATCGATATCGCAACCTACCGTAATCAATCAACTATTCCGTTCAGGACTCATCGTCTTCGCCGTCGATGAGGTTGAACGGCTCCTCGAGCGGGGGCAGTTCGGCCTCGGTCGCATCGCGCCTCTACCACGGACGGACGGGCGGAGCCAGTGGCCACTCGAGGAGGTGAGGGTTTGATCTTTGATCTCTGGTCTTTGGTGCTTTATCTTTGTTCTCTGATCTCTCATTCTTATGGATTTTGGACTGGAGTTGACCTACTATCGATCGCTATCGTAACTTACGGTCTTTCCCGTCGTATAACATCTTTTGCGTAGGCTGGGAAAAGCCCGAGCTGCGCATCGCATAGTTTTAGGATGTTGGCTCTGTGTTGGTAAGAGTATTGAGCATGATAAGGTATCTGACTGAAGTCAATAGACTGGCAAAATGGAGCTAGCATAGCGTGCCTTATGGAGAAGGCGATAACAATATGACTGTAATAATGGTGAAAAGCGCTTTCAAGAGGAGTCTCGAGCACTCTCTCGCGAGGTGAACTGTGAATTACAGAGCGCAAATATCCAGAATTTAAAATATTACAAAATATTTACAATAATATTTTCCAGAGGCTCCTTCGGCTCTTCCGAACCCGACAACGAGCTGATCTCGTTCTCCGACGGCGAGCCACAGCACAACGACATCAATTATCTGTCCACCCAGGTTTGATGTTTGGTCTTTGATCTTTGTTCTCTGATCTCTCATTCTTATCATGTATGTCGCTATCGATTGATTGCCAAGCATCTTACCTCGAGAGCTTGCGAAACCCGAGAAAAGCCTCTTCAGAAATTGTTGTGAAACACGCTGTTTGCTGGCCGGTATTGTGTCTGCAACCATGAAAAGGTGGAACGCATACCCGATAATATTGCGAGCGAGTTTACGAGCGGGGGATTTGCATTCTTATCTGATCTATGATACATATGACTATGGTACGGTAATGATCTATGCTTTGACTATGGCATCCGATCTCACGGTAATAATCAATTTTTTCCCCAGGTGTCTTCACTCTCGAAGAAGCTGACGGACATGGAGGACTCGCGCGCCCTCTCTATCGATGAGCGGAGTGAGATAATTAATTATTTAATTAATTAATGTTTTGTTTGAAAAAATAATCGCCTTGTACCAATAGGATTTATCCATATTTAATAGGGTTTAGTCAACTGACATCGAATTTGGCAAGATGTTACTCTTGAGTTTCACTGATCCTGTATATCCATGACATTTGAGATCGACTCAATTTGTCTTCCTTTTCGAACTCTGGAAAAAAATAATTTTCGCTCTAAGGTTATCTTCATCCTGATCGATTTTCATGATCACAATGATCATAGATCAAAAACTAGAGATCAAAGATCAGAGAAATCAATGACCAAAGTTCAAAGCTCACCTTCTCGCAGGTCGTCTGAAGACGGAGAACGCGCGGCTGAACGAGCGCGTGCACATGCTCGAGGAGCAATCGATGACGATCGAGAGCCGGTAGGTAGATCAAAAATCAAAGATCAGAGATCAGCCGGTCGTTTGTATTTCCACGGGTTTCTCTTTTTGGAGGTCGTGGTGTTTCCCACAGACGCGTAAGTTGTGCATGAACGTGAGAGGTGATTCGACTTGATGGGAAACCCACTCTTACAGTAATAAATAGTAGGAATTATTTGAACACGATGTATTTTGTATGTATTTTAATTATTGTACAGTTTGCCGGCTGTCGATCGCTATATCAATATCTAGGCGCATTTCAGTCCATTGTGAAACGTAGACGCGCGCTGCGTTCTCTCTTCGAGAATTCGGCAAAATTTTTGAGAGGGAAAATAGAGATAGACTTTCCATTCAAATACTAGAGATCGCGAACATTCTATAATTTTGAAATTCAAATTTTATAATTTTAAAAGTATGTTTTAAATATTTATTTCCAGATTAACGGAGCGTCTCGAGGACGAGCGGGCCCGGCATCGGGACATTATCGCGCGCGTCGATCGAGAGAAGCAACTCGAGATTGAGAGCGCCAGTCTCAAGTATCAGGTGAGAGAGAGACTCTCTCCATTTCGCACACTCTCTCGCCGGTCATAGCAGTAGTGATGTTGTTTCGGCTTTGGCCATCTCTATTCTGCACACTATTTCGAAGGTCAGAGAAACGAGTGTGCGGAATGAAGAGAGTCGAAAACCGAGTCGGCATCACTACTGAGTAGCCGATCTTAGGCTGAGGTGGCGTAGGATCGATAGAGACGGTAGGAGCTCGCAATTTTGCTGGGATTATGTGTTTGATCTTCGTTCGTACTTATTGAGATAAAGTTGTAAACGAGATGGGTCCTCCAATCATTCGGACCGAAACACCCGGCAGCGTTTTCTAGGAAGTGTTTTTTGTCGATTCCCTCTGATTATTCTAGGCAGTTCTCCAAATCGTCACTTTCCCGAACTTGTTATTTTAATTCCCCCAATCAAGTCGAGAATGAAGTAAATTTCGTGAATGTGCATTTGAGTTTCACTCGTTTCATTTACTCACACCTTTTCATTTCGGTTCGATGTGTGAGAGTAGTTGTTTCCAAAAATAATAATGCCTATCGTATTCATATTTCCATTTTCGTAAGCTTCAGAGGGGTCGGCTTTTAGGAATCAATAATATGAACATATTCAAAACGCGTTCTCTTTACCAGCGTAGGAGTGATGACACTACTCTCGGTGAAAATAGTCTCTGGAGACTCTTTTTTGGGAGTCAAACCAGTAGGGACGATGAAAATTGTTGCACAGAGAATACGTTTGAAAAACTAATTTGCAGGTGCTCGAGAAGGATATTGCGCAGTTCCGTGCAGAGAAGGAGAAGCAGGAGGGGATCACCGAGAAGATGAGGGTGAGTGTCATTTGTTGATTCAGGGATCCATTCACATTAGGTTTAAATGGGTTTTGAGCGCTTAGGATTGATGTGTATGGGCCTTCGGCTCTCATTCCAGAGGAGGGAGTGACCGTAGGGTGATCTTAAATTACCGCTCTTAAATATGTTCTCGATAGTAGAGAAAATAGTTGCGTTAGCAAAGCCAGTGATTTCCTGAGCACAGTTTGTTTTAAATAAATAAATACAATTAAAATACAATTTTATGTTTGCAGAAAGAGATGGAGAAGTTGACGGATCAGTTGGCGGAGAGCGAGATGGCGAGAGAGGAATCGGAGGAGATGAGAGGAGAACTGGAGAGGGAGTTCAGACGGTCAGTGTGTATCTAGTAGAGTCATATTGGTAAGAACGGATCAGTTAAGTTTTTTGTCGTTGAATGCTGTGTCCGTCATTCCTAGTGTGCGTGGAACTATTTGATCTACGATTCTGTAGAGGTTTGGCAAGAAATTTTCATGGCAATATCAATCAGGAAAATAATTTCGGAATTATGATTAATTATGACTTAAATAACTAATAATATTCTTGCAGATACAAGGAAACCGCGCAGCAGGACATGGACTCGTCCAATGAGTTGATGGAGGAGCTGAGCAGGTAATTATTAATTATTAATTGCTACATAATTTTTAGCATTTTGCAAATGCGCACGACTGGCCTGTTTTATTGAGTTCGAGGAGGAGGCAAAGAATTGTGAATAAAATTTGATTTTTCCAGACAGACACACGAGATGTCGCAGCATTTCCCGCGACAGACCAGCGTCGCCGAGCAGGTTGGTTATTGATTTATTGATTTTTCCATTAGCTACCCTGAAACTATCGTAGAATCATCGGATTCCAAGCTTTTCATTGAATTATGAAACATAATTGAAACTCCTCGGAGCAAATATAGGTTTATGATGAAAGATATACTATTTCATGTGTAAAGATCGCTCGGATAGTTTCGGAATCAGAGATCAAAGATCAAATCCCAATTCTCTTCAGCTCTCGGCCGCCGAGGAAGAGGCGGCGCGCATGCGCGAGGAGTGCCGGCGGATGAGGAAGGAGAACGAGGAGTTGCAGGTACGGTAAAAAAAAAAAAGTGGACTGAGTGCCTGAGCTAGAGCACAAAACGGAAAATTTCCTTATTCTGAATTTGCTGATTTTTGGAACCATGGATAACAAATATAAGGAAAGGTCAAGGTTATTCTCGACCCTGATTTACATTCTAAAAACCTGGATGAGAAGACTGTTTTTATTAATACAATTTTTCTTTGCACCCGTCGTGTAAAGATAACAAGATAGGCTCTACTCGAGTAGGCTTCTAATTACACCTTGGTATACAGTGTATAGAGCTCAGTTAGAGTGGCTTCTCTGTATCTTCTTTATTTGTGTGCTTTCTGCTTGAGCCCCCCCCCTTCAGCGGTTGATATTCCGAGTAAAATCGGGCAGCGCCTCCGGCAGACTCAAGGTAAATTGCAGTCACAAAATCACACTCACAACACTGCTCGGTAACTCGATCAGTGCAAACCGGTAGCTCGGTTTAGTTGTAACACTCACGTCAACCGTAACTCGGTTTAGTGAGAAACGAAGTGCCCGGAAACTCGGTCACTCGCTAACAAGAAAAGTGCGGAAAAGTGAAACGAATAGTGATAACGGAAAAGGAAAAGTTAAGGAAAGACTAGACGACAAGCATACCTAATTAGACGCAATAAAAGGAATCCCTCTAAGTCACCAAAACTCGGGGAATACAACGAATAAAGCGAATGAATTAAATAGTATTTATAAAGACATGACGGACAACCTCCAACCAACACCGGAGGAAACAACCACGAGCTAGTCGCCACGCGAACTAGACTGACGAAACGACGCCAAAACGGGGGGACGCTACAGCGACGGGGCTGCTACGGACATTTGACGCAAAATCTTACAGTACACAGCATTTGAGACGATAGCATCGTGAACTGATTTTAATTAGCAATTAATTATTTCTAGCGATATCTGCTATTATTTCGGTAATTGGATGTTAGCATATTACAGAAAACAGGGGATATTGCATATCCTCTTCAGTCGTTTTCCTGGCAACGAGCCAAAACGAATTCCCGTTAAGACCTCGCGAGTTGCCCAGACCGCTCTCTCTTCTCTCGCTGTGTAGAACGCCATGATTTGCAGGCGCAGCTGCTGCACGACTCGCTGGAGCGGGGTCGCTCGCTGCTCGAGGACGGCGCCGGCACGTCGCTGGCCGATGAACTCAGCGGGAAGGACACGACTGAGGTACGGTAGAGGGCTACGGTAGTGGGGATACGGTTGATAGGAAGGGAGTTACCGTAGGGCAGGTACGAGTGAGTTACGGTAGTGGATAGTAATGTGTTTGCACATTCACATGCAAAATAATTTTTTTAGGCCAATTCGCACAATTAACTACCCTATACTTGAAAGTCTTGAATAAATGCGATCGTTGAAATTCAAGTGTTCAGAAAATGAAGATGAAATTCCAAGATATTCTTTTATGGAAAAATATAATTTGGAAGCTTATTTAATTTTTGAGAGGCCGCCCTTTCAGCAAATATTTTTGTAAAATTGAAGATGATACAAAATAATTGGATCTTTTGCAGCTGCTGGAGGCCCTCCGCGAGCAAGAAGTGTGCAACTTCAAACTGAAGCAGTACATCAACGGCATCCTCATGAGGGTGAGCTAATAATCAATAATTTAGTTACAGTAAGATCGGGGAGGTTACGGTAGCTTCCAATCATTGGCTCCAGGATTGTCCGGTTTTCAAGAATAGTCAACAAAAGGCATCGCTATGCGGTTGTAAGAATGAATAGTAGCTCTACATATTCGGCACACTTTCTCTAGAGATCGAAGATCATCAGTCATGATTTCGCTTCCAGGTGATCACGCTGCACCCCGAGATACTCGAGATTCCCGCACCCGCCGAGGACGCCAGAGGTTAGAGATCAAAGATCAATCTGGGAATGATGGAGAGAGATTAAAGATCATATTCGAAAAGAGACATCAAAGATCAAAGATCAATCTGGGATACTGGGAGTGATCAAAGATCATATTTGGATATAGAGGCAAAAATATGAGATCTACCTGAGATATTTAATGCGAGATCGAAATTAATCTTGAGATTAATGAATCTCTAGGCACAGGGATAAATCTAAAAATCGATCTGACGTTTGATTAGAAGCCCTTTTTTGAGGAGTTAGATCAAATATCATCCTGGAAAATGTTGAAACTGTTCTTAATATTATCGAATTGAACAAAAACCTTGTGAATGGAATTTGTGTTTCACTAGGTTCGGCTGTGTTTCATCATTTGATGAAAAGTGTGGCTTATCCAAATCTTTAATGACATGTTCGATTCTTGTATTGAAGCACAAACAGATCATGAAAATGGTGTTGTTATGCGTAATTCTTGTTCGCTAGACGTCAGAAATATTGAAGATTAAAAACATAGAATAATGTGGAAAGTGCACACTCGAGCTGATTTTGTCGTAATGCTGGTTCACTAGTTCAGGAAGTTCGCATCAGAAATGTAGTTTTTAAACGATAAATAAAATTTAATAATTGAATAAAATTAATTAATTAATTATAATTAAATAATTCATTCATTTTAGACCCGAGCTGACGGTGCGCCGGTCGATCGTCCGCCAATGATGCCCGCAACAACAACAAAGGTGATTTATTTAATATTGGATGATCTTTGATCTGTGTTCTTGAAAAACATTTAGAGACGCTGAAATAGAACGCGAAATACTGCTATATGGATAGTCTTATCCAGGCTCTGTTGAATTTGAGGTCCTGCCTCAGTATCGATTAGCTGTTTTCAATTACGTCTTTCTCTCTAATATTAAAATTTTTTAAAATAAATAATTCTCTTTAGAAACCCCCTCGCCCACTCCCTCCACCGACTCTAGCGGCTCGCTCTCGCAGCGCCTCTACTCGTACATCCCCACCACCAAATGGTCCTTCTTCCGTCGATCGTGAGTGCGACGTTTACCAAACGTCGTCGTCGCGCACCACACCACACGCACCCTTCCCGCACCACCACCCGGTAGATCACCCACCCCCCCCCCACCCTGTTGCTGTTGTCGCATCATCACCGACGGTTTGCTCCCGCCCGACTGTAATACCGTAGTCGGCGCGGCTACCGTAGCGGACAATCGATCGCATAATGATTGTATTTCTGTCTCATTCTTTCTCACCAGTGCACATATTTCCTCTATCGTAGTAGACCACTTGTGATATCGAGTCTCATTTTTATCGCATAATTGTGTGTAATCTAAACGCTAATTCAGTGATTATTAGTATCATCATTGTACAATTTCTGCCGCATCGAATTCGAACGATCGATTTTCTTGTGATTTCTTTCTCGTCCTTCTATCTCCCACTTTCATAGTCCCATCTTCCAAACTTGGTTTTAATCGCATTTGCACACAGTATTACTAGGACACGATCAAAAAGCGCTAATATTCCCGATGTCGCATTTTTTTCGAGCAAACAAACCAGTTCGCAATCCCCAAAAATGTACTGTACATTCTTTCACACAGTCGCTCCCCTTCTACACGGTGATCCATGGGTTTTAAGTCAACTCCCCCCATTTTACCTTCTCATATTCTCATTTCAAAGATCCCCAACAGTTTTACAAACGTTTTAGCACCCCCTTCCCTTCTCTACTCACACTATCTACTTGCTAATGTGCATGAATTTAATGTAATAAAGAGCCTCTTTCTATGGTCGAGCAACAAGACAGTGTACTGATCTTATTATATGTGGCAGTGTTAGCATAATTATCATACCTTCATCAGTCAGAGGAACGAGAGATGAGAGTAAACTGTTGAATTTTCTGCCATAGGTCTGATCTCACACAACTTTCTTACAGTTTTGACGATTCAACGTGTTTCGGTGAAATGTGTGTTATTGTTACGAAGTACTGATAGTACAGATAAGGCATCAGAGTTCTGATTCAGCTCTGATCATGACGCAAAAGTACTACCGAATCAAACAGGATAGCATTGAGAGCTATTGAAATTTTACGATCTTTTGAGAAGTATGCGACCTTGAGAAAATCACACGTATTCACTAAGGTATCACCGAATCAGGTTCAATCGTTCAAAGGCACAGGATAATCACAGAGTTTTGTGAAATTAGTTTGATTTGTACTATGATCGGGCACTAAGAGCACATTTGGTACCACGACTGATGACTGATTCCATTCTATCAAAACAGACTGACAAAAGATGTAGCGGTTTACTATCTTCAGAGTACTAAGTTTGAATCTTGAAACTGACGTCAACTCGCAAGGGAACAGCTTTTCGGTTTTTCCCTAACATGACCCACAATATTGTACCCAAATGTGCGTAAATGCAATGAATACGAAAGTAGCAGGTGTACCAAAATATCTGACATGCTTGGTTCGTCATCGCTTCTTTGTATTTTGAGCTGATCTAGCTAGCACCTTCTTTGCCTCCATTTTTCATGCTTTCTATTATGTCTCGATGGTACTGATAAAACCAGAGTTCCTAGTAGAGAAAATGATAGGCAGGTGAATCACGGAATATCTCCCGGTCTCCTGGTATTAGTTCGTCACACGAGCTTTGCTGCCTTTTCTCCGCGTGCTAATCTGATATCGCACCTGTGTATTTTGCCGATATCTACTCGCTAATAGGGTTGACAATTCATGGATTACCCTCCTCATTTTGCACACTATCTCACCGGTCAGAGGAGCGAGAAAGCGTGCGAAAGGAAGAGAGCCACTCCTTGAATTACCAACCCTACTCGCTAAACGACCCGCAACGGATCGGAGATTATGCTTTCTAAATGTGTAAACATTCAGAATGTTCTGACTGATCTCAATGTTCCGCCATGATTGGTGCCTTGCATGATTCCACAACATGAAAATTCCCGTAAATTACGGCCTTTTTTCTCAAATACTACAAATTGAACTGAAAATCGACCCTTTATATCTCATAGATTAACGTTCAATTTTGAAGAAGTCAGGGAATGGCTCGGTTCGCAGTATCATGGTTCCGCAATGTTTGGTGTGTTGTTAGTTTCGATAACAGAAAACGTGCAGGTAGAGCTTTTTCTCAGATGTCCATGATATATGGCCCGGGTTTTCTTTCTCGTCAACAAGTTGTTCTGAAAGTCAAGGGCTGGGAGATGATTGAGACGTTTCAACGAGAAGAATGCTATCATTCTCCCAGGCGTCTCAGTTTTTGGGTCAGCAGAGCAATGTTTGGTGCGTTGAGAAACGGCTTGTGTGGTCCTGGAAGCATTTCCAGCGGAACAAGTGGGGATATCATGCTACTTTTCAAACAAGCGCCTTTAGTTTGCGCGTGAACTTTTAGAGTGTGTGGAGATCTGTTTCATGAGACGGGCTCTGGCTTGGGTCTAGAGCGCTCCTGGGTCTCAAGAGAAGAAAATGAATAGCGCACCCTCCTCATTCTGCACACTCTCTCGGCTCCCTGACCGGTGTGAGAGTGTGCAGAATGGAGAGAGGCATTCATCTTCGGCATTACTCAAGAGCTCGGAGATTATCTAGCACTGCTGGAAGTGGAGAAAAGCCAACGAATGGTATCACTCTCCCGCACTTCTCATGGCGAGGAGAGGGATAATGTTTGGTGCGCTGAAAAACGTTGTGTGTGGCCCCGAAACATTACCAGAGCAACGGTTTCAAATATCTTATTTCTTTTCGAGCAAGCAGATTTCTTTTCAAGGAAAGGTTTAGCAATGTTTGGTACGAAATCTGTCTGTGTGGCCGCGAAAAATCACAGGAGCAAAGTTTTTTTTCCAAATCTTTTTTCGAGCTAGCTCCTGCGGTATTATTGAGAAAACTTTCAAAATATTTGTACGTTAGCGAGCAATGTTTGATACTTTCTAACGGTGTGTGTGGGACTTCGAAACATTTCACGGAGCAACGGGTTAGTATATAACGGAAGTTTACTCAAACAAGCGCTGTGTCTGGAACTCTGGTTCGTAAACAGGCTTTGTCTAACATCTAAAGAGACCCTTAGTCTTTGATGCGCTGGAAGTTTCAAGAGCGAAAACATGTGCTGGATATTTGGAGTGGCCCGATTTGGAAGTTATTTTCCCTGGATTTGAGCAGGGATCAGTCAGATTTGCTTATTTTCTGGCCGATCATCATTTCCTTGATCTTTGTTCACATCTTATCTCTCTGGATTCTGTTCTTTGCTTCGTAGGGATCTTTGTTATTCTTTCTTGAGGCCGATTTTGTTAGATCTCTGCAAGTTACACCATGCATGACAAGTGATGCGTGTAATTTGCAGAAAAAAGTCGATAGGAAACAACATGATCTCTATCGCATCTAAACACTCGATTATCGTTCTCGAAATGGGCTATTTCTACTCGTTTGGGCCGAAACATGCGGTCGCAATTCCGCCTGACTCTCTCTTGTTTGCACACTATTTCTTCAGGCCACGCTGCCTGATATGGGGAACTCTACTCTCGATCACTAAAAGTCATCACATTACGGTCTTTGAGGCCTTATGCCCGCTATTTATCCGATCATTGGTCGCTCATGGGATTCCCTTTGCAATTCCAATCATTTTTCGCATGCGATCGCACCTTTGGTGCTTGGTTGTTCGCTTAGAGTCCAATTTCCTCCAGATACGAGCACATTTGCGCTGGAAAAACCTCCGATAAGCAAATCGCTCTCGGAACTCTGCGGACTTGAATTGCTTATATCAGATTTCACGTACGATTTCTAAAGAAAGCTCAGCGATTAATGATACTACTATATTAATTTAATTAGTTCGGGCAACGGGCCATGGCCACTTCATTCACTCACTAGACTAGAGAATGTGCAGAGTAGGGAGACAGCGACCCATATTTCAAACACTATTAATCTATCAGGAACCGCTTCCTTGTCTAGTAAGAATTCCCTCCAACTTCAAGTCTTTCTTTCGCCCTTGCAAGGTGGGAAAAGCGGGTCAGTCTTTTCCCACGCCATGCTCTCCTTGAGTATAGCGAGGATGACATTACGTCTTTTTCGACTCCATTCTTCATGCTCTCCTGTCTGTCTAACCAGTGATAGAGTGTGCTGAATGGAGGCCTCCTCAGGCATCCCGGGCCTCCTCAGACTTTACCCATGAGAAAGTGTGCCCTTTTCACTGGTAGAGTGCGTCAATGATGGCAACTCGAGAGGGTGGTGATGTGGGTTGGTAATTCAAGGATTTGCTCCCTCCATTCTGCACACTCTATCGTTTCTCTGACCGGCGAGAAAGTGTGCAGAATGGAGAGCGTCCAAACCGACGCGACATCACTAGTGGATAGTCGGGTGATTTTTTGGTGATCTGGCTTTTGCTGTGGCGTATCATTTTTACAACAACTCACTATGTCGATTCAATTCTTTTAGCCTTTACCCCAACCCGATCTAAATGGCGTGATTTTGATCGGACTTTAGCATTTCCATTATGGTTCATGAGATCAATCGGGCTATCGTCTCAGCTTCCCCGGCAAAATATTTTGCATCTCTACTCCTTAAAAATGGGGACTTCAATCGACCCTTCAGTTAGCAACTGACTTGTCACGCGAGTGATAGTGATGGCGAATCAGGAACCCGACTCTCCTCGTTTCGTGCTCACTACCATTTCTCTGACCAACGAGTGAGCATGTGCATTGAGGGGAGGGTCGAGTGCCCATTTGACAGCAATGCTTGCGATACCATAATGAGCGGAGATGACTTTTTTTGGGGACAATTTTAACTTTACCCGGCAGTTTTTGATGCGATATTGATCCGTTGCGATTTAAAAAAAAAATAATAAAACTGGTTTGCCGGCTTACTCGAAATTCTCGCTTTCTCGATGTGGGCCGATGTTGACCAGAGAGCCCTGGTGCATTACCGATACCCATTTCACGTATGGGTAAGAGACCCGGCTCTCCTCAGACTTTACCCATGAGCAAGTCTGCATTTTTCACTGGTCGAGTACGTCAATGATGGAAACTGGAGAGGCTGGAGATGTGGGGGACAGAGGAGTGCAAAAAAAAATTCGCACCCTCCTCATTTCGCAAGCTACCTCGTCTTTCTGACCTGCGAGAGGATTTGATAATGCAGAATGTGAAAGATGTGCAGGTGCAGGATGTTTTGCATACCCCTAGTGGGGGAGCTTTCCAATCCATGGTGATCTACAGAATCACCTATTCCGTCGTATCAAGTTTCTTCGCTTCTCATTTCCGGTTCCTTTTTGATTTTGCCCCTGGTGATAGAATACATTGAATAGTTAGCAGTCCTGGGCCTTTCGCTGTGCATCTCTTCTAAGCTATGAGTTGCTGGTCACTCATGCGATGTTAAAAAACGCCGAAAAGATCGAAACTTCGATGTTGAGCTTGTTAAAAAATCCGGCAAAGATCCGATCTTTGATTTGAATTCCCGCATTTTTTCTTATTTCAAATATCTCAGTTGAAAATAAAGCTAGGGACTTGAAATTTGAAATTCAAATCAAAGATCGGATCTTTTCCAGATCGGATCTTTGTTCAGGAAAAGATCGGATCTTTTCTGATTTTTTAACAGGCACAGTATCGAAGTTCCGATCTTTTCAGTGATTTTTAACACCACATTAGATACGGGCTTCAATGTACCCTTCAACTTTCAAGCAACTACGCACGAAAAGCGATACCATAATGACAGTATGACATGCGGAATGCGGAAGTATGACTTTACTTGACAGCTTTTTTGTTGCAAGCTGTGATAAGCACAAGGTGTCAATGATAGACGAGTGGGTTCAAGAGATTTCATTATACCTACAGAAAAGACAAGCTTTCCAGCTATGATATCGCTTTCTGAAACGTCACTTTCTAAGAAAAACAAAAATAAAAAAAATAAAAAATAAAAAACGATTTTATGGATTGTATTTTCTCTGAATTGTCAATTTCTACGTTGTTTCTGAGAACTGAATTGTCGCAAAAATTGGATCAGTTGGGAAAGTCGGATGCGATCTGTGATGAGCAGAAGGGATCAGTGACGGATGAGTTGGTCCAATCGCATTTTTTCGCTTTCAGAATTGACAAGGTTTCCAGTTATGATAACCCCTCGCATGCCATATTGGTTCACATTTTTTTTCGGATTTCGTCCCCATATTTTTTTCTTTTTCTCTCTTGGCCCAACGTCGCGGAATTTTTCCCTAGTTATGATATCGTCACGCATGCAAAGTTTGTTGACATTTGGTGAGTACTAGAGATCGAAATGCATGTCGCATTCTCAATTTCGCACACACTCTCGGTACTGGCCGGTCGGGAGTGTGCTAAATGGAGAGAGTGTGACCCGTATTTCGACCTTTTAAGGTTTAAAAACGGGCACACTGACGTCCCCGCGTCTTGGTCGATCAGGAGATCTCATTAGTGTGGGAAACCACTCATGGCACCATATCGGGGTTCGTTACAGTAATCATCACACCTGCACAATTCATCAACAGACACCGAGAAAAAAAGACGAAGACTAAGAAAAAATACGCCGGTGTTTTCTGATCGCTTACTATGCTGATGCTTTTCATAGCAAATAATAGTATTCTATCTGCAGAGGAGCGAAAAACAGAGTGGTGTTGATGTGTCGAAAGCATAAAGCGGGCGTTTGATTCACAAAGATCTTATGCAAAAATTACGGTTGTCACTCCCGCATGGATCCAAATTGTATTTGTTTTCAAAACTTGCAGCGCTGACCACTGATTTCTCCCCCGCGAGTGTTCGATTGTTCAGAAATATGATGTTGATGTGTCGAGACCAACACTGGTTGCAAACTGCTGCATGAATGTCTGATGCCCATCGCTTTGTGATTGATTGTTCACTGGTAATCGCACACTGGCTACGTCCAGATAGAATTTATCCAATCTTTCACTTATTTTCGGTACATTTACTTCGCTGATGACGGTATAGCGTTATATAATTGTAAATGTTCCCATTTGTCGTAACGTCATTTTGAAATAGCCGGTAAGACAAATATTTCAACGTAGGCGTTCCTCTGAGAGCCTTTATGACAAATTATTTGGTATTTATTAATCGAAATTATATAAGTGTCTACGAATTTCAAATGTCTTTCCCTAATTGGAATTACGAAGAAGCTACGTTGAAGCTCCATTTCGCAGTGAAAGCAATGTTTGCGGTTCTTGCGTGCCATGCCGATCTTTTCATATCAACTCTGGAAGAGACGGACCCGGCGGACCAGAGACACAGTCGAAATCAAAACGCGAGCCTCTCTTCTCTGTCTAGGTTGTGTCTCCCAGGAAAAGCTCATAAACACGGATGCATGTGATTTCCTCGTGAATAAAAAAGGGATCTCTTTATCTATTCATCCATTATCCACGGTTTTCTGCTCCGATAAATTGGCAATTCTGCTCCGGAAGCCTTTGCAGATTGATGTTTAGTGTTCAGCGTTAACCCTTTATTATCTCTTTTTTCGCAAGATATAATCGCATTGGTTATCTCTATATTTCTACGAGTATGCTTTAGACACTCTGTGAATTGAAGCATATCCGAAAAGGGGCGTAGAATCCGATAATTTGTTTGTATTATGCGAGAATTTCGTCGTGGGAGTGATGCTTCATTCCATACAGTATTTTCACCAGTTCGCATGGCAGAATGCCCAGACCACATTCCAATGCGACATCTCTTGTCGGATCTTTCTTACCATTTGCCTGTATGTTAATGCTGCCAATCTAGACCGATCTTCGCAATCAATTCCAAACTAGACAGTGGTGTTTGATCAGTCCGACTGTCTTCGAAGAGCACTAGCAAGCAAGCGCACTCTTATCAAATTGGTGCCTAAGGGGACGATGGAATTTGATCTTTCACGCTCACAATAAGGGTGATTGCACAGTTTGCGCCTAGTTTATATTCACTAGCATATCGAGGATGAGTCTCTCAACTTTGCATGATAATACAAGAGCTAAAAAAGAGCGAGTTCATAATCATACGACATACTTTGTAGACAGTCTGCCCTAGTCTCGGATCGATTACTACTGCCCAAATTTTTTTGCAAGCGTGTCTCTGACACGTAGATTAGTGATTGCACAGTTTGCGCATACTCTAAACATTCTGTGTTTCATTCAACAGTAGTTTCTAGGGTTGGCAAATGGAACAAACTTTCAACATATTTTCTAGAGGTGATTCAATTATCGACAAGATCACTGAACTTTGTAACAAGACCTTGATTAGAGAGCCTCCCCTAAGCGCCACTTCTAGTTTCCTATCCCGGTGCCTCTAGGGAACGGAACGGCCATGTTTTGACTAGGGATGGCATAACGAAAACGTCAAGAAAAAAAAAATTCTGCCTTCAAGCCGGCTTGATGCCATAATGATAGTGTTGGGTATTCGGAGATCGTTTCGGCGCTGCTACCTCCCTCCCACATGCTCATTGCAAAACTATGTGAGGGGAAGGAGGTAGTGAAGTCGTTACGATCGCATAATACCCAAAATTATCAGGACGGCTCGAAGCCTGCTTCAACGCAGAATTTTCAAAAGTGAAGCCGCTTCACGTATTAGCTATGTCATCCCTAGTCAAAACATAGTAGAAGCCGTTTTCCCATTGCTAGATTTGACTGTGAGCATGATCGAACGTACTTCGATTTCAATGCTTGCGAAACAAGGAAATGGTAGTTTCTTGAACTATTGTCCTGACTCGCCTACGCTTTGACGTAGCACGTCATCTAGTTGCTCAAAGCCCATGTTTCCACACTTCGAATTTGTCTTTTTGAGCGCGTTCGGCGCAGCAGTATTTTCTGCGCCCGTAAGACACCGAAAACCAATAGTTTGGGGCTAAACGCTAAGGCATCAGTGATTACTCTCCGAGACGATTTCTAATGGGCACGTTCGGTGCAGAGGCTAATAGCGCCGCGCCAATTGCGTGTTTGTGCGTGCCAAATCGGGAAACATGAGAGCAACGGTTGTTATTATTGGTCTTCTACGGCGCAGGATTCTACTCTCTCAATTATAATGAAACAAGGTTCAGGAAAGGGAAGGTTAGAGCCTCGAGGAATCAGAGGGAACAGACAAACTTACTTCCTAGATGACGCCGTTGTGCTAATGCAGAATTGCTGGTCTTTGAGGAGTTGGGTAATTGCACGCCTAAACTGGAAACTTGGAACTCCAATCACGTAGGCTCTCTCGTCATTGGAAGCTGAATCATTGCAAATGATTAGCAAATTGGGAAGCTTACAGCAAATATTCGTACCTTTTTCGACAGTGTTCAACGCAACCATTACTACGAGACTTTTTCGGATTGCTAAGAGATCTCCATTAGTGTTGCCAAATCGAAACACGACATTCATCAAACTGAAATCTCGTTTCCCCTGACCGGCGAGAGATCACGCGAAACGAGGAGGGTCAGTTCCGATTCGGTATCACTGATCGGCATACATTGTGGGGAATTGTGGGCGTGCTGCCAAACGGGAAACGGCGCCACGAGAGTGCGAGAAAAAATGCAGAGGAAAGCGGTCGAAAAACGGGAATGAGTAACAATCGCACTATAAATTCCACTGCCATTTCACTCGAATATGAAGTGCTGATCAGCGTCAGTTCATTTTGCGCGATCTCTTAGTGCCGGATAGATATCTAGCTATTGTCAACGATCGATTGTCCATTCTTGTTTTCTCATCTCTTGATTGATTCTCCTTATCGTATATCCCTAACCTTCACTCTATGTATAAATGCCCTGAGCGACCTGGTTTTCTATTTGCCGGCGACAGTAGCATTTCCTTATAATTTTCCTGCTCTTGTCCCCCTGTTCTATTATCATCATAGAGATCATGACCAACATTTGGCTGTGGAGTGTGATCGTGGGTACACATGTTGTCTCGATTTTGAGCGCTTTATATTCTGAGGGGCGAGAGAGTGTGCAGAATTAAGAGAGCGGAAATCGATGCGATGTGTCACTCTATCAGATGGTGCTCGCTGCCCTTGGTCATTGTCCCGTCGATAGCATAACGTTATCCACCCTTTCCGTCCCTTCTCTGGCTCTCTTCAATGCAAACGCTATCTCGCTGGTCATACAGAGCGATAGAGCATGAGAAACGAGGAAAGTGATGCTATTTTTTGTTCTTCGGATCACCGAACATTATCACCGAAGCCTACTCATCCTCCTCGTCACACCTCGGAATAGATATCTCAAATGATATTCGCTACGGATTTCGTTTCGGTTTTCGCTCTCTTCCTTCTGTGCTCTACCTTGGACAGACGAGTGAGTGTGCAGAATGGAGAGAGCATAAAGCAACATCAGTAATGCCCACCTCTGCAATGTGTGCTCGCGTACTCTCGTTGTGCTGTTGCTCCTCATCATTCTCGTCTCTCTGAGAGCCGGCTCAATAGTGATGTCGTTTCGGGTTTCGACTCTCTCCATTCTGCACACTCTCTCGTCTGTCTCACCAACGAGAGAGTGTGCAGAACGAGAGGAGTCGAAAACCGAAACGACATCACTAGCGGAGAGATAAGGCGGGAACCGAGCAGACCGCTGACTCCGCCCCTTCCCCACACCTTCTCCGAGCATAAATAGCCGAATTGTCAGACGGCGAGCCAGTCAGCGAGACGCCCCGTCCACGATGATGAGAATTGTCTTGCTGGGAATCTGGAGCATACTGTATCAGGGAGGAGCGGCCAAGGTACGGTAGTAGGACTGGGGTACGGTAGTGCGGGGGGTACGATACTGTAGGTGTGAAGTACGGTAGTACTGGGTATTGCTGGATTGCTGCCAAGGTACTGTTGTAGTGCTGGGGTATTGTAGCTTGGTTGAGTCATACTGTAGGATACTGCAGGTACCGTATGCCTGATTGGTGTCGTTGCAGTGGTTCAGACCTTTTGGCTACTGTAGGTGTCCTACATGGATACTGTAATCATGCTATCGCTGCAGTAGCTCTGAACATCGGGGTACTGTAGGCGTCATACGGTAGCGCGGGGATACTGTAACCATACTTTCCATTCAGGAGTACTGCTCGCCTCCGCGAGTCTCACCCGAGAACCCGAACCTCGTCGTGCTGATGGTCGATGACCTCGGTGAGTCAAGATTTATCGATTTTCTTAAATTTAAGGCTACAGTATCGAACAGTTATCATTAAGGTTGGGGCGACCTACAATCCTACGGTAACCCGAACCAGGAGCAGACTCCGATAGAGAAAATGGTGAGCAGTCGTTTTTTGTAGTTTTCTGTAGAAGAATCACATTTTTCAATTTCACCGGTACACCTAAAGAGATGAAAGTTTCCGAGAGACTCATTTCCTTCGAGGCTGTTTTGATCTTCGTAAATAATCTGGCCATTATTTCTTTCTTTCCTGTGTTTATGTAGACCGTAGAAGTCTCTTACAAATAGGTAGCTCATATCTCTCATTCCTCTTCCCTTTTCATCATCTTTCTATTTGGTAGTGTTAAAAAAATATCAGTGTGCTATTCATCATAAACTGATTGCGGTTCGTCTTTGCGTGATGGTGGCACGATTCTGGAATCGCGGGTTAGTGTCGAATTTATGCGATTATGCTGGTCTCTTGAACTGCTTTGGGGTGACTCTCTTCAATTTATGCGCTCTTTCTCTCTCCGAATTTCAAGTCGGCAAGTTGAAATGAAGAGATTAGAACGTAGGTGATTGTAAATTATGCGATGATTAGAATATCACAAAAGGTTCCAACATACGAAAGAGTGTGCGACGTGATGAAACTAGCGCCTTAGATGATTGTGAATTTATGTAATGTGAATTTTGAGCCTTTGAAGGGATTCATTTATATCATCCTTCCGGAATTTGTCGAAGATGAATAATTTGATCTTGTGCAGCATCTTTGCATTGCTCACACAAACATCAACCACATAGGGCTTCATTGTACCCAAGCACACTCGTCTTCTCTCCCACCTGCACACTCGCTGCTCACAGACGATAGAGTGTGCAGAATAGAGAGAGATGCAGATCGCATCATCCTATCAGTCAGCACATTACCGTATCAACTTTCGAGGAGGAGTATTGAAGTATGCACTGTTGCAATGCTGATAAGAACCAGGAAGTAGGAGAAAGCACGTAGGGAAGAGTAGAATACAAATAGTGACAGTTGAAGAGCTGACGAAGTGCCTGTCACTTTGATAATTCAGCAAGACAGCAAAGTTATAGTGCCAGGTCGGAGATCAATCCCGAGGTTTTCCCCTTTCCGTGTA
Source organism: Pristionchus entomophagus (assembly GCA_036245825.1). Taxonomy (NCBI): domain Eukaryota; kingdom Metazoa; phylum Nematoda; class Chromadorea; order Rhabditida; family Neodiplogasteridae; genus Pristionchus; species Pristionchus entomophagus. Next base: position 9,819,739 of record BTSX01000002.1, on the reverse strand, counting down.
AATGCTCTAACCCGGTCACTTTAGCCGTAGACTTTCGTAAGGGGGCATGCAAATTGCGCGGGAATAGCGATTTCAAATCAATTAGTGATGGCGAATCTCCACATTTAGAGTGTGCTCTACATAGTCGGTCCGAGCAGCGAGATAGTACGTGAATTGAGGAGAGTTAACACAGGATTTTCGATATAATTGAGATTCTGCCTACAGGGTCCGTACAACGATTTTGCAACCTATACTCAAAATTTGGCCCTAGACTCAACTTTGCGCGTAGAAATCGAAAATCGACCTTAGAAAGCCGTATCTTCAAAGCCTCATTCTCTGTGGCAGACTTTACCCTGTGCGCTCAGTTTTCATATCTCATGAACGGCGCTTCGGAGACCCCACAAAATTATATAAATTCTGAAAGATCTCGACGAGATAAGACTTTTTAATGTTGGGAGTGAAGTTCTATCTTATCTGTGAAAAAAGTTATGCCCACCGAAAATATTGATTTTGACACCCTGAAAAATTTTTGTTCGGCGGTTACCAAATAGATTATTTCATTCGACTCCCCATGCAATTTTACCCCGGATGTATGCTTCATGTGGCTCCCGACCGGGGGAGACCTTTCCATTTTGGCGACCGAAAGAGCTCAAGTCATCCAGTTTCACCAAAAAAAGTAGTTTTTCGAGCTAAACTTTTTTCTTTCGCATTTTCATGAGCTCTGGTACTGATATTCGGTTTCAGCGAGCAAAAATACGCCTGGCACGCCTTTTGTCGAAATTTTTTTTTCACTTTTTCACCTTTTTTGATCCTCATTTCAAGACCATTTTTTGGCGAAAAAATCATGATCTCAAAATTACGTGAAAATTGGTTTTTCTGACGTATTTTTGCTCGCTGAAACCGAATATCAGTACCAGAGCTCATGAAAATGCGAAAGAAAAAAGTTTACCTCGAAAAACTACTTTTTTTGGTGAAAATGGACGACTTGAGCTCTTTCGGTCGCCAAAATGGAAAGGTCCCCCCCGGTCGGGAGCCACATGAAGCATACATCCGGGGGTACAATTGCATGGGGAATCGAATGAAATAATCTATTTGGTCACCGCCGAACAAAAATTTTTCAGGATGTCAATATCAAAATTTTCGGTGGGCATAACTTTTTTCACAGATAAGATAGAACTTCACCCCCAACATTAAAAAGTTTTATCTCGTCGATATCTTTCAGGATTACTATCTATTTGTGGGTCTCTGAAGCGCCGTTCATGAGATATGAAAAGCGACCGCACAGGGTAAAGTCTGCCACAGAGAATGAGGCTTTGAAGATACGGCTTTCTAAGGTCGATTTTCGATCTCTACGCGCAAAGTTGAGTCTAGGGCCAAATTTTGAGCATAGGTTGCAAAATCGTTGTACGGCCCTATCTCAATTATATCAAAAATCCTGTGTTAAGTTCCGAATTACGTCACCAGAAGCGGTTATTGTCTGATGACTTTTGAAGCCAGGAAGATGTGTCTGTCACTACATTATTGTAATGATCTATGACTTCTCCAGAAAATCTTACAAGCTAGTAAGGGGAAATCGTCCATTTCATGCATCGGTACACCGATTGGTCTACTGATTCTGATTCTCATGAGAGTGATTATCTGCCAGAGGAAACATAAGGGAGATGGGGATAATTATAAATATGAGGGTTGATAGATGTACCGTGAGAATACGATTATAAATCAAGCGCTGTGAGAAAGCCTATGATCTCGGTACAGTTTTCGCGTATGCTTACGTGCCTCAAGAGTAGTTTGGAATGGTTTTGGAGTGCAAAAATTTGACTGAATTAACGTGAAGCGGGGAAAGAATTACAAATGCCGTGGTGCTGTTTTGTGTGCAGCCTACAGCACCAACGACCAGTATTGTACACTGGAATTGGTCAGCGAACACAATCGCATCATTTCTTCTTCCACCTCTGAATTAGCTATGGCAATTCGGCGACGGCTCTCTCCATTCTGCACACTACCTCGGTGCTCGGACCGATAGAGCGTGCAAAATGGAGAGACCAAAATCGCATCATAGTCTTCCATCTCAGAATAGCTAATCCTCGGCCACCAATGAACAGGGAATACAATCCGTTCCATTTTGGGATGGAGGAATGTGTACGACATCGGCACGGGGAGAACAAAAGATTTAGTCGAGAGATCTGAAAATAGGATGGTCGGGCGCTTATTATGGGCCACTGGACCACGCGAGGGTCTAGACTAATGGAATGACGTCAACATTTGTGTTCCGAATGAACACTCTAAACATGCTGCAAATATAGTGAAGACTAGCGTTACTTCTTCGCGAGAAGGATAACTTCACGCATAAAATGGTGCGCTTTATGATGGAAAACATCTTCATGATACTACTTTATCCATAGAATCATCCATGAGCACCGATCAAAGTGTTGTTCTTATCTCCGAAACAGCGCAAACAGATTCCACTATACTTGGCCTGGACACTTCTTGGACCGACCAGACCATAGTATAGTCAGCGCCACACATCATTGGGTGCGGGCCAATGAAACAACTTTGAAAATTTGGACAGGGGCTACGGTCAAGTCTGAAGAAACGGGGAAGCAATCTGGACTTTTTTTTAGTAAACAATCTATACTATCTGTTATCTCTAGGCAATTTCATGGAGAAAAATATAACCGATGATGATGCAGAGCGCTCCTAGATTTCCTGAACTTGAACCAGGACCATTTTGAATAAAATCTCAGGTCAAAGAGGGCACTCGCTTCACGAACGCCTACTCGGCCGACTCGATGTGCAGCCCCTCCCGAGCAGGATTCATGACAGGTTTGAATCAGAAAAATCGATAAAAATAAGTAAAATTGATAAAATAATCGGCACCGTATAACGTTTCACACTACGTTCACGGAAGGGTCTATTCAAGAGCATTAGATCGCTTACAGGTGTCATGTTTGAAAAAGAACCGTTTATTTTAGGCCGTCTGCCCATCCGACTGGGCGTCACCGGAGGCGCGAGGGTGTTCATCCCGCAGGTAATCAGCTAGAATTTCGAGAAAAAAACTCAGGTTTTTCGGACGATCATTCCAATCAGTATTTTATCATTCATTAATATTTAATAAATAATTAATATTTCAGGATATGGGAGGTCTGCCCAAGAACGAGAAGACGATGGCGGAAATGCTGAAGGAGCGAGGTGAGAATACGTCACTTCTTTATTTGAATTTATTTTTGTTTTTCTTAAAATATTTGGGAACAGAATCATTTCTCCTGCACCTCAGAACCTTGCACCTCAGAACCAGAACACCTCAGAAAAGAAGAGAGCGTGAAACTCAACCCATTCCGCGTCTCTTTGCGGCTGTTTCGAAACGCGATTGATTAATTAATCAAAATAATCAGGTTACTACACCGGCATGGTCGGAAAGTGGCATTTGGGCATCAATGAGAAGTTCGTTTATTGATTTTTTTAAAATTATTAAAATTAATTTATTAATATTTCAGGGCCTCAGACGATGGCGTGCATCTTCCTTCCAAGCGCGGTTTTGACTTCGTCGGTGTCAATCTGCCCTTCACCAACGTGTGGGAGTGCGATACGAGCAAGGTTTGATTGTTCATAATAATGACCCAAGGAACTGTAAGATTACGGTAGCATTTTTTCGGTAACTGCTCTTGACTAATGAATGGAACGGGGCACCAGCGCAGTTCGATTATGGCCTGACGGGATCATGGATGCGACCCAAGGAACTGTAGTTGACCCAGCGCTAAAGGGAACTGAATAATTACGGTAGGGCTACGGTCGCGATGGTTTGATTGGCGGCTTATTTGTTGTATTCATGGTCTTTTTCCGTTTCACCTGGCGCTCTTGAAATTTTATCTTTTCCGTTCTTGAGTAGGTTGGGTGCTCGGTAGTGTTTTAGAATTGAATGAAAAGATCGCTCTATTCACCACACTCTGTCTGACTGACGTAAGAGTGTGCAGAATGGAGAGAGCAACTGTCCGACAACACCCCTGTTCACTGTAGATTGGTGTCCGTTCCTCTGTAGGTTGTGAGTAGGCTAGTGCACGAGTGTAAGAGTGAGAAGCACCCCGCGCACCACAGTTCTCGCCTCGAATAGTAGCTCTCTCAATTCAGCACACTCTCTAATATCTCTAACCAGTGAGATAGAGTGCAGAATAGAGAGGGTACTATTCGATTTGACAACACTACTACGTCGTGTAGTTGGGTTGGCTGTTCGCATATGACGCTTAGAACTCTCCCACACAACTGTGTGACGAAACAAAAAAAAAGACAATGAAAATAATAAATAAGCTATTCGTAATTGATTCGCACGCAAACTTCCCCAGATATAATGAGCCTTGGTCGCTAAGAATCATGGGAATCTCTCCTACTCTCCATTGTGAGCTTTGATCATTGGAAACGTAACATACTCGGAAAACTAGGAGTGATAACTAGATAGACAATCCTTTCTAGGTAGTGTCTAGATTTGCACAAAGATACACCGATATAAATAAAATACAAGGAAGGAAAACACTCCAGACAAAAAGTTATCGAGCCTCTGCAGAAATCTCGCAAGCCTATTCTCAAAATAGGTTGCACCTGAATCGTTATTCTAAAGATAGTAGAGATTCTTAGTGTCTTAGTCACAGTCTAAATCGCTTCTCTTTGGAATGGTTTTGGACTACGTGCATCAAGAGTAGTTTGGAATGGTCTTGGAGTTCAAAATTTGGATTGATTTCTAAAGCCTCTTTAGAAAGTGTCCACAAGCGTACCCGTCGAATGGTCGAAGAGCGTGTGCAGAAATAGAAACACCTGCGATTTCTAGTGAGTGACCGAGTATGACAAGGGCAGACGTGACGAAAGGAGACGATGCACCTGCTGTTACGCTATACGAAAAGAGACAGTAATGAGATGGTGGTCTGGTCTGAAAAAGGGCGCAGCATACTGTAACTCTCTATGACTCTCAGGTCGACACTGGGTTTGGAATTGCTCTATGGATCTCGCAAATTGGGATGTTCTGAGTTGGCAGAAAACAAAGTGATTGCAGTATTTGTTTTTCAACGTCTGTAAAGGATTAGGGGAATGTGCCTAGGCAAAGATTCCAGAGACCAGAGGTGCACGCCGAGCTTTGGTGTATCGAGTACAAAACTGCAAAAGAAAGGAAACGAGAATAGCAAACCAATCTTAGTTGAATGTGCCACTAGAGAATTGACATTCGGTTTCGCACGCGAAATAACAAACACACATCGAATCTCTGATCTACAAAGTTCACTGGAAAATAGCCTCAGCAGAAAGAGATATCTTTAGATCTCGACCATAGAAAGAATGGACCCAAAATGGATCAGACGATGAACTCGCGTGTAGAAAGTTGACTTGAAAGACAAAACAGTTTATTCAACTTGATCTTAATTTCAGAAGATGTACGAGGCCGGACCCAACAACACACTCTGCTTCCTCTACGATGGCGATGAGATCGTTCAGGTAAAGGCGATTAGTAGATTCCAGATCGATTAGTGATTACTCCATTCTCCACACTCAGTATTTGTATCAGAGTGTGCAGGTTGACGGAAGCGAAAACCCGAAAAGACATCCCTCGTGAAGCGATTTTACTGTGATTTAACACAATAGTCGGTTATGTTTAGAGCACGGAACTTTCGCATCTAAAGTCAATAATAAATTACCAAACGATTGCAGCAACCCATGCAATTCGAGCACATGACGGAGAACCTGGTGACCGACTGGAAGCACTTTCTCATGAAGAGGAGGCAGGAGGTGAGGGTTTATATTTTTAGATTCTGGCGAGACGCAACACAACTAATGTTTGTGGAAGCATCAAGAAATGAGGCAAGGCTGAAACTCATCCGATTTGGTCCCTCAAAAGAAGCCAACTTGAAAGTTCACCAATATTTAGCGATAATTCCCACTTATTGTGCAGAGATCTAGTTCCGGGCACTGTGGTCTTGCACTGTACTTGATCGATAAGTACCAATACTCATCCTTTTCCTTATCAGCGTGATCGTCCCTTCTTCTTCTTCTTCTCCTTCCCGCACGTGCACTCGGCACAGTTCGCCTCGTCCGCCTTCCTCGGAAAATCGATGAGAGGTGATTAATTAATTAATTAATTTATTAATTAATTTATTATTATTATTTTAACAAATTAATTTTAATAATTCAGGCCTCTACGGCGACAACATCAACGAGATGGCGTGGGCGGTAGGCGAGGTGATGGATTCAATCAAGGTACTGTAAAGTAGTCTTTTCGGTTTTTTACTCTCTTCATTCTGCACACTATCTCGTTTCTCTGACCGACGAGATAGTGTGCAGAATGAAGAGATTCCGAAAAAAATCACTAGCAAAGAGATTCCACCGGACAGAATCGTTTAGTATTCTCTTCTCCGGAACAACTAAATTCAATAAATATAGTGATTACGATAGCCTAAAATCACGAAATGTGACCAGAAATGATTGACTCAATCAAGATACGTTTCACGTGGTTCGTTTAACAGCGAACAACCGGTTAGAATCGATCAGGTTGAACTCGACGTTGTCAACATTCTGATAGTCTGAGAACAGAGAATCCTGGCCTGAGTTGAACTAACCGAATAACCAGTGGTGATAATAATCAATACAACGCCTGAATGACCGAACTGGTTCGAATCAACCTGTTGACCAGTATATTTTTAAATATAAATAATAATAATCATGTTATTGTCAGAACGCGGGTATGGCGGAGAACACGCTGGTGATCCTGATGAGCGACCACGGCCCGCACGTGGAGCTGTGTCTGAATGGAGGAAGCACGGCCGGACTCAAAGGTAGCCATTTATTTATTCATTTTCAATTCATTTAAATCATTAAAATTATGCGCCTTTATTCTCCTAATAGTGACGAATAGTGGCTTTATGAAAGGAGAAAGCAGGGCGGGATTGAAGAGTGAAAATTCTGAATCCATTGATGGAAATGCTGAAAATTTTAAACATTTGCAACGTTTTCACTAGTCCTGAGAAGTGCCTTTCATCGAAAGATGCATAATAGATAAATGATTTGAAGCAATTTCAGGCGGAAAGTCCAACTCCTATGAAGGTGGGTTCCGCATCCCCTTCGTTGCCTGGATGCCGGGAACGGTGGAGGCGGGAAGGGTCAGCCATGAGGTCAGATGATCTACCATTTCGTTTTTGAAACTTGAAATAACACGAACACTCCGAAGCATTGAATCACCTGTGAACAGAATAACTACTGGCTGCTAAGTTAGAAACCGCTTTAGGAATATGTGTGAGTTGCAATTTGCAAGTCTATCGATGTTGCTTGTAAAATTTCGTCCGACTATTGGGTAGGAAACCGGATTTTGGAGTAGTTTATGAGTGACGAAATGATGAGTGAGCATTCGCAGGTGATCTCGAGCATGGACATCTACCGTACCTTCTACGAGAAGAATGAGTGCGAACTGGCGGATAAGGTGAGTCGAATACAATTCTGTATCTCGACCTAAGTGCATAGTCTGTGCACTCCTCCACGCAGCTAAACAACTAGATTTAACACACACACACACAAAACATTGATAAATCAACATATTCGCCATTGCAGCGCAGCCCACAGAAGTACCTGGACGGAGCCGACATCTGGAGAGAGGTCACTGGTAAGACGCTTGTGGCTTACACTCAATTTCGCAGTCCGATATGGATCTGGAGTTCAGTGAATAGAACAGGAAAATAAGAAGATAGCCGGAGATAAAGAACTTGCAGTTTGGTTCAGAATCAGAGACCAATCAGCCAACAATATGTTTTATTTGAATTAAAAATTGCTATTTAATTGAAAAATAGATTCACCGACTCATTTTATGAGCATCGTGAAACATATCATGACGCCTCGCACTTTTCAGGAGTCGAGTCTCCCGGGCAGCTGTCGAAGCGACGTCCCATCATGTATTACTGTAACACGCACATGATGGCGGTGCGGATGGGCAGATTCAAGGTGATTTTCGTTATTTTGTTTAAAGAGATATTTAATTTAATATAATTATTATTTTAAATTTTACAATGCAGGTCCACTACAAAACCTCTCCGATCTTCCTGAACGAGACGGCGGCACAGACCCTGGCGCAGTGGTGCCCGGACGGTAAACCCAAGGACGACTGGTAATTATTGATTGTTTTCAAACGGAGAAGAAGATGACCATATTAAAAGTGTCGATCTGAAACAGTTTGTGTAGTCAGGGTGAAACACATTCTGATTTTTGGCAAAAACGTGGTGAAAATCATGCAATACAAAGGTCTACACATTAAATTATTCTATTAATTAATCATTTTAATCATCAGGTATGTCTCCCAACGATGCCCGGACAGTGAGTTGACCACTCATGATCCTCCCCTCGTCTTTGATCTGGATCTCGACCCCTTTGAGATGTACCCGCTGGTCGATAGCGAGAGATCCAATGAGGTTTGATCTACCAATCAATTTGACTTCATACATTAGGCAGTTTGTGATCAATCAATCGACGCAATCACTTTGTCTGAGCAGACCTCCCATTTTTCATCAACCTTAGCCGGATTTACAATAGATCTCTTCAGATTCGATACAAAGCGAACGAGTTCATCGCCCACCATCGATCGACGATCGTTACGGTGAGTAGTAGGGGTGTAATGTCGGTTTTGGCTCTCTCCATTTTGCACACTCTCTCGCCGGTCAGAGAAACGAGTAGTGGGCAGAATGAAGAAAGTTGAAAGCCGAAACGGCATTACTAGTGATTAACCCTTTTTCTTTTCCTTCTTGCAAATCGTGGTATCACTATCTATAAAAGCTGGTTTCGAACCCATATTGAAGTGGTTTGGTCAGGTTCCGCAACAGTTGGGCCACTACAACCAATCCATTCTGCCCTGCTGCGACCCGCCCAACTGCAAGTGCGACAAGCTGAGCAGCAGACATGCCAAGGTGAGCGACGTTCAGAACTAGTGGGGACAACACGGCATCGATTCTCCTCAGATTGCATGCTCTCTCGTCGGTCAGAGAAACGAGAGAACATGCGAAATTAGGAGAGATGGATGTCCATTTGTTGCCACTATTCAGAACCTAATAAATGAAGTAGCCTAAATTTGACCTGTTCTATTGATGTGACACGCACGAGATACATAGTCTAGCAAGCTATTCCAAGGTATTTTAGCAGCGACGTGTTTTTCATTTTCGTTCCTTTTTGTAATAATGGCTGTTCCTGGAGTCGCTACAATTTGCAGCAGAAAATGGCCCAATTCGCAGCAACCAAAAAACACGAAGAAATGTAGGATAAGATCTTCGGGCTTCAAAGTCATGTGATAACCTATTTTCTTCCAGAGCCAAGCGGTGAAGCGGTTCGACAAGATGTTGAGACCTCATAAATCGAAAATGAGAAGAGCCATCGAGGATGATTCGGAGATGTTGGAGTTCTGGTTCAGCTGAACACCCGGCTTCGCTTTGTAACACACTTTAGGACACCAGATCGAGTAACTAGCCGGAAAACCCGTAATGCTTCTCCCAGTAATTCTTGTCCACGTAATTTCCTAATCTCGTATTCCCACAGTGCAAACAACGGTTGTCTACAGTGTAAACTTTTACTTTATACAATGCGTACCATGTTTTAAAAACGTCCGGCTCTCAGGAATCATCCTTACGGTTATTCACATCTTTTATGTGACCAGCTCCCCCAATTATTCACCTTAGCATCCCTCCAACTACCCGAATGCCCTAGTTGTGCCATTATGACTTTTCGGTTCCACTCATTACTCTTGCACTACGTTTTCTGTTTTTCTCGACGACGATTCGTCCGATATGAATGAAGAGGATTCTATTGAATTCAGTTCGCGTGTTGATTATGCAAAGCCGCCGAGCGCATGTTTCGCCGAATCTTTTGACCGAAAGTCATAATTTTCTGGCGCAAACAAGCACTAAAATGGACAAAATGGTCTTTAGGACGAATGGGCTCCTTTAAAAAGTCGCCCTGCTCCAAGAACAATTTTAAATATGGAGGCTACAAGTACGGCACCATTCTAAGGACATTGTGTTTACGCTAGTGCACAGCGATCTAGCTTTCCGAACTTCCTAGAACAATCAGTCCAAATCTTGGGATAGTTCTGTCCCCCCGTCTGGCACGCTCAAACCAGATTCAGTCCGACTCACTGCGCTGCCTCTACGAATTGTGGTGAGATAAACTGAAATAACCTAGTTAGGGATGAAATTTCGGTTTTGCTCTTTCCATTCCGCTCACTATCTGGCCGGTTAGAGAAACGAGATAGTGCGTAGAGTGAGGAGAGACGAAAACCGAAATGGTATCACTAGTTGACTCCATCGCCTTTCTGCGCTCCAGCCTCCTCTTTTTTCCATTCTTCTAGACTGGATGAGGAGGAGGAGGATCCAGTCCAATTCTGGAGCGAGATCCAGTCCAATTGTGCGTGGACTGGATCTTCCTCATTGCCCTCTGGCACACTCGAAATGAATTTCCTTCCGCTTCCGCGTCTATTGTTCTCACTAATTGGGAAAAACTGGGCTGGTTTTCGAGACGAAGAATATTCCCGCAATAATTGCGCCGTCCTAAGACGACCGGAAGTGCTTGGCACGTTTGGATTGGGGCAATTTGCGAACGTGGGTTTATGGAGTGAGGGTTTCATGTGAAATCAAAGACCTATGCGATATATGCGATATTTTGAGTTCTTTTAGTGTTCACTAAAAGAAAGTTTTTTCTTACCTCATAATCATCTCCGCAACTTTTTTTAACGTATTTTCTTGAATTCCCGAGTAATACTGGCCATTGTTTCGAGGTGCAGTTGTGTCGTATTTTGATCTTGTATTTTGATCGGAAAATAAAATGAGAATCGATTCGTCCCTCGTACTCGAAGTGCCTCCTTCAAGTGTGCTTGAAGCGTATTATGACGGGGCGGCGCAAATAGGGTCTCACAACAATCCTCGTGCAAAATCGCATCACTCCTCCCTTGCTCTTTCCCACGTAGTGATGATGTTTCGGTTCTGTCACTGTTCGTTTCGCGATATCCCTCGCCAGTCAGAGACACGAGAGAGAGTGTGGAATGCGGAGAGCGAGCGCCGCAACGGCTTCCTCTCCCAAGACCCTTCACCCTTCACAAGAGCTACGTTTCAGTCTCTGCTTGAGATGCAAAATAGGAACCCGAATCTCCTTATTTCGCCTCCGCTCTCACCTCTCTAACCAGCAAGAGCGCATACGAATTGTTGAGAGATGTTTCCGTTAGGCTGTCACTAGAGTCTGCAACCTCCCTCCTTTCCTTTATCCTCCCTCCTTCCCTCACTTACCCCTCCAGCACCATCCCACCCCTCCTCTTCTTCTCCTCCTATTTCAGTACCCTCACTTGATAGCTAATTCACCCTTTTCGTGGTAATTCTAACTTTATCCGGGGGGAGAAAGGGGAGGCCATCTAGCCTCCTCTAACCAACTGCTCCACCATTCAATTTGTTGCGGGCCGGCAGCGAATCTTCGGTCATTCCGGCGACTCTCCTCATTTCGCACGCTATCTCGTCTGTCTCTGACCGACGAGGGATCATGTGAATTGAGAGAGTCGTCCTTGCAGGGATAATTCCCTATTCATGCTGCGAGGCAGATAGATGTCTGAACCCTTCTGATGATTCCTTCTTCGTCTTCCTTTCTTCTTCTTTGCCGCCCACTTTTCGCTCACAAATAAGGCACGATTGGTGATTCAAGGATTGACTCTCTTCATTCTGCGCACTCTCTCGGTTCTCCGACCGACGAGATAGTGTACAGAATGGAGAGAGTCGAAAACCGAAATGACACCACTAGTGAACCATTGACGAATTTTGGTCCTGAGAGAAAAATTAGAAGAATTGGAACATCGGACCGTCTGGTGCACTACATTAGGTTAATTAGCATGCTTAATTAGAAGTTAATTAGAAGCATGCTTTCAACGCTTCAGAAAATAACATTAAAAAAAGTGTCCGTGGATTCACTTACATGTTGAATCTATCAGACCCGTTTTGATTCTCATCTAATGTTATTACCACATACTTATATTAGATAACATCGAACCTTTTAATGTTCATTCAACGGTCGGCAAATTCATGAGACTATTTTCCGCGCTTTGAACTTCTTTTTTTTTTAAATAAAGAACGCGCGAGACTTCAACTTTCGTGCGGTTTTGACGTCTAGATCCTCCACTTCCCTTGTTCCAAATGCGATTAGCCACTAACAAGACTAGTGTTGTAACGAATTACTGGTCTTCGGTGGGCCTTTTCCTCATTTTTCTTGTTGGTTCGCATGGCAAAACATTTCTACGTCGATGAAATGAGTGTTCTGAATATCCACCCGCGCATCCTTTTCATCGAATAATTTGGTCGGGCTGGTCACTTCCGGTTTGATGAGCGAAAATGGTATAATTCGATCTCATAAAATTCAAACTGTGGGTGGTGATTTCCAGACCTTGCAATGCGAATCACTTATTCCCATTTTGCGCGCCGTTTTCAATCGGTTGGAGTTTAGGATACTGTGTCGTATTTATAGAGACCGCAGGGTGATCTACCAAATTGGTCGCATCGGTCCAAATGTGTGCTCAATACCTTGGTCTCGGTCTGAATAACATTTTTGCTTTTTAGAGTTTGTCTCTATCTCATCTCCCAGTCGAGTTATTACATGAAAACCACGCGCGCGCGGGCAATGGAGAGGAGGGAAATCGGACGAGAGAGAAAAGGGGCGGAGCCTCTCTCGCGTGTGTCTTTCTCGCTCCCCCGCCCTCTCGCCCCTCTCCTCTCGCGCTCGAGCGACAATTCAGAGAAAAATATTAAAATTCTATTAAAATGCTTAAAATTCCTCTAAAATACAAATTAAGTAAATTAGAGTGGAGGAGCTGTGTACGATCACTAGAAACCCTTTAAACGGCAATTTTGGAATCAAAATCGTCGATTTGACCTACTTATAGTTGACATGTTCCGCCACTCGTCATTTGTTAAGCATCTTGAGAGCTATCGAAAACGCTTTTCATCGCATAATTTGGTTGCGAACCCGAATTGTCGCTCCGATGCGCAGGTTTTAGGCGATTCCCTATCCCCTCTAAAGGGGCGGTGCTTGCGGTCTCAACGTATTTAGCACTTATGTTGTCGTTTCGGGTCTGTCTCTCTGCGGCGTTTCTCTCAGCCCACCTTCTCGCCGGTCAGCTGGTATGAGGACGTGTTTAATGGAGAAATCGAGATAACCGAATTAGAATAACTATTTTGCACTAGAGTGATCTTTGTTCTCGCAAACATTCGCTGCTCTATTGGGGCTGCAATCCGCGCCTTACTCTCCCTACTGGGAGCAATAATAATAGGCGACTCCTGGAATCGGCGCTCTATGAATAGTGGAAATCTCTAAGATGGCGAGTCTCTCTCAATTTTGCACACTCTCTCACCTCTCTGACCTAAGATAGTCGTCATTCGCCAATTCTAGACAAGGCGAAAAGCCACTACGAAACGTACGATTAGGGGATTGGAGAGTCCCTCCTCCCTTTTTTCTTAGGCACAACTTTCAAAGATCGCAAGAGCCGAACGAAGTTTGCTGTCGAACAAGACAAAAGCCTCCCATTTCCGCGCAAATTGGGTTTCTGATGACGTTACGGTCCTGTCTCTCTCCATGTTGCACTCTCGCTCATCTGCCTGACCGACGAGAGAGTGTGCAGAGTCAGGAGAGTCTGAATCAATGCGACATCACTGATTTCTAGTCGCTTTGTTTTGTTCGAGTTCGTACAATGGTTTTATCAAGATTTGATCTTGTTCTCTGCATTGCTTTTTAGAGATATTTCTCTGCTCTCCTACGCAAATCTAAAGTACGATATCTATTTTCTAGACTAGTTCATAGTACAACCGTCCAAATTTTTTATTAGTGTGTTTGCATCGTCTTGGCAATACACAGAGATCTTCTTCTCCACTGCTAGTATCAATAACGTAGTTGCAAATTCCACCATCTTCGATAAATCTTCGCTATTTTTTGTATTTTCGAGCAGATTCTGCTAGATCTTGTTTTGCATCGTCTTTGCGATTCACAGAGAGCTTCTCCTATTCCGCCGCAAATGTAATCTTGCTTGTTTCTCCAACCTGTCTATAGTATCTGAACGAATTTTTTGTATTCTAATTTCTAAATCAATCCCCCTTAAAGACAAAAAAAATATTTTTTGAATCGTCTTTCACAGAGATCTCCTCCTCCTGCGCTAATCGCAAGTACGATCGGGCTAAGTAATTCCTTCTCCTGCCTTCCGGCACTTTGATTGACGCACTAATACTCCTATATTCGCTCTCCTCCTATCGCACAATCTCTAACAAGGGAATGTTAACTGGTGTCGGTAAAATTATGGTACGAGACCGAGTGGACCTCAATAGGGACCCCAAGGGCATTACATTTCTGTTTTCAAAAAGTGCCCGTTTTGATCTACCAAAAAAATCGATATCTTTATCAGCGCGGTTCAGCCCTCGCTTCTTGTTAAGATCTCAGAGATATGTTTACATGGCCTGGTAGCGCAGCAGGTAGCGAGTTTGCCGCTTCTACTTTTGGCCCAGGTTCGATGCCTCTCATGGGCAATTTTCTTTTGCTGCCTTGAAAGATCATATTTTTTTCATAGGATACGTTTTTCAAGTGTCCTCAACGAGCAACGATCTCAAAAAATCAATATTACACCGATTTTTTGGATTTTTTTAACAGCTTGGGAGCAACAAACGTAAAATCCTTGAAATCTATGGGAGATCATATTTTCTGTCGATTTTTTGAGATCGTTGCTCGTTGAAGACACTTGAAAAACGTATCCTATCAAAAAATATGATCTTTCAAGGCAGCAAAAGAAAATTGCCCATGAGAGGCATCGATCCTGGGCCAAAAGTAGAAGCGGCAAACTCGCTACCTGCTGCGCCACCAGGCCATGTAAACATATCTCTGAGATCTTGACAAGAGGCGAGGGCTGAACCGCGCTGATAAAGATATCGATTTTTTTTGGTAGATCAAAACGGGCACTTTTTGAAAACAGAAATGTAATGCCCTTGGGGTCCCTATTGAGGTCCACACGGTCTCGTACCATAATTTTACGGACACCAGTTAACATTCCCTTGTGAGAGATATCAATGAAAAGTAGAGTGCGGAGGCCTCGTGGATTAGCTAAGACTAAGCTCGGAACTTCCTTGTTCCGCGGAGCTTACGCGCATCCGAATTACTCAGACCTTGAAATTCCGCAGCAAAGCTCTAGAGCCTAATCGCCAGTGTTGTTGGTGAGAAGTGTGCAGAATGGAGAGGGCGCCTATTCTACCCGGCCTCACTACTAATCGCCCCCAGATGTGTGAGACACTAGGACACAAAGACTTCCGACCACCACTCAAGTCCGAGACTTTTGTTCTCTGGTCCCAGACAAAAATCAGCACGCTGCTCAAATTAATGTCTAGGTGCCGTGTTTACTGTATAAGATGCTATATTTTCACACCCAGACTATGGCTAATATACTACCGAAGTCCAGACTACCGTACTGACGTTTATTACGGTATGCAGACTCCAGACTACCATACGAGGTGTTGATGATGCCATGTCTATCTCAACGTCAATAGGACACAGCGAGAGTAGCAGGGATTGTGTTTCGTCAACTAACTCCAAGTAGTACAATGTAATACCCACGGAGCCCCTGGAAGTGAGGCTTCTTTCATTTCACCGCCATGCGTGCATTAGGGGTACTATTTCTGCGTATTCTCTTTCCATTCTGCACACTATCACCGGCACTGAGAAACGAGATAATATGGAGAATAGAGAGAGCTAAAAAACGAAACGACATCAGTAGTGCGCATCACTCTGATCCGTAAGCGCACTTCAGGCCCACACAGAACTGGCAGACAGATTTTCAGACAGAGTTGTCTGCCAATATGTCCTTACAACAAATTCATTCTACCATAGCCACGTTGCTACGTGTGTCACCATTGTCTCACGTCTGTAGTATAACTTCATGGATCGCACGTATAGAGCATGTATTCAGAGATGTAGTGTCATCAAGTTACCCATTTCAAGTCTGCTTACCTCGGGAATCGGAGTAGTAGTGCCCACGCTTCCGGAAGCGTCTGCTCTCATTTCACCGACATGCGCACGCTTCACTTTAATTCGTACGAGATTTCCGGAGAAGCCGCAGACAAAACCGACTAGACGCTCCTCGTTTTACTCAATATCTCGTTTCTCTGACTGACGAGACACCATGCGCATTGAAGAGACGGCAATCTCGATTCTACTTCACTAGTACGCACACTCCTCGAAACCAAAGACAGACTAGATGTACTCTTCATGTCACGGCCTCTTTGTTTTCTCCGACTGTCTATGGAGTATGCTCCCGTATTTTCTTTCTCCAGAATAGCACTCATATTTCGCCATCGAGACAACCTTTCAAGATACTCGGGCACGTCTCCGCCACGCGAGTTGAATAGAGAAGAAAAGTCTTCTGAAAGGGGCGGAGCCCGTGATCGCTCTTTGGGCCGGGTTTGAGAGGAGGGGGAATTGCACTGCTTTCGCAGACTATTTTCTCCTCCGGTGTCTCCGGAGCGCAGGGTGGATTGATCCCCGCGTGCTCCATTTCCATCCGCACACTCTCGAACCCCTCTTCTTCCTCCTCCTCCGCCCCTCTTGTCTTTCTGGAAGGGAATTAAGTTCGGATTTGTCTCTCTCCATTCTGCACACTATCTCGTCGATCAGAAAAGCGAGAGAGTGTGCATAATGAAGAGAGTCGAAAAGCCGAAACGACATCACTAGTCTCTCTTGTCTTTCTGGTCCCCAATTTGGAAGAGCGCGCTCCGCTGGTCGCCGAATTCAATTCGTTTCTCGGTCGGTTAATAGGCACAGGACGACGAAAAAAGCGTGGATTAGTTGTTGCGAAAGGCAATGGTCTCCGGCTCTCTAGTTAGGCAGAGTGAGAGAGTGTGCGAAAAGGAGAGAGCCAGAGAACGGGAAGATGAGAGGAATTGGAAGTAAATGAGAAACGAGGACGACATTTTGCTGCACCAGAGCACAGTAGGGATGCCAACCAGATAGTTTCTCATTGTCTGTCTCGACCTGTAAGGCAGTGCTATTATGAGGCGGGTTGAGCCCAAGGTATAAGGTTTGAGGAAAGTATTCTTGTGTATTGACATCACTATAGCACAGCCTTTTATCTTGTTTACGGCTAGTCTTGAATTATTGCATTATTGTTAGATTATAATAGAATCAACGTGGATATTATTGACGGAGAGACGCGCCGGCATCTTTCGAAGTACCTGTAAATGTGAGGCAACTATCTCCTAGTGTAGCAAAACCAAGAAATCCCCGATTCCTAACAGATTCTAGTGCCTTTCCTTGTATCAAAACCACCCGATACGCAGCCCATTATTCTCCCGGTTGGACCTCCTCCCCCCCGTCGAATGATGACTGGTGCTGTTTGTGTCTCTTGTCTCACTGTCGCCAGAGGATTGAGAGGGAAGGAGTGTCGGGAGGGAGAGGCGGGCACATATCCCACCCTCCCTCCCGTTCCTTCAACAAAAGTGTGCATGTCTCTCAGGAGAACGTGTAAATTAGGGATGACAATTCGGTTTTGTCTCTCTCCATTCCAAACACTCTCTCTCTCGTTCCTCTAACCAGCAAGATCGTGTCTAGTGTACAGTACGTTGTTCAGAAGTAGAGAATTCTAATTCTCCTTGCAACTGCTTCTGAACCACTATTCATCCCTCTGTCACGTTTATTTTAGTGTTGCCTAATTGTATTTCTCTCCACGCTGCCCATAATCCTAGAGTTATGATAGAGATCACTAAATCGCCGAGACTATCAACAACGTTCGTTTGAGTAGGCGTCTCCAGAGAACGGGTGTCGAAAATTATGGCGTTTGGACGATCAGAAACCCTTCTTTTCGGTTGACTCGGTGGGAAACCGTTGATTTTCAGCGCATTTGAGTCTTCGCGATAACGATGCCCCATAGATCTCGTTTGATGTTAGTCGGCTATTCAAAATTATGGTGCTTGGCTGATCGAATATTCCCTGAGATGCGAAATCGTTAATATTAATGGAACACCGTTATCCGTGAAGGTGTTCTCTTTTATGGTATAAGAATCCCCTTAGTGCTTGAAAGATAAGAAACCCTTTTATTGTATGCGACGAGAAGAGAAATCGCTGAGAATAGCGCTATCCCGAATAACGCGAGACCAACACAAGTTCTTCCAAGATGTTTCGATAATTATAGTGTTTTGACTATCAGAAACACCTCTTAATGAGTTTACGCAATGAACCCCCGCAGAGATTGATGATTCCTCATCATCCAACGAATCATGCATCTCTCGTGACGTTCACTCCTATCCTTCTCTCCCTCAACATCCCTGTTATTGTAGGGAAACATCGGATACATCACTTCCTCGTTGTTCACTGTTCGTTTCGTGGATTTGTTTTTCCTTCTTCGAAAACACCCGCACTAAGTCCTTGCAGAATGCAGAATCTCTCGCTAATGAGATACGTCTTTGCAAACATCTGTTCCATTTGTTCTGTCCATTTTCTTTATTCGTTCCGTTCCGATGCCTCCTCTAATTAGGTCCGGGTTAACCAAACTGTTGCGCTCCGTTTATCTTTTTTTATGGAGTTTCATTATGTCTCGTGCTGTATTCACTACGTTCATAGAAATCTAGTCAATTAATTATCATGTACTTGGCAAAAGTCCAAAACCAACTTCCTTGCGAGACCACCACTCGTATTCTTGTGCCATCTAGTATTTTCTCTCGTCTCGCCTGTTCTCTATCCTCCAGTCAACCGCCGTGATAATTAACTATCTAATAACCTAATTAATCAACTAATTAAGTGCTGATGGTGCAATGCTGCACGACGTGCTGCTCATGATCACACTGAGCAGCGCGGGCATCCTCGTCAGGCCGCCCGCCGTGCTCTCGACCATTGCTGAGGGTGAGCCTGGTAAGGTTCTGAGGGTTAGGATCGTATACTGAAGGTCTTAAGACGTCTGCAATCGACCATAGCTAAGGGTGAGGACTTGGCTTACCATAAGGGATAAGGCCCAAGAGCTGAGATTCTAGGGTTACGGAACTGTGGATGAGAAATGTTCGGACTCGACTGAATTATGTTTTTTTTTAATTATCACGAGCTCAATGTGCCGTACAGGGCTGTCAGTCTGTTATTGAGGCAGATTGCTTGGACACTACAACGAACTGTGCATGTTTTTTTTCTTTCTAAAAATGCCACATTGGCGTAATCGCAGATTGAACTAGCCTTACCCTTTGAGAAGTTGGTGAAACATAGTGGAAACAATCGCTTCAATTTCCACTGCTCTAAATTGGGAAATGCGGTCACATTCTGCGGTGTTCTGGGCTAGAAAACTGTTGAGGCATTCTGGCATCCACGTCCCCCAGGTGATGCTATTATTCCAGTGATTTACTAGTCAGATAAGAGATTCTCGAGCAAAACAACCGCCCCCCCCCCCAATGACCCCCGTGGAACTGCCTCATCATTTTCTGTTAATTGTGTTATTCACTCCGACACCCCGGAAATCCATTCCCAATCATTCCAAAACCTTTGGCCTCTTGTCATTGAATTATCCCACCGCGGATAGAAAAATAGTGCAATTAACAGGCGCATCATACAGGAAGTTCCGTAGGGCAGACAAGGAAGGGGAATTCCTTTCCGAAATTCCGGGATAGCTCTTCCAAGAGCTTGTACTTTCCTGGAAATAAGGGTACAACCCACTCGGCCTTAGCTCGAGTGATGACAAACCGGAAAAGACTCTCCTCAAATCACGTACTATATCGCCTGTCGAAGAAGCGAGAGAGCACGTGCATTGAGGAGAGTGGAGCTCCGATTTTCGTCCTTGGTCCAAACCACTAGGCTATTTTAGTTCCGTGAGATTCGGGGGCTTTTCAGGGACAATAGCGCTATTTCGGGAGATTTCTCTAGCGAATCTGCACGTGACACTTTTGTTGTTTCTACTAGAATGTCGCCCAAGGTTCACGTAGACTTTGGGCCAAATGGAGCAAGCCACGAGGGGCTTCGAGAATGTTCAATGAAAAGTTCAGTCCAAATCCAGGTTTAGTACAAGTAGTTGAGCCCAATTGTTTAAAGTTCAGTCCAAATCCAGGCTTACTTTCCGACTGCGGGATTCCCAGACAAAGACGTGAATGGGCTAGACGAGTTTGGGCCGAATTTCGACCGAAATTTGCGCTTCGCCAAATTCATCAAGCGAAATGAGAAAAGAAGAGCTGTTTACAATGAATTGGTTCCGAGCAAGCTCTGGTCATACCCAAACATTCTCAAGAGACATGCATTCACTAACCTTTATTCAGAATTTGAAAAACAGGTTACAGTAACTGTGTTTTCGGGCATATCTCGAGTGACGAGGGGGGTAGGTGAGCGAATTGAAAAAAAACAACGAGAAAAAGTCTAATCTGCAGTGCACCGAGACCCCGCGACCCTGCCCACCTACAGCAGTTCGCCGTTGTTGAAGAGGAGCACCCCGGAAACTGGTACGTATCCTAAGTAGACCTTAGTTTGGACTTTTGTCCTTAGTGCTAAATAAGTATCCTTAAGTAGCGCTAACTTAAAGACGATTTAGCAAGAATCAAAACAATTCTAAGATCACAGCTCACAGCTCCCTGAGAAGATATAATGCAGGGAATGAAAGACCATTTATCGCGAAACGATTCTAGTGGTGGGATGAGTTTCATAGAGAAAATATGGGAATAGAATCTTCAATATCAGTAATGGTAGCCTGGTTTTGGGAGAAAATAAAATAAAACATTCTTATTGGCAACTGGCGCGAGAGATCGTGCGAGATGATCAGATTAGTGATGAGAAATCGTTATCAACCCTCCCCATTTTGTGCACTCTCTCGCCGGCCAGAGATGGAGAGAGTGTGCAGAATGAGGAGAGTCGAAAAGCGAAACGACATCACAAGTTCAAGCCATACAAAAATTAACTCAAAACTATATTTCAGGCGACTACAATCCCATCCAAATCAAGGCCTACACCTCCCGGCCGCTATACTCTAGCAACTACGTCACTGATGGTGAATTTCAAAAATAATTTTGTTCATTTAATTAATTTTAATTAAATTTATTTAGAAAACGGCGCACTCTCAGGCGCACCTGCTCAGCCCGCAAAGATTTGCAACCATGAGCAAGGTACTTTTTTGATATTTTCTCATGTGGTGTTAAAATCCCTGAAAAGTAAACAAAAAAGTAAAAAGGGTGTTAATTTTTCACTGGAAAAATAAATGGAAAAGTAAAAAGATTTGAATTCCCGCAATTTCATTCTCAGTTCCCAGTGAAGCTAGCGACTTAAAAGTCGGTTTATAAGCTTTTTGGAACCTCTAGAACCGATTTTCAAGTCGCTAGTTGCGCTGGTGACCGAGATATAGAAATTGCGGGAATTCAAATCTCAGTACTTTTCCGGCGCGAATTCAAATCTTTCTACTTCTCCACTTACTTTTCCAGGCAAAAATTAACACCCTTTTTTACTTTTCCGTTTACTTTTCCAGGATTTTAAGACAACATCAGCGCTCTACCCTTTTGTTTTCCCAGTCGGCAAATCTGGAAACGCTCAATCAAGGTCTATACCCGGTCCAAACATAGTGCAAGCAGAAATCAGCCTGTTGTTCAGTCCAAGTGTTCCTAAGCGTTATGTCCTTCTGTTTTCTGAACCTGCACTCCATCAGTTTTGGCATTAATTCAGTCCAGATCAAGTTCAAAGCAAGTCCAAAAGCTGATACGAATTCCAAAGCCAGTACAAAATCTGATCTCCTGTCCAAAAGCTGATTTGGATTTGGATTTGGATTTTAACACATTTATCAAGAGTAGGCTCTGATGTGCATGGCGGGCCATTCATGATTTCTTGCTTGTCTCAGGAACGTAGGTCCGATAGTTCGCATGAAGAGATCGTTCCATCTTGTGGGCGGTCTTCCGCGTCCTCGCTTAGGCCCTCGTGGTGTCCAATCGATCACAGTTCTGCTCCACTTCAAGTCATGATCATTAGCAACTTTATGCACCCAGAGCCACTTTCTTTTCAAGGCGGTACGAACAACGTCTCTGACCTGAGTGAGTCCACGCAGCCTTTCGTTCGAGACATGATCCAAGACAGTGCAACCGACCATCCAACGCTCCATGCGTCTTTGGGCCACCGATAATCTTTCACTTTGTGCTTTGGTCAAGGCCCATGTTTCACATGCGTATAGGAAGGCGGGAATGATACAACCATTGAAAAGACGGCGCTTATGAACCATTGGGACAGATCTATTCACTAGGAATGATCTATGCTTATGGAAAGTCCCATATGCGGCCTGAATTCGCCGGCCAATCTCCCTCTCCTCCTTCCCATTGATAGTAATGATGCTTCCCAAATAGACCACCTCTTTTCTGATACCCACAATCTTCCCCGCAACTCTGACATCCCTGGGATTACCCTTCGAAGACATTCCCACAGTTTTATCACCGTTAAGATGAAGCCCCACCCTTTTTAATTCCCTCTCCAACTCTATTGCCATCGATTGAATTTGTCGCTCATCGTGAGAAATGAGCACTGCGTCATCGGCAAAGAGAATATGAGAGAGGAATCGCCCATTGATGTTAATCCTTTTTCCCGCCCAGTCTAATTAACGGAATGCCATATCCAAGACTGCTGTAAACAGTCTGGGTGACAAACAGTCTCCTTGTCTAACCCCTCTTCCAACATTGATTTCCACTTCCTTTCCATTCACTATGACTGCACTTTTGCTACACCGAGAGAGGGAACTTAGGAATGAAACCACTTCCGACGGAACACCTTCCACCTCCAGAGCCTTATAGACAGCATCAACATAAACCGAATCAAAAGCCTTAGAAATATCCACGAAAAGTAGATAAATGGGCAAGCGATGATCAATGCAGTTTGTGACTACCGTTTTGAGAGTGTGAATAGCATCTACCGTAGAATGTCCCTGTCTAAATCCCATTTGTTCCCAACTCCTACTGCTATCCAGGATAGGTGCGAGTCTCGTATTCAAAAAACCGGTGAGGGCTTTCTGCAAAGCAGGAAGCAGACTGATTGGCCGGTAATTTTTAACGAGAGAACTATCACCTGTCTTAGGCAGCAGAATAGTGCGCGAGTCACCAAACCCCTTTGGGACACTTCCGGTTAGTATGTTGTTAAATACCTCTGTTAGTAATGGAGCTAAGTAGTCAGTTCCCGCCCTCAACATCTCACCAGTGATCCCATCCCTTCCCGGTGCTTTACCTGACTTGAAATGTCGAAGTGCTTGTTCCACTTCAGCAACGCACAAGGGAATGAATGGGTCCCTTACTCTTAGTGTTCTATATCCTATTCCTCCGTCCCCTTCATACAAATCGTTATAAAATGCTTGGAAGACCCTCTCTATACCCAATTGTGTGCATTCCCAAATACCCGACCCATCCCTAATTTTGTGAATTCTACCTTTCCCTACAGCAATTCTTGCAGCAGCCTTCTTATAGCTTTTCCCGCTCGCAATGGCTGCATTGACGTAACTTAGATACGACCGTTCTCTATCATTTCTGAAAGATTGACGGATCGATCTGTTTAGAAGCAGCCACTGTAAGCGAGGCAAACCGGCTGACTGCATCTTATAATCCTTTCGTCCCGCTAGAAGATCCTTTGTAGCTTGTGATATTCCTCCATCCCTAGGTGTATAAACCGTTGCAATTTTCCCCGCCCCTCTAATCGCATCCACAATGTTACCGTACCCAAGATCCGCTCCTCTACTTTGTAACTCTAATCGTAGACTGAGTTTAAACAGTCCATTTTCGAGGTGCGAATCACCCTGACCGGTCGTTTCCTTTCTCCAAGGGAAACGGCGAGGGAATGAGATGGAAGCTCTAACGAGTCGGTGATCAGTGGTAAAATCGAATCGATTTATCACTCCGACATCCCTCACTGCCATTCCCCTAGGATACAAGATGAAATCGATCTCATTTGCTGATAACCCATTTGGTGAAACCCAAGTGAACTTGCGGATTGTCCTTTTCCGAAAGAAGGAGTTACCCACCTTGAGATGAAGCCTCTCACACAAATCCACAACCATTTGCCCTTTGTTGTTCCTATCCCCATACCCGAATGCCCCCACAGAGTTTTCCCCCAACTGACGACAACCAATTTTCCCATTGAGATCTCCCATCATGACCTTATGCACGAATCGGTACCGGTGGCTTCCAGACACAGGCGCGTTGTACGCTGCTTCGAGCTGATCGAGAAAATCACTGAACTCCGAGTCATCTCTCGAACTGGCAGGCGCGTAGACCTGGAAAATGCGAATAAGCTCGTTGTTCGGTACCTCCACGTCAAGAAAGCAGACCCTAGGAGTTAAGCCGCCAAATCTCACTACCATCCGCTTAGCTTCCCCACTCACGACAAACCCCACTCCGGCCATACGATTCTGCTGCCGTTGCGTGTGATAGAGTACGCTTCCCGACTTGAGTAGATCAATTGAGGCTTCATCTGGTCTTCTTACTTCGGACAGACCCAGAACGTGGAAGTTGATATTGATGAGTGCGTTCTCCAGTTCAGTGATCCTTGAGTCATGGCACAGAGATAGGCAGTTGAGCGTAGCGATGATAAGGCTTGCCATGATTTGGTCATACCCTCCCACGGTGACCAATCCGGCTTGGGAGGAGAAACGAGAGCGGCGCGTTTATGCGAACCGACCGACTTTTGAGCGAGCGTCGCACTCGAATGAAAAGATAAAGCTGATACTCATTCCAAATACAGTCTAAAAGCTGATCTCCGGTCCAGACCAAACTGCAGGCCAACGCAAGTCCGTGCTGTCCAAGATTCTGCAAGACTACGACAAGACGCTCGTGCCGTCGAACGGAAGCGTCGACGTGCAGGTCGAGATTACGGTACAGGTACGAACACGGGCGATTGGGAACTGGATTTATTTAAACTTATTTATTTTTCTCCAACGGCCTCTCCAGTCACATTGACAAACACTACCTCGTCTTCCTTTGAAGAGATTGTGAAACACATCCCAACATCATCCGAATCTGCAAGCTTTCATTTCAAAAAGTTCTCACGATTGATTTTGCATCAAAAATCACATTCGGAATTATTTGCTAAGCGTTGTTGTGGAACAGGCACGCATTGCGCACTATGAAATGGGGGCTCTCAGGGATTCATTCGATTAATTGTGTATTCTTAGAGGCAATGCCGCGGATCATTGAGAAGAATACCATTGTCATCTTTTGTAAGGGTTGTGAAACACATCCCAAACTCATCCGAGTCTGCAAGTGCAATTTCAAAAAGTTATCATCCAAGGATTTGCATGTCAATCCACAAACAGAATCCGCAATTTGATAACAGAAAAGATGCTTGTCACGGTGCTCGAACCGAGGACTGACTTTTTTTTCTCCGATAGGGATGGTGTGTGTGGCCTGGACCTTGATCGCTGTCATCTTCTTCCACAAACAAATTGGGGAAATTCGACACCGCAGGCTGCACATGCCCCTCATTTCTTATCGATCGAAAATGAGGTCTCCCCTCCACTCTCTTCATTCCGCACAGTCTCTCGCAGTGCTCCGATCGGCGAGATAGCGTGTGAAATGGAGATACGAATTCTTGCCTCCGAATCCTCTGCGTAATAGGGCACGCACGTCTTTATTCTGGTGCAATCTTGGGTTTCTTCCCCGCTATAGGGTAGGTTGACTTTCCCTCGAAAAGGCACGTCATTTCGAGGGAAATACTTGAAAGAAGGCGTGCAAATCCTTGAAAGGCTATTTAATTGCCAATTATTACTATTGTTCGATGAAATCAGATAAAAAACGCATGCACACTCAGCATCTCTTTCGCATCCGTTCGCAGGCAGAAAATAGCTTATTCTCGGACGCAGATTCATTTCCTTCTGCGGGATTTCTGCGCTGCGGAAATTGGCTTTCCATAGGAGGATAAGGACGACGCGATAGGGGTCAAAACACTTCAAGGAATCTATGGGGAAGTAGGAATCTGCTCACTCTCTTGTCAGTCAGTCAGGCTCGAGAGTGTGCAGAATGGAGAGAGGGGACGTGACATCGTTAGAGAAAACCACTTGAACTCCCATATTCAATGGAAAAATAGGCCATTGAAATTGACGGATCTACCACCCCTCATGTCACGTTTCGCATGCATTTTCGATGAGGGAGAAGAAACTCGAGGTTCTTTGCTGACTTTGTAATTAGCTCAGTGGAAACAATAGGGCCGAATGAAGAGCGCGCTCTCTCCGTTCTGCACATTCTTTCGTTGCTCTGACCGGTGATAGTGTACCCAGAAGTTACTTGGAACAAAAGGCGAGCTAGAGGGACGTAAATACGAGCAGAATGGAGGGGTCTTCACTAGAATTAGCGGCTGACTCTACTCGTTTCACGCGATCTCTCATCGGTCAGAGAAGCGAGAGAGCATGCGGAATGAGGAGAGTCGTGGTGGGGGACTTGAGTTGAGAGCCGGAAGGCGCTAATTCTAGTGAAGACCCCTCCATTCTGAAAACTTGTGGAAGTCGAAAGCTGGAAGAGTTGAGAGAAAGATTGGATAAGTTTCACAGCTACTTGAAAGGATGGCGATGGGGACCTTGGCAATCATTGGCACAGAACATTTGCAGAAAAAAATAAATCTGCGTATGCATACGAAATTTCAATGTGGTTCCCTCCATAAAACTCGATCACATCTGAAAGATCGATCGCAGCCAGAATCCGGGGCCACGGTAGATTTCGTGATTGAAAACTGATTTTAAAAAAATAATCAAATTTATAATTATTCAGGACATCAGCTCGATCTCAGAGATCACCAACTCCTTCATCGCCGATGTGTGGTATTCACAGATATGGACGGATGAGAGACTGATCTATCGGTGAATCAATAATTAAATTTTCCAAAAAATATTTAAAAAAAAATGTAAATCAGACAGATGAACTGTCATGTAACGAAGTCAATTACAGTTTTATAGAAGTAATTATTTTCCTTACATCTCAAATAGTGTTGGCAATACGATACGGTTTACCGATATCGCTAAGGTAGGGGCCACAAGCTCCGCCCACTTTTGGTCCACCCGATTTCCCTCGAAAGCGAGATCGAGGGAGCACAACTTAACTACGCAACCAAACCACTCGCCCAAAAGCTTGATCGGCAGCTTAATCGGCAAAAGCTTGAGCGAACGGAAGCTATTGACCTCCGCCATGCATTGAGTAACCCGCATGCAAGATCAAACTAGTTTTAATCGTTCTAAAAGCAATAAATTGGTCGAGAAATGGTGATTTATGATCTTTCCAATAAAGTCACGATGTTTGCGGGAAGATTTTCCGATTAGTTAGTATTTTAGAGGAATTTTAAGCATAAAATTGCATTTTTAATAATTTTCCAGAATTTGTGCTGGAATTAAATGTGAGTGCGAGAAGAGAGCGACGAGAGAGCGGGAGGAGGGAGAGAGACACACGCGAGAGAGGCTCTGCCCCTTTATCTCTCGTCTCGCCTCTCTCCCCTCTCTGGCTGGGGGAGTCGCGCGCGCTTCTAACGTTCTCCCGGGCTTCAGTGAAGAGCTATCGACATACGTTCAAAAGCAAAAATGATATTGAGACCCTGACGGTCATATTGAGCCTATTTTAGACCAGATTCCGCAAAGTTGGAAACACATGTTGCGGCCCCTACGCTAAGGGTCCCCTCTCCATATTTTGTAATCTCAGGCTGGGGAGGCATAGCGATATCGCTAGACCGTATCGTATTGCTAACAATACTCTCAAAGTTAAACATAAATGGTGTTATATTGCTATCTTCCAGTGACATCTCATGCAAGACAAATCTCTCCCTCGACTCCTCAGTGGCGGACAAACTGTGGACGCCGAATGTGTGCTTCGTCAACTCAAAACACACGGAACTCCATCGATCTCCGGCCTCGAATGTCCTGCTCATCATTTATCCAAATGGTGAGATTTTAAATTGAAAGGGTAACTTTCTGGCAACGAAATTTAACATCCAAAATTGCTTGATACATTTAGAGACCACAGGCTCCGCCCACTTGGAGGGGATAGAGAGTTGCCAAAAATCCAAAAAAAAAAGGGTTTCTAGTGATGGTCCCCAGTTGCGCACCAGCCCTTTACTTCATTGGTATTTTAGATAAATTTTAAGACTTTTTTTGGAATTTCAAGATTTTTCTCAGAATTGCCGGCCGAGCGCGGGAGGAGCGGGGCGAGAGAGCTTGGGGAGGGAGAGAGACACACGCGAGAGAGGCTCCGCCCCTTTTCTCTCTCGCCTCATTTCTCTCTACTTTCCCTTGCCCGCGCGCGAGTGGTTTTCGGGGGATAACTCGGCTGAGAGATGAGATAGAGACAAACTCTAAAGAGGAAAAATGTTGCTCAGATCGAGACCAACACAACGAGCATAATATTAAGTCCGTGCTGTCGATTTTAAATATTACCCTGTGGTCTCTAGATACATTAGTGAGATTGTTTCAAATCGCCCGGCCAATCAAATGCATTGTACAATACAAATGTGATGAAAATGACGGATACTCGTTTCAAAACATCACAAAACGTCTAGGAAATCCTTTTTGTTAATTTTTTGACAACATCAATACAACCATCAAATCAACGAAACCGTTTCCCATCTTAATTTCATAGCAATAGTGAAACACAAATGTGAGAAGACATCTCTAAGCAAACAATTAAAAGAGAAATGAGATTGCAAATTCAAATATTTTTGCACAAATATGTGTTTATGAAAATTAAACAAAAGAAAATGTACTTCATCATAATTTACGCATATTGAACGTCGGAATTCAAAAATATCCATGATTTCGAATTCCAGGCACAGTATGGCTCAACTACCGTATCCGCGTGACTGCGCCTTGCAAGTTTCAGCTGTCCAACTTCCCAATCGATCGACAGGTGTGATCTTTGATCTTTGATCTCTCTTAGGAAAACAATCTAAACGATTGACAGGCATATCATGCGGAATATAAATAAATCTAAATTGAACGAATGAATGAAAGGTGAATGATATGTTTCACTCGCACTGCAAGAAACTGAGCGTCTCTCTTGATTGATCATTCTCAGCAGTCCTGTTGGAAAAATACAAACTAACATTATTGTGATCTGGAGTGAGCAAAAGGATGAAAATTTCGAATTTTGAAGAGAAGAAATCAGTCGCAAAGGTTTTCTTAATTTCCAGGAATGCCAGCTCATTCTCGAATCGTACTCGTACAACATCGCTGAGGTAGCTTTTCTTTTCTCAATATTCCAGAATCAGGTGTCAGTGATCTCATTATTATTTATAAATATAATATTAATATTAATAAAAAATAATAACAGGTGCGTCTGAAGTGGCAGCCGTGGAGTCCGCTGACGACACCGGACAAGGAGGACCTGCGATTGCCAGACTTTCAGGTAGATTTGTTGCTGCCTCTCTCCATTCTGCACACTCCCAAACCTTTCCAGCTGACGATAGAGTGTCCGGAGTTGACAAAGTTTAGTTTGCATGAGGAATGTTTTCCAAGCATGGTGCAATTATCCTGGTTCCGAATAACGCCTAATGTTGATAAGTTTCAACTGATTTCAATTCCAGTTCTACAACGCCACAGCCGAGTCCGATCACCTCGAGTACACTGCAGGGATGTGGGACCAGCTGAAGGTCACTTTCCGGTGAGTTGATTGATCTTTGATCTTTGTTCATTCTAATGAGTGGTCTTTGATACTAGGTATGTTATTGGAACCTTTCTATTAGTTTTTATCGGTTATTGGTCTTTACCTTCTTCATACATTGACCGTTGGTCTTCTGAAATCAATTCTCCCAATTCTCAGATTCCAACGCCTCTACGGCTACTACGTCCTGCAGATGTACCTTCCGACCTACTTGTCGGGTGAGAACTCTATTTTTTTGTTCTCTGCTCAGCTTTTGTAGTTGGTATATAGTATACAGTATAATGTGCACATCGGTCGACGATTTTACAGACAAAACAGTGTGTTCTGAAATTTAATTTTCTCAACAATCTGGTTGAGTTTCACCCTTTCCTCAAATCGAGTCGGGACACTGAAGCAATGGTTCTTCGAGATCTAACTTTGGATAATAATTTATAATTTTAAAAAAGATTCATGACATTATTGCAGTGTTCATCTCGTGGATCGCCTTCTGGATTGACACGCGCGCATTGCCAGCGAGAATCACACTGGGAGTATCCAGTTTGATGGCTCTCACCTTTCAGGTAGGTAATGATGAAACCTGTATCTCAGAGGGTAATAAGTGTCGTCTAGAAATATACAAATGAATCTGCAAATAGGCGTTACGCTTCTGACTATATTACACTCCTCATTGACGTTCAACGTCCATTTTTTCTGAGATCGAGGTGCTTCCGAATGCATAATTAATTCAAACATTTTCAGTTCGGCAACATCGTCAAGAACCTGCCGCGTGTCTCATTCGTGAAGGTGAGTGATAGTTACATCGTTTCGGTGTTCGACTCTCCTCATTCTGCACACTCTCTCGTTCCTCTGACCGGCGAGAGAATGTGCGAATTGGAAGAGCCAAAACCGAAATTACATCCCTAGTGAGTGTTCTCATGTGATGGACAAAAAATTATTGCCAGATCGATGGCAATTACCTTATTCACAAACCCATTATGTGGGTTCGAATGAAATGTCAAATTTCGTTTTATAGTTGTACAGAACATGAAAAAAAGGAGATTATTGGTGCTCAAAACACTTGTGTTTCATCAATTGTTTGAATAATCGAAATGTCGATGCCTATCCGATGACAGCAAATTTTTTCGTTTAAAAAAATAATCTTTAAAAATATATTCCCTTGAAGGTGTTTTTGCTATATATTGCAAACTTTCAGGCAATCGATCTCTGGTTCTTCGTCTGTGTCGCTTTCATCTTCTTCTCGCTCGTTGAATTGGCCGTGGTAGGCTTCGTGGACAAGATCAATGAGGTAGTTGGGAGAGTTTCATCATCATTAGAGAACTAAAAGTTAGCATAACAGCCGAAAAGCAGCGATTGTGTGCACATTGAGAAACCAGACGTTTAATTTAGACAATATCAATATCATAATTAGATCATTACATCGTCAATAGGCAATCTCTTGATCTTCGCCAAATAATATCGATTTACTTGAAATAAATTGTTTAATTTTCAGATTAAAAAGCGCACGAAGCGAATGCGAGCCAGGAAGAGGATACTTACAAGGTATTTTATTTTTAATATAAATGTTTTTGAAAATAAATAAAAATAAAATTTCAGGGATAGTACTCGGAACGGCTCGCTGTACAGCTCGAATGGCAAGCCGCCTCGAACTTTCAAGGAGTTTTCTGCGTACGGGTCAATGTAAGTGTTCTTTCAATATTTTTTTAAAAGTTTTAGTTAATCAAATTATTTTAATTTAAAAAATAATAAAGATTCAGAGACGACGATGGCACCTCGAACGGGTTCTTCTCGCAGAACAACTACTATGAGGGATACAATGTGGGTTGGGTTCGAATGCGTTTCAGAAGCTTTTGATTAGGATAAATGCTATGGAAACAACTTTAACAATGATAAATTCGCCATAAGAATAAAAAATTGCGTGAACGTTCTCCGTTGCGA
The DNA here is from genome assembly GCA_036245825.1 of Pristionchus entomophagus. Lineage (NCBI taxonomy): Eukaryota > Metazoa > Nematoda > Chromadorea > Rhabditida > Neodiplogasteridae > Pristionchus > Pristionchus entomophagus. The sequence goes on along the minus strand of BTSX01000002.1, from coordinate 9,788,225 downwards.
TTGATTTTCGCGATGCGCTAAATCCCGCTCTGTTATGTTTCATGCGGACCTCAAAACTAAGCGTCTTATAGAAGCAATGGTTGACTTGAGATGTGCTCTTGAATATAGAAAATATTTTGCAGTACGATTTCGACACGGGCGCTCGAGTGGATGCATTCGCAGCTAAGGCATTCCCGGCGTTCTTCGCTTTGTTCAATGGTGAGGAAGCAATTGGGAGAATCACCCGCTCACTCCATTTGGCACACTTTCTCGTTTGTCTGACCGGTGAAAGGTGTGAAAATTAACAGAGATTTCGATTTATCGCTTGCTCATTCGCCTCCTTCACCAATGAAATACTTGTAAAATGAATACATTCGATTCTGATCAAGAACTCATTAGCAAGAATGTATCCGTACTAGTAATGCAAAAGAAGGAAACGACTATCCTATGTTCTTACACTCTCTCGCCGGTCAGAGAAATGAGAGTGTATGCTGAATGAGGAGAGTCGAGTTCCGATTCGGTCATTACTTATCCGTACGTTATCAATCTGATGTTCTAAACGATGTTCACAGCGGAACTTAGTACGAAAATCATGCCTTAATTCAAATAATATGGTTCAGTTTGCTACTGGTGGTACTACCTCAGTCGCGAGCACTTCTGATCTTTGATCTCAGCTGATCTTTGATCTCTCCTCTCAACTCCAATCATCTATCACTCATCCACATATTACTCAACGCCACGGGTTCATGTCTCGTTATGACCAAAGTAAATTATGTATCTTCATAATAAAGAAGTATTATAATATAAATAATATTATATTTTTGACACAAGACCCGACAATAATTTTTTTACCAAGATACTGTCGGAACTCGGACCTATAAATGATTGAAAATACAAACCTATCATGAACAAATGAAACTAGAGGAAATTCTCAAGGAAAGACAAAAATTGTCGACAATTTTCCTGTTATTTGTCCACAACTCTGTTCTATCATTCCCCGATCTCTTCCCGGTTACCTCTTCCCTCCCAACCTTCTACATATCATCGATAGACCACCGACTCGAGAAAATAAATAGTAGATCGAGTGAATAATTTTATTGTTTGTCTACGAAGGGAGAGAAAAACTGCAAACAATTCGAAACGCACAAATATAATTCAGGTGTGAAACTCAACAGAAAATTCATTCGAGAGCGCCATCTCAGATTGCTGTGATAGAAAATTTGCTTGTGTTTTGTCTCCTACTTGGCTCAAATTGCCCCTATCGCTTCCCTGTCATAGTAGGAAAAAAGACGTCCGTACACGTTCAAATATGATAACTATCGACTGGTTGTGATCTACACTTCAAATTGTGTATGCCTGAAGGCAAAGCTATCGCCTAAACACTGGATTTGTGCAGTTATTTCTGATTTTGACACGTAGAGACAGTAATGGAGAGAAGAATAGGAAGACGTGTGCGCATGGTGAGCATCTGATGTGCGTACTGTGAGAAAATTCTTATCTTATATCACTTTTTATCGATCATTGTCTGTAACGAGTATCCGTTTGTTTATAGTAGATACGCTTCTTATCCGGCCTTCCACAGCTTCTCTAGTGTAGCAATCGACTGTGGCGAATATCTGCAATCCATTGCTTGTCACGATTGCTTTATCAATAATTGCTAGGGTGCTCCTACGGACTATGTTAGTCACTAACGGTATCCCCCCAGATTACAGCATTTCACAATCGAAAAATGGAGGAACAGGGGGGGGGGGATTTCGCTATGTGTGGGCAGACAGCACTGTCAGGTGTCTATTCTTTATATAGAAGTACGATGGCTATTTGAGGCTCTCTGTCCTCGTCCGTCAGATCAACACGATAGTATGCAAATCGTGGAGGGGTCGTTCTCGAAAATACATGTGTTGATGATTAATTACCAACCTCTCCACCACCGATTGAATCATTCCCTCTGCTTGCGCGGGGTAGGTCACCAGCTTGACGTCGTCTCCATTGGGAGTGAGGATCGTATTCGGCTGTACCAAAGCCGGAAACGTCGTTTACGAGGACCACGGTATATCTTGTCCCGCTCGAGGTCAGCCGCGTCAACCGAATATCTGAGTACATGCTTTTTTAAATATTTGCAATAACCACGTTCAGCGTTTTCTCTTTGTGGAACTATCCAGAGAGAATTTAGACAACTTTAAGAGGCTCACTTCTCAAACATTTCAACTCACTTATCGAAGAGTACGGTAGCTCCATTCACATCGGCAGTCGACTTGTATGCTTGCAATTTCTTGAGGAACTCCATCACCGCCGGCTTGGCCACACTGTCGATCTTCGTCTTATCCAGACTAATCGAGACGGTGGCCCTTCCCGCCGAGTCCTTGTTCTGCAATCCATGTATATATGCTCTCTCGAAATTGGTCGAATTCTGACCCTACGTGGGCAAAAAAACAGAAATAATTTAGATAAAAGTTTAGAAACGAAACATGTGGGTCTTTTCTTGTTCTTACGGACTTGTCTCATCCACTTCCTCATCACCTGAATGGTGATACATCCCTGTCCGGCCTCCAACACCACCTTCATCAGCACGAAATAGGCCCATTCGTGGGCCTGAAACATCCTCGTATTGCACAAAATGCCAGATTATTTTAAATTAAAATATGAATTTTGTCAAGATCTTCTCAAGGCGAGCCTAGAGACACAGCATGGCTGTATCATCAGAGAAGCGAGAGAGCATGGTAAATGAGGAGAGTCGGATGGCGATTTGCCATCACTAGTGCCACCCGAACCCGCGACGTACACTCGTCCACGCCTTCGTGTCAGCATTATAGTAGGCGAGAGCGTCCAGTCCACGTCTCATCCCATCAAGCCAGCCCACGTACTTGATCGACACTGCAGAGTCTCCCTCGAATCCCATCACTCTGCAAATGGCAATCGCTCAGTTCGATCGGTATTATTTGTTCTTTTCAGAAGCATACTAGATACAATATTGATGTAGTTTTCTTATCTTTAGGAACATTTCTCATTCGTCTATTTTCAATAACCGGCTCATTCTCATTCAAATAAGAGTGAAAAATTAACAAAAGATGGATTTTCAAGAGTGTTATCTAGGGAATACTACTGTTTTTTTGGAAACTAATCGGTTATTTTGATAAACAAAACTCTTCTCATCATAAATCAGTTTGTCCGAAGCCCCAAAGATGTTCCACCTAGAGGCTAGCAATCCTTCAACTATCCGCAGGTAAAACGAAAAACCGCCAGGAGTACTGTAAGTAGTACCGTCAAATTTTACTTGCGCACTTGAACAATATTTAAATGATTTCGACGTTCCCACTTATGAACTCACTTCATCGTTTCTGCATCACAGCACAGCACGTATAATACTGCAAAAGCCCGGCACTCTTCGTAAGCAGATAGAATAAAATAGAATAGATTTATCCGCACAGTTGGAATTGTTGTGGGGTGGGGTGGGGAGGGGGAGGGGGGATGGAACAAGTAGAACAATATAATGTGTGAGATAGGGGAATCTCAGCGAGTAAAGTGAGCAAGTTTACAGATCATCCAACCTCCTTACACATCACATTCATGAACTCTGCATAGTTTGTAGGTATCTTTCCTTTTCGAAGTACATCATACAGTACTTTACCTACTCTGTTCGCAAAACTGTGCTCGCGAATCTTAGTTCTAAATTTTTCTCGACACACTTTGAAGCCTGCGCCTCTGAGATTAGATTTGGATAGAACAAGAAAATCGTTTCTGAACCGGGACAATCTCGAATTCCCGAACAGCATTTCATAAGCTAGTTTGAAGTCATTGACCTTACGACGGTACATCAACGTATTGAGTTTGAGCATCTCGTTTCGTTCCACTGGTAAAGGTCTGTTTTCAAAGTTGTATCCCAAACATTTGTAGCTAATCAGCCTCGTCACTTTGTTTTGAAGCTTTTCGAGTTTACCAGCTTCTCTATCAAAAACTGGGAAAGCGACGCTAGGACTGAATTCTACCATAGGCCTAACGTAGGTAGTGTATGCATTGACCATTACTGCAGCATTGTTCGTGCTGAGTCCACGGAAAATTAGGTTGGAACGGAGCGCAGCTTTTTGGATCACTATGTCAAAGTGTTCTCTGAATGTCAACTCGTTATCGATCTGAATGCCTAGATCTCTCATCGACGATTTCTGATCGATTGGAATGCCCCTCAAATAATGCTTCGATAACTGATTTCCATTTCCTAAGTGGAGCACATTGCACTTCTCACTTGCAATACTCAATTGCCAAATGTCGCTCCACTCCAGGATGGAATCAATACATTGCTGAAGTTTCAGAGGACCACTTGACTCATCTTTTTCGAATGATAGGAATATTTTAAGATCGTCTGCAAAAGTAAAGCTTTCGCACCCATTCCTTTCTATAACCTGCGATAGATCAGCAGTATATAGATTGAATAGGAGAGGACCCAGAACTGATCCCTGTGGGACTCCACTAATGACCGGTCTTGATTCCGATAATGTCGTTTTGACTCTCACTTTGAATACTCTGTTTGTTAAGTATTCCTGAATCCATCTCACGGTCAGCAGTGGAAAGTCCATTTTGGAAATCTTTTGAATCAACTTTGGATGGCTCACTGTGTCTAATGCTTTGGCATAATCAAAGTATATCACATCGACACACCTGTGCTCATCAATTGCTTTGGACCATTCATTGACCACTTCTATCATTTGTGTTTCAACTGAACGTTTTTTTCGAAAGCCGAACTGCGTGTCAGGGAAGAGACCGTAGCTCTCACAGTCAGCAATCATTTGCTTAGCAAGGCATTTCTCAAATACCCTACAGAAGAAGCTTGTGATTGACACAGGTCTGTAGTTTGACGGGTTTGAAAATGGAGCTTTCTTTTTGAGAGGTGTTATTGTTGAAGAGCGCCACCGGTCGGGAACTTGTGATAATTAATACGACTTTCGAAAAATGATCTCAAGAGCAGCAGAGAGAGGGACTGCAGTTGATTTAATGAAAATCATAGATATATATCTGGAGTTCGACACGATGATGCTTTCCACTTTTCAATGAGCTCACAAATTTCAAATCGACAGAAGGGGTCGTCATAAAAATTCGAAACTTTCTCTCTTTCATGAGAAAAAGATGGGGTGTCACCATTGTCTTTTGTCAAAACCCTTGAGAATGTCTCTGCCAGTTATTCTGCCTTATCGCTGTCCGACTCAATTTGATGGTTTGATTCATCTATGAGACAGTCTACAGCAGAAGTACATGCATTAGAAAGTTTCGATTTTATGTAACCATAGAATTTCTTCTGGTTCTTAGTCTCTATGATTTTTCTCTCGTAATTGTGGTGGTACTTAGTCACTTCCTGGTTATATTCGGCATGAAGCTTTTCAAAACGTTTCTTTGACGAAGGTTTTCCGTCATTCAAAAATGTTATCCAAGCATCGTGACGTTTCTTGGAGAGTCTATGAATATGACCAGGCAGTGGTTTCCCAGTTGAATCTATCCTCATCAAAGGGACTGATTTCTCGATTATTTCCTCGAGTAGATGAATTAACTTCTCATACATCTCATTCACAGTTTCACCCGCATTGAAGAACAGAAGCCAGTCAATAGTAGAAAGCAAAGAATTTATCGCAGCATAGTCCGCTTTTCGAAAATTCTTTACATATCTAGCTTTTTGCGGCTCTGTTTTCATCGTCAATTGGAATGTGAATGCTTTATGATCTGAATCGCCATAGTTCGGCAACTGCTCAAGATTTTCCACAATTCCGTCGGAATCTGTCAGTAGTAAATCTAGAAAAGCATTTCTTCTCGTCGGAAATGTGATACGCTGCTGAAGTCCTACTTCAGTACAGCAATGAATGAAGTCAGTGTTGACAGCATTGCATTTTTGAGAATCAAGTGGCCATTTCACTTCAGGGAGATTGAAATCACCAACGACAACTGTTGGATGTGCGCATTTTGTGAAGTCATCTAATTTCTCCCAGATAAACGCGCTATTAGTTTGAGACAATGCAGGGACTCTGTATACCAGAATAATTCGCGTACTCTGGGTACCAACACGCAGATCTACAATCAGTAGTTCATGTGATTCAGTTTTGGACTCAGCGAAAATCAACTTGAAATCAATGCTGCAGTGAATGATCATACAAACTCCACCACCACGTTTTCTCGCACGATCACACCGTACAATGTTGTAGTTTTTAGAAAGTGACCCAAGAACCACTCCATTAGGGTCTGATTTTCGTAGCCATGACTCAGTGAAACAATAAACGAGATACTCATTCGTCTCAAGTTGAGACTTCAAATTACTATGGTTCACCTCATTCAAGATAGATCGGATGTTAGCATATATCACGGTAACTTTAGGAGGCTCAGCACACTTGCGTACACCTCTACCACTCAAAAAGGAGTGGGTGAATTATGAATGGATGGGGGAGGGCGACCATAGGACGAGAGAGACGAGGAAGGCTGGGTGACATCAATCCTGGTACCGCCACGACCCGAACCCCGAAGTGGAGCACGCATCGTAGAGTTCCAAAAACTGATAACACCCTGACTCCGCGCTCCCCTCGTTACCGTGGCCGCTGGTGATCTGTTTTGATTGGGGATGTTGTACGAGAACGGCTTATCGGTCGAGTTCGCCCTCTCTTCGCGTGTCAATGAGGGACGCAGCCAGACTCGACCATGGTTGAAATTGGCCAACAAGTGCCGTCTTGAGATGACCAGGCGCTGCAGTTTGGAGCAGGGCATGATCACCTTGAGAAGACGACCCTTGGAGTCGGGCGCTCCACCCACGGAAGACAGACGTCGGCACAGCCTGGATTCCGAGGTGGGAAAGGATGTCCATGACATGCGCGCGATCGTTCAATGCCCTATTCGGGGGGGGGGGGGGGGCATTGATGCGAACTCAGGCAAACCGTAGAGGACGATCGCCCTTTCCCGTTCAACGTCCTCAACCACATCTCTCATTCTACTCTCACAATTCTGGAGAATCATTTTGGGTTGAATGGGGGAGGGTGGTTCGGTGGGTGCGAGTGTCTCGGAATGTTTTGGTGCGGAAGGAGCGGGAGTTTGAGAGGGAAGAGGGAGGGGAACGGGTTTCTTCTCTATCAGTTGCTCTCTCAGTCTTCTGTTCTCATCCCACAATCGTTCGTGGCTCTTCTCCAATTCCGAAACACGATGACTCACTGCTCGATTACTTGACTCCATGCTTTCGATCTTGATGTTCATTGCATCAATTGAGACCTTCATGGCTCGAACGAGATCCAGGAGAGGGATGGCATCGTCCGTTGACTTTGTGAAACGAGTGATGAACGACGAGAATCGGGCGGCGGGCGATTGAGGCTGAGGTGTACGAGAATCGGGGAGTGAGCACGTAGAGACAGAATGGGTAACCTCTGATAGTGCCATCGGAAGATTTTGAGCCTGGCACAAGACTCTCAGCTGTTATTATCGATCGGTAGACGCACGTGACTGGCGGTTAGACGTGAGCCATCGGAGAAAACTGGAGACTGACCGACCCTTACTTTTGGACAAGAGAGAATGATGCCAAATGATGCCACGATGCCAAGTGACCGAACATAGAATCATACGACTGTTTCCGCTCATACCACGATGTGACCTGTTAATCAATTTTTATTTCCATTCACATAGTTACATAGTTTATTACCTTGAAGTTCAATTTTCAACATCCCTCGTATTCATTGTTAAAGGAGGGGTGGCACGAATATCTGGCTTACTGCCTTCTATAGGGGAGATTGTGGGGATTCGTTACCCAATCACACTTGCGAAACTCCCATGTAACCAATTTTCGTTTAAACCTAGCTATGAGCGTTTGGCTGTGTGACAAGCGGACCTGATCGATCAGGCAACGAGAGAGGGATAAGGGGACAATGAAGAGACCGCGCATGCAAATCGGCGCGCACCTCTCGGCTCTGCGATTTGCATACGCGTTCGTGCCTCCTCTTCTTTAATTAATACATTTAAATGATTCCAAATCTGAAATCACTCGCCTTTCCTCCTGTCAAAGTGTCCACGGTATTATCTTTGTCGAAGTTGAAACTTCCATCCTTCTTTCTCTAGATTAAATTTAGTGTTAATCGAATAATTAGCATGTAATAATAGTCCGTATTCTCATAATGCTCTTTTTCTTCCCTACTCGATAATAGGGTTGACAATTCGGCATATCTTTGCGATCCGCATCCTCCCCCCTATGAGGAGCATTCGGATCGTAAAGACAGGCTTGGGCTACGAGTAGTGACTCACTAGTGAGTACTAGTGAGGTCGTATTGGGTTTCTACTCTCTTCATTCCACACACTCTCTCACGTCTAACTGACCGGCGAGGAAGTGTGCGAAAATCAGAGAGCAAAAACTGAAACGACATTCCTATTTGCCAACTCTGCTAACTGACCTCGAATAATTTCCCACTCCCGTGTCCGAGCAATTCATGTATGGCATTGAGGATCATGAACGCCCTTCCGAGATACTGATGAACAATGTCCTGAATTTTCAATATATGAATGCATCTATAAAATATTTTTTTCTTTCGCTATTAAAAGTCATTTTCTTTCTCATAATATGTAAGATCAACAAATTTTGAAAGCGAAGGTAATCTCGGTTAATTAAATTAAAAACTGAACCAAATCTCTTTCGCAACCCTTAGTGCTTAATCATATTTTAAATGATTCTAGCGGCTTTCCATTCAGTTTTTGCTGAGAGATACTACCTGAAATAAATATGTGATAAGAAATAATCAATAAGATTTCCTATCAAAGTAAGCCCCCCCCCCTATGTAATATGTGTATGCATCTAATAAAGTATGTATTTATTACTATCAATTGAAGCAAATTGTATCTTGATGGTTGTCTCTCCGTTGATCACTAATTTGATCACTTGCGCGTTCTCTTTCCTCAAGCACTGGAATTCGGTAAAATTGGTGCTCGGGTGATCTGATTTTTTTTTATAAATATGTCATTCTTCCCACCTTTCTATCCAGGTATTCCTTGCACAAGTCATAATCGTTCTTAAGCAGCGGGAATTCGGTCGTTGATTTCGGGATTTTGGTGAATATCGCAATTTCGACTTGCTCATAGAAAGAGATGAGATCAGGATAGATGGTTGCTGCAGCAGACGCAGCTACCAATTTCATGAGCTTCGACTGAAAAGAAGGCATTGATATGGAAATTTTTGTAACAAATATAGTAATGCTCACACCAATCTGATACGAAAATAATTAGCTTCTCAAATTTGGCATTATTGCATGTTTTCGAGAGAGAGAAAATAAACAAAACTTACTTTAGGGACTTTCCGAATTAACTTCTTTGATTTGATCGAAAATTGATCTGCAGTCCAAGCAATGAATCGTTTCCATTCCTTTTCACAGATACCCTGAAATCGCAATTTCGTAAATCACTGAATTGGCAGATGAGACTAAAGTTGGATGGAATCAATCAAGCTAGACTTTGAAAACAACACTCGTAAATAGTTACAAAATATCGAAATGGAGTGTTTTTTTGCGCTAAATGTCTCTGCGCAAGAGCGTAACGTCCCTCGTCCTACGTAGAGTGTGATCTTTCAAAGTCTTCTCACAACATCAACCGCCTTCTTCCTCAACGATTCAATCGATTCGCAGTAGAAAATACGGTAGAGAAGGATGAAGATGCCGGCGGATGCGGGAGAGATCTGTATGGGACCAATCGTACTGTTTGAAGTTCAAAGAAAACAACATTTGTTCATCGGGAATCGCCAGTCAAACGAATCTATTTCATGCGTTTAAAACTTTCGGACAGATTTAGGGAAGGGATGGCAAGAACTCATTCAGGATTTCCTCTAATAAGGTAGAAACTTGAATAAATATGTCGAAGAAAGAAAATAGATTTCTTGTCAAGATCATGTTTTTGAGGGATGTAATATCATCATATCTTGAAAGAGCAGGTTTTTTACCTGGAGTAAGGTGATGAGTAGTCCCTGGAAGAGTGCTAGTGACGAGTAGTGTGCGTAGAGACGCTCTTTGGAAGTGAGATCTGAAGATGATTTTTTTTTTCAAAATTTTAAGAATATGTAAAATAAATGTTGAAATTAATGAGCACCATCGAATGAGGCTTACGTCGGAACGACATGTAATGGTGAGCGATCTGTCCCTCAGAATTTCTATACCTTTCCAAGCCATCCCACACCGCTCCTATCCGTGTGATATAATTAACGCCAGAGTAAAGCATAATATGATACGTTGCGCGTGCTCAAAAAATGAACGGCACTGTGACAGTGAGAAAAAGTGTTGTTAGATCGAATATTTTCTATTCGCGAATAACTTTGCATAAATGCACACTCGTTCAATCGCACTTATGAAGGGTGAATGAAACGTATTCTCATTTTCTGCGTACATTTTCAGTTCAAATTAGATGAGTTGCATACATAGGTGAATGAGTGCCGTTATGCAAAGTTATTCATGAACAAATATTATTCGAACTATCAACACAAGGGAGAAATGACTTCAAATCATCTCTTATCATGTCGAAGGCATTTAATAAGATGAATGAAAATTCATACTTTCGAACGTCGTTCTGCAATCGAGCTCAGCGAAGCAGTTTCGCTTTTTTCTCTTGGTTTTCTCTTGAATGCACTTCTCATCACTGGCTATCGCATCAATCAGTAGCGTCTCCACCTCCGCGTTCGCCTCAGATTCATTCATTCGTTATTTTTCCGTCTATGTGGGAATTGAGCAAGAAGTATCGTGATCAGTGCAAGATAAGGAGGTCCGTCGGAACTGTCGCGAATCGGTTGGTTTGGGGAGGGGGGTAGCATGGCTTGGGGGAAGGGAGGTGGGGTACGGAACTCGGAGCCCGAGTCGCGTTGGCAGAATGCGGTAGACGAGAGGTAGACCGAAGAGACGAGATTACCGGGAACCCAGGGACCCGATTATCTCACCGATAGTGCCAAAAGACCGAACAAGAGTTGCGATTAGGCAGCCGAGAAACAAACCAACCACCGCTTTATCTTCAGCCTGCCTAACACTACTGCATGTCCAGAGAGGAAGGGGTCAGGAGCGGGGGGGGGGGGGGGGGGTGGAGGGGCAGAGATGGACCCAGAAGACTAGATGATTCGACACCGTCTCTCCTCGAACCGTCTCGGTTAAAAACCTCGCCGGTTAGAAAAAAGAGAGAGCAAGCGGATTGAGGAGAATCGGTTAATGAAAATTAGTGCTGTCGACACGGCGCCTAATAGGTGGTAAAACGTTCACAATGCAGATACTTTTTGGACAAAATGCGAGTGAAAACAACAATAAGAAGCGAATTACGCTCATCGTTGAGAGCGGGCGACAGCGCGACGCGAAGAGAAACGAGGAGAGTGAGGGGAGCGAATGAGGGAGAGATTGAGGGAGAAGGAGAGAATGGAATGGAATAATAAATCAATTAATTATTTCACATTGATTCGATCAATCTCTCCTTGTTTGTGTAATTGGAAATTTTTGATTTCATTTTTGACCCGCACACCAGAGTAGAGTTGGAACATGGACGACCTCTTCATTCCTCTATCCCGACCCTCGCATTTCGAGCACAAAATGACACGAGTTGATCTGGACGGTCCGTCAGCTATTCAAAGGCTTTTCCACGCCTTACGGACTGCGCCACCCCAACGGGGTTGGCGAACAGAGTCACGGATACCCGACTTGTTTACGTTATTTTCGGATAACCCGAGATAGACGCCCCTCTCTCGAAATCAGATGATAATATACATATGAACTGGAAATTTACTTGCTTGAAGAATTCGTCTCTGACAGTGGAAGACTTGTTGAGGGTCCTCGCGAATCCCTTGAGTTTGGTGAGCTCGGACGAGTGAGGCCATTTGGAGAGGACAAGGAGATGCCGATTGGAAGCCCTAAATCGAGATGGCGCGATGAAATTGTGAACCGATCTGGAGTGAACTGGACAGTCACGAAGATACCCCGATACCTGGCGAAACTGCATCATTCAACAGGCCCTGACCCTCAGGATTGAATAAAATAACAGCGAGATGCCGCTGATCAGAAGCACAGCGAGGACTGGAGACGGAAAGGTTTGGGTAGGGACAATAACTGCCTATTTAGTAATAATTCACTCGCTTGAAGGCATCATGCTCTTTACTGCTTTCCTGATGTTGGAAACAGAATCAGACATGATTGCAGCGACATCCAACTGGTATTGATAGAGACCGCAGGGTGATCTACCAAATTGATGTCACTATTGAATTTGGAACATAAATCGTCCATGTTGACCTACTTGAAGATAACAAATAATTTTTATGCAATTCCATCAAAAACTAGAATTGTGGGGGGGGCGCATGTTTTGAGAGATTCGCTTCCCCTCAAAGTGGGCGGAGGAAAAAGTCAATGAGAGAGAAAATATTTGAATTCCCTCAATTTCGTATCTCGGCTTCCAGTGGAGCTAGCGACTTGAAAATTGGAATATAAGCTTTTCCGACCATTCTAACCTCTAAATCCGATTTTCAAGTCGCTAGCTCCACTGGGAGCCAAGATACGCAATTGCGGGAATTCAAATATTTTTTTCTCTCCTTGACTTTTTCCACAGCATAACATCAACCTTTTTCGGATGTTATTGAAAGATGGGGGTGCCAACATTATCGTGTGGCAAGTCCGCTTCGACATGTCGGTGAAGCGCAATCGGTAGTAGGGTGACCTCGCACATTTTCCGGCGTGCAACAGAGCCTCTGAAAAAAAAGATTACAACGGCCGATTAGATGGTATCTACGGGAATTCGTTATTTTGCATGATACAATGAATGCATTAATGAATGACAAGTCGTGCATTCGCTCACAGATACGCGGCCATGCGTTTTCCAAAATCATTTACACTAGTGAAGGCAAATCGGAACTAGACTCTCTTCGTTTCGCGTTCTCTCTCGTTTCTCTGACCTACGAGATATCACTCGAATTGGCGAGTGCCGGTTCCGATTTGTCGTCCCTAAATTACACGCATTTACCATGTAATCCTTAGACGAAATAATTAATGAATCGTATACTAGTCGATACTTGATGCTGCAATCTCTCCTTCAACCACCAGCTGAAGGGCATCCAGAAGCGACTCAAGAGCTTCATAGTTGCGCGAAAGATCGACTACAAGGTGTCGCAGAGAGATAATCTTCTCAGATTCGTCTCTCAGCTTCATTTCTGTATGGGAGCCGATCGGTTCAAGCCCTTCATTCAGTATGGAGAATATAAAACGGATCGATGGAGGCCGACTTTTGCGGTTCCCTTGTACATATGAGACACACGCGGCGTGCCGTCATTGCCTCATGAGTTGGAAATATATCGATGTAATATCAATTTGCGCACCTGAAGCGACATTTCAGATCGCAACCTCTAGTGGGAGACGAGAATGTTTTTGAGAGTGATGGCGGGGGAAAAGTCAAGGAGAATATAATCTATTTGAATTCCCGCAATTTCCTATCTCAGCTCCCAGAGGATCTATGTAAATTCAAAAGGGAAATGTGAAGTCGCGAACTATACTGTGAGTCGAGATACGAAATTGAGGGAATTCAAATAGTTTCCTCGTCTCATTCACGTCTAACACGCTATGAGAGTAGTGAGAACGAAAGCGTGCAAATTGTGCTGATCTTGGTAACTGATCTATGGGGTCGCTAGTGATGACAGATCGTCCGCGACTCTCCACAATTCGCGAGCTCTCTCACCGGTCAGAGAAACGAGAGATCACGCGGAATGAGGAGAGCGCGAGAGAACTCTCCTCGTGTCAAGGACAACGCCCGTTAATGTGCGATGAGAACGCAACAGTTGTAGTGCGAGAAAAAAATGTGAAGCACAACGCGGAAGTTAGCATTCCAATGAGAGAAATGATGAAAATAATCTGTAAATGATCTGACAAAATCGAACTTTTTAAGAAGTGATATCCGAACTCTTCAAAATCATAAAAACACAAGAGAAGCATAATGAGGAAGTAAGCATACCAATGAGAGCAATGATGAAAATGATCTGATAACGTTGAACGAATTAGTAGCGAGAAAAAATGAGAAGTTCAGTGAAGAAGGAGAGTTCAATAATGAGTTCAATGATCAGAATGTACTTGCAATAACACGAAGTTCAGCATTAAAGGAAGAAATTTAGAATTATTATCCTCATCAAAATCATTCATCAATTGAGCAAAACAAATTAGAAGTCCAATGCAGGAAGAAGAGGGTAATGAGTGCAATGTAAATGATGTGATAACATTTAAAAATCAACTAGTATTAGAAAAATTAGATAGTCAATGAGGAAGTAAGCATTCCATTGGGATCAATAATCTCCAATTATAGTTGATCAAATCGGGTCGCCCCTCGTGTTCGGGGGCCCGGTCAAGGTAAGTGATCTCTGTTATCGAGCGAGAAAACACGGAATGCACTCTAGCAATAGATGAACCATGAGACGGGCAATGCGGAAGTTTCCAAATCAGCCGTGGAACTAATTACAGGTCGTAGTAAAGCGAGATAGTGTGGGAAACGAGGAGGGTCCCTCTCGATACCACACACTATCTCGTTTTACTATGAACTTTGATTAGTACCTCGGCAGATCGATGATCTCCGATATAAATGATCCGATAACAGTTAGTGAACTAGTAGTGAAGCTAGAAATAATGAGATCGCTATAAATCCATCCTATCGCGCACTCTTCCCGTTCATTTCACTAGAGCGAGAGAAAAACGAGAAAAAATGAGGAACTAAGCATTAATGCGATCTCAATGAACTCCAGCATGCTTCAACAGCATGCTAGCAATAACAAGAAGTTCAGCATTAAATGAAGAAATTGAGAAATATTATCCGAAAGCGTCAAACCATAGAGCAAAACAAATGCGAACGGTAATGAGGAAGTGTAAGCATTCGAATGAGATAAAATGATTTCCGATGTAAATTGATCTGATAACATTGGATGAACTGATAACATTGGATGAGTAGAATGAGAAAAAAACGAGAAAAATGAGGAATTACAGTGAACTCAATGAACTCCAACATGATCTGGAAATAGAGCAAAACAAATGAGAAGTTCAGTTTAGGAAGAAGGAGTCGGATGAGCTCAATGATCTCCATGGTACAGTGAGAACAGAATGCGTAGTCATGTGGTGTAATAGCGTGGTGTAAAAAATCCGAAAATTATTATCATTTACGGAACGGGAAAAGGCTTGGCGATTAGCCAAGTCTGGCCAAGCCTTCACTCTCTCATTTTTCTGAACGCGATTGGAATGAGAGAGAAATAAGCTAATAATATGTATAGTGAAGAGACGCGAAAATAAGTGAGATGAGGCTCGAAACTTAGAAAATTTCTCCGTTTCGAGAGTGACAACAATTAGCGGATTACACCGCATGTCTACGCATTCTCTTCTCACAGTATATCAGCAGACAACATCTAATGGCGTGGGAAAAGTCAAGGAGAAGAGGAAATATTTGCATTCACGCAATTTTATATCTCGGCTCCCAGTAGATCTAGACACTCGAAATTTGGATTTCGCGATTTACACCTTGGAAACCAAATTTAAAGTGCCTAGCTCTAATGGGAGCCGAGATATAAAATTGCGGGAATTCAAATATTTCCTCTTCTCCTTGACTTTTCCCACGCCATTAGACTCCCATTTCCTGCATTGGACTTCTGATTTGTTTATCTCTATTGCTACATTGCATGTAGATCGTATACTGTTGTCAGATGTTGTCTGCTGATATACTGTGAGAACAGAATGAGTAGACATGCGGTGTAATCCGCTAATTGTTGTCACTCTCGAAACGGAGAAATTTTCTAAGTTTCGAGCCTCATCTCACTTATTTTCGCGTCTCTTCACTATACATATTATTAGCTTATTTATCGGTTTCTCTCTCATTCCAATCGCGTTCAGAAAAATGAGAGAGTGAAGGCTTGGCCAGACTTGGCTATTCAAATATTTCCTCTTCTCCTTGACTTTTTCCATGCCATGAGAAGTTCAATGAACTACAGCGGTCAAATATCATTCGCGCGTGAATGAGAGAGTCCATTAAATTCGCCTCCCCATCAGGAACTAGAAACCGAAAGCTTGAGCAATATTCATGCGCTATTTCTGATAGCGCATTTTAGGGACTAGAAGCACCTGCTTTTGCGAATTAAACGCGGTTCAGGGGTCTGGCTCGGGATTAGTTTAGCTCCCACAAGGCAATCTACAAGGTGGGAGCGAGAGAAATATATCACAGGACTTAGCAAATTGCCAGCAGTTGAATTTGTTGGTTTTTTACGGCTTTAACGGTTACGTCACACGGTCTTGAAAGAAATTGAGAAATATTATCAATATTCGTCAAAAACAAAATTAATGAGAAGTCGAATGCAGGAAAAATTAGTCTAGTGAGTTAAGTGAGTCCAATGAATCTAATGTGAGTCCAATGAAGTACCAACGGTCAAATTTCATTCATGCGTAAATGAGAGAGTGCAGGAAATGCGGAACTAGAAGCCGAAAGCTTGAGCAATATGCATGGACGGTCAATGTTAGATCGTTTTGAGGACAAGAAGCACTTCCCCAATACCGGCTTTTAGGAATTTTCCGGCTCAGGGTCGTCCTCGGGCTCAGTTTAGCTCCTAGGAGAGAGTGGAATTCATAGAACGAATGCATGAGCGAATTCAACGAATGAGCTCAATGAACTCCGCTGTATAATATTTGAGATCTAACAACATTGAATACACTAGTAATAGCAGACAAAAGGAAGAAATTCAGCAATACTATACGAATTCCTCAAAACCATTCAGACACATCACGCGTTGCCGATTTACCGTTACTAGTGAGAGATATCTAGACAGCGCCATCTAGAAATACTGCAAAAACAACTTACTATTTATAATGGAAGTCAGTGGGAATCTGCAGAGCACGTGATGTCTCTGTAATTAGAAGCCGAAAGCGTGAGAAAATAATTTCTGATAATGCGTATTGGCGACGAGAAGCACCTGCTTTTAGGACCGGCTTTTAGGAATCAACAACTTGTTATTTATAATGGTCGTAAGGAGGGGTCTGACTTGCACGTGATGTTTGTCGCTGATCGACGAATGGGAGATGAGAGATGGGAGTATTTATAGGGGGGAATACTTCCACATGCGTCTGAGATTCTTGACATCAACATCAAAGTCGTAGAGCATGCGATGACAGTTCTGTATTCAACCTTTCGAGAAACCAAATATGTGAAAAGAACCGTCGTCTCATGCTCTACAATTTTGATGCTGATGTCAAGACTCTCAGACGCCTGTGGCAGTAGCATACTCTCGATTTAGCCTCTGAGTGCTTGTGGGGGAGCTAAAGTTCAACTAGGACAACTTTTCACCGTTTATGAGACCTTCCACGAGAAACATATATTCTGGGAAGTCGACGGATGACTTTTCTGCAACCCCCTATCAATAAGTTGTGGGTGAAGTCTCCATTAATAATGCGGATATTTGGCCTAATATGAGAGGTTGTGGTTCACGTATCGAGAAATTCATAACAAGACCATACAATTCGAAAATTCACTGCTCGCCCTCTCGCTGTTTGACACTTTTACATGGGGAATGATCGCGCGCTAGGCCAGGCGCATTTGAGGTACGAAGGGGAGCGGAGCGAAAGTCAGCGCCCAGTTGCACCTGGGGAAAGAGCAGCTGTCAATTACGCCGTCGTAATCACCCCTTCCGGGTACCCGAAGCCATTTAGCCAACCCTACTCCTGATGGCAAACCGAATTGCTGGATCAAATTCAATTTTGCACACTCTCTCGTCTCTCTCACCATCGAGACAGTGTGCAGAATTGAGAGAGCACTATTCGAGATTACTACAACTCGCAACTCTCATGCCGTATATCCATTCCCCCTCGTCCTACGATTCTGTACACTATCTCGTTTCATTGACCGACGAGAGAGTGTGTGGAATGAGGAGAGTGTTATTAGATCCGGCAACACTACTTCCTAGATTATCTCCCTCTGTCCTTCTCAATCTCTCCTCTACCTCTTATTTGTCTAGTCTTAGCTATGAATCTAGTCTGATCTCTAGTAGTGATGGCAAATCGGCCACAACTTTCCTCAATTCGCGCGCTTTCTCGCCTGTCAGAGAAATGAGAGAGCACGCGTAATGAGGAGAGTCGATGCCGATTTGTCATCACTCCTTCCTACCTTATCTCCATCTATCCTTCTCAATCCCTTCCTAGTATCAGCTTTGTATCTTCTCATCAACAGTAATTCTCATCAACAATAACACAAATCAGTCGAAGGGATGCAAATGGGGGAAAATGTACAATGCAGATTGTTCCTCATCCGAGAACCTTCTCGTCTCGCAACATTGTCATAGTCATAAAAAATGTTAATGTTTGCGATCCTTTCACAGGATTCATTTTGAAGGGATTTCATTACTCAATTGGTCGAGGTACAGCATACTAGATTTATTCATATCACGATGTTACACTAAACACAAATTTTTAAAAAGATTGCTACAGAATAGTGTGATAACAGTATTAGTCTCTCCTCTTCTTCCTTATAATTGCTCGGCCAATCTCGATGAAAGCTTGATGGTCAGCATTCGATATGGATCGACACGATTTTCTTTTTTGACTGAAAATATGCATTTAAATTACATTTTAAATTTTGTTAGAGGGAGCCAAACATATGTAGGTGTCCAGCCCCGCCGGCGACCTACAAAATGCGCAGTGCTTCAAATTTTGGAAACTGCACATCGCCGGCGGCATGGACATTAGTGGTGGCAAATCGGAAATTACTCTCCTCATTGAACGTGATCTCTCGTCGCTTAGAGAAACGAGCGAACGCACAGAATGTGGAGAGTGCGTTACCGACATCACTAGTGGACATGCATGGAGACAGACCTCGGCATATAGTATCATTGAGTTCGCCGTTGAGGCTTCGCTTGTGGTTGTAGAGATCGCAGGAGATCATTAACCACTTCTTCTTGTCGAGAAGAGGAAGGTGCTGAAGGCTTAGTCTTAGGCTTTTTAGTTTATTGCTTTTAGAAAATGTAACAAACTAATGGAGCACATTTCAATATTCATTAGTGATGACAAATCGACGTCTCTTTTTCGCGTGATCTCTAGCCGGTCAGAGAAACGAGAGAGCACGCGAATATTGGAGATATCTAACCTTTGAGAGTTCAACAGCGTCCTCGAACGAGAGGTACTCAATGTGGAATTCATTCTCGATGTACAGCTTGTCCGGTTTTCTCGACATCATCTCAACTATTATGGAAGCCCAGTTGAGAGACGGCAAACAAGAAATCATTGGTGCTGTAGACATCTCGTACGATGCGCAACGATCGAACGAGCGAGGAGAAATCGAGAAGGACCGCGACTGAGATGATGTTTATTAATGCCAGGATGTCTTAGGATGCCCTAGGTTGCCTTTGCCAGCCTTAGAAATGCTTTACGATGCCTTAGGATACCTTAGGATGTTTGTTTTTTTGTTGGTCCAAAGCGTTGAAAAACGGCCCTATACCGCAATTTTTGCACAAAATCGATATATCAAAAATTAGGCGTTTGAAACAATTTTTCCTGGCTTACTTTTGGAATATGTGAGTTCCTGTCATTCCCTTGTACGGAATGCTTCAGCATCAGGGCTGTGCATTTCTCGTTTCTCGATTTCTCGAAAAAAAAATTTTTTTTTAAAGTCACAAACGAGGAAATTCTGATCAGACTGGTCGTTCTGATGAAGCTTGCCAATTATTTTAATGTCGTCTCTTGGGCAATCTGAGAGTCCCTGTTCAGCATACAATACAAATTGCCTTGAGACTAACCAGGGTCGGTAATCGTGCACTCATACATATCAAGTGAAAGACGGTCGACGTCATGTTCTTCGATGAATTGCGAAATGAATTTGCTGCAAATACATCCGTTTTCACGAAACTCTGACACCGTGTTGCATGTCCCAGTAGTTGGGGAAAACGATGACGACAACTAGCGACTAGTGATGGCAAATCGGCAACGTGCTCTGCTCATTTCGTATGCTCTCTCGCTTCTTTGACCGGCGAGAGATCAAGCGAATTGAGGAGAGTCGATGCCGAATTGTCATCACTACTGCTCACCCGGCGTGATCTGATATTGAAAAGTTGCAGTTCGAGTAAACATCCATTTCATTTATCTGCATTCCTTGGTTATAGATGAGCAAACGTCTCCATCTCTTTTTTTCCTCCTTCGAAATCATTTATATTACTTATAATAATATTAAGAATAATACAAAATAATTTTTAAAAAAATGATGCCTTCGAAATCCGTATAGAACGACGCCTTTCAAATTCGCATTCCAATGCAATCTCGCAAGTACTCGAGCATTGTTTCGTCATCGAAGAAAGAATCGAACTCGAAACGGTACTCGTATTCCTGAGAGAAAATTAAAGGTGGAGTAAACACAAAATTTTCGAAGGCAAAGTAACGGCATATCCAGATTGGGCCATTGAACAGCTTTACAAATCCAAAGTTTGAAGTCTCTACGTCAACTTTGATGCGAGATATACGCGCGCAAAGTTTCTACAGGGCTAAGGGACAATCAAGATGTGCGCGCGGTCCCGGAGGAAAGAGACCGCGAACGGGCAGAGCCGCTCTCTCTCGTCTCTTCTTCTGTCTCTTTTTGCCTTTTTCCTGTTGATTTTCAGTAATAGATAAGAAATAAACCAGTAATTCATCGTTAAATGATTGCAAAAATAAAAGAAAATGAGGGAAAAAGGGAAAGAAGTGATGAGTTATACTGTAAGTAAAAAAGTTTGAAAGAATGCAACTACCGTATTTTTTCATCATTGCTAGCGGATTTCGTTGTAAGACTCCGTCACTTTACAGGTCCTTTAAAGAAAAATTGCAAGAATCAAAACCGATTAATCCAGAGTGAATTAGATCTAGAGCGTCTATTATTCCTAAACTTACACTTAAAACTTACTTACTTGTTGGTGTTTTTTTGAGATTTTGTTCTTTTGCAGCGCTTGATTCGCAGCGCTTGATTCGCTGGCGTAAATTGAAGTGAGGCTGGCGGAGTTTGAGACGGAGCTCGAAGAGATCCGAATAGGCCTTACACACCGTCACATCTCCTGTGAATGACGCTGCATGCACAGAGAAGCTCTGAAGATGCTCTGAAGATGCGAGAAACAAGTGAGAAATTTCGTCATGTCTCATCACCAGAAACCCGTCCAACCTCTTTTACACTTCATGCATGTCCTTTAAATTCGTTGGTGAATAAGTAATGCAAATACAAAAAGAGTAATAATACAAGTACCTTTGAAAATTCGAATGCACAGATGATTGGATTCGTCACAGCCCGGATGTGTTCATCGACTAGAGCACGAAGCGATCGCGAAGACTGTAAATTTGTTTTGAAAAAAAAGCTCAATGTATCCTCCCAAAAAGGGCGGTATTTTTGGAAGGTTTTAAAAATGGTCTTCTTTTTTGCATTCGTTTTGATCATGACACAGCGGATATAGTAGTATGTGTAACGAGAATGATCGGTGCGGCATTAGCAAAATACGCGGGGGGGTGACGAATGGGCAACGACATTTGGGCAACTGGATTTTTTTTTGGACAAACGACATTTGTGCAACGAGCCATAAAACTGTTCAAAATCATCCTACAGTGATCTGGTTGGTCTCAATCGATAACTAGTGATCTCCCGCATTCCATCCGGGGTTGATCTTTGATCTCTGGCACCTCAACGACATTTGGGCAACGAGTCATAAAACTGTTCAAAATCATCCTACAGTGATCTATTTGGTATCAATCGATAGCTAGTGATCTCCCGCATTCCATCCGGGGTTGATCTTTGATCTCTGGCACCTCAACGACATTTGGGCAACGAGCCATAAAACTGTTCAAAATCATCCTACAGTGATCTGGTTGGTCTCAATCGATAACTAGTGATCTCCCGCATTCCATCCGGGGTTGATCTTTGATCTCTGGCACCTCAACGACATTTGGGCAACGAGCCATAAAACTGTTCAAAATCATCCTACAGTGATCTATTTGGTATCAATCGATAGCTAGTGATCTCCCGCATTCCATCCGGAGTTGATCTTTGATCTCTGGCACCTCAACGACATTTGGGCAACGAACCATAAAACTGTTCAAAATCATCCTACAGTGATCTATTTGGTATCAATCGATAGCTAGTAATCTCCCGCATTCCATCCGGAGTTGATCTTTGATCTCTGGCACCTCAACGACATTTGGGCAACGAGCCATAAATCTGTTCAAAATCATCCTACAGTGATCTATTTGGTATCAATCGATAGCTAGTGATCTCCCGCATTCCATCCGGAGTTGATATTTGATCTCTGGCACCTCAACGACATTTGGGCAACGAGCCATAAAACTGTTCAAAATCATCCTACAGTGATCTGGTTGGTCTCAATCGATAACTAGTGATCTCCCGCATTCCATCCGGAGTTGATCTTTAATCTCTGGCACCTCAACGACATTTGGGCAACGAGCCATAAAACTGTTCAAAATCATCCTACAGTGATCTGGTTGGTCTCAATCGATAGCTAGTAATCTCCCGCACTCCATCCGGAGTTGATATTTGATCTCTGGCACCTCAACGACATTTGGGCAACGAGCCATAAAACTGTTCAAAATCATCCTACAGTGATCTATTTGGTATCAATCGATAGCTAGTGATCTCCCGCATTCCATCCGGAGTTGATCTTTAATTTCTGATACTTGAACAATATTTGGGCAACGGATTGCAAATTTATTTAACTCATTTGAAAGATTTTTTTTATGCATTTATTTTTATTGGCCAAGCATCTGAAGAAAAACGCAATAATTTTATTGAATTGTACTAGCTTAAATCACATACCGATACAACTGTTCGTCGTTTTTATTGATATGATACGCGCGATATTCATATCCGGCTGGATCGTGCACCAGAACCTTCCCTCTCGTACTTTTCACTGATGGAGATGCCATTCCCTGAATAAGGTTTGAAATGTGAATAAAACCAATACAAACAATAAAGAAGAAAAGGAAAAGAATTCGTATATGAAACGTAAGAAAAATACGAAAAAAAAAATTTCGCCATCAAATTGATCGATCATAAAAGTTACCGTAATCTCACTTGCGTTCTCGTCAATGGCTATCGGAACAAAAATGAATAAAAGTGGTATTTTCATTATTTTGAAACTATTTCTGATCATTTTTTATATTTTCGTCTTCGCCCAAATGTTGTTCAAGCATCGCAAATCAAAGATCAACTCCGGATGGAATGCGGGATATCAATAGTTATCGATTGAGACCAACCAGATCACTGTAAGATGATTTTGAACAGTTTTATGGCTCGTTGCCCAAATGTCGTTGAGGTGTCAGAGATCAAAGATCAACCCCGGATCGAATGCGGGAGATCACTAGTTATCGATTGAGACCAACCAGATCACTGTAGGATGATTTTGAACAGTTTTATGGCTCGTTGCCCAAATGTCGTTGAGGTGACAGAGATCAAAGATCAACCCCGGATGGAATGCGGGAGATCACTAGCTATCGATTGAGACCAACCAGATCACTGTAGGATGATTTTGAACAGTTTTATGGCTCGTTGCCCCAATTTCGTTGAGGTGCCAGAGATCAAAGATCAACCCCGGATGGAATGCGGGAGATCACTAGCTATCGATTGAGACCAACCAGATCACTGTAGGATGATTTTGAATAGTTTTATGGTTCGTTGCCCAAATGTCGTTGAGGTGCCAGAGATCAAAGATCAACTCCGGATGGAATGCGGGAGATCACTAGCTATCGATTGATACCAAATAGATCACTGTAGGATGATTTTGAACAGTTTTATGGCTCGTTGCCCAAATGTCGTTGAGGTGCCAGAGATCGAAGATCAACCCCGGATGGAATGCGGGAGATCACTAGCTATCGATTGAGACCAACCAGATCACTGTAGGATGATTTTGAACAGTTTTATGGCTCGTTGCCCAAATGTCGTTGAGGTGACAGAGATCAAAGATCAACCCCGGCTGGAATGCGGGAGATCACTAGCTATCGATTGATACCAAATAGATCACTGTAGGATGATTTTGAACGGTTTTATGGCTCGTTGCCCAAATGTCGTTGAGGTGCCAGAGATTAAAGATCAACTCCGGATGGAATGCGGGAGATCACTAGTTATCGATTGAGACCAACCAGATCACTGTAGGATGGTTTTGAACGGTTTTATAGCTCGTTGCCCAAATGTCGTTGAGGTGCCAGAGATTAAAGATCAACTCCGGATGGAATGCGGGAGATCACTAGTTATCGATTGAGACCAACCAGATCACTGTAGGATGGTTTTGAACGGTTTTATAGCTCGTTGCCCAAATGTCGTCGAGGTGCCAGAGATTAAAGATCAACTCCGGATGGAATGCGGGAGATCACTAGTTATCGATTGAGACCAACCAGATCACTGTAGGATGGTTTTGAACGGTTTTATAGCTCGTTGCCCAAATGTCGTTGAGGTGCCAGAGATTAAAGATCAACTCCGGATGGAATGCGGGAGATCACTAGTTATCGATTGAGACCAACCAGATCACTGTAGGATGGTTTTGAACGGTTTTATAGCTCGTTGCCCAAATGTCGTCGAGAGGCCAAAGATCAAATATCACATATGTGATATGATAGCTGAACTGATAATCATCAGAATGACAATCACACCTTTGTTGTAGGACAATTTTCAAGTGAGCTATGCTCCGTTGCCCAAATGTCGTTGCCCATTCGTCACCCCCCCAAATACGCTTACCAGTCGAAATTGGGCTGTTGACTCTGCATAATCGATGATCCTCAATGCCAACTCCTTAGGCAGTCGTTCAATCACAGAGAGACTGTCAACATCTAGAATCGCAGGCTCCTCAACGATTTCCAGATGATCCTCGTCGTTGAGCTCATCAGAATCTTCTCGATTACGTCGCCTTCTCATCTTCGGCTGATTCTTTTTCGACGGCATTCCTCGATGTATGGAAGAAAGTTAACCAAATTGTCAGTGCGTAAAACATTATTATAGTGACACGCAATTGCTATGGATCTCGGTGGTGAGGACAGATCTCATAAGAGGTACAGGCAAGTTTTTTTTCTTTTTTTTCTATATGAACACATGCTTCACGGTATTTCGGATTCGGAACGGCACAATGTTTGGGGAACATGGGGAAACGATATTAACGTACTGCGAGGAAACAACAACAACAAAAACGAACTACGAAGGGGTTCCAGAAAGTGCATTCTTGTTATAAAAGCGTTCGCCGTGGACTTGTCTTACTCAACACACTCAACACTCAACGTTTTCTCTCTCTGTCTCTCTCTTTTCCACGTGAGCAGCGAAAAGAGAGAACGCAAGGAACAACGCGTGCACGTGTCCACAGAAAAGCCTGGAAATGGAGAGGTGATGCCAAATCGATATGGATCTCGCCGTGACTCTCCGCCGGTCAGTGAAACGAGAGAACACGTGAAATGAGGAGGGAGCGTATTTGTCACCACTAGCATGAATCGATAACGTTGAAAAGCGCGAAAAAGTGACGGCACGTTCGATGTGTGTGCGCTGGTGACAAAAGGAACCCGATTCTCTTCAGAACGCGTGCTATCTCGTTTCTCTAACCGGCGAGAGAGCCAAGCGAATTGAAGAGAGTCGGTTCCGATTTGGCTTTACTGGTGTGCGAGAATTGTGAAAATGTGTGACGAAAGGCACACACTTTTACGAGGTCTCACCCCTTTCCTCTTGCACAATCAGGAGACTGCAATGTTGAGGAAAAAAATTGGAAGTGAGGCTGATCTCGACGACTTGTTCAGCTGCCCCTTCTCGACGGTGCTGGATACGGGGGGGGGGGGGGGGTCCCAATACCTTTTCATAGTCTTTTACGACCCAAGGCTTAGGCTCCCAAGTAATATCTTGCGATTGAATTCTTTTTTTCACTGTTAATGAACACTAGGTACCCACGGTCGTGAAAGACACAACTAATCATCGAGAACAGGCTGCGAAAACAATGATTCGATTTAGATTTTGAGGGATTGAAACCACATGGAAACGGGAGGAAGGCCATTCCCTTTTTGCTTGCGAGAGAAGAGAGTATAACTTTTCTGATAAGGACATGAATGACCAGCGAATGATATGAGGACAACCTCTATAAATTAACAGCAACGCGAGAAATCACGGTATCTCCAAATCACAACTAAAATATGGGCTACACATGTCCCCAGTCCTTGAGATCCTCGAGAAGCGCTTTGAGTCTCTCACTGATCGGTCCGTCCTCCGAGTTGTCATCCGGAACATCGGCCGACTTCTGTGAGAATAAGGGCGAGCACGACCGCGCACCACTTGAGACAGTGTCGGTAGAGTTTGTGAGTTTGAATCAAAATCCAATTACGGATTTTATAATATATTCGATTTTATAATATTATAATATATTCGACTCGAAATAATGCCCTTTTGAAGAATGATAGCTATCGCCATGTTTTCTTTGAAAATTCATACTGTTTCCAAATCGATTCCGAAAGAAGTCCCGTCGTAGGCGCACATCTGCTGCATTTCTCGCCAGTAGAACTCGACCAGTTCATTCTCGTTGGCTCGCCGAATTTCGGCTTTCAGAGAGAAAGCACAAGCCATTGCTACGTCAAGCAGCGCGTTGTTTGAGGCAACAATTTTCAGCATCTGTAATTTTGTATTTTCTAGGCAGCATGGTGAATAATGTGCAGAAAATGTTTGAATCATTTAAAAAAAATTGTATTTTTGTTATTTAGCTGAAACAGTAGACAAGAAAACGACGTCTTCGCAAAACGTTTTCCAGTATTTTATTTGTCTCGTCCGCAAAGAATTGTCGATTGAGGAGAATATTGTGTAACTTTCCAATCAGTTCTTCACTCTTTTAAAAAAAATTGACGGATGGTAGTGCGTGCACTAAAGTGGTGTTAGTTCTCAGTAAAATGCACATGGAAAAAAAGGAAAAAGAGTGTTCGTTTTCTGGAAATTTATTGGAAAAAGCAAAATATTTGAAATACCGCACATTTGTTTCTTGGTACCCAGTGGAGATAAAAACTTAATATTCTTTTTATGAGCTTTAGCGACCCTCTGAACGTCATAAACCAACTTGAAAGTCTCTATCTCCATTAGAAATCGAGTATCTACAACTTCTCTACTTCTTTTATGTTGACGTCAAAATTCTCAGACGCCTGTGGACTTAGCCTTTTGGTAGGGACCCGGTTACAATTTATCCACAAAGTTATAATGAGATTGGGGCTGTTTCGATATTATTATATTACTTGTGCTCAGATATTGCGAGGCTTGGTCTCAGAGGTTTTCATCACAATCAAAGTAAAATCACAATGAGATCGACATGAATGATTCCAAGAAGGTCGAATCGTAGCCCAGCATTTCGGTGAGACTGTACGCTTGGACCGCGTCGCTAACACAAATCGACGTCTCCTGAGATAAATCGGAGCTCTTTCGGCGGAATTTCAAGTTTTTTATTTTATGTTTTTGATTGATTTATCATATTCTACAAATTTTTTGACCTCTCATTGCACGCTTCACGAGCGTAATCTAGGTCAAAAATGCAACTGAAAACTTTCGAATTCCCCACGGGGCTTCATACCTGAATCGCCTGCTCATACGAAATCAGATTGCCCAATCGTGTTGCGTAGTCATCCAATCGGAGCTCCGTCACATAATATATTTTCAGAGCCTCGAACAACTTTCGTCGCTCAGCATTGCACAAATCGACGATTTGCTCGGGCAGATCGTAAGACGTCTGCAAACAATGCCGCAAATAATCTCTAGAATCATATTAATTTTTAATGTGAAAGAGTAACAAATCGAGATCATAAAACAAACCAATTTGCCAAATCAACAGAGCGAAGAGCACCGCATACTCGGTATCGGTGAAATTGGCACGAGCCAGTATCGGCTCTACGATAGCTACCTGGAGCTCGAAGCTGTCGTCCGTAATTCTGAAACACTGGTGTTGATAATCGCACGAACAAATGAGCACATCACTAACTTTACGGTGTCGTTGCACGATTGCGGGCTTTCGTCCTCGGTAAAGAATTTATTTTCTCGTGAATCGTAGAGAGTCGTAAGGGTGGCCATGTAGTTGAAAGTCGAAATTATTTTAAATTTGAACAAGTAATAATAATAATTTACAAGGGTCCTTTGAGTGAGCTTAACATCTTGTACGTATTGCTGTGCACTTCGGCATTGAACATACGAACGGCGAAATTCTTGAGCATTTCTCGCTGGAAAGAGAGGGCTTGCAGAGTGCTCTCTCCATTCAGCGCACTATATCGCCGGTCAGACAGGCGAGAGAGTGTGCAGGCAATAGAGAGAGAGCTAGTAGTCGATATGGCTTCACTAATGTAGAGCGTATGGAGAGATCCTAGAAGAAGAAACGCATCGAATGCATGTATTGAACGAGCGGAGTAAAGAGCATATCTGGCGAAAACTGAGAAATTCAGCTCACTTGATCTTCGAGTTTGAGCGCTTCAAACGTGGGAAAGCACGCGGATGCGTAGCGGAGGTAATCATCGGCGTTTATCTTCAGAACCTCGACTAATAAAGTCCACGAACACAGCAGAAACTCCTGAAACTGATTTTAAAAACAACTGTACATCTTTGAATCTAGCAAATCTGAGAATCGATAATTAATCGGATCAAGAGTAGGATTTAGCTATTCGATCGTCGTAGCGACCCCGCTACCTCCCTCCCTCTAGACTATTGCGAAATTATGTGAGGGGAGTGTGAGGTAGCGGGGAGTATCGTACGTGTCAGAAAAATCAGAACGAATACCGTGCGCTACCGCAAAATATTCACTTTTTGCGTACTTTGCGAATACGCAAAATTAAAAAGCGCGCGATTGCTCTTTGTGTTCCTCATGGTCGATTTACTGGAATCGGCCTGGATGAGCAGGAGAAATTATGGCTAGAAAACGAGAAAACACTAGAGAAAAATAAAAGTACGAAAAAGGTGAATATTTTACGGTAACGCACGGTATTCGTTCTGATTTTTCTGACACGTATGATAGATGGGTCGGTCAAGAGTCGCAAATCAGCTCTCTTCTACTTATTTTATCATCATTTTCAAATGCCACCAACCTGTTTCGGATGATCTTGAAAGATGAGCGTTCCAACATTATCGTCTGGAATGTTCACTTTGACATGTCGACGGAGCGCAGTCGGCAGTAGGGTGAATTCGCACATTTTCCGGCGTGCCACCGAACCTCTGAAGATACTCAGTAGATATAAGAGATTACATATAATCGGCGTTGAAGTTAATCGCATCTTTCGATACTATCGTATTCTAACGGAATACATTACTAAAAGGTGCGGCCACTTCAAGTGATTACGTCGCGCAGACGTCAAGGCCGACAACTCGGTTGGACTACGGAACCGTGCTGTCCAAATTGACTATGCTTGACCTCGCGCCTCCTAGGCACTAATACCAATTTACCGACCCCGGAGAGATAGAAGGAGGGAATACATGAATAATCATGAACTAACTCACTTATATTCGCTGCAAACTCGAGAGATGAGCGCATTTTTCTCGGGCGGAAGAGAAATTGATAGATTCGGAAAATCAGAATCGCGAGGTTTATTGACATGCAAAGACATTCCGAAAGTGTTGCATCTCTCGAAACGACAGCCACGACAATTGTGACGATTTTCTGAGGAAAAAAACTTATCTTCCGTAAACGAGCGAACACAACTATAAATCTTCCTTACTCGGGCTAATCGTGCACTTTCCATCGCCTTGCCTGCATGTAAACTTGCGACCGGCGTCGATTGTCCGTTTGTAGAAAGAGGGCGCATGACCTTGAGCAAACAAAATTGACAAGTGAGCATCGGGGAATTTTCGTATAGTCAGTGCAAATTATGAGTGAAAATATTGCCGAGTGCAATATGCTGCTAAAGTGCTCAATGAATGTCAATGGAAGGATGCAAGATCTGACAACCAGTGTGATAACCTATAAGACCAACGGAATAGTACTTATTGAAAGATAGGTTAACGAATGAGCAATGTTCAACCACAATCCCTTGTGAAATGCATATCAAATGATCTTCAATGTTCAAAAACGATAGCTTGATACAATAGTTAGGGACCAGTTATCGAAAGAAGAATGGCCGAACCCCTATAAATAGTACGGGATAGATACCACATGGGCAGGTGGAGAGGTGGAGGAGGTGAATTCCCTATTTGCTTTCCTCTCGCCCTCTCCCCTTGACCTTTGCGAGAGAAGAGTTGCGATCTTTTCCGATAAGGGCATTTATGAACAGTACATGATATGAGTACATTTTCTGTGCATAAACAGCAATGAGTAAAATCACGGAATGTTTGAATTACAACGTAACTATGTATTTATCATGTCTACCAGTCCTTGAGATCCACGAGAAGCGCTTTGAGCCTCTCACTGATCGGTCCGTTTTCCGATTTGCCATGCGGAACATCCGCCGACTTCTGTGAGACAGTCATCGTGGCGAGAACGACCGCGCACCATTTGAGACAATGTCGGTAGAGTTTGTGAGTCTGAATTGGAGTGTTAAATACGGGTATTCGTCACGTTATTATTTTCATTTGTAAATAAAGTGCATGTAAGCATAATACGATTACCCAGCCGTTCGCTTTCGTTTTTTATCATGATGCATTCTCTAGTTTGAATGAATCATGTTAATGGCCCTCCCCTTGGCAAAGAAAAAGTGCATGAAGTGACAATTGCCTTCATTTTATATTCAAAATGAGCATGTCCATGCATCCCGACTCAATTCACATGTGTTGTCTGGTGAGCACAGACGGAACGGAACAAATAGAGCATTTATAGCAAATCGTCTCCCCAAAATCCAACCGTTTCCAGGTCGATGCCGAATGAAGTCCCGTCCTGGGCGCACTTCTGCTGCAATTCTCGCCAGTAGAACTCGACCAGTTCCTTTTCGTTTGCTCGCCGAACTTCGGCTGTCAGAGAGAACGCGCACGCCATCGCCACGTCGAGTAGCGCGTTGCCTGAGACACTCTAGTGATTACAGTAATTGTACGTCTCTCTTCACAAAAATCACTTTTACAATTCGTTCTACACAGAATAGCTGTCAAGCTAATATAATGTCGTTTCTAAAGATCGCTCATCTAATATTTTGCAAATTAGTAAGTTTCTAACCAATAGTTGCCAGAGGCCAGTCAACGATGGCGAGTAGTCTCGTCTCTCCTCCAATTCTCTCGAACAGCATGTTGTTTGGCCAAAAATCGCAGTGAATGAGAGTCCGAGGTGCGTTCTGGGTTGTCTTTTTGATAGTTAATCGAAAAATGTTAATCAAACCTTCGCGAAATCGGGATACTCCTCAGTCATCTTGTCGATATCCTCACCGAAAGCGTATAGATTCCTGAAAATTCAACTTTTTTTTTGTAAAAACATTAATGTCTCGCCTTTTCTCTGCTTCTGAGATCCAAGGCTTGTCTTCCATGGCGTCGAGTTGGAGTTTGGTGAAGAAACCGAACGCATGGTTGATCGCTTTCTTATTACCCGAAGGAAACTGTAATAATATTTTTTTGAGAACGTAACCAATTCTCGTTGGTGTCCAGGCAAAGATTTAGTCTAGGCAAAGACTTTCGTGAATTCTGTAAAAGAGCCATTCCAAATAAAGGTACTGTATTTCTCACCTTGCTGTCGCCGCGCAAGTAAATGCTTTGATAGCTGGCGAGCGACCGAAGGATCTCTTTCACCTGAAAAAGTATCGATTTTGAAAATAATCAATAATTTACTCGACCATTAGGGTGATGTCAAACAATTTCGTTCTTCCACTAATTAGGCATTCATTTTACAAAATAAACGAACCGAACAAATAACCCACCAGATCGACGCGGAGTCCACGCAGCCAGTCCATATCGTTGACCATTCTATCCGTGAAATCCTCCATGATGAAGATTCCTTCCTTAATCACAACATTGATCTGGACGATTTTTGTTTGTTTACTTGTTACTGTGAGAACAGAAACCCTAGCTAGTTTGTGTGGTTCGGAGTTGTATTATGTTCGGAGTAGGTGTACTACTCGCGTAACGGAAACTAGGGAAACAAGGAACTAGGGTTTCTGTTCTCACAGTATATTTTGTTTGTATCATATTTACAAGGGTCACTATTGTGTGGAAAATTGATTGTGTGGAAACAATTGATTAGCGTATAGGCAGGTCAGTTAAAACGCCTATCTAATCTCGTTTCTATAGATGAGAGAACGAAACCTGATCTTCGTTGCAATGCCGTCCTCCGAAAAACTGGGGCAATTTGAGTTCCTTCTTGTCATTTCCAGACAACTTAGACGCCCATCGATAAAAGTTCACTTCGCGATCGTGCACTTTGTCTATCACATTCACTTCCTCGGCTAAATACAGAAATATTAAAACTACCAGAAGGGGGATGACAACTCGGTAGCGGTTCTACTCTTTTTTAGCGTCAGTAATAGAAACGAGAGAATCATAGAAACGAGAAAATATACTGAATAAGGAAAGCTGACCGTTTTGCCGTCACTATTACAGAAGCTTGAGAATGGTAATGGGAAATCGGCCTGGACTCTCTTCAATTTGCATACTCTCTCGCCGGTCAGAGAAACGAGAGCAAGCGAAATGAGGAGGGCCGATTCGCCATCACTACTAGAGAGGGATGTAATGCTAAGACTTACGAAGTCCCTCAAAGGCGCGCGGGTTGGTGATCTTGACGACGTACGAACTGGCGGCCACAGTGACTTTGTAGATCAGCGAGATGAATCCCTTTCCCTCGCCAATGCGCGTGCACGAGAAGGCCGTCTGCAAGGCACGGTATTCTACAGTGGGTGGGCGAGAGAAAGAGAGCACAGAGAAAGAGAGACTTGGCAAATTGCCAGCCGAAGGGGCTGGGGGTAGGAACCGCTAAAAAGTGAAGGTCCTACCACGAATGTTTAAACGCTATTTTCGGCGGCAAAATGCCGTGCAAGGGTGTAAATACACTGAACCCGCGATTGAAATTCTCTCTACACCATGGTACGCTAAGATTCTTCCTGGCACACCACGAACCGTGAATTGATTTTAAGAAAGCAGATCGGTTATTTTGGACCACCCCCCGGAACCGTTCCTCTAGTCATGAAAAAAGTGGAAAAAAATACATCTCGGAAAAATCTGACCATATTTTATCATGACGTAACTTTTTGTGTAGAATTCGAATTTAGATGTTAGAGCTCATCAGATCATGAAAGACAAAAGTTATGCTTGAAAAACGGTCGAAATCGAGCATTTATTGGGGTTATTCGAATAAATGACAAATTTAGCCTCGATCGCCGAATCCATTTTAAAGATATTTCTATGCAGAATTGCACGGGCTATAAAACGTATATAGTGGTCACTGGTAGTTTTGTCGAAAATCGGCAACTTGGTCCAAAAAATAGAAAATGATTTCAAAAAAGTCAATTCCGCAATGAACAGTAATTGATCAGAATAGTTATTTCAGACCACCAAACTTCACATACTGTCCGTTGTAACATGCAAATAAATAAAATGAATAAATTATAACTCACATCATTAGAGATCTGCTGCCCTTCCTCGCGCAGAAGTGCCAGAATGTCTTCCCGTTTTGGGGCGAATTCCATTTCTGCAAGCGTTATTCAATGTTTGATTAGAGCGAGATAATATGAACAGAAAAGGTAAAATTGGTAAATGAGGCGGCTCCGCGCGCTAGTGAACGCCTCGCCTCAACTAAGCCAAGGGACATGAATGAGGAGAGAGAAAAGACGCCAGCGATTGCAACATATCGGATGCGTATTGCACAACACATGGAGAGGGAGAGAGAGAGAGTCAGAGAAAGAGAGAGAGAGAGAGAGAGAGAGAGAGAGAGAGAGAGAGAGAGAGAGAGAGAGAGAGAGAGAGAGAGAGAGAGTAACCATGTTGTGTAGCTGTCTAACCCGACTCAGAGAGCATAGAAGGGGAAGAGAACTTCATCTACAAGAACTACTCAGGAGAGCGCTTCAGAGCGAGACTGCCAGGGGAGGGAGATCGTCTCTCAATCACGGCATGTAAATGGTCTATGCTAACAAAGGAGGTTCGCCAACTGTCGCCGAGCTTTTCAAATTTGCTCGATACGCCAAACTTGGACTTGGGATGGAAGGTCGAAAAGTGTTTTCAAAAGTTCCTAAATGCTAATGAGCGACTAATTAGAGCCGAAAAACGAACATGCGGAGGTGAGATATTCCCCTCTTTTCTCTCTCATCCCATGGCACGGTTGGCCGAGTGGCAAGAGGATTGAATGTGAAGCAGCCGTTTCTATTTTTCTGGGGTTCAATGCCACTCCTCGGCAAACATCTTTTGCAATGTTTTTTGCTAACAGATTTTGAGCGAAAAAGTATATTTTATAAATCACAGGTAACAGTAACAACGATAACTAATGAAATAACGACTATTCAACATTTGTGGTAATTGATGAAGAAACAAGTGAAGCAGTAGGAATACTCACAATGAGGGCAATAAATGAAACAATCCTCATCACATGAGGGAGTGTGACAAGTGCGCGAGTCAATACCAGAGAGGAAACAGATTTGCGCAGGAGTCTTGAATTGGGGAGAGACCGAGCCGATATATCTTCCCTTCTTCCATGGGTGCTCCAAAATCGGTTGGAAGATGGGCGCTTTGAAGATACGGTAGACCAGTGAGATCATCTGGAAGGAGTAGATAAGTAGGGGACAGTCAGTCTCTATGACTCACCTTCAGCCGGTTATCCCGGAGATGCACAGGGAAGTCAATATTCTCATCATTGCTCTGGACGAATGACGTGATTCTTTTCACCATGTCCTTTAAGGGGTGAAAGAAGTAGATGTCCAATGACTGGACAAATGAAGTAGTGCTTTCCGGGATATTTCGAATAATAACAGTTTTGCCAGGGGGCACGGTAGAAGCGTGGTCTATAAAGCTGGACCATGAGTCAACCAGAACTAGTTGCTTGGAGGGGGAATTGGGAGTGAAAACACACGACTTGAACCAATCCAGCATCAAATTCTTGGTCATAATATGGGTCGAACCCGCTCTTACGACCAAGTTGTCCAGCATCATGTGTCCCTTCTGGGGGAACTTCCCTCCGGGCTCTTGTAGAACCAGGTACATCTTGTCTCCAAGTGTCCCGTCTGCCTTGAGGATGGGAAGGATGGTGTAGCTGTGTTGGGTCGAACTCACGCTCTTCGCCGTCACTTCGACCTGAAGAGGAGTACTGATTGATCATGATATAAACAATCAATGATAGCCATTCTAGATACAGTAATACTGACCGTCTTCGATCTCGTGAAGGCGAGAGTCCGATTACTGTACATTTCCTTCACGAATCCACTCTGATCTCCATTTATTACTTGGGAAAGTTCGAATCCTTCCATCATCGACCGAGTCTCTTCAACAAATCTGAACAGTCAAGATAAGATATTGTGGTTTCTTCCATTCGCCCACACCGAACTGTCAAAGTACTCACTTTTTCCCGACTTCTTTCAGCTTGTCTTTGTCCTTGAGGTTCTTGATCGATACGATCTTCGTCCATCGTCGAGAAGAGACACCGAATTTCCTCTACCACTTGTTCATCCATGTGTAACAACCCTTGAAATTCTCCACGAGGTTGTTGTTCTTCTTGTTGATCCGAGAGAGGATCGAGCGCAAGTTGTAGTCGTGTAGAACCTATAACAACAAAAATTAAGACCTTACAAAAGGGGAAAGTATAGAGAACAAAAAACTTGTAAAAAATACTTACCTCCTTCAATTCGCTTCTTGACCTCCTCGAAGAGAAGAGAGCCGAGTTGATTTATCCTCCTCGATCGAGAGAGACGACCGGACTTGATGATCCGCTGAAGTTGGCGGATGTCAGTTTCACTCTTGACGACCGATGGGTACTGGTTGCGCATTGAGGAGAGAGATCGGGCTCCGCTCTTCTTCGACTGGAAGAAATTCACGGCTTTCGTTAACTGCAAACATCGTCATTCATGTGGGGAGAGAACGAGGATATTATAGAGTGTAGACAAAGAGACTCACCATTTGATCGGAGACGAATCGATTGCCGAACTTGGTCTTCTCTTCGACTTCGTCATCGATGTTGTAGTCGGGGTCACCGGGATCGTTGATGAGAACATCTTCTCCCCTCTCGATGTCCAACTCGCCGTCAACAGCGTCCTCCAAAAAACAGTCGGAACTCCTTGAGTACAGCTTCCTCTTGGTCGTTGAGTGCGCCAGGGACGGATCCAAAGAGAAGGAGCAGCTGAGAGACGATCTTGGCAGGCGAGAAGTCCATGATGGATAGTGGAGAGTCTCGATTGCTTCTTTTATACCCCTATCTCGGTGGTAGATCATGCAAATCGATGCTTGATCTTTTCGAATCAGTGCTCAAAGCACATGCAAATGTCAAGGAGCAGACAAGATCAACACACAAAGCACAGAACATGATCCGAAAACACAGCAAAAGATGTTTGCCTAGGAGTGGCATTGAACCCCAGAAAAATAGAAACGGCTGCTTCACAGACAAGCCTCTTGCCACTTGGCCAACCGAGCGATGGGGTGGGAGAGAAAAGAGGGGGATATCTCACCTCCGCATGTTCGTTTTTCGGCTCTAATTAGTCGCTCATTAGCATTTAGGAACTTTTGAAAACACTTTTCGACCTTCCATCCCAAGTCCAAGTTTGGCGTATCGAGCAAATTTGAAAAGCTCGGCGACAGTTGGCGAACCTCCCTTGTAACAAGGGAACCGCAAAAGTCGGCCTCCATCGATCCGTTTTATATTCTCACACGTGGATAGGGACCCCCAGGGAATCTTATTGCCATTTGTAAATCGACCGCACTTTGTTCCTAAGGACCTTAAATAGGTCATGAAAAATTGATGGAAATTTGCTCGCGTCTGGCTCGGAGTGAAGCAGAGATGTGCTCTCGTAGCGTAGTGGATAGTGCGCTACGTTTCCTTTTGCTCAGGTTCGAACCACCCCGAATGCAGCACATTTTTGCAGCATTTTTTCTTGTTTTTATATTGGATCTAATTACTCGAATGAGACCCATGTTCACGTATTTGCTTATTTTGCACAGTTTTGAAGTCAAATTTCATCAAAATATACAATAACTGTTTTTTTTTATTGTAGTGGATACTTGATGCGGCAATGAGCTTGCATGCAAGATCGATTGCAAAGTGTTGCAGAGAGACAATCTTCTCTGATTCGTCTCTCAGCTTCATTTCTGTATGGGAACCGATCGGTTAAAGCCCTTCATTCAGTATGGATTCTTCAAGGGAGGATTAATCAAGGACCGCCCTCCTCGCTTCGTTGCCCCCAAGGAGTTCATCATCGGAAAGGGATCGATGTATCCCTGCTCTGTATGCTCCTCTCGTGGTTGTTGCATCTGCCCCCATTGCGAGCAGCAGTTCTGTTTCCAGTGCTTCTGGATTCTCCTACATCGCTGTTGATTTGTTGTTACTGCTGAGCACGTTGTTGATGAAGTTATACTGCAAAGTTGTGAAATTGTGCAAATACACAAAAATGGGACACACAACAGTTGTGAGATCAATAAAATTAATGGAAAAATGTTGCAAAAACGTTTTCGAACCCAAAGTATTCGAACATGTGCCCTTCACTTCCCCAAAAAGGTAATAGATAGCGCATTATCCACTACGCTACGAGAGCACATCTCTGGATAGCTCAAAACTCTGTGTTCACTCCGAGCCAGACGCGAGAAAATTTCCATCAATTTTTCATGACCTATTTTAGGCGCTTAGGAACAAAGTGCGGTCGATTTATAAAACGGTAATAAGATCCCCTGGGGGTCCCTATCGACGTGTGAGAATATAAAACGGATCGATGGAGGCCGACTTTTGCGGTTCCCTTGTAAGTGAGCGAGACAAGATGGACGATAACAAGGGAACACACGCATGCAAAGTGCACGTGCGCATTACGATATGATAATTGACTAGGGGAGGAAGGGGGGGGGGGGGGGATAATGCCACGATACATCGGATGAGTATTGCACAACACATAGAGAGGGAGAGAGAGAGAGCCAGAGAAAGAGAGAGAAGGAGTAACGACTTTTCCTGTCTCATTAATGTACTTTAAAGCGTGCCATTTTCGTATCCCGAAACGTTAAGATTGTGTCCCACACACAATCCACTGGATCTTCACGTATCAAGGTACAAACAGAGCCCGCTTTCATGAAATAAGTCTCGATTCCACATGGAATGACAAGCGTTGTTATGCAATCGCGATATCTTGTACAGACTATCCCTGCCTCTCTCTCTCTCTCGTTTTCCGGACAAAATAAGCCATATTTTGTGTTTTTTTAAATCACAATTGTGTACCGTAATCATCAGCTCTCCTCGGCCTCGGACAGACCCATTTTCAGCAAGCCGAAATGGGTCCACTCGTGCCCGACCGCGA
The DNA here is from genome assembly GCA_036245825.1 of Pristionchus entomophagus. Lineage (NCBI taxonomy): Eukaryota > Metazoa > Nematoda > Chromadorea > Rhabditida > Neodiplogasteridae > Pristionchus > Pristionchus entomophagus. The sequence goes on along the minus strand of BTSX01000002.1, from coordinate 9,749,937 downwards.
CGTAATCGTTTCTCTTTTACGCAAAAATGGCCTGAGGATCGCGGACGATGTAAGTTCGCCGTTTTCACTGTATTGTTCCTGTTCACAACATTGGCGCTTTCTCCATTTCCCACACACTACCTAGCGCCGGTCGGAAGAGTGTGCAGAATCGCTACTCTACACTAGTGATACCGTTTCGGGTAATTGCTGACAGCAGATCGAGTGAGAGATCATGCAGAATGGAGAGAACGGCTGCCAACAAGTACCCGAAACGGCATCCCCACTCCGCATTACTGTTCAGGCCGACTTCGCGTTCACTCGCGTTGGCGAGGGCAAAGGATTCGTGTCGATGATCTACAAGATAAGCCTGGATGAGGCTTTGTACGTCGTCAAGATCACGAACCCGCACGGGAAGCTGGAGGGATTTGGTAAGTTCCGAAATTGTGATCGATTCTCCCCCAGTAAGTTCGTATCAATTTCATATCGGCTCCAAGAAGCGGAAAAGATTTGAAATCTCGTTTGGTTCGTGTAAAAAATGATTGTCTAGCTCAACTGGGGACTGAGATACGAAATTGAGAGGGATCTCGAATATTTTATATTCTGAATCCGAAATTTTCATGTTCCTTATAGAGGAAGCGCCGTTGAATGTGCACGAGAATCTGCACAATCGAGAGGTCGACTTTTATCGATGGGCCTCTGATCTGCCTCAAAATTACAGGAATGAATGACAAATTACAAAAGTTTTTCGGAGGACGACCTTGCAATGGTGACAAGGTGCGTTTCGCTCAGATTTTTTGGATGACAATTATGTGTTTTAGGAAGGAATCATTATAGATTCCTGAAAATACACAGCTTTTTTTATGTAAAAACATGATAGAGAGAGAGAGAGAGAGAGAGAGAGAGAGAGAGAAAGAGAGAGAGAGAGTGAGAGAGAGAGATAGAGAGAGAGAGAGAGAGAGAGAGAGAGGGGGAGAGAGAGAGAGAGGGAGAGAGAGAGAGTGAGAGAGAGAGAGTGAGAGAGAGAGAGAGAGAGAGCGAGAGAGGAGAGAGAGAGAGAGGGAGAGAGATTTCTCGCCTTTTCTCTGCTTCTGAGATCCAAGGCTTCTCTTCCATGGCGTCGAGTTGGAGTTTGGTGAAAAAGCCGAACGCATGGTTGATCGATTTCTTGTCACTCGCAGGAAACTGAAATCACAATTTTTTTGGCAATTCTCGTTCGTGTCCAGGCAAAGATTTTCTTGAATTCTGTTTAAAAGCCATTCTAAATTCAGTTACTGTATTTCTCACCTTACTGTCCCCTCGCAAATAAACGCTTTGATAGCTCGAGACGGACCGAAGGATCTCTTTCACCTGAAAAACGAGATTTTGTCAAATAGAAAGGGTGAAAAAGGTAAAGGTGACGACTACGTCTTTCGACAAGTTGGTGCAGACAGTAAGCGTACTGAGTAAATAACCCACCAGATCAACGCTGAATCCGAGCAAGCAATCGGGGCCATTCTCCCCGTGAAATCCTCCACGATGAAGATTCCCTCCTAAATCACACCATTGATCGAGACGATTTTAAACCTATTTTATGATGTATCATATTTACAAGAATCACTATTGTGTGGAAAATTGATTGTGTAAAAACAATTGTTTAGCTTATAGACAGGCCAGTTTCCACTCCTATCTAAATCTTCGTTGCGATCGCGAAACCTCCCCCCCTCCCCGCCAGTTGCGAAATCGCAACGATGGTCGAATAGCCAGCCCGACTAGTTTCTGAAGATGAGTTAAGCTTACCTGATCTCCGTTGCAATGCCGTCCGCCGAAAAACTGCGCCAATTTGAGCTCTTTCTTGTCTTTTTCAGACAACTTCGATGCCCACTGATAGAAGTTCACTTCGCGATCGTGCACTTTGTCAATAACATTCACTTCTTCGGCTAAATCCAGAATGATTACTATTTCGAACTTCTAAGGACAAGAGGGGCCGGATCTGATACAATTTTAACCTGCAAAGACATGTCCCTCAAAATGCTAAGACTTTCGAACTTTCTCAAATGGGACATAACTGAGGGACTTTGATACTCAAAGTGCTGAGACATACCGAGTCCCTCAAAGGAGCGCGGATTGGTGATGTGGTGCTAAAAGACTGCGAAAAGATCCGATCTTCGATGTTGGTCCTGTTAAAAAATGCAAAGATCCGATCTATGATTTGAATTCCCGCATTTTTCAATCTCAGCTCCCAGTGGAGCTAGAGACTATAAATTTTAACAGCAGCTCGAAAATGTCAATAGAAGCCCAGAAACCAAATTTCAAGTCGCTAGCTATCCTAGAAGTCGAGTTATTCATAAATTAAGATTTTAACGTTGAAATTACGATAGTTTTCGTGTTTTACGAATAACTCGACTTCTAGGATAGCTAGCGACTTGAAATTTGGTTTTTGGGTTTCAATTGACATTTTCAAGCTGCTGTTAAAATTTCTAGTCTCTAGCTCCACTGGGAGCTGAGATTGAAAAATGCGGGAATTCAAATCAAAGATCGGATCTTTGCTTTTTTTTTAAACAGGACCAACATCGAAGATCGGATCTTTTCGCCGTTTTTTAACATCGCATGAGTATTTGCTGACAGCCGATCGAGTGAGAGAGCGTGCAGAATGGACAGAGCCGCTGTCAGCAAATACCCGAAACGGCATCCCTATTCGGTGGTGCACTTCACAGGTTGTGTTCATCCGAAAACTACTGTATCTAAGATGAAACAAAGCGAACTCACAGTGAGCATGGCCGCCTCAGTTGTCATGTCGGTCTTCATCCATCCGGGACAGAGCGAAATAGCTCTGATGCAGTCCTCCTTCCACTCAAGAGACAGCTTCCGAGTCAGCATGTTCAGCGCCGCCTGAGATTAGATGCGTGGACCTTCCAAAACTAGACACTTGGGTTACAGGATCGGTTACCGTATTACCGCACTATCTCGCGCCAGACGAAAGGCGAGAGAGAGAGGGCACACTAAATGGAGAGACTAACGTGCGATTTTACCGCTCTTTTTGTGGTATATCGGAAAACGATCCTGCAACCCTACTAGACACTAGTGATATCAAATCGGAAGCTACTCTCCTCAATTAGCTTGCTCTCTCGTGGGTCAGAGAAACGAGATAGCGCGCGGAATGAGGAGAGTCATGTTCTGGTTTCCATCACTACTAGATACGTCACATTTCGTAGCGAAAAGTCATCATTTTCCCGAATAGTTTACTTACTTTTTATTACCAGTTTACTTTGATGTCTTACCTTGCTCATTGAATAGAGAGCAGTCGGCAGCGGCGCCTCTGCTGCCATCAGAGGAGCCATTTCGAGGGAGCCTGAGGATTCACAACGATTTATTGATCTAGTCTGCCTTGAACACAGGAAATGAACTGTGTTTCAAAAATACAGCATAGAAATAAAGTCATGCTATGCATCGAGAGAAAAAACGTGTGAGGAACGGAATGCGATTCAAGGGATTCACTAAAAGTGCTGCCGCATAGGAAATGTGAGATTGCGTCTAACAATAAGGTTGTAATTCGAACATGGGTAATTATTGGAAATACAATACTGTTCGAACTAACCTAAAGTGGAGGAGATATTGACGATGTGCGAGCTTCCCTTCTCGTCTGCAGCCTTCTTGAGCAGGCCACGGAACTTCTGAGACGGCATTTTATTCTTTTGTTGCAACGACGCTATTCCTGACTAGTATAGCGAAAAATATAGTGGTTGACAAATTTCCACGGAGAGGTGTTTTTCTCTCATATTTTCTCAATTTTCTACTGATATGTCGTTGAAAGCGGCTCATCGCCTCCTTCACCGGAAGAATGATAGAGTCATATTCGGACATTCGCGACGAGTAGAGGACCGACGGTGTTCACTTCCATTTGCTCCATCACGAAAGCCTTCGAGAGATCATCGGCCAACCTCATCTGGTTACAGATTCCGGCATTGTTGACGATAAAGTCCAGTCCGTTCGTTCCCACGATTCCGGTGACCTGAAATGATTAATTATTAATTATTATATATAAATTATGATTAGTATAGTCGATGAAGATGATGAAGAATAGTGAACTAAGAGGAGTGGAAGGAATGAAGGCAGATGCTCGAAGAGCTCAGAACCACCGTAAAATGATTATTAACCTTATTCACGGCCCTGGCGATCGAATGTTCATCGCCGACTTCCAACTGTACGAGGTGCAACTTGGGACTGTTGAGTGAATTGAGATCCTGAAGGAGAAGAAAACAATCCAGCTTCATCTGATTGGACATGGCTTAGACAGGACAAGACCTACCCACCTACCGGCTACCAGGAGGCACATTTGCATGTTTTGAAAACGCCAATCGGACTAACTTTTGACGCTCTTTCGAATTGAATGTGACTCAAACCCCGAAAGGGTATTCCTCCCCCACCTAACCTGTTAAGCAAAAAGCTTGCACTCTTCAACACGAAAAAAGCGGAAAACTCACGGCCGTTTCCGTGTCGATGTTTTTCGCTGTGGCGAAAACAGCCGTGACGGAGGGTTCCTGAACCAGTCTTCGGACCAGACCAAGTCCAATTCCACGATGATCAGGATGGAGACCATGGTTGACTAAGGTGCTGTGATCCCACGCGTTTTATAGGGGAGGAGTAAGTGTATCACTATTTTCTTCTCGATGTATTTCACCATTAGCACACACACACTCTCCCTAGTCCCTATATTGTAGCCCTCTCATCTACAAATGAGTGCCTTTATTCTGGTCGGGCAACTTGCACGCACAAAAAAGCACTCTACGAAAACCCTAGCACCCTAACAAATATCTATACTAATTCACTGATCTGTTAGGAGAAAAGGAAATAAAACGTATGAGATGTTCTCTCATTGAGAAAAACGAAACGACTTACCGAAAGGGGATTTCCTCCGGAAATGGAAATAATGGAGGAAGAGGAAAATATCAGGTTGGTCGGAAAGTCTTTTGACTTTTTTTCGAGGAGAAGGTTCAGACCTCTCGTATTTTTCGCATATGTCCAATGACCATATGGCTTTACATGTCCGTTGAGGACATTAATACTCTTCATATCGCACATTATATCGGGACTGACCGATCAGTAAGACGGACTCAATAGAGAGCCAAATTTACCAAGGTCGTCCATGAAGCGAACCTATTTCAAGGATCAGTGGTCAGCGAAGACCAACGATAGAGCCCATCCGGAGTCACAGTTGTAAAGTATGATGACTGGTTATTAGCATTTAGTTAGGGTAACGAGTCAGCTACTTTACGCCTAGTAGATAATTGATCCTAAAATAAATCGGCAAAGGCTGAAAGCGACCAAACTTTGTTTCTTTCGATACGCTCACGAGCCAATAGATCAGAAGATCTCAAATGTTGTTCAATGCAAAGTACTATGCATTGTAAGTTTACATTATAATTTTGAAGAAGTTCCGGATCTCTTGAATACAGCTGAATTTTGAAGAAATTTGACATCGAAATTCGACATTCAAAATCGAGACTTTTCGCTGCTTCTTCTCTATCAGAATGTTAAAAGCCCAAATTTTTTTTGGCATCAAATGAACAACCAACCATAGCTCTATCATATCCTAGTTGAGTAGAATTTATTGATCTCTACTATTTGTGGAATAGGCTATGCCCGAAGAAGTCGAAAAACACATGTTTTTCATATTTTCAATTTGAAAATTATTTTCTCTCCTTTCATGCAAGCGTGATCCATTTTCAGCCCATGGTTAGAATGCACCAACAACCCCCTAATAAATACTATAGTGAAATTTAGATCAGGTAAAATCGAACGGTAGAAACATGAAAAAAGAAAAGCCAAAAGACTTTCCGACCAACCTAATAATACCCTTTTTAAATTTTTAATTACCGCTATTTTCAGTATTTCTCTTCCCCGTACAATTAGCGATTCTAAATTTTAAAAAATAGGGTATGACACACTATAAATTTAAAAAAAACGAAGTTTCAAGTAGGGTTGGCTTATCGGCTTTCTTAGCGACGCCGATAACTCCCTCTCCCTCGAATTATCGGTGTCGCTAAGACAGTCGATAAGCCGACCCTAGTTTCAAGTGCGTATCTTACTGAGTACCGAGATAGATCCTCAAAAAAGTGAAAAGGAGGGTATTACAATATCGAGCTTCTTCCTTTCCCACATTTCCACATCATGATTCATTGCACCTATTCGTTGATCAGTTGCGAACTGACAGATGATGTGGTCATTCGATCAAATCAGATACAATAAATATTTCACAAACTATTGATTGTCCGATGCATTATTTATCACTACGCAACAATTTCCTAATCTGAGATCCTATTCCATCTTGTTCTTCTCTGTGCTGGAGCAAATCAACATCATTCTTCTGATGCAGAAACAGAGAATAACGAGAGGAATCAATACGACCAGGGATAGAAAAGCGAAAACATCGATGAGATAGTATTGGGCAAAGTTCAATCGGGCTCCGAAATTATCCAATTGACGGAGAGGACCAAACTCGGCGAGAAACTCCATATTGCGAACGAATATCTGAAATTTCATGTATTCCAATTTTCCTGGAATACCACGTTTACAAGAATTTCCGCAAAAAGAAATCACCCTACATGAGTCTTGTTGTAATGATCAAAGGAAACACCGAAATTGAACGAGAGGTAGCGTGGCGTTGTCACTTATGGATTGTTTGTTTGAGTATTTGAATATTGTTTTGAATCTCTTTTAATCTTCAAAAAACTCACATCACGCGCTGCGAAAGGCTTCTTGGCGAGCATTTTCGCCGTCTTGAGGGCTTTCGTGCGGTAGCTGAAACGATGGTGTAAAATATTTATTTTAATAAGTATTTTAAATTATAAATTATAGAATGAATAAATGCGCTTGAACAGCACTAATGTGTGAAGAAACTCAACAAAATAACTATAATTTCAGACACAGGCCTTCCGAATGTTCGCAGCCGACCTAGTGCCGATCGAAACGAACCTCTTATCCCTCAGAATCTCCCTGATCGCTTTTCTCAGAGCATTTGGTGTCTCCAATTCTGACTTATCGACGATGATTCCCAATCCGTTCCTCTTCACTTGATTCGCGTTGCGGGTTTGATCAGTAACGACTGGGATAACGATGAGCGGAATTCCTCAAATTGACGGACTTAGAAAATCATTATTTTAGCAAAAACTTATGTTTTCTACAATAGTAAGTAGCTTTTCAATCGTAAGTAGCTTTTCAATTGCAATGTCTCTTTTATCATGATAGATAAATAAATGGAACAGTGGAATTACTAATTTATTATCCACCCACCCACCCACGCCCTCTCTCTCCCCTTCGCTGTTATCGATTACGCGATTGGAATGTGGCAAAAAACGCCCTCTATCATGGGAACCGAACTCGCACCATCTGGTTGTCGGCCCGTGTCCCTCTCCTCTATCCCCCATAAATATATTTATATTTCGCACCCGCCGTATTCGCCTCCGTGACGGATCCCTGTCCGCCGTGAGTGATGAACACAGAGAGGCGGGGGTCGTCTGCAATTATTGAGGCAAAAATTAATAAATTGTTGTACTTATTAAGCTCCGCCCCTTTACGCCTTTCCTCCTTAAAAATCGAAGCTTCTGGTCCGTCAACATGTTCGTACTCGTGAAATGGAATATTTTCATATAATACTTGATTTCAGCTGATTAACAATAAAGGCTAGATTGGAATTCCATCCTATACAACAAATCCATTATTTCGTCAAAGTTAGATCGGATTTCATTCATTCAAATAACTTCTCACTTAGCATATCGTTCTGCGGAAGCCAGGTCGACTCGATGATGTTATCGACGCCCTCGGAGATGCGGTCATCTGGTTTCTAAACATATTTATGAAATAATTAAAATCTCACTTTGCATTAGAAAACAATAAATGTGGATTGAAGGAAAAAAATTTTTTTTAGAACTCGGTTCATTCACGAAATGCTCGCTTATACCAATAATGTACTTCATATTTCCAAATATCTCGCTTATACAAATGATCTACCTCATATTTCCATATGAATGTCACGTCGGGGAAGCTCCGGAACGCTTCGACAATGCTCTTCTTGTACCTGAAGCAGTCAAATGGGCATATATTCGAATGCAATTATTCCTTCGGTGAAAACGACATTCGAATCGAGTTCATTCGTGAACTGTTGCTCTAAAGCACTATTAGTCAGATATTTGCTATTCGAAATTGCATGGAACCTTGCTCGAGGCTCTCTCATAGTGATGGCAATATTTGGTAATTTACTCTCCTCGTTTCTCTAACCGGCGATAGATCGGACTGTCTTCACTAATATCTCACCTCTCTGGCATCGCATAGGACTGTACGAAAGTTCCGAACGAGAGGAGGATTGTTGTAGGACGGAGATCGAGAATGTCGGACCATGTCTGAAATTCATGAATGCCTTTTTCTGAAATGACAATTCTCATTCTGCCTGTAAAATTCCCCTTCGCGAAGAACTGAAGGCAAGCTTGTAGTATGGGAAAATGCATGCCTGATTCAGCTTGGAATGCCCGAACGACACCGATATCCCGCCAATGTCAATCACCCGGGACGAGCGAGGAGCGGGGAAATCGAGCAACGGGTCGGAGTTCATGAAGACTAGAGAGTTCTTCTGGATGGCTTCCTGGGTATAAACACGTTTGAATATCGCCTATTTTTCGTTCTCACCAAAAAAAAATACTAGTTCATGCGCCAACCAAATACATTTTTCGTTGTATTTTTCGGCCTAGGACTTAGTATTCGGTTTAGGTATCTATTGTCCCCAAGATATTGGGGTTTGAGGAAGGAAGCGTGTATTATTTTGACGTCACTATTGCGTTATCGACTAATCGTGAGCACGTGCTACCTGAAGTCCGGCAAATTCCGGATCAGCCGCGAAAAATACGAGCTCGAATCGTCCGAGTGTGTGCATGTTGTGGAGCGCCATGAGCAGATGACTGACTGTGTTGCGCACGCGGTCGAGGAATGACATACGATCACACGAGGGAGCGATCATGGCTGCAAATTGTTGGTGATACGACGATTTGAACCATGAAAAAATTAGAAGGAATCAGCTCTTCATCGAAACGTCATAAATTCAGACAAACACGGGAAGACTGCTTCTAATTATCGTTTTTTCGAAAGTTTCCAAACACGATTGTCTCTCGACGTGTCAATGTCAAACACAATTCATTCGTGACAAGAACACTCTACTATTCTCGGTTTTCGCAAGTTCTCACGTATTTCCTTTCGCTCTCTGATATTTATCTATGTAATCATCGAGTCTGATCTGTCCTAACTACGACAAATCGTTGGTGATGAGACAATTTGAACAATAGACAAGAAAATGAGCTGGATTCATCTTCTCGTTGAAATGTTAGGAATAAAGTTTAATATAATTATTTTTATTTTTAAAAAGTCCGAATGTTTCACGCACACGCTCGTCTCACCCGGAACATAGGCGGGATTGGCGGGCGTCTGGGTGAAGTAGTGGGTTCCGTCCATTATTGCCATCGTCTGAGTGACGGCGCGATTCTCGATGCCGAGCAACTCGTAAATACCTGCAAACCGTATTTAATTTACTAGATTTACAGTATATAGATAGTGCATCATATGACAAATCCTGTTGAGTTTTTAGTAAGCGATGGCGTGACTTTGGAAGTGCAAAGTAATTTCTCAAAAATGAATCACCGAAGCCGCACGGATCGAGCGACTCTGAGTATGCTGCGTCGAACTTTTCATCTCGCAGTTTCTCGAGCAGTCCGGGATGATGGAGCGTTGCTGCAAAGATGATCTTTGATCTCTTGTAGCTCACCCCTATGAGCATTTTTTCGGAACAATTGTATTTCTTTCAAACTACAAGCTAAACAAAATGGGAGTAAAACAATACGTTTCATCTTCAAGTTTGTGATAAAACAATACGTTTCATCTTCAAGTTTGTAAATCGAATAATATTTGCTCTCACCATTGCACTGGTCGATCCAGCTCGACATAATGTGGTGGAATTCCTGAAATTATTCTGATTCGATTGAACAAAGATGAAGATGCCGGCTCGGTAAGAATGTAGGAAAGGCCGGCCATCGTATCTATGGGGTTATCCAGGAAAAATGTTAGGGACGGATCCGTGATATGAATATCCGGGGGTAACGGCCGGACTCCTCGAATCTTACTGAGCCGGTCCCTCAAATGGAGCTCACAATAATCATCGATAGAGGATCGCTTGCTTGCCACAGAGTCGCCAAGCTTTCGTCGTGAAGTTGCTCATCGACTACGGCAGCCGCGCACTGAGGAACCTGAGCGATCGTGTTGTTGGACCGTGTGATTTGACACCACCGAGTGAGAAAGAGCGTTCCGGAGTGAATGCATCCTCACTAAAATGATCAGGCTCCGGAGAGAGGAGCACTAGACTATAACAACACTTGTTGTATTGCTTTTCTCTATTCAATTTCAGCAAAATATGAACAGTATGGTAAATACTTTCACGATTTGCGAACCATATATCTCGTGTTTTCTCACTTTTACCCTAACGCTGAGAATGTCTCTTATCAACTCACGTAAAAGACGCGCGCCTTCGTTGCCTTCAATTCGATAGCTGCATCGGTTTGAGGCGCCAGCAGAACCTGAAAGCAGAGTTATCAAATGCAAACGCATTTTACCCCACTTTTCTCATGAATACTTCTCTCAAAACACCGAGGGGTTAACTGAGCCGACAATGTTTAGGTCCTCTCACCACGTCATGTCCCGCGTCCACCAGCACATCCGAGATCTTGTTGATGTAGTTGGTGTGACTGCTTCCGAATAGCGGGTTGTAGGCGAGGAATTTGAGGGACACAACCAATTGCAAACTGAGCGTCAAAACGAGAAACCGCATTGTCGCGCTTACTGAAACGGAGGACAAGATCTCTTATAAAATAATCGCTAGGGACCAGGCACCATCAATGTTGTGCAATCCTCACTCATTGGTTGGTGATAACAAGTGCAGATAGATCGACTTTCCCTGTCCCAACCAATCGCTGCGAAGGCGTGCCCTTTTCATCGCTCGATACGATAGAGATGTGTCTCGCAAACAATTGGCGCAATCCTGACGTATCGAGATACGACTGATATTTTGTCTGGGTGGTGTGATCCCTCGAAGTAAGGAGCGAGAGAGAGAGAGAGAGAGAGAGAGAGAGAGAGAGAGAGAGAGAGAGAGAGAGAGAGAGAGAGAGAGAGAGAGAGAGAGAGAGAGAGAGAGAGAGAGAGAGAGAGAGAGAGAGAGAGAGAGAGAGAGAGAGAGAGGTTTAGACGAAGAGTGGACCCCGCCATATGGACGTTTGCATCGAATTGTGCAATGAGCGCTGACATTTATCAATCTCGAAAGAGGTGGAAGAACTCTCATTAGACAATACTCGCCTCCTTTAACAGTGTTTATTGTCCACAATGTTTCAAATATTTACGCTCAAAATGCTACATTTTTCTCAGGTCTCCGACCATGTCTCACCTCTATTTGCTGGTTTTTCTCTCGATCTCTTCTTCCTCTTCTCTGAAATTCCTCTGCTACTCTCCTCGATTCGCCAGCAGTCACGCGAATTATCTCGCGAAACTCACGGATTCTCTTATCGACGCGGGCCATGAAGTGGTGAGGAAAATAATGAGTTTGAAATTCAGAAAAAAAGATATAATTACGGGTAAATATAGGCTCTTCATACCGCCCGACTTGAGAAAGATAACAAGTTACGGACTCTTTCGTAGCAATTTTCTCATTTCACAATTATTTACGATTATTACTTTCTAAAGTCAAAATATTCTTTCCAGATTATTCTCGCTCCAATTCTCGACAGTCAAATTAGAGTCGATGTTTCTCGGCTGACCAGAGTCATTGAGGTAAGTAGATAGCGTTGTAGCCCGGCGTTCTGGGCAAAATGCATAAAGCAACTTTCGTGGCTAGACCGTCACCGAACTCTCTCATGGCGTGGAAAAGTCAAGGAAAGGAGAAAATTTTAGAATTGGTGCAATTGGAACTAGGCACTTGAAATTTGGAATATGCACTGTAAAAACAGTTTACACCCACGAAACGAAATTTCAAGTAACTACCACTTCTGGTAGCCGCTATACAAAATTGCGGGAATTCAAATAATTTGTCTTCTCCTAGACCTTTTCCACGCCATCACTTTCGTGTGCTCTCTCTTCTTTCCTCTCGCTCGCTCTCCTGTTCTCGCTCCCCTCATGCAAAACGGCGTGTGTGGCCTCTCTACTTCACTCGCCTATTGCATAGTTTAGAAGGCCTAATAGCCAACTCTAGATGTTCGAGCTTCAACGAGCTGTTAGAAGCCTATTTTTTACTTCAGATTCCTCAGAGCGATTTTGGACGGACGCAGGAGGATAGTCTGAACGTGCAAGTAATGGACGAGACATGGACTGGCGGCGAGATATGGCAGCTTCTAGAGATATGAATCATTATATATATCAAGATAAGGGTCATTAAATTACAAAAAAAAACATTTTCAGTTATGGGACGGCTTCATGGACCTCATGGCCGGTCAGTGCAATGGTGAGAGCTAGATTTTGTATGTGATTAGGGGTATTTGATAGAACGACGAATGCTTTATTGCGGATGGTGGATGTGGTGGAATGAACGGATTCAGAGAGAGAGAGAGAGAGAGAGCGAGAGAGGGGCTGAGCTAATGACCGACGCACAAATGAGCTTTCCTGCATTTCCTGCATACTTTCTCGAAGAAATTGCAAACGTTCCAGCCACCATCCACTATCCCGGACTTCTGGACAGACTCCGCGAAGAGCGAATCGATGCGGGTTTTGGCGAATCACTGGACTGGTGCATGGCTGGTTCGTTCGATATTCGCGCTCTTCTCATCTCACGTTTTCTCTCGTTTCTCTGACTGTAGAGAGATCACGTGAATTGAGGAGACGCGAGAGTGCGATTTGCCATCATTATTTGGTGTGATTGTAGCTTGTTATGCGTGGCTCATGCTTTCAATGGCAAATATGCCCGAATCATCACAAATTCACGATTCGTCATCACATTCATCAAGTCATAAACTCATGAATTCGAGTCATAAGTAAATGTGACCGTGTGATGATTGAGCAGCAGAGTAGGGTTGGAAATTCGGCCGCCATTGCGACCCCGAAACCTCCTCCTCTCGCCTAATTTCGCAATAGGCGAGGGGGAGGGAGGTTTCATGGTCGCAATGGCGACCCTACAGCAGAGTCATTTCCAGGTCTCTTCCATCTCGTCGGTATTAGCAAGTTCTCCATTACGGAATCGATCGCGCTCAAGGATGGACTGCATAATGTCTCTCAGCTGGCCACCGTACCTTCCTACGTTCCATGTGAGACCCAACTTCGAATTCGTGGCGCCCATTAGCTATGAACAATCGGCCTCGACTCTCCTAATTTCACGAGCTATTTCATCTCTCCGACCGGGGTGATGGCACGCGAATTGCAAAATAGCCGTGGTCAAATTCACCATCCATCGCACGTAAATACGACGAGGTAGTCACAATACTCAATAGTATTTGCAGCAATCATGTTTCTATCAACGAGCATTTAATGCGTTCAATCTCATCATGTACGAGCGCTACAATTTCCGCTCGATTGATCGATATCAGAGAGTTTTCGAGGATCATAGTGCCGGATTTCCCGATATCGTGGTGAAATTAATATTATTTATCATATTTCATGGAAATTACGGGCGAACAATATGAATGTGAGAGAAAATGCGCGAACATCTTCAAGGGATCAGTGTTTGCTTTTCAGCAATTGATGGCAGAAAACTCGCTGTACTTTCTCAATTCTGACCCTCTCGTCGACTTTCCTCGGCCTTCGGCAGCTCGAGTTATTGATATTGGCGGAATCGCCGTTTCTAATGGATTCAAGAAACTCGATCAGGTATGATACATTATTATCAGTATCATTATCGATCTGTGGCAATAAAGGTGATTTATCATTATCGAGAACCGCGATTTAGCAGCGAGATATTGCGAGACACGCATAGGCCACTTCTCTGTGGGATGCTCATTATGCATCCGCATTATATGATCCGCTACATTGGGGATGACAAGTCGACTATTCTCAATTCGCATACTATCTAGCCGGTCAGATAAACTAGAGAGATCACGCAAATTGAGGAGAGCGCGTTGCCGAATTGTCATCATTAATTCTTCACAGGAATGGTCGGCCATCTTCGATCTCCGACCCAAGACTGTTCTAATGTCATTCGGAACATTCTCACAAGCGTGGGCAATGCCGGACGAGTACAAACACACGATACGCGATGCCGCCCGCGCATTCCCGCACGTGACTTTCATATGGAAATACGAGGTCAGAATCACGAGTAATTATCTCATTAATACTACTAATTACTTATTTAATAGCACATTAAAAGTGAGACAAACTGCTTACAGAAGCCCGAACACAACGTCACTCAAAGAATTCCCAATCTGATCGAGTCCCCTTGGGTTCCTCAACACGACATGCTTCGTTCGTTTTTGTGAGTCGTATTTTCTGATCCATTCGACTAGTTACGAATTATATGCATAATTTTAATATTTTATATACGCTCGGCCCAACGGGATACGGTATCAGTATTGTGGAGACATATCATAATATATATATTTACTGAGAAACATTCTAATTATATGCGAATTTTTCTCAGATGACCCCCGACTCTCCGCCTTTGTCACACATTGTGGACAGGGCAGCACTACGGAGGCCAATTACGCAGGTCAACTATCTATTTCATAATGATTCATGAATGAACTATTTCATCATTCCTTTATGATCTTTATTATCATTATCCTATACTATTTCATCATTCATATATTTGCATTTCATAATGATTCATGATACAAAGATATCTGAATCAGACACCGAATAATTGTATTGAATGAAATATACCGTCAGGTGTACCTCTGATCGTGGTTCCTGCTATCTACGATCAAGTTAGAAACGCCTTCCAAGTGAAGAAGAGTGGAATAGGCTTCAAAATGGACAAGGCTGATCTCAGAAAGCTGAAAATTTTCGAAGATGCAATCCGTGAAATTCTGGAAAACCCCAAGTGAGTTAGTGTATAGAAACTAGTGATGGCAAATCGGCAACGACTCTCCTCAATTCACGCGCTCTCTAGCCGGTCAGAGTAAAGAGAGTATGCGGAATGAGGATATCGCGTGACACTTTTGCCTTCACTAATAGAAACGAATGTAAAAACCTCCTTCTTAGGTACAACAATCAGGCCAAGAAAACGGCAGCCATGCTAAACGATAAGCCCTTCAGTGCAAGGCAGATTTTCGTGAGAAATATGGAGTTCCTCGCTAAGCATAGACCTCTCCGTCAATTAGATCATTACGGAAGACATTTGAACGTGTTCCAATATTATCTCATTGATGTCATAGGTGCCGTGATACTCTTGGCATGTTCTATTACTGGTCTTTGTCTGTTCGCTGCTTACAAGGTCCTCAATCGATTCAGCAAAATCTTTAAAAGAAAAAAGACTAGGATATCGAATCATAATTGGTAGGAGTTTGTATTTCGTTCATGTGATGCACGTGCTGAAACCGATCTCAGTACATTTCTTGAACAGAAGATCAAATAGGCTCATTACATATCCCCATAGTGCATGTATGAAACGCACTCATGTAGGGGCTGGACACTTCGATTCTCGAGACAGAAAATGAGATCCGTGAGCTGCTTTTTTCCGCGTGGATTCATATCGACTATAAGAAAGGCTAATAAGCAATGTAAAAATGAATCGAGGACCATTCTCAGTTGACGCAATAGTGTTTATGGTGTCTGACTGAAGTCCGCTATATCGCTTGTTCGAGCCCCACGATCGACCATGTATTGCAAGATGGTAGAAAATTTTTTGCTAATTCAGAATTTTTCGTATCCAAAAATGAGTTTTCAAAATTTAAACCATTTTCCTGTTGTTGAACAGATTCATCTTCAACATCAAAGTTGATTGATTCGTTGAGAGGATCAATTCAACCGTCACGGAGTATATACAACGAAAGGACAGGGGTTTTCCAAGACAAAATTAAAAGCGGTTCGTGCACATTCAACTTTTGAATCTGTTCAAGATCCATCAAGTGTGTTCATATTGTGGAGCGCCATGAGCACTGACTGATGGTATTGCGCACGCGATCGGCGAAGTCCATTTGATCACCCGATGGTGCGATCGCAAATCGTGTCGGTGGTCAATAACGATGACAAATCGTCATCGACTATCTCCTCAATTCGCACGATCTCTCGCCGGTCGGAGACATGAGAGGTCACGCGATTTGAAGAGAGTGGAGTCTGATCTGTCCTCACCATTCGATACATATTGTTTACGGTGAGACGATTTGAGTCACGGAGAAGTAAATTATCATGAATCATCCTCTCATTGAAATATTGGCGATGCTGAATAGAAACCTGCATCATTTAAAAAAAAAACTAAGTCAGAAATTCAGATAAAATCGAGAAAAAAAAAGAATTATAATATAGGGGTGTCCCATAAGTCTTGAGAATTGCTCCGTAAATCATTGTGGCGCAATCGAATGCCCCGATTTCGAAATGAAATTTCATAAAAAACTATTGCATCATGCTGACGTCGAAGGGGTATTGGCATTGCATCAGTTTAGAATTTTCCACAGTCATTCTAGTGATGGAGACTTATCACGATAAACGCGCTGTCTTACTTTATTCCTTCCGCCTTGGTTGTACATCCAAAGAAGCCCATGCGGACCTGGTGCTTACGGATGGAGAGGATGCCCCTTCCCTTGCTACATGCCATCGTTGGCACACCCGCTTCAAAAAAGGAGATTATAACCTCGATGACCAACCCCGATCCGGTCGCCCAATTTCTCGCAAACCCACTCGAGTTCTCACTGCGCTGAAGAAGGATCCGAAGAAGAGTGTGCGCATGTTAGCGGCAGAGACTATCACTCCCAAGACCACCGTGTGTCAGACCCTCCATCGGGCGGGAAAGACAGCGAAGCTCCCCCGAGTCATTCCCCATGACCTCTCCCGGCACAACTCAAAAAGCGAGTTGAGATGTGTCGGGAATTACTCGAGCGTAGATCGAATCTGCGATAGGTAAATTCCATCATAGCAGCAGATGAGAAGTGGAACGCATACTCCAATCCTGAGAGGAGACTGCAATGGTGCGACGTGGATGAGAAGCCCGAGCCCACCCCGAAGAAGGAACAGCACGAAAAGAAGGAAATGCTGTTTTTCTTCTTCTCCTCCCTCGGTCCCATCTATTGGGAGATTCTCGCCCCTAACTCCTCGGTCACGGCCGACCTCTTCACTCAAAAACTGGAAGAGGTCTCCATCAGGGTCCCTCCCGAACTCATGAGCGAGGGGAAATCCTGTTGTTGATGGATAATGCCCGGCCCCATCTCGCGAAAATCACCAAGACCAAACTGGACGAGCTCAATATGGAATGGCTTCCCCATCCACCATATTCCCCTGACATTAGCCCTTGCGACTACCATTGTTTCCGCTCAATGTCTGACTTCTGCAGGGGAAGGAAGTTCAAGGACCGAGACTCACTCGTTCGGGCATTCACCGAATGGATCATCTCTAAGCCTCCCGAGTTTTGTAAGAGAGGTGTTAACACCCTGCCCGAAAGATGGAGACAGGTCGAGGGTTCGATGGGGGTATACATTGATTATTGATTATTGTAAACTGTTGAAGAAATAAAAAAAATTATCAAGACTTATGGGACACCCCTATAGTCGTTTTCCGAATGTTTCATAAACACGCTTGTCTCACTCGCAAATCAGCAACACGCTCTCCTAATTGCGCGTGCTCTACCGTGACGGGTGAGAGATCACGCGAATTGAGTAGAGTCGATGCGGATTTGTCATCATAACCTGGTACATATGAGCCCGTTTGTGTAAGAGTCAGCAAAGGCTCAACAGGGTATGGACAGGAAAAAATCGAATATGCTCCAAACTTGGTCCCGGGGATAACTTTTGATTCTGAATCGAATGGCCTTTTCTGTTTTTCGATCTGAGCCTTCTGAATCCCGGTACGACGTCACGGATTCTGAAAGAAATTTTGATTTTCGCTGAAATCTCCTTGAAAAATGGTCCGATTGGCGGCAAATATCGCGTACCCGACCAGAATCGCGAGCTCAATGGAAAAAAGTATGAGGCTCTATCTTTTTTCGTTTTCGAGAAAATACGTTTTTTTGAAACTCGAAGTGGTACCCGGAATCCCTAGGCCATCTTGTAGAGAATCTTTTCCCGATCATTTTTTGTATTGAGGTCGAAGCATTTGACCGAGGTCTAAGTAGTTTCCCATCTCATTATGTGCGGCGAACTTGGGTTTTTTGCAGTTTTTCGAGTAGAACTTTTTTCTTTCGATGTTTCATGAGCTTTAGTGTGGAAATTCGGATTCTACGAGTCAAAATATGCCTGCAAATCCTCTAGGGACGTATTTTTCGGATTGAAGTTCGCGCAAAAAAGGCTGGCCCAGTTATGATAGGTGAGATACACTGTGCACGGTAGGGTTGCAGGATAGGTTTTCGTATTACCGCAAAGCGCGGTAATACCGCACGTTTCTCTCTACATTTCGCGTGCTCTATCTCTCGTCTCTAACCGTCTGACGCGAGATAGTGCGGGAATACGGAAACCGATCCTGCAACCCTCGTGCACGAATCGAATAGCGTGCTCTCCGTTACACGCACTCGGCGGTCAGTGAGACGACAAAGTGTGCATAATCGAGAGATAGAGAGAGCGACTGAAAGATAGAGAGAGATAGTGCGAGAGAAAGAGAGAGAGAGAGAGCTACTGTTCGATCCGGCAACCCTAATGATCTGTGGGGACGACGCTTTTAACTTCACCGTTCAGCCTTTTTTGCAGTTCTCAGTGCCGGCTTGCATCTCTCTTCTTCCCTTCACCGTGGTCGCATTCGCTCCTCTGGCCGGCGTTGGCCTCGGCCCGACGGGCGCCTTCTGCTCCATGATCGCCTCGCTCTTCCCCGCCTTCGACCCACTGCTGATGATCGCTTCGATCATCCGGCCAGTTTCAGCGTATTTTGAATTTACCAAAAAAATTGTTCTTCGGGAATACACAGTTTTTTTCCGTGAGCGTGCCACTTTCGCTTGAAGTTGTTCAGAACTTTTGAATAGAGATCGCATGGTTATCTGTCAAATTGACCCCACCGGTTCATTTGTGTGTTTAATGTGTCGGTATGGGTCTGAATAACATTTTTGCTCTTTTACTTTTGTCGCTATCTCATCTCTGAATCGAGCTATGCCCCGAATACCACGCGCGGTCTCGGCCCTGTGGAGGATTGAGGAAAATGAGGCGAGTGAAAAAAGGGGCGGAGCCTCCCTCGCGCGTGTCTCTCTCCCTCCCCCGCCCTCTCGCCTCGCTCCCCTCGCGCTCGAGCAACAATTCGGAGAAAATTATTTAAAATCTGAAAAAAAATTTAATTTCTTTAAAATACTAATTAACGGAATGCGAGTTGACGATCTGTGTACGACCACTAGAAACCACTCAAACCCCCCATTCTGACCCATAAATCGGCGCGTTTGCCCTACTTAGAGTTGGCTGGTCATGCTCGGCATTTCGAATTCCATTAATTAGTATTTTAAACGATTTTAAATCAAAACCCTATATTTTAAATAATTTTATCCGAATTGTCGCCTTGATCCGAAGATTTTCAGCTCTTTTGCTTCCCTCAAAAGGGGCGGAGCCCGCATCTCTACAATTGAAATAAAAGAAATGCACTAAAACAAAAAATGCACAGACAAGATCGAAAACTTTCGCCCCATCAGCATCCTTCCCTCCATCTACAAGGCTATCACGAAAGTAGTGCTAAAAAGAGTCGAATCGTGTCTTGAAGAGAAAGCGCCCACCCAAGCCGGATTCCGTCCAGGGTTTAGCACGTTAGACCATGCTCACTCAATGAAACAACTACTCGAAAAGATGGTTGAGCACGACATCCCTTCTTATGTAGCACTGGTCGATTTTACAAAAGCTTTCGACAGCCTCGAGTGGCCGATGCTTTGGAGCACGCTTTCTACCCAAGGAGTCCACCAGGATTTGATCCAGTTGCTACAACGTCTGTACGAAGAATCTACATCTAACGTCCTCGTGAATGGCCAATTAGTCCCCGTTTCTATCCATCGTGGAGTCCGTCAGGGATGCCCTCTCTCTCCTCGTCTCTTCACTGCGGTGCTTCGCACAATCCTCAATAACTGTGACTGGGATGAAGACTGAATAAAAATAGATGGACAGGATCTCACCCACTTGGCGTACGCTGACGATGTCGTTCTCTTTGCGAAGAACAAGCCGGCTTTGAATCGTGTGATCACTACACTAAAGGAGAACACTGAGTCATGTGGTTTATCCATCAATGCAAAAAAGACAACCCTCCTTACAAACTGCACCACTACTCGATATCCAATTGTCATCCACGGAGAGCAATACAATTTTGTGGATCAAGCTACATATCTCGGCATCACCGTCTCCTTCCCTCTCAATCCGTCCTTGGAAGTTGATCGACGAATCAGGTGTGCATGGGGAGCATGGAGTAAAATTCATAACTTGATTGTGTCGCCAAGACTGTCTCTCAAGCACAAGCGAAAAGCCTTCAAAACTCTAATAACTCCCGCGGCATTATACGGAGCAGAACTGTGGTCCTTACGCGAATCAGACAAAGAGAAATTACGAGTAGCGCAGCGTAAGATGGAAAGGAAAATTATCGGAATATCGCTGTTTTACGAGTGGTCAAATCAATGCGTCAGGGCCATCACTAAAGTCAGAGATTGGGTCCAACTTGCAGATGAGAAGAAGTTGAATTGGGCTAATCGTGTGCGACAGATGGAAGGATCGCGCTGGGCACGAATTCTAACTACTTGGATACCTTACAATCGTTCAAGACCAAGAGGGCAACCCCGGATGCGCTGGAGAGATGACATACATCGTATAATTGGCAACGACTGGTGGTCGATATCATCGAGTGAATACAGAACCAGAAGAGATCAGCATGCGGGATAAGACCTAACCCATGATTCTGATAGATGATTGATTGATTGATTGACTAAAACCACGAGGGTTCGATTGACACCTCTACTTGCGTTCTGGTCGGTAAAAATGCGCTAGTTTTGCAGTTGTCACCCAAATGCATCAGGGAACAACCTCTCAAAATTTCGTGTTGATTGAACTCATACGAGGGAAGTTACTTACTGATCGATAAATTGTGATCTTCGACCTCGTAGGCGACGGCGTCATTTTTTGACCCTGACCCGAGGTTCATGGTTCAAAAATTGTCAAAGTCGATAACAATTTTCATGTCCGAACTTTCTGACTATACTTTTTTCTGCTAAATCCGAATGAATCCGAGTTTCTATATGAGGCCGTTCGCGTTAGGATCAACAAGTGCCGGGAACATAAAAAAAGTCCGACATGATCAAAAAAGGCCCAGGGGTAATATTCGATTCTGAATCGAATTGCTGATTCGCTTTTTCGATCTGTGCCTGATCAGGCCCTATCTCTTTTCGTTTTCAAGAAAAAAACCCATTTTGCATTTTCGATGGAAATCTGGAAAAAGCCTTGCGTTTTGGAAGATGTGGGTTCGACCGCAGACGGCTGCAAACTCTTTAGCTATATTTTTGCATGTTCTTCATGCCATTCTCTTCATTATATTCTTGTTCATATTCCTGTAATGTGTTTTATTTCGAAGTTTCGAAGCCATTTTTTGAAAAATATGTCGGCTGAAGATTGGCTTTGTTACTGCGAAGTGCACATTACATGAATATGAACAAGGATGTAATAAAGAGAATAGCATGAAGAACATGCAAAAATATAGCAAAAAAGTTTGCAGCCGTCAGGGATCGAAACCCACATCTTCCAAATCGCAAGGGTGGCGCACTACCTAATTCGCTACAGAGGACATTCTTGAAGTGTTCGAGATTTTGTACACACTTCATTTTACATGAAATTTGTATAACCTATTTTAGGCACTTAGGAATCGAGTGTGGGAACTTTTCAAAACGGTTTTGGGATCTCATGAGGGGTCTCTATCGACCTGCATCAACGAATTTCACAGTGACCGCGGGGTACTTTTGCGGTTCCCTTGTTATGTGAATGGCAGAATGAGCGACCCATCTGAACGAGCCACGAATGAAAACAGAATGACCGATCTCTCAAGATCGATTTCGAAGGAATGAAAATTACGAAGCTTCGTAATCATTCGACGTTTCGAATGAAAAATGATTCGATTATACCGAGACACGAAATTTTCAAATTGAGGAGTGAGAGAAGGGGAATTTCGATTTTCGTATATACATGCCTAGTCAGTATTGGATATCACTCCTGCGAAATCGTAGAAAAAGCTTACTACATACAAAATCTATTGCCTGTGATTTAATTTTGATTTATGATTTATTTTTTCTTTGCCTGTTTTTTGATTTATTTATTTTTGATTTCCGTTCTTGACATCATCGAAAGTTCAGTGAGAGAGGCGCCCCCTGGGTTTCGAACATTCGTCCTAGGAGACTTGAACGCAAGAGTTGAAAGAGAAGCAGGCATAGAGAACATAATTGGACCGTACACATACGCAGAAATGAATGATAGAGGGAGAAGAGTCGTTGAGATGTTCACCCGACTAAGGCTGAGAATCTGGAGCACTTGGTTTAAGTCAAATAAAGAAAGGAGATGGACTTGGCGCAGCCCGAATGGAACCACAAAACATCAGCTCGATTTCATCGCTGGCCCTAGGTCCGCACCCGTTCAAAACTGCCATGTAATCAATCGATTCGAATTTGATACAGACCACCGGATGATTCGAATGACGACACACTGACCGCAAAGTGCGCCCTCAATTTGATCGAATGGAATATCGCAGATTGATACAGACCACCGGATGATTCGAATGACGGCACACTGACCGCAAAGCGCGCCCTCAATTTGATCGAATGGAATATCGCAGAAATGCCCAAATCCTGAACGACTTGGATATCCCCGAGCCAACAATGCTTCATCGGCATATCACTCGATAATCGCGCTAACTAAAGTCACCTCTGAAGGCTACTGGAATCAACACGAGAATAGACCGAAGATCTCATCGAAAACACAGGCTTTGCTCCAGAAGAGACATCAGCTGAAGAACGACCCCGCCAATGCCATCGAGTACGTTCAAGCGTGCAAAGCTGCACGGGCGAGCCTATTGGATGATATGACAAGAAGGAAGGAGGAGAGACTACTCTAAGCGATCCGAAAAGGGAGAAGTACTGCCCGATTAACGAAGGAGAAAGGAACGAGAAAGAGATTGTTGATTTTCGATCCACTCAAAAAGAAAGCGTCCCAGGAGTATACTGAGGCTCAAGTCCAATCTTTCTATGAGAAATAATACGAGTCCGCCGCAACAATTCCCGTGTACATTCCACCCTCAATCGATCCACTCCTTCCATTCACGAAAGAAGAAATAGAACACGCTATTCGTAGCCTTCGCAGTGGACACTCAGCAGGAGAAGATAAGATCAAGCCAGACATGGTTCTCCTCTCCTGTGAAACCATCGCTCCCCTTATCACCCGACTTCTCAATGGTATTGTGTCAGGTGAAGCGATCCCATCGGACCTATTGAAATCAAGAGTCACGCTTCTACACAAAGGCGGAGATACAAACGACATCTCCAACTTCAGGCCAATCTCCCTTCTCTCCGTCATTTCAAAAATGATAACGAAAGTAGTCTTAAATCGAATTCCCCCCCAACTCGAACGCGCGGAAGATGAAAGTCAGTGCTTTTCGTCCCGGTTACTCAACAGTTGACAATATCCACTCCATCCATCAACTTATCGAGAAATCTAATGAATACAATATCCCGCTGCACCTGGCTTTGATTGACTATAAGAAGGCATTCGATCGAGTTGAATGGAATGCTGTTTTTCAAGTACGCAAGGAATTCACTCCGATTTGATACGATTACTCATGAGATTTTACGATGAAACAACGACGATCATACAAGTAAATGAAGGATCAGTAGGGGTGGAAGTGAAGAGGGAGTAAAGCAAGGGTATACCATCTCCCCCAAGCTATTCAATGCAGTTCTTCGCGCCTCCTTAGATTCAATCGATTGGGAGACGATGGGAATGATCATCAATGGAGTACAATTAACCACACTGGCCTATGCTGACGATATCATAGTCGTGGCTAAGAACAGAGTGGAACTAACGAAAATGCTCAGAAAGATCACCGATGCATCTCGCGATGTTGGATTGGAATTACATCCCGGAAAGACGATCCTCCTCACGTCAAGTAAGACCAATCGTAACCCGATCAATATTGACGGAATGGAGTTTTTATACAAAGACGGTGCCAAGTATCTCGGAAGCTGGTTAACGATTCCACTACAGCCATCTGTTGAAATCCAGCGAAGAATACAATGTGGTTGGCTTACATGGAGAGATATAGGGCCGTTGCTCAAACACCCAACTATTGATCGAGGAAGGCATTCGATTCATGTATAATGTCAGCGATACAATATGGATGCGAAGCTTGGACCTTGAAGGAAGGCGATAAACACCAACTGGAAGTCGCTCAGCGAAAGATGGAGCGTAGAATGATTGGAGTGAGTTGGAGGGATCGATGGAGTAACTAGCGAGTGAGACAGGAGACATGCACGCTAGATTGGGTTGAGGAAGCTACGAGAAGGAAAATGAAATGGGCGAATAGAATAAGAACGATGGACGATGAAAGATGGGCACGACGTCTGACCGTATGGATACCGTATAACCGATCAGGAAATCGAGACCAGGGACGTCCTAGAGAGAGATGGAGAGACGAAGTGAAGCGACGAATGGGGAATAACTGGTGGAGTCTGTCCCGTGACGAATGGAAGAAAACTTATCCATGATCAGCGCACCCCCGCGATAACTGATAAATTCTGATTCTGATTCTGATTCTGTGATTTATATTAAACTGGTTTTTATAACTAAATTGGGGCCGGGGAGAACGTCTGTCTACTTTATTTGCCAAATTTACCTATTGCGTCGATATGTGACCGACTTCGTTTATTTTTTCTTATTATCTTATTTTTTCTTATTTTTTGTCCACCCCGATAAGTGGACGGATGCACACTTTGCATGGTGGAATATTCCCAGAAAATAGTGAGACAAAATTTTAAAAATCATGAAATATAGGCATTTGATTACGGTAGTGATAAAGTTCGAATTAAAAAACTTACCGTAATACGACTCTTCATTTTCATTTTTTTTCTTCACCAATTTCTAGGAATATTTCACCATACAAAATTTGTATCCGTCAACTTATAGAGGTGGACAGAAAAATATGGAACAATAATCGTGAATTTTAGTTGCATATTCGCAGAGAGTAAATAGTGTTCGAAAAGTACAATGTGTTCATTTGTTCGGTAATGTTTTGCATGTATCGTACATGGTGGACAAACCGTGACAGATGATCATTTTTGGCCATTTTTGACTTTTTTGACTTCCAGCGAATAATCACTAATAAATTCCAATTTTCATTTCATATTTTTTGTCCACCCTTGTTTACGGGAATCGGCCGGGCATGTCCTGGTGAAATATTCCTCTAACATGGAGAAAAGTAACTACAGTAACCCAAAAAAATCAGTTCGCATTCGACAGCGTGACTTTTTCAATTTGGAACCTCAGTGCTCGCTCTCGGTCGTTTCGCTCGTTGTATTTATCGATTTGTTGGTTTATTCACTGTTCATGGTGCTGTTCTTGGCATAAGGAATCATCAGGTGCCTAGTACCGCTGCTGTTTGACCTACATTGATGGTTCTCCGCAGTCTGTTTTAGACGCTCTGCTTTTCCGCGCATTTCGTGTGCATTTGTATTGGTTTATTGGCTCCGCTCTTTGATGTAATTATGTTAAAATGATAATGCGCAGATGCGATCGGTCGGTGCTGCTGCTGGCCCATCTGCCGTCCTCGTCGACCGCTGCAGCCGCCCTACACACGAGCTCGCTGGCAGCCCGCAACAACTTCCTCCAGGTGTGATTTACCCACTTATTCTCACTTGTTTTATTATTAAAACATACGCACTGATATTATAGCAATTATGCACTGCTTTCACAGTGCATTTCGTAGCTTTGAAATTGGTTAGCACCTGATTTTGGTGTGTTGTTTCCGTGTACCCGTTACTAACCTCATTTTGACCTACTTGCAGTTCATCCACGAACGAAATAAGCCTCCCGAGCGACGATCACGCTCCAAGGACAAGAGTCCCATCACCGGCTACAATCACTTCAAGGGAATCGTCCTCAAAAGTTAGTTTATAAAAAAATGTTTACTTGGAAAAACAACCCGATTCGTTCATTCTTATTGTTTATTGAATAATATGTCCTGCTGATTACCGACTCCTTGGTGGCTTGGAAATTAGTTACTACTAGAAGTAAGGCAGAACAAATTGTAATATCAAGGTTATTCATAGTAATATCAAGGCTTTTTACAGTAATCTCCTGAAGTAATCTGATTCCATTGTTGTCGTTATATTGTGAGAAGTCCTTAGGTTTCATTGAAATAAGTTTCATCTATTCTTTAAAGACAATGAGAAATGCAGTGATTCTAGTTGGGGGTCAGTAGTGACTAGGGCCCACTCACCAATAGAACCACAGCTTTCTTGTATCATTAGTGCGAAATCGTGGCTTGTAATTGCAATATAACATCGTTCGAGAAAAGGACGATTAGGAAAACTGTCGAGAGGGATCAGAGGGAGGCAAGATCCGGAAGTAATCGTAACCAAGAAGCTAATATGTCTCTCTTCAGTGGTTATCCGTCATCCGAAGAAGCCGAACTCTGGCAATCGCAAGTGCGCCATCGTGCGACTGAGCAACGGAGCCGAGGCATATTTAAAAATAAAGATAATATAAATAAAGAATTAATAAATGCGTTGCATCTGATGGCAGTGCGCAGCGCTTCCTGTTCACTTCAGAGTCCGTGTCTGAGGGGCACCCCGACAAGATGTGCGACATCATCTCCGACACGGTTCTCGACGCGCACCTCGCCCAGGACCCGAACGCCAAGGTCGCTTGCGGTAAGCTGAATCATATTTGGGTGGGCGAAGATTGAAACACTGCCCGGGGATGGAAATAACACGGTTCTCTGCTTCAATTTTCAGAAACTGTAACCAAGACTGGAATGGTTCTCCTGGCGGGAGAAATCACGAGCAAGGCTGTCGTCGACTACCAGAGTCTCGTCATAAACGCCGTCAAGAAGATCGGATTCGACGATTCCAGCAAGGGTTCGTACATGCATCCACTGCTAAAAATAGAACTTTCCTACGATTTCACAATGCTCTTCTCTGTTTATCGCTGCAGAGTGATGTGTCGAGAGAGTGTAAAGTGTACTTTCTCAGGCTTCGACTACAAGACGTGCAATGTGCTTGTTGCACTCAAGCAGCAGGCGCCCGAGATCGCTAGCGGTGTCCACGTCGGAAAGAACGAGGAAGATGTTGGAGCTGGAGATCAGGTTAGTATTGACCACGTCTTATTCACTTTTGGCAATGAAAGTATGCCTTCTTCCCTGGTATTATTTGTGATCTACATTTACAAATACTTTTACTATGCTACGAATACTGGATATTAATGTGAATCTGCGTTAAGGTGGATCGATCGGCGGCGTACGGTGCCCGTTGGGTGGCCAAGTCGCTGGTGAAGGCAGGCGTCTGCCTCCGCTGCCTCGTCCAAGTGTCGTACGCCATCGGCGTGGCCAAGACCCTCTCCATCACCGTCGTCTCGTACAACACCTCGCCACTGAGCGAGCTCGAACTGCTCAGCATTGTCAACGAGAACTTCGACCTCCGACCCGGATTCATCATGAAGGTGAGCATTTTCTCTCTTTCTTTTTTCTAGTTTTGGCTTTTAAAGAGTTGCTCTTGAATAAGCTCCTGAAGTTAGGCATACAAACGTGCTTAAAAGATTTATTCACGGAATCTTAGGCTTAAAGTAGTAACGATGGATAATTTGCAGGATCTCGGACTCAAGTGCCCTATCTTCGAGCAGACTGCTCGCAACAGCCACTTCGGCCACGAGTCGTTCCCGTGGGAACAGCCCAAGGAGCTGAAGATCAAGCCCGAGCTTCTCGCGAAGATCAAGGCTCGTGAGGCCAATGGAATGGGCGGACAGGAGGCGTAAATTATCCCTTTGGCCTCGAATGTTTCTAAGTTTGTTACATGTTATTTTGAGTTATTCACCTACCTCATCTGTTGTGTCCATTTCATTGATTGTGTTCAATGCAATCCTATTGCAATTCCAACCATGTTGACTTTAATAACAAGCATAGACCCGATATCAGTTTACGTGAGCTTTATCCACATCCTTATACGCATTTTACTACCATGTCCGTTCATTTCTTGATTTGATAAATATTCTTTGTTAAAATACGATCAGAGCATTATTGGAGCACTTTATCAACGACAAACAAGGAAACGATTACTATGAACAATACTAGCGTCGATCTACTTGCCTCCGGCTGGAGCACAATCGAGCTTGCCTCGGATGATATTGGCTTTGACGGAAATGAGATCTCGTCGACGACCTCCGCGAACCATGACCTGAAGTAGGAGTAGGTTACGGTGGTTGTGATAGCATACGGTAGTCAGATACTGGGAGAGAGAAGGTTTCATCGATTGATACTCTATAGTTAGCTACAGTATAGTTGTGCCATACTTTCTCTAACAATCTAGTTTCAAATCGTTTTCAACGTATGATTTATTTGTTAACACAATAACAATGAGAGGATAACCTACAAGCAATTTGCATCGTGCGCCCATAGCTAATTGTAAATACTTTTCATTTCCAAAATAGGTCTAGGATAAGTGCAGTTTTACGAAAATAGTTACTAACTTTGTTTAGCTAATGTAAGCCTAATGTAAGCTTCCGAATTGAATAGCAAATATAGGCAATTTTGTGAAGTGGTTTGAGTAGGGTAATCTTGAAAGCCATAGTTCAATGAATCCCAATTCGATTTGATACGATAAATGATTTTCTTTAAAGCGACCGACCTGTGAGTGCTCCTGAAGGTTGTGTCCGACATTCGGGATGTAGGCGCACACCTGCAATAGATGAAACGTCAAGCTCAAAGTCTCAAAATCAACCTCAAGCACAAATATCATCCGCACTCAATCATACTCTACTCCCCGTCCCATAAAAGCGTTGGCGAATAAAGAATATAAATATAACAATTTAATTTTACTATTATAAATATTTTAAAATATACCTCGGCTCCGTTGCTCAGTCGCACGATGGCGCACTTGCGATTGCCAGAGTTCGGCTGCTTCGGATGACGGATTACCACTGAAGAGAGACATATTAGCTTCTTGGTTACGATTACTTCCGGATCTTGCCTCCCTCTGATCCTTCTCGACAGTTTTCCTAATCGTCCTTTTCTCGAACCATGTTATATTGCAATTACAAGCCATGATTTCGCACTAATGATACAAGAAAGCTGTGGTTCTGTTGGTGAGTGGGCCCTAGTCACTCTACTGACCCCCAACTAGAATCACTGCATTTCTCATTGTCTTTAAAGAATAGATGAAACTTATTTCAATGAAACCTAAGGACTTCTCACAATATAACGACAACAATGGAATCAGATTACTTCAGGAGATTACTGTAAAAAGCCTTGATATTACTATGAATAACCTTGATATTACAATTTGTTCTGCCTTACTTCTAGTAGTAACTAATTTCCAAGCCACCAAGGAGTCGGTAATCAGCAGGACATATTATTCAATAAACAATAAGAATGAACGAATCGGGTTGTTTTTCCAAGTAAACATTTTTTTATAAACTAACTTTTGAGGACGATTCCCTTGAAGTGATTGTAGCCGGTGATGGGACTCTTGTCCTTGGAGCGTGATCGTCGCTCGGGAGGCTTATTTCGTTCGTGGATGAACTGCAAGTAGGTCAAAATGAGGTTAGTAACGGGTACACGGAAACAACACACCAAAATCAGGTGCTAACCAATTTCAAAGCTACGAAATGCACTGTGAAAGCAGTGCATAATTGCTATAATATCAGTGCGTATGTTTTAATAATAAAACAAGTGAGAATAAGTGGGTAAATCACACCTGGAGGAAGTTGTTGCGGGCTGCCAGCGAGCTCGTGTGTAGGGCGGCTGCAGCGGTCGACGAGGACGGCAGATGGGCCAGCCGCTGCAGCAGCACCGACCGATCGCATCTGCGCATTATCATTTTAACATAATTACATCAAAGAGCGGAGCCAATAAACCAATACAAATGCACACGAAATGCGCGGAAAAGCAGAGCGTCTAAAACAGACTGCGGAGAACCATCAATGTAGGTCAAACAGCAGCGGTACTAGGCACCTGATGATTCCTTATGCCAAGAACAGCACCATGAACAGTGAATAAACCAACAAATCGATAAATACAACGAGCGAAACGACCGAGAGCGAGCACTGAGGTTCCAAATTGAAAAAGTCACGCTGTCGAATGCGAACTGATTTTTTTGGGTTACTGTAGTTACTTTTCTCCATGTTAGAGGAATATTTCACCAGGACATGCCCGGCCGATTCCCGTAAACAAGGGTGGACAAAAAATATGAAATGAAAATTGGAATTTATTAGTGATTATTCGCTGGAAGTCAAAAAAGTCAAAAATGGCCAAAAATGATCATCTGTCACGGTTTGTCCACCATGTACGATACATGCAAAACATTACCGAACAAATGAACACATTGTACTTTTCGAACACTATTTACTCTCTGCGAATATGCAACTAAAATTCACGATTATTGTTCCATATTTTTCTGTCCACCTCTATAAGTTGACGGATACAAATTTTGTATGGTGAAATATTCCTAGAAATTGGTGAAGAAAAAAAATGAAAATGAAGAGTCGTATTACGGTAAGTTTTTTAATTCGAACTTTATCACTACCGTAATCAAATGCCTATATTTCATGATTTTTAAAATTTTGTCTCACTATTTTCTGGGAATATTCCACCATGCAAAGTGTGCATCCGTCCACTTATCGGGGTGGACAAAAAATAAGAAAAAATAAGCGGAAATGTTAGTTGCGTATTCGTAGAGAGTAAATAGTGTTCGAAAAGTACAAAGTGTTAGTTTGTTCGGTAATGTAAATAAAAATGTACGATACATTTGTATTTGCATTACGCTCACACTGTGCACGTGCGGGTCTGCAGTTGGTGGTCCGAACTTGAAACTGATCAAAATATAACGAATCTTTGAAATAAGTCTTTA
Organism: Pristionchus entomophagus; assembly: GCA_036245825.1. NCBI lineage: Eukaryota > Metazoa > Nematoda > Chromadorea > Rhabditida > Neodiplogasteridae > Pristionchus > Pristionchus entomophagus. Next base: position 9,718,793 of record BTSX01000002.1, on the reverse strand, counting down.
TTCAACACAAGTGCCGATCCTGAATCTCTGTGTTGTTGCTTTCAAACGGTAAATTCTCAAAAAAAATTAAAGAAGAAATTTTTAATTCGAAGTCAATGAATCATCGGCTCTTTCTGACTGAATCCGAAATGTTTACTCAGATAGATATTTTCCCGACTGCCATGCACTTTGTGACATAGGTTTCATTCAAACCTGTAACTGTGACCTTTTCTCGCAAAAACTCGTTATCTTTCATCTTCTATTGTTGTTCATGTACTGCCTGAGGCTCATACAGTTAAAACGTTTTAATGTCTGTTTATCGCACCAGTAAAATACGAGATCATTGGTAACTGCTCACATCTCGAACTCGAAAGGCAGGCACGGGAACGCCTGATGATGTTGCCTCGACTCTAGTGTGAAATTACAATAGACAGTAGTGACCTTGATGATAGTTTAGCTAAGCATTGATCCAATCATTTCAACCAAACCTCAACTCTCGATGCATGTGGTTGTTGTTTCCTAACATCGGAAGAGGCGGTGCCAGGGTCTTTATGAGAATCACCTCAATTATTTAGAAACAAAGTACTTTCGTGACCTAACTACTAGACAATCAAGTCGGAATTCGAATACCCATGGTAGAGTCTGGAAGACAATATATACGCGATTTCCCAATCCTTCGACTTTAATTACAACCTGAAAGTGCGAGTTCAATATAGAAATCAATTAACAAATAGCATCAACAACCTGAAAGATAAGAGACACTATCAGAGTAAATTCATATACAGCCGCACATGGGAAAATATAATTTCGAGGTAAAATTCGTCCAGGATCAATTTTCGATGTAGAATCCGAAAATCGACCTTAGAAGGCCGTATCTTCAAAACCAATTTCCCAATGGCACACTTCTCGTGCCAGTGGGAAATACAGATCTCCCGAACGGCGCTGCCAAACACCACAAGTAGATAGTAATTCTGAAATATCTCGACGAGATAAGCATTTTTACAACTGAGAGTGAAGAGCTATCTCATCTGTAAAAAAAGTTGCTCTTTTTGTTCGAAAACTAAAAAATTGAAAATCATATTACCAATCTGTTCGAAAAATAAAAAATTGAAAATCATATTACCAATTTTTCCCCACTTTTAACCAATTTCATTCGATTCCTTTTTCAATTTAACGTATATGATAATGATTTGAAGGAAATCGACGACGTAATACATCTTCATTCTCCGGCCGGAATTCTGAAAAGCCGACGATTTCGACCTGAAATATTGGTTTTTGATTGTAACTTTCCCCCCTGATGTTTTCAAGAGCTCTAATGCAGAAATACGGATTCTACGAGCGAAAATACGCCGGAAAATCTTCTAGTACGGTATTTATGTAATATTCACATTTTCACCCAAATTGTGGAGGGGTGACAATTCCGCAAACGACATTTCCGCAAATGGATATTTTTCCGCAAACGACATTTCCGCAAGCGATATTTCCGCAAACGACATTTCCGCAAATGGATATTTTTCCGCAAACGACATTTCCGCAACTGATTTTTTTCCGCAAACGAACTTTCCGCAAACAACATTTCCGCAACTCGACCAAAACGACATTTCCGCAACTCCAAACTACAACTACCGTAATCTTTCCATTTTTAGACAGACCTCAGTCTTTTTTCTTTCTTTTCGTTTTTCATATCCTTTCTCGTGTTTAGTGTCGCCATTGCATCTAGTTTATGCGTGTTTGCACTGTCCAGACTTCAGGTATCAAGACGGACGTTAACTTCGGCTGCTGATCGAAGGCGGAATCCGCCAGGCCAGTTGCTTACAACTTACTAAACTTGAAGTGACTGTTCGATAGCTTATTTTCGGCCGTTTCCTCTTTATTATATAGTGTGCAGGTAGAAGCGTTTGTCACCTTTTTTAAAGCTAAATAAAATAATATAATTCGAAAATCGTGTGTAACAGACGCAAGTCTTCTTTCTCCAGCTTTCTCCTTCGTTGCTCCTGCTTTGCGTTGTTGAACTCATTATCACCCATTTACATTGATTTCACAGGCTCTGCATTTCCGCGGGTGTTATTGGATAAGCAGAATACGCGGCGGAAGCTGCAGGCCAGTTATTTAAACTTACCAAACGTAAAAGTGAGTGAGTAGGGCTCAGATCTCGCTCTCTGTCGTTTATATTTGAGCGGAGAACCACTTATAGTTGTGCTAAGCATCTTTGTGAAGGTATATTTCAACTATATTTGTTGAAACATGGGTGTAAAGTGGGTAGATCATGTATTTTTGATGTAGTTTACACGTTTGCTCAATCAACTAGTTCACTTTTGTGCTAGAAATGGTTGTTGAAGAACAGTTGCTAGAGCTAATTATGTATACTGAGGAGATTCGCGCCGTTCAACCGATTGTGAAGAGTACTGGACTCCTTCCTTCTTCTCAGGTCAGCGTTATCGATCCTGGTTCTCTTCCAATGCGCCTTGTTTCACGCGAGTTGGCTTGCTTTCTAGCTACTAATAATTATGTAATGCAGCCATATTCTAATCACGTGCAGGTTCTCATCCAGCTGAGCTGATTTTGCATCTATTTCGTTGTGAAAGTACTAAACGAAACGGGCTTTCTTTATTGAAAGCGCCAATGGTTAGCGTTGACACTCTGACTAATCTCGTTCGCTACTATCGACTTCATATCGGTGTCAGGAATGGAAGCCTCACTGATTCTGACTCTTCTCTAGTCGATAATTGCCAATATCACGTAGTTCTCACTCATTCATTTTACTACTCAATACCTTACCTATTATATTCACAAAACTTTATAGTTGTTTGGTCAAGTTTTCTATGTATTTGCTTCCTATCGATATGCCACTGGTTACGGTAGCTACTCCAATGGGAGATACGTCAATTTCTGATACCGTACTTTGTAGCCCGCTCATTATTAGTGAAAGTTTCTACTTCATCACATGTTAACTGTGTTGCTTGACAGGTCCGCAAGCGGCGAACAATGAGGCCTCTTCAAGGAGGGACCAGACTTCGGTGAATCAGATATGGTTTTCTTCTTCATTTTTTTGATTTAATCTATTTGAAAAACGGGGGAGGAAGCCATGCCTAGAAATTTAGAACGGGGTGGAACTGAAACGGATATTACCTTGGGTAGATCAAAGGACTTTGGAACTAGCTACAGTAATCCAAAAAAAGGATACGAAAGAAGAACTAATAGTTTAGCAGTGAATTATATTATCGAAGTATAGAAGGGATTAGGTCGAAAATATCGTGAGAACTTGATGCTTTGTGGTAAAGTTTCAGTGTCTCTTCTTCGTGACGTCTACGGCGGACGCAACAACATCGACAGGAACGAGTTAATTTTTATTCACTATTAACATCAGGTAAACAATTTATTACAATAATAAAGAAAAGTTGATAGGATTGTTGTAAATATAGATAGGTGGGAAATTAGAGCTGAAGAAAAACGATAATCGGTAAATAGATTGGAAACTGTTTGCTACAGTAGTCTTTTTAGGGAAAACGATTGGCAGGGAAAAATGATAACAGGGCTATAAACGGGGTGTTTATTCGATTAAATATCATGAAATGGATAGGTCGTGATCGTATGGTTACGGTACTCATATATCGTATGCCCGCCACAGTGAATAATCGATTTTATTGGGGGGTCGATGGGCTGGTGTTTGATTCTCTTAAAGATCACAATGCTACTGTAATCTTGGATGAGCCGAATATCGATCGTTATTATGGTAGAATGTTGATAGATCGGGTTTTGTGATGAGAGAAAGAGCCAGGATTTGATAGAAATGGCGAGGGGGTAAGAAGGTAGATCACTGACGCTTGTAAACGATATCCTTGATACAGTACTCTGCACTTTTGGTCAGTTTGCGAAAATTTTCAGCTCAGCTGGCGGAAAATAAAAAGGAGTATGTTTGGCGTTTTTAAGCCCTGGATTGTTCCTTCTCTCGAATCTCGCAGCAAATCTAGAATTACGGTAACCTGCTGATTCTGCGCTACTAATGCGGATGAGCCAGTATATCACTCCTGCGTAGCTGCAGCATCCAGATACAGTAACCCATGTACTCAGCCATTGCATAATAATAGTGATCTAGCGGTCGGGGTGTGTTTTGAATACTACCGCATGAAGATAAATGAGAACGAAAAAAGGAATTACGAATTGATAGCATGGAATGAAGGCGGGTGGTGTGAGATGGTAGATCGCTGGCTACAGTATCCTGATACAATAGCGCTTCAGATGCGATAGAAGAGAAGCAGTAAAAGGGAATGGCAAAGATGGGAGCGGATTATGTGGAAAATTAGTCCCGCCCCTGATGTTAGATTAGCAATCATGTGGAGAGTGAGAGATGGGTAATGAATGGGCTGTCGATATACTATACTACTCGAAAACAGTAATCATTGACTACAGTAGTGAAATAATTTGATTAAGGGGCCACGCTACGACATAAGATACATAATCGTGTTCGTGTAACAAGGAATTTGCATACATTTCAGCCTTTCATCTAATACTGCACACAAACTCCTGCAGCTTCTCCACTTCATACTCCATCCTGCTACTCCTCCTCATCTCCACTCATGATGTTAATAGTGAATAAAAATTAACTCGGTTCTGTCGATGTTGTTGCGTCCGCCGTAGACGTCACGAAGAAGAGACACTGAAACTTTACCACAAAGCATCAAGTTCTCACGATATTTTCGACCTAATCCCTTCTATACTTCGATAATATAATTCACTGCTAAATTATTAGTTCTTCTTTCGTATCCTTTTTTTGGATTACTGTAGCTAGTTCCAAAGTCCTTTGATCTACCCAAGGTAATATCCGTTTCAGTTCCACCCCGTTCTAAATTTCTAGGCATGGCTTCCTCCCCCGTTTTTCAACTAGATTAAATCAAAAAAATGAAGAAAAAAACCATATCTGATTCACCGAAGTCTGGTCCCTCCTTGAAGAGGCCTCATTGCTCGCCGCTTGCGGACCTGTCAAGCAACACAGTTAACGTGTGATGAAGTAGAAACATTCACTAATAATGAGCGGGCTACAAAGTACGGTATCAGAAATTGACGTATCTCCCATTGGAGTAGCTACCGTAACCAGTGGCATATCGATAGGAAGCAAATGCATAGAAAACTTGGCCTAACAACTATAAAGTTTTGTGAATATTATAGGTAAGGTATTGAGGCGATGCTCACCTTCTATTGTGGAGCGATGAGGGAAGAGAGAGGAATAGAGAAGTGACCGCCTCGCGATCGCCTCTGATGTGAAAGTGAATCACTCAATGAACGAGTAGTAAAATGAATGAGTGAGAACAACGTGATATTGGCAATTATCGACTAGAGAAGAGTCAGAATCAGTGAGGCTTCTATTCCTGACACCGTATGAAGTCGATAGTAGCGAACGAGATTAGTCAGAGTGTCAACGCTAATCATTGGCGCTTTCAATAAAGAAAGCCCGTTTCGTTTAGTACTTTCACAACGAAATAGATGCAAAATCAGCTCAGTTGGATGAGAACCTGCACGTGATTAGAATATGGCTGCATTACATAATTATTAGTAGCTAGAAAGCAAGCCAACTCGCGTGAAACAAGGCGCATTGGAAGAGAACCAGGATCGATAACGCTGACCTGAGAAGAAGGAAGGAGTCCAGTGCTCTTCACAATCGGTCGAACGGCGCGAATCTCCTCAGTATACATAATTAGCTCTAGTAACTGTTCTTCAATAACCATTTCTAGCACAAAAGTGAACTAGTTGATTGAGCAAACGTGTAAACTACATCAAAAATACATGATCTACCCCCTTTACACCCACGTTTCAACAAATATAGTTGAAATCTACCTTCACAAAGATGCTTAGCACAACTATAAGTGGTTCTCCGCTCAAATATAAACGACAGAGAGCGAGATCTGAGCCCTACTCACTCACTTTTACGTTTGGTAAGTTTAAATAACTGGCATGCAGCTTCCGCCGCGTATTCTGCTTATCCAATAACACCCGCGGAAATGCAGAGCCTGTGAAATCAATGTAAATGGGTGATAATGAGTTCAACAACGCAAAGCAGGAGCAACGAAGGAGAAAGCTGGAGAAAGAAGACTTGCGTCTGTTACACACGATTTTCGAATTATATTATTTTATTTAGCTTTAAAAAAGGTGACAAACGCTTCTACCTGCACACTATATAATAAAGAGGAAACGGCCGAAAATAAGCTATCGACAGTCACTTCAAGTTTAGTAAGTTGTAAGCAACTGGCCTGGCGGATTCCGCCTTCGATCAGCCGCAGAAGTTAACGTCCGTCTTGATACCTGAAGTCTGGACAGTGCAAACACGCATAAACTAGATGCAATGGCGACACTAAACACGAGAAAGGATATGAAAAACGAAAAGAAAGAAAAAAAGACTGAGGTCTGTGAAAAAATGGAAAGATTACGGTAGTTGTAGTTTGGAGTTGCGGAAATGTCGTTTTGGTCGAGTTGCGGAAATGTTGTTTGCGGAAAGTTCGTTTGCGGAAAAAAATCAGTTGCGGAAATGTCGTTTGCGGAATTGTTGCAAATGCCAATTTGCGGAAATGTCGTTTGCGGAAAAAAATAAATTTGCGGAAATGTCGTTTGCGGAAAAAAATAAATTTGCGGAAATGTCTTTTGCGGAATTGTCGAATATGCCCATTTGCGGAAATGTCGCCCTCCCAAATTGTGGCATCAAAATCACCTAGAAAATTACGAAAAAGTGAATATCACATAAATACCGTACTAGGAGATTTTCCAACGTACCGACAAGCGGGAGAAATATGTTACATATGCGGAATTTTTCGGTATTTTACCAAAAAAGAACGAAAAGCCTCTCATTTCCGTGAGAGTTGATGAATTTTAGAATCCTTTTTTTTTAAAGGTTTTATGGATTGGTCTTTCGGGCCCACTAGAAAAGAAAAAGGCGTCCGCGCCTTGGCATGATTTTCCCGCGCGTTTCTTTCTCCCTTTCTTTCCTTGCTAATAATCGATTTTGTTTCCATTTTCACTCCATTCTTTCATTGCAGGCGGTCGACCCGCTATCGGCCGGCGCCGCCCCTCTGCTTTGGGCCAGGTTAGAGCCCGTTCTGCCTATTTATTTGCTCAATCTTAGGCATTTTCTTTCAAATTCGAATCGCTATTCTTGTATCCTCTTTATGAGGCGTGAAATGGCCTAGTTTGCCTCTTCTCTTGCTGGTTTCAGCTTCTTTCCCGTGAAAGTCGCATATTCCAGCCCGTTTGTATATATTCACACTTTCCTTTTAGTGCTTCATTGAAGCGCAAGCGTCGCAAACCTTCAAATATGAATGGCTATATTGCAGCTTCGGCCCTCGCTCACGATGATCTACCCCGTCCCTCCATTCTGCGCGCACAGGAGTGAGCTCCTCAGGTAAATTTGCATTCTTCATTGAAAAGTCTGCTGAAATAAGGACAGAGTGCTTGTGGTCCCATTTCCGGTTCTGGGGCTCGGCCTCGTCAGGCATCGTCGGACACAACCGCTCTTCTGCCCGCGCAAGGTTTGTGTTTCACGGCTATTTGAAATGATCTACTTATTGCTTCTATATTATTGGGCATCTCAAGCGATTCGACCCGTGCTCGGACAGACCAGCTCTCTTGTGCCCTCCTCACCTACTACCACGGAGTCGCTCTGATTAGGTAATTATACCATCGCATTTGATCTACCTTCGAATAAATAAGATCAGTTGGGCTTGTGGAACCGTTTTTTCCGGTTCGGGCACGAGCGAACCCGATGGATCCGACGGACAATGGACCGGACAAAGTTTATTTAAACTTCAAAGCGACAGGTTGGTGTTCTAACGTATTTCCTTTGGTGATCTTTATCAATTATTGATCATGAAACAATAAATAATTGAGATACTTTGGTTACTACATAGGTTACAACAAAACGTAAAACGGACAATGAGAAGGACCATTGAAACTACGGAATCCTATTTCATACTAGATGCTTAATCGGGGCAGGGTCTTCCGTTCCTGGCCACCACTAGTCTCATTTTAGTCTGAGTGCGTTCGATCAATTTGACACATAGCACCTTCGTCAAGTAGTTATTCCACCAAAAGTGCACTCCCTCTTCCAGATGGTCCAAGTTCTTTGGCTTCCAATGGGCATTCAGCCACTGCTTGAGAAGTGCCCATACTGTCTCTACGCTGTTGAGGTCAGCCGATTCTGGAGGCCAATCTTCCACCTGTGTAAGTATTTATAGCTCTTTCTATTCTGCGCACTATTTTTTCTGACAACGAAAAAGTGTGCACAATGATGAGGTATAGCTACAGCTTCCAGACAGTGCAATTAATTTGTTGAATGATGAATACCTTAATGAATGACCGTTGCATGTACAATCGGGTCAATGCACTGGAGTGCGATGGCGCCCAATCCTGCACGAGGACCGCAGAGGGGCCGAAAGTGTTTCTCAATATTGTTTATTGTTTTCAATCATGATAAATTTTGCCCACCTGCTCCACTGCAGATACGTACGGTGGAGGACCATCTGGTACTTTCCCGAATCGACGATACAGTCTTTCCCCTTGAGAATCATGATAGGAGAGGGGCCACGCACACTGATGCCTCCCCAGAGTAGAATCTATAAAAAACTTTGTGATCATCCAGTTTCCGTTTACAACCTCACTTTGGGAACATATTTGGGGGCTGGGAAGATAGAATCCAAACGGGTCTTGACGAAACAAGTTCTTGAATTTTTTCCCAGTTGGATATACGTCTCATCGGTGAAAGTGTGCATTAGGAACTGCTCCCCCTGTTCCAGTTTCCGTTCACAGTAAACCATTCGTATCAGCTGATTGACCAGCCGAACAGAATGGCCATAGCGAACCCGAAACTGAAACAGGCCAATCTCCTCGCGGATGGTAGCAATGACATCTCGCCTGACCTGAGTGTTATCCATTCATGCCACTTCACATTCGTCTATCCACTATCAAAAGAACAATGAGCGCACTTCTATTCCGATAACCCCCTTGATCAGATCAATGATTTCATCCGTTGTCCTAGTGGGTTCTTCTGCATAGAAGTCGTCCACCAGTTGTTTGATGTTAGGATGGAGCATCTTGGGCACTGTTCGAGGTGCGTACGGTTTCCGTGGCTTTTGCAACGTTCTCTTCAGGATAATCCGTCTGACTGTAGAGTGACTGATGACGTCGCCTTAATATTCAGAAATACAATTGACTACAATTCTAGTGATGACAAAGAATGGTTCCCCTCTTGCATCTATTCATGTTATTGCTTCTAGTGTCTCTATCACTAGCCTCGTTTCCTCATCTCCACTGCGATCTGACGATAACTCATGTGATTGTCTCTCAATCCTCTAATGGCATCGCGTAGAACTTTGGGGAATGCGGGAAGAGCTCGGCTTTTCCGATACTTCGTTACCTGATGTTTGCTTTCAGAATGAATAAAGCCAGTCATTAACGTACCTTTGAATGACGAACCATTGTCGCGATGACGAACGAAACAGAAAACAATGTTGAAAAACGGAGTTACTGTATTTAGCAGGAATTTTTCAAAGACCAATGATCACTTGGAATAATATTTATTTTATTTTATTGTTGTGTTTGGTTGCTATTTTTTAAAATTATTTCTTGCTATTCAGATGGCGAAGTGGGTACTTGCAAGGAACGTGTCTGGTCTGCTAGTGGATGACCTCCACTTGCAACAAGAGCACGAACTGAAGGATGGTCCAACATTCGTAGGCGAAACTATCGATTACGTCGACATCCTTGGTGATAGAGTGCAAGGAGTCGTGATCGCAGTCGATACGAAGAAGAAGAATTTGATTGTAGAGAAGGAGCGACTCGAAGGTGGAAAGAAGACGGATACGGTAAGAGTTTTGTATATCGTAGTGCCAGCCATCGATCGGATGTAATGATACGTCTCAATTTATTTCAGGTAGCCGCGCTAGCTGATCGCCCCCGTGCTACTCGGTCTCGCTCCGGTAGCTGTAGCAGCGTGGCTTCGGTTGAGCAGACCAATCCGACTGGTAGTCGTGTCGGAAAGCTCCTTCTTTCTCGAAAGGATGATACTCCTAGACCCCAACAGAAGAGGAAGACTCTCAAGAGGAAGACTTCCACTACTCCACCTCCATCTCGCAAGTCGGCTCGAACTCCGGTCACATCGTCCCGATTCCAGAAGCCAGTTCTTCCCCAGACTCCGGTAACTTATGCTGCACCAACGGCACAGTCATTTGCTGCACTGACTGCCACTCCTTCTATCCCTCCACTGCTTATTCCCTCTCAACTCCCTTTCTCATTCAATCCGTCAGGATCCGCTCCTCTGACTCCTCCCATAGCTACTGGTATTTATCGACGCTGAAATCATAGATTAAAATGTACTCATTCCAGATCCATTCCAACAGTTCGTCATCTCTTCTCTCCTCTCTCTCACTCAAGAGGTTTCAGGACTCAAACAGATGAATTATAACATGTGGCTAGCTTGGAATGATCCGATTAGTCAATCGGCAAATCGATCGACAGGAACACACCAGGAAGTAAGTATTGCTCGTTAACATGAGAACTAGTATTGATCGGATGTCCAAAAATTTATCATATCAGGTCACTGGTGTGAAAAGCACGATGGCGGAATTGGGCAAGGGCATACAGAAGATAGAAAGTGAAGTGCAATCAATCACAAGTCGAATGACGCAGAAGAAAAACAAGAGTGAGAATTGATTTATTGATAGATAATTGTGTTTCCGGTTCGAGTAGTGCTCTCTACAGTCTGCATATTCTCTTGTTTCTATGATTTACAAGAGTGCGTAGAATGAAGAGCACTAGTCGATCCGGAAACACGTATCGATAGCATGAACTAGGATCTTTTAAATACAGTAAGTTACAGGTTTCGTGTACGAGCCCTATGCAACAAAAGACGACATCGAGAGCCTTGATCTGAATTAACATCACGTGATTCTGGCGACTGATATCGAGAGAATGATCTACGATGAGGAATGTGTTCAGGATTCCTCAGATCTACGCCGTAATGTCAAGTATCGCTGCAACACGGCCAAGATCAGATGGTTGATAAACGTAAGCGATAGTGAATTCATCTAGACCATATCATCAAAACATTTCGAAAAAATGTACAAGTTTCAAAAATATACTGTGACTAACTTCAGTGTGTCCTCAATCAGCGTGATGAATCCTGCGGAGACCACAAACGCGATTCGAGCGATCGTCGCTCGTATCAATGCGTACGCCGGGAAGCGGAGAAGAGAGTACGGAAAGAAATTGAAGGAGGAGAAGAAGCACGAAGAGAAGAGGAGAAGGAAAGAAGGAGGTGGAGAGAGAGATGAGAGAGAGGAAGGAGAGGAGGAGAGAGAGGAAGAAGGAGAGGAGGAGAGAGAGGAAGGAGAGGAGGAGAGCGAGGAAGAAGGAGTAAAGGAGAGAGGGGCGGATAGTGATGTGTCTGAAGATATCGATGTAATGGGTTGAATGGAGACTAGTTGCCACCGTTTTCTTGTTTCATAGTTACCAAACTTTGTTGATTTTACGTTATTGATAAAGATTACCAAAGGAAATACGTTAGAACACCAACCTGTCGCTTTGAAGTTTACATAAACTTAGTCCGGTCCATTGTCCGTCGGATCCATCGGGTTCGCTCGTGCCCGAACCGGAAAAACGGTTCCACAAGCCCAACTGATCTTATTTATTCGAAGGTAGATCTAATGCGATGGTATAATTACCTAATCAGAGCGACTCCGCGGTAGTAGGTGAGGAGGGCACAAGAGAGCTGGTCTGTCCGAGCACGGGTCCGGAAATGGGACCACAAGCACTCTGTCCTTATTTCAGCAGACTTTTCAATGAAGAATGCAAATTTACCTGAGGAGCTCACTCCTGTGCGCGCAGAATGGAGGGACGGGGTAGATCATCGTGAGCGAGGGCCGAAGCTGCAATATAGCCATTCATATTTGAAGGTTTGTGACGCTTGCGCTTCAATGAAGCAACCAGCAAGAGAAGAGGCAAACTAGGCCATTTCACGCCTCATAAAGAGGATACAAGAATAGCGATTCGAATTTGAAAGAAAAAGCCTAAGATTGAGCAAATAAATAGGCAGAACGGGCTCTAACCTGGCCCAAAGCAGAGGGGCGGCGCCGGCCGATAGCGGGTCGACCGCCTGCAATGAAAGAATGGAGTGAAAATGGAAACAAAATCGATTATTAGCAAGGAAAGAAAGGGAGAAAGAAACGCGCGGGAAAATCATGCCAAGGCGCGGACGATCCGCTCCAAGGCAAAGCGCGGAGCGTGAAGCGTGCGGCAAAATGTAAAATGCAAAGATGACTGCTCACGCGCGCACCACTGAAAATTACACCACAAACTTCTTATTTTGAGTCGGACGAATTTGCTACTTTAGAGATTTATTTAAATTTTCTTTTCTAGTGGGCCCGAAAGACCAATCCATAAAACCTAAAAAAAAAAAAACAAAGGATTCTAAAATTCATCAACTCTCACGGAAATGAGAGGCTTTTCGTTCTTTTTTAGTAAAATACCGAAAAATTCCGCATATGTAACATATTTCTCCCGCTTGTCGGTATTTTCGCTCGTAGAATCCGAATTTCTGCATTAGAGTTCTTGCAAACATCAGGGGGGAAAGTTACAATCAAAAGACCAATATTTCAGGTCGAAATCGTCGGCTTTTCAGAATTCCGGCCGGAGAATGAAGATGTATTACATCGTCGATTTCCTTCAAATCGTTATAATATACGTTAAATTGAAAAAGGAATCGAATGAAATTGGTTAAAAGTGGGGAAAAATTGGTAAGATGATTTTCAATTTTTTATTTTTCGAACAGATTGGTAATATGATTTTCAATTTTTTAGTTTTCGAACAAAAAGAGCAACTTTTTTTACAGATGAGCTAGCTCTTCACTCTCAACTGTAAAAATGATTATCTCGTCGAGATATTTCAGAATTACTATCTACTTGTGGTGTTTGGCAGCGCCGTTCGGGAGATCTGTATTTCCCACTGGCACGAGAAGTGTGCCATTGGGAAATTGGTTTTGAAGATACGGCCTTCTAAGGTCGATTTTCGGATTCTACATCGAAAGTTGATCCTAAACGAATTTTACCGCAGAATTTTTTTTCCATGTGCGGCCCATACGTGATATAACTCAATCCTCTCAGATAGCCTCTCATAAGCGAGGGAATATTAGTGAGCAAGATAGAGAATCCGAGCACACGCATTCGAATTTCCGAAGAAGTGGTTTTGCCCTGCGATCATAGCTGTATTATATGTTTGGAAATCGATGTAACAATAGTGTAACATACCCTGCGCCTGAAGATTATAACCGCACTAATGCAATAAAATAAAATTGAAACGGCACCTTCGGTAAACATAATAACATTAGTTAATAACCATTGACTTACAGTCCAGGCATATTCCCCCCTGAAAACTTTTCGTCCCTGACGGTCCGGGACGGTCCCTCGCGGTCCCTGGCCTGTAGAATCAAGAGCAGAAAGATATTTCGGACATTCTCGGCATATTAAGTCTGGAAGTGAATCCCCATCGATTTGCGTTTACAGAATTTAAAAATATCAAACTACAAACTACAAATAACCAATGGAAAACAATACCTGACACAGCGAACACATATTGCCACACCGGACTTACTGTAGTTCCTAAAGTCAATCATTGTTCGCTGTGTCAGGTATGGTTTTCCATTGGTTATTTGTAGTTTGTAGTTTGATCTTTTAAAATTCTGTAAACGCAAATCGATGGGGATCCACTTCCAGACTTGAAATATGCCGAGCATGTCCGAAATTTTTTTCTGCTCTTGATTCTACAGGCCAGGGACCGCGAGGGACCGTCCCGGACCGTCAGGGACGAAAAGTTTTCAGGGGGGAATATGCCTGGACTGTACATGTTAGCTGCAACGACTTATTATCAAAGACGTTTGTGTTTCATTCGACCAACCAATGGACTGACAGATTGTTTAACAATGATTTCGTATACCTGAAAATCCCTCAAGTGTTTTTGTTATAGTTTAAAATATACTTTAAATTACCGGTAACGTATTGTTATCTCGTGGAGCCACATCCATTGTGTAGGCATATGATCCAATGATCAACTGAGCCACAGTGGGAAATACGTAAGCAAGCGAGTAGACTAATACCAATGGAATCATAATGTATCATACAGTCAACTTTCAATGGTCGCATGAAAGCGATGAAATGCTCTGAAAATTTCAAACTCTATCAAGCCAGTGTGAGCTTCCTGGCCACTTTGGCTAATTTTGCTTCTTTTCATCATTTTTGAAATACCACACTGCTACGTGCGGGTGGCTAAATAACAGAAATAATCGATATTCATGGAGGAAAAGGCCTGAGAAAAATCAACGCAAAATAAGTCCTTTTGTGGCGCGCCACTTTCAAGGCTCGCCAACTCGGCTTTGACAGTCCCGCTGTCTCGGGCACTTCCCACTCATTTCCGCTCGCTTTTATCATGTTTTATTGCTATTTTGATTAATGTGTGTGTTTACAATGACAACTGGCAGGTATCGGGCCGCGGTGGCGAGTGGAGGAAGGCGCGCGCACATTTGGAGCGCTCGTGGCTGGCCCGTGAATTTGAACAGGCTCTTTTTCTTCTGCTTTCCCTCGTTGTTGCTTCTTCTTTGGCGTTCTTGCACTCATTCTTAGCCATTCACAATGATTTCGCATACTCGGGGGCTCGGCTGGCGCGAGTGGAGAAGCATATCGGGCGGCGGAAGCCGCGAGGCGAGTGGTTTCTAACTCTTTGGACATAAAATGAGTGATTAGAGCTCTGTTTTGGCTTTTTGCCGTTAATATTAGAGTGAGAAACTAATGATTGTTGTGTCTAGCATCTTTGTAAAGCTAGACTTTAACTAGATTAGACGCAAAACGGGTCTAAATTGGGGTAGATAAACTCCTTTTGTTGTAGTTTACGCGGGATGAAAATGTAATTGGGGAACAGTTAGCTACTGCTAATTAAGTCCATTGAGGAGATCGGCCTCGTTTGGTCGACTGAAGAGGAGATGCCTCGACTTCTCCTCTCAGGTAAGCACTATTTGAGTCTTGTTGTCGTCAATTACGCCTTGCTTCCCGCCAGTTGGCTTGTATTCTTGATACTAGTAAGTGTTTAATGCAGCATGATTCTATTCCCGTGTAGGTTCTAATCAAAATGAGGTCAATTTGCATATATTTCGCTGTGAAAGTACTAAACTAAGCGAACTCACTCGGACTAGGCTCGTTAGCCACTAGCTACTTCATATCGGTGCCAGCAATCGAGGTCTTACTCATTCTGGCACTTCCCTAATCGATAATTGCAAGTGCGACGTAGTTATCACTCTTTCATTCGTCCTTTGTGTGATTCACTTTCACATCAGAGTCGATCGCGGGCCGTTCTCCTCGTCTCTTCGCTCATCGTTACCCAATGGGAGGTGAGAATCACTCCAACGTCTTGTCAATAATATTCACAGAACTTTCTTGGCCAATCATTCGATGCATTGAATCATATCGATTTTTAGCGCATTTCGAGGAGGTAGCTACTTCTAATCAAGTAAATTGAGGAGATCGGCCCGTTCGACCGTCTGGTGAGGAGAACACGCGACTTCTCTTCTCAGGTTTGCCTTCGTTCTCTTTCAAACGTCTTGTTTCACTGAAGTTGGCTTGCATTCTTGCTAGCAATACGTTGTTCAAAGAAGGCTGGATCTATTAACGAGAAAGTTCTTATCAAACAGATGTTCATTTGCATATATTTCGTTGTGAAAGCACTAAATTACGCAGGGTTTCATTATTAAAAGCACCAGTGTTGTGCGTTGACACTGACTACGCTATTTTGCCTCTAGCTACTTCATATCGGTGCCAGGGATGGAGTTTTCACTCATTCTGGCTCTTCTTTAGTCGATAATTGCAAATGCCACGTAGTCCTCACTCTTTCATTTCATTATTCGTCCATTTTCATTCATTCTTACTTCACAGCGGATCACGGCGCGGTCTCCTCTCCCTCTCCCTCCCACCCTCTTCGCTCCGCGATGGAAGGTGAGAATCACTTCAATGCCTCGTAAATAATATTAACAAAACGTTGTAGTTGCTTGGCCAAGCGTTCGATGAATTTGATTCGTATCGATTGTTCGCAGGTTACGGTAGCTATCCTAATTGGATTTGCGTCAAATTCATGTAAGGTAGTCAGTAGAATGTATTTGCTTCTTCATCACACGCAAGTTAACTTTGTTCCTTGACAGATCGGCTGGCGGCGAGCGATGGGGTCTCTTCAAGGAGGTACTCCTCGACTTCTGTGAATCAGATATGTTTTTCTTCCTCAATATTTCAATTTTGATCGAGTTCGGAAATGAGGGAGGGAACTATCCCTAGAATTTTGGAATGGGTGGATATAAAAGCGAGAGTTGCACTGGGTAGAAAAAGGCTCACTGGTGCTAGCTGAAGTAATGTGATTACTAGATATTTCGAAGGAAGCAATAATATGTAGTAAATTAATATAGAAGAAATTAGGTCGAAAATATGAACCGGAAGCTTTGTGGTCAAGTTGTAGTGTCTCGTCGTCGGGGCATCGACTGCGGAGCTAACGATACTGACGGGAACAAGTTTATTTTATTGATCTACAACAGGTAATCAATTTGTTTTACATAAAACAACAATGTAACGGGATGGTTGGTAGGAAAGGCAATTCAATCCGGAGAAAATTAGCTAGAGCGATTATATGAACATATGTGATAACGATAATTAGATAACTGATAACTGATTCGACACTGTGTGCCTTCGATTCGAAATGGGTTACTGTGGTTGACTGGAGTAGTCTATATAGAAATACATTCGATTGGGGAGAAGAAACGGCAAAATAGACACTAGGTGGAAAGGGGAATGATAATAGCATGAAATCGGTAGGTCGTGGGTACTGTACTCTGAATACTGTCGTCTATAGTGGGCCCCTACAGTATCTCATTGATGCTACAGTATGCTATAGAACGATGGGGAGTGGCGGTAAGGATAGGAGTACGGGGCGATTCAATAGGTAACTGAGCTGCATTCCCGCCGTTGGATTTGCATTTCTGCTTTTGCGCTGCTACAATGGACTCTGATTTATGTGATTCAGAGAACGACGGAAACAATCTATTTTTGTTGCGAACGGGCTATCGTAATATTTTGATTGCGAACAGATGCGCTGGAGTTTAGATCGCATGGAGGCGGTAGATCACAATGATAATGATCTTGATACCGTAATCTTGAGAATATCGATCGTTATTATGATTGAGCGTTGGGAATTTGGTGGTTTTATGAGAGAAAGATTTGGTGTTTGCTCTCTTCATTTCGCACATTCTCTTGCCTACTAGACATACGAGAGAGTGTTAATAAAAAGATGGGGTAATAAGGTAGATCACTGACACTTGCCTATTGTTTTCCCGTGACAGTACGCTGCACTTTCGTCCCATTTGCGCTCAGGATTCAGCGTGTTGGCGGAGTCGTTTTTAGCACTAGATGGTTCCTCCCCCTGTGCCACGCAGCTAATCGATAGTTACAGTCACCAGCTGACTCTACGCTTTTGCTGCGAAAGATAACAATACCACCGCGTATATCGTAGCGACACTATCACTATCGTAGCGCCAATGGTTTACCGGGCGGGTTGTGTTCTGATAATAATATATCGTGGCTTCTGCTCATCTGGCTCTTGCGAAAACTAATAATTACAGTAATCCCGGCTTTTCTGAGATTCAGCTGAGAGAGAAAGAGAACGAAACGCGGGATCGAGCGAGATATTTTGCGATGAGAGTCAAGCCTGCCGCGAAAATTTGAGGCCAAATAAGTGATAGATATGAGAGGGAGGGGGGAGGGGCGTTTGAATCGAAGTGAATGAGATTTTGGATGAATGAAAGAAATAGGGAACGGTAAATGGGGATGAGGTGGTAGATCACTGCTGCGTGGCTACAGTATCCCAGGTTCAATTGCGTTTCTGTTACGATGGAAATAAAACAGCGCGTTTGATCGAATGGGATGCGTTTTCGATAAAAGTAGAAACCAAAAGGATGGATTAGGAAGGGTTTGGGTGTGCGTAGATCACTTGCATGCCGCGGTCGCTACCGTTCAGTAGTCTAGTGCGAGGGCAATGGAGTGAATACACTACTCGGTTACGTTTAAGAAGAAATTTGAATGATTTTCAGTCTATCATCTACGTCTCATAGTCCCACACAGACGGCTGCAGTTCCGCCAGTGTGTACTCACTTTCAACGAACATCACGTCATCCTGCTCCTCCGCCGCTCCTTTCATTGGCTGCTCCTCGTAGAGGGGAGACTCTCGACGAGTCGCTCTCGAGGTGGTCGGGCCATCTTCCTAGAAGAGCACATCTCTCTCGATGGGAAAGAGAAGCTTTTGAGTGAGAGGGAGAGTGGGACGGCTGGATGGAGTGGGGACAGGGTGGCTCTGTCCACGAGACATCGATTTGCCACGGAAGGGAGGGCGAGAGGGACGATGGTATACAGTATCTTGACCATCGTCATCAACCAGACCCTTCTGACGCATCAACAACTGAGCAGCTGCATCGATGCTCTGCATCGTCCTCGACGCTCGTCTCTCCTGCTGCTGCTGCTGTTGCAGCAGTTCGACTCTTGCGGTCAGCTCGTCCCTCTGGGCCTGTCTTTCCAATTTTCTTTTCTTGGTAGGAGCGAGAGGATGGGGCTGAAATGGATATGGAACATTGTCGGTTGTTGATAATGATGCCCTCGATGTTAAATAGTGATCACTCACGATGCCCAGCGCTCCTCGAGCTCGCAGCGCCTTTTGATTCAAATGAGCCTTGATCTTCCCTCGCACCTCTTGGTAACTCCTTTTCATCTCCTTGTAACCTCGTCTTCTGTATACCACCTTGAATAGGAATAAATTATGTGAAACTCTTCGAAATTACTTACGTCGACGAGCCAATCGAACTTCTTGATATTCCTGTTCTCCACATGGAGAAGCAGCTCTTCATCTGAGAAGAGAAGTTCAGCTATACGCTGACCAAACTCGCCCTCGCTCTCCCTTTACGATCGAATTCGCGCACGGCACTCTCAGTCATGTAGATGTACTCCACTTCTGTAAAATCTAGTCTTATAAGTGTACAGTAGTGGGGACAAATCGGTATCCCACTCTCCTCATTTCCCATAATCTCTCGTTTCTCTCACCAACGAGAGATTGCGCAAAATGAGGAAAGTAATAGCCATCATTAGTGTGCAGTAATTATATCTGATGGTTTCGGACTCTAAATTTGTTTTTCCTGGATAGCATGGCGAGAGACTGCAAAATTGACAAAACATGCTTACTACCATTCATTGATGAATATTTTCAAACTAAATATCCTACCCAATTTCTGGGGCATTGTCTCAACTATGCCGGTGAGTTGCATCTCCATATTTGTAAGCACATTCTCCTGATGATCGATCGATCTCTTCACTGCGCTCATCTTAATTCCATTATTTATCACCGGGTTTCCAATTGTTTTATTACCCCAACTGCATCTGCCTCCGTTCTATCAGCAGTTAATTCAATGAATGACTTGATCGCTGTTAGATCATCAGTTACTCCTTCCTGCCATTCCATCCTATCCCTCTCACTCTTCTTAATATCATCCACTGTCTTCTCTAATCCGACCACTTTCTTGAAGATTCCCATGAGAAGCTCTACAACGGGTTAAGTTCACAAGCCGTGAACAACGGTGAGTATGGACGGACAACGTTAGCCGACCCTTCGACTACGGTAAGAACATATCATATGGGGCCGTTTGCGAAAGGGTCAACAAGTGCCGGGAAGTGGCAAGAAATGATTGAAAAATATCTAATATGATGGTTTAAAATAATCTAAAAGCACTTTTCAGAGGTCCAGTGATAGTTTCAAATAGTTTCCGGGCAAACATTTTATTGCAAAAGATTATGCATCGGCGGGGAGTCGAACCTGACGTTCATGTTTCGTGAGAAATAATTCCCAAATTGACCGTAGGTTCTTAAAATGTGTTTTTGTACTATTCTTCACGATCATATCACTTATTTTTCAACAAAAATGCCTGTTTTAAACTTCAAAAGTGGCAAAACTCATCTTTCCTCACGTCTAAACCCCAGACATATATATACCGTTGAAATCTACGTCAAAAGGCGGTTCGAGTAGTATATTCCATTACCCGCTCAAATAATATAGTCAAAAAGTTGCATTTTCTCGAAAACGAAAAAAGATCGATCCCCCTCAAAGTTTCATTCGAAAGAGCATGAAATTTTCTACCGTAGAATGAAAACTCCCGTAGAAATAATATTCGATCGCAAACGGTCTCATAATGAGTACGGTAGTACTATGTATCATTGATTACAAGGGATGATGTTATGTATGCTAAAGTATCTATGTCTGTCATATCCTCGACATTGAGATCGTCTTCGATGACGACTGGCTGGGCAAGGCATGCGATTGAAGGAGCAGCGGATGATGTTACCGTTGCCGTTTTCTTCTTCCTAGTAGTGGTCTTCTCAGGGCGAAGAGAGTCATCAAGCATCGACAGCGGAGTCACTCCCTAATTTGTAATGTATTTTGTGTATTAAATAAATTATTTGTGTCAAATTTCTGTCTACAATTTGAGCAGAATCGTATCGTTATCTCGAACAAATCAATATCGTATTCCGTCAATTATTAGCGATTATTTGATCTTTGATCTCGGACATAGGAATTCATAATAATGATATCTTTGAACTAAATCTCCCCATTGCTACTCACTCTAGTCCGTCTCCTCTCGCAGGCCTTTTCCTCAGTTCCCCGAGAGACAGATCCTTCCACTCTTCCATTCTCGCTTCCATTTCATCTGATGTTCCGCTGTCTATTAGTGTCGCTTCGTAACTCGAGGAGCCGTCAGCAGACGAGACAGTAACCGCTCCTCCCCTCTCTCTCCCTTCTACCATTTCGAGATCGACGATTTGTAGATCACTGGCGTCATTGACAACCAGTGCATAGGACATCTGAGGAAATGAACGCTCTGAGATTACTGTTTCCGACTATCTTGATATACGATTGAATGTGAACAATGACTCGCTATTGATATTATCGATTGATGTGTTCAATTTAAGTTTATCGGGGTAATGGACGGCTCTAAGTACCATCGAATTTATGCACTGAATGATGAGAAGAAGAGTTTGGCTGAGATCGGAAGGATCGTTGGAATGGATTGGCGAAAGGTCAAACGGACGCCCCAAGACGAAGACCTACCACCCTAATACTCTGACGGACAATGCAAAGTGGCCGGATATCAAATCC
The DNA here is from genome assembly GCA_036245825.1 of Pristionchus entomophagus. NCBI lineage: Eukaryota > Metazoa > Nematoda > Chromadorea > Rhabditida > Neodiplogasteridae > Pristionchus > Pristionchus entomophagus. The sequence goes on along the minus strand of BTSX01000002.1, from coordinate 9,697,562 downwards.
CGAATCGAGGAAATGTACCGCGACAATTCCAAGCTATTCACACATCAAGTGATCGATTCTATCGAGAAAACATTCGGAGAGAAGGTGAATTCGAAAGATTAAAGATCAATGATACAGTATTCAATAGAATCAGGCGAAGATTTCTAACCTAATTGTAGGCACTAACTTTTCTAAAAACATATTTTTTCAGGTCGGAAAAAATTGTGTTGCACGTATTCGTAAAGAGATGGGACTCGTGAGGAAGAAGGTACGGTACGGATTCATGGTACGGGTGCAGAATCGTCAGAAGAGGGTCGATTGGGCCAAGGAAATGATTGCCAAGAAGGAAATGTTTCTTAACATATTCTTCGCGGATGAAGCGTCGGTGCTTCTGGACAATGGGGGTTTCGTATGGGTGGATTCGAAGGATCCATACGCCCACATTGCACCAAAACCGAAGCATCAATACCGAGTGAGCTATTTATAATTACAATGCAATAGCAATATTAGGTGTGGCAACATAAGGAACGGAGGACAAACTTAAACATGAAACAATAAACATGACTTTGAGGTCATGATCTGGTGCGCAATTTCAATGATGGGGGCAGCTGAAATCAAGATAATGGGACCGACGGAGAGACTAAAGAGCGAAGATTACGTAGTAAGATATGAATAAAGAATAAAACAAACAACTCAGACTAAGGGTATTATCTATTTTCAGGAGGTCATACAGGAGTACAACATCCCTGCTTCGAAAAAGCTCTACGGCAAGAACAGTCGTCTCATACACGACAATGCCCCTATTCATGTCAGTAAGCACACCAAGAAGCGACTTCTCGAACTGGGAGTGAAGGTGAGCCATCTGTTATTCAGCACTGTGATATTCATACTTTCCACCTGTTCCAATTGAATTTCATCACTATTATTTCTAGGTCGACAGATGGCCGGCCGAGTCACCGAGTGATTTTGATTTTTTTTCGAATTTATTTGTCGAAATGTCTTATCACCCAGTTAACAGATATGATGCCGGTGGAACTCGTATTCGCCTACATGAAGGATCGACTGAGGCACTTTTACAAGCCTACCAACAAGGATGAGCTCATCGAGGCGATCCTCAAATTCAAGGTGGAACATCTCACCAAGGAGTACTGCCGAAAGCTCATCCGTCGTCTGCACGAGACGATGCCTCAAGTCATCCGCAGAGAAGGTCTCCCTGTGAGAGGCAAGAAGGATTGAGCAACTGTTTCATAGTTCTTCTACTTGTCTTATTACTTGATCATAGTTCCCCCTTCCCGATGATACCGCCCGTATACCGATCTGTCCTAGTATACGATAGAAAAATTAGTAATGTAGTAGGTGACTGTAGTCAATCCGTAAACTGACTCAATAGCTGTATTGCTGCATCGATATACTGTAGCAGCAAGCGAATGATCTACCTCTGGAAACTCCAGCGCATCTGTTCGCAATCAAAATATTACGATAGCCCGTTCGCAACAAAAATATATTGTTTCCGTCGTTCTCTGAATCACATAAATCAGAGTCCATTGTACCAGCGCAAAACCAGAAATGCAAATCCAACGGCGGGAATGCATCTCAGTTACCTATTGAATCGCCCCGTACTCCTATCCTTACCGCCACTCCTCATCGTTCTATAGCATACTGTAGCATCAATGAGATACTGTAGGGGCCCACTATAGACGACAGTATTCAGAGTACAGTACCCACGACCTACCGATTTCATGCTATTATCATTCCCCTTTCCACCTAGTGTCTATTTTGCCGTTTCTTCTCCCCAATCGAATGTATTTCTATATAGACTACTCCAGTCAACCACAGTAACCCATTTCGAATCGAAGGCACACAGTGTCGAATCAGTTATCAGTTATCTAATTATCGTTATCACATATGTTCATATAATCGCTCTAGCTAATTTTCTCCGGATTGAATTGCCTTTCCTACCAACCATCCCGTTACATTGTTGTTTTATGTAAAACAAATTGATTACCTGTTGTAGATCAATAAAATAAACTTGTTCCCGTCAGTATCGTTAGCTCCGCAGTCGATGCCCCGACGACGAGACACTACAACTTGACCACAAAGCTTCCGGTTCATATTTTCGACCTAATTTCTTCTATATTAATTTACTACATATTATTGCTTCCTTCGAAATATCTAGTAATCACATTACTTCAGCTAGCACCAGTGAGCCTTTTTCTACCCAGTGCAACTCTCGCTTTTATATCCACCCATTCCAAAATTCTAGGGATAGTTCCCTCCCTCATTTCCGAACTCGATCAAAATTGAAATATTGAGGAAGAAAAACATATCTGATTCACAGAAGTCGAGGAGTACCTCCTTGAAGAGACCCCATCGCTCGCCGCCAGCCGATCTGTCAAGGAACAAAGTTAACTTGCGTGTGATGAAGAAGCAAATACATTCTACTGACTACCTTACATGAATTTGACGCAAATCCAATTAGGATAGCTACCGTAACCTGCGAACAATCGATACGAATCAAATTCATCGAACGCTTGGCCAAGCAACTACAACGTTTTGTTAATATTATTTACGAGGCATTGAAGTGATTCTCACCTTCCATCGCGGAGCGAAGAGGGTGGGAGGGAGAGGGAGAGGAGACCGCGCCGTGATCCGCTGTGAAGTAAGAATGAATGAAAATGGACGAATAATGAAATGAAAGAGTGAGGACTACGTGGCATTTGCAATTATCGACTAAAGAAGAGCCAGAATGAGTGAAAACTCCATCCCTGGCACCGATATGAAGTAGCTAGAGGCAAAATAGCGTAGTCAGTGTCAACGCACAACACTGGTGCTTTTAATAATGAAACCCTGCGTAATTTAGTGCTTTCACAACGAAATATATGCAAATGAACATCTGTTTGATAAGAACTTTCTCGTTAATAGATCCAGCCTTCTTTGAACAACGTATTGCTAGCAAGAATGCAAGCCAACTTCAGTGAAACAAGACGTTTGAAAGAGAACGAAGGCAAACCTGAGAAGAGAAGTCGCGTGTTCTCCTCACCAGACGGTCGAACGGGCCGATCTCCTCAATTTACTTGATTAGAAGTAGCTACCTCCTCGAAATGCGCTAAAAATCGATATGATTCAATGCATCGAATGATTGGCCAAGAAAGTTCTGTGAATATTATTGACAAGACGTTGGAGTGATTCTCACCTCCCATTGGGTAACGATGAGCGAAGAGACGAGGAGAACGGCCCGCGATCGACTCTGATGTGAAAGTGAATCACACAAAGGACGAATGAAAGAGTGATAACTACGTCGCACTTGCAATTATCGATTAGGGAAGTGCCAGAATGAGTAAGACCTCGATTGCTGGCACCGATATGAAGTAGCTAGTGGCTAACGAGCCTAGTCCGAGTGAGTTCGCTTAGTTTAGTACTTTCACAGCGAAATATATGCAAATTGACCTCATTTTGATTAGAACCTACACGGGAATAGAATCATGCTGCATTAAACACTTACTAGTATCAAGAATACAAGCCAACTGGCGGGAAGCAAGGCGTAATTGACGACAACAAGACTCAAATAGTGCTTACCTGAGAGGAGAAGTCGAGGCATCTCCTCTTCAGTCGACCAAACGAGGCCGATCTCCTCAATGGACTTAATTAGCAGTAGCTAACTGTTCCCCAATTACATTTTCATCCCGCGTAAACTACAACAAAAGGAGGTTATCTACCCCAATTTAGACCCGTTTTGCGTCTAATCTAGTTAAAGTCTAGCTTTACAAAGATGCTAGACACAACAATCATTAGTTTCTCACTCTAATATTAACGGCAAAAAGCCAAAACAGAGCTCTAATCACTCATTTTATGTCCAAAGAGTTAGAAACCACTCGCCTCGCGGCTTCCGCCGCCCGATATGCTTCTCCACTCGCGCCAGCCGAGCCCCCGAGTATGCGAAATCATTGTGAATGGCTAAGAATGAGTGCAAGAACGCCAAAGAAGAAGCAACAACGAGGGAAAGCAGAAGAAAAAGAGCCTGTTCAAATTCACGGGCCAGCCACGAGCGCTCCAAATGTGCGCGCGCCTTCCTCCACTCGCCACCGCGGCCCGATACCTGCCAGTTGTCATTGTAAACACACACATTAATCAAAATAGCAATAAAACATGATAAAAGCGAGCGGAAATGAGTGGGAAGTGCCCGAGACAGCGGGACTGTCAAAGCCGAGTTGGCGAGCCTTGAAAGTGGCGCGCCACAAAAGGACTTATTTTGCGTTGATTTTTCTCAGGCCTTTTCCTCCATGAATATCGATTATTTCTGTTATTTAGCCACCCGCACGTAGCAGTGTGGTATTTCAAAAATGATGAAAAGAAGCAAAATTAGCCAAAGTGGCCAGGAAGCTCACACTGGCTTGATAGAGTTTGAAATTTTCAGAGCATTTCATCGCTTTCATGCGACCATTGAAAGTTGACTGTATGATAGGTGTTCCTTTTATTGAACAACTGAGAATTTTTTTTTAGGTATTTTTGTGCTCGCATGCTACCGTACTCGGCTATAAGCAAGAGGAAAACATATTGCGCAGATTAACAGCAATCAGTAGATCAATAGTATTCTGTACACCGGGAAGGTAGAACATAATGCTGCAACGTTTGCCTTCTAAATGATAGTCTGAAATTTTAATTAATTTGACGACGATCTGTAGGAGCAAAACGTGTAAAACAAGCAACAATTACAACTATTACAAGTTTTCCATAATTTACAACGTTTATTCGTCTTTCAGGTTGATGATAGAAGGAATCCAGAAAAGCTGCTTCCGTTCGTAATTCCAGGGTTGGAATTTAAATATTTCGAAAAATGCTCCTGCCCAAGGCTCAGTTGGTATGCGAAAATGTTCATAGTATAGAACAGAAGATCCTTGGCCAGAAACCATCATATTTGGACAGCAACTTGACTCACGAATATGCCTCCAAAGAAGAATACAACGAAGAAAGGGGGTGAAAATTCGGCTCGAATTTTCACCAGCACGAGTTCGATGATGTAGAGGATGAATAGTGGGATGGCGATTAGATGGTAAATGATGAAGACTAGAGCGCGTTCATGCATATTTCCTCTAGAAGTTGAGATTCGAGTTTTGTCAGGTAGTACAACACATGCAGTTGAACAAATTGCAGGTGTGCATTAGTTATGGCGAAACGGCAAAGCGATCTCCTCATTTCGCATGCTATCTCGAATCACTCACCGACGAGAGATCACGCGAATTGAGGAGAGTCGATGCCGATTTGTCACCACTAGTGTACATGAATGCGGATGTGATAAACCGAATTCAAAATTGAGGTGAAAACCCCACATGTTAGCGACACTGAGAGGAAAATTGTTGCTTCTATGCACGTTGTACTGTCAACACGGAAGGAAGCTTGAGATATGTACATCATATTAGAGAAAAATCGGTGATGCCACAAATGGGGCTATGCCGAGTTAGAAATGTGGCTTCATAAAAACCCACTTGGGAAATATATTAATCAGAAAAAATATTTTGAGATAAAAAATTAAGAAAAAAACTCCCAGAAATAAAAATACAGAAAAATAAATTGATAAATCATTTTTCAGAAACTCACTTTTCATAAGTTTGCACTTTGCACGCTTGGTGCGCGTTTATCACGAATGGACTTTCAAATGTATTCTCCGTAATTTATTTTGCTTTTTTGATGCTTGCCCTCTTTGTCCAAAGCATCTAATATGCCTAAAATGTAGAAAAGGCAAAATAAATTACGAAAAATACTTTGGAAATTCCATTCGTGATAAACGCGCACCAAACTGCAAATTGCAAACTTATGAAAAATGAACTTCTGAAAAATGTTTTCTCAGATTATTTGTCTGTATTTTTATTTCTTGGAGTTCTTTTCTCAATTTTCTTTCTCAAATATTTTTTCTATTAATATATTTCCCAAGTGGATATTTCTGAAGCTAAATTTCTAACTCGGCTTAGCCCCCCATAAATGTAAACTATATTGATCGAAGTCAAACAACCTTCGATTTCGACAGTTTTCATAGGGTAACTTTATTTAATTTAATGTTTTATGAGCTCTAATGCCGATATTCGGATTCCACGCACAAAACTGCTCCAGAAACTCTTTTAGACATACAGTACCGCTCATAAGTATTGGGCCACCTTTTGTTTCTGTTGTAACTTTTGAACTAGGAAAGCTTTCGAGCTGAAATTTGAAATGAAGATAGCAAAATCATCGAGGAATCCAACTATGCTAATGGGAACATATGGAAAGTGCTCGTTGTTGCGTAGTGATGACGAAACAAAAAGACAATTTTTTGAAAAAAAACGGAGAGATGATTCCCAGGTGAACATTAATGGTCGTTCAATTGTTGATTATCGCTACCACAGCAAGCTGAACTCAGTATCCTCGATAAAGATGTGTATTTTCAAAAAATTTCATATCACAATGTTTGTCCAAAAATCGAGCAGACTCGATAGGATCTGAAACATCAACACACGGGAATATAAGTGATTATTGAAAAATGGTTGCGATGCTTGGGATAATCGTAAACATATTCTCAGTACACACAACCATATCAACAAGTACATGAACGGAATGGTCAATAGAAAATAATTAAACGATATAATAATGCGCTCCACATGTCTACCATCCCTCGAGATCCTCTAGCAGTGCTCGTAGTCTAGCGCTGATCGGTCCATCGATCGAGTTTCCCTTAGGAATATCATCCGCCTTCATCAAGACGACCATCGAGGCGAGTTCGAGTGCGCTGCTCTGCAGACAATGCCGGTAGAGAAGGTGGGTCTGAATGAGAAAATCTTTACACGTGTTTTATATAGTTTACAGACGATGCGACGATTTTTGAGGCGGAGTCTGCAAATGAAGTAAAGGGAAATAGCTTGCTGAACGCCGAACAATACTTGCTGAGCATTTGTACAACACTTTCTAGATTGCAGAGGTTACCGTTTTTCTGGGGGAAACACAGGAACATCACAGCAATATGTGAGCGTAACGGAGATATGACTTTTTTTCTAACGAGGCCTTTTATTTAAATAAATAAGAAATAAAATTCGAACCGTTTCCAGGTCGATTCCGAAAGAAGTCCCGAGTTGGGCGCACTTCTGTTGCATTTCACTCCAGTAGAACTCGACCAGTCCTTGTTCGTTGGCTCGCCGAACTTCTGCTGTCAGAGACATTCCACATAGCGTCGACACATCGAATAGTGCGTTACCTGAGACAACAATATGGGAACTGTAGAATCTGCCAGAGACTACAAATGTACAGGACCAAATGCAACCAAACATCTAACAGCACGTCCTTTGGTCGAATGGCAGTTTCTCCATCTTGTTTTCGATAAAATGCATGTGCTCACCGAGAGTGGCACACTGCCAATCGATAATGGAGAGCAGTCGCACATTCGCTCCTATCCTCTCGTACAACATGTTTGGCGGCCACATGTCGCAGTGAATGAGCGTTCGAGGAGCATTCTGGATGGTCTTTACGTGAGAGCATCTGAGAAATGCCCTCAAACCTTGGCGAAATCTGGATACTCCTCAGTCAGCATACCGATGTTCTCGTTGAAATCGAGCATTGCTCTGAAAAAATGTTTTTATTTTTATTTTTGTAAATACTGTATTTGCCTCTTCCGCGCCTCCGTAATCCAAGGCTTCTTTGGAAGAGATTCGGTGTGTGTTCGATGTATAATATTGAGCGAGCGATATATTGCGCTCTTGTCGCTTGTAGGGAACTGTTGCAATCGATTATCTTGTTTTTTATGTTGAGCCTATTATCACCTTATTTTCACAGTGCAAGTGATAGCTTTGGTAGCTGGCGATAGACCGGATGATCTCTTCCACCTGTCAATCGGCAGTTTCATTAAAATTGTAATTAAATAATACATTTAAAATGAATTTAACGGCGCACCAGATCGACGCTGATTCCGCTTATCCAATCGATATCGTTGATCATTCTATCGGAGAAATCCTCGAGTATAATTATCCCTTCCTAAAACAAATAATCTACATTCACAAAATACGAGCGAAACAAACCTGGTCACCGTTACAATGCCGTCCACCGAAAAACTTGGGTAATTTGAAGTCATTCCGGTATTTTTCAGGAAGATCAGAGGCCCATCGATATAAGTCAACCTCTCGATTGTGCAGATTCTCGTGCACGTTCAACGGCGCTTCCTCTTTAAGGAACATGAAAATTTCGGCTTCAGAATAAAAAATATTCGAGATCCCTCTCAATTTCGTATCTCAGTCCCCAGTTGAGCTAGACAATCGTTTTTTACACGAAACAAACGAGACTTCAAATCTTTTCCGCTTCTTGGAGCCGATATGAAATTGATACGAACTTTCTGGGGGAGAATCGGTCACAATTTCGGAACTCACCAAATCCCTCCAACTTCCCATGTGGGTTCGTTATCTTGATGACGTACGAAGCCTCACCGAGGCTTATCTTGTAGATCATCGACACGAATCCTTTGCCCTCGCCGACGCGAGTGAACGCGAAGTCGGCCTATAATAGTGTAGACTAGTGATGGCAAATCGGCGATGCGCTCTCCTCATTTCACGAACACTCTCGTTTAAAGGACCGGCGAGAGAACGCGTGAATTGCGGAGAGTCTATGCCGATTTGTCATCACTAGTGTAGAGTAGGGATGTCGTTTCGGGTACTTGTTGACGGCCACTCTCTCCATTCTGCATGATCTCTCACTTGATCTGCTGTCAGCAATTGCCCGAAACGGCATTACCAGTGTAGAGTAGCGATTCTGCCCACTCTACCGGCGCTAGGTAGTGTGTGGAAAATGGAGAAAACACCAGTGTTAGAAGAAATAGAGACGATGAGAACGTCGAACTGACATCGTTCGAGATCTCCAGGCCATTCTCGCGTAGGAGAGCGACGATTAAGTCGCGCTTGGGCACGAGTGGCTCCATTTGGGCTTGCTTAAAATGGATCTGTCCGTGATTTAACAGAACTGATGATTACGATACACACTTGTGATAAAAAAAAAACACAAAATGTGGCTTCTTTTGTCCGGAAAACGAGAGAGAGAGAGGCAGGGATAGTCTGTGCAAGATATCGCGATTGCATAACAACGCTTGTCATTCCATGTGGAATCGAGACTTATTTTTATGAAAGCGGGCTTTGTTTATACCTTGATACGTGAAGATCGAGTGGATTGTGTGTGGGACACAATCCTAACGTTTCGGGATACGAAAAGTGCACGCTTTCATGTCGCCTCTGAGAGAGAGAGAGATAGGCAGAGATAGGCGCGCAAGATATCGCGATTGCATAACAGTGCGTGCCATTCCATGTGGAATCGAGACATATTTTATGAAAGCGTGCCCTATTTGTAGCTCGACGCGTGAAGATCGAGTGGATTGTATGTGAGGCCCAGTCCTAACGGTCCGGGATACGAAAAGTGCACGCTTTCATGTCGCCTCTCTCTCTCTCTCTCTCTCTCTCTCTCTCTCCTCCTCATCCTCCTCTTTCTCTCTCTCTCTCTCTCTCTCTCTCTCTCTCTCTCTCTCTCTCTCTCTCTCTCTCTCCTTCTTTCTGTCTCTTTCTCTCTCTCTCTCTTTCTCTCGCACTCTCTCTCTCCCCTACTCCTCCTATCACTCTCCGTTCTGTGTGTTGTGCAATATGGTGCAACTGCCCTTAGCGTTCTTTTTCGCATTATTTGTGCCCCCTGGCTTAGTTGAGGCGTTCCGTTCCGTTCACTAGCGCGCGGATCAGCCTCATTTATCAATATTACCTTTTCTAACCGTTTCTAATTTGTGAATATTAGTTAGCTCTTATAAGAGACGTTCCATGATATTCTGCACCCACCCAACGGACGACTTTTTTGCAACCTATACCAATAAGTTCAGGGTGAAGTCCCCATACCTAGATCAGTCCAATATGAGATGTTGGGGTGCACCCTCCGTGAAATGCTGTGCATGTCCCAAAAAAAGTCCGAAATTTCATCCAAGAAAAAAGGACGTTCTTATTGGTGTTTCTGGCGTATTTTTCGATAAAAATAACGATAAACATAGTTTGGAAGCGAAAGGACAACGAAAAAATGTCGAAAAATCGAAATTTCATCATTTTTCGACCACCGTGAAAAAATATTTTCGCCATGTCCAAAATTTAATTTAATTTTTGGATTCTACGTGCAAAACTACCCTCCGTGTGAAATTTTAGCGTCTCTCAGCCTGGTCGCTCGGATTCCGCAGCATCCCGCTCGAGGCTCTCTCGAAGGCTGACGAGAGAACGATCTCGAGGGATTTCGAAATTTCTAAACGATACAGTCACTTTTCCATCAGATTTGTATCCCATTTATCGTTTTTAAACATGTGTGTTGATGTTATGGGTTAGTGATATCGATAAAACTCGAAAAAAGTGAAAAGTCGAAAAATCACTTTTTATTTCTCAAAATTTCAAAAATTCATAAGTCATGTAGCTGAGCTTCAAATGGTGTATTTTCAACGCAAAATGACTTGAATATGTATTATGAACAATATCTGAGAGTTATAGCCGATTTGCGTATATTTTTTTTAAATGTCATTTTTTGTTGGAAATGATCGAGAAATTTTTCGACCAAAACTTTTTCTCTATAAACCGGCCCAAAAGATCGGATATTGTTCATTACTCGTATTGGAGTGATTTTCCGTTCAGAAGGCATCATTTGAAGCTCAGGTACATGACTTATGAATTTTTGAAATTTTGAGAAATAAAAAGTGATTTTTCGACTTTTCACTTTTTTCGAGTTTTATCGATAGCACTAACCCATAACATCAACACACATGTTTAAAAACGATAAATGGGATACAAATCTGATGGAAAAGTGACTGTATCGTTTAGAAATTTCGAAATCCCTCGACATCGTTCTCTCGTCAGCCTTCGAGAGAGCCTCGGGCGGGATGCTGCGGAATCCGAGCGACCAGGCTGAAAGACGCGAAAATTTCACACGAGTAGTTGTTTTGCACGTAGAATCCAAAAATGAAATAAAATTTTGGAAATGGCGAAAATATTTTTTCACGGTGGTCGAAAAATGATGAAATTTCGATTTTTCGACATTTTTTCGTTGTCTTTTCGCTTCCAAACTATGTTTTTCGTTATTTCTATCAAAAAAAACGCCAGAAACACCTATAATAACGTACTTTTTTCTTGGATGAAATTTTTTTTTGGGACATGCACAGCATTTCACGGAGGGTGCACCCCAACATCTCATATTGGGCCAGCTATCAGCTCTAGGTATGGGGACTTCACCCTGAACTTATTGGCATAGGTTGCAAAAAAGTCATCCGTCGACCACTCCCAATAGCTTCAAAATACCGTGGAACGTCTCATAAGAATACTTTCAGAGATGGAATTCGGGCCAAAACGGGAAGACATTCTGTCACTTCTACGGGAGGAAGGGCAGCAGATCAATGATGATGTGAGTTAGAAAATTTATTTATATTCTTTACTTGGAAATGCATTTTACAAATGCGCATGGCGTGATTTGCACTAAACTGCACATGATTCAGTGCACATCATACTTCGTTAAATTCGATTCACGATTTGTGGTGTGCCAGGCAGACTCTTAGAGTAGCCTGTTGTATAAACAATTTCATCTGCGAATTTATTGTATTTGCTACCTTACAGGCCGACTTTTCGTGTCAACGAATCGGCGAGGGCAAGGGATTCATCTCTCTGATCTACAAAGTCAACGTGGACGCCCTTTCGTATGTCGTCAAGATCACCAACCCGCGCGCCTTCGAGGGACTCGGTATGTCTTCGTTTTTTGAGTAACATTGCCAATCATTCCCTCCTCTCCCTTGCCCGAGGAGTGTGACCCCTCTTTTCTCTCTCGCGTGTTTGTTTGTTTGTTTACTAGTCCCCCCCCTTTTCTCCCACTCTTCTCTTGTTTATTTGATCTTTGGTCTCTGTTCTTCCACCATTCCACCCAAAAAGAGGGCCTCGACGATGTCGGCGGGTTCTAGTCCTGCGGCTAAGAAACAGGGTGGCACGCTCAGTAACATGGTCGTGTCCGCCCTCGCTCTTTCCCTGGAGGACGCCCCGTCCGGTGTCGACGAGGAAAAGTGGAAGACAGTCACTGGTCTGCTCTCCTCATTGGCGAAAGCTCTCGAGCAGGTCGCCGGACAGTCCAGTGGCAGTCTCTCCCTCCTCTCTCCCCCTTCCTCTTCCTCTTCCCACTCCTCACTCCCCTCGACCTCGCACACTCTCCCCATTTCCCACACTCTCTCGTCTGTCCCCTCTGCTTCTTCTCCTTTCCTCCTCCCTTCCTCTTCCCCTCCCTCAGCTGTGGACCCGTTCGAATTGCATCTGAGGCAAAGATCCCTTGTCGTTGCCGGCCTTCTGGAACCTGACGTCAGTCTGGGTCTGGAGGAAAGGTGCGAGGCTGATAGAAGGGGCGTGGCCCGACTTCTCAGTCATCTCAAGGTTGATGCTATGCCCAATCAGATCTTCCGAATGGGTAAACAGTCGGATCGCCCCCGTCTCCTTAAACTTGTGATGCCCGCCCGCTCTTTTGTATTCACGGCTCTTAAAAATGCCTCCACTCTCAGAGGTAACTCTGAGTTTGAGGGCATATACATTCGCCAGTCCATGAGTAGGGAAGAGTTGGCGAGGCATCAGGAGATGAGAGCGAAGGTTAGGGATTGGCGTGCTAAGGATTCTTCCTCTCCATTCGTTGTCTATCGAGGGGAAATCTGGCATAAGGGGGACATTCCCTCTCGTGTCCGCACGCGACTCCCGAACCAGGGAAACTAATTGCTGATACACCCCTAGTCCATCCATTGAGTCATCCATCCTATCCCTGTTCTGCCTCTCCTTTCTCTCCACTCTCTACCTCCATTCCTTTCTTGAATTGTTTGATGTTCAACGCCAGATCTCTCTGTAATAAGTTGCCCGATCTACACTCTATCTTATCAATTGACCGTCCCGATGTCCTCTTTATCTCTGAATCCTGGCTCACAACTCGCATTGTTGACTCCGAAATTCTCTTATCGTATCCCTACCGTATCTATCGAGCAGATCGCGCTAGACGAGGTGGTGGTGTGTGTGTAATCATTCGTGATCACATTCCTTGTTCTCGCATATCTCTCCCATCCACTGTCTCGTCTGACGTTGTCTGTCTCGATCTCTTTCCTTCTCTTGGTCTCTCTTCCATTCGAATCATTCTTACTTATCGTCCCCCCAACACTGTATCTAGTGACAACTTAGCTTTGTTCGACCTACTATCCATTCTTTCTTCGTGTGATAAGTCCGTTGTTCTTACTGGTGACCTAAACTTGCACATTGATTGGTCTAATCCTTCTCTTGCCACTGGACAATCAGTTTCTCTCGTTGATTTCGCTTCTTCCCTTTCTCTTCACCAATTTGTTTCCTCCCCTACTCTGGGTACCAACTTTCTCGACATTGTCCTTGCTCCCCCTGACCTAATCTCTCACTGTAATGTATCCTCTCCGTTCAAGAACTCTGACCACTCGAGTGTTACTTTCCATCTTTCCTGGCCTTTTATTGTTCCGATTTCAATTCCTTCCTTTGATTTCCGTAAGACTGATTTCATTGGTCTAAACTCGACTCTCTCTAGCACCGATTGGTCTTTGATCTTTGATAATTTTTCTGATATTTCCCATATGTACTCTCAGTTTGTTGATTATCTTGCTCACCTATTCACTTCCTTTGTCCCTTTCAAGAAGGAACTCCTTCCATTCGAGAATTACCCTCCTCATATCAAGTCTCTTCTAAATCATAAACGTTGTCTCTTTAATAAGCTCTCCTTTGCACCAGTAAGATCCCAATTCATTATTGTATCATCTAGGCTTGACTCTGAGATAAGGAAGTTTATTCGTAACAAGGAAAACAAGCTTTTATCTGGCAATCGCAGCCGATCGTATTATCGTTACATCTCGACTCGCTTTAAACCTCGTTCCTCAATTGCCCCCTCCCTATTCGACTCTCATGGTAATACTCTGATAGATGACTCTGATAAGGCTGAAGCGTTTGCTTCCTACTTCGAATCTGTTTTCACTGCTGATGATGGTCTTCTCCCTCACTGCCACCTTACCATTCCTCAAACTATGCCTTTCTCTATTATTCTCCCTATTGATATTGCTCACCATCTTAGACGTGTTTCCGATTCTTGTTCTCTTCCTTCCGATGGCATTCCGTCAATTATTTTCAAGAAGTGTTACTTGTCTCTTTCTGAACCTCTTGCTCATATTATGAACTACAGTTTGATGCTTGGCCAAGTTCCTTCTCTCTGGAAGCGTGCTTTTGTTGTTCCTATTCCTAAGGTCACTTCACCCTCTTCCTTGTCTGACTTCCGTCCTATTTCACTCACTCCCATTCCTAGTAAAGTCATGGAACGAATTATTAAACCTAAACTTGTTCGTTGGTGTGAAATTCATTCTATTATTCCTTCTGAGCAACACGGATTCGTCCGTGGCAAGTCAACAGTTTCTCAACTTCTTGATTGTACTCAGACTTGGCGTGAATCTCTTGATAGAAATGATTGTGTTGACGTCGTTTATGTTGATCTAGCTAAGGCATTTGATACGGTCTCTCACTCTAAACTCCTCCATAAATTAAATTGCTTAGGTTTTCGTGGTTGTCTTTTTAATTGGATTTCTGATTTTTTGCTCGATCGTCGTTTACAAGTGAAGGTTGGAACCTCTCTCTCTTCTGAGAGAGTGGTATTAAGCGGGGTGCCACAAGGCAGCGTATTAGGTCCTCTCCTCTTTCTTATCTACCTTTTCGATTTACCCCGGGTTCTCTCTCCCTTCCCACTAGTCAACTTCCGTCTCTTCGCTGATGACATCAAACTGTACATCACGCATAAACCTAACGATCTTCCATCTATCCCCTCTCAACTTCAACAAGGGCTACAGGGTATCCTAGAATACTGCGAAACCTGGCAGTTATCGGTTGCAGAAACGAAATGCACCGTCCTTTACATAGGTAAAAACAATCCCCTTCACCAATACTCTCTCAACTCCTTCCTCCTCCCTCTCCCTTCCTCTGTCTCTCCTCCCCATCCAATTAGAGATTTAGGAGTTTACATTGATCCTTCACTCTCTTTCCTTCCACATATCGACATCATTTGTAAGAAAGCGAATATGCTTATTTATCTTCTGTTTAGATCTGTTTCGTGTACTTCTAGTGACCCCTATATCAGAGCATATAAGTCATTCATTGTCCCTATTCTAGAGTACGCTTCCCCTGTTTGGTCCCCTTCAGCTAAAGTACCCATTAGACAATTAGAAAGATGCCAGCATCTTTTCACTCGATTATTACATTATCGTACTTCTCCTCTTATTTCATCTCCTCCTTGCTATGATCAGAGACTTGTAACTGCTAACTTGCGTTCTTTGTATCTCCGTCGTGTGGTTTCTGATATTCTATTCTCTCTCAAGATAATCAATGGAATTGTTGATCTACCTATGTCACATTTCTACTCATTCCGTAATGTATCGACTAGACACAATGCATTTTCCCTTAATATCCCAATTGCTCGTAGGGAAAATTTACGATCCTCCTTTTCTCATCGCACTATTCGCTTCCTATCTAAGATTCATCGTATTGTTGATCCAAAATTATCCTTGCACACAATCAAGATTCACTTGTTATCTAATCCCGATACTGCCCGCATACTCCAGATAGACATCCCTAAACTGTAGATCCTTCAATCACTTCCCACACTCGCTCTAGATCCATAAGATATACATGGATGGAACGGTCCCCTTCCCGTTCTGAGGCCTCGTCCACCTCATCTGTCAAGAGCATCTGTGGGAGTACCAACTCCAACTGTCCCTTCTTCCGTCTCTACCCCCCCCCTCCCCCTTACCCACTCCCCCTCTCTCTTTAAACCTTCCAATCTGTATATGTTATTCACATGTTGTCACACCCTCTGGGGTGTATCAAATAAATAAATAAATAAACAATCGCTCTGGACCAATTTGCGGGTCTATCTACATTATTTTGAGTGAAAAGTCAGACAGATCCAGCAGATCTTGTCCTTGGAAGTTTGAAATATTAATCATTCTGGATTTAGCCGAAGAAGTGAATGTGATAGACAAAGTGCACAATCGCGAAGTGAACTTTTATCGATGGGCATCGAAGTTGTCTGAAAATGACAAGAAGGAGCTCAAATTGCCCCAGTTTTTCGGAGGACGGCATTGCAACGGAGATAAGGTTTGATTCAGTCATGTTCCGAGATGAACAATGTTGTTATTTAGGAAGGAATCTTCATCATGGAGGATTTCACGGGTAGAATGGTCAACGATATCGATTGGTTGAGCGGATTCAGCGTCGATCTGGTAAGTTCTTCATGGGTCGGTGCAGTCGGCCATGTTATTTGACAAAATCTCGTTTTTCAGGTGAAAGAAATCCTTCGGTCCGTCGTCAGCTATCAGAGCATTTACTTGCGGTTGGACAGTAAGATGGGAAATACAGTAACTGGATTTGGAATGGCTTTTGAACAGAATTATAGAAAGTCTTTGCCTGAACACCTACAAGAATTGGTCACATTCACAAAAAAATTATTATTACAGTTGCCTGCGGGCGATAAGAAAGCGATCAACCATGCGTTCTGTTTTCAAACTCTAACTCGACGCCATGGAAGACAAGCCTTGGATCTCAAAAGCAGAGAAAAGGTGAGAAATCAACATTTTAGATTTTTTTAAACTGCATTATCAGGAATCTATACTCTTTCGGGGAGGATATCGGCATGTTGACTGAGGAGTATCCCGATTTCGCGCAGGTTTTCTTGAATTTCTTCGATTCGCTATCTAAAAGACCACCCAGAACGCACCTCGAACGCTGATTCATTACGATTTGTGGCCGAACAACATGCTGTTCGAGAGAATTGGAGGGGACACGAGACTACTCGCCATCGTTGACTGGCCTCTGGCTACTATTGGTTAGAAACTCTTACTAATTTGGAAAATATTTGACGAGATATCTTTAGAAATGGCATTATATAAGCTTGCTCGCTATTATGTGTAGAACGAATTACAAAAGTGATTTTTGTGAATTGAGCAGTACAATTACTGTAGTAATGTGAGTGTCTCAGGCAACGCGCTACTCGACGTGGCAATGGCGTGCGCGTTCTCTTTGACAGCCGAAGTTCGGCGAGCAAACGAAAAGGAACTGGTCGAGTTCTACAGGCGAGAAATGCAGCAGAAGTGCGCCCAGGACGGGACTTCGTTCGGCATCGACCTGGAAACGGTTGGATTTTGGGGAGACGATTTACTTGAAATGCTCTTTGTTCCGTTCCGTATCCGTCTGTGCTCACCAGATAACATATGAGAGGAATCGCGAGAGATTCGAGAGCTTTGGGCTATTAGCGGACGTAGGAGAAAGCTTCTCCGATTCCGCTGAAAAATAGGTAGGTCAAAGTAAGGACACTACGAAATTTACGAACAAAATTGCCTCACTTAAAGAGCCATAACTCGCTTTTTAATTATGCTAGAGACAATTCCAGAAAAAATTCGGGTGAGGAGGCAGAGGGGAACATTTCTTATGTTAACGATGTCATTCCCTGTCCGTGCGCTGGATCGGGGTGGTCGGTTATTCAAAAAAGTTATGTAACTCTCCTAATACCGATTTCTCCAACAAGCGCCGAAGAGTGATTCGAGAAAAAACCATCTACCTAACATCACCTTTAATATCAGAAAGATCGGAGGATGGAAACAAAAAGGACCCGTCATTTTTTCCAAAAAACATGCGATTTTTGCAGTTTTTGGAGGTTTTTCAAGCATTACTTTTTTCATTCATGTTTTCATGAAATCTCCTATCGAAATTCGGAATCAGCGTGCGAAAATACACCAAAATTTCATATAGTCATATTTTTTCGCGATAACAATTTTTAAGACTCTGACCACTTTTTCACCATGTGGAGCATTTACTTGCGGTTGGACAGTAAGGTGGGAAATACAGTAACTGGATTTGGAATGGCTTTTGAATAGAATTATAGAAAGTCTTTGCCTGAACACCTACAAGAATTGGTCACATTCACAAAAAAATTATTATTACAGTTGCCTGCGGGTGATAAGAAAGCGATCAACCATGCGTTCTGTTTTCAAACTCCAACTCGACGCCATGGAAGACAAGCCTTGGATCTCAAAAGCAGAGAAAAGGTGAGAAATCAACATTTTAGATTTTTTTAAACTGCATTATCAGGAATCTATACTCTTTCGGGGAGGATATCGGCATGTTGACTGAGGAGTATCCCGATTTCGCGCAGGTTTTCTTGAATTTCTTCGATTCGCTATCTAAAAGACCACCCAGAACGCACCTCGAACGCTGATTCATTACGATTTGTGGCCGAACAACATGCTGTTCGAGAGAATTGGAGGGGACACGAGACTACTCGCCATCGTTGACTGGCCTCTGGCTACTATTGGTTAGAAACTCTTACTAATTTGGAAAATATTTGACGAGATATCTTTAGAAATGGCATTATATAAGCTTGCTCGCTATTATGTGTAGAACGAATTACAAAAGTGATTTTTGTGAAGTGAGCAGTACAATTACTGTAGTAATGTGAGTGTCTCAGGCAACGCGCTACTCGACGTGGCAATGGCGTGCGCGTTCTCTTTGACAGCCGAAGTTCGGCGAGCAAACGAAAAGGAACTGGTCGAGTTCTACAGGCGAGAAATACAGCAGAAGTGCGCCCAGGACGGGACTTCGTTCGGCATCGACCTGGAAACGGTTGGATTTTGGGGAGACGATTTACTTGAAATGCTCTTTGTTCCGTTCCGTATCCGTCTGTGCTCACCAGATAACATATGAGAGGAATCGCGAGAGATTCGAGAGCGTTGGGCTATTAGCGGACGTAGGAGAAAGCTTCTCCGATTCCGCTGAAAAATAGGTAGGTCAAAGTAAGGACACTACGAAATTTACGACCAAAATTGCCTCACTTAAAGAGCCATAACTCGCTTTATAATTATGCTAGAGACAATTCCAGAAAAAATTCGGGTGAGGAGGCAGAGGGGAACATTTCTTATGTTGACGATGTCATTCCCTGTCCGTGCGCTGGATCGGGGTGGTCGGTTATTCAAAAAAGTTATGTAACTCTCCTAATACCGATTTCTCCAACAAGCGCCGAAGAGTTATTCGAGAAAAAAAAAACCATCTACCTAACATCACCTTTAATATCAGAAAGATCGCAGGATGGAAACAAAAAGGACCCGTCATTTTTTCCAAAAAACATTCGATTTTTGCAGTTTTTGGAGGTTTTTCAAGCATAACTTTTTTCATTCATGTTTTCATGAAATCTCCTATCGAAATTCGGAATCAGCGTGCGAAAATACACCAAAATTTCATATAGTCATATTTTTTCGCGACATTTCCCACCTTACTGTCCAACCGCAAGTAAATGCTCCACATGGTGAAAAAGTGGTCAGAGTCTTAAAAATTTTTATCTCGAAAAAATATGACTATAAGAAATTTTGGTGTATTTTCGCACGCTGATTCCGAATTTCGATAGGAGAGTTCATGAAAACATGAATAAAAAAAGTTATGCTTGAAAAACCTCCAAAAACTGCAAAAATCGCATGTTTTTTGGAAAAAATGACGGGTCCTTTTTGTTTCCATCCTCCGATCTTTCTGATATTAAAGGTGATGTTAGGTAGATGGTTTTTTCTCGAATCACTCTTCGGCGCTTGTTGGAGAAATCGGTATTAGGAGAGTTATATAACTTTTTTGAAAAACCGACCACCCCGATCCAGCGCATGAACAAGGAATGACGTTATCAACATAAGAAATGTTTCCCTCTGCCTCCTCATTCGAATTTTTTTTTGGAATTGTTTCAAGCATAATTATAAAGCGAGTTATGGCTCTTTTAGTGAGGCAATTTTGGTCGTAAATTCCGTAGTGTCCCTAATTTGACCTACCTATACTCGAAGATGAGACCAGATATCGAAAATCGGCGAACGCAGTTTGAAAGAGCATCATTCAAAGTACTTAAGTTTCATTTTTCAGCGGAATCGGGCAAACTTTGTAATATGTCCGAAAGGCTCTCGAAACTCTGGCGATTCCTCTCATTTGCGAATTGATTCGGGATGCATGAACATGCTCATTTTGAATATAGAATGAAGGCAATAGTCTTTTCATGCACTTTTTCTTTGCCAAGGGGAAGGCCATTAACATGATTCATTTAAAAGGCGTTCTCTGTAAGAACGTCGGAGATTGGGGGCAAAGTGGTACAGTTGGGACAAATTGGTCGTACGGGGTTCATATTTTCGGTGTGTGACCCTGGGTCAAAAAACTTTGTTCGAAAAAAATTGATCTTTGATCTCCAAAAATCGATAATTTCAAATTTGAGATTTGAGATTTCGGTAGCATGTGACATATCATTCGATAGAACATCAAAAGTTATACAAAATGGTAGAAGGAAACTTGATTTGAGCTAATACGACTCGAGTAATAGCCCAAAGAGTGAAAATATCGATCCTTTTTGGTAAAGATCGAGATAGCTACCCATGAAGATGTCATTACCGGAACCCTGTTCTGATTTTTTTTTTGTATTTTTTATCGTAGCATACGATGAAACTCTAAAAACAGCATATTTTCACGGCCGCTTTAACGATCTCCCTGCTCAACCCTGCCGTGACCGGGATCAACATTCCGAACAATGATATTAGTTGAAGCATATTTTTTAAATTTCGCCGTTTCGTGAGCTCTAGTTTACAAATTCGATTTCTACGAGTGACAATACACCAGAAAAGTCTATTTTCACACGATTTTGAGATGATGAATTTTGGCCCCAAAATCGGGCCACTGTTGAGTAGTGTGATCGATAAAGTGGCCGTGAAAATATGCCGTTTTTAGAGTTTTTGTATTTTTAGAGTAAGTTATCGTATTCTACGAAAAAAAAATACACAAAATATCTCAGAACAGGGTTCCGGTAATGACATCTTCATGGGTAGCTATCTCGATCTTTACCAAAAAAGGATCGATATTTTCGATTTTTTTTGCCTTCTCATTTCGGATTTTTGGGTCTAGTGGCACATTTTTGGCGAGACTTCCAGAATGCACTATTTACATTTCGTTGTCTATACATCCATGCATCGATATTTTTTATCGTCGCGCTCATTCATTCTCTCCGAATACACTCCGAGATAAATTAAGTCCGAAAAAAGTCGTTTTAGAAAAAAAAATTTCTAACTTTTTTCTTTCTCTGTTTCATAAGCATTCGACCTGAATCAGATCTCAATAGTGTTTCCATGCACTCTCAACATTTCTATGATGATGCAATAGAAAATTTGATTCCAACTTGTCCGGTTGAGGAAATATGAAAAACCGATTTTCAAACTTGGCGCCCACCTGGCGCGCCGCTTAGTAGACGCGGCGACCCAACATGCCCCCCCGGTATGCTTATGGAGGCTTGAATCGAAAATCCTTGCGGCATGTCCGGAAATCTAACAAAATGGTAAAAAAATTTATATGTGCTCTCTTAAACTAGAGTGCGAACGGCTGGGTAATCGTATTATGCTTACATTTGTATATAATAACGTGACGTATACCCGTATTTACCATTCCAATTCAGACTCACAAACTCTACCGACATTGTCTCAAGTGGTGCGCGGTCGTGCTAGCCACTATGGCGTTCTCCCAGAAGTCTGTGAATGTTCCGGATGGCAAATCGGAAGAAGGACCGATCAGCGAGAGACTCAAAGCGCTCCTCGAGGATCTCAAGGACTGGTAGACATGTCGAATATTTGGTTGTGATTTGGACATTCCGTCATTTTACTCGTTGCTGTTTATGCATAGAAAATGTACTCATATCATGTACTGTTCATAAATGCCCTTATCCGAAAATATCGCCCCTCTTCTCTCGCAAAGGTCAAGGGGAGAGGGCGAGAGGAAAGCAAATAGGGAATTCACCTCCTCCACCTCTCCCCCTTCCCATGTGGTTTCTATCCCGTACTATTTATAGCGAACCCTGGTGCGGTCATTCTTCTTTCGATAACTGGTACCTAACTATTGTGTCAAGTTATCGTTTTTGAACATTGAAGATAATTTGATATGCATTTCACAATGCATTGTGGTTGAACATTGCTCATTCGTTAACCTATCTTTCAATAAGTACTATTCCGCTGGTCTTATAGGTTATCACACTGGTTGTCAGATCTTACATCCTTCCATTGACATTCATTGAGCACTTTAGCAGCATATTGCACTCGGCAATATTTTCACTCATAATTTGCTTCACTGCTCAGACATTCAAAGCGCGAGGAGGGAGGAAGGGGGAGGGGGGAGGAGGGAGGGGGAGGGGGCAGGGGGAGGGGTTTCTCTCTCGATTCGATCATCGGGTTCGCTCGTCCTTGATTTTCGCGAGATTTCCCTCTCAATTTCCCTCTCAGTTTCAACTCGGGCGAAATGTCAACAGCTCAGCGAGAGTGTCTCATCTGTACCGCGCCTTCACAATATGCCCTTTTCGGCGTCAATTCGTGCCGGTAAGTGTGTGCGTGGTAATTATTTTGACAGTCGTTCCGCTATCCCTTGCTTGTGACAAATGAGAGAAAACTCTCAAATTCGCAGTCGTCTCTCAATGTGTTTGCTTCCAACAGTTCGATAAAGGTCAACTATGTATGTGGGTGGTACTTTTTCTGACAGTCATGCCTCGCACTTCTTTGGTCTAGCCTTGCACTTCTTTGGTCTAGCCTTGTACTACACGAGAATTCCCCGATGCTCACTCGTCAATTTTGTTTGCTCAAGGTCATGCGCCGATTTCTACAAACGGACAATAGCCGCCGACCGAAAGTTTACATGCAGGCAAGGCGATGGAAAGTGCACGATTAGCCCTAGTAACGATTATTTTACTATTTTTTGCAGGTTTTAAAGACCACAAAATGATTTTTTTCTTCAGAAAATCGTCACAATTGTCGTGGCTGTCGTTTCGAGCGATGCAAAACAGTCGGAATGTCGTTGTCTGTCAATAAACCTCGCGAAAATGAACTTCCCGATCTATCAATGTCTCTTCCGCCCGAGCAGAATTCACTCGTTGCTCGAGTCTGCAGCGAATATAAGTGAGTTAGTTCATGATTATTCATGTATTCCCTCCTTCTATCCCTCCGGGGTCGGTAAATTGATATTTGTGCCCAGGAGGAGCGAGGTTTGTAAGCAATTTTGGACAGCTGGTTTACGTAGTCCAACCGAGTTGTCGTTCTTGACGTCTGCGCCACGTTGTGTGGTCGACGCAAGACGACTGAAAAATCAATTGAAGTGGCCGCACCTTTAAGGCATGTATTAGTCATGTATTCCGTTAGAAGGTGATCGTGTCGAAAGATGCGATTAACTGGCACTAGGTCGGATGAGAACTATTTCACAATACCGTCTCTGTCCTCCGCCCCCTCTCTCGCCCCCTAGAGTTCTCATCCGACCTAGCGCCGATTAACTTAAACGTCGATTATATCGTATGTAATCTCTTCTTCTTCTTTAGAAGTTCGGTGGCACGCCGGAAAATGTGCGAATTCACCCTACTGCCGACTGCGCTCCGTCGACATGTCAAAGTGAACTTGCCAAACGATAAAATTGAAACACTCATCTTTCAAGAGTCTCCGGAAAAGGTTAGTTTAGCATGGAACCTGAATGATGTTTAGCATCGCTTTTTTGCCAATCTTAGGGCATCTGAAGTATGCTAGACTCGAAGATGTGCGGTGGTTTTCAGAATCATTTTCAGGAGTTCCTACTATGTTCGTGGACCTTCTTAGTCGAGGTGCTGAAGCTTTACTCCGGTGATTATCTCCGCTACGCATCCGCGTGCTTTCCCGCCTTTGAAGCTCTAAAGCTGGAGGATCAAGTACGGATTTTAAGCCTGCAATTGTGTTGGGTGACAATTCCGCAACTTATTTTTTTGCGCAACTCAATTTGTTTGCGCAAACGACATTTGCGCAACTCGGCATAACCCGATTTCTCGCCACCCTACGATCCTGGGAGAGTTGTCATTCTGATCATTCTGACTTACTCATCATTTAGACACCTCTCCCAGGATCCTAGGATGGCTAGAAATCGAGTTATGCCGAGTTGCGCAAATTTCGTTTGCGCAAAAAAATAAGTTGCGGAATTGTCACTTGTTTATCTGGAATGGTCTTTGCTCCACTCCAGTCATTCATTCTTCCACGCAATAAGATCTCTCAATTTGTTCTTTTCAGCGCTTGATGCTCAAGAATTTCGCCGTTCGTCTGTTCAACGCGGAAGTGCACAGCAATACGTACAAGTTGTTCGGCTCGCTCAGAGGACCTCTGTAATGTTTTTCTTTATTTTCCTTTCAAATCCAATATGTACTGATACATTCGAGATACATGGCGACGCTCATGACAATGTACGATTCGCGAAATCATAAATTCTTCACCGAAGAGGAAAGTCCAGAATCGAGCAAAGACACCTCCAAGTCAGTGATGTGCTAACTTCTTTCCCGCGCTTGCGCTTACGTACACGCGCGTTCTTGGATGGTCAGAGAAACGAGAATGCGAATTGAGGAGTGTCGGGTATCGATTCGACAATACTATATCAGTGTTTCAGGATTATGGAGGATAGTCTTGAGCGACAGATAGCTCTCGTTGAGCCGATTCTGGCACGTGCCCACTTTACGGATACCGAGTATGCGGTGTTGTTCGCTTTGTTGATTTGGCAAATAGGTTCGTTTTACGATCCCGAGTTGTCATTCCTGCATGTTAGGACGCCAAACCAATTTATCTAGTTCAAGTTTGTATGATTCATTGAAGAAATTGGGCCCATGTACTTGTGTTTGAAGGAGGATGACATTGGGGAAATGGTTTGGCTTCCCTATTAGTGCTTCCGGATCGACTATACGCTCTCTCAATTTTGAGGTGACACTAATCTATCCTTTCAGACGTTGGTTACGATTTACCATCTCAAATCGTCGATTTATTCAATGCTGAGCGCCGAAATTTGTTCGAGGCTCTTAAAAGATATTATGCCGAAGACCTCAAACTGGATGACTACGCAACACGATTGGGCAATCTGATTTCGTACGAACAGGCGATACAAGTATGCAGATTCGTTGAGATTTTTCAATTTTTGCAAATTTTTTCGACCATCCAGAGCAAAATGAGAGGCCAGGAATGAGAGTGAAGAAAGTGGACGGGTGCGATGGTTGAATGAGCTAGTCTAGAAATCGTACGGCTTGCGTATTATATCGAAAGCGACGTTGTTTGAAAGGGGCGACCAATCTCTGGGAGATGAAATGGTTGAAATGATGAAGTCAAAGTCTCACCGAAATGCTTGGTGACGATTCCACCTTCTTGGAATCATTCATGTCGATCTCATTATGATTTTACTTTGAATGTGATAAAAAACTCTGAGACCATGCCTAAAAATATCAATGTAATATAAGTAATATAATAATATCGAACCAGTGGCATTTCAGCCATTTCAGCATTTCAGCAATCTCATTATGAATTTGTTTAGAAATTTCCCCGATGATTATCAGAAAATATCTAATATCGATGCAATATCAAATGCGCAATAAATCGGCCTACTTCGAATAATGGAAGCACACGGATCACAAATATTGTATGAAAAAAACGTTATTATGCAGAAATTGATGAGATCAAGCCTTGGAGAACACGCTATCGAAGAGGTTGAGAAGGCGAAAGACTTGAAAGTCTTCATTCGTTTTGGCGGAGTGGTTCTATGAATAAAAAGACGTTGAAACAAAGATGTTGATGTTCAAAAATCCAGTTCTAATAACCGGTTGCGGTTGTCTCTCAGGACAACCCGGCCACGGATACCTTACGCTTTGCTCATTATCCAACAATTTTATACCTGGCAGTTGACGAGAATACAGAATATGTTGCCGACTCTCGATGCGTAGTCGGTAGTCCCACTTCTCGCATAGTAAACGTGCAGCTCTTTCATGATCTCAGTTTGGATGGAAGGTGCGATTTTGAAAATGTTTTCGTCATGACTGAGAATGGCTGAAATAGAGGTAATTTTGGCACAATATTTATATCTCTTCATCTTTCATATCTTCCCGTTCACCTCTTCGCTCCATCGAGCCCGGAGTCAGATAATTGAAGCGACACTATTGTGGTGTTAAAATCCCGTAAAAGTAGATGTAAAAGTAGAAAAGTAGTGTTAATTTCCTCATGTAAAAGTAGATCTAAAAGTAGCCAAATTTGAATTCTCGCAATTTTATATCTCGGTTCCCAGTGGAGCTGGAGACTTGAAATACGGGTTATAAGCTTTTTCGACCCTTCTAACCTCAAAATCCAATTTTTGAGTTGCTAACTTTACTGGCAACCGAGATACGAAATTGCGGGAATCCAAATCTTTGTACTTTTCCGGCGGGAATTCAAATTTGGCTATTTTTACATCTACTTTTACATGAGGAAATTAACACTACTTTTCTACTTTTACATCTACTTTTACGGGATTTTAGCACCACATATGCGTAAACACATATGCGTAAAATATACTTATTTTTGCAGGCATCGTAGATATGACGGTGGTACTGTGAATAGAATAAAATTCAGCCTAATTTTGGCTCTGGATCATTCCCACAAAAGCGCACTTGACTTTTATCGGATCTTTCAGGGTCTCTGTTACACGAGAGCAGATAAGCGGAAATCGAAGCGTCGAATCAGACTGTAAACTAGTGATGGCAAATCGGCAACGCCCTCTCCACCTTTCTCTCGTTTCTCTGACCGGTGAGAGAGCACGTGAATTGAGGAGTGTATATGCCGATTTGGCATCACTACTATAAACCCACGATGGCTCCAGAGTGTGAGTCCGAAGAGGGCGATAAACTCGAAATCCGTGGGTTAGACGCTCGCAAAAATTTGCCGAACAATCTTCGTCGAATACTCGAAATAGTTTTTGAACTCACTAAATTTCGAGTTATTTACTGTCTATCTCAGAATAATTGCGAACTTACACAATCAAATTCCCTTTGTCAACATTGTCGTTGCAATCATCAAGAAACGTGTCAAAGTCCGTTTTTCGAAGGAAAGTTGTGTAGCCCGAAATGCCGATGCAAAGTCAAATTTTTTTGTGTTAATTGTTGGGTACTTCGATACTATCCCGGACGGGCCTTTTCCGCGGTTCTCTAGCTCGATCATCTCGGAGCGGTCTTTGAAACTGATTACGTGTTACCGGATATTTAAGCGGATATGATATGATAAGGCCATAATTAGCTAAGGCACGGTGACAGTCTCAATGAAACGTGAGGTGCGAAATGAACGTACAGTATTGGTCATAAGTATTGGTCCAAAAATTCCAAGCGGTGTAATTTTCGAACCAGATGAGCAATCGGTCTGAAATTTTACCAGGATGTAGTCCACTCTCAGGAGCCCCGTTCGTGACTATGACGAAATGGCACGATTTCGCAATCTTGCGTAATGATGATGCAACAAGTGCACGGTTTTTCTTCGCCCGATATTTGCTCGATGGAATCTTTATCATTTTTGCAACTTTCTATGAGTGTAGAAGACCTACCTCTCGGATACAAATAAGTACTTATGGGGCGATGACGTACCGAACCGGTACATCAGGTCAAAGTGGGGTCCCGTAAAAATGGATTTCGGCTTCTATCCATGCTAGAGACTCGCCCAAAAAAACAAATTGATCTTTATTGTGATTCCGGATGATCCCCAAAGTGTGGTAGAGATAGCTCTTCATTTGGATCCAGGACACGGTAATTTCACTTTTTCACATCACTCTGCTTTGGCGAGCTGGTATTCGAGAAAGAGATATCAGAAAAATATGGTTTGTTGACGAATACGTTTCATATTTATGAGATTCAAACTCCGTAAAATTTTAAGGACCTAGCATTTTTCATCTTGGAATGACATATCTTCTCCCGAGGCAAAATCGACCCGTGCGACCGTTCCGCCCGGACATCTGAGGATTGCACAACCCTCTCATGTTCTCTCAAATGATTGGAAACGAAAGATGTTAGCAGCGGGAAGACTCAGGTGGGAGTTAATATGTGTATCTGCTCAGCTGGACAATTGTTTCCAAGTCTGAACTAGAACTGAGTATAGAGCGGAACGATCGCACGGGTAGATTTTACCTCGGGAGAAGATACGCCATTCCAAGGTGAAAAAAGCTAGCTCCTTGAAATTTTAAAGAGCATGAATCTCATAAAGATGCAACGTATTCGTCGGCAAACCATATTTTTCTGATATCTCTTTCTCGAATACCAGCTCGCCAAAGAAGGGTGATGTGAAAAAGTGAAATTACCGTGTCCTGGATCCAAATGAAGAGCTATCTCTACCACACTTTGGGGATCATCCGGAATCACAATAAGGATCATTTAATTTTTTTGGGCGAGTCTCTAGCATGCCTAGAAGCCGAAATCCATTTTTACGGGATTCCACTTTGACCTGATGTACCGGTTCGGTACGTCATCGCCCCATGAGTACTTATTTTTATCCGAGAGGTAGTTAGGTCTTCTACACTCACAGAAAGTTGCAAGACTGATACAAATTCCATCGAGCAAATATCGGGCCCAGAAACACCGTGCACTTGTTGCATCATCATTATGCAAGATTGCGAAATCGTGCCATTTCGTCATAGTCAGGAATGGGGCTCCTTTGAGTGGACTACTTCCTGGTAAAATTTCAGACCGATTGCTCATGTGGTTCGAAAATTACACCACTTGGAAGTTTTGGACCAATACTTATGACCGATACTGTATTGTCTCCGGGAAAGTGATGGCACGCTCGATATGTCGATTCGAGTATATTCACTGTCGAGTAACACGCTGAGAAAATTGATTGCTGAAAGGAAAAAAAAACATGTATATAAAATAGGTTGGACGCAAATACTAGTGGTGAATCGGCATCGACGCTACTCAATTCGCGGTCTCTCTCGCCGGGCAGAGAAACGAGAGAGTATGCGGAATGAGGAGAGCGCGTTGTTGATTTGCCAGTTGAATGCAAATACCTGTGAAGACTCGTCGAGTGTCCGAAAGCATTCAAAAGAATATTTTGCGAATTCGAAAAAAGCTTCCCACGAAATTGAAACAAAGGGCATTACGTCGGAGTATCGAGCCAGTGTGAGAACCTGATAATTTTAATTTTAAAAATCAAATAACAATTACATTTTTAAAACGCCGATTGTGAAGTCACACAACGATTCAAGATTGGACGAAAGTTAGACAATCAGAGAAAATCTAGTGATAAGGTGAAAATGAGAGAGAATGGTGGCTCCGCGTCCTTCTTTGATTCACAGTATTTATTTTGTAGCAGCTTGATTGTTCACTCTGATCCACGCCCAATAATGCTTTCCTCGAAAACCGATAACCCTCACCGAACGCTTATGCTTTGGTTCGGGTCGAGAGAGACAAAATAAAGGCATTATTGGGTTGTTTTGCCTACTTCTTCTCACCAGATTATCTGCACGAATATCCCTTTCTCCTCCTTTGATTTCTGATTTCAACGCGATCTCTCCTGATTTTCGAATCAGACACATCAAACCGGAAAACATTTTAAAATATTGGCGGTTTCGAATTTTCTCAAAACCTGTATCCTCTCCTGAGTCTATCTAGCAACGGAGTCTCGCTTTTATGAGTGTGAACCGACAGTTCACACTCATAAAAGCTGAATGAAATCGAAAAAGTTTATTTTAATAAAAATAATATTTTAACCTTGTGTGATCAATGAATTTTGATGAAATTTCTGGAGCAATCGCTTCGATGTTCGGAGGCTTCTGAAAGAAGAAAGTACTGTGCGATTAAAAAACTCAGTTAGTGAAATGCACTGTTTATCAAGCTCCGCCCATTTACGCGTCGCCTCCCCTGCCTTAAAAAGTGACGCGCCGCTTAGAAACACCTCGGGATCGTCGTAACTTAGAAAGAATCCTCGTAATAAAGTCAGATTCCACGAGGAATTTAGATCGATAACTTAGAAAGAACTTAGATAGCATCCTCGGAATAATGTCGATAACTTAGAAAGAATCCTCGTAATAAAGTCAGATTCCACGAGGAATTTAGATCGATAACTTAGAAAGAACTTAGATGGCATCCTCGGAATAATGTCGATAACTTAGAAAGAATCCTCGTAATAAAGTCAGATTCCACGAGGATTTTAGATCGATAACTTAGAAAGAACTTAGATAGCATCCTCGGAATAATGTCGATAACTTAGAAAGAATCCTCGTAATAAAGTCAGATTCCACGAGGAATTTAGATCGATAACTTAGAAAGAACTTAGATGGCATCCTCGGAATAATGTCGATAACTTAGAAAGAATCCTCGTAATAAAGTCAGATTCCACGAGGATTTTAGATCGATAACTTAGAAAGAACTTAGATAGCATCCTCGGAATAATGTCGATAACTTAGAAAGAATCCTCGTAATAAAGTCAGATTCCACGAGGAATTTAGATCGATAACTTAGAAAGAACTTAGATGGCATCCTCGGAATAATGTCGATAACTTAGAAAGAATCCTCGTAATAAAGTCAGATTCCACGAGGAATTTAGATCGATAACTTAGAAAGAACTTAGATGGCATCCTCGGAATAATGTCGATAACTTAGAAAGAATCCTCGTAATAAAGTCAGATTCCACGAGGAATTTAGATCGATAACTTAGAAAGAACTTAGATGGCATCCTCGGAATAATGTCGATAACTTAGAAAGAATCCTCGTAATAAAGTCAGATTCCACGAGGAATTTAGATCGATAACTTAGAAAGAACTTAGATAGCATCCTCTGAATAATGTCGATAACTTCGAAAGAACTTAGAAAAAATCCTCGGAATAGAGTCGTTATAAGTTCTTTCGACTCTATTCCGAGGATTATTAGATCCCAGGCGCCTATTTGCCAAAAAAAATCAGATTCCACGAAGAATTCAGATCGAGAAGTTAGTAAGAATCACTTAAGAAATTCTTAAATCTTTCAATCGCGCATCCAATATAAATTTAGCTCTAGTATCATATATCCTGATCATATTCAACTTGGATCACAATGAGCATATATTGTGACGTCTGTTTCTCTCACCCCACGAACGCATTTGCATTCACGACGCCGAAGGCGGAGTGAAACATAGTTCAGAAAGTGAGCGCCCGCCGAAGGGCATGGTGTCTGACTGGCATGCCGACGCAGGCAGGTTCGACTCCCGCCCGCAGGCGATGTTTTGATGGCTCCCGATGGCAAAAATGAACTTTAAAAAACAATGAATTCTGTGGTCATCCATCACAAGTTTCTCTTCTCTGGTGACTTCTGATTCAACCGGATTCAACCCTGGCCTAATGGGCATGGTGTCATAGTAGCTTGGTTGGGGCGCTAGACACCATAACCACCACCATAAAGGATACGAGTATCCATAGTGAGTTGATTTCCAAGCTGTCAACAATGTATCAAATGATAAATCAGAACAATTTCTAGTGCTGATGACAGCAATGCACGCACCATTATGCTTTTTTGTTGCGATATGATCAGGTAATTGAGTTTCTTTCTACATTATTTTATTATTTGATACATTATCGACATTATTCCGAGCATGTTATCTAAGTTCTTTCTAAGTTATCGATCTAAATTCCTCGTGGAATCTGACTTTATTACGAGGATTCTTTCTAAGTTATCGACATTATTCCGAGGATGCTATCTAAGTTCTTTCTAAGTTATCGATCTAAATTCCTCGTGAAATCTGACTTTATTACGAGGATTCTTTCTAAGTTATCGACATTATTCCGAGGATGCTATCTAAGTTCTTTCTAAGTTATCGATCTAAATTCGTCATGGAATCTGACCTTATTCCCAGGATTCTATCTAAGTTCCCTTATCACGAACGAAACATTGTATTCCGGAATCCCCATAAAAACGGGGCTGAAAGTCGACTGATTTCTAGCCGAAGATCACAAATCCCTTCCCTATTTAACAGTACTGATCAGTGTTTATGACTATCACCCTTTATCAGCAATCACCGATAACCTTATCACTGCCGATATCAGCCGCGGGGCCATCATTTTCGAAAGCGGACAGCAAAACTACCCTGTCTCGACATTTTTCACTCCCTCCATATCAGTGGCTTATCAGCTTATCACCACCCCGTTTATCAGCAATGGTGCGAGGCGCGCTCACCCTCTCTCTATAGAGCACCATTCATTGTCATTCCCAATGACCCGATGGTGCGGTGGTTAACGCTTCAGGCCGATGATCCGATGCTCAGGTTCGAACCCCTGTGCCCACGACCATGTTTTGTCACTATTATCTGATGTTCCGAGGACTCGAGGCCGGTGTTGAAAAATC
Source organism: Pristionchus entomophagus (assembly GCA_036245825.1). Taxonomy (NCBI): domain Eukaryota; kingdom Metazoa; phylum Nematoda; class Chromadorea; order Rhabditida; family Neodiplogasteridae; genus Pristionchus; species Pristionchus entomophagus. Next base: position 9,665,375 of record BTSX01000002.1, on the reverse strand, counting down.
TCGAGATAAAGTGAACGCCCAGCGTGACATCTAATTGTCTCAAATCGGGGACCAAAAGTCCAAGATATATAGTAAGAAGGATCATCCCGATATTCTAAAGTGCATCACTGGGAACTGACCGGTCCAACGGCATTGATGATGATTTTGGCCTTTTTGGCCATTCTTTCGAGTGATTCATCATCAGAAGTGTCGGCCAATATCACATGGTACTGCGCGACATTTGCCACTCCTGTTACGAATAGATTATGCATCAAATGACTTAATTGAGCTTGAAACCATAATGCGTTCACTCCGCGTTTTGGCGGCGTGCTCAAGACTGCAAAACTCGCCAACTCTCTCTCTCTCTATTTTCGAATCATGGCCCTCTACATTTCTTATTCTCTTCTGTTTTCGATCGGAGCGCAGAGAAATGAAACGAGGAGGTACGGCAACGAAATGAAAGCAACACACAAAACTATCAACATCGCAAGACTCGTGTTGTCATATTTTAGCCATTTGACTAACCAATTTCCTCGGCGATCTCTTTCAGAATCGCATGAAGTTTAGGCGCATTTCAACCTGCCACAGCCATTGACTTTCCCTGGGAATGTTGAACCTTATCGAATATCGAAGATAGACAGGTATCGTACATTGAACAAGGATGGCGATGCGATGGCTCGAACAATGAACGAGCCAGTGACTCCAGTGGCGCCGATTATGACGATATCGTGACGAGACGCCATCGAAATAGTGCCTCAATTATCAATATCATGTGTAACAGAAAGATATTCACGCTGTGAAAGTTGAAGATGTAAATGGACAAGTGACACGCCATTCTTCTCTCGTTACTACTGATAAACAACCCCTTCATGAACTATGGTGTACGACCAGAGAACTTTAACACGATGTGCTTGAGAGAGGCGCGACTCATTTTAGGTAGGGAGTGTAGTTCGAAGGGGAGAGAGAAGGGAAGGAAGGGCGAGATCAGCACACTATTATATACAATGCACGATTCAATATGTGGTGAAGCACCTATCACGCAGTGCGCCGAAATGGAAAGTCACTCATCGTATAGTAGGATGCATATCTCCCCACTTTCCACGCTTGTAGTTTTATTAAAGTTGTTGCTGGCACATTTTATGACCACAAGTATGTACTCCTATGTACTTTTCGGTACTCCATAGGGAACTTCACAAGATAACATAGAGGGTTGATTTTAATTATCGACTTCAGATATGAAAGACAACGTCTAACTTCTAAAAAAAAAAGATCAGTCCAGAACGACTTGGTCGAACTTTGCCAACAAGTAAACAGTGTGGATTTTCATGGATGGTGTCGTGGTTAAGTCCGCTATATCGCCGGTTCGAGCCCCACGATCGACCATGTTCTGCAAGATGGTAGAAGGGCATGATGTAATGGGCATGGTGTCTGACTGGCATGCCAAGGCAGGCAGGTTCGACTCCCGCCCGCGGGTCATGTTTTGCAAGAGGTAGAGAAAGGCGCGCGCCCCAACCACTAGTCTCCGTCAAGCCTTCCGTGCGGTAGGCCGCCCTAGCCTAATGGGCATGGTGGCTGACTGGCATGCCGACGCAGGACCATCCAAAAAAAGACCAATTGTGTAAGACCAAAACATCACCTGCGGGCGGGAGTCGAACCTTCCTGCGTCAGCATGCCAGTCCGACACCATGCCCATTAGACAGATTGTGTGTTCATAGATTGCGCACCGATTACGCAAATAATACACTTACATGTCCAACGGGAAATTAGTACCATTTTCAAAAAAATAACGAAATATTCGATTTTATCGAGTAATTAATTTAGATGGAGTCGGACCAAAAAATGTCACGGAGTAAAAGTGTCTTAGAATTATATGAGGAATCCATCCATACCACTCTCAAATCGATTCAATTCGATCTACGGATTTTTGCTTGTGAAGTCATCAACTACATCACCCCATGACCTGAGGCTAAATGGCTTCAGATAAATATTTCAAAAATAGTCCCCGTCTACACTCATAGAGTACTATCTATGGCCACAATTTGGAGGAATACCACTTTTTAACTGTGCCGGAAGAATGTTGATTTTCTGAGATGTCTTTTACCTGCCATGCATTATGTGTCTTTTACCTGCCATGCATTATAATTTCCAAAAGTAGCGCATACACATGCAGATATAGAGAGGAAAAGAAGCGCGACGCAGAGTGATAGCCATGACCTTACAAACAATTGTATTCTACGGAGGCGTTACGTTTTCACAGTTTTGTTAAGTCTACAATTTTCGCTATCGAATGCACTTCGCTGCCTTTACATTATTATAAGCAAACGAAGATAATTCGGATACGATTCGTTCTGGATTATTCCAAGTTGCTATATTGGATAAATTGCTGTTTCACCGGAATCACGATTTAGGGATTCAATCCCATTTGTTCTTCTAGCGGCCAAATCGATCATTCTACGAGTATGATATGTTCTGACTTGTAATTGTATTGAGAAAGCTCTTCCACTGATCGTATTCTTTCGTCTCTCATATCACAATCATCCATTTGTAGTCTCCCCATTCTAATCGACCTATGCCCTCCCTCTCACTACTCTATTTTCTCATAACAGCTCATTCCTTAGTCTGATATTTATTCCAGTATGGTCTACTCGTCTCCTTTCCCTTCCGTTCCCATCTCAACGGAGTCTCTTCCTGATAAACTTCTCCGTGCGATCTGGCACAATGGAAGTGCCCATCCAACCAAACCAGCACTCGTCAGTTTTTTTTTCGGATTAAAAAGTACTATGATCGTACTATCCCAGGATACAACTCATGTTCGCGAATTTTTGTTTAGCAGTTCTCTGATAACAGAATATGTAGCGAAATCGTGAGCAACCACAGAAAACCGGCGTCATTTGTTACACGCGGAACTTTTTTTCGGAACTGTGTCCGCCCGTATCAAAAGACAACGCTTACCTGTGCTTTCATTTACACCATTATATCTAGAGACCACAAGCTCCGCCCACTTTCCCTCCACTCGCTTTCCCTCAAAACGAGAACGAGGGAGCACAACTCGAGTACGCAACCAAATTTGTCGATTAAAAGCGTTTTCGGTAGGTCTCAGCTTCCTTCACAAATGACGAATTGCGCAGCATGGTCGCTCAACTGTAAATAGGGCAAACACGTCGATTTATTGTCCAGAGTGGGGGTTTGAAGGGCTTCTAATGATCGTACACAGCTGCGCACCAGGCATTACTTTATTTTGCAATTTTAGATGATTTTTAAGCAAAAAACTAGATTTTTAATAATTTTCTCTGATTTGTGCTGAAAGCGCGAGGGGAGCGAGGCGAGAGGGCGGGGGGAGAGAGAGAGACACACGCGAGGGAGCCTCCGCCTCCTCTCTCTCTCGTCTCATTTCCCTCTCTCGTCAGAGGGGAAACGCGCGCGTGGTTTCCTGGACATAACTCGACTCAGAGACGAGATAGAGACAAAAGTCCAAAAGTAGAAATGTTATTCGAACCCATACCAACACAATGAGCCAACAATTGAGGCTGCAGGGTCATTTCGGCAGATCACATTGCGGTCTCTAATTATATCAATGAGGTGTACTGCATCAGTCCGCTTTTTTGTTCCGAGTGCTAACGATCTATCTAGTGATCATTGATAAGGAGAGGGCGAGAAGACTCAAATACCACTCGAACCAAGTTGTGTTGACTCTCTAGCCAAGGCATAAATTGAATCACTTTGTTCATAGGAACATATTAGGAACCCGTGTTATGTTTTACAGACCCGAATCAGAATAACATTTCTAATTCAGGTGTCAGATAACGATTCCTCCAAGTATCTCACCTTCCATGAGTTGTACAATCAAGTGAGAAAAGGGAAGGAAAATATGAGTGAGGACGATGATTGATTGATCTTTGGACTCTCTCAGGTCCACTCTGTACGTGCTTTCCTTCGTGCGAGGGGATTCAAACGTGGAGATGTGGCCTGTCTCGTCCTCTCCAATTGCGTCGAGTATGTAATTTCTTTGATTCGAAATACAGTAGGTAGTTTATAATACCGTACTCTACAGATGGCCAGTCGTCCAGTTAGGGGCCCAGGCAGCCGGAGGGGTCATATCGGGAGCGAGCGCCCTATTCACAGACTGTCAGTTTGTCAGTTTGTATTCACAGACTGTCAGTTTCACTCGGAACTTTGTCTTTGATCGATTTTCAATGAAGATCATTACCAAGGTTTCGTAACTGGTGAAGAGTGAAGTAATAATAGAGTCCCTGTAATGATTTTATGGAAGGTAAAAAGTGCTCCTTAGATAGTTCAAGATGGGATAATAAATCTCTAACTTACCCGGGCGGGACAAATCCTTCCTTGAGGGCTGCAGCGAACATTTGATCCTTAGTAGCCTTGGGTACTTTCTTCACATCTTGTCTGAACATAATTGGTTGGAAAATATATGTCTCACTGTATTTGCTGACCAGAGATTAATTAGACTTTGTCTGACAGAATCAGCGATCTTCAGCCTATTCACATTGACTTGTTCACCGCGGCTTCTGCAGGTCAGGAGAATAGTTTCTAAATTGTTCCAATAACTAGTGCTCACATCAGGTAATATTAACTGCTTTTTCTCGGTTTTCCCAAGCTTTACATTATTTTATAAATCGATCCCAAATTGGAACAACTGACCAATCAATGAATTGATGAAAGTTTCTGGGACCATGAAATACATTCTTCTTGTATCAGCTGCTGTGAGCATTCTTAGGTAACTACGAGGGACAGCCTAAAATATTTGTACCATGATTTTAGCATACTGTAGGGAGCACTCTATATTATAAGTGGATACCGTCTGAACAATGTATCTAGCCAATCGACTCCATTTCTTAGTGACATCGACATTTCTCGGGACTCTGAATGAGACAGCAATTTTAGCCAAATCTACTGTTTGTCCGGGTCTTCCAGGAATATCAACAATGATGCTCTTCTGAGAAATATACTGGAGATCAGTTGCAACTGCATTAGTGACCATCTGCAAGTTTAATTCAATTTTTCCTACATATATATTTATTTTATTCGTTTTTGCATAACAAATGTGAAAAATATAGATACATACCGATTTTGCAACTGCCTTTCGAACGAGTACATTAGTTTGTCGCGAAAACTGGCTCTCATGACAAGACATCATGTAATTAAACTAAAATTATCCATTAATCACGTATTTCTCAGAAATTGTTTCACCGCCTCCGCCATTGCATAAGCATGCAGTTGAGTTCTCTTTTCCCTATCCGCTTCATCGATTCCCGACGAGATAAAAAGAGCCGATGTTGCGGAATTCAAGCGGATAGGTCTATCTTGATATTTTTCACGCAATTTAGTCTAAAGTACGCTACATTTCAATGAAAAATGATTTAGTAAATGCTTACCTCTAATTCTCCCTGACACTGATAAACGAGTCGAGTGCCGACAATTTCCTTAGCCAGATTGAACACATCCACGATTTGTGGTTTCAATAACTCTTCAATATTCGGACCTTGACCGGCCATTATCTGATGAAGAATAAATAGTATCTTATAATTACGAGCAGGGAATCCCTGCCAGGGATGTTCAAAGTATGCTTTAGCGATTGAAACGCCAATCTCATGTCGCACATCTTGTGATGAATACGATCTTTACTCATTCATATAGCGGAAATTTAAAGCAGTAAAAAGTACAAACGATTCGTCAGAACTAGTGGAAACTAAGCATTTACATGTAAGTACATAAGGTGAAATAACAGAATCAACGCGAGAGTCGGCTTTATAAGAAATTCTAAAGGACTTTTCGCTGACTGCCTTGATAGAGGGCGAAAGCGAAAGTAAAAAAGGATTGTTTGAAGCAAGAGCAAATACAATATCGAATGCGGATTGAGTTTTATAAAGGCTTAGCGTAACTTGAACAATATTATTAATTTCAACGATAGATTTAATTAATCCTATATCTCCTGTTTGGGTGAATACGGTATCATTAACAGAATATGAAACGCCATCATAAATCAATTTTCGATACGCATTCTGATCCTTCTGTGATTTAATTTGAGAAATGAGTAAGCAGTTTCCTACTGTTCTTCATATCGGGGAAAAGTTTTCGAATTGCTGACGTTTCAGATGGTTGTAATGAAACCGCGGAAAGCAGCCTTCTTAGAAATGATTCAATGAAAAATCTGCAATAATGCAGTGAACATCTTTTTCTTCCTAACCAGAGAGAGAGAGAGATTATGCAGAAAGGAGAGACCCACTATCCGAACCGGCATCAATGGTTTAAATGAGCCATTCCATTTCAAACCCCATTCCAAGCCTTACCTCGTCGCTTGTCCGCGCTCAAATCCTCTCGATGCACCTTTACTTCTGTTTATTCCGAGAATCCTATTAACTGTTTCGAATGGTGATAGCGAGGTATCGTCAGGAAGACCCGCTCGCTCAAGTCTCTCGGGGACATGTGAAAGAATTACCTGAAATCCCGACAATGTACTAGATTTAAATTATATTAAAGAGTGTACAGATTTTTTTTTTCAACTATTTTAAATCGCAATAAAACTGACATGGACTTTCGATGTGAAGAATTTTTTACCCAACTGATTTTCCACTTCGGAATTCAAAGATGCCATCAGCGATATACTATTATTAGATACGCAAAATGATATAGCAATCACTTCTCTGATGTAATTTACATGACTGTCTTCAATAATTCGCGCTCGAAGCGAATGAATAAATAGAATCAGGATATACACAACTTGATAAATCTGCGGTTTATCTCCTGTGCACTGTAATTATTTTTAAATTATATATTTGTTTTAATTCTTACCTAGATGATCACTAATGGCAAGAAACATCAACTCAGAGATCACAACCTATAAAATACCAATAGTAACATTTTTAAAACTTAATAGTAAAAAATACCAACCGAAATTCTTTCCGTTCCAGTGAGGGAATGAGAATCGACCCCTCTTGGCTGCACGAGAGATTTCGGAACATCAAGAGTGAGTTTAGCAATCTTGTGTTTCTCTACTTTCCAAGGTGATTTCGAGTTACATATCCCTGTAAAAAATTTCACGATTTTTCACAGTGAAACTAATATCATTCCGAACCTTTGATCAAATCCGCGCTCATTCCTTCTTGAATCAAATGCAATCCATCAAACAAAAGTCGATCTAGTCTCAATGCCTAAATTTATGCATTTTTTAATTTTAAAAATCTTACTCACTGAATGGATTTATCGATTCTGGAAAAAAAGACACTGGTCTCCGTTGAGCAATACGACTGATAAGATCTGCTTTATAAAAGCAAAAATATCATTAGAAATCTGCCTCTACATTGAGCGTCTCCCTGATTTAGCGGAGGATATCTCATAGCACCATCGATATACGTTCCTGATTAGTGAAATTGCAAAGTGTGCATTTTCGATTTTCGTATTCTATTTTTTGCTTACCTTCGTGATAACAAAAGTAGCATCCGTTATAGCCAGCCCATCCTCTATGATGATACAAATCGCGCACCATTTCAAAGTCAAGAGAATTGTAGAGAATGCGAATGTTTACTGTCCACCCATTAATTGACATTTGAGTATCCTCCGTTTCCATTTTAACTAGCAACTGATGACCTGGAGTAGTAGTAGTGCTAAATTCAAACGATAGTCCGAAATTTTTATTTGGGAATTTTTTGTATTTTTTAAACAATTACAATACATAATTTTTTAATAATTATAATTCCCTTTTTTTCAGATAAATTCAGATAATCTCCCATGTTATCCAGTTTCAATTAGAAGGTAACTAATTATACAAGTGTATCCTCGTAAAATCAGAGGTATTTTCACTCGATAATTGTATTTATATATAAACTAACGCACTTCGATCTCTACTATTTAGACTCGACAATGCATCGATTATTTCTTCTTTCACAAGATGAAGTCGCGGAATGTGAGCAGCCTTAAAAGTCTTTTTTTAAATGTTATTTGATTAACCTTTCCATATTCGGCGCTGTAGTGCGATTCTGGAAAATTATATATTTTTAAAATACGTTTAATTTAATCTATTATTCAATTCAAACTTCAAATATGAAAAAAAACAATGCAATTTTTATCCGAATAGTACATTAGCGCCGAGTATTTTAAAATTAAGTTAGTAGTGTGTCCGGAAAACTTGTTACTGGCAGAAATAATGAAGAACTTTATAATTTAAAAATTGAATAATTTTCAAACGAATTTTCCGGACACCTTAGAATATAAGATAACAATTTCATTTGCTATGTATATTAACCGTTTCGTATTTATAAATGATTAATAGTATGCATGCTTTCATTGTTTATATTCATAAATATTCGCTTACGATTATATCATGTTCAATTAGAATTTGGTCAGTTAGTTGCTTGGAAGGGAATAAATGTACCTGAGGAGCAATCCATTGTGTCACGTCATTATTAATTGGAGAGGGCGATCGATTATTGGGAGATTGAGATGGACGGGGAGGAGAAGGAATACGACGAGGTGGCGATGTCTATTCCATTATTTTAATGCGTTATTTTAATAATTATATTATTTTTTTGCCTGGATCCAGTAATTCCTTGGTCCAATCTGGTTTATCACTCGTACATCTTACTCATCATCTCCTGTTGGATACTGTACTTTACATAGTGAAGAGTACTGTGGTTTATCATACGTTCTTTTTGATTATAAAGGTATCGAAAGTAGGTCTTTGAAATCGAGAAAAGAGGTACCTGAATCCACGTCCATACTGCATAAGACCGGCTGTAGATTCTAGACACGAAATTCCAAGAAAAATAGTGTGAATGAAAGTGAGCAAGCCGAAATAATGAAAAACTCGAAATACGCAAAGCGCGCTTGTGGCGTCACTCTAAGTGCGCACGTACACTACTGTGAAACTACTAGGAAACTCTACTGTGATCCTAGTAGGAAATCGCTAATGTGATCGTAGTAGGAAACTACTGTGATCCTAGTAGGAAGTTAGGCTCCGCCCCCTCGCTACTGTGATCCTAGTAGGAAATTTTTTCCAGAGGGAGAGGGTAATGAGGCAAGAGATAAAAGGGGCGGAGCCTCCCTCGCGCGTGTCTCTCTTCCTCGGTCTGCCCTCTCGCCTCCCTCCCCCGCGTTTTGCTACAATTCGGAGAAAATTGTTAAAACTCTTTAAAAAATCTTAAAATTCCTCTAAAATACAAATAAAGTGAATGCGAGTGGAGCAGCTGTGTACGACTACTAGAAACCTTTTAAACCTCAATTCTTGTAGATAAATCGTCATATTTCGCATGCTTAGAGTTTGCCGATCATGCTGCTCCACTCGTTATTTGTGCGCAGATTTCGCGCAACTCTCTATCCCTCACATGTGGGTGGAGCCTGGGGTCTCTAATTACAGCAAGTAATTAGGAGCCCGAGATGTATTTTACATTGTCCCGTTTCCGAAGAACTGATTATTATGTAATGCTTACTAAATTATTCTGGTGGAGCCGCTTCTCTCATACGTAGAGAACGCGAATATCACTGGGCAACATGAAAGACCGACATTCAACCGAACTCACAAAAGAGAGTGATGAGCGCTAGTGCCTCTTAGTGATGGCAAATCGGCAGCGACTCTCCTCGATTCCTTCGTTAACATTATTTTTCGCAAATTGTGTGCTATCTGCCATCTTTCCAACTCATCAACGATATGATAGAGCCTGACCCAGAACCGAAAGAAAAACTAAACAACCGGCAAGTCGACGACTAATATACTCAAGCAATATTATCTCGCAGAGTTCAACCAAACATTTGCAAGTTGTTATTTTATGTCCTCGGCTTTCTGTCAGAAGACGCGTTTATTCAGAGAGTGACATCATTTTACCTCGGATGTCACTCGGTTCCCTGCACTCTAGTCGCTATTCATTTCCTCTATCGATATTTATTTATTTGATACACCCCAAAGGGTGTGACAACATGTGAAGGGTGTGACAACATGTGAATAACATATACAGATTGGAAGGTTTAAAGAGAGAGGGGGAGTGGGTAAGGGGGAGGGGGGGGGGGTAGAGACGGAAGTAGGGACAGTTGGAGTTGGTACTCCCACAGATGCTCTTGACAGATGAGGTGGGCGAGGCCTCAGAACAGGAAGGGGACCGTTCCATCCATGTATATCTTATGGATCTAGAGCGAGTGTGGGAAGTGATTGAAGGATCTACAGTTTAGGGATGTCTATCTGGAGTTTGCGGGCAGTATCGGGATTAGATAAGGATAATTTTGGATCAACAATACGATGCATCTTAGACAGGAAGCGAATAGTGCGATGAGAAAAGGAGGATCGTAAATTTTCCCTACGAGCAATTGGGATATGAAGGGGAAATGCATTGTGTCTAGTCGATACATTACGGAATGAGTAGAAATGTGACATAGGTAGATCAACAATTCCATTGATTATCTTGAGAGAGAATAGAATTTCAGCAAATATTGGTCCGTGTGTCGGCCGCATCGGATCGTTTTATTCTCAAACAAGCTGTTTGCTCTATTTTTGGCTTCGAGTATTGTCGGAGGCGTAATTTCATGGTAATCACTTCCGCCAAGAACATGCAATCCTCTAAAACATATTTTAGAATCTGTGCTTGCAGGTACTTGCTATGCTTGTTCTGCTCCGAAGGGCACGAGGTCAGAATTGCAAGGGACATAGTCAAGACAGAGTACGAGATCAAATATGGCAAGCGCATCGAGAATGCATGGGTCATCCTAAACAACTGGGTGAGTACTCGGCAGTTCAGTATTACTTGCAAATATGATTGCAAATATAATGCAAATAGGTTTCAAGCTTGAATGGAACTGGATTTTTGTAGCGCGACGACAAACTTGATGTCACCCTATTCGTGTCGACTTGTTTGATGAACCTCAGCATGGTTTCCTTACTCATTATCACATCTTCATTCGCCATTCGCACCTTCCGTCACATTGCCACATCTGACAAGATGTCCACACAAACCACCCGTTTGCAACACAAACTGCTCACTGCCCTGTGTGCTCAGGTCAGAAAGCTCGTAGGAATGTCGGATTGAATAGTGCCTTATCCATTTCACACAATATCTCACCGGTCAGGCAGACGAGATAGCGTGTAGGCTCTAGAGATCTACTATTCCGTCCGTAATAACTAGTAGCTCGAATGGTTTCCTCGATAGCTGTCCAAGCCCGGCGACGAGTGGGTTTATACGCAGCGATGCAAATTTGCACCACTGCGTAAGCCCGCGGCTTGGACAGGTATGGTTACCTCTCACAAAAGTAACCACAGTTTAGGCATCGGTCCCGTTCGTCTTCGTTTACATGCCCTTCTTGGTGTGCATCAACTTCCCCTTTCTGGGCATTCCCGGAGACAGCTCGTACCACGATATCGTCGCGCCCTGTGTCACATGCTTTCCCGTCTGGGACGCCTCTGTGATCATTCTGCTCATCGCTGACTACCGAATGGGACTGGCGGGTATTCTTCGAAAGCCTCCGAAAGTGGCGACCTCGACGGTGTTTATGATTTCTACTTTTGATTCAGCTGCACAATAACATATTTTGGGCGACAAGATTGTGTTTGTAGATTGTGTTTGTGTTCTGAAGTTTTAGTTAAGAACTTGAACAGTGCGCCAAAAATTGGCTTTTCAACTGAATATAGATTGGCCACTTGCACAAGCTGTTATAGTCCTGGGTGAAATATAATTACGAACGAATGAAATTTCCGATAACATTATTCGTTGGTCATAGAGAGTTTCTCGCATGGGTTGGCCCTATTCTTCGAATAGAACACTGGCGCAATTGATTTTTGTCCAATATTATCTGAACGATGTTATCTCTTTGCTAAAACTGATAACATTTGCTGCTCTTGTTACCCTATTTTTTCTGTATCTGGAAGACAAAGTAAAAGTGCGTCCGCAAAGAAGACAAGATAAGAGGGTCTACGAAAACTCAGATTAGAAAATGTGTTTGAAGTAATAAAGCATTATTTATGTATGTATAATATAATAAAAGCAACAGTAAACAAGATAACAGTTTTGATACAATATTGCTGCTCATAATTTCTCGTGCAGTCGCGATGCATGTTTTATCGTCAGCGCTCGATATTGATCAGGACGAGTTACTTTACTGACTGGAAATCATACGTACAATAATTTGCATGTCAATGCAAATCAGAAATACCTCCGAAAATTGTATCGTAAAGTTCGCCATTGAGGCTTTTCTTGTCCGGGAAATGATTGCAGGAAATCGATAACCATACTTTCTTGTCGAGAAGAGGAAGGTGCTGAAGAAAAATGGTCAGGTCTTTCCATTTATGAAGATTGTCGAGAAAACGTATCTTTGTGAGTTCAGCTACACTTTCGTATGGGAGATACTCAAGGTAAGCGTCATTCTGTATGTAAAGCTTGTCGAGATTTCTTGAGAAAATTTCAATAATGATGGCGGCCCAGTCGAGTGAGTGATTGGCAAACAAGACTGGTTCGGAGCTGTACACTTTGTTCTGTTTGATGATCAGAAATTGAACGTGTGTTGAGATATCACGAAAAAAAATTGCTGAAATAATAAAATATTCATAAATTAGAAGATGATGATCCGTTTGAAAAATTGCGTTAAGTCTTGTCAAAAATTCATGTGTATGTATCTCTTCGCCTTGACAAATCACTAACCAGAGTCGGTCATGGAACACTCATACAGATCAATTGAGAGTCGGTCAACGTTGAGGTCGGCTATTAATTCCGAAATCGTTTTGCTGCAAATACAGAGACGATTGAAGTATCCGACAATTAATGCTCACGCAGCAAGATCTGATATATTTCTGCACGAAACATTTAGCTTCTTCGTTTTCATTCCGTCGAAAAGCAGGGAAACCGTGTCAGTCTCTATCTTTCCGAGAGCGAAATCCGTTTCGATTGACGCTTCCAGAATTCTCGAGCCAATGCAGCCTCGCACGTGCTCGAGCAATTCTGCATCGTCAACGACCGAGTGGAACTCGAAGGAGTACTCGTAATGCTGCAAGACGGGATCGTATTAGCAATTCCTTGAGTAACACACACTTTTAGATGAATTTGAACCATTTATAGTAAGGCATGCGTTGGGTTAAATATTCTCTGCTCATAGGAGCCACCCTACCAACCTGGTTGCATCACAGGAACAACCCGGGCTGCCTAACATATGAGGCCCTTTGTGTTAGGATCAACTAGCGTTCTACGGGGGTGTGGAACATCGAAAAAAATCCGATAGAATAAAAAGTTTACTGATGGGGTAACTTTTGATTCTGAAACGACTGACGTTTTCATTTTTGCGTTATCCGACAACTGATGTTTTCGTTCCGCATTCTACTACTTCTGTACACCATTTTTCAACGCTTTCTGTTCTCACACTATCACTAGCCTCGTTTCCTCATCTCCACTGCGATCTGACGATAACTCATGTGATTGTCTCTCAATCCTCTAATGGCATCGCGTAGAACTTTGGGGAATGCGGGAAGAGCTCGGCTTTTCCGATACTTCGTTACCTGATGTTTGCTTTCAAAATGAATAAAGCCAGTCATTAACGTACCTTTGAATGACGAACCATTGTCGCGATGACGAACGAAACAGAAAACAATGTTGAAAAACGGAGTTACTGTATTTAGCAGGAATTTTTCAAAGACCAATGATCACTTGGAATAATTTTTATTTTATTTTATTGTTGTGTTTGGTTGCTATTTTTTAAAATTATTTCTTGCTATTCAGATGGCGAAGTGGGTACTTGCAAGGAACGTGTCTGGTCTGCTAGTGGATGACCTCCACTTGCAACAAGAGCACGAACTGAAGGATGGTCCAACATTCGTAGGCGAAACTATCGATTACGTCGACATCCTTGGTGATAGAGTGCAAGGAGTCGTGATCGCAGTCGATACGAAGAAGAAGAATTTGATTGTAGAGAAGGAGCGACTCGAAGGTGGAAAGAAGACGGATACGGTAAGAGTTTTGTATATCGTAGTGCCAGCCATCGATCGGATGTAATGATACGTCTCAATTTATTTCAGGTAGCCGCGCTAGCTGATCGCCCCCGTGCTACTCGGTCTCGCTCCGGTAGCTGTAGCAGCGTGGCTTCGGTTGAGCAGACCAATCCGACTGGTAGTCGTGTCGGAAAGCCCCTTCTTTCTCGAAAGGATGATACTCCTAGACCCCAACAGAAGAGGAAGACTCTCAAGAGGAAGTCCACCTCCATCTCGCAAGTCGGCTCGAACTCCGGTCACATCGTCCCGATTCCAGAAGCCAGTTCTTCCCCAGACTCCGGTAACTTATGCTGCACCAACGGCACAGTCATTTGCTGCACTGACTGCCACTCCTTCTATCCCTCCACTGCTTATTCCCTCTCAACTCCCTTTCTCATTCAATCCGTCAGGATCCGCTCCTCTGACTCCTCCCATAGCTACTGGTATTTATCGACGCTGAAATCATAGATTAAAATGTACTCATTCCAGATCCATTCCAACAGTTCGTCATCTCTTCTCTCCTCTCTCTCACTCAAGAGGTTGCAGGACTCAAACAGATGAATTATAACATGTGGCTAGCTTGGAATGATCCGATTAGTCAATCGGCAAATCGATCGACAGGAACACACCAGGAAGTAAGTATTGCTCGTTAACATGAGAACTAGTATTGATCGGATGTCCAAAAATTTATCATATCAGGTCACTGGTGTGAAAAGCACGATGGCGGAATTGGGCAAGGGCATACAGAAGATAGAAAGTGAAGTGCAATCAATCACAAGTCGAATGACGCAGAAGAAAAACAAGAGTGAGAATTGATTTATTGATAGATAATTGTGTTTCCGGTTCGAGTAGTGCTCTCTACAGTCTGCATATTCTCTTGTTTCTATGATTTACAAGAGTGCGTAGAATGAAGAGCACTAGTCGATCCGGAAACACGTATCGATAGCATGAACTAGGATCTTTTAAATACAGTAAGTTACAGGTTTCGTGTACGAGCCCTATGCAACAAAAGACGACATCGAGAGCCTTGATCTGAATTAACATCACGTGATTCTGGCGACTGATATCGAGAGAATGATCTACGATGAGGAATGTGTTCAGGATTCCTCAGATCTACGCCGTAATGTCAAGTATCGCTGCAACACGGCCAAGATCAGATGGTTGATAAACGTAAGCGATAGTGAATTCATCTAGACCATATCATCAAAACATTTCGAAAAAATGTACAAGTTTCAAAAATATACTGTGACTAACTTCAGTGTGTCCTCAATCAGCGTGATGAATCCTGCGGAGACCACAAAGACGCGATTCGAACGATCGTCGCTCGTATCAATGCGTACGCCGGGAAGCGGAGAAGAGAGTACGGAAAGAAATTGAAGGAGGAGAAGAAGCACGAAGATAAGAGGAGAAGGAAAGAAGGAGGTGGAGAGTCCTTCTGGTCAATGGTCCTTCTCTTTGTCCATTTTACGTTTTGTTGTAACCTATGTAGTAACCAAAGTATCTCAATTATTTATTGTTTCATGATCAATAATTGATAAAGATCACCATAGGAAATACGTTAGAACACCAACCTGTCGCTTTGAAGTTTAAATAAACTTTGTCCGGTCCATTGTCCGTCGGATCCATCGGGTTCGCTCGTGCCCGAACCGGAAAAAACGGTTCCACAAGCCCAACTGATCTTATTTATTCGAAGGTAGATCTAATGCGATGGTATAATTACCTAATCAGAGCGACTCCGTGGTAGTAGGTGAGGAGGGCACAAGAGAGCTGGTCTGTCCGAGCACGGGTCGAATCGCTTGAGATGCCCAATAATATAGAAGCAATAAGTAGATCATTTCAAATAGCCGTGAAACACAAACCTTGCGCGGGCAGAAGAGCGGTTGTGTCCGACGATGCCTGACGAGGCCGAGCCCCAGAACCGGAAATGGGACCACAAGCACTCTGTCCTTATTTCAGCAGACTTTTCAATGAAGAATGCAAATTTACCTGAGGAGCTCACTCATGTGCGCGCAGAATGGAGGGACGGGGTAGATCATCGTGAGCGAGGGCCGAAGCTGCAATATAGCCATTCATATTTGAAGGTTTGCGACGCTTGCGCTTCAATGAAGCACTAAAACGAAAGTGTGAATATATACAAACGGGCTGGAATATGCGACTTTCACGGGAAAGAAGCTGAAACCAGCAAGAGAAGAGGCAAACTAGGCTATTTCACGCCTCATAAAGAGGATACAAGATTAGCGATTCGAATTTGAAAGAAAAAGCCTAAGATTGAGCCAATAAATAGGCAGAACGGGCACTAACCTGGCCCAAAGCAGAGGGGCGACGCCGGCCGATAGCGGGTCGACCGCCTGCAATGAAAGAATGGAGTGAAAATGGAAAAAAAATCGATTATTAGCAAGGAAAGAAAGGGAGAAAGAAACGCGCGGGAAAATCATGCCAAGGCGCGGACGATCCGCTCCAAGGCAAAGCGCGGAGCGTGAAGCGTGCGGCAAAATGTAAAATGCAAAGATGACTGCGCACACGCGCACCACTGAAAATTACACCACAAACTTCTTATTTTGAGTCGGACGATTTTGCTACTTTAGAGATTTATTCAAATTTTCTTTTCTAGTGGGCCCGAAAGACCAATCAATAAAACCTTTAAAAAAAACAAAGGATTCTAAAATTCATCAACTCTCACGGAAATGAGAGGCTTTTTGTTCTTTTTCGGCAAAATACCGAAAAATTCCGCATATGTAACATATTTCTCCCGCTTGTCGGTAGTCTCAATGTGCCCAGCAGTGCTTCTCTAGTATAAAAGGATTAGTGGCGGACCGCGAGTCTAATCGTTAGCGGTCTTGCACAATGATCAATGTACCTTGGACCAGAGCTTACTCAGAATTGATTGAATCAACAATTACACCTCTAACTCATAGTTTTAAATGTGCAAGTAAGCACACTAACTTCAAGATGTCCTTGCACGATCCAGGGCTTTCCTCCTCATAGAAAAATTCGGCCCTTCGTGTATCGTAAACTGTCGTTAGCGTAGTCATGTTCCTGAATGTCTTATTTCACGCCATTTGCGTTATCATCATCATTTATTCAATCCTCCGAGGCCGGGCCTGTTGAATGATGCATGTTCGCCATGCATCGCCCAATTGACATCAACTCGGTTTATAATTTCGAAATTCTCAATTTGAAAAATAAATAAATTTACAGAGGTCCCTGAGCGAATGAACTTTGTTTTTTCACCGCCACCTTCAAAATAAATAAATAAAAGAAAACCAAATAACATACAGTGGTCCCTGATGCGATACGAACATCTTGTACGTATTTCCGTGTACTTCTGCATTGAACAGTCGTATGGCAAAATTCTTGAGCATGAGGCGCTGAACCGAGAAAGCAAATAGGCGGTGGTGTTGTTAGGTGGATCCGGTATCTATCCAACCGAACCACAACCTTATAAAATTACTATCCCTACATTCAGACGTGGCATGGCCAATATGTGTACAAATATATAGAATACCCCGTTTCTGAGGACCGTTAAAATCGTCCGCGTACCGTTCAAATATGACCGGACCGCTATATCGCGTTGATGGACGGATTTTTTTTTATACTTTAGCCATTATTTTTTTTCTGAAAATTCTCACTTTATCCACCAGCTATAGCGCTTCGAACGCGGGGAAGCACGCGGAAGCACGCGGAAGCATAGCGGAGATAATCGCCCGTGTATAGCTTCAGCACCTCGATAAAGTACGTCCACGTGCATAACAGAAAGTTTTCCTAAAAAAATTTGTGTTTCGATTATTTTCTGATTCCTAAAGTCAATGTATGGTGACTTGGAAGGAGCAAATTCCTTTAACTTTTCTCAATCATTAGAATTCGAAGAAAACCTTTGTCCACCTACTCATTGACTAAAATATCACACATAGACTAGTGAAGACAAATCGGCATAGACTATCCTCACATCGCTTGACCTCTCGCCGGTCTGAGAAACGAGCCAATTTGTCATCACAGGCACGGCGATTACGAGAATGAAACAAATACGGTGAATATTGGATTTATTCACATTTTCAGATAATGTCATATTATAAAAATGGGGAGATATCATCTTCGCTTTTTGAGATCTCCCTTCTTGTTGGCGTAGTGAGCATTGAAGCAGCTGAGGGTGATCTCTGATCTTTCTTCCCTTGGAAGCGCACTGATCAATGCAGCATTCCGGTCAGGCGATAAACAAGAAATGATTATGACTTAAAGTAAAAATAAAATGTGAAAGTGGGAGATTCTTCATAGTCTCGAATTCGGTTCCTGATTCTATTGCAAATTCCCATTACTTTAATTGAAACCGATAGACACGATTTCTTTTTTTCATTTAAATTTTTTTTAAATCTTCATGCTGAACAAAACATAATCACTCGTGCGTGATTCATGAGCTTTTATTAAACACAAGTGAAGGGCGGTCCAAATTTACGCATGGTTAGTTTTCTCTCAGAAACCCAACATCCCAATTCTCACCAGAGAAATGGTAACATTACATTTTCGGCACTTCACTCGCACATGATACGACTGCGATTTGTTTCTTCACCGCTTGAGACGATTCGGAACTGTAAATGAGCGAAAATACAAACCTATCATGTACAAGAGAAGCACTATCCATCTCCGATCGCTTCCCGGTCGCTTCTCTCCTCCCATCCTTCTCCCTATCCTAGATAGACCAACGACTTGAATACGAGCAAATAAACAGTAGAACGAGTGAATAAATATATTTTAAATCATTAACATCAGAGGAATTACTGCAAACAATTCGAAACTCAGGTGTGAAACTAACAGAAATTTGATTCGAGAACGTCCTCTCAGATTGTTGTAATCGACAATTTACCTGCTTTTTGTCCACAACTTTGCGCTAATTGCCCCTATCGCTTCCCGGTCACCTCTCCCTCCTCCGCTTCCTCCAGGGCTAATTACACTTTCCCCTTCACGTCGAACGCTTTTTCTCTCTTGTCTCCTGCCGTTTCTCCTCGTTCTGACCTCTAAGCGCACAGTCGGATCGAATTGTGGCTCTCTCCATTCCACTGGCCCTCTCGCCGGCCAGATCTGCAAGGGCATGAGTGGCCTGCGGAGAACACCAGTCATCGCAGCAAAATGCAGCCAGTATAAAGGGCGGCAGGCGGAAGGAGGAGACAGGCAGTCGCAGCTCTTGCAGCAGCAGCAGCATCAGCATGATCAAGCAGAAGGAGCAGCAGCTTGTGGCGGACGGCGAGGGACTCAGGAGAGTCGCCTTCATGGGCATCGCCATCTCGTGAGTGCTCAGCTTATCCTCACCATACTATTTTACAAACTACTTCTTGCTTGAGTTACCGAAATATTCATTAGCCTTAGCTCATTTATACGATCGAGTAGTACCTGTGAATGCTGCCAAAATAATGAACGAGTCTCTTCATTCCATCTATCTTAGGACGTCTTTGTTATCGAACTATGTTGTTCAAATAGCGCATTCTTTGTTCTTTTCGGTTTGTTATCTGAGCAAAGATCGATTTGAGACCGGCGAACGCGCCAAAGGTCTTTCCCTTCCGCCTTAGCGCATTTCGATCCACTCCTGGTGCTTTTTGTCTAATGATTGAGAAATGTTCGCTTTGTGATAGACAATGGGCCGCCAGTTAAAACACCATTAAGGTGGAGTGAAAGCTCACTTTGAGTTCGATTGTGTAGCCCAGCTTCTGGATGTTAGTATACTAGTCTAGACAACTCAATACTCTAGTTACTCTAGTTGCATACATTACGATGATTGAGCTAGACTGATCGATATAAGCTCACTTTGTGATCAATACTGAGTACGGTAACTACAGTACGATGGCGACGCTCACCGCCATCGTCGCTATCCCCTCCATCTACTCGTACGTGCAGCACGTGCAGAGCGACCTCCAGACCGAGGTAGTGTTTTCTTCAATCGATTGATTGATCTACCTTACTCATTCTACCGTACATAAGTTCTCTCAAAAGTGCGATAACAACATAGTCAGAAAAGCAAAATGAATTTTCAAAATACAATCCGGCATAATTCAATCGCAGGTTGACTTCTGCAAGCAGCTGACGCACGGCCTCTTCGGCAAGTACGAGTACCTCAGCGTGCTCAAGGACCAGCCCATGAAGGTTCGTTTCAAGCAAATCATTTCGTGACTTTATCCCTCTTGCGATTTTGTCTCTAATGTGTCGAGACATGCGACGTATACGTGTTATTTTCTCTGCTCTGTATCTTTATGTATTCTTTTTTCACCATGCGACTCACGTGCATACTGGATCGGCTAGCAACATATCGCTTTCAAAAGCGATTGAAACATATTCGAACCATCATCCTTTCGAAATTCTAAATTATTGCGCACATCTCGAACTGCTAGATAAACTGAGAATATTCAGGTAAAGAGACAGGCCGGATACGGCAACTCTGCTCCCGTGACCGCCGCCCCTCTCGCACCCGAGCGTGAGTTCATTGATCTTTGATATTTGGTCCTTATCATCATGAGTAGGGAACGATTCTGAGTTGCGGCAAGCTGACAATAGTATTACCGAGTTGAACATTTGTTTAAAATACTGAGCAACAACTAACTAAAACTGAAAGTGGCCAATGACTTTCAACAGCCGCTGAAACTCATGTGAATCCCACCGATTTAATTTTATTTCTCAACATAAAAATTTCTAATATAATCCCACTTAATTCAATCGCTTCCAGCCACTTCATACGACCAACTCGTCCACAACGCGCACGCCGAGCAGGAGCAGCAGTCGTGCTGCAGCTGCGGCTCAGGAGCCGCAGGACCTGCTGGACCTCCCGGTCCCGACGGAGCCCCCGGAAAAGATGGATCTGCTGGTAACCCTGGAGCCAACGGCGAGGACGCTGCGGCCGATGCCGCCCCCGGCCCTGATGACTTCTGCTTCGACTGCCCCGCCGGACCTCCAGGACCTCCCGGTGAGATGGGTTACTGTATTATACATGTACTACTACAGTAACCTTAGGGTGATCTACGGATGATGGGCGAGATCTAACATGACCTGTTCAGGAAACCCCGGACCCAAGGGACCCAATGGAAACAACGGAGAAGACGGTCTCGACGGTCCTGACGGAAACCCCGGTTCTCCCGGACCCATGGGTCAGGCTGGACCTCCTGGAGCCGATGGACAGCACGGAAAGGCTGGAGAGAAGGGCACTGACGGCATCGTTGAGGAGGTGCACGTGCCTGCTGGCCACCCCGGACCCAACGGAGCTCCCGGAGAGGCCGGACCCGATGGCGAGGCCGGACCTGCCGGCAAACCTGGTCACGACGGAGTCGCCGGCCCGCCCGGAGACGCCGGACGCGACGGCGCTCCCGGAGCGAAGGGAGACGATGGTGCGCCCGGACGTGATGGAGAGACCGGCAACGGGGGCGGTTGTGACCACTGCCCGCCGCCAAGAACCGCACCCGGATATTAGATACCGTAATTCTAACTTATCGATTGTCGAGTACTGTAGTCGTGTCATGTGCATGTGCAGTAGCCAAATGACGATAAAGAGACGTAATTTATTGGTTCGTTCGATCGAGTTCAACAGTTTTTTTTTCGGTCACCAATTCAGTGGTTCATAGAATTTCCGGCTGTTTCAGTCTTTCGATTTCCTTGGAGTTTCCCAGACAATCACCATGTGTACATCAGACAATGTTATGACAGATTGAGTCCGAAATAATCTGAACTTTTGGTAAGCCGCTTTTTCCATTTCCCTCCCTCTCTTCCCCACCAGATTCAGAGGAAATATGTGGCCTGGCAATGAGAAAGGTTTCATGAGCAACTCGGTTACAATTGCCATCCTCGTCTTGCTAATCGAGGTAACACTCACTACTTCATTTATGAATGAATTTAGTGATAATTCAGTCTGACTCGTCCTTACCCAGTCATTAAATCAACGATTGTCGAGACAAGAATCGGATGTGAGGTTGTCTCTCGAATTTCGAGGATATTTTTGAAAATGTTTTTGGTCTAATGAGACACTACTACTTAGTGAGGAACCGGTGAACAAATTCGAGATGAAACATATCGAATATTTTGAATGAAACCGACACATGAAACCAATTAATTCCGCGAGTTGCTCTAAACTGACTCCGATACACCAATACGCGAAATTGCATGCTCAGTGCTTCGCATTTCTCCCCGTTGGGTTTCGAATCCCGCTGTGACCTCAAAAAAATAAAATACATGACTAGAGGAGTTTCTGACGTATTTTTGCACGTAGAAACCGAATTTTTTATGTTAGAGATCGTGAAACTGCGAAATGAAAAAAGATACAATCAAAAAACCGGCGATCCCCCCACAAAGAATTCGGTCTGCGAAAGCAAGAAGGAGATATTCGTGAAGAGAGCTCAGGGATGTCTCCGCAAGTTGGAAATGTTCGGCATTCATTTGAATATTATTTAGCCCGCACCAACATCTCGGCAGAGTTTGGCGATGATCCTTGTGTCGACGAAGTTGTTCATATTCATCCGCATATGGAGGATGGAGGCCGATCTGCATGATCGACAGGATTTATCGTGGATATCTCATTCGGTAGGGTTAGAGCACCGAAACATCAAATCTATGATGGAATCCTCTATAGAGCAGTAGTGATATCGTCTCGGTTTCCAGATATCTCCATTCTGCACACTCTTTAGTCTATCTGCCCGGCGAGGCAGTGTGCAGAATAGACAGAGGAAAAATGACAGGAAAAATGACAGAAAAATGACACAGAGCAGTGACCGCGAATGGAGCGCGCATCACTTTGGACAATGATGGCGCGTGTTCTCTGGCAGGAGATGGAGGCATGTGGACGTACATCTACCCC
Organism: Pristionchus entomophagus; assembly: GCA_036245825.1. Lineage (NCBI taxonomy): Eukaryota > Metazoa > Nematoda > Chromadorea > Rhabditida > Neodiplogasteridae > Pristionchus > Pristionchus entomophagus. The sequence goes on along the minus strand of BTSX01000002.1, from coordinate 9,642,627 downwards.
TTGTAAGGAACCCCCCTATCTCAATTTCCATTGCGCCCCTATTATTTCTTTCTAAGCCAGAAAACGAAGAAGTGCCGACTCCAGATTAGGTTTCGTAAAGATCCTCATATTTTCAGCTGTGGTTTCACACCCGTTAGAGTGGTGGCAGCAGCATTTGTACTTGCTGGTAACGACTTTCTTTGTTCTTGGTTGTGAAGCGCTTTATGATTTTTCGGGCATCGTTGTGACAATATCGTTAGTAAAACAAAACCCTCTTCATTACATCCCATTCCCCCTTTCATCAGACAATAATGCGACAATTCAGGTTCCGAGAAGTGTTGATGTGGTCCGCTACAGCTGATGAGAGTTGCGAATGGAGTAACAGCAATCACTGACAAGATCGGAGTCTGTGCGAATCCCGATCACCGAATTCAGTTCGTCCGAGTTTCAACCTTTTTTTATTTGAATATTCCGGCAGTATAAAAACATATTTCAGTTTTCACTCGCTCAAGTGTTCGGTTCCTCCGAATGAATACAGGGATGCAGCGGTGGCTACCGGCGTGAGTTATGTTGTGAACAGCGCTTCAGACTAGACAAATAGATTAGTGAGACTGTAATGAGAAAGAACATGAATAGTTCTGACGAAGGCCTCCCACTAAAAAGGCTGATTTTTCGAGGTAAACCCGCGTTTCTGTACTAAAAAATCACCGTTGATTTAGGTCCTGATCTCGTGTCAGGCGGAAGTCTGGATGATGTGGGAGGGAGGAGGAAACCTGTGGGAAGTGAGGGCAGCGGCTTGTGCGTTCTAAGCTCTTCCTTTAGTCTAGTATACTGTTTCATTGTTCCGACAGACTCTTCGAATCAAGTTCTTGTTGAGTTTCACATTCGCTTCATAGCTCAGTTTACCCAATCATAGCATTGTTTTCTCGATTACATCTTTAGAAAAAAAAATTTTCATGAATAATTTATTAATCTAGTGTTAGAATCGATAATCAACGAGGACCATCAATTACATTATTCAATCGATAAACACCGATGGTTGATCTGTCTCGAAGAGAACATCTATCAATTCCTCCATTGACAAGGGAACCGCAAAAGTCGGCCTCCACCGATCCGTTTTCTTTTTTCACAGGTCCTAGGGACCCCCAGGGGATCCTATCTATTACCGTTTCGAAAATCGACCGCACTTTGTTCCTAAGGAACTAAAAAAGGTCTTGAATGTTGCATGGGATTTTGCCCGGCGGCTCGGTGAATAGTGTTAAAGAACTCAACCTCTCTCAGAGTGAACGTCCGTGGCTCAGTAGGTTGCGGGTTAGGCTCAGTTTTGGGAAGTGGTGGGTTCGACTGTCCAAATCTTTTTGTTTAATTTTTGCAAGTTTTTCATGCAATTTCCTTCATTATTTGTGATACCGATATCCTAAGTTGTTCCCTCTTTCGCAATAGCAAAATAACACTTTTTTTCTGAGATATATTTTGAAGACTGGGTTTGATTATGAGAAAGCGGGAACAAATTAGGATATCGGAATCACAAATAATGAAGGAAATTGCATGAAACATGTGAAGATTCAACAAAAAGATTTGGACACATTGGGAGTCGAATCCACCACTTCCCAAAACTGAGCCTAACCCGCAACATACTGAGCCACGGACGTTCGCTCCGAGAGAGGTTGAGTTATTTAACACTATTCACCGAGCCGCCCGTGCAAAATTCCATGCTATTTTCATGACCATTATTAGGTCCTTAGGAATAAAGAGCGGTCGATTTTCAAAACGGTAATAGGGTACCCTGAGGGTCCCTACGGACCTGTGAAAAAAAGAAAACAGATCGATGGAGGCCGACTTTTGCGGTTCCCGTGTGAAGGAATGCAAGAAAGTCATCGAAAATCAAAACTTCGAAAATGAGTAACAATTTGTGAATAATCGAGAAATAATGGAGGGGGGATGACGACATTGAATTGAATTGAGAAGATGCCCATAATCATCCATGATTTCCTTTTTTCCTTCTCCTTTTTTCATCTGGAGTCAACTACGTTTGTTGATTTCAAAACGCCAAGACTCGAAAGCAATCGCAATGAGTCTAGTCCGCTAAGAGTTTTTCTTCTGTTTTTTCTCGTTCTTCTTCTATCTCTTCATTTCTAGTGTGCGTCGATGATTTTATATAATTTTTTTTTAAAATTCTTTCGTCGATTTTTGTTCGCTCAGTCAATTAACCTGGATACCGTGAAATCAAATGCAATATGTGCCTTGAATTCTCTCTTGCATTCGTGGTTTGAACGAATGTTTATATTCTTTGTGGAATGTTTAGATTCTCTTGCGATCGTTCGATTGCTCACTTACCTCAATCAGTCTTGTTTCTTTTACGTTTTTTTTCATTAACCATCTTCGTTTTGCCCTATTGACAATTACTCTTCTCCAGATCAATGGATGCTGAAGCGGTTGAAACGTATTTGCCTATTGCACAAAAAGTACTCCGAGAAGCTTGGTACTGCTCAATTTTCGTGCTGATAAGGTAATTTCATATTATTTGCATATCCTGGGTGAACTACTGGCTTTGAAGACTGTTCTATGTGTTGTTACTGAAGAAGAATCGGATTCCAGCGCTACTTCGTATTATGACCTTACATTTATGTACGTGCATTTTTATTAATAAGAAATTTAAATCATTCATTTCACAGTGGCCTTTCATATATTTTTGTGGTTAAACAATATCGCTGGCTACATCATATTCCAACATGTAAATCATACTCGCATTCGAATGTCAGAATGGCTCATTTCAGTTTGGACATGCACTGATCAATCGTCAAATGTTTGTGGGGAGTTCAAGAAAAATATTTTAAAAGAACTGTATTTTTTCAGATTGGAAGCATCATACACACTCTATTGGTACAACAGTTATTTGAATCATTAATCTTTCAGATTTTAGAATAGTTATTTATACATTGTTTGTTGCCTTGTAAATTTGATTCATGCTTTGATGAGACTGTTGTCCATCATTCACCCACTATATTACAGAAAGGTTTCAGTAATGAAAACTGAAATATTAATAATTTTTCTCTCTATAACTTTACTAGCAAAACAATCGCGATTGTTGGAACAATAGCTTGAATTACTGGACTAAGCATACTTCTCATTATTCCATGTCATTTGGCATGGACAAAATCTTACATATATAATCTATCGCTTGTAAGTACGGATCTGAATACGTTGGACTGATTATATTATATTGTCAATCAAACTTGAATTTTTTGAAAGATCCGCATCTTACAGAACGTTATATCTTCTTTATTTTAAATTAGCACTATCATCACCTCCATAATCACAATTGTTTACTTGAAAAGATTCGTGGTACTTTTTTGATTTTCTGACTCGAACAGTTATCTTGATATCTGGATCTTGACACAAAATCCATGCTATTTATATTCAGGCATACAATCGAAGTCAACCGATCCCCCAATCGATTCTACGGACAACATTCTCCTTATGTATACTCTGCTCATGTAATCTTTATTTTTAAATTTTATCTATTCTACTTTATGTAGCGCAGGCGAAGTCATTTGCTCATTGATTATAATGGATCTCGACCTCAGAATTTTCATTCTCCATCGAATAATAACAAGCGGGGACGTAAATATATGGCGATTTTATTGGTACGATAAATAAAATGTCGAATAGGTTTAACTTTTATCCAGGTACCTCGCCGGAACTGTGTACTATCTGAAATTTTTTTGTTTTCCAACTTTACTCTTAGTTCTATTTCCCAAAGTACGTTTTCATTACAATAGTAATGACTTTGAAAAAATAGATAATTCAGTTCCTACTGCTGGTACTTGGGAGAGAAGTGGGCGTAAGTACGAGATCATCCGCAAAATTTAGTAACTCGAAGAAGTTTAGCCGAATAAATTCATGAAAATCCACTCGTTCGAGGCTAATGATCATCGATTGCGCGCTCGAGAAAATAAAACTAGAAAAAAACTCCTTTATTTGTATTGCACCTTAGATGTGGCAAATGATATTGTGACCCATTGGCCTTGTCATATTTCTTTCCTCTCTCTCTACACACATCCGAATATGCAAACGCCGATTGGAAAACGCTTGAGTTTCATGCTCCGCATAATAGTGTGTATCGATCCGTATCGTTGAGAATTTATCTGCGTCACGGACTATTATGGAAAGAGGGAACCCGCTGGCTAAAGTTCTATGCCTTTCTCGGAGGCTGCCATCCGTTCTCTGATTCTGTTCGACCTTCCTTGGCGTCCGTTCAATGGATTAACGTCCGTTCTCATTAGACGCGTAAACGGAAGCAAGCATCCAGAATGTGCAGCGCTTATAAGGACACTCTAATCACTTTTACTCATTCAAATTGACATTCTCTGTAATTCAAATTATTTTAGTCTATTTATCTTAATATTTTTATACGTTCGTTTGCCCATAATCCTCAACAATTTGCTGGTTATTTGCTATCACTTGTTCAAATCACATTTGAAATTTAACCGAACTGCTTTCAGAAAACTCTCAACAAACATGCTTCGCTCAGTCACTGAAAGAGAGAATGACTCGACAAACGTTGAACCTGCGGTAAGCTTTAGATGATCGACACGATTGACAGTTTGGTTTGAATAACACTCATAATTGTAATCATTTCACTTTCCTCTTCTCAGTCTACCGAGCGAGGTTCTTGAGAAGGTCAATCACAGCCTTAGTCTCAAAGATCGTGCCTATGTCGCTTTAGTCAACAATTATCTCAAAGGAATCGAAAGACAGGCCGGATGCCGCCTCTTCACAGATATTTACTACGACTCGGTTTGTTAACAAAATTAAATACATAGATAGGCAGTACTACTGATTCATTTTTATCATAATTTATATTTTCAGGCCGCTGATAACATGATCACCGCTGAAGATTCAGATGAAGACTTAATTTATATCACCGATAATAATCGCGAGGCCACATCAGTTCAACAAGTGGCAGAATTCTTCAGACATTCATCGACTCACTGCCTGCAAATCCTATGGGTGCGTTTTTGAAAAAATATAGTTAATGAATTGTGCGCATGAATTGTCAATAACTGCATAAATCTCAGGGTCAAATGGATGAAGAAGTAGAGAAAAGGTTTCGAATAGTTTTCAAGACTGTGAAGTTCAGCATCTTGAACATAAAATTCACAAACGAAAACCCGGGAAGGTGATGAGTATAATTTAATCGAAATTAAACTATTTAATATCCTTTCAGTATTGTCAGTGATCTGGTTCGAGGCCGCAAACATATTGAACATGTGATAATTCATTGGCCCCGAGGTGTCGGAAGCGACTTTGAATCTGCCCAGCGAATGCTTTTAGATCTTCCGACTATGGAGAGGTGTGATATCGGCTTGTATTCGGTGAGCAAAAAGTTTACATCTAAAAAAAATTGTTTATTTTTCTCATCTAGTGTTTTTTTTTTACAAGTGTATGTAAATTTCTCGACGCTTCCCAGTGGGTCGGAAGTTCCCACTATCTTTAGCGTTTGTTTGTAAAAGCACACAGAAAACCCCCCCCCTCATCATTTGATGCGTATATTTTCAGAGTAATCAACCGCTCTTGAACGATGAGGTTCTTCTACATCTCGTAGAAAACTCGTGCACAACAAAGATCGTCTGTGGATCGCCAGCAGTCACTCCCTCCGGATTGTCAACCGTATTCAAGGTACGTATATCTGTTTTAACTACTTGAATCTCCAAGTCGAATGTATCGAAACTTTCTACATTTCAGATGTTTCGCTCATCGCTTCACACAAAAAAGGCCCAATTCCACATTTTTTTCCGCACACTTTCCAATTTCATGAAGGCTCTCAACGGAACAAGTTACAATGTTTCTGGCAATGAAATCGTGCACCGCAAGTCTGGAGCTACTCTACGATCTCAAGTTGAGATCGCGAACCTGACTGTAAACTGCACAATCAAGGTTATACTCAGTGTTACAAAGCCGGCAGTCTAAAAAAAAGTAACCACAAGAAAGTACCAGTATTCTATCCTTGGGTATCCATATTTCTCATACATTACTCGATTTCCGTATCTTGAATCCACTATAAAAAAAATTTCCATTTCCTTGCAATCCTTACCATTTGTTCAAGATTGTTTAGAATTTCCGATAAAAACAATTAATAAATAAAAAAAATTTAATATTCGAATGTTCTTACATCTCACATAAGTTAGCACGTATCTAGCCTATATTTGATAAACAGCTCGGTAAACATATCTAAGTTATGCAGAAAATAAGATAGCAAAACAATCACGGCGAAATTTTCTCATATGTGTGGTTCGATCGTCTTTCTCCCGCTATCTCTCATCACTCAACCGAACTTCAGATAAGGTCGAAAACGATTACGTTTCACTTCGCGATATGAAAGACAAAATTGTGCTATGACGCGAGCTCATTCTGAATGTATTGTTGTTGCTTTCGTAGTGTCCTAAACGAGCTAAACACCTCCGCCCCTCGTTCGAATCTCTTCCGATTACGACAGTCTCTCGTCATCTTCCCATCTGGCAAACATGTTTCTCAAAACTTTAACGCGAGGTGAGTACATCGCTGATTTGCTACTTTCGAATTAAGCTCTTCCAGAAATCTCTTTACCTGGATAAGGTCAATGATGTACTGAGAGATGATGCATCACTCTCGATTAAGGATTTAAAATGGACATCTGACTCTCGAGGATTCACATGTTATCTCGTATTTCTAACCGACCAAATAATACGCTAAATCAAAACAGTCTATAGATGTCAATTTGTCATCAATACTCGGGGCATTCACTCAGGATGACTTTATCACCCTACCACTCTCACGGATTTCTTCAAGGCGCTCTCGTTTGCAACCTCTTTTATAACTCTCGCCACCATAACTTGCAGGATCAGCTTGCTTCCAGAGAATTTATATTGCAGACAGAGCTTGGACGGGATACTGGAATGAATTTTAACGCATTATAAACGATCATCATTGGGAGGAGCTTCATCACCTGAGAGATCGTTCTCATCACTTGCCAATACGACTCGCGAGGAACCGATTATGCTGGAATTAGCTTAGACTGGATTTCAGAGCATTTTGGAATGAAATAGAAGAGTGGATTGCGCCACTATTGATTATAGAATTCCTGAATGCACGCAAAGATACAAATTACAGCTTTAAATAGATTGTGCATCGGATGAAAGAGCAACGATGTTTTCTCGGACTCTTTTTTTTTAAATAAAAATTTGCTTCTCTGTCCACGTATGTGTAAGGGAACGCAAACAATTAAAAAAACTTGGCTTTGTTTAATTTCTCGGCTATGTTTCAGACGGCGTCCAAAAGCTACAATTCCGGATGGTTTCAATTGGAATGACGCCTGTATTCGAAATTTTTAAAAAACTACCATTGCGCATTTCAGCGGTTACAGAACTTTTTCCAGAATGTTTAAGATTCCAGATCGAACAAAGTTTGCACACAAATTCCACTATAAACACTCTTAAAGAGAAGCTACTCGCATCTTTCGTGAATTTTTTCCGTTTCTCTCTCTCTATGTCTGGCTGCTCTAGAAATTTGACAGTAGATTTGCACTACGTGCGTTTTACCGCAATGATTCGTGGCGTAAAAACTGAACTTCAAAATTATCAATCGCTCGCTGAAACCGATCCGAATCGTGAAACAAAAGGAAGTGACCTAGTTTATCCTTTTCCCGGCTACGGTTGACGGATGGCAACTTTAACATTTCGCTCTTTCTCTCGCTGAGAAATCCCGTTACGTGTTTTTATCTATAGTAGGTCGCTCCATTCTTGACACGTTCTTTCCGACCGGAGTGATGAGCAGAATAGAGAGAATAAATTCCTGAGAAGCTACTCTAAAGATGCAGAACGGAAGTGTGCTGAATGGAGAGAGTCGATAGAAGGCTTTCCTAGTGCAGGAACGGGATCGATCGGATCAGTTTGCCGCCCTGCGTCTCTCTATATCCTCCCGCTATTTTTGACTAAAACATGCGATACCGTAGTTTAGGCATACAGTAGTCTTTGATGTTTCTGATTACAGTATTGTCGTGACCCACTGTAGATATTTCCTGTATTCAAGCTGCAATAGCGCAATCGTGCAATTTCCTTACCTTTAATGTTTTTTTCGAGATGGCTGTAAAACATAACACATGAAAAACATTAAAGACGTTTTCTGTTGAGTTTTACATGCTCTTCATAGCTGTGATTTTCCATTTTGCTTCAATAGCACTTCAACTCTAATCAATAAAAAACAATCAACATCCTCCCACTGAATGGACAAATTTTAATAAGTTTATTATTCATCTCGCTTTCGAATCGAATATAAAAGGTGTGTCTAGAATCGATGCATAAACAACGGGGAGCAGCAATTAAATTACAAAATTAAAATTGAATAACAAAGAAGGAAGCTCATACATACTGACTAGGTTTGTACTGCAGTTACCGAGAACGAACGTTTTACAAAAATAGCAAAATACAATGTATACAGTACAGGCTAATCGAAAATACTATAAGATCTTTTTTTAGTCTTCGATCTCGAGTTTTGAGATTTTGTCTGACCCATCGAACAATTCTTGACCCACTTAAACAAGTCTTCTCAGAAGCCCAATTCTTGTTCAATCTTACTATAATTGATACCATCAATTATTCTATTGAAGAGAAACATTATGGCATGTCTAGTTCATTGTGTCAACTATTGTTCGCTGGGTCAGGCTTTTTCAGAGAATTATTCCAAATCTCGTATATCAAAGTGTAAAATATGATCTTATAGTATTTTCGATAGGAAATTCAATGGCGAACACGAAAATCAACACCTCAAAGCCTGAAAATGTCTCTGTTTTGTGCAAAATCAATCCGCGGAAGCCGCGGTCCGCGGCAGCCCGCCGCGGCAGCGCTTATGCAAGGCGATTAGCCAGTACTGTAGAAAATAGAAATAGAGGTAGGGACAGTATGTACATAGTATGCTTACAGTTGAATTACCCGCATGTCATTCTACTTCTTTTAGAATCATAAATCGCTTACAAAAAGTGTTGACCAAATACAAAACTTTTTTCTTCGAGTTTTCCACTTTCAAAAGGAGTAGTTTTTCTATGATGTTGAATAATGAGGGGAAAGAAACATTGGGACTAATGTATGGAGCTCTAGGAAGAGTGCAGAGGTCGGAACCAGAAATCGATCAATACCGGGAACACGAGCAAATGCCGAAGTTCGAACCAGTTGTCGATAGGTCACGTACCGTAACCTATCCGGGTCATTGCCCGAAGTGATTGTCATTTGAGAAGAACTGATTCTGCTGACAGAGAAAGGGTCCGGCTGAGTAGGGTGGATTGGGCAGATGGGAGGAGGATGGAGGAGTGGCGAAGATTGAGGGAGAAGGGAAGGAGAGGGAGACGGGAGAGGGACGGGGAAGGGCCTGCAATTCATTTCACACCCACTCTCCAAATTTATCATAAAAAATGATAACTCACCGTCTGTGGTGGGGTCTGCGTAATGACTCCGAAGTGAGATCCATTGAGGAATGAAGTGGACACGGTTAGGTCACCCATTGTAGGGGTGAGCTGACTGCTGTTGCTGAAACTGAGATCGCGTGCTCCTTTGAACTCAGAAATTTAGTTGCTCAGAAACATTTGTTTGTTATTCGTAATGTGCCATATCTCTGAGAAATTCGAGAGAATCGGCCATTCTTTGTTGATTTTGAAGAGAGAGGAAGAATATGTTTCACCGAATATTTTTTGCCTGGGAAGTATGGGCGTTTCCGATATTTCTCCAATACAATGTTTTAAAAAATAACAAACCTCTGAGAGTTGTTGCTCGTAGAAGGTAGTGAGCACTGTGCCAAGAGTGAGAAGTCCAGCGACGTCTGAAAAAAATCCCCTTTCCATCCTTGTGAACTGCGAAATTCCCGGGTTTGAGTGTAACACCGTCCCGTTCTTGTTCAATGATCAATGAATCAAGAGCTTGCAAGACTACGAATAGATCTTTACTATCAAATTTTTTCTTACCTCGCAGATGTCACTGGGCAGTCGGGGCGAGCCGCGTGTAGGCATCGAAGAGGAAGAAGAATCGGGTTGGTGGTCTTGAGGGTTGGAGGGAGACGGAATAACCTGCAAATGATAAAGGAGTAAGAGGTGATTCGAGGAAAATATCCAAAGAATACGCTGAATACAGAGAGAGAGAAGAATCAATCACTAACTGTGGGACTCCTCTCTGCCATTAGCTCTGCCACGAGGGGATCGAGGAACTGGTCGGGGAACACTCCCGCGACGGCCATGTTCTCGTGGAAGACTGTCGCGACTTTCTGCAAGGAATGATCTTTGAACTTTGATCTTTGATCTTTACTAAATCCGTTAGGTCAAATCCTCACCGAGATCAGTGTGATAAGCAGCATCACTCGACCGAAGCGCGTGAACATCGATTGCGCGCTCGAGTCGGAATCGTGCTGACTACAAAATAAACTATTTTAATATGATGGTTAAACACAATTATGAGTGACTATCTGAGTCAGTGAACATATGTGCGCAGATGCTTGGCACTAGCAAAAAATCGAATTCGCTCTAAATGTGGGCGTCACTGGTTTAGTGTTCTAGATCGATCTCCGCTAAATGGCAGAAGTTTCAAGAAACTACCGTAACCCAATAGACTTTGCTCTTTCGAAATCGTTTCAATCGAGTCATATCTGAAAAATTACACAATATTCATGCAATAAAACCCCCTAAGTTTCATCCCGATCGTATCAAAATTCGATGAGAAAAATCATTTTTTTGAAAAAAAAATTCACTCTTTTCATTTCAGCTTTTTTGTTACACAAACAGGGTACATTTTTTATTTGATTAATCAAACGATCAATCATCCATATCGTGTGCAAATATTGTAAAGATCCATATTGGACCCCGGCGGATATAGAGCAAAAACTGAGCCTGACTGAGGGTCGGAATTCTAATTTATTTCACTATGTCGTGGTATTCGTGCAAATTGGAATATTATGCACATATGTCAATGTTTCAACATTTACTGTTTCAGTTTATGGTGGGACAATACGACTTTGCACGATTTTGAGAAAAAGGTTTTTTCGACCGTCACGATTTATGGATTTCGCGACAACTATTTTTACAAACGATAATAACACAGGCTCTTACTAGTATAAATTTGTAGTCCCTTGACTACTCCATCGAATCCATGTGATATGGGGCTCTGGCAATCCCGTGGTCCCCTTCATTTATTGATTCAAAAAATGCGATTTGAAAATTATGCAATTTTCAAAAAGAAGCAAACTCCCACTTGTTAGTGCTCATTATGTTCGTCTATCATCGCATGTTTTTGACAACGATATTACGAACATAATGAGCACTGGCAAGTGGAAGTTTGCGACTTTTTGAAAATTGCTAATTTTGCAAATCGCATTTTTGAATCAATAAATGAAGGGTACCACGGGATTGCCAGAGCCCTATATCACATGGATTCGATGGAGTAGTCAAGGGACTACACATTCCTACTAGTAAGAGCCTGTGTTATTATTGCGTTTGTAAAAGTAATTGTCGCGAAATCCATAATACGTGACGGTCGAAAAAACATTTTTCACAAAATCGTGCAAAGTTGACATATGTGCATAATATTCCAATTTGCACGAATACCTCGACATAGTGAAATAAATTAGAATTCCGACCCTCAGTCAGGCTCAGTTTTTGCTCTATATACGCCGGGGTCCAATATGGATCTTTACAATTTTTGCACACGATATAGCAGGATGGTTGATCGTTTGATTAATCAAATAAAAAATGTACTCTGTTTGTGTAACAAAAAAGCTGAAATGAAAAGAGTGAATTTTTTTTTCAAAAAAATGATTTTTCTCATCAATTTTGATACGATCGGGATGAAACTTAGGGGGTTTTATTGCATGAATATTGTGTAATTTTTCAGATATGACTCGATTGAAATGATTGCGAAAGAGCAAAGTCGATTATGTTACGGTTGTTTTTTGAAACTTCCGTCATTTAGTGCGAGAGGCGACTAGAACACTTAACCAGTGGCGCGTGAGCAACACTCATCGAGTACTACCATCCCACACATTTAGAGCGAATTAATTTTTTGCTAGTGCCAAGCATATGTTCACTGGGTCAGATAGTCACTCTTAAACGTTTCAGAATGTTGATCTACAGAGTTATGAATAGAGAAAACTCTCTCGAAACAGTTATTCCTCGTGAAAAAACACATGATGCATTAAAGATAGCGATGCGGTTGGAAAGATAATCATCAATCTTTTCCTTTTTGAAAAAAAATCAATCAAACCTGATAGCGTGGAAGAGCAGTCCCTGCACACGTTCCCGCAGGTTCCAGAGGATGTTGCGAGTTTGGGCCGAGACGTCGGGGCATTCTGGAATAGATATGGTCTCGCTATAGATCCCATCATTTTTAATTCTTTATTGGAGTCTAGCTAAACCCTGGAGACTACCATAATTTGCTCATCATAGTTTTTCGCAACTAAACATCATGTTGCGCCGAATGCCCTACGTGAGTGCTACTTAGCATTAGCGGATTGCCTAACTCGATCTTCCGAGAATGTCATGTCCATCGTTTTGCGTAAAACATGTGACATTTACAAGGATAATTTGACTCATCATTCCTCTCCACAAACAAGTGTTTTTTTTCAAATGAAATGACGAGTTTTGTAATCGAGTTTCTACGAAAAAGATACGAGAAACGGATTATATTTGCTACTTTCATATTACACTCGACCAAACTTCTTCCGAATTACGTAATCAGATCTCATCATCGGATAATGGAGAACCTTTCTCATCAAACGGACGTCAGTAAATATCGACCGCTTAGTAAACAATCATCACTTGCAGAATCTCTCAATCCTAGCGTTCTTGTTCAACGAAATGACGTTTGGAATGGATTTGGAATGGAAGGGGCGATGATAAGAGTGTTTGGAATGGATTTGGACTGACCCGCATCACACACGATCATCACTTGGAGGATTATTGATTCATCCAATGACAGACCAAGGGCAGCCATCGGTCCCACCACCTCATCGAGTAGACGACCCACGAATCTCTTTGAGATCATGCTGCAATGGGTTTGAAATGGATGTTTAAAACTTTTGTGTTTAAAATTCGACGAGTGAACGGATACTTATGTTTCAGAACTCTCAGATAAACGATTCCGCGCGGGAGAAATCGATTTCAGCAGGTGATCGTGTATAAAAAGAACTACTATCGAGCAAATAATCGTTTAAAATGATACTTGGTAGCGGCAAGATCCAGCGGGGCATCGCGTGGTAGGGAGAAGCCGTTGCAGAGACTCACTGAGTCACGCTGGCCGGGAACGCAACTGGAAGGGAGAAAGGCATGAGAAAATCTTTAATTCGCGTCAGTTTATCATATGTTCGTAACTTTTACAGAACAGATCATCGAAAAGCAGTAAATTTCTGAGTTGCTCATGCCCTTTTTTTAGAAAGTGGCAGAAAAGTAAGAGCCCGGTCAACTCACCGATGCGTGTTCGCGGCTAGGTTGTGCACGTAGAAAGTGGGGAAGACGGAGCGGAGAAGGGCAATCTGGAATTATGTGCACTTTCAAAAATTCGTTTAGTAGATAATAAAACATTGTACTTATTATGCGCAAATGTACTCATTCATCGTGCCCTTTCTCCTGTGAGAGATAAACAGATTGGGGAAAATCCATCGAAGATGATGTGTTTCAAAAAGCTTTCAAATGGGAGACGGATCAGTAGAAAGTGATATTATAGTCATAATAGTTTTCTAATCAACTATCAATTTGAAATGCAAACCTTCTCCTGTACACTGTAGATGTGGGAAGCGGAGCACAGGGCGTCGATCCAGGCGGCACAGGAGAAGACGCTTCTATGAAAAATTTTATTAAATATTTTTAAAAATTATTTGTAAATGTAATTTGTTTTAGCAGTTTCTGATTAGGAATTCAATAGAACAGGCATCGATCATATTCTTTCTTCAACTTTACAAAAATATAATAATAATAAAAAAAACCTCCTCATCGCGGTCATTAACTCCTCCACACTTGCGGTGCGACCGGGAGAGTACGTCACCTGATAGCAGATGTTTTGTCATTTTAATTATTTTTTTAACAGTTTTTTTTTAGATTAATCGAAAGAAGGTTATGACGTGATGTGCAGTCTTGATTTTGCCCATGCTAGACGATTATTTACAAGAAATGCGCGTCGTCTAGAAATATTTCGGTCGATTCTCGAAGCTTTCGAAACAGTTTTCGAGTTGGTTTCGAAGCATCGGTCAGATCGACTTTATCGACAGAGTTTCAAAACAATACGTGTAAAGAAGAACCGGTATGCTTCACGCTTTCCTTGTAACACTGCACTTCTCATTCATGCAGTGTGATGAACTTCTTCATTACAGATTTTTTTAAAAATACAATTCATTCCGTGCGAGAAAGTCCAAATCAAGCCCACAAAAAGGTACCAACCGAGTGAGTAAACAACTCACCGGAAACATTTCATGTCCGTAAGCTGCTCGATTGGTGAACAACCCAACGAGAGTGCACTCTGGATCGGCCTTGATGCCGATGGGAAGAGAGGCCGAGGGAAGAGTCCCCGCGGCCACCTTGATTAGTAATTGATTAAGTTATACTTTGATTTAAAACAATATTTAAAAATTACCTGAGCTTCGACGTTGTGCAAGAAAGCGATGAACGACTCGTCTAAGCGCCTGAGAAATTAGTTTTAATAATTATTTTGAAATAAATATGTTAATGTATTTTCGAAAATAATCATTCTCACTCATTAGTCGACGAGGGTTCCTCTCCGTCCTCACTTTTCACGGTGAGTCTCCTTCTTCTCGGGTTCTTCTGCTTTCCGATGATGTCTCGGTCCGGACGAATGGCTGGAATTGGGTTGGAATGAATTTGGAATGATTTTGGAATGAATTGGAATGCGCTTGGACTGAGCTTGGCATAGACTTGGAATGGGTCGATTAGTGGTCTATCCATTCTATCAACCATTCTCGCAGGTTAGATCATCGTAATTGTACGTGAATTATTTGAACTCTACTGGGATGCGGATGCGTTTCACGTTGCCAATACATTCATGGCTCTCATCATTCAGGTAATTCGTTGTAATTTTCTTCGTAAAATAATATTGTGCTCGAATAATCACCGTCCGGCTCCATTCCTACAGCGATGCATCGTTGAAAGCGACAGTACCGACACGCGTTTCGTTGATCTGAAGGATAATCGGAGATCATTTTTGCAAAGATAAAAAAAACAATGTGCCCGTAGCGTGTGGCCCCGACTCCGCAACGTGGTTTGATGGTATCACTGTGCCCTGGATAATGTATCCCACGATCGTTATCGAAGCTGTCAATTGAACTAGTTTGATTCCCTGGTTAATATATCAGGTTGGTCGGAAAGTCCTGTCGCATTACGCACCCTATGTTTGAACTCATATTTCTCTCTAACCAAGAATCGCTGCCAAATGTCTTCAAAATCTTATGTAGAGGCACGGTAGAGGTTTACTAATATGGGATGAATATGGAATCACTTCATGGGGCAATCGAACAATCGAGGTCTGATTGACTGCAAAATTTCTTGATAAATTATAATTTTCTTCTGATGTGCTGCATTTCACTGAGAAAATACCCTGCGGAACAGCATACAGTTTTTTTCCAGAAGCCCAATATGTGCTCTCTCTGATATATGTACTAGAACGGTGCTCGGTTCCTAGTAGCCATAATACAGGTTTCCAAATTCGTACTTCGGAGAAAAAGTACTGTCCACATGAGCCCATCTCCTACTTTTACGATCAGACAGGAAGACCTCAACATAAGTGCGCTTCATTCATACACAAAAGGGCTAAGTGATGATAGTAAATTTTGAAGTCAGCTTTCCCTCGATTCTAGGAAAATTTAAAATTTCCGAAATTTTGAAATTTTGGAAAATAACGAGAAAATCTGATATGGGGTATCTGCCGTTCAAGCATAGGCAGTGGACATCAGAGATCTTTGAATCTTACCAATATTTTCAGTAATAGAGGGATGGTTGATCGTTATTTTAACCACATAAAATCTGGATTTCAAAACAGAGAAGAATCATGAACGTGGTAAAAGGGTCGATTTCGATGTTCGAATTTCGGCTCCTAAATGGTGAACAATACTACTCATGAAGGGATGGTTGAATCTTCTCACAAATATTGTCGTGGATAGCTCATGTAAGGGTCTTTTCAACGGAAAATAATTGGGATCCGTGTTTCGATCGAGACCAACATTCGGCCAGAAAAGCCTATTTTGTTCATACTCAGCAGCACTCAATCTCAAGACAGGCCGATATTTTGAGTAGGTGCTGCACGGCGGACTTGCCCAACTAACTTCAAAGATTACATAACCATCATACTCTGCAAGTGTTGCTTTGTTTTGACCCTATCACATCCCTCCGAGGAACTCTGAGCCGATTAAAAGTCCGCTTCAATATTACTTTCTCTGACTTTCTCGTTCTACTGTGCCAGTCTAACTGATCTGCCAGATCTGAGATGAAGTGCGCTAGAGAGAGTATAGAAGCACTCAAACAATATTGAAATCCATAAAGGAATTGGTCAGATACAAAAATCGGGAGAGTTCACTTTCCGAAGAGAGAGTTCACTTTCCGAAGACTTTCCGACCAACCTAATACAACGAATTGTGCAACAATTGAAGAATCAGTAACTTCCTTGCAGGTTCCTTCTTTACACTTTTAGCCCCCGAACGCATTGCTTTTCTTGAGCGATCTCATTTCAGAGACGTCCCTCAAGAGATAGAACGAGAGCCAACTGTTTCCAACCAGTCACATTCTCTTCTTTTTCTCCTCTTCTTTCCTCCTCCGACTCCTCCTCCGACTCGCAACTTTGTAACGAGGCCGTTCTATTCTCCCCCACACAATTTGAGAGCCCGGGCCCCTTTTCGTTGTAAAGTTGGAACCCGCCGAAAAAGTGGAGGCATGCTAGAGAAAGAAGTAATGACCAGGACAGAAACTACGCGCGAATGAATAAATTTGTGTAGTTTCCGGATCAATCCGGAAATCCTTTGTTCTGCCAATTTTCGACTTTCCGAACGGCCACCTCTAGTGAAGAGTGCGAAATTTGAGGATGATCTCTTTATTTAGCTGGGGCTAGCTTCACTGTTGAAAGTGTGTGCGAAATGAAGAGAATATTATATTAGCCTTCAGCGTGCAAATCTATAGCCAAGCATTGCAACATTTCGAAAATATCTACAAATTTAGAAAGCAGACCTCGATCAATGGCGCACTTCTTCTCAAAGCGGCATGAGTACGTCTGGCCGTTTCTGCAATTTTGAAATTATTTTATAACGTAAGTTTACAAAAAAATACCTGATTGTACGCCGGAAGAAGCCCTTACACCCGTAACAAGCTGCTACTCCTGTAAAACATTAATTTCTTCAATTTCTGAACCAGACGTAATTTCTGCCCAAATCAAAGCACCGCGCTTCATAATAACCACACCGTAATACATATTTTCCGAAACCTACAGTATCCCCACGTACCGTAATGTTTGCCGGCGCTTGCGTCTCCGCACACCGAGCAGTTGCCCACGTAGCCCGAGCCCATCGACCCATGCAGCATACCTTCGTCCATACTGTAGTTGGACTGGATTATCGATTGAAACTACAGTACCGACGCGATCACAAACTGATGTTTTACTTATGTCTCTCTTAATACAACGAAATCTCGTATCCCAAGAGCGAGAAAGTGTAGGATGAGGAGGCAAGTGCGTAATGAGACAACGTTGAACAAAGATAGGTGTATAGAGTAGTGATGACGAATGGAGGCCGACTCTCCTCAATCCACAAGCTCTCTCATCAGAGCAACGAGAGATCACGCGAATTGAGGAGAGTGCGATCACATCACTAATGGTATGGCAAGGACGTAATGAGGCAGCCAAGGGATAGGTGTATAGAGTGTGGAGAATGGGCGCATACGGATGGAAAAGCTAGAGAGAGAGAAGGACGTACGGAGAGCTGATAACGATGTGTTTTCACTCACGAGAGGAATCCCTCCGCGAATTTGAGAGAGTCGACATCATGATAGGGAATAACACCATCTGCCCTAGTTAGGCGCACCTGTGACTAAACGTTACCAAAACATTCGGAATTCGCTTTCATGGCCTAGTGGCTAGCGCGTTTGCATTGGGAACCGAAGGTTGGGGGCTCGACGCCGGACCTCAGAAAAGTTCAATAAATCATTGACAGATTTCAATCAATGCAATGGGGCTCCAACATTTTAATCTTTGAAGACTGGCTTGCGGAGAATTGCGATCACAATACCAGAAGATAAGAACTGGCTTGGTCACGAGGCTCAGTGATATCATCCGGCTATCAGCTATTCGCAACTCGGTGAAGACTCTCCTCAATCCGCACTTCTCTCACCGGTCAGAGATACGAGAGAACACGAGATAAGAGGAGAGTCGAGTCAGTATCCCCGCTATCAGCTCTATCAGCTATTCGCAACACGCACGAAACACACGAGTCTCACTTCTACGACTTTCGCTTTTACTAGCGACAACATAGCTAGCGTCGTCATTCTGCACACTATCGCACCGCTCTGCCCGCTGACTGTCGAGATAGTGTGCAGCATGGAGATTGCCAGGACCCATTCACGCACATCAAGCGCACACCTGAGGCTGACAGGCGAGATAGTGTGCGAATTGAGGAGAGCATTTCAGACGGTTTTTTTAGGGACTGTAGGATATGGTGACGTCATTCTGCACAATGCACTGATCAACTTATATGTTTATCCAGTGAGAGAGGACTAGAGAGTTGAGACATTAGGGTTAATTACCCAAGTTTGAGGTGTTATTCCTGCCTGATGATGGGTTAAGACATCTCTCTCTCTTTCACTGGCTACACATAGAAGATACATCATCCTCCACCATGACGAGAATCACCGAGCATTCACTTCTGCACAATATCTCGCCTACCAGCTTGCTGACTGCTGAGATAGTGTGCTGAATCGAGAGATCATACCTTGCGAATAAGTCGCTGGCACGGGACTTGGCAGCACTTGATATCATTTTGCTATCACTAAGTGATAAACTCGCATCACTTGCGACGAATTCGAGCGGGATCCACAACAGATCAAGTGATGCAGGAATCGAATAAAGGGGGCAAGGAGATAAGAGTGCGCACTCGGAAATATTTATGATATTTGATGACGTGCAGAATACCATCTCTAGTCGTACTAGAATATCGCAGATCGCAGACATCATGAACATTTCGCAAACAAAAAATCATTTGTTATGGATGGTTTCGGCGTTCAGCACTAAGATCCATTAGCGCTGAACCTCAAACTACAAGGAGTATCATCTCTCTGGTCGGTCAGCAAATCATTCGCCATTTGACTTCCCTGACCATCCCTACGAACATTTGAAACCAGAGACGTCTCTGGTTTAAAATGTTAGTAGGAGCACACAAATTTCTCTGATGCACACTGGGCGGAGAAACTCCACACTTGTTCCCCTGAGGCATGCTGCTATGATTTCAAAGGGTATTAAGAGCAGCTGAACTAGCCCCGAGAGAGATGCACCTGCAGGGAAAATTGGCCATATTGTACCTATATGACTTCGAATTTAGGGTAAGGTAGATAATGATGATGAGCTATTGACGCTTCTCATCTACGACGCACTAGTAATGACAAAATGGGAAACTTTCGCCTGCCCTCTCATTTCTCTGATCAAGAGACTGTGCGAATACAGGAGATTCGTTTCCGGTTTGGCATCACTACGACACACTCCTTTTCATTTGCCCTAGAACTTATGGTTTGTGTGAGCTGCAGAAATTATAGCCTTCCCTCCCTCACTATGTTGCCTTGATTTCCGTCGAAAAAGCGCAGCTGAATTGCCACTGAGCCGAGTTTGTACCCGCCAGAGGCGAAAGAAACAACTTTGCCATTTTGCCATTTCGCACGTCGTCAAATCCGTGAGGAAATTGGCAGGGAGCTGATAAGGGATAGGAGAAAGTCTCTCCATTCAGCACACTCTCTCGCTTCAAGCGTCACGAGAAAGCCTGAACAAGCGAGATTGATGGCGATAGTACCGTGAAAATAGGGAAGGAAGACATCATCACCATTTAGATAAGACCATTTGACCATTTGCAGGGTTGTACACTCAAGAATGTCTAGTCATTTCGCGTGCATTATGGTCTGAGCAAGCAGATTGTGCGCACATCTTGGAGTCATCATATGATTGCAAGTCCATTTTCGCTTCAGTCTGGATTGATTCCAGTCAGAATTCTCAACGCGAACTGAGTGGGCTTATCGGTAGTGATGCCGGACCGAATAATGTTCTCTCCAGTTGGCACACTATCTCGCGTGTCATACAGACGAGAGAGTGTGCAGAGTGGAGAGAGACGAAAATCGAAACAAAATCAGTACTGAGTGGAGACTTGTCGGATACGTGGGAGCATCACGGAAAGTGTGCGAAACACCTACGAAATGACGCGCGAAAAAAAAGAGGAAAAGAGACTTGTTCGAGATTTTCTGAGCAGTCTGAGTAAAACGTACCAAAAAAGAAACGTGAATCGCAAAAAGTCAAAGGAACGTTGATTCGAAATGCCCAATTAGAAGGAACACACTAATCAAGTGTAAATGTTACAAATTTAGGAGTAAGTTCAGCCAGATAAAAGCATTTTTCCTAAAGTTTCAGAAAACGAAACGAAGCGGACAAAGAGAATGGAAGCTTGAGACGAAAGGAGCGTTTCTTTCCCTGTGCTGGCTAATTGGAAAGAGAAAGAAGAAACTACAAAGACAAATGTTTCATCTCGCCTTCTAGTCGCGTTGGCTTTCCGGATAGAACAGAACTCTCCCCGCTGCTCTGACCGGCGATAAAGTGTGCAGAATGGAGAGAGCAGGCAACTTTCCGCTCGAGAAACGTATAAAGCGGCCGGCGGGCACTAAGAGCTCTCTGCCGCCACTACTGGGAACTTTTCTCACATCCTCTCTCTATATTTTCATCGCTCTCCCGTGACCTCTCTCTCCTTCTCCGCCCGTCGTGCGTCCAACACTTCATTAATATTAAAGAAATGCGCTCGGAGGATAGCACCCGAATTAGGAAAAAGGGAGGGGATGGGAGTAGAGAAAGGAGAACCGAAGGGGAGAAAATGAGATGAATTTGAGCAGCATTATGTGTGGACATGATGCATACATCAAGGGGGTATTGGATTAGTGAAAGCTTCTTCTTGGGAAACCTGTCAAAACCTTCTCCGAAGGTTCAATTTGGGATTCGGCCAAACATATTTTAATCAAAACATGATTCTGGCAGCTGAAACTCGAGGCAGTGCTTCAATGTTATCGACGAATTAGAGGCGCTAAACCTTTCTAGATTGAAAGATTGGTTGTTGTTTTAGGGGATTCATTATTCCGGATTCACTAAATAGTTTCGGAAAGCATACAGAAGCTATCTGGTAATGTGAAGATTAGGCGTCCTCTAATTCGTCGAAAAATGGACGCGGTGCCTAAAAGGAAACATGCTACTCGAACCAAATTAAATTAATTACAATAAAAACAAGGTTCGGGAAACTACCGAGAGGAATTGAACGAAATGATGAAACAATAGCCTCCAGGACATTCCAATAAATTGAATTGAAAAGAAATGTCCAGGATCTCGGCAGGCAGAATCAAAAGAGCATTCCTCCCTCTCTCCCCCCACTCTCTACTAATGATAGCGGGCAGTAATTGAATCGTGGCACAGGAATGTGTGTGCGGATTGGGATAAAAATGTGAACAATTAAGGAATGACTCTCTCCATTTCGCACGCTATCTCGCCGGAAATGAAAGCGAGAAAGTGCGAGAAAAAATTGAAGAGTAATTATTGAATTCGTAAATATTCTGATTAGGAAACTAGTAAATGAAACGAAACTAAATTGTGAGCAGTGTCGCTAAAAACTGATTGATTTGGAAAGGCAGCTCAAGGCAATCTCGTCGCTCTAACCGGTTAGATAGCACGCGAAATGAGGAGAGTCATCATTTCCGACGAAAAAACTACGGTGAACAGAAGAAATCAAGTCAGGTTTTGTCCGGCGGGAGCGTACGTGAGATTCATAATGAAAACAACGGCAAAGTTCGATCAGGAACGGCGCGAGAAACTTTAGAACGTCGAGAGTAGTGTAGGAAACAGCGCAGGGAGGGGGAGAGAGAAAACATGTTTCCGTCCTCCCCCCACAGTCAGGAGTAGGGTTGGCCATTTGTTTCTTCATTTAGAAGACTATCTGTTCAGTTCTCGTGAACACTTGTGAAATAATGAGCACTTGTGAAATAATGAGTAATGAGCTCGAGAGGGATTCGAGTTCAGCTTAGGATAATTTGAGATATGAAATTTTGTTTTAAAAAAGGAATATGAGGAGTTTTCTATAACAAATAGGTAAGCCTGCTGTTGAGAATGAGGATAGGCTTTCTTCAGCTACCAAGTCAGGGGAAGAAAAACGGGCCCCGACTGAAAGGCGGAGTGGGAAACGAAAATGTTTCAGAACACAGCCGAGCCGCCAGGTCCCCCTTCTATTCGATTGGATAGAGGGGACGAGGGAGCGGAGGGAGCGTGGAGAGAGCGGGGATGTCAAAATAGAGTGACAGAGAGGGATGGGGGGAGGGGAAAGTTGAGGAAAAGTGGAGTGAGGCTGAACACGAGTTGGACGCAGTTGAGGGTGAAAAGAAGAGGATTTGTATCATTTCGCACAGTGTTCTCTATATTCCGAGCCGGTCTGAAAGTCTGATCATCCCGGTCTGACCGGCAGGATATTGTGTTGAATGTAGCGATGTGAGAACCCAAATGACATCAATGAAAAGAAAACGAAGAGATCAAAGGAATGATGAGGTATGCTATCTGGAGGTGTGAGGATAGCGACACAGTGAAGAAGAGTAACCACGTCCTATTATGAGATCTGTGTTAGATAAGTTATGATCGAGAACCGAACGCAGTTGGAGATGAAACGTAGTAGAGATCACACAGTTGTGTCTCTATCAGTGCGTTCGCGTACTAGTCGCTCATTTTTCTTGAATTCCGGTACAGCAAAAAATGACATAGTGAGTTTTTCATTGATTATGGTAGGTCTAGGTGCCCTGCATCGATTTCTGTAATCGACATGTCACCAAACCTCTCATTTGCATAATTCCATCCATCGGAAAATTGACCATTTTCTTACCTTTATCTATGTTGTTAAGCGGTAACTCATCCGATTCTCTTAAAAACTCGTTACTAGGGCCTTCTCGATGTGCTGCATCTTCCTACGTCGTTTTTTTATGCGAATTCGAAATTGTAAAATTTTTCATCGAAAATTCACATGGATCGTTCTCCGAAACGGGGCCGAACACCCCTCTAATTTTTTAAATGTGGTGACTCTTGATGTGATCTATCGATCAGAGCAATTTGGACCTAATCGGAGGGTGGAATGAGCTTTTACAAGCAAAAAACGGAGAATTTCTTTTAGAGAAAATCTATGTGACCTGGAAATCACTCGACACTTCTTTAAACGTTTGGTAAAACAACCGTGGTTAGAAAGTAATCGAGACGAGAATTGTGTCGCACAGATCAGGCAACGATCTGCTCAACTCTGGTATCCCGTACTTTGCAGCCTATCGAAAAAATAGTGTATATTATTTGCCCATGAAAAGCCATGTACACATGTCATCCGAAACGAAGAGTAGTATACCTTCATTGCTCAAACTAATTTCCTGCGTGGGATTGAATTGCTACATGTGAAGGTAAGGCAAATACATGAAGCGCCTATCGGCATGGACCTACGGTATCGAGCTACAGTAACCGGCATCGACGACGACTACTGTATCCCGAGACTACGGTACCGCAGATAATACTGTGGAACTTCCTCTGTTTCTGGCCCATAATGCCACGGCGCAGATTTAAATCAAAGAGGGAATGGAAATATAGAGAGAGGATGTAGCGAAGTCAATCACATAATTTCCTGGGCCAGCAATCGAAGAAGTGCCAATACTGTAGCCAAAGCGGAATAATCACGAATGCGAGGGGCAAAAGCTGCGCAAACTGATCTGATCGAGCCACACCTTCACAGAAATAGCGCATTCCATAGAAGTGTTGCAGGCGCGGATGAGATCATTCGGGCCCACTGGATGAGAACTGTTTCACAATACCGTCTCATAAATAACAGGTGTCGCTACCAATTTTAGCTCATTCAGTAGGTCATCAGCTGTACCTAGTGACGTGTTGCAGGATGCACAATTAGACTCTCCTCATTTTGCACGATCTCTAGTCGCTCTTTGACCGGTGAAAAAGGGTGTGGAACAATTAGCGGTCGAGTAGACAACATGGTTGCAATTGAAAAAAGATAGAGAAGTTGGTAAGCGAGATACCAACCGGTTTGTGAACAGCAGCCGCTAAATAGGACCAGCACGAATTCCCTGCAACGGATGATCAGATACATGTCATCGGTAAAAAGCACGTTGAAACGTTCTGGGCGCAAAAGTTTCCGAGGGAAAGCAAGCGAGGGAGGAAAGAGGGACAAAATAAACAAGAGAGGCGCGGGCAGCGCGCCCACAGAATTATTTGATGGGAGCGAGAGAGAGAAGGGGTGAGCGCAATTTGTGTGTGCAAACTCTGTTCGAAAATTCACAAAGAAATCCTTTGAATCTCGCACTTAAATGATAGATTTTTTTTGAAGAGGAAACCATAAATCATTACAAACGATCGCGAATGAAGGCTTTTGTCAGCCGTCTGAAAACTAACCGAGAGGTGAAACAAAGCCGAAATTTTTTTTCATTGAGAGTTGAAAGTTTGGGTTCCCTTGCACATACGTGGAGAGAGAGAGAGAGAGAGAGAGAGAGAGAGAGAGAGAGTAGTGATCGCGCCTCTTTCTCTATCGTTCTCTAACCCCGATTGTCTCTCAACATTGCATGAACTCTCTAACCAGACTCTCTTCATTCCTCTCACTATATCGGCGGTCAGAGCGAGCGAGAGAGTGTGGGAAATTGAGAGAGCGACATCATTGCGTCTCTCCGTTCCTTCTGTCCCTTCTCGAATTTCGAGCGCTGGTGAATGGCACGCTTTTTTTTTTTTTTTTTTGGGTGTCCCAAAGGGTGTGACAGCATGTGAATTAACATATACAGTAATAAGAAGAGTTGAGGGAAGGAGGAAGGGACAGGGATCGATGTAGATGAGGGGAGAGAGGGGGGAGGGAACTTCGTATATTGCACATTCCCAGAGTTGCTCTAGATTGACGAGGTGGACGAAGCCTCGGAACGGGAGGAGACCGTTCGATCCATGTATATCGTATGGATCAGAGCAAGGGAGGGAAGGGAGGAATGAAGCTACAGTTTTGGAATCTCTATCTGGAGAATGTGGGTAGTGTCGGGGTTAGACAACAGGCGAAGTTTGATAGTAGACAGAGATAACTTGGGATCAACAATTTTATGGATCTTACAAAGAAAGCGAATAGAACGGTGAGAAAAGGAAGATCGCAAATTCTCTCTTCGAGCAATGGGAATATGAAGAGAGAAAGCATTATTTCTAGAAGACACATTACGAAATGAATAGAAACTAGACATAGGAAGATTTACAATCCCATTAACAATCTTTAGAGAGAATACAATATCAGCTACTACACGGCGAAGGTACAAAGATTTTAAGTGTGACTGGGCTAGTCTCTGATCATAAGAAGGCGGGAATGAAATATGAGCCGCAACAAAATAATTATTAGCAACGGTTTCCACTTTTTTGTTGTTGTTGATAGCTTCCCAGAACCACATCGTGTTGAGTTGCGCTGCAACGCTCATCTTATACTTATGAAACATATTTGTGTTTCGTTCTCCGGATGCGCAACTCCGGGTTGAAGAAGGGAGGCCGCGTGTAATAGCGATCTCCATTCCAAGTAAGGCCTCCAAGGAATCATTTCAGCGAGTACGAGTTCAATATTAATTATTTACATTGCAACCGCTGCTGAATCGATTTCTCCTTGGGCGAATCGTATATCCGAGAGTTCTGAAACATATTTGTTAAACCTGATTCGAAAATCATCCCAGCACTATTTCTCCAGATCATTTACAGATCCATTCCAAAAATAATTCTAGTGTGATCTCAAAGTGAGTCGTCGGCCGTCTCCTCGATATATCCATCAAGGGGCGTGTAAAACAATTCTCGCACTCCTAATTTAGCATGGTCTCTAACCGGCTAGAAATACGAGGGGGGCATGAAAAATGAGGAGTGCGAGAAATATTTTGCACAACCTCAATATCCATCCCAAACACTCTTACCCTAGTGTGTACGTGGGAAAGGTATGACCCAGCAAATGATAACGCGACGAGCATAAACTTCTCTTTCCTCTGAAAATCAGAGGTAAGAGATGTTGAGAGAAAGAGCCTAATTTGAATGCAGCAAATGAGTTAGGAAGCGAATGATGATCGCGTTAATGCGTTGCAAATTGGGATGTAAATTCGGTTGTGGCTCTCTCCATTATGATGTCATTATCTATTAATCATATGAGCACTAGACTATGATCAAGATTTCCAGAGTAGGAAAGATTCGGTAGACGGGACTGAAAAGAATTGTTCATACGACTAATTTCTGATCTATATTTCAAAATGACCCGACTAATGATAATCGGCTTTGGACTCTCCTCAATTGGTGTGCTATCTAGCCTCTCTGACCGACGAGATATCACGCAAAACGTGGACAGTCTTGTCATCAGTAGACCCGACGTCTTGCTTCAAGCTCGCAGTAATTTCTGGAATCTGCGGAACGCCTCTTCCGCGGTATCCGGATTAATTGGTTTTTTGGAGAGAAGAGAGAAAAAAATTATCTTTCTCACCACGTTGCTTGCTTTAGTGCAGCGCGTGAAACTCAACTGTATCGACGGGACTTTGCAACAGGAGAAATCGAAAAAGTCGCACGATGAAGTGACAAGGAGTGATATCCGAATTTTTTTTTTTTACTTCTTGACTGTCTGTGTCTCAAGAAAGATCATCTTTTTTTTCTTTGGAATTTAAAAAAAGAAATTCCGTCACAGAAGCGTGATCTGTTGTGCAGCACGGATCATGAGTGTGCAAAAAAATTCCCATACTCGGTCAGAGATACGAGAGAGAGCATGATAAATGAGGAGTGCGGGAAATTTGTCGCACGCCCCTGGCACGGATCGACGAGTCCTCTGTTCCTCCTCCCACACCAACATTGTGCTGAACTCAGAGTGACTTACTTCTACACTTTCTGCTCTCTCCATTCTGCACACTCTCTGGCAATCGAGAGAAGCGAGAGAGTGTGCAGAATGGAGAGAGATAACACCAGTACGACATCCTTCGTGCAGGGCTCGTCTTTACAGTTTTTTCCAATGCTAAGCCTGGAAAAAATCGAATTTACTGCTTCTTCATGCACTTATTAGATCATTGAAACATATCACTTCACGGAGAGTCTCCGTCAAATTCTTCATCACTCTCGATCGAGAAAAATTGATAAACGATAATTAATCGTTAGATATTAGCGGTGACAGGGCATTTTAATTTAATTAGCAGAAATGTTTAAAATGATCGTAACTTTGGATCGCCCTCCTCTCCCACCTTCTAGGTGAGCAACCTCGCCCATTCGGGGTTT
This sequence comes from Pristionchus entomophagus, assembly GCA_036245825.1. Taxonomy (NCBI): domain Eukaryota; kingdom Metazoa; phylum Nematoda; class Chromadorea; order Rhabditida; family Neodiplogasteridae; genus Pristionchus; species Pristionchus entomophagus. The sequence continues at coordinate 9,615,088 of BTSX01000002.1, read as the reverse complement.
CAGACCCCAGAGTTGGAACTTCAGGAATCTGGTCTTAAGCTCCCGAGATTTTCTTCCTTGTCACGAAAAAAATGCATCCTTTCCTCACTTCCGAATTAGAATATCAAGATTAGTTCGGAGGCAATTTTCTACTGTCATGAATTCTTTCAGTCGCATTTGCGACCAGCACGACGCGGTGAGTCTGCGAGTGATGTCGTTTCGGTTTCAACTCTCTCCATTCTGCATACTCTCTCGTTTTTCTGACCGGCGAGATAGTGTGCAGAATGGAGAGAGGGGAAACCGAATGTACGTCCCTAGTATCTGCAAAGCGAAGCCCTGTATCTGGCCGCTACCTACTATTCGTTGGCAACGATTAGTGATTTTTTTGGAAGATCGCATCAGATTACTTCATCGTTTTTAGCCGCACTGAAGCGCTTATCTGAGGGTGTTGAAACATATTGTATCTTCGGATGTTTGACTTTGTTTTCGAGGTTTATGAAAAGTGTTGTAATTTTCCACGTCTTCCAGCATCAGACATCGGGCCCCAAACACATCCAATAGGATCACTGAGCGATTCGCCGGTTATCTTCAGAGGGGCACAAAACATTTCCCGCATCCTCATTTTGCACGGAATACAAGTGATCCAATAAGTGATTGTGAAGCCAGAGTTGTTCTCTTCTTTCTGTATACCCTCACGTCGCTCATAGCACCGAGAGAACGCGTAGAATGCCGATACTATAGTGTCCTAAAATACAACGCAGTCCGAGGGAATGTGCAGCAGGGATATCTCAAAAAATGACTCTCCTCCTTCTGAACGCTCTCTCATCAAACGGCAAGACGAGATAGTGTATGAAATGAAGAGAGCATAATATATTCCTAATGTGCAGAGTGATGAGACATCTCTCAGTACATCGTGTACATTGACGTAAACCGGGAAAAGAGATTTCTGGAAGAGCTTAATTCGACAGTGGCAAATCAGCGAAGCACTCACCTCATGTTAATGTGCATTTCAGATTTTGGGAAGAGCATAGCGATAAGTTGCGAAGATGTGCTTCGCGTAACGGAATTTACATCACTGGGACAACGGCTCAATATCCATTTGAATCTGTGCGATCGCGGACTGCTTTTCGACGCTATTAGGTTTGTATTTCGGCTAGAAGAATACTCACAATTTCCTCACAATTATCTTTCCCACCACATCATTACCTCTAATGCAAAAAAAACTTAACCGTTTCGTCGAAGTTTAGTTTAGAGCTGAGATATCTTCGCTCAGTGAGCAGATTGGTGAGAGCTTATGGATGGTCGGTCATAGACAAGTGAGCACGGATCACAGAAACTAGTGATGACAAAACAGAATCAGCTCTCTTCATTTCGCCAGTCAGAGAAACGAAAGAGCACGCGAAGTGAGGAAAGTCGGATACCGATTTGTCATCATTAACAGAAACCCTTATTTGAGAGGAGAAACACAACGTACGGCTGTCTCATATGAGCTAATGAGCATGCACAGTATAAAACCCCATGCAACAGTTTCTGCAGAATTAGTGCTGTGTCTGTTTTGGCTCCTTCTTCCTGATAGAAGAATATCTCTTGAAACTCAAGTGATTTGACGTTTGAGAGTCAGTTATTGATGATGAATGGAATGAGTTTCAGAAGGTATACAAAGGCATTAGTGACGATGGTTCCTCAACTCTACCGTACATTTCATTCCGTACGGGACCAAAATTCGAATTAAATAGCATCATTTCTCTTTTTTTGAACTAGGGGATGGGGCCAACAGCTGTAAGTCGTACACAAGATGACATTCCCAAAAACGCGAAAAAAAATTTTTTGCAAAAAGTTTCCCTTATGTGGCACGTTTTTGAATTTGGAAATTTTTTTTTGAAAACGTGCCACGGGCGAGTTGGACTTTCCTAAATCCAGTCCAACTCGCCCGTGGCACGTTTTCCAAATTCAAAAACGTGCCATGTAAGGGAAACTTTTTGGAAAATTTTTTTTTTCGCGTTTTTGGGAATGTCATCTTGTGTACGACTTCTGTGCCTGCCAATAGGTTTTTTTTATCAAAAAAATCGAGAGTTGCATTGTAGCCAAGCGAAGCTTAATGGTTTTACATTGTAGCTGAAGCATATCTGAATCCTGAAACGAGTAGAGAAGTGGGTAGGTGGAATTATCGGGCCATAAAGGTAAAAAGGTAAAGGTAGATGCGGCCATATCAAGCGATTTTACAGTCGTCTTTCGACGACTACGCTAGGTGGTGCTGAGGGTAAGGCCGACAGCTCGGTTGGACTACGTAACCCCGTTGTCCAAATTGCTTCTGGGGCACGTTACATCGCGCCTCCTGGGCACTGATACCAATTTACCGACCACGGAGGGATAGAAGGCTTGGTTGACCTGAGCGGGGAATCGAACTCGTGACCCTCGGATAGCCAGCGGCGCCTTACACCATTCGGCCACCCCCGCTTATCGGGCCATGCGATCAATATTATCGTGATTAAACATGGTGAACGATTTGGTCTAAAAATCACCGGAGGTGCATCGACACCATCATCGGCTACTATGTAGCGCCTGTCTGGTTCTAGCTCTCTCCATTCTGCACACTCGGCCTACTATTTAAACTAGTGGCATGGCGTGTACATTCCAATCGTTCTATATTGTAGTAGACGGAGCACGATAGGTATACGCATTTCCATTTTGCTCTCTCCATTCTGCACACTCTGAGGTTGGTCCGAAAGCCGAGAGAATGTGCAGAATGGAAAGAGCAGAAAGCTCAAAGGATCACGCTAGATAAGGCTATCATGTTCGAAAATCATGAAGAATCGCACATCTTTACAGAAATATGAGTTGCACCATTGGACTCGCCAAAGCAATGACTATTATTTTTTTAACCCTTTTTTCATGTGCTGATTTTTTTCACATAATAGCATTCGAAAAAAAATAAAACAATGTTGAATAATCTGAACAGCAAATGCTGAATAATAAAAAAAATGGTACACCGCCCGCTCCAACCCTAAAACTTTTCTACTGTAAGTATAAATTCTCAACCTTTTTGAACTGGCTTCGCTCGGCTTATTTTTGTTTTGGCTTGCTTTCTCAGCTCATTGCTTCACAATTTTCATTACAAACCTACCTCTTTCAGATGGGCAACGATTCCTCAAAGAGAGGAGGAAAATCGTCGAAAGCCGGGCCGAGTCTCGGCTCAAAGGTGCGTTGATATTTGTTTCGCCTCACATGATCATACCAGGCTCGCTTGTTATGTGTTATGTTAGCTTATATTTGGCGCTTGTATCATTGAACCGACCCTGTTCTTACACTCAAACCATTTCGTTCAACATGATTATTACTGGGTTTCGTATTTCAGTTTATCGAGTTAATAAAACACATGATCACAGGGTCCGCTAGTAGACTGCCCGCAATTCTTTATTTACGGCCGTTTAGAGCCCCAGAAAAAGTTGGGTTTGTCTTAAGGGAGCGTGGGCTCACACCAACCAGCGCACCACGGCGTTTAGTTTATGCGGCGCTTTGAAAATTAAAGGTCGCAAGCAACTAATATACCGCGAATGTTTGAATGTTGACTGAGTATCATTTTTCGGTCACACAAATACCGTAGCTATATTACGATACCATTTGAAAAAGATGGTCCCACCACGCCCTCTCCCTTATTTTCTAGCCCCGCGCGATAGAGGCGGGAAGCCCACTTTAGAGCCGGAGGAGTGGAGGGTCGTGTAAATATTCAATTAAACTATTTCCAGAACCCCTTCAAGTCGGGTCCCTCGCCCGCAGTCCTCGCTCAGCACATGGACAATGCTAAGAAGAGTCGTATATTGCAGCTAAAGGTGGGTTTCAAGCACTATCTAATCTGCACACCTTGCTCGATAAATTAGCACCTCGGGAGTGCTGATCGTGTTATCAGTTTTCGAACAGAAGAACATGCCATTCAATAGGCATCCTGTTAGACACTAGAAAAAATTGAGCTGCAGATAACGTGGTTATCTTTTGTTCGAATTTTTTTTATATGTTCATCAGTGATTGCGAAATTGTATGAAGTCGATTGCAGAACCACGGCCTTAAGACGGCACCCGCCGAGCTCGCGCACGTCGCCGAGTTTCTCCGCAACCTCGATCTTAGGTACGGTAGTTCCCGGATATGCTCTCTCCACTTTGCACACTCTCTTGATTCACTAGTTGGAGAGCTTGTGAATAAGGGTGGGAGCACTGGTCAATAGGGTAGCATTAGCAAGTGTCCTCGAAACATGGAGTCCAGTTCAAAATTAGGACAGCATGAATCCTTGGAGTCCAACCTAGCTGTGAATTCATTGACTTTTTCAGCTGTCTTCTGGCAGGTAGACATGTGTTTCAGCCTACTCATTTCTTGAGAGTTTGATCGTAGCAATAATGATGGTCAGAGTTACGGATGCTTGAAAAAAAAATAATCAGGCTGGGTGTAAGGGGTAATTCGACTTCTCATTTTAGAATACTATTATGCAACAAATTAAATAATATTTAATTATCACTTTTCAGTCAGAACAAGCTGACCACCCTCCCTGCCTTCATCGGGCTGTTTCAGGAGCTGAAACAGCTCCATCTATCGGAGAACCTTCTCCAGGTTTGTAGTATTAATATAGTAATTTAATTTAATGGTTTAAAAAAATCTGACCCTGTTCAAAAACCGTGTTTGTGAGTCTTTTCATAAGGGTTTTTCTTCTGCTATTACGTTTGGGAGCTGATTTGATAGCATTGTAAACCAAATGAAGCAGCAAATAAAAGTGTTGCGGGAAGCGCACGAACACCAGGGTCGTGCAAGTCCAATTTGTTAGAAGCGCTCGTGAAATTCGATTCTCGATCAGCGGGTTTTATACCGTATACCAGGTAGAGAAGTTCCACTATTAGGCTGGACTACTGTAATTTCAGTCGATTCCCGATGAGATCGGCGAATTGCGCAAGCTGGAGGTGCTCAACATCTCGAACAACCGCCTGAAGGTAATTTTAATATTGTTGCAGTTTAAATTTTATTTATGCCTTCTCCTTTTGTTTCTCGGATTTCTTGCTAAAGATCGAAATTATTTTTGCAACAGTCAAGATTCTGGTTGAAAGTCTAGAGAAAGTGGGGGATGGTGGTTACAGGTTTCATCATGCCTTTTTATAATGAATTTCTTCTTGATAACAATAGTAGTGTGTATTCTCAGTAGTAAATAGCAACTCTATAAAACACTATGCTATCATCTTGTCATAACTGTCATACTACAGGAGCCCAAACTATAGGAAAAATTATTGATGCATTAATACAATTAATAATAATAATTATTTATTTATAATCACATATCAGGAACTGCCGAAGACGCTGGTCGGATGCAAGGTACTCCGGACGATCAACGCAGCCAATGTGAGTTTAAAAATATATATTATTGCTCATAAAAGGTTGGCCAACAAACAGATAAACTTTATTATATACAACACTAAACGGACTGTAATTTAGTTGTATTTCCACCGAAGGTCAAGTTCAGTTTAGAGTGATTTAGATTGGACTCGCAGATGGATATGTGTTTCATCATTTTCGTTTCATGAGAGATTCATTAAAACTAAATACTAAATCGATCGATATAATACTTTAGTTCACACCTGATATGTCAATTTTCGAGAACTAATACCGTATTCATCCCTACTGTAAAACGCGCTCTTCTTCTCACACTTCTTTATTTTTTCGAGTGCATACTGTAATCCGGCTAGGTAATTCTCCGATAACCTCTTCGGTATCCTCTTACCGTACTCCTTTCAGAACTCGCTCTTCTCTTTCCCCATCGTGCTGTGCCATTGCCGCGAATTGGACATTCTGGACGTGTCCACCAACCAAATCACCGAGTTCCCAGATGACGTGAGTAGGGGGTACGGTAGTGGGAGAGATATGGGGATACGGTAACTGAATAGGAGATGTACGATTGGAGTGAGTGCGGGATACGGCAGGATGAGAGTACTTTCATTGAGTGGGTGTAAAGTGTGCAGAATAGAGAGCGCAATATTCGGTCCAAAGGCAGTAATGCGTACGGTACGTCTGAGGTTGCTGTTTTGCATTCTATGATACGATAGTCACGTCTTGTGGAGATAGGTGCAGCGCGGAACGTCAGATGACCGATTACATTGATTTTAGACGATGTAGCAAGTTGGAATATGCGCGGAATCATAACTCTGACATTTGAGTTTCATTCGCTTCTGAAAGGAGATGAAGAAATCATTATCGCAATACATTTGAGGAATGCACTATATTAAAACGAACTTTCTGCACCTGATTCTGTGAATGGTGTATGCCAGTAGTAATCTATATTACGATTGATCGACAGCTCGGGAATATGGTAGATCAAACGTGTCTGGGTTACGGTAGGTTAAGAATTACGGTAGCTCATGCAGTTTCTTCCAGATTGCGAACCTCATGGTCTCCGAACTGGTGGCAAACCAGAACCAACTGTCGCGCCTCAATTCGGCCGCCCTCACGAGGTACAACGAGGGCACGATAGTAGCGGTTACGGTAACGGCAAAAAACGTGTGCAGAATGGAGAGGGCTCTTTTCGATCCCGTAGCACTAATCTCGAATTCTATAGGTGTGAGCGACTGCGGACACTGAGAGTGGAGGAGAACTGCCTCGGCAAGGAACAATTCGACAGACATATACTGGAGGTATACGGTGTTCTTCGAACTGGTGTACGGTAGATAGACTAGAGTTGAGTATTGTAGATGTCGAAGTTTGTGATTATTGATTGATCTTTTACCTCGAATGCGGTTTTGTTCTATATCATAAATGCTATCGACTTATAATTGCAGTAATCTCGTATTCTTCTCATTTCAGGAATAACTGAAACTCAAATATTCACTGTAATTTTTCCAATGTCTCTCATAAGTGTGTTTCACCCTGAATTTGAGTTTTACTTGATCGTCAAAGTAAAATACGATTGGTATATTGCAATCACAGAGGGAGCTGCTTGAAATAAAATATTATCGATTGATCGTTAGTATCTCAACGGGTGTACGGTAGCTGCTAGTGGGAAATGAAAATATTGATTTTTTTATTTTTCCAGAATTCGTCGATCTCCCTCATCACACACGCGGGCAATCTCTTCCAGGACAAGGACTTCCAGGATCTGCCAGGGTTGGTTACGGTGGAGATACGGTAGATCAATAGTTTCCCGGATTACGGCAGATAGAGACTGCCATGGACGACGGTAGATTGCGCAAAATGAAAATGCTATTTTCTGCAGTTTCATTCGTGTTTTTTTTCTCACAATTTGTGAAAACGTGGGGATGTGCTTGGTGCATTTGTATTTCGCTGGGTTCTCATGGGAAGAAACGGTAGAATCATTGCATTAGTGATAGATCTCCCGTTGGAATAATATATTTGCATTCAATATTGATGAGTAGTTCCTGGTTTGGACGTCCACTATTTCTGAGAAGGCGAAATGCCCTACTAGTGACATCTGCGTATCAATTGTTTCTGAAAAGAGATGACTGATGGATAGTTGCGATGGTGATGGTACGTTTTGGGACGTCCATTTTGAAACCCTCGAAGATGGCCGTTTTGGAACCTTCCCAAAAGAACGGATAGACGGTTCAGAACCCTTATTTGAATACAGGAGACGTTTTTATACTCTCCGATATTGAATTGATAGCCACTCGTATTCAAATGATGATTCAAAACCGTCTTTCCGCTCTTTTGGGAGGGTTCCAAAATGGCCATCTTCGAGGGTTCCAAAATGGACGTTCCAAAACGTACCATCACCAGTTGTGATAACTTCTGCGTGCAGAATGCACAATAATGAATTATTCCTTTTGGCTCTGAGTGCTGACAAGTGTTCTGAAATATTATTTGTGTAAAATGAGCATTGAATAAGAGCAAAGTCGAAACCCTAAACCTCATAGTAAAAGTATCGATTCTACAGGTATTACTGCTACTAGTGGAACGGTTTATTTTCTTACAATATCGTAGTTTGTGAGTGGTGACTCTCCCACTCATCCCTCTCAACTTCTGATCTATGATCTTTCTCTCTTTCCAGATACTCTGCCTACCAGGAGCGATACACAGCCACTCGCAAGAAGATGTGACGGGCGAGAGATGACAAACGTCGGAAAGATTACGGTAGACGGTGCACGATGCTAAATTATCGATTATTGCTTGCTTTACTAGAGCTCAATTTGTAAATAATAGACTGTAACATTCCAAATATTGTGCTACATGTCATTATGGAACTTGGCAGAGTATTTGTTTGTAAAGATAAAGAAGCTATTAATTTATATGTATTGCAATGGAAGTGAAGGAAGTGATCATTATAATGTATCTTCAGCCGGTATCTGATAATGAGGCACATAATAATATTTACTTGGTTGTTGTACGTTTCATGGGAATTTGACCCTCTAGTCAATGGTAAGCGGATCATTGAAAAATGTTGAATAATGTCTGTATTTGTATCATGCTCGGGAATGGAGTGTAACAACTAGCGATGTCAATTCAGTATGTGCTATCTGGCCCATTAGTTCAACGAAAGAGTAAGCAAATTGAGGAGATTGGGCATTCGTCGTGCCATGGCTAGTGGCAACCAGGTGTTTTGAAGCAGCGTGATCAGATGATTATAGAGTATCGAATGATGTTGTAATGAGTCTATGTCGAGTCTTGTAAAAGTAAAATATTAGCACTAGGTAGAATAATGCTGCGTCAATACTATTCAAACTCGTCGATGCGCATATCACACAATTAGCGGTTGCCTTCCTTGAGAATAACAATGAGATCAAATGATGCCTGAATTGTGCACAGTAATTGAGGACAGTTGTCCGTAGAGTTAGATATACTGGTAATTGCCTCTCCATTCTGCACACTCTCGCCACTCTACCGGTCAACATAGTGTGCAAAATGGAAAAACAAAAAAATTGAAACGAGATCTCTAATACCTACCGTAACCTTCCCATCATCTAACTGACCACTTGACCGTCTCATCCTGGAGTATCTCGGAGTAGGTGAGAGTCTCGCCAGGCAGATTGATTGTCAGGGCAAAAAAATATTGCAAGAAATTTCAATGATGTATAATTAGATAAACATGTATTCTACGACCCATTGTTTGTAAGACGTAAAACCATGTTGCCTTATACTTTTGTCTTCCGTATCCTATTTACGTCAGAAAATTACTTACTTGGTATGCGTTTCATGCTCTTTGTTTCAATTGAGTTTGATCCCATAAGAAATGTGGTTGTAGGTGCTCGGAAAAATATTGAATACTGTGAATGCTGGTATTGTGGTCAGGAATGAGCGATGTCAACTAAAAATCGGAAACGAGTTCCCAATTTGCGTACTCTCTAGTCGGTCAGAGAACGACAGATCGCGCGTGATGAGGAGAGTCGATTTCCGTTTTGTCTTGGCTAGTGACAACCAGGTGTTTCGAGGCAACATGGCTAAATGATTAGACAGTATCGTTTTGAGTTAAATTAGTTGAACTAGAATTTTGTTCTTATTAATCCACACATTAGCACCAGGCACCCTGATGCTGCGCTGTTACTATCCAATATCGTCTATGCGCCTATCACACAATCTGCCTTTGACTGTCTCTAACATAATGTCCGAGTTGTGCATAGTAATTGAGGTTGCAGTAGAATTCGATATAGAGATAGTTGCCTCTCCATTCTGAAAACTCTATCGTCACTTGGGCGGTCGAGGTTGTGTTCAAAATGGAGAAAACCCGTGTTTCTAATTTTATTAGTCAGATGATTTTCAGCAGCGATTATTGAACTTGATTGAATTTTCCGCATTGTCCGGCCTGACGATCCTAAATCAATTGTATGATTTATTTTAAAACTTGGAGCTTTGAAGATTCGCCTATAGTATGTGATCTCAGTGAGACATGGAACAAAAGACGTATTAAAAACAAATACTTTTGCAATCGGACAATCGGACCTTTGTCAAGCGAAAACATGATCTTCCCGACTTCCTCCATTTCCTTTTCACAACAGCTGTAGTCACATAATGAATAATGCAGTCTATTTGTGTAAGCAAATTGCTTCTTTCTGACGTAAATAGGATACGGTAGACAAAAGTATAACACAACATAGTTTTTAATACGTCTTACAAACAATGGGTCGTAGTATACATGTTTATCTAATTATACATCAATGAAATTTCTTGCAATATTTTTTTTGCCCTGACAGTCAATTTAATAACACTCTGACTGGCGAGACTCTCTCCTACTCCGCGATACGCCAGGATGAGACGGCCAAGTGGTCAATTAGATGATGGGAAGGTTACGTATTAGGGATCTCGTTTCAATTTTTTTTGCTCTCTCCATTTTGCACACTCTCGACTGTCGGATCGACGAGTGAGTGTGCTGAATGGGGAGAGTTGAAGATCAATATTGCATCCATAGTAGACATGCTTGACTAGATGAAGGCGGATTAATCGATATAGCTTTATCTTGAACGGGTACGGTAGTTGTTAAGGAAAAAGCAAGGATTACTATGGTACCAAGCAGTGATGGATAATCGAGTAGCCCCCTCTCCATTTTGTACACTCTCCCACCGGTCAGACCGACGAGATAGTGTGCAGAATAGAGAGAGCTACTATTCGATTTTGCATTGTTTTCACTTTGTGTATAACCACGAAAACGACGAATAATCTAAAATGTAAGTAGTGCATGGGGCAAAAGCTCTGCTAACAAATGAAGTATTTCGGTGAATTGGTGTACCGCAACGGCTACGTAGAGAGAAGCGTTCAAGCTTGAATGATAAACAACGGTACCTGCGAATTACACTCACAATTAAATTAATTAAGTGATGTCGTAATACATTATTTCCAGTGCCCTGGTCGGGATGGGCAAGCGACTGTGTGTCTACCAATTCGGAAAGAAGAAACTGCCGGCCGAGAGAGAGGAAGCAAGGTTAGATCGCGATATAAAAAAACGGAACTAGAAGAGCACCGTGGTCTAGGGTCGTAGGACCGATTGATGATTCAAAGCTGACCATGTATTTTTCTTCACAATAATTTCGTTGCGCACGGTTCTTTGGATGTGACGGAACAACTAAAATATATCAGAAATAGTGAAATTATCAAAAGTTATGCACATTTTGGTCGTGGCACTACTTGGTGATTCGATGCTGCGGCCGGTACTTATTGCAATTTGATTGGTGCATCATTCAATGAACTCCTGCTTTGCCGTAGAAAAACTCAATCCATTTCTCAAATCATTTATTTTTCTCATTTCTCACCAACCGCTGAATTATGACAGTGGTTGATGAACACAGCACGATTGCTGATATTTATATTCCTTTTATTACTCGATCCCCCGAAGGATGATTAAAACGGGCCAGCCATGATCTGCACTTGTAATGTTTCAAAAGCACTAATGAGAGAAGTGATGTTATGGATGCAATTGAAACTGTGTCGATTCACATATTCAACATTGTGCAATGAACTGGAATAACAGTGATCTATTTGAAATGAATTAAAAAGAATGAATGAAAAATATAATGCTATTAAAATGAATTAATTCCAGGCGGCGAGATCACTTCGAACTGGATGTGTCTGGACAGCTGAATGAGTTCACAGAGAGGAAGGAGAGGGAGAGGTCAGCCTAGTTATAACAAAATTATTAAAGTCAATAATAATTCTGCACTGTGTTGAGATATTTAGTTATCATTTCAAGGAAGAAATGGAATGCACATTGCGATCTGAGTTTATTTGATTCAGTAACTGTGAACTAGGAGCAGCAGATCGCCTACTGGAAATCTTGTGAAATCGGGGTAGTTCGCAATCGGAAAACTGCCCGCTATTCAGGAATCATTCAGCATTTCTATCTCTTTTTGAGATGCTCCTGGATGGAGTAGTGAGTTACGGAAAGGTTACAGTAGGCGTTTTGGATGTCTATCTGATTTTCTGCTCTCTCTTTTATGCACACCCTCTCGTCTGTCTGACCGGCGAGTGAGTGTGCAAATGGAGAGTGACGGTTTCTGTTTTTTCCATGACTAAGAGACAACAAGGTGATGTAAGGACAGCGTGGTTACAATTTTTAAGACATCGTTCGATGTTTCAATATTGTTTCAGCAAAATTTTTTTTTCGACCAGGCACAATGATGCCGCACCATTACTATTCAAACTCATCGATGCGTCTATCAGACAATTTGCCATAGATGATTAGTTCAATAAAAAATATTCAATGAAATAAAATGATTTCTGAACCGTGTTCAGTGATTGAGGAAGGTTGCTAAATAATAGAGTTCGATATACGGGTAATTGACTCTCCATTCTGCAAACTCGACCGGTCGAAATGGTGTGCAAAATGGAGAGACAATACCCCGTATCCGGTATTTTGAACTTTAGTTGTCAGATGATTTGCAGCCTCAGTTCTCTGAGATTACCTAAACGGAAATACAGCAGAATTTGAAGAAAATAGTGCGGTGATTTAGATGGCTTCGGGGTTTTCATTACTTTATTTCCTCTCCAATAAGAAGTGATTGAAACTGAAAAAATCAGAATTATTTGATTCTACAAAACTACACCAAAAGCAGCAAATCGCTTGCTTTAAATGTTGTAAAGTTGAGATGTTTTCCTATCAGAAAATAGCCCGATTATCATCCCGTTAATGCGATTCGGTTTTGTAAGTTATAGCAACATTGACTTTCACAGATGTGAAATGTATTTGGGGGTTTCATCGTGTTCATTGAACAGTAATTCCATTGACTTGGGGATATTAAATTTATATTTTTGTTGCGCTATTCAAAGGGCAGGAATTGAAACCGCTAACCACGGGTTGTATTTTAAATATTTGTGAAACACGAATGAGACAAGTGATGATTCTGATTTTATAGCGTTGATACATCCGTTCGGTTAAACAGCGTGCGGTGGAAGGCGTTTAGGATGTCTTTCCGATTTTCAGCTCTCTCCATTCTGCACACTCTCTCGTCTGTCTGACTGCCGAGTGATTGTGTAAAATGGAGAGAGAGATTTTTTCCATTTTTCCTTGGCAAGCGATAACCAGGTGCTTTGATGCAGCGTGGTTACATGATTATAAGTCATCATTTGATATTTCAATCGGTGCAGAGCGAATCTTTTCTACCAGGCACAATGATGCCGCATCATTACTATTCGAACTCGTCGATGCGCCTACCACACAATATGTCATCAACTAGCTCTATGAAAATAACAACGAGATTAAATGATGTCTAAGATGTGCTCAGTAATTGAGGATCGTTGCCATTAAAGTTCGATATACGGCCAATTTTCTCCATTCTGCACACTCTCTTCACTCTACCGGTCGAGATAGTGTGCAAAATGGAGAGACAATGCCTCGTATTACTTATATTTTAAATTCTAACGGTAAGTTAGTAACAGCTGAATATGTTCACTGAGAGGGATACGTCAGCCTCCCAATTGAAGCCTCGTTGATATATTTTATTTATTTATTTCATTTGTTTAATCTTTGAACTCGGCTCACATCTCCTCTCTTTGCAGGGCGATTGCATCTACGTGTTTCTAGCAAGAGGTAGCTGCTGGCTAAGTAAACAAGGTTAGAATGGGATTAATATCAGAGAATTACGGTGCTAGAGGAGGTACAGTAGCCAAGTCGATCATGGTTCAAAAGATCGATTTGGTGATTCGAGCCTTTCTTGTAGCGATGTAATTTGGGTCATAGCTCTCTCCTTTTTTCACACTCTGTCGCAAATCGGAGAGACGAGAGAGTGTGCAGAGTGGAGAGAATTTTCATCATGTTTTTTTTATCAAATTGATTGTGCACAGTTCCTTGAATGTGTCGGAACAACTAATATGAATTTTGAACATTAAAGAAATTGTCTTAAATTATGCACTTTTTGGTCCTGATACTAACTTGGTGATAAAAAGAGATAGAAATGCTGAATGATTCCTGAATAGCGGGTTTTTTTTTCGATAGTGAACCACCCCGAAGAGAGAAAGATCTAAGATCAGAAGTTGCGAGCGATGGCCTGCAAATCATGACAGTACTAATAAACAATGCCAACTAGTAGCGCTAAGATCAGCAATTAATGCTACCAGGAAATATATTCTTTTCTAGCCGCAAGAGCTGCTGTAAATCGCAAACATTCCAAACATGACAAGTTTTTCTCAGAAACAGACGAATGAATTATCATTATTTGAATGTGATGATAAGATATGTCCAGCCTTTCGCGAACAACTATCCGAGGATACACCGGAGTAAAGATACGACAATTTTCGCATAATTAATCATGGAATACATTGTATCGAAACCATCTGTTCGCTATTTTCTATTACGAGCATACTGAAAAACTAATCCGAAATGTCCACTCCCTCGTGTAAATATCTACAGAGATCGTTTGAACATTTCGAACATGATAGATCGTTCACTCTGCCCTTTCAGAGCACAGCTTATCTTCATGGTTTTAGTAGATGTAGTGAGTGTACTGAGTAAAGCCCATGGGACATGAAGGATTGGTTAGACTACTTTATCGGTCAGACGCGTTTCGGGCTAACTGCCCATCATCAGTGACAAGATGAAATTACCCTAGAACGAAGCATAGTTACGGTAGATCTTAAAGGATTAGATATTATGGCAGTAAAGTAGATCAGTAGTACTATGCATCGCGGTTGTGGAAAAAAACTGTCCGGTTCGGTGCTGTTTCATTCCTGCTTTTTTCACGACTTCAGAAAGGGGAACTGCTTGTTGAACCATGAAGATAAGCTGTGCTCTGAAAGGGCAGAGTGAACGATCTATCATGTTCGAAATGTTCAAACGATCTCTGTAGATATTTACACGAGGGAGTGGACATTTCGGATTAGTTTTTCAGTATGCTCGTAATAGAAAATAGCGAACAGATGGTTTCGATACAATGTATTCCATGATTAATTATGCGAAAATTGTCGTATCTTTACTCCGGTGTATCCTCGGATAGTTGTTCGCGAAAGGCTGGACATATCTTATCATCACATTCAAATAATGATAATTCATTCGTCTGTTTCTGAGAAAAACTTGTCATGTTTGGAATGTTTGCGATTTACAGCAGCTCTTGCGGCTAGAAAAGAATATATTTCGTGGTAGCATTAATTGCTGATCTTAGCGCTACTAGTTGGCATTGTTTATTAGTACTGTCATGATTTGCAGGCCATCGCTCGCAACTTCTGATCTTAGATCTTTCTCTCTTCGGGGTGGTTCACTATCGAAAAAAAACCCGCTATTCAGGAATCATTCAGCATTTCTATCTCTTTTTGAGATGTTAATGGATGTTAATGGATAGTGAGTTACGGAAAGGTTACAGTAGGCGTTTTGGATGTCTATCTGATTTTATGCTCTCTCCCTTCTGCACACCCTCTCGTCTGTCTGACCGCCGGCGAGTGAGTGTGCAAAATGGAGAGTGAGGTTTTCTGTTTTCTCCATGACTAGAGACAACAAGGTGAGGTAAGGACAGCGTGGTTGCAATATTTTAAGACATCGTTCGATGTTTCAATTGGTTCAGGACGATTTTTTTCCGACCAGGCGCAATGATGCCGCACCATTACTATTCAAACTCATCGATGCGTCTATCACACAATTTTCCGCAGATCATCAGCTCTATGAAAATAACAATGAAATCAAATGATTTCTAAACCGTGTTCAGTGATTGAGGAAGGTTGCTAAATAATAGAGTTCGATATACGGGTAATTGACTCTCCATTCTGCAAACTCGACCGGTCGAAATGGTGTGCAAAATGGAGAGACAATACCCCGTATCCGGTATTTTGAACTTTAGTTGTCAGATGATTTGCAGCCTCAGTTCTCTGAGATTACCTAAACGGAAATACAGCAGAATTTGAAGAAAATAGTGCGGTGATTTAGATGGCTTCGGGGTTTTCATTACTTAATTTCCTCTCCAATAAGAAGTGATTGAAACTGAAAAAAATCAGAATTATTTTATTCTAAAAAAGCTACACCAGGAGCAGCAGATCACCTGCTGTAAAGGTATTAAAGTTAAGATGTTTTCCTATCAGAAAATAGCCCGATTCTAATCCCGTTCTTGCGATTTGGTATTGTAAGATATCGCAAAATTGACTTTCACAGATGCGACAGGTAATTGGGGTTTTCATCGTGTTCGTTTAATCGGTATTGAGAAAAGTGGACGGTAATTTCATTGGCTTGTGGATATTTAATTTAGATTTTTGATTCGCCAAAGAGCAGGAATTGAAACCGCTATCCGCGGTCTGTACTTGAAATGCTTGTGAAACGCGAATGAGAAGGTTAGGATTCTGATTTTAAAGCGTCGTTTCATCCGTTCGCATAAACAGCGAGCGATGGTAAGCGCTTAGGATGTCTTTCTGATTTTCAGCTCTCTCCATTCTGCACACTCTCTCGTCTGTCTGACTGCCGAGTTTATCCTTATTTTCGGGATCTATGCATGCGGATGAAATCAGTATTATCTTACCCTGATGGCAAGCTTCTCTGTCTTCGCCTGTCGGAAGAACATCTTTAGTTCTTCGATTGAGGTTTCCCGCATTCGAAATCGGATGGAACGGGAAGAAGAGGAAGGAAACACCCTGACCGTAGGAATGAAGCAGTTCTGCAATATTGAAGATTGGCCTCTAGGCTATTAAATATCTTATATTGAATTTTATATTGAAGGTTTTGATTTCCAATTACCGAATCAAAGACAATCGTATCGAAACAGCGGTGTCCGGTTGATTTCTCAATGCCAGCCAGACGATCGTTGATTGAACTGAGCGTACCACGGTCCTTCTGACTCAGGTAAAGAACTATTTTGGTCAGAAGTTCATTTGGCAAGCCGAGGAAAGTTCTCTGAAAATGGAGGCAAACTGTAAACTTTAAGAACAGTTCTCGTTTCGTTTTTTTTATTAACATAGATCGTACATTAACTTCATCTGCTGTTGCAGTTTTCATGACGATTGATCTTCTCACACGATTGATTAAAATCTGAAAATCTAATTATTTTTTCTCTCTCTCCGCCCCGATACATACTTCACAATAAGCCATTGAAACATCTAAAGACATTAGAAACGTTGACAATCGAAACGAATGGGTTGTCGATAGAATGGAAAATGAAAAAATGTAAACTAACTTAAAATAATGCATTTGCAATGGTTCTGAATAAGCGTTCAAATGATATACATATCTTAATTGTGACAGACTGGGGGTTGCGACACTATATAAGGATAAGGTATAGGTCAGGTGACGCCACATTGAGGAAGGCTAGCGGGCTCCCCTTGCCACGCTGTGGAAGAATAGGGGATATTCAGCTGTGACGTCATCCTTTAGGCGCACCAGGTGGGCGCCAAGTTTGAAAATCGGTTTTTCATATTTTCTCAGCCGGACAAGCTAGACTCAAAATTTCTTTTGCATAATCATAGATATGTCGAAAGTGCATGAGAACACTATTGAGATCTGATTCAAGTCAATTACAAATCAGTTTTCGTGATTTCAAAAATTGGTTTTGCGACAAACTGACCCATTTTTAATTTGGGGTTTTCGAGGGTGCTGAAGACGATGGGCATATCCATTTTGTTCCTAGAGGCCTCGTTGGCTCCATACGGCGTCACGTCGAAATCACGTTTTTACGTGCTACTCGGCTTTCGAGAGGGCTAATTTTAGGTGGAAATGTTTCCTGGAGTAAAATTGCATGGCGAAAACAAATGTCTAGTTCATTTTTCATGATTGTCAAAGATGATTTTTAAATTATCAACTTTTCAATTACTGAAGATAGCGTAATCCCATATGCACCACGTGATCGGGCATGACGAGAAAAACATATATCTCTAATTTCAGCTAATTATCGGGACAACGAGATAATCGACTCATAGTTTTTGTGACTGGGATTACGCTATCTTCAGTTATTGAAAAGTTGATAATTTGAAAATTATCTTTGACAATCATGAAAAATGAACTAGACATTTGTTTTCGCCATGCAATTTTACTCCAGGAAACATTTCCACCTAAAATTAGCCCTCTCGAAAGCCGAGTAGCACGTAAAAACGTGATTTCGACGTGACGCCGTATGGAGCCAACGAGGCCTCTAGGAACAAAATGGATATGCCCATCGTCTTCAGCACCCTCGAAAACCCCAAATTAAAAATGGGTCAGTTTGTCGCAAAACCAATTTTTGAAATCACGAAAACTGATTTGTAATTGACTTGAATCAGATCTCAATAGTGTTCTCATGCACTTTCGACATATCTATGATTATGCAAAAGAAATTTTGAGTCTAGCTTGTCCGGCTGAGAAAATATGAAAAACCGATTTTCAAACTTGGCGCCCACCTGGTGCGCCTAAAGGATGACGTCTCAGAAAGTAGCTCAAAATGCCAATTTCGGAAATCTGATTTTACAGATCCATTGACACTTATGAGAAAAGCCCATAGCCAAAAATAGTAAGTCGAACTCGCATTTTAAAGGGGTATAAAGCCGCGTCAAAGTCGGGGTGACCTCGGGTGACCCACGGTGACCCTCCGTGCCCCACTTGTTGGGGCGGAGACTCTGCGGGACTGTATGAAAAACCGATTTTCAAACTTGGCGCCCACCTGGCGCGCCGCTTTGTAGACTCGGCGCCCTTATTTGGCCATTTTAATAAACAATTACCCATCATGCCTTCATGGTATGCGTATGGAGGTCTGAATCGAAAATCCTGGTGGCATGTCCGGAAATCGGGCGAAAGGGTAAAAAAAAATCAAGCAGAATATTGATCAAATGTGGATGCTTTAAAAAATGAGGCATGGTAATGACGCAGACTTTATAAGGCTAGCCAGTGGGCCCCCTCATCTTCCATTCAAACATCACAGCTGAATATCCCCTATTCTTCCACAGCGTGGAAAGGGGAGCCCGCTAGCCTTCCTCAATGTGGCGTCACCTGACCTATACCTTATCCTTATATAGTGTCGCAACCCCCAGTCTGTCACAATTAAGATATGTATATCATTTGAACGCTTATTCAGAACCATTGCAAATGCATTATTTTAAGTTAGTGTACTTTTTTTCATTTTCCATTCTATCGACAACCCATTCGTTTCGATTGTCAACGTTTCTAATGTCTTTAGATGTTTCAATGGCTTATTGTGAAGTATGTATCGGGGGCGGAGAGAGAGAAACAATAATTAGATTTTCAGATTTTAATCAATCGTGTGAGAAGATCAATCGTCATGAAAACTGCAACAGCAGATGAAGTTAATGTACGATCTATGTTAATAAAAAAAACGAAACGAGAACTGTTCTTAAAGTTTACAGTTTGCCTCCATTTTCAGAGAACTTTCCTCGGCTTGCCAAATGAACTTCTGACCAAAATAGTTCTTTACCTGAGTCAGAAGGACCGTGGTACGCTCAGTTCAATCAACGATCGTCTGGCTGGCATTGAGAAATCAACCGGACACCGCTGTTTCGCTACGATTGTCTTTGATTCGGTAATTGGAAATCAAAACCTTCAATATAAAATTCAATATAAGATATTTAATAGCCTAGAGGCCAATCTTCAATATTGCAGAACTGCTTCATTCCTACGGTCAGGGTGTTTCCTTCCTCTTCTTCCCGTTCCATCCGATTTCGAATGCGGGAAACCTCAATCGAAGAACTAAAGGTGTTCTTCCGACAGGCGAAGACAGAGAAGCTTGCCATCAGGGTAAGATAATACTGATTTCATCCGCATGCATAGATCCCGAAAATAAGGATAAAAATTCGAAAATATGATTTTAAAAACATTCAGAGTCAATTGGATCAAGAATCCGAAATAAAGCTTCAATCCGCATTCAAGAGCCTTAAGTTTGACCTGTTGAGCATCGAATTTTCAAAAACATCATCGATCAGGTGTCGAGAATAACTTACTGAAATGTTGGAGCATTACTTGTTTTAGCTTGATCGCCAATCTCATTCGACGTCGCAACCACATTAAGACAGTGGTGGTTTACTGGAAAGGAGGCGTTGAGAAAGATAAGGAGAAAGTGCAGCAACTTCTCATGGAGCTTCCGACTATGGAATCATGTTCTATCGCTGCACCCGTAATGCACACTTCAATATGACAAATAAGTCCCAATATTTGTTTCTAGAATAATCATCTGCTCATCAACGATGAGATTCTCGTCCATCTTGTCAGAAATTCGATCAGATCTCTGTTTATACGGCAAGAGGTTTCCACGACAATTACAGCAACGGGACTCATCGAAGCCTTCGAGGTGTTCATACTGCTTGATTATGATTTAAGAGAGCCCCTCTGAATTATTTTATCCTTTCGGCGGATTTCCGGACATGCCGCCAGGATTTTTGATTCAGACCTCCATACGCATACCATGGGGGCATGTTGGGTACTTGTTTACAAAAATGGTCAAATTAGGGCACCGAGTCTAAAAAGCGGCGCGCCAAGTTTGAAAATCGGTTTTTCATACAGTCCCGCAGAGTCTCCGCCCCAAAAAGTGGGGCACGGAGGGTCACCGTGGGTCACCCGAGGTCACCCCGACTTTGACGCGGCTTTATACCCCTTTAAAATGCGAGTTCGACTTACTATTTTTGGCTATGGGCTTTTCTCATGAGTGTCAATGGATCCGTAAAATCAGATTTCCGAAATTGGCATTTTGAGCTACTTTCTGAGACGTCATCCTTTAGCCCACTTCTCCTCCCCTCCTGTCATTTTCATAAACGACCGCTCCCTCGAAAGGTGAGAGTGAGGAATGGGTGAGGGGAGTAGAGGGGAGGAGAGACGGGTCAAGATGACGTCTCAGAAAATAGCTCAAAATGAAAATTTCTGAAATCTGATTTTACAGATCCATTGACACTCATGAGAAAAGCCCGTAGCTAAAATAGTAAGTCGAACTCGCATTTTAAAGGGGTCTAAGGCCGCCTCAAAGTCGGGTGAACTCGGGTGACCCACGGTGACCCTCCGTGCCCCACTTGTTGGCGCGGAGACTCTGCGGGACTGTATTTTCTCAGCCGGACAAGTTCGAACCAATTTTTATTTTGCATCATCATAGACATGTCGAGAGTACATGGAAACACTATAGAGATCTGGTTCAGGTCGGTTTAGAATTAAATTTCGCGATGTCGAAAATCGTTTTTTCGACACATTGACTCACTTTTCGCGAAGTGGGGCAACTAGGCACCTATCACACAATGAAGCCCATGGAATTTTGCGTCGAACGGTATACAGTACAAATCATTCCACTTTGGCAGACCCCGCGAAAATATGCTTTGAAACCGAAAAATCCTCGATTTCGACCATTTTTCGAGCACAACTTTTTTATTCAATAGTTTCAAGAGCTCTAATACCGAAATTCGTATTTTGGGCACAAAACTACACTAGAAAAATCCATAGTCAGATTTTTCTGAGCTACAAAAATTTTCAACTTTACCATGATAACGTGGTCGAGGTCAATTTTTAGGTAAAAAAATTGAAAACTGATGTTGTCTGATGAAAAGCTTATGTGATGTATTTGGGTGCTTAGAATTCGAATTTATTAACAAGAGCTCACGAAAACGCCAAAGAAAAAAGTTATGCTAGAAAATCCGTAAAGTAGCCGATATTTTAAGTTTTTCGTCGATACCTTTTTTGTCATGGTAAAGTTTAAAATTTTTGAGTCTCAAAAAATATGACTATGGATTTTTTCCAGTGTAGTTTTGTGCGTAGAATCCGAATTTCGTTATTAGAGCTCTTGAAACTGCTAAATAAAAAAATTGTGCTCGAAAAATGGTCTAAATCGAGGATTTTTCGGTTTCACAGCATATTTTCGCGGGGTCTGCCAAAGTGGGATGATTTGTACTGTATACCGTTCGACGCAGAATTGCATGGGCTTCATTGTGTGATAGGGGCCTAGTTGCCCCCCTCGCGAAAAGTGAGTCAATGTGTCAAAAAACGATTTTCGACATCGCGAAAATTAATTCAAAATCAACCTGAAACAGATCTCTATCGTGTTTCCATACACTCTCGACATGTCTATGATGATGCAAAAGAAAAAATGATTCCAACTTATCCGGCTGAGAAAATATGAAAAACGGATTTTCAAATTTGGCACCCACCTGGCGCGCCGCTTTCTAGACTCGGCGCCCTAATTTGACCACTTTTGCAAACAAGTATCCAACATGCCCCCCATGGTATGCGTATGGAGGTCTGAATCGAAAATCCTGGCGGCATGTCCGGGAAGGTGTAAAAAGATTCAGAGTTGATCTCTTAATAAACCACGATTTTAAAAAAATAGTTCAAATACTGTTGATGTTTTCAGACGGTCTACAAATCTGGAACGAAACGTGAGGTATCTTGCAGCGTCCCCACAAGTGTGATGAACTCGTTCGTCAGTATGATGGATGCGAGATTCAAATTGGAGGGTCGAGTACCGGATCATGCATTCATCACACACTGTGAATCTGGTGCCAATTTATCATTCTGGTATCGTAGACCTGATCGCCATAGCTATGCTGATGCCGGTTGGCATCAGCAAGTTGAATCTTACTATGTTGAGATGCGGACTACCTATTGATTGAGGGCTGAATAGGACACTCGATGATTCATTTCAACAACCCATCCGCAATCGTAACTATTCTCGTTATTAATTGTTTTAATAATATTTTTTTAGCAGTGTATCGTGAAATAAATGTGAAGTCTTCAAATAACAAAATAAAGCAACAAGTAATAATATCTTAGCATCCTTGCGGCAACTGATTGACAGCACATTTATTGCACAGCAACAGTCACATTCTTCGCATTGGTATAATACTGAGAAACAGCGAAAATGAACCATCGAATTTACTATATGACGCCGTTTGCCTTATTTTCGAGCAATTTCGAATGAGTTTGACACAGCTCAAAAAGGTCGATTTTCTGAAACCGTGTGAGTTGGGGTTTTCGAGGGTGCTGAAGACGATGGGCATATCCATTTTGTTCCTAGAGGCCTCGTTGGCTCCAGACGGCGTCACGTCGAAATCACGTTTTTACGTGCTACTCGGCTTTCGAGAGGGCTGATTTTAGGTGAAAATGTATCTTGGGGTAGAATTGCATGGCGAAAGCACCTGTCTAGTTTATTTTTCGTGATTTTCAAAATTTATTTTTAAATTATAAACTTTTTGATAACTGAAGATAGCGGAATCTTTTTTTTTACATGTGCACCACGCGATCGGGCGTGACGAGACGAATCTATATCTCTAATTTCAGCCAATTCTATGGTCTGGACAGCGAAATAATCAACTTATAGTGTTTTGTGCCTGTCAGGAATCGGCCATCTCTCTTGATCTACCACCCTGCGTCTCTGACCTCCCCTTTATCTCTCTCCTCTCCGGCTACTCTGGACTCTCTGCGCTCTCTGCGCTCTCTCATTCCCCTCACTATCTTATCGGTAGATCAAGAGAGATGGCCGATTCACTGACAGTCACAAAAACTACGAGTCGATTATCTCACTGTCCCGACCACAGAATTGGCTGAAATTAGAGATATAGATTCCTCTCGTCACGCCCGATCGCCTGGTGCATATGGGATTACGCTATCTTCAGTAATTGAAAAGTTGATAATTTAAAAATCATCTTTGAAAATCATGAAAAATAAACTAGACAGGTGCTTTCGCCATGCAATTCTACCCCAGGACACATTTTCACCTAAAATCAGCCCTCTCGAAAGCCGAGTAGCACGTAAAAACGTGATTTCGACGTGACGCCGTCTGGAGCCAACGAGGCCTCTAGGAACAAAATGGATATGCCCATCGTCTTCAGCACCCTCGAAAACCCCAAATTAAAAATGGGTCAGTTTGTCGCAAAACCAATTTTTGAAATCACGAAAACTGATTTGTAATTGACTTGAATCAGATCTCAATAGTGTTCTCATGCACTTTCGACATATCTATGATTATGCAAAAGAAATTTTGAGTCTAGCTTGTCCGGCTGAGAAAATATGAAAAACCGATTTTCAAACTTGGCGCCCACCTGGTGCGCCTAAAGGATGACGTCTCAGAAAGTAGCTCAAAATGCCAATTTCGGAAATCTGATTTTACAGATCCATTGACACTTATGAGAAAAGCCCATAGCCAAAAATAGTAAGTCGAACTCGCATTTTAAAGGGGTATAAAGCCGCGTCAAAGTCGGGGTGACCTCGGGTGACCCACGGTGACCCTCCGTGCCCCACTTGTTGGAGCGGAGACTCTGCGGGACTGTATGAAAAACCGATTTTCAAACTTGGCGCCCACCTGGCGCGCCGCTTTGTAGACTCAGCGACCTTATTTGGCCATTTTTATAAACAATTACCCATCATGCCTTCATGGTATGCGTATGGAGGTCTGAATCGAAAATCCTGGTGGCATGTCCGGAGATCGGGCGAAAGGGTAAAAAAAATCAGAGTTGCACTCTTAATTGTCTTCAGAAAAATCACGATTCGAACACATTTCGAGAAGTATTGATTGTGTTCTCACTCTGCTTACTGTGCCACAAAATGTGACACATTATTATCATCTACATGTGTGATAACCAATCAAGCAGAATATTGATCAAATGTGGATGCTTTAAAAAATGAGGCATGGTAATGACGCAGACTTTATAAGGCTAGCCAGTGGGCCCCCTCATCTTCTATTCAACTCTGCTATTTCAGCCCCATTGGGGTCCCAGCCAAAGCGGGCGTGGTGGACCTCCCCCAATGGGATCCCATCCCAATGAGATAGATGAGGCTCTCAAGAGTCCCCCAATGGGTTCCCAAACACTATGAGAGTGCGCCCTGGGGAGGTGCAGTATATTTTCCGCGGTGAATTCAACGAAATTGAAATAAACTCGCGATTTATAGATTTGCCGGCTGCTTTATCGATTAATCTGGTTTATTGTATTTTCCATTTGTCTCCAGACTCATGTATGCGTGCTCCGCTATAGTTGTGATCAGGCAGCTACATCCAACAGTTGTCGTTGGTGATTTCAATCTCCCTGAAGTGAAATGGCCACTTGATTCTCAAAAATACAATGCTGTCAACACTGACTTCATTGATTGCTGTACTGAAGTAGGACTTCAGCAGCGTATCACATTTCCGACGAGGAAATGCTTTTCTAAATTTACTACTGACAGATTCCGACGGAATTGTCGAAAATCTTGAGCAGTTGCCGAACTATGGCAATTCAGATCATAAAGCATTTACATTCCAATTGACGATGAAAACAGAGCCGCAAAAAGCTAGATATGTAAAGAATTTTCGAAAAGCGGACTATGCTGCGATAAATTCTTAGTTTTCTAGTATTGGCTGGCTTCTGTTTTTCAATGTGAGTGAAACTGTGAATGAGATGTATGAGAAGTTAGTTCATCTACTCGAGGAAATAATCGAGAAATTTGTCCCTTTGATGAGGATAGATTCAACTGGGAAACCACTGCCTGGTCATATTCATAGACTCTCCAAGAAACATCATGATGCTTGGATAACGTTTTTGAATGACGGAAAACCTTCGTCAAAGAAACGTTTTGAAAAGCTTCATGCCGAATATAACCAGGAAGTGACTAAGTACCACCACAATTACGAGAGAAAAATCATAGAGACTAAGAACCAGAAGAAATTCTATGGTTACATAAAATCGAAACTTTCTAATGCATGTACTTCTGCTGTAGACTGTCTCATAGATGAATCAAATCATCAAATTGAGTCGGACAGCGATAAGGCAGAATTACTGGTAGAGACATTCTCAAGGGTTTTGCCAAAGACAATGGTGACACCCCATCTTTTTCTCATGAAAGAGAGAAAGTTTCGAATTTTTATGACGACCCCTTCTGTCGATTTGAAATTTGTGAGCTCATTGAAAAGTGGAAAGCATCATCGTGTCGAACTCCAGATAATATATCTATGATTTTCATTAAATCAACTGCAGTTCCTCTCTCTGCTGCTCTTGAGATCATTTTTCGAAAGTCGTATGAATTATCACAAGTTCCCGACCGGTGGCGCTCTTCAACAATAACGCCTCTCAAAAAGAAAGCTCCATTTTCAAACCCGTCAAACTACAGACCTGTGTCAATCACAAGCTTCTTCTGTAGAGTATTTGAGAAATGCCTTGCTAAGCAAATGATTGCTGACTGTGAGAGCTACGGTCTCTTCCCTGACACGCAGTTCGGCTTTCGAAAAAAACGCTCAGTTGAAACACAAATGATCGAAGTGGTCAATGAATGGTCCAAGGCAATTGATGAGCACAGGTGTGTCGATGTGATATACTTTGATTATGCCAAAGCATTCGACACAGTGAGCCATCCAAAGTTGATTCAAAAGATTTCCAAAATGGGCTTTCCACTGCTGACCGTGAGATGGATTGAGGAATACTTATCAAACAGAGTATTCAAAGTGAGAGTCAAAACGACATTATCGGAATCAAGACCGGTCATTAGTGGAGTCCCACAAGGATCAGTTCTGGGTCCTCTCCTATTCAATCTATTTACTGCTGATTTATTGCAGGTTATAGAAAGGAATGGGTGCGAAAGCTTTACTTTTGCAGACGATCTTAAAATATTCCTATCATTCGAAAAAGATGAGTCAAGTGGTCCTCTGAAACTTCAGCAATGTATTGATTCCATCCTGGAGTGGAGCGACATTTGGCAATTGAGTATTGCAAGTGAGAAGTGCAATGTGCTCCACTTAGGAAATGGAAATCAGTTATCGAAGTATTATTTGAGTGGCATTCCAATCGATCAGAAATCGTCGATGAGAGATCTAGGCATTCAGATCGATAACGAGTTGACATTCAGAGAACACTTTGACATAGTGATCCAAAAAGCTGCGCTACGTTCCAACTTAATTTTCCGTGGACTCAGCACCAACAATGCTGCAGTAATGGTCAATGCATACACTACCTACGTTAGGCCTATGGTAGAATTCAGTCCTAGCGTCGCTTTCCCAGTTTTTGATAGAGAAGCTGGTAAACTCGAAAAGCTTCAAAACAAAGTGACGAGGCTGATTAGCTACAAATGTTTGGGATACAACTTTGAAAACAGACCGTTACCAGTGGAACGAAACGAGATGCTTAAACTCAATACGTCGATGTACCGTCGTAAGGTCAATGACTTCAAACTAGCTTATGAAATGCTGTTCGGGAATTCGAGATTGTCCCGGTTCAGAAACGATTTTCTTGTTCTATCCAAATCTAATCTCAGAGGCGCAGGCTTCAAAGTCTGTCGAGAAAAATTTAGAACTAAGATTCGCGAGTACAGTTTTGCGCACAGAGTAGGTAAAGTACTGTATGATGTATA
Organism: Pristionchus entomophagus; assembly: GCA_036245825.1. Lineage (NCBI taxonomy): Eukaryota > Metazoa > Nematoda > Chromadorea > Rhabditida > Neodiplogasteridae > Pristionchus > Pristionchus entomophagus. The sequence continues at coordinate 9,587,967 of BTSX01000002.1, read as the reverse complement.
ATACTTCGAAAAGGAAAGATACCTACAAACTATGCAGAGTTCATAAATGTCATGTGTAAGGAGGTTGGATGATCTGTAAACTTGCTCACTCTACTCGCTTAGATTCCCCTATCTCACACATTATATTGTTCTATCAGGCTGGTCAGAAAGTCTTTTCCAATCTTGGCACTTGTGAATTCTGACCTATCTTTCTTTCCCTTTTAGAGGTATCAACTTGCGTCCTTTCATAATGGATGATGTCTTGAATACTCACTCTAGCGCACACTATCTTACAAAATGTCTCCAATCGGTCCCAAACATTCCCTATGGTCACCTACCGTAACCTACAGTAATCTACCGTAACTCTGACTACGGTTATCACGAATTGACTTTTTTTCAAAATCGTTTTTAAAATTCGGTTCTTTGCTCCAATATGTATGGCTTGTCAAGCATTTTTAAAATTTTTATTTCACAAATCAAAATCATGGCCGGGTGGCTTACGCGCTTGCGTTGAAAACCGAAGGTTGGGGGTTCGAGTCCCGACCTAGCCAAACCACGGCAATTCAGACATGAACAAAAATGAGCAATAACGGGAAACCGCACTCCCCTCACCATTGAGCGCGAAATGAACCCGAAAGGATTACTGTATATTTTTAAAATCTTTTCGATCAAATTTTTGGTCTATTTTTCTTGCGATCTTTACATTTTTTGCATGGTTTCCTAGTTGTATTAGTCTATTACGATACAGCAATAACACGCTTTGCCATAAATGAGAGTGAAAAATAGCTGCACAGTCTTTTTAAAAAGTCAGTTGTAGTTGATTGTGTGCGTGGTGTGCCTGATAAATTTATGGCCCGGCTCTCCGCTTATTGTACCCTCTGAATTGCTGTGAAACAACTTTGTCAAGCTTCGGGAAGTCCCAAAATACCGTATCCAGTTGCACATCGCGAACTGACTTTTTTTCAAAATTAATTTCATAATTTGTTTTGTCCTTGCATGAGCAACTCGGCAAGCAAATTATTTATACAACTTTACATCCAAAAATAATGACTATGTGGCTAACGCGGGTGATGACACGTTTTGGAAGCTACCATTTTGAAAACGTTTGATAAAAATTGTCATAACTTAGTTGCTTTTGGTCGGATAGCTTCAGTTGGAATTTTAATGGAAAAAGCATACTCTGCTTTACAAATCATATAACAGGATCTAAGAGTTCCCACGCCCGGGAAATTCGCTATAATTTTCTCCGTCCGAGCTGATCCATGTTCAGGGCTGTTCGGACGTTTAAAAATCTAACTACTTTCCAGTACTTCGGAGCTCTTATAACTTGTCATATGATTTGTAGAGCAGAGTCTGCTCTTTCGAATAAACATACGGATGAAGCTCACCGACCAAAACTAAAATTTAAAATTTGTCGAAATCGGGAAATTTCCGGACATAATGTCGAGCTTTTTTTCTCTCACAACAGATTCTTCTGATTTTTGGAGTGGTGTTAGGTACTAGTGCGTAGTTAAATCACTTTTCGAGGATTCTCGAAGAATTGCCGTTTTCAAAAGATACATGACATTTTTCAAAAGTCTACCACATTGATCCAGCGCATGATCATGGAATGATATCATCAACATAAGAAATGCTTCTCTCTGTCTCCTGATTTGAATGATGAAGTTGGGTTGGCTTTGCATTTTTTGAATCGAGATATGGCCGTTTTCCTGATACGAACTTGTTCAAAAATCTCAAAGGGTCCGTTACGTTAGCGCAACTGCGTAAACAGTCAAGAATAGGGGTCGATCGATACATACAAAATCTCAATTTTATTATCAATTTATAATTAAACACATAGGACACACAAACACACTCTGTGCTAACGTAACGGATCCATTGAGATTTTTTAAATAAGTTCGCATCCGGAAAACTGCCATAACTAGATTCAAAAAAATGCTAGAGCCAACCCAACTTCATCATTCAAATCAGGAGACAGAGAGAAGTATTTCTTATGTTAATGCTACCATTCCATGATTATGTGCTGGATCAAAGTGGTAGACTTTTGAAAAAAATCTTTTGAAAACGGCAAATTCTCCGAGAATCTCCGAAAAGTGATTCAACTACGCACTAGTACCTAACACCACTCCAAAAATCAGAAGAATCTGTTGTGAGAGAAAAAAAGATCGACATTATGTTCGGAAATTTCCCGATTTCGACAAATTTTAAATTTTAGTTTTGATCGGTGAGCTTCATCCGTATGTATATTCGAAAGAGCAGACTCTGCTCTACAAATCATATGACAAGTGATAAGAGCTCCGAAGTACTGGAAAGTAGTTTGATTTTTTTACGTCCGAACAGTCCTGAACATGGATCAGCTCGGACGGAGAAAATTCTAGCGAATTTCACGGGCGTCGGAAGTCTTAGATCCTGTTATATGATTTGTAAAGCAGAGTATGCTTTTTTCCATTAAAATTACAACTGAAGCTCTCCGACCAAAAGCAACTAAGTTATGACAATTTTTATCAAACGTTTTCAAAATGGTAGCTTCCAAAACGTGTCATCAACCGCGTTAGCCACATAGTCATTATTTTTGGATGTAAATGTGTATAAATAATTTGCTTGCCGAGTTGCTCATGCAAGGACAAAACAAATTATGATAAAAAAATTAATTTTGAAAAAAGTGAGTTCGCGATGTGCAACTGGATACGGTATTTCGGGTTACGGTATCATTTTTCAGACTTCCCGAAGCTTGGCAAAGATGTTTGGCTAGGTCGGGACTCGAACCTCCAACTTTCGGTTTTGAACGCCAGCGCGTTAGCCACTCGGCCATGATTTGATTTGTGAAATAAAAATTTTAAAAATGCTCGACAAGCCATACATATTGGAGCAAAGAACCGATTTTAAAAACGATTTTGAAAAAAGTCAGTTCGTGATAACCGTAGTCAGGGTTACGGTAGATTACTGTAGGTTACAGTAGGGTACCGTAGGTGAAGTTTGGGACCGATTGGAGACATTTTGAAAAAGTCAAAAACCGATGACCCCCCCTACATACAGTCGCGCCCATAAGTCACCGGACACTTTTTATTTCTTTCATAACTTTTGACTCATGATCGATTTATGGGTCAACCTCTGATATGGCATGGCATACCCTCCGAGTGTTTGGTATATGCAATAGGTATATCACAGAACTCCCGGGTTGTTGCGAAGCTATCGGGAAGGCTGAAGGCAAGAAGTCTCGTCCGGACCAGAGAAAGGAGAGAGAGACCAATCAAGAGACTTTCGGTCACAAAGCAGTCTGTTCTCTAAACTACAGAAGAGGTTTCGGACGTGGCATGCGTGGAGCCCCTCAAAAGGAGGCCGCAACAACAGTGAGTGGATTTCGTTGTATTACCAGTCTGATAATTGGTTTCGAATATTTTGACGAATAATGAGATGCTACGTTTATTCGATATAGAAAAAGCAAGATTGACAGGAAATCTGAATAGCCCCTGTTTATTTATGCAAGCGGTCCAGAAATTACCTAATTTTTTCAGATGGCTTCAACAGCTACAACAATGGAGGCTACAATCGTGAATACGACGGCGGAAACCGCCTTGGGTTCAGAAGAAACGATCAGCAGGCTCAAGCCTAATAGTCAAATTATAAATTGTCCCTACCATTATAAATATATTGTATTTGGAGATTGCTTTGATGTTGATTAAAATATTTTATACATCATACAGAGAACAGTGAGGGATACTGATTCCTCTCGTTCTGCACGGTTTTTCGTCGTTTCTCCGTTTGAAAAAAAAATGATAAATATGTTGCTGCCAAAAACTTGCTTGTTCGCACCATCGGGCCACGCCCCCCCCCCCCTTATTCCTACGTTTAGAGGCTACGAAATGTGGTGAGCCTTAGTTCTCGGGTTCAGAATTTTTGCTAGGTGAACATATAGAACATTGTGGTATTTGATTTGCATAAATTGAGCTCTCTATTTCGGACACCTTTCCTATAGACGGTCGAAAAAGTGTGCAAAATAGAGAGAGGTATTTAAAAGCCGAAACATTTCTTTAAACTTTTTTTCTCTCAAACTAACAGATGTTTAAAATATTTTCAACGTTTCATAATATATTTTTCAAAGTGGAATTGTACAATACTACTGTTAATCATCCACTCGGATCTTCACAAATTAATGAAGCATAGAAGCACGAGCGCAATGTAACATCTCAGCCAATTGCGCACGAATATCGTCAATATCGTTTACAATATTTTCATCAAGAATTATATCACCATCGTTCCTTCCTCGCCTTCACATAAGGATCGTATTTCAAACATTAGCTATCTCCATTCTGCACACTCTCTGGTATCTCTACCTAGATAAGGAGTGTGCAGAATGGAGAGAGCGAACAGTCGAACCCCTCAACAACGATTCAATCAAGCATTTCCCACCTTTACATTGGCCACATTGGTTGCCAGATGTTCGAGTGAGGGCATGCACAGTGTCATCGGATCGGGCTCACCATCTTCCACGTTCGGTATCTGATTATTGATTTATTTAAAATAGAATAAAAACATAACTGAAATATTTAATGAATCAAACTCACTAAACCCATCACTTTTCCACAATACCGTAGCGATTCGACCCCTAACCTCCCTAAATCCTATCGTCCCCTCCCTCACTCCTACCGTATCCTCCCTTCCCTCACCATCCATTCCAAATCATCCATGTAATCCCCTCGGTCGTAGCTTCGCTTCGTGAAGAGTGTAGTGGGAAGCAGTGTTGCCGTCGCTGTAAATGAAATTGTTTTTGAGAACCCATAGCTCCATCAGATTGCTTTGCTTTTTCAGATTAAGGTTATTGGCAACGCTCAAAACAGTAATCCCACGTGTATTGCTTACGGAATTGTTGATTAGCTGCAATGTGAAGAGCAGACTATCTACGCGTGAAACCTATTTATTAACCAAACTCGCGCAACTCAAACTCGTCTGTTCAATTCACAATCATGTAATGACAAATAATCAACTCACAATGGTCCTGGGGGGGGGGGGGCGATATTGAGTTGGAGTGCCCTCAGATTCTGTCCATTGACTAGATGATCAGCCAATGCAGACCTCGTCACTCCATCGTCCACTATGTCCACACGGAGGTCCTCAAGAGGGAATACATTAACACCATCATTCCGAGTCATTCACAGGACACCTCATTTTTTGAGCATTCGTTCAACCGTATCAATATTTACAGTTTTTACAAACACACCATTATCAAATGCTGAAATATAGAAATTCCGAGCCAAATGACTCTTGTATAATGTTGTTATGTACCAAGCTGAAATGAAATCATATTCCAAATAATATTTTTCAAGATCATAATTCATCGAAACTCACACTCAGTAATTTACAGTAATTTACAGCTCGAAACTCAGTAATTTACAGTACTCTGAACGAACTAGAATAATTATCGGCCTTTTCAGCAATCCTCCTCCTACTTACAGTACCCATCTACCTTCCACTACAGTAACCCTCCTCACCATAATCTGCAGCTATGGCAGCTTCTCGAGTGTTTCCATGGTCGCCTGTCGGTGCTCGAATAATTCAATCGCCGTCTGTCGCTTCAACTCACGCACCAGTTTAGCCTGGACCCACGGTTATAAAGTAGGCATCAACGGAAAACGTATATTTTTGTAACGCTCAAAATCTGTCACCAATTGAATCGGGGATTAAAGAAACACTTATGTGAAGCCAGTGAAACATAAATGCGCATCTCTAGTGTTGCACTTAGCAAAAACGTTGCTTGAACACGGATTGTCGTAGAATTTCGCTCCTAATTCAGTCTGAACATGCTCAAATAAATTCACTCAATCGTCTAAGAAACAGTCACGGAGTGCATTATTTTTAAATCAAAATATGTAACAAACATACACTATTATGGCCCAGCCAGACCTCCCTCAGCTGTCGTCCCTCTTGTCGCATCAGTCGTGCTGCATCTCCAGCCTGCGACTCGTGCAGCAGACACGCTGCGTTCAGCGTCTCTAGCTACCATGATACCATGAACTCTCGTGTATCCCAGTTACAGCATGTTCTTAATGCCATTTTCGGTTGGACTATCACTAACCAATTGTCTCTCTCCGAGTCTAAGTGTACACATCTCCATATTGGTTCCTCCTCTCCTGTACCCCAGTACTCAATCAACAATGTCATTCTCAATACCGTACCCCAACAGCGTGACCTAGGTGTTCAAGTTGTCCCCTTTCTTTTAAATGGTCCATACATTGATGCTCGTGTTAAAATCCACTACTGTTATGAATATTATGCTCCGTGCAGTTTCTGTTAACAATCCTGATATCCTAATTAAATGTTTCCGCACCTATGTCCTTCCTCATCTCGAGTTTGCTTGTCCTTTCTGGAACCCGTATCTCAAAAAAGAGAGTCAGAAGCTTGAGAAAATCCAAGAGAAGTTCACTCGAATCCTATTCTATCGTTGCTTTCCTTCTCCTTCTTATCCTCATGCTCTACCTTCCTACTCTAAACGTCTGTCTCATCTCGGTTTTCAAGCGCTTTTTGAGAGGAGAGTCATCTTTGATCTTGTTCTGGCCCGTAGAATTATGAATGGAGAAACCATTCTCGACCGTAATAGATTCTTCACGTTCACCCCAGTTAGACTACGGTCCAATAACTTTGGAATACATATTGAACACACCAAATCCACACCTAGATATCATTGTTTCTCACGTAGAATCGCTAGAATCTTGAATGCTCTACCATCTTATGTTCATTCATCGTCTAGTGTTTTTGTGTATAAGAAGAGATTACGTGAATTAGATTTCGACTTTAGTAAATACATCTTTCGCTAGTAATATTCGAATATTCTATCCCTTATATTCCCCTCACCCCTCCCCCTCTTTCAACGATCGTCAAGTAAATCTACATCAACCCTTCCCCTTCCCCCTCCTAATAGTCCCCCCTTTTAGAGATCTATGAAACTGGTTCCGGAGTATAGTCTACCTGGTGCCCGAGTTTTCTCCTCCTCGGTTTCCCTCACCCAGAAGAAAGACAGATGGAACCAGCGGATTAGATCTTCGTATTTATATCCCCCCCTCCAATTATCCATCTTATCCTCATTGAGAGGAGAGTCACATCGTTCTTGTCATTATCACATCATTATTTTACTACCGTATCCCGTTGCGCCTCGAGCGTAGATAAAATATAATATAGCGGGTGCTGCAGCAGCTGCAGCGAGTCTACCGCAGAGACTGCAAGGGAGAGGGGATGACATAGATAATAAAATTCAATTTTTAATTTCTTCCAGCAACAACTCCAACACATCGCACCACTACTTCGTCTTTCACGGAACCAATGTAGCTTAAACATGTTAGTTAGCAATCCATTTTAAAAAAAAATTTGTTCTCCCCGAACTCTCGCCAACGTTGTATTGAGCAATGCCTCTTTATCTCTCAACGGAACCGCGTTGCATCAAATTCGCTGGTCTATGCAACAGTGGGAAATTGCCAATAAATCATTGTGAAATAACAATGGATCAAATTTCCCACTCACTCGCTTATTACTGATGATGAAAGCCATAAACTACCGCGTTTATAATAGCAATGACGCTTCGCTTTTCATTTCTCTCCATTCTGTACACTCTCATCGATTTTGTTGACTTGAGAGTGTGCAGAATGGAGAGAGCGATAATCAAAATTACATCCCTAGACCTTACTGTCTGCTGCATCAAATTGAGGAGAAATTAAATAAAAATCGCTATCAATATTAAATTATTTCTATCCACATGCTTGAAAAGTACAAATCAAGGATTCCGTGTACCCTCAAGTACACTAGTCAATGCTACTAGAGGTAATAACACATCAATTTTACAATATATAATTGTTTTTGTGTTTTTTTTGACAATATGAGGAATTCTTAGCACTGCGTATGGCTGATTTATCTTTAATGGCACATCTATGGAATCAATTCTCCTGATCCATGCGATTTTGAAAATTCGCTATTTTAAGATAAATAATGACAAAATTTAAAGTACTCCATCACGCAGCAATCATACAGTGAGTAATACTAACTACTAACTACACCATGTAGTTATCAGCTCTCTCCAATCTGCACACATTGTCACTCCGATGAAAAAGTGTGCAGAATGGAGAGCGCAAAAAAACGTACATAGAATTATACAAAGAATTTTTCACATCACCTACGATAAAAATTATTTTATTAATCTATCAAAGTGATATCACAACAAAACTAACTACAACCCTTGGATCATCCGCTTATCCTTTGCTATGGTCTAGGAAAGGACAAGTGATGCATTAGAACTTTTCAGAATGCCCGAAGGTGAAAAAACAGCAAAACTTTCGCACCAACCTAGTATATAATACTTTCTCTAGTACCGTTGAAGTGGTTCCTTACTCTCAGGTGTGATTAACCACTCGATATAATAGAGAAATCACAAACTAGCAGGTACAGTTACAAGTCATCGAACCTTTTCATAAAAAAATATGCGATGATCACAACAACTGTTTTATAGATAGAAACTTACTTTCAAATAAATGACTTTCGAAAAGTTTTTTTTGGTATCAGGAACGTAAACAAAACAACAGTGGAATGATTGAATGGATGAATTTGAGCAACACAACAGTAAAAAAAATCTATCTAGTAACAATGCTCAAGATTAGGACACGATGATAATTCCATGAATGAATAGGGACTTCTAAGCAGGAGAAACGTTGACTTTGACGAATCCCTCTCTGTTCTTCGCTTTCTCGAGTGAATCTTGGGACTCGTGTAATTTAAGGGTGAACTTGCGGAATTCAACACCGTGATCGTTATGGAAAATTGTCTCCAGAAACCCATCGAAGATTGCGTATTCGGCATTATTGTTTACTCCACGCTTGTACACCTGAAAATATTTGTAAGCGTGTTCAACTGTGCTCACCTGAAAAAGACGTGAAAACACAAAAACAACTATGAAACGGACCTCAAAATCCCTGTTTGAGTAGAATGATCCATTTGTGTAGATGATTCCAATATGTCTGAGGAATGCGACAACCGTTCCAAGCTTAATTGATGAATTGATGCGCAAAGTTCGAAATTTCGTAGAGCCCTCAGTCCTGTTCTTCAAATAAAAAAAATTGCACCAGGATATGCTGTAACTGGGAAAATGTAGCGATAATGGGAAAATCATAAGTGTAAAAAATATACTCGTTTAAAGCGGCACTTCCACAAATTATAATTTTTTTAAAACTCGCCTTATACACTTGATAGAGAGCTTCCGGCGTGATCTTCTCAATCATCTCAGATTCCGAAGTAGTGAGATATAGGCACTTGCAAGCTCTCGTTAAATCGAGAAAGAAAGAGTCCTCCATCATTCCCCCCAGAAATTGGGATCTGTAGAAGGTCTGAAAATAAATTTAAAATCATACTTCTAATAGTTATTCGGCGCTTCTGCACATCTCTGGATAACCCATTTATCCCTCTCTCTCTCATTCAGGGCTCAGTTAATTCTCCCCATTTGGGGAAAACTCAGTCGAAAGGGGCTTGGTCCCAGTTACTTTTCGAGCGAGGGAAAATAATTAGCGATGGGGACGAGCATACAGTCTGTTTACGTGGATTTTGGTTGTCGGCTGATTTACATTAGCGCCCAGTATTCATAGATTGATAATATAGTGAACTTATAAACAATATTCCAAACTATACTATTTCATTCATAATACCTGAGATTCAAGATGCAGAAATGTGAAATCCATCTCTGGTATAAGATAGTAGATTTCGCGATGAGATTCATTCGATCCATGGAGCTGAAAATGATATTGTCATTAATTTTTTTAAAGCAATAATTACCTCAATATGAAGAAACTTGATGACTGTATTCTTAGCAATTATTCTGATGGACTCGGGTGAATGATCATTTGTGATCATTCAATGAAGTTCAATCTCTTGTTCACTCTCGCTCTGAAGCGATCTTACATGCCGAGGGAAGAGAAGACCAGAGAGATCAGTTCAGTGGGAAGACCGAGGATGTTGAACTGAGAAAAAAAACAATGTTCAATTATGAGACCAGTTGATAAGATCTTCGTATTTTCAAATGCCCCCTCCTCACACTTTCTTCTTTTTCCTCACTATGAGGAGAGTCAAACGTTCATGTCATATTTTCATATCACCCTGTTACCATATTTCGTTGCGCCTTGTGCGTAGATAAAATATAAATATATAATTATAACTACAGACAATAGTTGACTATGCATGCTGAAAATCCGTTATTATAACATCGCTGAAGTAATTTAAAGCAGTAAGGTGAACGAATAGTAACTAGAGAAAATCTATTTAGTCAAAATGCAAGAATCGCTCACATAGTCTTCGTTTCCTCTTTCAATTCGACGTTTCTTTGCGATTGGCGGAGAAAGTTTACTGAGAGACATCTGGAATGATTACCACTTTAAAGCATCGAATATCGTTTTATCACTGCCATTCCAAATATATTAGCGTTGCGTTACAAAAGAAATAGAATTGAGAATGAGCAGTCTTTGAAATATGAACAAGGAATAATCGAAGAAGTGGTTTCGGTGAATCAGAAAATCAGCAAAGGACTTCACATTTCAGGGTGTCTGAACGCAATTATATATCGAATCACCTGTCAGAAGACTATTCATATACAATCAGAAGAAAAAACTAATTAGCCAACAATAGTAATCAACAAATAATCTCGGTGTATAACACGCCTCTTTTCATTCGAATCGTCGTCTTAAGATCGACACGCCTATTCAAAAACATAATTAGTTTTTCGAGCAGTTTTCACATTATTGATGATTGTTCATAGAGGTGTACTGAGAAGACTTAGCAAGAAACTTGTTTTGAATTTAATCAAAAAACGAATACAATCTAATCCGACCAAATCAACAATAACCGTGGCTAAATCAAGTTCTAAAATCACTCCGATTCGATTCTAAATCCTCACGATGCTAAATTTAGATTCTATAAAAAAAACGACCAAGTCTCTTAAAAAGAGGTAGCTACGGGTTTGGTTTACCGGTAATACTTGAGATCCTAGATACGAGGCCGAATTTCACCAATAGTAGATCAATCCAAATACAACAATTCCACCTGTGTGGATAAATCTATTCTATAATAATCAATACAATATTTCGTTTACCGTACTCCTACCGTAATGATGAATTGATTGTTTATTCACCACATTAGTTCAGTGCATCACCATTATTTTCTCCGTAAACACATCACTTAAACCATATCGTGATACTGATATCGAAAGAGTCTTGAACTCCAAATTCTTGCTTTCTTTCACTCGCCACATAGAACTGTCCACAGAATAAGAATATCTTCATCAACAATTATCCAAAAAAACGTGAATCAACAAATTATCTCGGCGTGCAATGTGAAACTACTAGTATTACATAATGAGGAATTGGCTTACCCGTAACAATTGAAATCCTAGATGCGCGCCGAATTGTATAACAAAATATAGTATGAAACAAATACACCACGAACAGTAGCAAATCAATCAGAATAAAATCTCGTCTACCGTAATCACTCATCATCACTCTCCATGATAACCTTCTTCTTCTTGTTAATTGGTCTTCTAATTACTATCGTCATATCCTCATCTTCATCCTCATCACTCTCCAGTACTCGCTTCCTCTTCCTTCTATCCACTTCCTCATCCATTTTGGCCTAAATATAATATTTTGTAAATACAAATTATATTTTATTTCCGTACTGAACAATCAGCAGGGAGAATAAGGTTTTAAGTGGCAAGGATAATATCGAAGAATCTAACCCGACCTGCATCAGTAAGTATCTAAGGACTGTGAAACAGAAGTGCGAATATCATATTTTTTTGAAATTTAGAAGAACTATTCCCTTCCAATCTTAGTGAGATATCGCACCTTCTTTCTCTCCATTCTCTTCTTTCTTCTTTCCTCCTCCTCTCTCCTCTCCTCTTCTCTCTGTCTATCAACATCTTCCGAGGAACAATCACTGTCCGCCGATTCCTCACTGAAGATAAATAGATATTGTGCTTGACATTGAGAAAGGAATATCTAGGCTATATCGGCCGGCCTTCATGTATCAGTGACTAGAACGAATTAAAATTCATAAACCCTGATTAAAACTCGTGCTCGCCAGTATTAATAACGGACTATTCAAGGAAAGAATTCGCGATAATACTTCAGCATATAATAATACAGTAACTGACTGTTTCTCCATCTCCTCATCTCCGCTCTCCTCTCTGTCACTCTCCGCTACCTCGTCATCGAAAAACTCCTGGAAATCGATCAAAATCATTACCATTATTACAGTAATCAAATCGTTCAACACCGTATCCAAATACATTGAAACCGTTACAATAATGTTTGCAAGATCAGGATATCTCCATTCTCCAAACCATCTCGCGGTTCATGCAGACATTAGAGTGTGCAGAATGGAGAGAGATGATGACCAAAACGGCAACTATAGTGATTATCAACTTACCCCTCTCGGCTGTGCCTACTCCTCTTCCTCATCCGAAATACTATCGAAATCGATCAAATCTCCCTCCTCTTCCTCTTCTCCCTCCTTCAATTCTCCTCGCTCTATTGCAGCGCGCACTTTCTAAAAAAATGTTATTGTCTTTTTCTTCTTCAAAAATCATATTGACAAATATCTTAATAATATACCGAGCCATGCGGTTCACGGTTTCAACGTCATTTATAATGAACCGTTTGTTTCAGGATTTAATGATAGACAAACGGCCTTTCTAAAATCACAATCCTACAAAACCATGCACTTGGATGCTTCATGTGTACATTACCATCTCTTACTATCATAGGGTTCAATAGGACGTCGGCTGTCATATCAAAACTACAGTACCTCATCCCTTCTCATCTCCCTCTTTTCAATTCTCTCCGTCTCATCCTCCAGTCGTTCTTCCATTTTCTCGAGGTCATCACGTGAGGCATCACGAGTGTGATCCAGCAATTCACCATTATTTAAAAAAATTTAAAACATGCTGGATTGAGTTTCACATTGACTTCAACTCCTTTGTTTTCTTCCTACTTCAATTTCAGGCACAACTTTCTTAACAAAAATATTATGATGTCAAATCAGATATACTTCGCTCAACCCTACATATTCGAGGATCATAACTCAATCAATTGCACTACTCTCTGTTTAACAACAGTAACAGTACGTACTCGGGAAATATATCCACTGGACTCATTCAAGTTTCAGCACCCCGACAAATTCTTTATCTCAAAGGAATAGCAATTAAATCTTGCTTTCCTCTCGAACCACCCCATCCCTCACCTCCTCCTCCTCTTCTCCATCCGTAATGAATTCATCGTCCTCTTCTGAATCCTCGTCACCACGCGGAATCGAATACGAAGAGTCTGAAATAGGGGGATCGATGACAGATCCATAGGATTATTATTTTGGTTTTACTCTCTATATTCTGCACACTTTCTCGCCGAACAGGCAGACGAAAGTGTGTGCAGAGTGGAGAAAGCTGTAAATCGAAACGACATCACTACTGACCACTGACAATAGTATACTCAATAAACATTCGTCGAATACAGTAATCATTCGATACAGATGACAGTATAATTAGGCTACCGTAGATTATAAAAATCAATGGATACATTCCATCTCTTCCTTCTCCTCCTCATCTTCCGGTGAGAGCACTAGCTCCGCGGAGTTGTATTCAACCTGAAAATGTTAAGAATCGATCGATAAAAACATATTTAATTTCATGCTGTAGAATTCAGTTCATAGTCGCTTTAGCCCTCGTTCTCTACTTAAAAATGTAAGCTCGAATTATCTCAATGTAAGCTCGAATTATCGCGAAAAAATAGAACCGAGTTCCATGTTTCACGCAATGGTCAAACGGTTAACTTCTCTAAATGAATAATTGGACCTGGATCTCATTCATATATATATATATATATATATATATATATATATATATATATATATATATATAAATTAAAACACCGATAGCTTCTCCATTCTGAAATCATTTCAATCCACCCATCACCTCCCAATGGGGTGTGATCGTGTAATCCTCTCCATCATCGAGAATTGGCAGTGCCGGTGTCACATCCAACTCAATTTCTTCCGGATGTGGAGTCTTCTCTGCGCCAATTTGGCCAATTTGGCGTACACACAGCGTCTCGTTGGCCAGCCACGCCACTCCGTTGCGCCATGAATAGCCTGCGGATGAGTATAGTTTTTTGTGTGGCAAGAAGAGATTAGTGGTCGGGAGAAAATATACTCCTACGTAACCAAACGATCAGACACATATCCATCTATTTTTGTAAGACACACGAAGCTTCTATCACTTGACGGACCACTAATCCCACTACAACAAATCATGAAACATACAACTTCCTACCGAATCTACCGAAACCGAAACATTCTGCTTTATTTTGTCCATCTCTTTTCCTCGTTATTTGCCACCTTTTCACTGTGTTCAATAATCACCTACCATATCCAGTTCTGATTCCTACCGTATCCCTCCCTCCAACTCACCACTCCTCCTCTCATCAGGCACCTTCCTCACTAGCACTAATGCATGCAATCCGATTGTGTCTCCCTGAATGAATAAGATAGATATGGATATTGATGATACTACAGAATAGAGTTGCGGGCACAAGTAATAGCTCTCTCCATTCTGCACACTTTCTAGCCGATCAGAGCCAAGACAGTGTGCAGAATGGAGAGAGCTATTACTCGATTATGAATAACAGTAATGCCTGTTGAAGCCATCATTAGAGATCTACAGCCAGTTATTTGCAGATTTGAGAGAAAATAGCAGAAGTGGAGTTTCACAGGCCTAACAATTTTTTAAATAAAAAATTAATTATGTACTTCGAAGAATGCGTTATCGATCGGATACGCGGCCACCGCCAGTCTCTTCATTCGTGCAGCAAGGCTGCTGCAGGCTGCTACCGATGCGACCAATGTCTGCAGACAACGAACGCCCCAGATCTGATGTGATGAGATAAGTTTAATTTTTTTATTATGAAAAAAAAACTATGGAACCTATTGAGATGTCACAAATCTCTTCGAATTTACCAGAATCATGAAACACAAATAAGCATCGCAAGAATCACAAGACAGATTTCAAATTACTTCTGCGCATCGCGCCAGTGCTAACAATTCATATTATTTCTAGAAATCGAATCGGAGGCATCATTGATAGCGTCAACTAAAATCTGAAATGAAATGCTACAAAAACATGAATCAGCCTCCACCCAAACATTTAATCACACATGGATTTCTCTGTTCCCTGATCTCTCTCGGATCGATATTCCCTGTCTACAGAATACCTGAATGTGGAGATCTTCGAGGGTCTCCAATCTCTCCAGTCCGGGTAGCATATCGATGAATGAACCGAGCTGAAAGATATAATCAATTACTACCGTAACCATGCATCATACAGAACCAAGAAAACTAAAGCAAAATTTCTATCACGTACTGTCTCATTGAATACCGTGCCCCACAACTACCGTAACCCTTCCCAAATCAGTGCGGCACTTACACATCTCGCGTCCTCCTCATTTTCGTAGTTCACTGCAATCGCTCTATCTGTTCTACTATTTCAGTGTGCAGAATAGAGAGAGCTCTATTCGGCAACATTATTGACTACTGTACTCCTTGGTTATCGTGCTAATTATTTTCGATTGATCATCATAGCTCATGGCTACCGTATCCTCCATCAATCGATTACCGTAATCCCCCATCACTCACATCGAAGGCTCGCTCGAAGTGCAGATGCATCTCCTCTATGCCGATGTGATCAGTATCGGGTGCTTCTACATCTGGTTCCGCCCACTTTCTGGAAGGGATACGGTAGACAGGCGAGTTCGGGAAGTCAGATGAAAGGGCAACTGGGTCAGATTGGTGACTTGCCTGAAGGGGGCGCAGACTCCCGAGAATTGATTGTAGAATAGGGAGAGGGAGAGACGACGGAGCGAGGGAGGCAGCTGGAGGGGATTTTGATCAGAAATTTAAGAATAGCAAATCGATTATATTTTTAAGTTAATGAGTAACTGAAATATTCAAAAATATCGAATCCCTAAGTAAAGGCTGATGGTTAAATGACCCGAAAAACACTATTCTACATAGTTTTCGAGCGCGAGAGCAAATACAATCATCGTCGAAGTGAAACTCAATGTTTGCATTTGTCGTGCGGCACTGAAATGCTAGTTAGTTTAGAAAATACTTCTCGTTGTAAATATCATCGCATACAAGTTAGCAACCCCTTCCTCTATTCAACCATTGTCTACCTTCATCCCTTTTCCCACACCTGATTGCTCCGCCCGTTTGACCTACTTCACAGATCGACTCAAAAAGAGTCGACGTCTCCCTCTGCAATCTGCTCACGCCCACGCGATCCCCCAGTCGTAGCTGCAACAAATTTATATTAATTAAAATTGCAAAATTTGGATCAACAAAAATATAATAATAATAATATCGTAGATCAATATATGATGGTTCACAAACGAAAAAAAATGAAAGGAGAAAAATCGATACGTACCGTAGACTCTCGAGCACCGTCTCGTAAGCGTCCCGCAGCGCGAAGAAACCGGGCTGCTGAAGATGAAAGAGGTTACGATAGATAATAATCAGTGCATGATTGTATTATTGATAAGCAGAATCAGCACTGGATTAAAATAAAACAAGACCATCGAAGGTGTACCAGGACTGGAACTTAAACCCGCCAGGGTGCATACTAATATTTAGCTGGTGTAAATCGGTAAGCTCCAAAGAATTGTAACAAGTAAAGTTCATAGCAGGTGTATCCGCAATCAAACCTCAAACCACCAAGTTCGATTTTTTTCTTGGTTCCTGAATATTTCTGTCTATGTCTCAACTGTTTACCAATCATTACCTCACATACTCTTCTTCCTACCGTACCTTTCATCCCTACCGTAACTCATTCCTGTCCTCTCCCTACCGTACCATCTACACAATCCCTACTGTACCTTGTGCTTCCTCGATTCCTTCGTATCCGCAAACAATTCACTGCTGGTGATTAATTCCCTCGTCGTACTCAGTGTTCCCACTCGGAGAGAAAGAAGATGACGGAGGAGGAGAGTAGAGTCACGCAGTTGCCACAGTAATTGAAGAGATCGGATTTTCAGCTGCCGTGGGCACGAAAGTTATTCAAATGCTCTAAAAAGTTGGGGATCGTATATTCCATTGATATGCTGCCATCGTGTCTTGGAATGACCTTTGAACAAAAATCGCCGTCAAAACTGTAGACATCCAAAATAGGGAAATGTGAAAAAGTGAAAATTTGTGGCCTGAAGTCAAATTAAGAGCTATATTCACAAAACTTTGAGGATCATCAGAAATTGTCATAAGGATCATTTTGAGCTTTTGAACGAGTCTCTAGCATGTCTATGAACGAAAATCCATTTTTTCGAGACCAATATTTGAGTAATTCTACAGCCAATGTGCGATTGAGTAGCAACTTCAAATTTTTTTCTGGGTAACTCTCCGACTTGTCTAGATACTCAGAAAGTTTGGTGAGCCGGGAAAAATCCAAGTAAGAATTATTATGGTTTGAAAAAGTATTGCTTGATCACGTCATCACTGCGCAACAACCAGGGAGTTAGGTGATATCCCAATGCGATATTCCTAACATCCGATGGATGTGCCAAGACATGTCAAAGTATGAGCCAGAAATCTTTCATGTTTCAAAAGTTGTGAAAGAATGAAAAAGTGCCCCATGACTTTCCGGCGATACTGTAAGTGGTTATCGAGTGAGTAGAATCAGAATCTGCAATAATCCCGAGTGGGTTTCTTGGAAATTTTCAAGCTTGCACTTGATTAAGAGAGCGCCTTTGAATTTTTTTTACCCTTTCGGCCGATTTCCGCATATCCCGCCAGGATTTTCGATTCAGACCTCCATACGCATGACCATGGAGGCGTTGGATGCCTCTTTTCAAAAGTGGCCAATTTAGGACACCGCGTCCACAAAGCGACGCGCCAGGTGGGTGCCAAGTTTTAAAATCGGGTTTTCATATTCTCTCAGCCGGACAAGCCAGACTCAAATTTTTTTTGCATAATCATAGACATGTCGAGTGTGCAAGAGAACACTATTGAGATCTGATTCAGGTCGATTCCAAATCAGTTTTCGTGATTTCAAAAATCGGTTTTCCGACAAACTGACCCACCTTTCGCGAGAGGGGGGGGGGGGGGGGGAATTAGCCACCTATGACACGATGAAGCCCGTGCAATTCTATGCCGAATGGTATGTAGTACGGAAAATTTCATTAAACCATCCCCTTCAAAAATGGACCCGAAACCAAAAAACCTCGATTTCGACCATTTTTCGAGCATAAGATTTTTCTTTGAGCTCTAACATTGAAATTCGGATTCAGCGCGCAAAAGTACGTCAGTGAAAAATATAGTCAGATTTTGCTGAGATACAAATTTTTTCAACTTTACCATAACCGGTCGATGTCACTTTTTCGGTAGAAAAATCGAATTCTAACGTTATCTGATTATACACTTATAATATGTAGTTGGGTGCGTAGAACTGAAATTTGTAAACTAGAGCTAACGAAAACTCGAAAGAAACAAGTTATCTTCGAAAAACTGAAGATGCCCACAATTTTTCGGATTTTCGAGCTTACCTTGTTTCTTTCGCGTTTTCGTAAGCTCTAGTTTACAAATTTGAATTATACGCACCCAACTACATATTATAAGAGTATAATGTGATAATGTCAGAATTCGATTTTTCTACCGAAAAAGTGACCCCGGGGTCATGGAAAAGTTGAAAAAATTTGTATCTCAGAAAAATCTGACTATACTTTTCACTGACGTACTTTTGCGCGCTGAATCCGAATTTCAATATTAGAGCTCATGAAAAGGTGAAAGAAAAAAGTTATGCTCGAAAAATAGTCGAAATTGAGGTTTTTTGGTTTCAGGTCCATTTTTGCAGCGGCTGGTTTAGTGTAATTATCTGTACTACATACCATTTGGCAAAGAATTGCACGGGCTTCATTGTGTCATAGGTGGCTAATTCCCCCCCCCCCTCGCGAAAGGTGGGTCAGTTTGTCGGAAAACCGATTTTTGAAATCACGAAAACTGATTTGGAATCGACCTGAATCAGATGTCATTAGTGTTCTCATGCACACTCGACATGTCTATGATTATGCAAAAGAAATTTTGATTATAGCTTGTTCGGCTGAGAAAATATGAAAACCCGATTTTCAAATTTGGCACCCACCTGGCGCGCCGCTTTGTGGACGCGGCGTCTTAAATTGGCCACTTTTGTAAAGAGGCATCCAACGCCTCCATGGTATGCGTATGGAGGTCTGAATCGAAAATCCTGGCGGGATGTCCGGTGAGGGATAAAAAAAATCAGAGTTGCACTCTTAAAGAGTCAAAAATCACATTTTTGAAAATAACTCAGAAACGGATGGTTTCCGACATGTGGTATAGTTGAGTTATTTGTGGATATGTGAAGAAAAAAATGAAAGTGGTCTTTTATAAACCACTCTTTGCTAACGCACTAGGGTGCAGAGAAGTTTGACGACACATTTGGAATTTTTTTTACGATAATGGTTGACAGTTTCAATTGTAGCTCGCACCATTTTGCACATTGTCTTTTCTTTCTTATAGGAGAAGAAGTGTGCAAAATGGAGAGAGGTAAAAGCCGAAACAACATTTGGTGACTCATAAAAACGAAATTGTCACTCACCTTAACATTGGCCACATTGGTGGCCAGATGTTCGAGTGAGGGCATGCACAGTGTCATCGGAGCCGGCTCACCATCTTCCACGTTCGGTATCTGATTATTTTTTTTTAAAGAACAAATACAATATTTAATGAATCAAACTCACTAAACCGATCACTTTTCCACAATACTGTAGCCTTCTCAAAACCCTACCGTATCCCTTCCCTCCCTCACCATCCATTCCAAATCATCCGTGTAATCTCCACGATCGTAGCTGCGTTTAGTGAAGAGAGTGTAGTGAGAGGCAGTGTTGCCGTCTCTGAAATTTAATTTTTTTTAGAAACAGAAACACTGATCTATTGAAATACTCTATCAGATCTACATTATCCATACCCTTCGAAACAGTAATCCTACTAGATAACATTGAATTGGCTAGTGCCAAAATCGGAAACACATATATTTTATTTTGTTTTACCGATTATTAGTTGCAATGTGAAGAGCAGATTGTCTACGCGTGACACCTATTTTCTTACGGAACCGGCGCAACCCAAAACCGCCTGTTCATTTAAATTTCATGAAATGACAAATAATCAACTCACAGTGGTCCAGTGGGGGCGATATTTAGCTGGAGTGCCCTCAGATTCTGTTCATTGACTAGATGATCAGCCAATGCAGACCTCGTCACTCCATCGTCCACTATGTCCACACGGAGATCCTCAAGAGGGAATACATTAACACCATCATCCGTAGTCATTCATAGGACCCCTCATATTCTAGATGAGTTTTCGCTCAACCATATCAATATATGCAGTTTTGGCAAACACACCATTATCGTTTTTTGAAATTTAGAATTTCAGAAATGCCCTTTGCATTAGTTATTGTTGAGGTCCAGGCTCCCGTCGAATCATGTTCCATATATTTTTTTTCAGGATCATAATTCCTCGAAACTCAAAAATTCCGAGTCATTTACAGTACACCAAACGAATCAGGACGGTATCGGACGGATATTCAGTAACCCTCCTCCTACTTACAGTACACCTCTTCCCCAATACCCACCGTAATCTGCAGCAATGGCAGCTTCTCGAGTGTTTCCATTGTCGCCTGACGGTGCTCGAATAATTCAATCGCCGTCAGTCGCTTCAACTCACGCACCAGTTTAGCCTGAAATTACAATATGGAGGAGAAAGTCAATGTTTGTTGTGAAAAGGAAATTTCCTACCATTGAATCATGGATTGCAGAAACACTTATCTGAGCACATGAAACATATATGTGCATTTTAAGTTCTGTGACTAACAATAATTTTAGCACGAATTGTTTTTAGATTTCCGAGCATGTTCAATTAAATTCACTACTTTCTCAACTTTCTAAGCAAAAACCATGAAATTTATTATCAAATAGAACCAAACATACACTATTATGTCCCAGCCAGACCTCCCTCAGCTGTTGTCCCTCTTGTCGCATCAGTCGTGCTGCATCTCCAGCCTGCGACTCGTGCAGCAGACACGCTGCGTCCAGCGTCTCCAGCGGGTGTTGTAGCAGCTGCTGCGAGTCGACCGCCGAGGTTGCAAGGGAGGGGGAATCCCATAAATAATACAATTTACATCTTCTAACGTACCAACAAAACCACACCGTTGCTTTTAAAATCATTCACGGAATCTATGAAGCCTCAACTCTACTAATCAATCTTTATATTTTTGTTTTAGATAAGCCATTGGCAATGTAATATTGAGATCAGCTGATTCATCTCTCAAAGGAACCGCGTTGCATCAAATTCGCTGGTCAAAGCAACAGTGGGAAATCGCCACGAAATCCTTGCGAAATACAATTTATCAAAATTTCCTCTCGATATCCAGCACTTATACTGCAAGCTATAAAATACTGCACTCCTACTACCAATAACGTTTTGCTTTTAAGTTCTCTTTATTCCGCACACTCTCTCGTATGTCTGATCAGTTTTAACAGTTTTAATATAAAAATCGTGTAGAATTGAAAGGGCTAAAATCTACTTCATGTGTACCGAATGGAGAGAGCGAAAACCGAAATTACATCTATAGTCGTTACTGTCTACTGCATCAAGAAAGACAAAAAAAGCATATGTAATGTAATTTTGTTTTGACCCACAATCCCTGATGCAATCAATTCGCACCATCGCTTCATCTTTAAATGATTCTGTATAGCCCACATTTTGCTAGTCAATGACACTAGAGGGAAACACAAACTTCACAAGAAATACAAAATTAGGATAGATAATAAGTTTTTTGGGTTGTTTTGCAGTATCCGATGCGAACGTAGTACCGGTCTCGGATGCTTTGGGTTTAATGGAAATTGCATAGCATAAAATCCGCTGGTCGATTAAACATTGGAAAAGTCAACCCTATCTCCACTCGAAATTACTTTCCAATATTAATCGCCTCATTTGTATCACTCCTCCACCAATAAGTTGCCAAATAGATTATCCTAACTAACAAGCGACGTTAGTGTCGGATTTGAACTCTCTCCATGCTGCACGCTCTTGCCGCAAGAGTCTTGAGTATCGGGCCGATTTGAGAGTGTGCAGAATGGAGAGAATTAAACCATCATAAACTCCTAACCCTACAGTATTCCTTACGAAATCATATTAAATTCATCCTGACTACCGCACACCTACCGTAACCGTTACCAAAACCTACCGTAACCCCTTCTACTCACCAGCACTACTCGGATGAGACATTCCTCCGTCCATATCCCTTAATGGTTTCTTCTCCACCGCGTGCATGTTGAGGAAGGCCGAGACTTGCACAAGCGATCGATTTTCCTGAGAGGAATTGTGGTTAGTTATCGATTGAAAGATACATCTGACTACCGTAACCGCTATCAATAATAGTTTTCGTAGATTACCGGATAAAATACATCGTGATCTGCTCCGGATACCATAGACTATAGTAACCCTCCTCCATCTACCGTACCTTCCCCATTCCGACAGTCATATCCTCGGCCTCTCGTAGGCCCTCCCACCACTGTGTCATGTCGTCACGAGTGAACGCATTCTGCAATCATTTTGTGATAATTCGATATCCACCTGTTATTACTTTGATCGCAACTATTCCATTTTCGAAGTATTACAAGTACATAATGAGATATCACTGAAAAGGTGCTAATAACTATATTTTTTTTAAAGTATATTGCTATATTTTTTAAATGCCTGAAACATTGGCTTCACATAAATCGTAGTTTTCATGGAAATCCTGAAACATCATACTCACTGGGTCGTTTTACCGATTTATAAGAACTTTTTTTTTCATAACCCTTCCTCCATATTATTTGCATCAAATCGTATTCATACCAAGTCATAAGGGTGACCCACCCTCCTTATAAATCATATTACCGTACTGCTCTCCTCTACCGCACCTCATCATCGAACTCATCCAGAAGCAGTACCGTATCCGCGTTGCGCAGCTGCTGTTCGGCGATACGACGCGTCTCTCGGCAGATCAATCTACAACAGATACAGTAACCTTACAGTATACAGTATTGAATAAAGTCAGTTTTCGATTCGTTACAGAAAACAGCCCACCGAAAAAAACAGTTATCGATCGACAAGTCTTAAAGTATCCACATCAATCCCAGTAAGCATTAGCTCTCCAACCAAAACAGAACTCCTAACTGAACTCAGTTGTCGATCGCAACCTTCCGTGCATCTACCGTATACCTGAACACGAGTATTCCGTGGCTGTTGGCGAGTCGTGCAGATACCATCTGTAGCAGGTCGGAGGAGCGGCAGTGTCTCTCCTCCTCTTCCTCTTCTTTGATTTCCTCCGAGGATTCAGTAGATGTCACCATCAGTATCGTTTTCGTTTTAGCACTCTCCATTCTGCACACTCTCTCAATTGTCTGATCGGCGAGAGAGTGTGCCGAATGGAGAGAGCCAAAACGAAATGGCATCCCTACTATCTTCACATTACATCACTTTAAAAATTTAAATATGCGGAAGATACTACGAAGTGAAGAAATCGAACCTCCATCTTCAGCGTGTATAAATTTCAGACCCTCTTTATCAAGGTTTAATTACTCCATTAGTTTGCAAATTGTTTACTGTCTAAATGTGATGTCGTTTCAGATCCGGTTCTCTCTATTCTGCACACTCACTTGCCAATCAGAGCTACGATAGTGTGCAAAATGGAGAGAGCAAGCAATTTATTTGTATAACTGCTGTCTAATATCGTAGCGAACGATGAATTCTCTACGATTTCAAACTCCATCGAACAAAAATAAATAAAAATATTAAACAATCTCTACTCCATACTCACACATTGGTTGTCTTTCCATCTCCTTTGCTCTTCTTCTTGAATTTCTTCTTGAATCCCTTCTTCTTTTCCTTCAGTTCTTCTTCCTTGGTCGATTTATCTTCAAGCTTCGTCATAGGAGAGACAATGGGAGTCGATGACGTCATCTTCGATGTTGAAACATCCTTAGACGTCGCCTTTGAGGTCGAAGCCTTCGATGACGTCACTTCCGGTTTCTTCGTCAGTCTCTTCTTCCTGTTCCCTTCCTCCTTCTTATTCTTCTCATCTCCATTCCAATCGGATGAAGTAGTCGAGATTTCCGGTGAAGAAAACCTCAAAATGCATTATTATTAGGTAATTGCTATACTGACCCTGAAGCACTACAGCGCGCTATCAAACTATGATGGAACAAGAAACATACTGGTAAAATGTAAAATTGAAAATCATTTCGGATAATAGTTCGCCTTCTAAAATTTCTTTTTGTTCTTCATCAAATCAATGACTCGAATTCGCTGACTTGATCCAACTCCTCAGTCAATAAGAATTGTCCGAAAAAAACAATAATGCGGGTTTGAGAACTTAATGGTCTAATATTCAGGCATAAATCCTATTATGCAGAGATTGACCTGTATAGCCTAACATGATATTCATGAAAAATTACATGATTGGAGGTTGCAAAATGTTCCGAACGGTAATTGGAAGTTTCACAAAGAATGCAAGCAACTCGTATTCCTTCAAGCTAGCAGATGTCATCGAAACTTCACTAAAATCAGAGAAATTCTGAACGGTGAGAGCGGAAAAGCACGAATTAATTATTATTTAAAATATGAAACCAGGAGTAAATATAAAGGGTAATCATGAATTAAGCAGCAAAGAACGGCAAAAGACGAAACCGTTTACCGTATCCGAAAATGGGCTATCACAAAAGACTTTTTTCTAATGCTACCGTTATCTTATTTATTCATCAGATTTGTTTCACTGTTTCTTATGCTAGATAATTAATTAATAGCAGTCAATCCAAAATTGAACGATATGAGGTACATCTTTTCAATCGCTTTGTATGATTGGTATCAAAAGAGTCTTGAACTCAACATTATCGCTTCCTTCCACTCGCCACATAATTGACGAACTTTCCACAGAATAAAATGTCTTTATCAACAATCAGATAAAATAAAGTAGCCAACAACGTTAATCAACTAATAATTTCGGCGTATAATATGAGACTACTACGGTCAACTACTGAGGGATTGGTTATAAATTGAAATCCTAGATGCGAAGCCAAATTGCATAAGAAAATAAAGAATGGACCAGAAATTCTGTAACAATGAATACTCTAATGAATCAATACAGCATCTATCTACCGTACTCCTACCGTATTCATTCTTCTGAATCTTCACTATAGCTCTCATCATAATCTGAAATTGATAACTGATCACTAATGGCTGACTACCATCAGAGCACGGGAAGTAGGATAAATCAATACCTCTCACTTCCTCATCGTCAGCAGAGACCTCGAGGGCACCCTGGCAGTATGCAACCTGAAAATTACTATATACTACCACAGACCGACAAATATTTTGACAATACGCTCGGATTGGAGCATAATTTTGAGATTGTTTGCACCAATTTGTTTAAAATTTCACAGGTAAACAACAAAAACTCAACCCCTATCCTCCCGCGAGCGATCGCTCGTCGAGTGAAACGAAAGCAAACAGCCCTACTAATCACCATCCCCTCCTCACCTTCCAATGGGGCGTGATCGTGTAATCCTCTCCATCATCGAGAATTGGCAGTGCCGGTGTCACATCCAATTCAATTTCTTCCAGATGTGACGTCTTCTCGGCGTCAATTTGGCGTCCACATAGCGTCTTGTTGGCCAGCCACGCCAGTCCGTTGCGCCATGATTAGCCTGAAGAGGATTGTTCCTTTTCTACGCCAACAATTGATGCGAAAATTAGTGGTCGGGAGAAAATCTAATCCTATGTGAAAAACGATGATACACATATCCACCTGTCAAAATATAAATTATTTTGGTAAGGCACACAAAGCCAGCTCCGATCACTTGAAGCACCACTCATCCCATTTTGACAACTGATGAAACACACAACTTCCTATAGCATTTAACGAAACCGACACATTACGAGTTCTTTTGGAGATGTCCATCTCTTTTCCTCGTTATTTGCCACCTTTTCACAGTGTTCAATAATCACCTACCATATCCAGTTCTGATTCCTACCGTATCCCTCCCCCTCCAACTCACCACTTCTCCTCTCCTCAGGCACCATCCTCACTAGCACTGATGCATGCAATCCGATGGTGCGAATTAGAGGGAAGGAAGAGAGGGAAGAACGGAGCCAGGAGGGGAAGGCGTCTCCCTGAATTATAGATGTTATTGTATTGCGTGGTAGTATTGGGGCATCGGATAGAGGCTCTCTCCATTTTGCACACTCTTTCACCGATCAGAGCAACGAGAGTGTGCAGAATGGAGAAAGCAACTATTCGGTTTTGCAACACCAATGTGTAGTGAAAACAAAGTCAAAAAATTTAACAAATAGACTTGGAACGTTTTTAGTATATTTTTTCGACCTAAAAAACTTGGCACAGAACTGAATCAATAATATTTTAAATATATTAATAAAATAATTCATTACCTCAAAGAATTCGTCATCGACGGGATAAGCGGCCACCGCCAGTCTCTTCAGTCGTGCAGCAAGGCTGCTGCAGGCTGCGACCGATGCGACCAATGGCTGCAGACAACGAACGCCCCAGATCTGATGAGAAGAAGTTATGGGTTTGAATATAGAAGGATTTAAGGGACGAGATGCCACAATCCTCTTCGACTTTAGTACAATCGTGAAACACAAATAAGCATCGCAAGAATCACAAGACAGATCTAAAATTATCTCGGCGCGTCGCGCCGGGGCTAACAATTCATTTCATTTCCAGTATTCCATTGCTCCAGTATTCGGAAGCGCCATTGAATGCCACAACTATAATCTGATATGAAATGTTACTAAAACATGAATCGGTTCTCCACGCAAAATTTTAGTTTTGCAGAATTTGAAAAGTTTCATTATCAATCACAGATCGATAATCCCTGTCTACAGTATACCTGAATGTGCAGATCTTCGAGGGACTCCAGTCTCTCCAATCCGGGTAGCATATCCATGAATGAACCGAGCTGGAAGCGACAGTAAATGATTACAACAACAAAAAACTAAAACAGCATAGCATTCTTAAAGTCTTTAAAATATTAGGTCATTGTGAATATCACGGATTGTACAAACCATGACAGTATCAGCTCTCTCCATTCTGCACACTCTCTCGATTATCTGACCGACGGAAGAGTGTGCAGAATGGAGAGAGCTAAAAACTCAAACAGAATTCCTACCACCGACTACCATTCTGAATTCCGCAATATACAACTACCGTAACCCTCCCCAATCCAGCCGAGACTCACACATCTCGCGTCCTCTTCATTCTCGTAATTCACCGCAATCGATAGTTTATTGATGGTCCGAGGAGAGCGGGTAGACCACGTAACTGAAGGGAGATCATTGATTTATCACTAATATTTGTGGATCGAATGACAACTCTCTCTCCATTTAGCACACTCTTTATAACTCAATCTCGTGGGAGTGTTCAGAATAGACAGATCTCAATCCGGCAAAAAATATTGATACCTTCTGGCTACCGTACTCTCCATCAATCAATTACCGTAATCCCCATCACTCACATCGAAGGCTCGCTCGAAGTGCAGATTCATCTCCTCTATGCCGACGTGATAAGTATCGGGTGCTTCGACATCAGGCTCCGCCCACTTTCTGAAAGGGATACGATAGTCAGGCGAGTTCGGGGAGTCAGATGAAAGGTCAACTGGGTCAGATTGGTGACTTGCCGGAAGGGGGCACACACCAGAGATCGTCTCGAATTCTCTCCACAGAAGAGAGATATCGACATCTGTCTGAGCGAGGGAGGCAACTGCAGGAAATTTTGGTCGTACATAATGAAACAGTAAATAACCTTTTTCGAAATTCTCGAGTAATTTAATTTCCTCTGCCATTCCCCCATTTATTGACCTCGTTCCCCCTATCCCTGATTGCACCGCCCTTTTGATCTACCTCACAAATGGACTCGAATAGAGTCGCCGTTTCTCTCTGCAATCTGCTCACGCCTACACCGTCTGCCAGTCGGAGCTGCAATGAAGAATTTATATTTATTAAATTATTATAATTAAATTCGATGAAAAACACTTAATGATATAATTGCATCGATTAAACAAAATCGTATTAAACGTTTTTACTTTTACTTAGAGGTAGGCAATAAAGTCGATACGAACCGTCAGACGCTCGAGCTTTGTCTTGAAATCGTCTCGCAGCGCGAAGAAACCGGGCTATTGTTAAACACCGGGAATGGGCGGTTGATTAATATAAAAACAGGACCAGAGAAGGTGTACCAGTACAAAAACTGAAACTCACCAAGGTGCCAATTCTGGATTTTCAATATTCTTCTATGAATTTTTTGTTTGTTCACTGTTCTAGTGCCAATCTCAACTATTCCATCCAGTCGCTTTCGCACCCATTTCTTTCCTATCCCTACAGTACCTTGTGCTCCATCGACTCCGTCGTATCCGCAAACAATTCGCTGCTGGTGATGAATTCCCTCGGCGTACTCAGTGTTCCCACTCTGAGAGAAAGAAGATGACGGAGGAGGATAGTAGTCACGCAATTGCCAGAATAACTGAAATTAAACCATTTTATAAATTGTTTCCTTTCGAAGCAGCAGCTACCATCACTGCGATTCAGAAGTACGTTGCATCTACTAGTAGTGAAGCAAGAATCAGATAGCATTCAGAAAACCATTTTTTCCTACAAAACTGGAAGCGCAATCACTGGATCTTTTCACTTTTAAACACAGATTATATTAATGAGGTTTCACATTATGCGCATATTTTTAATCCTCTTTGTTCCCAAATTTCTATAATCGCTTCGTTATTATACATGCGCTGAACTCCAAAGTCTGAATAAAATGTGAAACCTGCTTAAATGGTTTTACTGGACGCAAAAAAGGAGTGACACCAGCCCAACCTCGTTCACATGGTTTTCGAATTTTTACTGCAACTCCAAATGCGCAGATGATGCAACCAATTAAAAAAATCGCGCTCTCCATTCTGAACACTCTTTTTAAAAAAAAATTATCACCGATCAGATAAGAAGTGTGTAAAATGGAGAGAGCTAAACCCCGAAACTACTCAAAAAACGACTCGATGAAATTTTCGCTCACCTTAACATTGGCCACATTGGTTGCCAGATGTGCGATTGAGGGAATGCACAGTGTTATCGGATCGGGCTCACCATCTTTCACGTTCGGAATCTGATTATTGATTTATTTTAAAAAGATATAAAACGCAAATAAAGTATTTCATGAATCAAATTCATTAAACCGATCACTTTTCAACAATATCGTAGCCATTCAACTCCCTACCCTACCCTCCATCAATCCTACCGTATCCCTGCTCTCCCTCACCATCCAGTCCTTATTCTTCGAGTATCTCCGACGATTGTAGCTACGCTCGGTGAAGAGATTATGCATATCAATCCACAACTGATTGTGGAAACTTCTGAAACAATATTTCAATAAAACTATTTTGCTGATAGTACTGTGTTATTCGGTCACATTAATTATGATATCCGAGTGTGTAGAATGGACAGCATCACTTACTTCATGCCTATGTGGTGCACATTGAGATGGAGTACTTTCAGATTCTTTCCATTGACTAGATGATCGGCCAATGCAGACCTCGTCACTCCATCGTCCACTATGTTCAGGCGTAGCTCCTCAAGATATGCTCGATTACGCAAAAAAAAATCAATCAAAGCACCCCCTACAGACGTTACTGTTTTGTGTCATCATCAGACCCATCGATAGCATTATTAACAGAAGCATTTTCCCAATATACAACTTACATTGAGACTCGGATTTCACTAGTAGCCATCGCTAGGGAAATCCGAGTTGCAACCTTTA